>OX382266.1:15699183-18099183 GCA_947507595.1 Pyralis farinalis | reverse complement strand
CACGGTACCCAAAAAGGGCGATAGATCAGATCCATCGAATTACTCCCTTCTCTCCAAGGTGATGGAGTGTGTAATAAACAGGCGACTCCTGGTATACCCAAAAGATCTCACGACTTGATCGGCGACCGTTAATGCGGTTTTCGCCACGGTCGTTCGACTGGTGATATTCTTACACACAGCAGGACTTCGGCGATTGAGAGTCAAGGTGAGGCATTGGCTGTCAGCCTAGATATTGCAAAGGCATTCAATCGGAGTCTTCTATCGAAGTTACCATCGTAAGGCCGCCCGAGGGTTTCTGCAAATGGGTTGCCAGCTTCTTATCTAGCAGACGCATAAAAGCCGTAGTAGACGACAGTTGCTCCAATAGCATGGATATCAATGGTGACGTTCCACAGGGCTCTGTATTGTCCACGACGCTGTTTCTGCTGCACATCAATACCATGTTGTCAATCGACAGCATTCATTGTTATGCGAACGACAGCACCGAAGGCACTTATTATACACAGGCCGTGCTAGCATCCCTCGTTCCCTTGTGGAGAAAATCTGGCTGGGGGCGAATGAACCTGATCCAATTAAACCAAAACAAAAAAATCTTTTTTTGAGAAAAGTGGAACAAAATGACACCAACTCTAGCTTAGACTCGCCTAGAGAAATCAATACTGAATCTACATCAATAAACGAAAGTACTACAGATGAGTCTCCGCGTTATGTTCCAATAGCGCGCAAAAAGACATTGCAAGTAGATGACTTGCAAAGAGAAACGCTAAAAAATCTCAAGAAGCCGGAAAGTCGCCATATGACGTTTTTCAGAGGTATATTTCCATCATTAGTAGATTTTTCCAACCGACTTCTCTCACTTTCCAAAAGTGTTACAAATTATAAGCGAAATGCGGTATGGACAAATATCTACATATGTGTGCGACCCGTCAACGGCATTTTTCAAAGTACCTACATACAATTATAATTATAATCATTCAATTACTTCAGATTAAGTATCTCAAACAAGTGAAGAAACCGGAAACTCATAAGATAATTGTTGATTATTTGTTAGTTGCTTATATTGATTAATTGATTGTAAAATAAACAGACCAAAAAAATTGTAATGTTTTCATTACATTAAAGAGTAACATTAAATTACTTCCCAGCATTTCTTTTGGTTCTACTGTTGTAGGCGAACAGAGTGGAGACAGTCTTTCGCTAGTTCCCAGCGTAGACCGACGTTTACGAGTTTAAAATTTCACACAATACCTATTATTTTTCGTACAGTTATCTACTGCCAAAAACATTTTAAAGGCGTAAGAGACTATAATTTATAGAACATTGATTAGTAAAATTGCTTGTGACAATAGATTTTTGACAATTAACTTGAAATATGAAAAAAAATATTTATTACCCCATGTCAAACGTAATGTAAAACTAAAGACAGAAATAATGTTATATACACTATAAACAAAGTAACCCTACTTTGTTTATAATGTATATAACACTATTTCTGTCTTTAGTTATATTTCAGTGATGAAAACAGACACCCCCAACATTATTGTATTTTAAAATGGCGCAATTAATACTATATGTACGTACAGTTATTTATTATGACACTTTGTTCTAATAAAGATAAGGCATACCTGTCGTTAGAAAGAGATGAATATATATCATAAGACACTCAGAGGAAGGATACCTTGATATAGTTCTCTCTCAATATTTTATTACATGCATGCAGGAAAAAGGTTATGCTGTTATTGCACGTTCATGCAAGTTGCAAGGCGCGAAAACGCAGTTACCCAGGGCCGTGATATAGCTGTCAATATATTTAATAAAGTAGCCGCCATTTTGTAAACCGACCACCATCATACCTATAAATCGTATCGTATTCAATAATCATTGTGTTTATGTCTACTTCTAATATTTTTTATAATATTTGTGTGTTCTGAGATTTATTTCTATGACAGTGAATTGATTCTAGGCTACACTCTGATAGTGAATAATTATAAAACAGAAATGCAAACCGGCAGTGGTACCAAAAATCCGCCATGGGCGCGATCTAGCGTGAATACAAACATGACCGGCATGAACCCTCAAATCATGGATCCTAATTCAATGATTACTCAACAAGGCATGATGCCTTTTCAACAAACGCAGGCTGTGTTTAATCCAAGTATTATGCAAGCGCAAGGCGGTATGGCTATGCCTTTGACAGGACAAATGCCAATGAACCAAATGACCCAAGGTCAAATGTACCCGGGTAATGTTGTCGCGTACCCTACGCCACGTGCTATGAACTCAGGGTTGTATCAGAACTCTCCAACTACACAAGCAGCGGGTGAACAACGAGTCTTTACAGGCACTGTGACGAAAACACACAATGACTTCGGCTTTGTTGACCATGATGTTTTCTACCAAACATCTGTATGTACAAAAGGTATCATACCTAAAGTAAATGATAGAGTTCTCGTAGAAGCCAGTTATAATCCTAACATGCCTTTCAAATGGAATGCTACCCGAGTTCAAGTCCTACCAACTGGAAATCCGAAGCAGAATATTCCAAAATCAAATTCTTACAATGCTGTACCACCTCCATCTAATAAGAAGTCTTCACTTCCACCACGACGTGATGAATTGCCACCACGTCGTGATGATCGGCCAGCTCGCAGGGATGACAGAGTAAGATTCCCATTCCATAACATTTGTTCAGATCAATATAGAAGTTTAAATAGTCATGTTAAAAATGTTCTGTCTGCTTTGTATGCATTAGACTTGAAGTAACATTACTCTCATTTCATCCCAGATCAAAATTTTATTTGCTTTTTATCTTGCAATTGAAAAGTGATTCTATTTGTAGCTATAGGCTATAGCTACTGTAATATAAGTGGAAAGTAAAAGATATGGCAAGTTAAGTTTGAATATGTACTAACACTACATCTTGTATCATAAGCATTCATAGCTTCTGGTATCCACTTTACATGAGCCTTTACATGGCCTATGCCTACTAATGTATGAAAAGAGTTAACTTTTGAGGTTAAAGGTACCAAAAAAATTTGTGACTCATCTGTCAACACTTAAATATAATAGCGCCACTTGAAAGGCTGGGAGTACTTTGAGTTTATAAATAGAACCAGTAATGATCTCATTACCATTCAAAATCATCAATCAGTCAAATAAGAACCTTAGTAACCATGTTAACACTAATGACTTATTAGTGTTAACATGGTTACTAAGTATTGTCTTAGGTTTTCGCGATTGTTACACAGGAAGACAGTCTTCCTGCGACCACGGACGCTGCAAAGCGTTCGAAACGTCAGGTTCAACAAAATAAATAAAATACGCGATACTTCCGTTAAAAATTGTTTAATTCAATGGTTACTAAGGTTAATAAGCTATAAAGTCTGATTCCTGGGTCTGGGAATGCACATTCCCTGGCGTTTGAGTGGTTTTAAACACTTATATTAGGATTTTTATCCTATTTATGTACCTTTTCACATGATTGCAAATCCGTTTTGTACATATTTTGTTAATTAAAATGTTCGGACACTGTGAGCTATTTCTGTGTGAATCGGAACATATATAATTAATCCATCCATGTCGATAGATGTAATAATTGAATAACTAATGTAAGACAAATAGCACCTTAGTCTTCCTGCGACCACGGACGCTGCAAAGCGTTCGAAACGTCAGGTTCAACAAAATAAATAAAATACGCTATACTTCCGTTAAAAATTGTTTAATTCAATGTGTAACAATCGCGAAAACCTAAGACAATACTAAATAATTAAATATTCTTTTAATAATATCAAGCAGTTAAGTAGACCAACGCCTTTAAGCTGATAATCAAGATAACTTCCAGATTACCTATAATTAATAAAATAAAAAAAATAACAAATTAAATGCTCTTGCCTACATGATCAAAAAAATTAAATGAAGCTTTCTCAAACACCTGCTCAGACTTTTTGAAGAAATATAACATCCTCTCGCCTTTCAAAATAATATTTGGCATATGATGTGTCCGGATAATCTAACTTCTAAGACTAACGAAATATTGTTCGTCAACATTAAAAAAACTAGAAAAAGCCTGTATCTTCATTTACCGGTACATGCCTCATAACAGTACTTTGTTTTTTTTATAGTAGTTTAATTAGAATAAAGTTGCCATTCTTAAATGTCTAATATCTGGTACTTGCCACCTTTTGGTGTACCTAATAATATGTTCACTGATATGTATTCTCTTTCTCTGACTCTGAATCCAATTCCTAAACATCCTCAACTGAAGGACAGAATTTTTTATATCGAATATGTCATGACACCAATTTTTCTTTGCAAAAGCAAATTAAAGTCTTCATTTTCAATATTTTGGATCACCTGATGAACACGCAAAGTACCAGGAAAAGTCTTCTGTGTTCCTTTTTTATATGTTATTAAGGTTAAATCACACATCTTTCGAAATATGATTTCTTGGTTTCCTCTCAATGGTTTTCCTTCACCACCGAGCAAGTGATAATTATAAATTACAAATATGTACATAAATCTGAGAACACAAATTTAGTGGTACATGCCAGGATTTCAACCGGGCACTAGTTAGTCACTAAGCCAGTTCATTTTCTACTAGGCTATCACAGCTAAATCAGTTGCATGTTTTTTATACCACTAAGGTGGCAATCAAACGTATGGTCTGCCTTATGGTAAGCAGTTACCGTAGCCTATGGACATTGACAACACCAGGAGTATCACTCATGTGTTGCGGACCCTGTAAAAACCTCTTCACGCTTTTCTTGAAAAACCCCATGCTGTATGTAGTCCCTTGGGAATATATTGGCTGTGAGTTCATTCCACAACCTGAGAATTCTCGGAAGAAAATTTTACTGGAACTGCACAGTATGCAACCATTGCGGTTCCAGTGTGTGACAGTAAACTCCCCGCCGTCGGCAAGCAGTGCGGGTGTTAAAAGCTGTCGGCATCATATCGAACAATTCTTTAGAATACAACACATTGTACAATCAGTAGAACACACAAAGGGAGGCAAAATCTCGCATTAAACTTAAGGGCTTAATACCGTCTGTAAGCTTAGGATCGTCAACAATTCTCACAGCTCGTCTCTGAACCGAATCACAAGGTCCTAGGTATCCAGGTGTGCCTGCTCAAAGGTGACGACAGTACTCCATATGCGGTCTGACTTGAGACTTGTATAATATAAGTCTTTGTTCCGCACTGAAGTACTGCTTTGCTCTGATGAACACACCGAGTTTCTTGGACGCTAGTTTGACCTTCTCCTCCAGGTGTCTTTAGCACTAGCAAGCTAAGTGTCTTTCTCTAGGATATTTTTGTCATCAACAAGGAAAAATTTATGCAGAAAGACAGAAATACTGTCCTATTTTCTGAATAGCATCTAAAAATCGCTTAGAGATGCTATGTCCTTGCCACTAGCCACCAATCGTTAACTATGCTCACTTGCTTTCTTTTTCCTTAAATTAATCTTTTGTGGCTTAATTCCTTTCTCTTTCTTTTTTAAATATCTTTTTTTTAATACTTTTCTGGATCATTTTTAATCTTTTGATATCTTAATCTTATCTCTCTGCTTCACGTTTCTTCTTTAATCTTTCTTCACGGGTAAACTTTTCTTTTAGTGTGATAATCTATAACAATATCAGACAATAATATAATAACAATATGAACTGAGAAGGAATCCCCTTTACTTTTTTATGAATCCCCTTTATTTTTTGTCATAAGAATTTTCATTTACCACTTGAAAACTGCCCTTGATAAAAGTTACCTATAGCTGATTCAAACAATGATGCATAGAATTTACCTTGATCCGAGAATCTTCCCCCTGGCAGTTATCTTGCCAGGGGAAATATGGCAGGAAGAGACGTTTTCATGACAAATTCAATTGTTTTAATTGACGTAAGAAATGTTTCGATTAATTATATATCATAATTTAACTATTACAGTATTATTAAAATAGGGCAGTAAATGCAAATAAATTAAATTAACATTATAAATTTATAACTTACTATTGGAGAGACACAATCACCTTGCTAAACCACTTCACCTTTACAGTATTATTAAAATAGGGCAGTAAATGCAAATAAATTAAATTAACATTATAAATTTATAACTTACTATTGGAGAGACACAATCACCTTGCTAAACCACTTCACCGTTCTGTCGCATTACAGCTACTAACAAATGGTGGTGTTTTAAAATAAACAATTATTGTTGTATTTTTCCTTAATAATACTTGAGTATATGTATTTAAATTAGTGTTAAACATACTTTAGTTTCAGTAACTGATATAAAGAGAAGGTATGTAATGTCGGCAAGTTAAACTGAAACCGACAAAAGGTCAGGCCAGGGTAGAGACTTTTAGAATTTATAAGGGATTTCTAAAAAATGTGCTTTAATTGGCATCATGTTGTTATTTAATAAAGTACATTAAGATTATATGATATTATTACAAACAATAACATATAGAATAAAAAATCTTAGGTTTTCGCGATTGTTATACATTGAATTAAACAATTTTTTAACGGAAGTATCGCATATTTTATTTATTTTGTTGAACCTGACGTTTCGAACGCTTTGCAGCGTCCGTGGTCGCAGGAAGACAAAATAAATAAAATACGCGATACTTCCGTTAAAAAATTGTTTAATTCAATAAAAAATCTATTTTAAACTGATTGTTACAAGTTACCTCTTATCATAGAATTACCCATATATGTAAATACATAGTTTAAAGATAAAAATTCTTTATTTGCCATTGGGCCCTCTCGGGCGCTTAAACCCGTCTTGCATTTTTGAAATTTAATTTTATTGTAACTATCTTATTCAATTCTCTTATTTAACTTTTTTTAATCTACTAGCATTTCAGAAATGACGATCTCACCTGTACATTTCCATTTCTGTATCACAGAAATGTTATATTTAATGTTTTTTAATATTTGACCGCTACCAGTATCTGGTATTCAGTTAAACAGCCATATCCAAAATTACAAGAATAATTTTAAAACTTCATTTGCAAGTATTATTGTATTGTCTGGAACACAATGCTTTATATTATTGTTAATTTTCTTTGGCAGAAACGTTCGCGCACTAGGAGTCGTTCTCGTTCAAGAGGAGTTCGTGAGATTCGCAGTCGTCGTGACTCCCCACCAAGGAAAAGACCTGCTGCTCACCAGTCGTCACCTGTCAAATATATTGTGAGAGTGCCCAGGATTCCACTTGATATGTTAGTATTACTATGAATGTGCCTTTAGATACCTCAAAGAACTTGAAGCATAATTTGTACTATCCTTTTGTGTGTGAACTGCCTAGATAGCCACATTATTTAAGACTGTATGCAACTTACTATAATGTGTAGAATCAAAGTTAAAAAGACCTCACCTACACGTGGCACATCCTGCTAATTATCAAGCGATTGCTTTATTAACAGGGAGGTTGCATCACTCAAACAATACTCCTTGTATTACAAGTGTTCATAGGCTATATAAACAATAGTCAATAATCACTTTGCAGCAGGGTGGTACATGTTACCTCCTGACGTTATATAAAAAACAGGTTATCTTGATTTACTTCAGACAGCTTCAATCTGTCAAAAAGCAAATTCAGTTAAGGATGTGCCATATCAATGGAAATCACAAATTTATGATGTTATGTATGATTTATGTTTCATCATAAATTTGTGACAACCCTATTTGAATTAAAAGTATTTAAATTAGAACTGTGCTTTCTTCAAAAGATTGTTTTATTTGTTTTTAGACAAAAAATTGATGTACCCTCTCTATGTCAACGCTACACCAACTTGTATATCCCTTCGGACTTCTTCACTGCTCATGTGAAGTGGGGGGAGACATTCCCACCACAGTCGCCATTTGCTCTGAATAACCCCTGTGCATACCACATCATGCACAAAGATCTTGAAAACACTATGCCAAATGATGCTGTTTTGGAACCACCAGATGCAGATTACAGATTTTCTGCTAAGGTATAAGAATATTTATGTTTATAAAAATTTAATATACATGAATTCAACTAGCTTATTTGTGTATTACAATTAATAACAATGGACGAACTCGGTGGCACAGTGTTGAAATGCGCTATTACGCTACTTCGACACCAATGCTCGTGGGTTCAAATCCCACACAGAACAAACATTTGTGTGCATCATCATGTCTGGTTTGTATTGGTCTAGATGTTTTTAAGAGAGGTAAGGCGCATAAAAGCAGCCCGTCTGGGAAAGTACTTCACAGAAACCGCAGCCAAATAACAATTCCCTAGAGGTTTATTGTGTTCCTGCGAGAGATCACCAG
Source organism: Pyralis farinalis (assembly GCA_947507595.1). NCBI lineage: Eukaryota > Metazoa > Arthropoda > Insecta > Lepidoptera > Pyralidae > Pyralis > Pyralis farinalis. The sequence continues at coordinate 18,090,886 of OX382266.1, read as the reverse complement.
TAAGCTCCCAAGGAGTTGCTGTGTTAACAGCACAGGTGGCATCATGTGAGTTATACATAATGTATTACAAGCGTTCATAGGCTACGGTAAACCACTTTACATCAGGTGCACCATATGCTTATATGCCTCCCATGTTGTGTAAAAAAATATATTTTATATTGCAAATTTTATGTCTAAATATGATAAAAATTTTAAATTCAAAGAATTACATTCGCATGTTTAATTGAGAGCTTCAATTTGTAAATTGATTCAATTGTTACTTAAGTTAAATATTTAATAATCATAATTTCACTCAATTATAATCTACTTAGGAGCCGAGGAAGACCAAGGCTAACCTACCAAATAAATTGGTCGTGTTTTATCAGAAGGTGATGTCACTCATGACACACGCCGGTTTCTACGACTCTTTCTAGAAACCGACGGGCGTGCATGAAAAGAGTTATGAATGTTAAAGAAGCGAGTGAAGTGTGTAAGAACCGCGTCTTATGACGCTCGGTTCTCTCTGCCTACCCCGCAAGGGATTTGGCTTGAAGTTATGGATAGATAGATAATCTAATTAATATGACTGCATTTTTTTTAAGGTTATGCTAATTAGTATGCCAACATTGGAGTTTTTGTATCAGAAGTGTGGACTAACAAAATCGGAGGAAAAAGAAACAACCAAACGCTCGGCCAATAAAGCACCAACGCATCCAACTCGTTTGATCAAATTCCTTGTGGGTCAAAAAGGAAAAGGCGGTGAAAACTTTACCATAGGTGGACCCTGGAGCCCATCATTGGACGGCGAAAACCCACAATCAGACCCAAGAGTTCTAGTTAAAACTGCGATTCGCACTTGCAAGGCACTTACTGGCATTGACTTGTCATCTTGTACACAATGGTAAGTTTTATTTCACACTAAAGGAGGTACTCACGTGATTTAGCGATTTGTTTTGTGTCTATTGTTCTAACAAGAGTCAAAAGTTTTGTAAATCTTAGTATTTTTTGAATTACTTTTTGTCATTAATTTTTTTTTTGCTAACAAAATAAGCTTTTGCCTTTTGTTACTAATGGTCATGGTACAGCACACATTCATTATGTGAGAGTATCGAGGTGCTCGTCAAACCACTTCTGATTGGATGCAGCGTTGATGTAACGACCCACCAAAGAGCCCATATTGACTCTCGTACGGGATGTGTCGTGTCCATGTAAGCAGACGCGGGCGGAGCGCGTGATCGCGCATTTGTGAGTATGCAACTATAATTGTATTACCCGCGCAGGTATCGAGTGGTGGAGTTTTACTACTGGCGCGAAGGCAGCGGCGGCAAGTCGAGGCTCGAGTCTGTGGTCTTGTTCCTGCCAGACGTGTGGTCTGCGCAACCGTCGCGTATCGAGTGGACGACCATTCAGGACCAGTATAAGGCAGCCTGCGACCACGGCATAAAGAAAATCGATGACCCGACAATGGAGTCCAGCAGCCAGCAGCAGCCGGCACCGGTGGAGCACAGCCAAGCCGAGCCAACAGTGGAAAAATCGCAAATTGTTTGTTCCCAGTTTTGTTTGGTTATGTTTCCGGCTGCGTGTGCTACTAAAGAGACAAGATCTGCGCCTGCGATGCCGACTTCACATAGCAACGAACGATGTCTTGCAGACATCTAATGATAATTCATGAATATTATTCATTTACTTTCATTCTGTCCCTTGCTAATTACAGTAAATATTTTGAAAAACATTAACTTTACTGAATTGCAGATAAATAACGCCCTCCCTTAATATTTCATAACATTTGTAATAAAAATTAAAACACTAATTTTATATCAATCTTACAGGACAATACGGATCCTAATGTCAGCACAATAACCATAGATGAAAATGATGACGATGAGGACAGGCCAGAACCAACACATTATTCAAAACTTGATCTGAAAACCATAAAGGTTGACCAATTGAGACAAGAGCTACGAGCGCGAAACGTTAGTTGCAAAGGTAAGTTTAATAATATTGTTATTCTGTTCATAATCTGACTCTGAACTCTTTCCCATCATACTGTTGTACATGGCATAGTTTAAAATGACGTAACTTCTGATTAGGATTGCGAGCTCAATTAGTTTCACGTTTATCAAAACTTGTCAAAAACGAAGAAGAAAAAGATGCGAAGGGTGATGACATTATGGAACTAGAAGATGATGAGGCAGAATCTGCAAAACCAGATGTGGAAGAACTCATTGAAATAAGCGACAAGGATCAAAAATCTGAGATCAAAGATGAACAAAAGACAGACACAATGGAGGTAAAAAAAGATGATACCACGGAAAAAAATGAAAATGATGTAGAGAAAAAAGACGATACAATAGAGAAAAAAGATGACAGACCAGATAAACCAGAAGAAAAGAAGAAGACTGAGAAAGAAATAGAGGAGGAGAAGAAAAAGGTAAGTTACCCACACTTAATAAATACGAAACTAAAACTCACTCACTCTGTAGCAAAATTTGTCACAGAGGTAGTCTGAGAGGTACTTATCGAGGTCTTGTCTCCTTTTGCCTGTAGCAATAGTTCTGATTTCCGGGATATTTTACAGTCCTGTTATCATAGTGCAGGACCAGATAACCATACTTTTCATGTAACCTCCGACATAGAAGTCTGTCAGGGTCAGATCTGGCTTCTTGGTGACCATTCCTCCTGTCACAATCCATCGATTGACGTGTTTTATCTGCCCATCGTCTGCTACGGAACCGGTTTCATAGTAAATATTCAAAAGATAAATAAGATTATTAAGCATATTTATTTTTGCAAGATAGCAAATTTACAGACTTTTCACCATAATTACAATAAGGTTTATTTATTACTCAGGAACCCTAAATATTTTCGAGATTAAAGTAGCCCTTATTTTTCTTATATAGTTCCCTTCTACCAATGAAACTCCTGTCGAAGTCAGTTCAACCTTGTAGTTTAGCAGTTTATTTTAGATTTAGCAGTAAGCGGTTACCATAATCTATGAACGCTTGCAATACAATTACGTATCATTCGCGCGAGGGCACCTCTGCAGTTAAAACAGAATTTCTTTAGGAGCTTACTGGTGACCTCACTCTCACGCAGGAGCACAACAACCCTCCGGAGAGTTGTTATTTCTCTGTGGTTTTGATATATGATATTTTGATAAAAAGTATATACAGTAGAAACTCGATTATCCGGACTACCAACAGCGACCAATTTATGTGTACACTACAAGTCGAATTTCTGCAAGCATGAACGTGTCGGAACTGGCATATCCCGCCCCCGTGCCCGGTGGGATCGCTGCCCTACGCGTTTCGTTATTGTTTTAGTTAGTTTGCAATTGTGATTCCACTGTGACGTGCGTGTCACGTCTATATATTTAAATATGTCAAAGCGTAAGAGAATTGTGTTATCGCTTATAGTCTTAATAAATATTATTGATACATTAAAAAAAGGAGAAACCAGTCCTAAGTTAGCTGATAAGTATGGTGTAGGTACATAGATCCACTATAAGAGATATTAAGAAGATTACCGATTCAATTTTGTTGTTCACCTGCAAATTAGATAGTGAAGACGGGAGTAAACATCGGAAAATGATGAAGAAACCGAAAAATGAACCTTTAAAAGAAGCTCTGTATTGTTGATTTTTACAAAAACGATCAACTGGGCAACCGATATCTGGTCCTTTGTTTTGTAAAAAGCATTACGGTTAAATAAAAAAATTAGGTGGCAATTAATCATTTGTGGCAAGTAACGGATGGTTGTACAGATTTAAATCACGTTATGGATTTCTTCATACATTCGATTATCCGGATTTTCGATTATCCGAATGCCTATCGACAACAATTAGTCCGGTTAATCGGGTTTCTACTGTAAGTGTAAAAGAACAAGCTGCAAACATATTGACTTGAAGTTCAGTTTGAGATATTGGAACTTTTATTTTATGGCATAGATATTGGATTCAGTGATAGTGGGAGTTTAGCACTTTACTTAATATTTGCTACTTATTTGTAATATTTTATTCTAAGCCACTTTATTAGGATAGGATAACAGATGAAATAATTAATTTTATCTTTATTTTTCTTACAATACATACCTGTCTATTTAAAAAATAGTGTATTATATGCTTGTATAAAACTAATTGACATAGGGAATTCTGATACTATATCAAGTGGCATACCCATTAATTAATACAACCAAATAAAACACTTTTGAATGGCTTAATTCATATTAATTTGAAACTGAATAATGTTTCTAGTACCCAAATAGTAAAACCTAATTTTGTTCCAGATTGAGAAAGACAAGCAAATATTAAAGATACGGTATGAGTTGCCTGTCACGCCTCATATAATTGTCCATCCCTCGGCAACTGCCAAAGGTGGAAAGTTCGGCTGCAACGTAGCCACCTTGTCGCTACTGCTGGATTATAGGGTCACTGACAACAAGGAACACAGCTTTGAGGTAAACTTAAGGTGTATAAAATATTTAAATATAGTTTTGGAGCTGATCTACTGATGATGATTGATATATTGCACATCACTTGAGTCAAAAATACCTCTCCAACTTCGCGCCTCTGTCATTTCTTGTCATTCCTCCTTAAGTAGTGGTTAAATTTATTTCCGATTTTATTTCAGTGTGTGATTGTGCAATTATGATATTTCGTTGGCAGTACATGCTGCGCTGATCTCTTATGTAAATCTTACAACTTGTACATACTTAGTTATTAACTTTTTCTGTAAAATCATCCATGTTATTACTTTTAATAAAATGTGAGAAGTTAATATGGAGGAATTGAGAAGAATGAATGCAAGGATTACGTTTGGTTGGTATGGTGATATGCAAGGATAAGCATTGGATGGGATTGAACATGCTTTTAGCAGTTATGGATGTACTATGCTGATGTGGTGAGAAGAGTGAGTGCAGGGAAAGTATGATAACAGGGATTTAAAACATTTAGGTAGTATAATCTAAGATCTGCTATGTAGTACAGTGAGTAAGCTCAAATGTATGAATGCAAGGCCTAAGTAAGTTGTGAAAACTTTTTTCATTTAATTTCGTGTGTCACAGATTTGCTACATATAATAATATGTTTCTTCCAGCTGTTTGTATTTGCCGAGCTGTTTAACGAAATGCTGATGCGGGATTTCGGCTTCTATATCTACAAAACATTGTACACTTTACCCGAGAAGGCTGAGGAGGTCAAAGAGATTTCAGACAAGAGCAGTGACAAGGCTGACAAGAAGGATGACAAAAAGACTGATGGTGATAAAAAAGATGAGAAGAAGGATGACAGAAAGGATGACCGGCGCGAGTCCAGGAGACGTGATAGACGGGTAAGCATCTGTAGAACATTTAACACATAACTCAGATTCTTTCGTTGGTGTCTGGTCTAACGTAATGTCTAGCCATGCAAAAGGACATTAAAAGTAGTCCGTTGGACTTCTAGTACATATGTGGTTTTTTTTTCAGAACTTAAATCATCATTTTTTTAACTAACTCAGCTAACCTAAAGCGATTACCTATGTTAAAATATAGTTAAATACAGTTGGATGTTGAGATATAAAAAAAGAAATCTTTGATACTTGATTTTTGAGCAGGGATGGCCGAACACGGGACCTAACAAATGTATGGAGGCATTCATAAATATTCTGTAAAGTTAGTTTAGTATTTTATAAAATGATGACATTTGTAGGTGAAAAATAGGTAAAAACAAACCGCACGTTGTCTTTTAACCCGTTGAGGCCCGCGTGACTGAATGCCGCCATGCGCGTTACGGCTCCAAGTATATAACGGGCCTCAAGGCGTCAAGGCTTAATCTAATTATTGATTTTCATAAACATTACACAAACTAGACACATGGAAGGTTTATCTAAGTATAGATAATTTGGAATCAATGTTTCAAATAGAATATTGCACATGTATACATACTCGTACATGCCATGGCTGCATGTGCCTATTATTTTAGTCCTTCTGTCTAGTTCATGATAATGCAAAAATCGAAGTATACATATGTGTTAAATCTCATTCAGGATTCCCATAGTGATGACGACCGCAGCAGCTCTCCCCGCCGCCGTAGCCGCGGTGTAGATTTCCCGCCGGACCCTTATCTACTGCTCTCCCTCGTGTACTTCGACACTTCGCGAGGCGGATACATTGCCAAGAAGGATCTACAAAGTCTGTTCATGAGTCTCGGCTTGGCGTTGTCACGTTCGCAGATCAGAGTCATACTAGAGAAAGTGTGCATTAAAGACACCTTCAGCTACAGGCAAGTCTTCATTTTTTATCGGCAATATTCTGTCACAAATCTATATTAAGCAAAAATTTTATTCTTGGTAAAATATTTATAATCGAGCAGCCAGGGAAATATGAAGTAAGTTCCTAATGATTGCGCTAAGTCGATAATTTATCCTCAAGCTAGACTGTTTGACCTTCGTACCGATTAAACCATTAGAATTGACACTATCATAGGGGATATCTCTACATTAATTGGTGTGGAAGCGGCTTTAGCCGAATGCGTATAGTTACACTACTAGATTTAATGATCAAGCCAATGAAGCCGTACGACGGCTGCTAACACGTGTTATGGAGTCGGTTCCAAAAAGATACATTATCGGTGGTCGCCGTGATGGCTGTTAACAAATGTTTGACAGTTGAGTCCTCCCAACGGCCGTTGCGATGGCTGTTAACGCGTTTTTCGATAGTAAAATCCTCCGAACTACACACTTTCAACGCGTGTTCGGTAGTTGTTTTAAAACCGGTGCCGCTGTAGATTTGACAGGTACAATGGCAATTTACGACGTGAAATCTGAGCCGTACAGACTATCTCAGATTCTTTTTCTGCAATTTCATCAGTCGTAATGCGTACTGTACAACAGTAGTCTCCTTTCGGCGATCACGCGGCGCTGTTCGATCGCCGTTAGACATTTTAAACAAACATCTCGATGATGTAAGCGTGCAACTAGCGTCCGTTGACGGCGCTGCTCGGTGATAATTGGCAGCGTACGGACGCGAACAGGAAACTGGCGTTTCAACAGGCAACTTGTCGCGTCGTCCAAGTCGACCCGTTGATAACGATATTGTATACATTAAAATATTGTAGACATAAAACTTTCTCTGACCACTTTAAACAAGTGGGGAGACCCTATGTACCTCTGCGGTTTTTTTTTCCTATCTCATCGTTAAGAAGACCCTATTAAAAGATAGAATTTATGGCGAGAAGCTCGATGGCGCGAAGCACGTTTCAGTCTAGTTTAAAATGCAAGTCGAGTAACATTTACTATAACTTGTCTATGGGCGGGTTTACATCTTGAACACCTCTCACTTGGTGCCCTACCTCTCCCTGATCAAGGCGTCAGTAGTTAACAGTCTCCTGGACGACAAGAAAGAAGCAACATGAGTTTTCATAGCATATGTTTTAAAACCCCTTTTATTAATGGGAGCACCGTATTCCAGCAGTTATATTACGCGTTATTAATTCTTTTAATATCTAAATATGTCGCTTATTCTCGTATAGTCTTGAAGCTATGTGTTTTTTCAAGTATTATGATTGTAATTTCAGAACCCTCGTTCAGTCAATCAAGGAGCTGTCATCAGGTTCATCTGATGCGATTCAAGACTTGCCACTCGATTCTACTACTATTTCTCCTAACGAAGTACCAGAACATGTAAGAGTTTCGATCTATATTAATTGCTATTTGTATATGTATTTAATCAAGTCTTTGGCACATGTTATCCCTTGATAGGGTTTTGTAAACCGTAAAAAACGGAAAGTGTATCCTAAAAATGGAATCCCAAGCTCATTCCATGTATATGTCTCAGACATTCTGTTTATTCTTGAAATTTGTAATATGGCTTTTACATACAAATATTAATTTCTTAAAAATAATACGCAAAACAAAAAAAAACAGGAAAAGTAATTTTTATGTACATTTTTGATGATGTAGATTATTATCTCATGAAAAAGCTAATGTACACCTATTATTAGTTTAACACCTTAAAAAATGTTTTCAAAAGCATTTACGGAAAAGCAACCTATATCTTGGCATATTTTTATTCAACCCTCGTAATCGAATATATGTCATGTTATAAGTGTAATATTGTGAGTTTCATACAGATTGCAGAATTAGAAGCAGCTATCGCGGCGGGTAATCGAGACTTATTACCAATATTCAACAGGCCAGATGAAACTGAGGTCACATCTGGTGAAACAAAAGATATTAGTGACACAGGTACGTGATATTAATCTATATTATCTAGTCTTCCATAATCATCATGAAACATAGAAGTTTCTCTAACAACACAATCTTACATCAATCACTAGATATTATGGGTAGGATATACCATTTTTCTGTTATATTTGCCATTAAAACATAATCATATCTTCCTCTTTTGATAATTTAAAAATATGATGAAGCCAAATAAAGTGCCTTACTATGATACGTAGCACAGCCAATCAGTAGAACAGTAATATGTGATAGAATAAATTTTACAGACAATTTGATCTATGCTGCTGTACTAAATGCAAAACAATATGGTTATTATCAATATGAGATAGGTCCTAACATGAAAAATGGCAATTTTTTTGATATGTGAAATTTTTTTTTTTAATTAAATAGTCAATCGAATCAATTTGGGGATTAAATGACAGTATCAAATGTATGCTAGTAACATTTATCAGTTATATGCATAAAAATAAAAAATGACATGATTGTATTATTGCAGGCATAGTGATGTATAAGTCAAGAGTGGTAGACGTGGGAGCGCTAATGGCGGCCGAGGCGCGTGGTTCCCTTCAACGCGCGCGTCTCGAGAGTGCACTGGACTCGGCACGTGCCGCATTAAAAGCAGCGCGCGACGCAGCTGCCTCTACGCAACGCGCTGAACGCGGCGCGCAGAGCCAACTGAGTGATCTAAGTGCGCATCTCTCAGCCGCACGAGCACGTATTGTCTCGCTCACGGTAAGCACACATAATTTTTCGATTTAGTAAATATAACCTATATCAATGACGCTAGTGGTGGCAATACATTCCAGCACCCGTTGGATCTATCCCCCAATATCAAATATCAGCCTCAATACCGATAAATAAATGTGTGTATAGATTTTACTGTTTTGTTATTACATTCATAACGAAAATATATGGTCGCATCTGGAAGCGTCGCATGTTTAACAAAATATACTACTAATTTTAAACAATATTAAAATGTGTACTATCGCAACTAAGTGACTGCCCCACTACATACCCGCCCTTATTTCGGATATAACAAATCTGTTTTTGTTCCTCAGGCCAGTTCCAAAATATTCCATTCTGCGTTAAAGAGTATCCAATCAAAAGTAGAAGCAGTTGTAAATATCAAATACGAGGATGATGATGTCGTAGAAGTTATTAACGGCCCCTCGAGGTAAGCACAATATTGATTTTTATAAAAGTGTATAAACACTTTTGTATAATCTCCCTATTGAATCTATTTAGTATACTATTAAAAGTATATTATACAATTGCAGACAAAAGGACACAAAAAAAGAAAAGTCTGAAGACACGTTTGAAATAAAAGCATCACAAGAAACCTCGAAAGGTTCAGAATCAACGGAAAGTCCAAAAGAGACCATTGCTGAAACCAAGAGTGAAAGAAAAGAGGATAAAGACAAAGAAGCTGATTTTGACAATGCATCTGTAGACTGTATGGAAATTGATGACAAGGAATAAAAACATCCAAATTAGATGTAAGCTTAGGTTAGGTAGGAGTGATTGTGATATGGTGTTAGGATTAGTTCATCATTTCATCTTTAGCAAAAGATGGTAATTCTGAATGACAAAAATTGATTCAAAGAAGTAATGATATTTCTCATATTGTTCTTCGTAATGCAAGGTACCTAACATCTAAAACTATAAAATATCACTTATAATTTTCAAAAATTGTCTTCAATAATACTTTTAACGATGAAAAGTATTATATATTTTTTACTGTTAGAATCCTGATTAGTTATCAGATGATCTTGCAAGTTCCACACAATTTTATCAACAATCTAATTGAAACCAAATCAGTTACATTCAGATTAAGATATTTGGCTGTCAAATGCGATTTATTTCATGTTGTGTCCAATTCTTTGTGAAGATATTTTCCATGTTTGTGAATGAGTGATGCTGGTTTTACATATAAAATGTACAATATTCTCCATGAACTCTAAATATTGTGTTTTATTTGCTGCGATTTGAATTTGGCACGATTTGGTACCATCAGAAGTTTCTTAGGACAAGGTATGGTAGTGCCGGTTCAAGAATTTCGAAAAATCTGTGTGCACTACGAAATTAAAATGTCATTTAAAAGAGGTAGGGCGTATCAAGCAGCGCGTCTGGGGAAGTACCTCCACCTCACAGAAAACCGCAGCTAAATAACAAGTCCCTAGAGGGTTGCTGTGTTCCTGCGTGTGAGTGAGGTCACCAGTAAGCACCCAAGGATTTGCTGTATAAGCAGCAGAGGAGGCATCGCGCGAGTGATACTTAATATATTACAAGCGTTAATAGGTTACGGTACCCGCTTTACCTCTGGTGGGCCGTATGTTTGTATGCTTATCGACGTTGTATAAAAAAAACATGCCAATCAATTTTTGTACGTGGATTGCACAGTACGAAGCAGTACACCATCAATCCGATATCTCGCAGTTCCTTTCGCATAACCCTGTTAAATACTCTCACAATATCCACATAATCGCCGAAAACCTGGTTAATGACCAGGTGCTTCTCAACGATAGTGTGAACTTGTCATGTATATTCCCTTCAGTATCGGAATCATCTCTGTGCTTTACACAGTATTCCACCCGATTTCACCCTCATTGTCCTGTCAATTATTTTTGAAGTATATTACCATATACTTTAGCAACTAAGCTGATCAAACTGATGGTCCTATAGCTGGCGCAGTCCATGCGTGACCTCTTGCTTTTGTACAAGGGTACGATGATTGCACGTCTCCAGTTCTTTCCACTTCTCCAGCTTTGCTTATTTACCAGAAGGCGTCCCGGACGTAACTATCGCTTAGATTAATCATTTCAGCTGTGATCATATTAATTCCCACTGACTTTCCAGTTTTCAAGCTTTGTATCGACCATTCAATGTCATCCACAGCAGTGGCGAAGAGTCCATATAACCCGATTCCCATCGGCTTCCCATACGAAAAATCTAATCTTTGGGCTAACGACATTTTTGTTTGTTATATTATCCACTCACTTTGAATAGTTTGAATTGACTAAACGCCTTAAAAAATTTAAATAGCAATTGTCAAATTGCAAGCCGAAAAATACCGGGTTATTTTTTCATACTAAAATATCTCATACAGAGCATCTATTCCTTTCGTTTCTATGAACTGGCTCCTATTACTGCTACTCGTTCCGTCTCGTTTTAGCACGCGAAATAACTCGGAGAATAGCGGCTTGTGACAGAGTAAGGTAATTAGCAACGTACAAGTGTAAGCGAGAAAGATCATTTAAGAAGTAATAGTACCTATAAAGATTCTAAATTATGAATGAATGTAGCGCCTTAAAACTGTTACTGGCGAGTAATATATTTTATTTGGCAGGATTTATTATAATGATTCTAAATTAAGAATGATTTTAGCGACATAAAATCGTGACAGGCGCGGAATACATTTTATTTGCCTGGATTTTATACATGGCGGGTAGTGCGTACTGCGCATGCGTGTATAGCGGGAAACTTTAGTTTTGTTGAATTGGCTTTTTGTCAATTACTTGTCGAATTTTATTTGTTTGTGGTGAGTGAGTTGTTTTAATTTGTATTGTGTGTTGTACCGACAGTTGGTTCGTTATGGCATTAATTCATGAAACTGTTGTCTAACAGATTCTTTGCTGTCGAAGGAAACTTCGGTTTCAAAACTATTTTATACAACAGTGTTTTATTTTATTATGCTAAAAAGAACTGACGAATCACTTTAGAATATAAATAAGTCCTAGGTCGTCGTAGTGGTCGTAGATGGTCGTTTTGAGGGTTCCGTAGCCAAAGGGTAAAACGGACCCTATTACTGAGACTCCGCTGTCCGTCCGTCCATCCGTCTGTCACTAGGCTGTATCTCATGAACTGTGATAGTCAGACAGTTGAAATTTTCACAGATGATGTATTTCTGTTGCCGATATAACAACAAATACTAAAAAACAGAATAAAATAAATATTTAAGAGGGCTCCCATACAACAAACGTGATTTTTTTGCTCGATATTGATAACGGCAACAGGTAGATGCTTGAAATATTCACAGAATATTTAGTTATATATTCACTTTAAAAATAAATAATTAAATTAAAATAAAACAAATATTCAAGAGGGGCTCCCATATAACAAACGTGATTTAACGTTTTTATAGATAATGGTACGGAACCCTTCGTGCGCGAGTCCGACTCGCACTTGGCCGGTTTTATTTTGATAGTCCTCGTTTCTATTGTTAACTTTTCAATTTAATTTTTTACTAACACGGTTCGAAATATTTTTCGAAGTAACTAAGACTAAAGACTAAACGCATGCACACATACTGCTTTATCTCAAAAGGCTTTTTTCAAAGCCACCATTATCATACTTGAAAGCCACTGTTACTCGTATATAAACAGCTTCCATGTATGATGGAGATGGGGCCTATATTTTTGCATCATGGAGCGGGCAGCATTTGCTGAGTGGACTTTTTATTCTCCGGCTTCCCTTCTGAAAATATCCACCCTTCGCCACTGATCCACAGTTATACCTTTATCGGACGCCGACAACGTAGTGAGCCTCAGATTCACTCTCAGTGTCAAAAACAGTCCTACTTTTCTTAAAGTGTGTAACTTGTGAGGTGGAGGTACTTCCCCAGACGGGCTGCTTTGATGCGCCCTACCTCTCTTAAAACATCCAGACCAAGACAAACATGTTCGTGCACTCAAATGTTTGCCTTGTGTGGGAATAGAATCCACGAGCGTTGGTGTCAAAGTCGCGTCTTTCACGATTGAGCCACCGAGCTCGTCGTGTGTACAGATAGTTGGCAGCATGTCAAAATTAGTGTCGAGCAGGGCTGCATGCTGTCTACTCGGCTGTTCATCTTGTATCTCGATAGTCGTCTGCAGAGAATAAGGTCAACGAATCTAGGATTGTGCATGGGTAACCTATTGGTGAACTGCCTGCTTTATGCAGACGATTCCGATTAGCAGAAATACCAGCTGAACTGCAAATACCGGTCACAACACGACTGCAGCAATTAACATTGTCGGAACTGTATTTTGACGATTTTTATTTTAATGCACTACAAGTCTTAAAATATCAATATCTATGCGCTCGCTCGCTCGCTCGCTAGTTTCATATCTTAGACTAGACTCCATATCTATTTTTCATACTGAAAAAAGTAGGAAGGTTTTCGTAGATATTGATATTTTAAGACTTGTAGTGCATTAAAATAAAAATCGCCAAAATGCAGTTCCGACAATGTTAATTGCTGCAGTCGAACAATAAAATACGATTATATGGAGAAGGTCGTCAAAACGTCAAACTACTGATGACGAAGAAAACTAAGATAATGGTTTTTGAAAGCGAAGAAACCAATACCAATGTAAAAATTACGGTTGATGGAAGTGTTGGAACAAGTGTATGAGATTGTACATCTTGGATTTACTTTCAGCAGGTATGGAAGGTACACCGCTGATGTGGAAAGACGTGTGATTGCCGGGAATGGAGTGAATGTAACATTGGGAAAAATTCTTGGCAGTAAAAGCTTCAGCAAACTATAAACAACGCAATCCTGGTCCCAAAGCTAACCCTTGGAAGCGAGAGTTTGATATGGCAGAGAGAGAATGAAAATAGAATAAACGCGGTCGAAATATGAGCTTTGCGCAAAATTTGTGGCGTAACGCTTTTAGACCGCGTTCGCAATGGCGGTGTTAGAAACAGAGTTGATCTGTAAGAGTGTCGGTGTTAAAATAAGAACACAGTACTATAGAAAGAATTACAAAACAGATATACAACGCAAAAGTAGAAGGATGTAATAGCCGTGGAAGGTCAAGATTTATGTACCATGCCCAAATTGATCGTGTTTTATAAGGTGATGTCAGGGGCCCTAGAAACCAGCGCGCGTGCATGAGAAGAGCTATGAATGTAAAAGAAGCCAGTGATGTGTTTATAGCTTAAAGTACTATCTATAACTTCACGCCTAATCCCCCAAGGGATTTGGCGTGAAGTTATAGAGAGATTGTGCTTCAAAAGTACATTCATTAGTAGTTCCAAATTTAAAGCAAAACACAATTAGAATTTCTTTGAGCAAGGGTGAAAAGGTTTTTATACACTAGAATTGATTCCGAAGTAAAGGACGATTCACGGATCAAGTTTTCTCACTTCGTAATATCAACTAACAGTAACATTTTTGCATATCATATAACAACTTCATATAATAATAGCACAACATCCTGGTATAAACCAGAGGCTTTTCTGGGGTTTTGGGGGTCTTGGGAAAACATTTGATAAGGTTGTATAAAGGGATTTCTGAGGAATTTTGTCCAAATACGGGATTGACGGTGCCTTACTCCATGCTCTGCAGTCCATATATGAGGAATGCGCAGTGTGTGTACGTGTGGACGGCAGCTTATTGCCCTGGTTTGACAACAATATTGATGTCACACAAGGCAGCTTGCTGTTAGCTTGGATGTTCATACCATATCTGGCTAATAGTATGCAGAGAATGTAGAATTGCAAATAGGTTAAAAAGCGGCGAATTCTGATTTATGTACAAGATGCCGTATTATTAGCAGAATCATCGTCTGGACTGCAAATATATGATTGTATGAACAAAAGCTTACAATTGAGTATGAAATAATCAAGTTGTACGATTCTCAGAATGGCGATTTTTCGGCATGTCTGATCATATTAATGTAGTAAAAAGAGTATTTTTAGGTCATCAAAATAAACCAAAAATACTCTTTTTATGCAGGCGTCTATAGGTAATGTTAACCTCTTGTATTGGGCAGGCCGTATACTCGTCAACCACCCGACGTGGTATGTAAAAAAACAGCAAACGAACATAACAAGAAAAAATTCAAAATACGCATACCTACTATACATTATCATATTACAATGTCAAAAAAAAAAACAAAACACCATTATTTTTATCATTAAATAATAATTGTGTTGTTTAATTTATTACAACTATATATTACCAGCGATAGCTAAATAAACAAAAGAAGTTACAAATAAGTTTAGTGTTATAGTGTTTAAAATAGTTTTAATATCAGGAATAAAATAACAGTTTTAACGGCTTGTAGTTTGATTACATACAAATGACGGCACGTGTTATTACGCGGTATATTTAAATATGTTCAGACAATAGTTTTGCGTCATTTAAGTTTCTTTTTTGAAATTATATTTTTACGGTGATAAATATCCATTATGATTAAATTAAATAATTAAAAAAAATAGCCAAGTGAAATAACAATTCCCTATAAGGGTTGATGTGTTCCTGTGTGTGAGTGAGGTCACCAGTAATCTCAAGAAGTTACTGTGGTAGCAGTAGAGGTGTCATCGCGCGAGTGATATTTTAATGTATGTCGTGGGCCGAATGTTTGTCTCCCGACGTTCTATAAAAAAATATCCCGTTCTCTATTACATGTACTCATTAGTTTGAAGGTAGATAATAAACTTACATTATTATTATTGAACATTTTAAGAACTGGGCATTATGAAAATTATATATTCAAAGAATTAAAATTTTGAAATGAAAGCATGTCGTGCAATATCAGTCGTTATTTTAACTCATGTTTTTTTTTTGGTATGTTGGTCTAGGTTGTGATTGGCCAGCCCCTCGTCTGTATATTTGTTTATTTCAGTGTAGACTAAAGGAATTAAATATTTAAAATAAAAACAACATATTTGAGATTGTCAAATATGTTTTATTAAAAAAACTTACAACATAAATCTTCAATTATTTATTCATAATATTATAAACTCTTCTTTAAAGATATATATGCAGCAAACATAAAAAATAAGTGTAAGATTCAGATGCTATTTAATATCATTTATCATAATGTCAACTTTACAACATAGCTAGGTAATGGAGGTGTATGATTAAACTTTGCAATTATGCAATGTTTCTACACCATGAGTTCATTGAAATGGTAGACTGTGGTTACAATAAAACGTATAGGCAGGCTTCACTACTACTATTCCTTTTATAAATGGTTTTATTCACAACAAACCAAAAATGTGATGTGCCAATTCGCGAACTGTACGACATAATTAGCGGTTGACTGTACACGCTTTGGACTGAACACGGCTATGAATCTTTTGACTGCCTCGTGAGTAAAAGATATAATAAGGCCGCCATTTCTGTCATGCATGGGACACGCTCGGATACATCACGCAAATAACGTGGCACAGCATCTCGCGCAAATTTACTACATCAAAATATTAAGAAAAAGGAATTTTACCGAATTCATCAATACATGGAATGTACATTATACTATAAACATAAATGCGAATAATAAAATCTAACACGTTAAATATTTTTATTACATGATTGTTCGAGTTCAAAAATATAGAACGATAATACATAGTAAAAGCAAGTATTAAATGCAAACAAGCTTAATGAAAATAATTCTAAGTAGTAGTAGATTATAACAATGAATGTGCAAAAGAAAAAAAATACCCGAAGCTATTTCTTTACCTTGTAACTTCGGCCGAAGCAGAAGGTTTAGTCATCTACAGAAAATAATTTTAGAATATATTGTTCGAGTTCAAAAGTATAGAACGATAATACATACTGAATGCAAGTATTCAACGTAGACAAGCTTTATGAAAATATTTCTAAGAAGTAGTACGTTATAACAATGATTGTGCAAAAGAAAAAAAAAATTGACCGAAGCTATTTCTTTGCCTTGTAACTTCGGTCGAAGCAGAAGGCTTAATCACCTACAGAAAATAACTTTAGAACATACATAATTGTGTATAATACTACTGTATACAGTAAGGTACTAATAATATTGCATTATTCCAATGCAATTGCAGGGTTACTTCCGTTTTTGATTTGGCCAACTACTAATTTTATGCTTCGGTTGAAGCCATATATGGCCAAAATTGCTACTTTGATCGAATCTTACGCCTAGAAGCGAGTACGTATAGATAATATTTTTGTTTAAAATAAAGCTATAACATGAATAATCCTATACTATTAGATGAATAAATTAATAATTTAATGTAATCTATTCAATAATAACTTTACCACCGTGACGCGAAACACAAAAATTAAACTGTGTATACGAAATAAATCTAGAAACAAAGTTTCAATTAGATCATTCGAAAACTATAATAAATAATACACATATACTGAATATATTTTATAATTTACCTTGCTTTATGTACCCTTAAACTCGAACATAAACAGAACTATTTATTAATTCTCTTATTTTACTTCACTTTCAATACATACCTACTAAATAAAGTCCACCCTTCCTCCGCCTTTCGTAATAATATATGATGCCCACGAAAAAAATAAACATAAATCTTAACTTCAAAGTAATCGTAACTTTCTTACGGCATTTCTTCGCCAATGGTCATTTTCGAAATGCTAGCAGATTAAAAAGAAAAGTATCCACACAAGAAAATTGAAAGATATAATAAGACTATATTTAAAAAAATGTAAGACGCATCTTAGTGCCCTTCAGGGCCAATGGCAAATAAATATTTTTATACTTTTTCAGATGAAATTGCGTCTTTCGTTCTCGCAAACGAAACTAGCACTGAACCAAATTAAAGTTGAAATTCCTGTGCTGACTGATCCACACAGTACATTATGGCGGGAGACCACAAGTGCACCAGTTCCTTGACAGCTTAATCTTAAGCCATGCCGCAACTACTGTGATACCTCAATATGTGCAAAAAGGTATTAAAACCACACACTCATGTTTCATTATCTCACATTTTATGATACAGTTGAATAATAATTTATAATAAAATGCCATGTTCATCGATCTATAAATAGAAATAATTAGCCCTATCAATCGTACGTTAAATAGCATTGTCATGGTCTTGTCCCAATAATGCAAAACAAACTTAATAATAAGAATTTTCAAAATGGGGCACTCAACAATTAAGCCTTCTTTATCCGAACAAGCGGATATATTCACCTTATATGTAGACCTATTGTAGTAGACTATGTTGATATTAGTCGCCTAAAAATACAGTTTAGACACATGGCTCTACGTAATTTCCTGGGAAAAGGCCGGTCACTCCATCCATGACTCCCTCCCACCATCCATCATCGTTCTTCTTCAGTACGTAGATAACAGCGCTTTCTTGGAAGGAAAGTTCGTCTTCTTTGTCTGCGTAGTAGTCGTATATTGCCACCACTGAAAGCATTATTGATATATATTTTAAAACGGAATAAGATATGATCAGTATCAGTATATTAATACAACAGATAAAAGTTGCCTGATTTACGTCGGATTCCCCGAAAGTTTAGGTGGCTTACTATTAACTTTAGAGATAAAGCCTACCTCGAATGCATGCAGGCCATCTTGCCAATTAAGAAACTACGAAATAAAGTTAAGGCGAAGCACCTCCACCATACAAAATACTGCAGCTAAATATCTCTCTGAAGGGCAGCTATTAGTTTTAGTGAACAGTTTACTAATAAATACCAGCGAAAGTGCCATGTTAGCAGTAGGTGACAGCGCGTGAGCTCTTGTACTTCGTTCATAGGTTACGGGTATCGCTTCACATTTGGCGGTCTTTATTGGCTCCCAACGTAGGTTAGAAAAGTGTAATTTAATGGTTCTACCTCCAGTAGCCTCATCGTAAACCGGTAAACCAGGCCGAGTGGAAAATAGGCCGCGATATGTGACTAAAGTCCGCGCCACGAGAAGATACGAAATTTTGTAAACAAAAATCAGGGGGGTCCAAACATTTTTCCTGAAGTTCAAAATAAAAAAAACACTGGATTACCTATGGATCTTTAGCTTAATACAAAATATAAGAGTATCAATAATAGTCCGTATCATTCACTTGAACTACAGCTGTTCTCGGAATATTCAGAGGATTTTTCTGTAATATTAATAATAAAAAGGTGAATGATCATCCTTCAATTTCTGAACAATTATTAATTAAAAAAAATATATATAAAAAGCTATTTATTGATGAGCACTTTTATTAAACAAACAAACAGTTACATACAGTTTATGTACTATTACGAGCACAAACACAAGTCGACAAAACAAACATGAAGTATAAGTAACGAAAGCGGGCCGCCGACTGGCGGGCGGAACGCGGTCTCTCATGTCGGTAGAGCCTAAAGGAGCGCAGCGCGCATGCGCTGCGCGGGCGCGAGTAGGGTGCGGGACGAGGTACGGCTCCGCGAAGTGCGCGGACGAGCTGCGCGTTATAGTTCTCCCCCTCTAACCCTAACAATGCGTCCCCGCGTTGGGGTTAGCCTTCTTACGTGGTCTTCCCCTTCTCCTCTTTTCCTGTACGGGAGCTGTCGCGTGGCCAACGAAAGGTGTCAGACACGAAACGTGATACTTGCCTAAGATCGTACCATCGGGAACGCGCTCCAGACTATAAGTTGACGCGCTGGATACGTTTTGTATCCTATACGGACCGTCGCGGCGAGAGAAGAATTTAGGAGTTTGCCCCTTGCCCGTATCATTCAGACCCTGCGTTTTGAGTAGTACGAGGTCACCTACCTGGTATTCCGGTGCAGGTCTGCGCCCTGCATTCGCGTGAATTTTACCACGTTCCTCCTCCGGACCTACGAGACTAGCGTTGTCATCATCTTCATTCTCAGGCCTGTGCCTGTACAGAATGCCATCATCGAGGAGGTAACCATTGCCTGCCCAGGCCCTCCCCCTAAACGGATCGTCGGACTCGAGGGCGTCAACGATCTTACGTACCTCCGGGTCCAGCAGCTGCCCCTCTCGGATCTCGTGGGTACTGCGTGCCGGAACGTCAACTACTGCCGTGCACAGATCGCACTCCACGTCGTCCACACCCTGCGGGCGGGAGAGTGTATCTGCTAGGACGTTTGACTTACCCGGTGTATACTCGATCCTAAGGTTGTATTCTTGCAGGCTCAGCGCCCACCTGGCCAGGCGACCGCTGGGTGACTTAACACTCATCAGCCATCTAAGAGGCTGATGGTCGGACTTAATAACCACCTCTGCTCCATCTATGTAGCCGCGAAACCTTGAGACGGCCCATACGACAGCTAAGACCTCCCTTTCTGTCGTATTGTAGTTCCTCTCAGCGGCGGTGAGTAGACGGCTGGCGTACTCAACCGGGCGCTCATCATCCCCCTCCCCCTGGAGGAGAGCTGCCCCAAGAGCGTAAGCGCTGCTGTCGGTTCTGAGGGCAAACGGCATACTCTCGTCTGCCTGTCGCAGGATCGGCGCTGACGTCAACAAATACTTAATGTGCTCAAAAGCTTTCTGTTGATCAGAGTTCCAATGCCAGATACTTGCCTTCTTCAGCAACGTCGTCAAAGGCCGAGCAACCTCGGCGTAATTGGAGACAAACCGCCTTAACCAGCTCGAGGTCTGCAGGAAGCACCTCAAATGCTTGACATTTTCGGGGACCGGCATCTCTGCTATTGCAGAGGCCTTTCCGGAGTCTACACTTACCTTTATTTTGTGAGTGGCGAAGTCTGTGGCAGGCTCCGCCGAAGCAAACTGTCCCTCTCTGCTAGTTAAGAACTTATTAAGGGCTACCCTGTACTCTGGTGCCAGCCCAGCGCCTTCCCCTTCGCGCAGGCAGACGTTGGAAGCCTCCGCTTGCATCAACTCTGCACTGTTCAACACATAGGAATGGACAAAAGGGAACTTCGCTACAGGGTCTGACGAGAAGTGCCAGGTATCCTTTGCTATGTCTAACACAATCCCCGCACTCGCAATAAAATCGCGGCCTAGCAGGGTCCTGGTCTCGTCACCAGGAAACACCATAAAATCGATGGTGACCTCCTTGTCACCGATAATGACTGGTACCGATGCGGCGAGTACCGTTCTAGATTGTCGCGACCCGTCGGCGAGTCCGATGGTACGGTCTATTTCTCTAAATGACACTCCATTCTGAATTAAAATCGAATGAAGAGATGGGCTTGCTACGCAGTGACTAGCCCCAGTGTCGAGAATGGCTACACCTACCCTACCTACGATCCCTATTTCTACCATCGGGTGCGTGACACTTTCGCTCACTAAAGTATTAAAATCCGCCGATTTTACGTTTTTACATTTATCACATTTCGATCTAATCACCCCTGGCTGGCCACAACCATAGCAACGTATCGAAGTATCGTTCCTACGTCGACCGCGGGGAACTTTCGTATCATTCGAGTTAACATCGAGTTTAGCGTCGGTAGTAGTGGACGAACCACTAGTACGGGCCGCGTTCGTACCTCGCCCGAGTTCGCGCGAGTTTGTCGCGGCGGTCGCGCTTTCGTTTCGTTCGCTCGAGTTACTTACAACAGTAATACCTATTCGTTTCTTTACATCACTATTGCTACTATTAATATTAGAGCTTTTACACACTGATTCCGATATGGCGTCTTCAACAATTCGACACTTCTCTACTAAATCATCGACACTACATATTGAGTCACGTAATACGCGTTTTCGTACACGTCTGTTCATCAAACCGTATATAATGTCTACCTGAGCAGCATCTGGGAGCTTGTATGGGAGCCGAGCGATGCACGCGCGCACCCTGCACGCGAAGACTTCTGCACGCTCACCATCACTTTGCTCGGACGCGAACATATCACGAAACAGTTTAAAACCTGGTCGAGGGGCGCCGTACACTGCACGTAGACGCGCCACGGCGTCCTGCCACGTCGCGACACTAGCGCGGGCGCCGCGCCACCACACGGCGGCGGCACCTTCCAGCAGCATGGGGAGGCCACGTAGCGCGTGAGCGTCGGACACGTCGGCGCACTCCTTGTACACCTCCACAGCATCGACAAACGCTTCCAGCACCTCCGGGTCCTGCGAGTCACCACTGTAGCGCGCGGTGCACCGGGCGAAGTTTCCTCCTGACGCGCCGGCGTAAGCAGTCGTCACCGTCGTCGCAAGTCCCGGCGATGTTAGCGGCACCGACGCCGCAGTCGGCGTCGAAGCGGCTGGATTCCATGGTTGCTGCATTCCACGCAACGCCTCCATGAGAGTCCGATTCGTCTCCGCCTGTGCGCGGACGAAAGTCTCCATCATTGAGGACATCAGCCTTTCCGGATCACACACGAAAGGGCTGGCGTAAGTGCGGCTTTTGTCTTGGTCGGCGGCGGCGGCAGCGACAGCGTTGAGGCGATTAGCAGCAGCGGCGCCGCCGTAGTTGTGCGGTTCCGCGGCCTGAAAATCCTCTGAGCCACTGCCTTCCTCGTTTATGTCGTCTGCCCCTGTAGCTAGCTTTTCCGCAGAGCGGGCAGTGCGGGTCGTTCGTTTTGGCGGCATTGTTAGCGGGAAACGATAACACTAACACTACTGTGTGGCTCGGCCTCTAGTTGGTGCGCCAGTATAATGAGGCTATTTATTGATGAGCACTTTTATTAAACAAACAAACAGTTACATACAGTTTATGTACTATTACGAGCACAAACACAAGTCGACAAAACAAACATGAAGTATAAGTAACGAAAGCGGGCCGCCGACTGGCGGGCGGAACGCGGTCTCTCATGTCGGTAGAGCCTAAAGGAGCGCAGCGCGCATGCGCTGCGCGGGCGCGAGTAGGGTGCGGGACGAGGTACGGCTCCGCGAAGTGCGCGGACGAGCTGCGCGTTATATATATAATTATTTATCAAGAGTGAAGAAGATAGTCTATCTTGACAGTCATTCAAGATGGCGGACGGTCCAAATGTTGACAGCCTATAAAAATATACAACAAATAGTTTCCACCAATTTAAAATCTTCGCTAGTGTTATAAAATTAAATTTGTCGTTGTGTTATTTAATCGGTGGCATTGTTTGTTCTTCGTATAACTTAATGCAAGTCGATTTATTTACAAAATTTCTAACTTCCCCTTAGTAGTAATATAAGTGTAATAATAGTTACAACGTAAAGAAATTAGTCTCAACTTTTTATATCCGGAGAGGCAAAAAATCATAAAAGGGTAAGCAGTAATGGAATATTAGCGGCACCAATAGCGCGTTGCCGACTGTGAACTAATTTTTACTTATAGTTACTTGTACCAGATGCTACAAACACATACCTTTTTCGATATAGTTCTTTGGCACCCACCCAGGCAAGTCTTCTTCATCAGGCACAATAGCGGGTACTGCGCTTGTATACTGTGTGCCCATCTTAGTCTAGAAAAATAACGATGAAGAGGTAATTTCAAAAAGTAACGCGTTATTATATTTGATCCGATACAGAGATCCAATGACATTTCCTATTCCAATCCAAGTTCTGAATAAAATTCCGGAATGTCGAATACTGTTCAACAATTTTTAAAAGAGGTAGGGCGCATCAAAGCAGCCCGTCTGGAGAAGTACCTCCACCTGACAGAAAACCGCAGCCAAATAACAACTCCCTAGAGGGTTGTTGTGTTCCTGCGTGTGAGTGAGGTCACCAGTATGATCCCAAGCAATTGCTGTGTAAGCAGCAGAGGAGGCATCGCGCGAGTGAATCTTAATATATTACAAGCGTCAATAGGCTACGGTAGCCGCTTTACATCACGTGGGCCGTATGCTTGTACGCTTCCCGAAGTAGTATATAAGAAAAAATAAAAAAATATATTTCAAATTCACATACCGGAATTTACAGAGTAACCTACAGATTGGCTCCATGGTAATAAATATACGAAATTCATTTCGTATTTCAAAGGCAGGTAAAGGGATTATTAAGTTATTTGCATTATTTGTAAATAAAACGGTGATACTACAGAATGACTTACAGCATGATAACGAATAATAAACTAGTATATTACACACGGAAAACTATAAAAACATAATGTATGTCTGTCAAAAATTAGTCTTTTTCAAATTTCGGCGAAAAATTTTGTAGCAGAAATAAGATCCGTATGCCGCCGGTACATCGGCTTTCTGAGGACTGATAGACTTTTCTTGTAAATTGAATTCGAATCTATAATAAATTGCCTGAAACAGTTCTGTCCTTGCATGACAATATGATCAAAAAGCACATCAAAAATACTCTTTGTAAGGTTTATTATAGAATTGATGACAGTGGCGTGCACAGAGATTTTTGACAGGGTAGGCAGAATGTTTTTAAAGCTATTAACTTACCAAAAAATACAGAATGTTGATTTTGGTTACCCAATCTTGTGGAAATAATGATGTATGTGATCACTTGTTTTTTTTCACCGAAAGATAGTTTTGAAAACATTTATTTTCCCTACACACACCACATGAACAACTTTCGCAGTGAATATCATCATATTTATCAACTTTAAAACTTTAAAATCTTATTTCGTCTGCTACCAGTCAATCGATTCAAAACAAAAACAATGGCGGCCGTTTTAAAATCAAAATAAAATTGAACATCAATTTTATACGAAAAAAAGAAATGGCAATATCTTTCACTATAATTATATGCAGCAAACTACTTTTTAAAATAGTTACGTAGCAATGCTCGCGACACTTCGGTGATTTACGTTATAGTTCAGCTGAAAAGACATTGTCTATACTTTGCAATTGTGTGCGTTATTTGTGTTATTGTGGGCAATGTAATTATAGGAATGCACACTACAGTATTTGTATAAACAACACGGCACACATACGTAAATTTAGACAGATATAGTTAGTGTCTCTGCCGTAAAAAGCTGCCAATGCGGCGCTAGTGTAGCGTAGCGCCTAGCTGCGATTTGAATATGACTAGCGATGACTTTAATAACTTACCGATACCGATAGATGGAGATTTTAATTTTTTGTTTTTGATACGAAATATTAGTTAAAAACTATGTTTAAGAATGAAACATCGGATGGTATTTATCATCAAATTGATAGGGTAGGCAATGTCTTTTTGCCTATATGGAGTGCACGCCACTGATTGATGAATATGTTACTGACAAAGATGTCTGGAAATAGCACAGAGGACCTATTAATTCTATCATTAGGCATCATTATTATTGTACCAATATGTTGCTGACTTGATTGAACTTATTGTAATATCTAATTGACAATTTGAAAATAGACCCATATTGGCAAGTTTCCTTCGGCATTTTTTCTTCTTTCTTCTTCTTCTCTTTCATCAATAGTAATTTTCGAAATGCCAGCAGATTAAAAGAGAAAAATAGTAATGTAAGAGAATAAATAAGATACAATAAGATTATAGATTACAATAATTGGGATATTCTTCAACATTCATTGCTTTCCTCATGCATGCTCGCCGGTTCCTGGGGCTCCTGACATCATTTTCTGATAAAACACGACCAATTTGGTCATGGCAGGTCCTGGTATTCCTCGGCTCCTACATCCTTCCACTTTCGCATTGTATATCTATTTCGTCATTCTTTCATCCTGCATTCTTTCTGTCCGAAACAACGGAGCATAAGAAGAGTCATCTTCTTATTTTAATACCGACGCTCTCTTTCAGACCAACTCTTGTTTCTAACATCATCAATGCGAATACGGTCTACAAGCGTTACGCCACAAACTTTTCGCAACGCACGCATTTCGACCGCGTTTATCCTACTTTCATACTCTCTCTGCCATACCCAGCTCACGCTTCCGTAAGTAAACGTTGGGACCGGCACTGCATTGTGTATAGCGAGCTATGCCTCCTAGCTCAAGTTTTACTGCCAAGAATATTTCCCAACGTTCCATTCACACTACTTTCCATCCCAAGACATACAATGTCATCCACTTATTTCTAACACTTACTTCATCATGAATCGCAATCCTCTCATTTATTGTTTGTGTGTGTATTTGCCTCGTTTTTCGTCAGTCTCTCTTCCTCATTCATAATTTGTCTTTCACGCTTCTCTTTCACTAAAGCCTTGGTTTCATTCTTGCATAGACGGTACGTTTCTTTCTTCTCTCTCATATTTTCATTTAAGGGCAAAGATACTTCATAATCCAGCCACTCTTTTTTGCTACGGAGGATTCAATCTGCGCATGCGGATCCACCAGGCATTTGAATGTTTTATATCTCTTAACGCATTCACATGCTTCTTTTGCACTATCTACCATACTTTCTTTCAACTTTCCAGCAATCATCCACATCTGAGTCGGAAAGGCTTGAATTTGCAAGTCTTTCGCTTACCAGATGTACAATTTTTCGTAAACGTTTTCCTTACACTTTCATCTTGTAATTTTTCGCTCCTTATCCTTTCATGATCTCTGAAAGGGATACGCACTCGCCAGTTCCTCCACATCCTGAAAAGTCCCACAATTTTATCTTCAGGTTTAGGTGTACAACAGGTATGAATCGCGTAGGTATCTACGAGTGACGGATGCTTGGCAATACATACATTGAGATGATGTGGCCTTCCAAATGCGTCATGTGCGAGCTCGTCATCCATCGGCGGCGGCGGCAGGGGCGGCGAGACAGAGCCACCGCGACCGGACGCACCGCCCGTCGACGAAGACGATCCCCGCTACAGATAAAAAGGGCGGCATACATTTCATAGTCATATAATAAAAAGAGTTTCGGTTCTAAAGTAATAAAATGTTCATGTTATCAAAATGTCTATTTATTCATTAGGTCTAAAGAATTAATTTAATACTATGGTAATTTACGTTTATTGTTACTATTAATATTTTATTATTGTTACTTATTTTTACTACATTTTAGTATTATGGTAATTTTGATACAGGGACGTTTTAAACTGGTCATTTTCAATAAACAAACATTTTGATAATATGGACATTTTAGTACTTTAGACCTTATGAACCGAAAGGCAGAACAGATCATAAATGGTACTTATGGTAACATAACTCAATCATACATAACGTTTAATGTTTACTGCTAACTATAATGTTTTTGTTAACAATAATTTAATATGTAATTACATTAATATGTTACATTTATTTCAGGTGTGCCTGTGTGCATTAAATTTCTCCATTTGATGAAATAATTTTCGCATTTTTTCCGATTGTTATTATACACGATGTCCCAGAAGTCCAAGATAAGCTGGAAGCAGGCGCTAGTTAGATCAGGTCATGGCAACTATCAGTAAAATATTTAAAAAATTCTAGGACTTGGTAATTATGACACTATAGGTATTCAAGGAAAAAACGGAAAATGTGATGATCATTGAAATCATGTTGCAATAAATTATTACTTTTGCTCAGTTTTATTTTTGGAATGCAGCCCTGAATAATGTTCCTGTAAATTGTGGTATAAAATTTAAAGTCGCCTGCCTTAGCTCTGAAGAATATTTATCTTTTATCCCAACCAAGTATTAAAAATTTTCACTTTGTCCATCTTTAACACCCTGTATTAAAAAAATGTATTATGCTGATTTGGCAAGTAGCTTTAAACGTTTGCGTATTTAATGCTGATTCCATAATGATATAATACTTAATATTAGATCATTTCTAAAATAAGGAAAAAAATCAAACATCTAGAATCTATGCAATTTTTGCAATTGTTCGTCGTAATTGTTTATTAGGATTAAATGTCATTAGGATGAAAAATACGACGGTGGTTGATAGAGGTAGCCGCGCAACGTTGTTTACTTGTCTAGGCGAGTGTGAGTGAGACAGATAATGACGCCGTTTAAGTGTGAGCGAGTAGTGACGCTATCGAAATTGTATGAGTGTTATCTACTGTAACACACAAATCACATACAGAGGAGCCAGTAAGTTTGGCTCGTTCATTTGCTACGAACGTTTTCGAATTTGTTCATTTCGTACTTTACAACTCTGGCTTTGTTTATTGGCCTTGAATAACTACTTGTGTTTTGGATTATTGTTAGTAACAAACTACTAACCATCATGCTTGTGTACACCGCAGAAGAATATGCAAACATGCACTTTATTTACGGAGAATGCAGAGGGAATGCTAATGCTGCAGCTAGGCATAAAAGATAATATTCTTCTGGGCTAAGGTAGTTGACTTTTAATTTTATACTACAATTTACAGAAGCATTATTCAGGGTTATATTCCAAAATAAAACTGAGCAAAAAGTAATTATTTGTAGCAACATGATTTCGATGATCATCACAGGTGGAGATTTTCAGTTTTTTCACTTGTCTTGACGCATATCTTGACATAATGTGACTTTGCGACACGCATGCCTGGTCCGTTGCATTCTAGCGCATTCGTTCGTAACAGTTCGTTTAATTTCTAGGTTTGCTAGGAACCTTCGGCTTTCAGGCCGAAGCCGAAGGTTTCACCGAAGGTGGCCGACGTTGGAGCTTCGGTCGGACACTAATAGTATTCTATCTTTTCAATGCTTCACAGTCAAACGTACTCCGCCGAATTAAAATACGTACCTGTCCAGGCAAACTCATAGAGTGCTGGCTGTGTTCACCGTCGGACCCAATCAAAGGAGATGGTGGGGCTGAATGAAATAAATGAAAAAAATAATAATTAGTAGTACTGTTTAGATAACATTTGCTTACTTAATGCTATCGATAAATAAAAATGGGCCGTAACACCATCATATGCGGAGACAAAGCCTACCTCACCTATTGTACCCATGTTAACTAGTAAACCAGAATTAGGCAAAGGAGATAAGCCAGTGGGGGAAACACCTCTATCTTACAGAAGATCGTAGCAAATTAATAACACACTGGAGGGTTTAGTGTGATTAAGTGAGGTTATGATTATCAGAATCATTGAGAACATTATTTTGTAATAAATTATTAATTGAATGTTATTAAATGAAATGAATGTTCAGTTTTTACTAATTATTTCGATTTTTGCGTTACATTGCTATCTCATACATTTCTCAACGTAAACCAACGCAGAAAATCGTAGAAATAAAAAATGAATATTTGGACAAACATGAAATGCACAAAGAAGTTTCGAAGTCATGTTTTATCCCTACATAGATCATTTCTAAATGTTACAGGACGTGACGAAATTAAGATGAAATTGTTAATATATTCGTAAATATATTTTTACTTTTCGAATGGCAATGAAGTTAAAATGTTTACATACAACGTCCTGATACGTGGGGGTAAACAAATATATTAAAAGTAATAAAGAAAGGAAGTTGTTATTTGGGTGCAGTTTTCTGTGAGACGGAGGCCTTGTCGGCCTGCTTCGATGCGCCTTACCTTTCTCGAGTAAGGTTGGTTTTAACTCTATAAAGATTGACTTTTAAAATATTCAATATTTACAGACCTAACACAAATGAGAGTTATAATAGTGTAAGCCTACTAGCGCATTTAGCCATTAAAAAAATGGCTAAATGCGCTAGTTTAACTTTCAAGCTTAAGGTTGTCACGATCTATTTAATTACGAATCTCCATACTATGTTTGTATTGTGTTGTTTTTTGATCACTCATCGGCCACACGATATTTGGTACTGATCAATAGTAAAATTAATTAGAACTTGAATTTCTCAGGCTCGTCATCTCGGCAAAATCATCGATAAATGAACAACTAAGGCGGACCCACATTAGTAATGCAAAAATACAAATCGTACTTGATGAATTCTTAATTCAATCAAAAAATTCAATACTTACGAGGCATGCTGGAATGCAAATCCTGTTGGGAGTAATTTGCATTACTCTGATGTTGATTTGGATGTACCATGCCAACCTAAAACAGAACCAGCATTTGTAGTATAAAGTGGGGCACAGCCAGTAGTAGTATAAAAAGGACTAGGTTATGCAGTATGTAATGAAAAACTTTAATCGCATGGCTCGCTGGTATTAGATGCGTTTTTCCAAATCCTTTACAGTTCAAGCCGTCCGTCTCTGGAAAGCACTCCCAACCAGGGTGAAGTTATCCCAATCATATAAATCACAAGTGAAGAAGAATTATGACCCTATTTCTGATACTTGAACCAGCACTTACTTTTTAACGCATAACACAGTACATCTGTGTGTTTAGGTATTTTATGTTGAGCGTGAAGTGTGTATGGTACGTAAATTGCACCAAACCAATCAGATGAATTCCTTATATATTTTTAATGTTAAATTATACAATAAAATTTTATAATTAAATTATTAAAAATAAATAAATATGGCTTACTCGGTAGTAAACATCGCGAGGAAAAGCCCAACAACAAGAAATTATACTTCAAAATGGCGTATGACCTAAACTATGTAAGGTCTAATTTTTCCTCTAGGACATTTTGACATGCGAGATACCACCATCGGGCTTTTACGATTTACAGATTAAAGTCAGACGGTAGTCGCTCCAGTTAAAATCAGTATCTTCGCCAAATCCATAGGCTTAGGTAGCGGTCCCCGCGAATCCTAGTGGATTAGAAGAATAAAATGCTTGTTCTACATAGTTTTCATTTGATTTGAAAGCTATGTAGAACATGCATTTTATTCTTCTAATCCACTATTTTATCCTATTCATTAGAAAATTAAAATTATGATTAAATCGAAACTATATATATATTTCTTCTATACATCGTCGGGAGACATACAAAGTATACGGCCCACCTGGTGAGCCGTAGCCTATGAACGCTTGCAATACATTAAGTATTGCTTGCACGATGCCACTGAAACTCCTTTGGAGCTTACTGGAATGTGAATATTTCACTGACTGAATATTTCAACATTCAGATAAAGCAATAGGACTTTATATTTATGGCAAATTTCCAGTATAGTATCATTCAGCTAGAGATAGCACGTGTTGGCAAACAAGCATATGACTCGCCTAATGTGAAACCTGGAATACAGGGAGTATCATCACGCATCGCACGCGCAGTGAGACCCCCGTAGCGAATGCAACATCTTTCAGGAGCTTACTAGTAACCTTACTCACTCTTAAGAATATGTAACATAAACACATAAAATAACCTCGTTCGTTAGTTGGGCGTACCATTTACAGACAAAGTTGACTTTGGCTCGATTTTTTCCAACTTTGGACTGAAATACAAAAAATTACGTCTGCGGAACGTGTTTTCGTAGCAACCAGTGGTTTATAAAACATACTTGTGGTTGTGTAACGGGCAACGTTGAGTAACCAGGTGGTCGTCGTGGATAGTTCGGTGCGTAGTGTGACGGAACTTGCGGCGGGGCCACCGCTGGCGGCGTTCGGTATTCACGGGACGATTTCCCTGATAATAAAAAGAAAATGATAAATATTGTGCATGCCAGAGATGAAAGCTCATGATCACTATTGGGCACCGGAATGTTTAACTGGATTCTACAGCCCGTAGACATGATTAAGGGATGAGAAGAAAAACGGTGTTACACTAGCATAAACAACGTCCCTGGCTTTAGTCTACTTTCGCCGTTCACCTTGATTTGGACCTTCCTTTCTCTTTCCATTAACCTCTGTGCTGAATGAAGGCTTTCGACAGATTTCATTGTCAAGGTTTTATTCCATGTGCGAACACCGGCAGAACATATTTTGTTAAACTTTGCCCATAGTCTCTATGGTATTTGTGGACCCAGAGATCTGCTTGTTTACTCCATAAATAAAAAGGTTGTGCTATAGGCCTATCGACCCAAACTGTCTGATTACTTAATCATTATTGCTTACTAATCAGACTTACTAATTTACTTGCAACTTACTTAATACAGTTTAGAGCTGTTTATTTTCATAAGGTAATCTTTTCTCAGAAGTGTTATTCCTGATTTTCAATTTCGAGCTATTCATTATCAGACTACTCTTTGCAGATACTTCTTGCAAGTTATCTATTATATGACATTAGTGGACAAGTATAGGAAAGTAGTGTTGTCTGTTGATATTCAGTAATTTATCTGCCAACTGAACATGATTGCTGCTTGATGAGTTTGATGTGTTAATCCTGTTTACGATTATTTTCTATACTGCCTTACTTTTAGTCTATAGAGCCGAATACTCTCTTGCAGTCCACTAAAGTAATTATAAATAGAATCCTACATTTGTATCCCTTTTCAGTAACTATCTTCAACACAGTATCCAGAGTGGAAAGCTACCTGCTAATATGGTTAGTATTTATGAGTTGTTATGTAGTATTTTAACTGTGACTCAAGTAAACTGTAGATCGAAGATGAACAGTTGAATTAACATATCGAGTCCAGGATACTTTTATTATTATTTATTATTATTAAGTACTTCCATAATCTTATCAAGCACCATAATCATCGTCCTACTAGGACAGATACATGCATGAACTTGTTAATGTACTTTTCCATAATGAATGAATGATGCACTTGGTAATAATGAGAATGAAGCATTCGGTAATAATGTGTTGAAGAATTGTACAGCAAAAAAATAAGGTGATATTCATGGAAAGATTGACAACCTGATATTTGACCTAATAACATGAATGGCAATGATCGGGAACTGCACAGTACCAAAGAAGTTTTCAAAGTTACAGAATGAATTTCCTACTAAGTTTTTCCAAAGATTTTACATTTGACTAGTATCACTGCATAATCCTTACACAATTTGTAAATGCAGTTATTTGTACAGACGTAAAGCTGTATATGTGAAAAGGAAAATTATTTGTCGGTAGGAATTATGCCATTTTACAAGAAATCAGTAAATAACAGTCCAGTATGTTACTTCACATGTGAATAGGACAGCAAGAGTATTCTGTTCTTACCAAGAGTTCCACGTCCAAGGGTGCCTGTATTGGCAGCAGACGAAGATCTCACTGCAGCAGGTGGTGTCGGAGGTTTAGTCGTAGGTGCAGGAAGCGGTGCCGGCGCGGGCGCAGAACCAGAACGGCGTCCTCGGGGAGTGCCTGTTGAGCCATTATTCCAGCGAGCGCCATGACCAATGTCATCTAGAGCTAAGGATAAAGAAAGATTTTGTGAACAAATTGCAAATGAAAAATTTTTGTGATCATAATTTGACTCGAAACTTTGGTAGCAATATTTTCAGAAGCAAAAATGTATCAATCATCTCTCCTGTTCCTGCTAAATTAATGGTTGAATTTTGATGAAACTAGATTATTAACCCGTCGTGTCCTGACTGCCATATATATGGCATTAGCTTACGACACATATGGAGTAACGGTACCACCGGGTTTCAATAGGTCACGGAAGCTTCTATGCAAGCGATAGTGGCACAGTAGTTGGTAGTAACTCTACTTTGACACCAATACTAGTGGGTTTGATTTCCACAGAAGAAACATTTTGGGTGCATAAACCTGTCTCTTTGTGTTGGGCTGGGTGTTTTTAAGAGGTATGGCACATAGAAGCTGCCCGGCCACCTGGGGAAGTATCTCCACCTCATAGAAACAATAACAACAGCCTGGAGGGTTGTGTTCCTGTGTGAGAGAAGTCACCAGCTAATCTCCTAAGGAGTAACTGTATTACTAGCAGTAGTCAATTATATAACAATTGATTTTTTTTTTAATTTGTCAGCCATTTTGACCATGTTCCTTAAGAGATAGGAACTGTGTTCCTGAACATTCCTGTTCTACTTTTTTATGCTGAATCCGAAACTGAAGTCAAAATTCGAATATTCGAAAAAAACGCATACATAGACAAACATATAGATTTCATATAAGAACGGTGTTCCTGAAAATGTTACTCCTGATGCAATCAGCTTACTGGTTATTTGGCTTAATTCCAGGAACAGAACTGTCCATACAATCGTTATTTGATATTATCGACCTTTTGTTAGATGGGGGTACAACCACAGTTGGGTTGGTTATTATTAAATATATTGTACTTTGCATCTCTTCCGCCAAATACCAATTTACTAATGGACGGAGTGGCTTTGACTCTAAAGATGATAGTGAGTTCTCTTCTCTCATATATTCAATTGTCACATATACTTCTGATGAAATTGAAGGACACAGCAACAACAACAGGAAATGGAAAAGTTCCTTTTGAAATATCATATATAGTAATTTCTAGAAGATCTAATTCCAGCTAATCAATAATAAATTCAACACAAAATATAACTGGACACATTCGCACTGAATGCATATCAAAGACATTGGCTTGAAGGACTTTTGTGGGTGTCTACCGACACCCTCAATGCCACTGAAGCGTATGCCATAATATGGTCAATGACCCCAATAGTGTTTTCAACCATGTAGGTAGGTTTCAAGATGAACATGGATAAGACTAAGATTATGTTGAATGTCCATGTCACACCTGTACCAGTCACGGTTGGGATCACTAAGCTTGATGTTGTAGATGAATATGTTTTCCTAAAAGAGGTTATCCAGTTAGGGAAGTCAAACTTCAACTGAGAGGGCAACAGACAATTTCACTTCTGCTAGGCAGCATATGGAAAATTTCAACACATCTTTTCATCCTAAAGTCTAGTCTTCGAACAGTGTGTGTTACCAGTGATGACAAATGGAACTGAGATGTGGTTCTTCACTGTGGACTGTATAGAGAACTTAAGGTTGCTCAGTGTGCATGGAAGGGCTACGCTTGGGGTTTCACTGCGTGTCAGAATCAGAATACTCTCCAGGATATTCTTGCAGTAGAACTAAAGTAACTGACTTAGACCAAAGGATAAGCAAGCTGAAGTGGCAGTGGGTCGGCCACATTGCTCGTAGAACCAACAACCACTAGGGAAAAAAGGTTCTTGAATGATGTCATCATATTAGTGCACGCAGCACTGGACACCCTAGGGGGGGTGCTAAATGCAGTAACAACCTAAAAAAACCCAAACACAAAGAGTTGAAAGTTTAATTTACATTTGTAGTTTAAAAAGTTTGTGAATCCTTGTACATAAAGTGGATAAGGAATGACCAAGAGTGTGATGATGAGAAATTTGTGTGTGGAAGTTTGAAATTGTTAACATCCATCTAAAAAAGTGCATGCAATTTGATGGTCTTATGGTATTATAACTAAAATCATACTTATCTGATGGTATATGTTGTTGTAAAGGGAGCATCAATAAAAAAGTTAAGATGTGTATAAGTAGCCTCACTGAAGAAGCACTTCCACTTCACAGAAAACCACAACCAAATTGTTGAAGTTTTTGTGTTTCAGTAAGTGAATCAGGTTTCCAGTAAGTTCGTGAGGATTTGTTGTGATAGCATGATAGCAGCAGGGGTGGCAATGTAACAGTGATACTTCTTTCAATAAAAGTTTTTTAACAAAACAAAGATTCAACACTTTTGCCAGAGACTTAAAATAGTAAGTTAGAGCAGTGATAAATAACGAGCCATTTGGCCTAACTAGTTCGGGTTACTTTTAGCACAAATAGGATTTTTTATCATGTAAACTCAATTTACTTTTTATATTCAAAAACTTAATTATCTTTATTTTTCAAAACTATTTTCTTGTTTTATCAAAAACTGTACATTTATTTTCCTTTTTAGGGGAATATAGGAGGGAAACCCCTCATGTGCCTCATTCCTTGATTTGCTGACGAATAATGGAACTGCCTACCTATTTAAAATGCATATTTTGTAAACTAAATCTAATCACTATATGGATAAAGGTCAGCTCTACGGAATGACAGACATACTCAACATGCACATCAAATTTGCTTAGTTTATAAATAAATGCAAAGAATAAATGCTTTCAATTTACCTGTATAATCAATGGCCTTTCGAATATATTTAATGGGCTTTTCAGGATTAGCTGGAGCAATAATCTTGTACTGCCTGTTAGTCACTTTATTTGCTGTCAGCACGCCTATTTCTCTTCGTGCAACTTTTTCTTTATGGATTGCAACCGTCTGTGCAATGTGATTCATCTGTCCTTCCATTTCTGCAAGCTGCATAGTTTGAAGCTCCAATAACTGAAGGAAGTTGTAAGCCAAAGTATTTATCTGATAGGCCACACTTGCCAAGGATTGTGTAGTGTAATTTTTTGTACTCTCCAAAGCCAATCTCTTATTTTCCGCTTGGAAATAATTTGCTTCACAGTATTCTGCTACTCGTTCGAGATTTGTATGGCTGTCAGTTAGGTGATTCCGCCCTTCAGGGATTTCCGTTTGCAGCAATGCCGCTAACTCAGCCATTTTGTTACTGTAATTCAACAACACTTTGTTCTAAATTATGGAATACAAATTAAGGAGAACACAAAAATTATGCTTAGAAAGACCAAGAGCAATCGGAATACCTTGATACATCGACTTACATTTTGTAGACCGATTAGCCGAACTCAATAATTCACAATCTTTATGTGGGGTCGCAATAGATTTAGTAGTTCAAAAATCACGCAATAGTAATTATCACGCACATTTTCCGTTTTGATTTTAATATTAAATGGAAAAATACATGTAGGTTTAACAAAACAATATAAATAAAGCTCCAGAAATTAGCTATCCAAAAATGGAATAATACTGAGTGATACCAACTCTAAAAAATTTTTAATGCTAAATCTACGTACAAAAAATGCTATAAAAAATAACGAAATATGCTAAAAAATATGCCGACACAGAAAGAAGGAACATTACCTCTATTTTTTACAAAATTGGGTCAGGGATCTCGTAAAAGTGAAAACTTACATATAACATTGCGATTGAGGTTGAATTTGATAAATTGTTCCTGAGTTCAGGTTAATATAGCTAAATACACGCGTTATGTGTGGATTGGAAGATTGGAATGTAGTAACGTTAGTAGCAAATAATTGCAAATTCAGCCAATTTCTTGTCACAATATCAATGAACTATTTAAAACTCTTAAACAAATAAAACAAAAGTATAATATGTACAATGACAACAACAACGGGTACTAAAACTTTACGTACCTACTATTACGAGTAACGACACATATACTGCTTTACCTATACGTCGTCTTATGTTGTTGTAATGAAGTTATGTTTTGAACGGTTTTGTATAGCTTGATCTATCGTCGTGCATAATTAGATTCTTTTACAAGCGGAGTTCCTCCAAAGATATCAAATTTTAACGGTCACATTCGTTTCTTAGATCAAAAAGTCAATTAATCCGAACTTTTAATAATACAAGTTGCAAATACACCAGGTTAATATGCTAAAAAAATGCTACTTATATGCTGAACCGAATCTTTTATGTTAAGTCACTGAAAAATATGCCAGATTTGTTAATAAAAATGCTAAGTTGACAACACTTTACTAATAATCAGGGTTGCCAACTCTACATCGCCATTCAATGAATTCATAAAATTCATAAAATAGTGCTAAATTTAAAATATAATGTACATAATTTCGAGCTATTTCCAAACATATGTCTAGATTTGTTAAAGGAACGTGTACAACATCACATGTATATACAACTTCGTACATGACACAAATTTGTTTAAAATTCTGAAAACATAACTTTATTTGCACATGCCAGAATTAACACAGGGGACCAGTTGGCCAATAGGCCGATTCTTTATCTAACTACTGGGCCATCACTGATATACTTGGGAAAAGACTATATGAATAAAATATATAAAAAGGAAAAGATTAGCTAAATAATAGATCCCAAGAGTTGTTGGAGTCGATACCTAAGATACTTAATACAGAATTGCTAGTTTATAGGTTGTAGTGGTATTCCATACCACGCTAGAAGGCGTTCAACGAGACGAGATAATAATGATTAACACGCAGGCCAGTTTTACTAAGTTCGTTATGATTGAAGCGACAAGTATTCCGGTCCTTTTCTCTTACACATAGACACGCGGACGTAACCGTCGCTAAGTGTATGTATAGTGCTATCTGTAAATTTTGGTGCAGGAATAATGTCAGGACATGAATATTTGGCAACTCAAATAATATTTATGTGCTATCATTCTATACTCGACAATTAATTTAATTTGAATAGAAACTACAAATCCTATCTTTGCCTGTATAATTTGGATACGAAATGTATTTAGTAAACATTACACATATTTCTAACTAATTGGGTAAAAAACCAATCTTTATTTTAATTACGAGTACAATCTGCTCAAATAAGTAACTAGTTAGTTTAATATTGTGCTTTTTATGATTCATCTATTTTAATTAGAAAATTATACCTACATTGAAGGTTTGTAGGTAACTACAAATATGCCTTTTCAGTAGGTAGGCAATTTTTGTCGCAGTCTGGTTCTAGATTTCAACTTAATATTGATAAAGTAAATAGATAATATAAGTGATAGCCTTGCCTAAGAAGACTATTAAAATCACTTAATAAACATATGTTGTGTACCCCTGAATGTTACAATCTTTATCTCGGCTGCCTAAACATACAACTTGTATAGTTATACACGTGTATACTCGTGACAAAGATAGTATTTCTTGAGTGAAGACTAGTTGCTACAACTACGAAAATGTAGAAGAAGAGGAACAGCGAGCGTTTGACATTTACTTTTGTCTGTTTCCTCCCTCAGTTAGTGGAAGAAATTGATTTTATTGTTTTCAATCTTTCTAGAATTATGTATTTCTGCGGTGTACAATTAACTTTTGAAATGTGAAAATTGTATTGTGTACTGAATAAAATATTCAATACGGCAATGGGAACCAATGGAAACGGTCGTCGCGGGGGCGCTAAGCTACCTGATGTCCGTCGCCCTATGGAAGAAGGGGACTGCGTTAACGACATGGAAAGTCCCGAATTGGATTTCGTTTACGATGACTGCGATACTCAAGCCAATGAGATAGCCGAGTTATACAGCTATACAGAACACCCTGAATTTCAATTAAATGTAAAGGCGTTCGAAGACATAATGGAAGAATTTAATTATCCTCCAAGTTGGCAAAGGCTCTCGAATAAACAACATCGAACAGTAATAATGAAATTATTAGAACATCTAGATGTAGCTGTTACAGAGACTCGTATGCGAGCGACACGATGTATATTTTACTTGGCCCAAGGGTGTTGGGCGGAGATGCAGTCGGACGCTGAGCAAGCCCACTGGGCTCGCGTCAATATCATGACCTTGTATGATATGGGTACATTTGCAGCTTTTGTTGAATTATTAAATTTGGAGATTGTACGAAGTAGCACTGCTATAGCATCAAGAAAATTAGCAGAATCACTAGCAGACTCAACAAATTTGAGAGTAATATTATCAGTATTATATTTGATCACTGAATACATGAGAACAGAAAAAGATTATCCTGACTCAGAGTATGCTCATTTAGTAAGAAATTTTAAAGAAGAACTTGGGACGCCTTTTGGTGATGAATTACTGCCTGTGAAGCTACTAAGTATGGTGACTCATCTGTGCGCTGGAACGACTCCCCATTTCCCTATGAAGAAAGTGTTACTTTTATTATGGAAAGTTCTACTTGTTTATCTAGGTGGCTCAAAGGAGCTGACAGAGAGGAAAACTAAACTCAGAGAAAAATATGGATTGGCACCCTTAACTGAAGATACTATTGAGATTATAAAAGGCATGCGTGCCAGCACCCCACCTCCCAGTGCTGCAGACATGTTAGAAAATCAAAACCCTGGACAAAGAAAATTAAAAGAAAATGAGAGGGCTCTTCGTCGACAAACATTTATGAAACAAACATCATTAGATGAATCCGACGAACAGATCTTTGTAGACAAAGAAGAAACTGGTAATGGCTCAGAAGACTATTCCATGGAGTTTCAATCTATGCCCTCAGAGAGTGGTAGAAATGAAAACAATCAACAATGTCCATATTATATGTATTTTAAGCAGTTTGACAGTCCACCACCACCACCTTTGCCTAGAAGTTTGCCGTGGCAGTCCAAAGTACGGCAAAAGGACATAGACATGTTTTTGGATAATGTGAGGATCAAATTTGTTGGCTATTCCCTTCCAGGTGACAGACAAACCATTGCTGGCCTTCCACAACCTATTCATGAAGGTATAGACATATTAAAGAAACATATGTACACCAGTTTGTCTGAAATTCAGTCGGAGAGAGAACTTGAAATAGCTCGTAGCCCTCTTACTAAAGCTGAACCGGAGGTCGAAGAAACGGAGGCAGAAATATTATATAAAGCCATGCTTCCTAATCTACCACAGTATATGATAGCACTGCTCAAAATACTCCTTGCTGCAGCACCTACATCCACTGCAAAGACATATTCTATTAATATAATGGCTGACTTGCTGCCTGAAGAAATGCCAATGACTGTTCTGCAATCTCTGAAGCTAGGAATAGATGTAAACCGACACAAGGAAATTATTGTCAAAGCAGTCACTGCTATATTGTTGTTGCTTTTGAAACATTTTAAATTAAATCATGTCTATCAATTTGAATTTATGTCCCAACATTTGGTATATGCTAATTGTATGCCATTAGTCTTGAAATTCTTTAATCAAAATATCTTGTCATATGTCGGAGCTAAGAATTCAATACCCATATTTGACTTTCCAGCTTGTGTCATAGGTGAGCAACCAGAGCTGACTAAAGAATGTCTGGACATTGGCGACTCCTCAGTTCCATACTCATGGAGGAATGTTTTCTCCTGCATAAATTTACTAAGAATTCTAAATAAGTTGACCAAATGGAAGAACGCCAGAATAATGATGCTGGTTGTATTCAAGAGTGCACCAATCTTAAAGCGCACTCTCAAAGTGCGACACGCACTGATGCAATTTTATGTACTGAAATTACTTAAAATGCAAACAAAGTACTTAGGGCGCCAATGGAGGAAAACCAATATGAAAACCATCAGTGCTATATATTCCAAAGTGAGACATAGGTTAAATGATGACTGGGCATTTGGAAATGATGTGGATGCAAGGCCATGGGATTTTCAAGATGAGGAATGTGCACTGCGAGTCAGTGTGGATCGCTTCAATCATAGAAGATATGGCACTGGAGGTGACCAAGAAATAGATCTGACTCCCCTAGAAACAGACATAAACAGTGTGCTCGAGATGAATATTGAACTAGATGAAGAATTTAAAGAAAATTATGAAGTATGGCTGGAACAAGAAGTGTACAATAATGAGATAAACTGGGATATTCTATTAACAACATGAAATGTCTAAACAAATGTCAATACATTTGTTCTCCAATGAGAAACAATCATGCTTTTAGTTTTGACTGCTTTTAATGAATTATTAAATAGTAAGGGGTGCTGAGATTCTTCTTGATCATGTTATCCCATTTCATAATCCATTAGGATTGGCAGAGTCCGCTACCTAAGTCTAAGGATTTGGCGAAAACACTGACTTTTTCATGGAGTGACTGCTGACAGAGCTCCACAACCCAGAGGGAGAACCAGATCTTTCTTAGGTTAGGTCACATGTCTTTCGAAATATATTTTCTTGGACGTGTGGGTTTACTCACAATGTTTTCCTTCACTGCCGAGCAAGTGATAAATATGTACATAAATCTGAAAACACAAATTTAGTGGTATATGCCCTCGCCAGGATTCGAACCGCGAATCATTTGCTCAATAGGCCGGTTCCTTATCCACTGGACTATCACTACTCCCTAAGGGGTGCTGAGATTGTACATTAAATATTAAAAACTTAGTATTCTTTTTCTGTCTGATATATATGCATCACAGGATAACAGCTGGGCTGATCCCATTAAGTAAAAAGATATGGTTAATAATCAGACTGATACTTTGCTAGCAAAGTTATGTTAATATTGTTTCAATCTATTCACTAGATCTATTGGAAAAGCTTGGTCCCTCTATACCGTACAAAGACGTCACATCCACTGTGAGATCCCCTGTAAAGCAGGGATTATTGTATGTAGTTCTTGTTAGAAATTCACTAATGTCCAATAAAATATTATTTCCTAATATTTTAGCCCTTCAGAGGATTTCATTTTGTGTAATGTGTTATTCAGACCTTAAACTTCACTTCGCAACATGTTTCAAATCATTAGATGATGATTAATAGTGTTTAGATAAAGTAGATCATGTTTGTCTTATTTATATTATGCAAATTAAATTAATTGTTCATTTACTACTCCACGAGAAATATTTATGATAGTTAATAAAATGTTTAAGCTTAGAATCATTAAATAAATTACATGTGACCGAACATTTTAATAAACTTAATGAACATGAAAATGAATTGAACATGAATTGCATCTTAAATCATGGATAATTTTAATTGTAAAAATGAACAAAGTGAATAGCAATATTAGTAATATCACTTCATAAGGTATGATTTAATTCAGCTTACTTGAAATAGCATCATGAATTGAAAGATTCATAAATATTTTTACTTTTTTAAAAAACGTATTAAATGTACCTATAGTTATTAATTATATGGAATAAAAGATAAGATGTACTGTTGAGTTTTCGTTTACGAAAGCACATCGCGATTTGCTCTTGCAATCAGATTTGATTCTTATTGTGAATCAGACTTTGTGCTCTTTACAAGAGTATTACGATACATAGACACGATATTTGTTGAGCTTGGTGGCGCTACTTTGACACCAATGCTCGTGAGTTCAATTCCCGCACAGTACCAACGTTCGTGTACGCGAACATGTCTCTTTGTCTTTCTCTGGGTATTTTTAGAGAGGTAGGGCACATCAAAGCAGCCCGTCTGGGGAAGTAACTTCACCTTACATAAAACCGCAGCGTGTGAGTGAGGTCACCAGTTACCTCCTAAGGAGCTGCGTTAGCAGCAGAGGTGGCATCGGGCGAGTGATACTTAATGTATTGTAAGCGTTTATAGGCTACGGCTTTATATCGGTGGGTCGTATGCTTGTATAAATATGTATATTATCACTGATTAATGTAATAATTAGTAATAGTGGGGAACATTTTTGCGCCGCTAAATGCCAACAACCCGACAATCGGCTACTAGACATTAACTACGTCAGGGTTGTCAACAAAAGACGCAAATCTTCTGTCCTCTAAATTGGTAGTATTGGTACCTACTAGATGACTAGAATTATTAAGCAGTAAAGAATATCATTTTAAGTAAAATATTACATTCGCTTCTTCTTACCGTAATTTCGTTTCCTAATCCATTAGGATTGGCGGGGTTGGCCCTTAGGTAGCGAATTAAGCCAAGG
The DNA here is from genome assembly GCA_947507595.1 of Pyralis farinalis. Classification (NCBI taxonomy): domain Eukaryota; kingdom Metazoa; phylum Arthropoda; class Insecta; order Lepidoptera; family Pyralidae; genus Pyralis; species Pyralis farinalis. The sequence continues at coordinate 18,048,064 of OX382266.1, read as the reverse complement.
TTTTGGCGAAAGTACTGAAAAATCAGTACTACACGGGCGACTGCCGTCACAACTAAGCCTATCTTAGCTCCGGTCAAAATGTATATGTAAATTTGAGTTTCACAGAATAACGCCTAATAGTATTAACAACAAAGAATAAAATGTATTTAAAATACCACTACTGATCTTTTCTTCTTGGCGTTATTCCGTTTCCTAATCCATTAGGATTACCGTAATCCGTTACTTAAGCCCAAGGATTTGGTGAACATACTGATTTTTACACACGTCGTACGAAATATAATTTTATTATTTTCAATTAACTTATATTCATTTGTAACAACTCCAGCAGATACGCACTCGTACCCACTACAGGCTGCGGCTGAAAATCAGTGTTTTGCTCTTGAGCAATCTCACCACTGAGCTGTGGCCCATTCGTATTGCTGCAGCACACACATACCTTTGTACATCATAATTATTATATTATTGTTTTTAGACTTGTTGTGTTATTGTTTTTACATTTGTTTGTGTGTGTTAATCAGCGATCGAATAAACGTTTTATCTATCTATCTAATTTCTTCGACGTGTGAGTTTCCTCACGATGTTTTCCTTTATAAATAGTACATAAATCCGAAAACACTAATTTAGTCGCACATGCCAGGATTCAAACCAGGTACCTACTAGTTGCTCATTAGGCCGGCTTTTCATCCACTGGGCTAACACAGCTTAAAAATATTACTCTCTCTATTTAGCGATAAAAGATAACAGCAGTAATTGCCCATTGGATAAAGAATCTGCCTGTTATCTGACGGTCTCTAGTTCGAAAGCTGGTATGAGTATTACCATCACTAAATTTGTGTTTCGTATTTATGTACATATTTGTAATTATCACTTGCTCGGCGATGAAGGAAGACATCGTGAGGAAATTCGTATGTCAAAAAAATATATTTCGAAAGACGTATGGCTCAACTTATGAATGGTCTCATTTTCCCTCTGGGTTGTGAAGGTCAGATGACAGTCGCTCCATGCCTAACTCAGTATCTTCGCCAAATCCTTAGGCTTAGGTGGCGGACACCACCAATCCCAATTGAATGGGAAACGGGAATAACGCTAGTAAGAAGGATTACCGTCGCGATTGACAAATAAAAAGGTTAAAACGTTATTTTTTTTTAAATGCTGCGTTTACAACGTGCGAGCGATACTTACTGTGTTGCATGTGTCCATAACCTACAGTAATCGCAGTGAATCAAGCGAGTCGTATGTTTGTTCGCCACCCGACCTAATACTAAATATAGGTAGATTTATATACTCAGGAGTATTAATAATGATTAGACGTTCATTCGGGTATCAGTCTGCTCCATCTGTCTGGCTGGCACAGCTTTGCAGAACAACATTGACAGTTGCACTCTCGCAGCCATTAATCAAAATACTCAACGGTAGTAAAAGATACCTAGTGTCCGGCTATTGAACTGAACTTCGCTCGTGTGCGATGTAAAGTAACATTATATAATTTTTGCTTTAAATCTATGACCAAATTCACTTCATCTGTTCGAGGTAATTGTAATATATGGCCGCAAGAGGTAGCACTATAGAGTAAATCTGTATTCTACAAAAGCATGCATGTTAATATAGTACGTACTACATGCCTACACTTTAGTCGATCTTGTGCCTCTGCCTCTAAGTGCGGTAGATCGATATCCTATCTCCGAATGTGGCGCTTGAGCACCTCCCTCCATCGTACAAGTTATCCTCCCCGTTGACGATTGTCTTCCCTGAGCATAATTAATAATTAAACAACCAATATTATTGGGACTTATGTACTTGGGGATATTTTATGCTTTATACGTAGTCTTGTTGTATGATAGGTTGTATGTATAACATCACGCCAAATCCCTTGTGGGCTAGGCAGAGAGGTCTGAGCGCCACATCACTTGATCCTTAGGTACATACCTCAATCGCTTCTTTGACATTCATTGCTCTTCTCATGCACGTTCGCCGGTTTCTAAAAAAGACAAAAGATATTAATAAAATAATAATCAAAGAATTACAAACTGATATATAACGCAAAAGTGGAAGGATGTAGGTGCCGAGGAAGACGAAGACTTACCTGCCATAGTCTAGTTAATGCAACTTAATTTAATACTGTTTATACATATACCGGGACCACTATCACAGTAGACTTATGTGCCACTACCCTTAACAATGTATATACCTACCTTACCTAGACCAGTAATGTCTAACAAAATGATCAAGGAAGCTTGTAAAGTAGCTGCTGAACCTATTTTAAAGGTATTAAACCGGTGTATTGTAGAAGGTAAATTTCCTGGAGTTTTCGCAGTGGCGTTATATAGATAATACCAAAAAGCTGTGATAAGCAACCCGAAGCTCCGAAGTCTTATGGCCCTATTACCGTGAACGTTTAATTGTACCACGTTTGTTGCCCGGTGGCCATCGGCAAGTCTACTTTTGATGCGGCACTCGCGGTGCGCAAAATTGTGGAACTCTCGGATAGTAAATACGTTGTAGGTATTTTCATAGACTTTTCAGGTGCCTTCGATAACGCTTGGTGGCCAATGTTGTTGCTGAAACTAAAGGCGAGAGATTGCCATAGCAACATATACTCCCTTATTCGATCGTACTTTTTTCAATGGTACAACTAAATTAAAACTTGGGCATTATGCTGCTTAGAAGACGCTTAAGGAAGGCTGTTCTCAGGGTTCGGTGTTGGGGACGTATCTATGGAATATCGGTTTTGATGACTTTCTTAGCCTACCCTTACCGGAAGGCTCCTCGTTAACTGGATACGCCGATGACGGCCTCTTACTAATAAAAGCTAATTCCAGATCAACTCACAATTTAAGTCCCAATAGTATTAGGTATGTGATAAGTCGTGGTGTACGTAAGTTGAGCTTCACTCGCCTAGCCATCTCTTTGAGGTTTTTTAATGCCTTATTTGTCATATTGCTGACTCCCACTTTGCTAAGAGGGAAATCAGTTCCAAAACTTCCTACTCCTACAAATATCTTCTGATTAAATTCGTTGTGAGTTCCAAGGCAGACAGCAATGAACTTCTCTGTTCATTGCCGTTTTGGTGGTCGCCGTTGTAAATTCTGGCTACACAGGAGATACAGTGGTGGGAATGAGTGGTGGGCTTGTCCAGAAATAAAAAAAAAAATACCCAGTATGTCCATATGATCTACTATTATTATGATATTACAAATGAATATGCATTTATTTTTTTAATGAAGTAATGTCGACACATGTAAGGAATACCACTGTAAATCATTTTTAGTAACTTTATAGCAGAGCGCGTCAAAGATTTGAAAAATCCTATTCTGTTAGGTCTTAATAACAAATAATCTTAAAAAATTGAGGCAGGGAGGGAAGAACTTCTCTTACGTACGATTATATTGTAATTATAACTTTTTCTGAGTACAATGAAATTACACAGCTTATAGGTACTTTACAAAACGTCATTGTAAATTAGACATACAGTTCTATATTGTGTGTTATTATTTGCTTCATAAAATGAAAACATTGTATGCCTGACTTACAATTTTTAAAACGTATTTTAATGCATTTTGGAGTTACCATACAAATAAAAGGCCTTTAAAAATATTTGAATAATCTTTATTGATTTTGAAAAAAAATGTAAATATACCTAAAGCCCTCAGTAATTGGTATAATGAACTGAAAATCTATACGCAGTAGGTATAGATTTTCAGTATAGATGTTCAGTTTTGAAAATCTATACCTACTTTATCTGGCTACGTTTTTCTGTGAGGAGCAGGAACTTGCCCAGAAGTTATACTTTTATGCGCCCTACTTAAGATAAACAGACATGTTCACATGTTACGTTACGGTAACTGCTCACCATTAGAGTGGCCGTAGGATCGTATACCACCTTAATAACTGTATAATCACAGATCTAGTAAGGATGCCTCCGTAACCGCAGCTAATTTCCTCATTGTTAAAAAACTTATACAATAATGGATCAGTAAAGTAAATATACCTACTTACCTAATATTTAATAGCGCACCTACAATGTGGTTAGTTCCCACGTCAAATGTCCCACGGATGACATTCAAACATTTATAACACAACAATGGATCCTTTCCCGCCCCGAGGAGGGCACTTAAGAACTGCGGGGGGCGGAATGGAGCTGCTTTATAACTGGCGAAAAATTCATTTTCCTTTATAGCGACAGGGAAAGTAAGTAGAACCTTCGTGGTGCAGCGGGTAAGTTTTGTTCTTAATGTAATGTCAATGAAAAAAAATTATACCGATATAAAAAGGAATTGTTATATGTAATGGTAATTACATTTGATCACTCTTATGCTATCAAATGTTTGCCAGGTGGGAAATTAATGTAAGTATGACCCTAGGCGGGCTGTATGGATGTATGCCTACGACATAGTATAAACAAAAATCCATGTATTTTTTCATCCATATTCATACTACATTCATTCCATTTTACGGAGAAAAATCTCTCAAGGTTAAACGAACATACCCCTCATTCTAAATAATCGCCTAGAGTGAGAAGTTTCGAAATTCACCTCAAGCTAGTCTGGGCTGATATTTTTTCGAATATTTCTCTCTAATTATATAAAAGCATTAGTGAATATAAGTCCTGCACGAAAATAAAAATTCCTAGAACTCGATTGCAACACTACATACCGCGACTAAATACGAGTAGTTATCCAAACCATTCTGAGATCAATCGAATACACATAAAAAAACATCAATACCCATTTAGGAGGAGTCGCTTACAAACCTACTTGATGTAAAGTGGTTACCGTAGTCCGTGACGATGAGCATACTGTAGCATAGAGATGGATATCCTATGCAGACCCAGTGAAACTATTTTGATTAGTAAAAATACTCACAGCTATGGGTCGGGGGCAAAGTAGAACGCGTAGCTTTCATTGGCTAGTTTACGGGTCTATATCGCGTTATTTATACGCTTATTGGTTAAAATGTCCTCCCATTGGTCAGTAGGCTTGAATCGGTAAGATATTTAGGCGCTAAAACATCACGTTTTGGTGAGTAAGGGAGGCCTCCATACGACGTCAAGTGGTTTAATGTTTTGTGTCGTAGCCGTAGTATTGCTTGTAGTATGCCACCCCTGTTGCTAACACAGCAACATACTGGTAACTTTACTCACTCGCAGTAAAGCAACAACTTTCTAGGATATTGTTGTTTGGATGCGATTTTCTGTAAGGTGGAGGTATTCCAGTTGGGCTATTTTGACACGTTTTAGCTTTCTTTTATAAAACCGAGGCCAAGTCAAACAGACATATTCATGTACACAAATGTTTGTCCCGAATGGGAATTAAACTCACTTGTCAAATTGAGAAATATTTTTTGCACAAGAATAAACATTGACAATACTCGTAATTGCATTAAAATAAAACTTATTCGAAAACTGCCATTTTGCCGCCGAATATTGCCGGAGAACTTACCCGAAGTTATAGTGGAGTCAATACGGTGCATTCCACTCATTGCGGGACGACGGGATTGCGATCAGCGACCCTGAAAACCCCCTAGTTGACATTTTCAGGCCTATTCGGCAGTATTATTCGATTCTTTTCTCAATTTGTGTGTGTGTGTGTGGGGGGGGGGGGGGGGGGGGTTTATAAAGAAATAAGTTGCCGACAAAAATAAGTTGGGGTCCTTTTGTCTACATATTTTTCCCCATCGAATGCATCCTGTTTCAGCCTGATCGGTTGTTATTCAAAAAATTTTAATAATCGACCTATTTTTTACCATATTAGGTAAATGAAATTTATCCAAACCCAAAAAGTTTGATTTTTAGCACTCCGTACCCAAAGTGTACCGATGGAAAGATAGGAAGAAGGTAAATACTTGAAATTCTGTCGTTGTAACTACAAATCCTACTAATATTATAATTTCTTTCCACTTCCAGTCTTCAGGGCTGCTTCCCTAAGTATGCGACATGGTCTGAATATGCTAGGCGTGGGTATTCGTTGCGACCTTAACCAACGTAACTACATCGAGAGCCTCATCTCAATAGCTTTAAAGAAACCCGGAATCCTGAACAGGGTGCGACGGTTCTTCACGCCAGACCAGCTTTGTCTGTTTTATAAGACTCAAGTACGGGCCTGCGTGGAGTATTGCTCGCATCTCTGGGACGGTTCCGCACAGTATCTTCTTGGTGCTCTCGATAGGTTGCAGCGACGGGCTATCTCAAGAATCGACGACGAAGAGGTCATCAAAACCTGGAACCTCTTCAAATTCGGAGCAGGTGAGTGCTCTGTAGAACTGTTTTCCCTTATCCCATCCTATCCCTTCCGTCATAGAACCACACGTGCAAGCTTGCGATGTCATTATTCCACAGTCGAGAATATTTCCTCGAGTACTAAAAAGTTCGGCCACTCCTATCTCTGTTGTACTATTAAAAAGTGGAACGCCTTGCCTGCATATTCGTTTCCTCCTTCCTTCAATATGGGTTCCTTCAAGTGAAGTTTGAAGAAGCACTTTGCGGGCCAGCATTGCAGCGTCAACTGATAGGACAGGACTGTAGTCTTTTGTCAGTTGCCGCTGCGATTTGGGCTCCTCTTTTCGCTTACCAGCCGGCGAAGCGACGCCACTATGCTGAGCTGAAATAAAAAAAAGAAAGAAATACAGCGAGAAAGATATTCATAGCTTAAGCAAAAAATAATAATAATGGGTGCTATTGAGTGCGATGCCAAATTTAATACAGCTTACGTGTATTTATTTGATAATGAGAAGACCAGTTTAGCTTAAACTGCATCTGCACACGAAACATAAAATGTGACGAAACATAAAATGTGCGATGTCTGCCGTATTTCGTGGTTTGTCGTTCATCGGCTTATTTTATGCGTTGGGCCATAACAAGTGGTGCATCTGCAGTTAGTTTGACTTCATATAAGGTAAATGCACTTACAGTAACTGCTCACAACAACCGTATCTTCTGGTGGAGGCTTCCGGACGTGCTGTATTCAAATCGAGTGATGCCGTTAGATTACGTGCCGCTTAATTTACCGTAAAGAAAATACTAATTTACACTAAAACAATTTTGCTGTAACGTGCCGCTTTATTTACACTAAAACAGTTTTTAAGAATAGCCAGTCTAAATTAAATAAACAATAGTTCCCGGGGCGAGTTAGAGGGTTATTGCGCTCATTTGAGTGAGTGTGGTTACCAGTAAGGTATGGTTACCACTTCATATCAGGCGAACCGACTTATATGCTCATTTATAACTCAACGTGACGAAGTATAAAATAGTAGCCCGACTGGGGAAGTTTTGGGGAAGACATTTCCCTCGTAGTAAATGACAGCCTCTGAACTAGTAGCAACTAGTAACCTGGTAAGGAGTTGTGGGGTTGCTGCGTTAGTTGTGGGAGTGGCAACAACAACTTTCTACTGTAAGCGTCTTTAAGCAACGGTAACTCGTATGCTTGTCTGTCACCCGGTGTTTAGAGAAAAAAAAATATGGTACTGTTGGCGAGATAGATACGATCTTAAAGCTACCACTATTTTCCGCTCCGTAACCCATGTAATGCGTGTTCGTATTTCACTGACAATATGCCATTCATTTCTTGACTACATTTAGACAACTAGAGATCTTAAAAATGTGCTTTAAAATATTTATTAAAAGTGTATCATTTAATGCAGTAATAACGATTGTCCTTGGTGTGAAGATATTTGATGTAGATTTGAATGTAAATGATATTTTACGCACCGATTTAATGCCCACATATTTTATGGTGAATGGAGAAAATAAGAAGCAAAGTGATGTCAATGTGCCCAAAAATCAAGGGCCCGTTGCCAACGGATCTATCGATGCTGCTTTATCAACGCTGGCTTTTCATAGGTACACAACATTTTTTATTGTTATATTTTTATACTGTGATGTGATAAACCAGCACATGACCAGCATGAACGTTAACGAAGCTCGAGGACGCTTGCACAAGGGGTATTTATTGCTGCTACCTCCGCCGCTAACCTAACCTGATTATCAGGAAGATGGTGATCTTGTAACTCGTAGGAACACAACAACTCCTCAGAAAAATGACATTCTTTTTATTTCTTCTGTAAGACGAACTTATCCAATCGGACAGCTTCTCCTGTGGATAATACAATAAAACTGACTATTTCTACCCTGACTTCACCTGAGTAGATGTACTTACCTTTTGCATTAGAATATGCAAATAGCATTAACATTTTTACATTTAGCAACTTAAAGGTAAGTAAGTAACATTTCATAGGGAAGTTGCAAAAGGGTGAAGTTTTATCAACTGAACGTTTACTGTATTCTTTTCCACATCCGTGTCCTTTAATTTGCCGCATAATCGTTATATCGTTCCATCCTTAAACTTTAAACCCTCGAATATACAAATTCAAGGTCTCAGGGCATTTCTACGACTTTTCTTGTTCTTTCCCTTCACTTTCACACTGATAGCGTCTGTCTGCTATGTATTCACATTTCCTCCTCCTAGCATATTGAATAACTTCACAACGTTTCTATTTCTCTCCTATTATTTGCTGTCTGCTTTCTCTCATAGGATATGTTTAACGGTCCTGTTACCAATTACTCCCTATGTTAAAAATGTTATAATTCTGATTGAATTTCCACATGTTGTTTTTCACTGTTCCTCCTCGACTATCTACATTACAGATCTCCCCCTTCCCCTGCTTCACATCTCCAATTTATTTTACCTCTATTAATCTCATACAGCTAAAAAATAAATTACACGTACCCAGCGTCCAAATTTTGTACTTCAGCAAATTAGCTCATGCGAATCAGCGCCGGCCGGCACCCACCCAAGACCGTATGCAAATTTATTGATAACAAAAACAAACAAACACAATATAATATTAGCAGTTATATAGTAAATCTACCGTGGACCAATCCGGCCGAATACGCAAGTGATATTTTTCGTTTTGCATTCACTGCAGCGTGCATTCACAGATGACTCCATAACCCAAGGGAATTGTTTAGTATTTGCCACCCGACGTAGTAGACAATAAATGGCCCAGTATGTTCACACAACTTTCTAGCGGCATACCTGTCACATTTAACTACAAATATAACTTTATACACACATCAAAAGTGTCTAGGGATCAACATATATTTTTGCAATAACTTTTCTCCTGATTGATATTAATTAAAATTTTCTTTAAGGATTCATCAAATAAAGTGTTTTCGTTTGTCTACAGTAACGATAAACCAAGTCACCTTTGCATTAATAAAGAAATTTGCCATTTTCATAAGAAAGGGATTTTTGACATTTGAACCACTAACATTAAAGTTCGAAAAAAAGACTGAAATAATAGTTTTCTTTAAAATTTTATTGGGTAACTTAAACAATTAATAATTCGTGTTTCTATCGCGAACACTAACAACACAAGAACATAGGTTTGGCATACTCAAAATGAGTTCATCCAAATCACGCTGTGGAATGGTGTATTTTAAAATAACAAGTCGAACATGTGTTTCGTTACCAACAATCAACATCTATAACGTGTGAGTGTACCTCATATAGAGACGAATATCTCGTAACGTCAGGGAAGGCCTTAACAGCTTGATTAGCACCATTGCATGCATAGTCTACTTCAGAAGGACTTCCGCATATGCGAAAACAACAAATGGAGCAGCAGCGATGGCAGTTCCTAGCATATATATTCTATTCCCATTACGAAGTTCGTTAATGACTCTCTACATGAACGTATATGCACTCTCTACATAACTAACAATCGCTGTTTGTTTATGGTAATAAATTATCTAAATTGAGGTTTAAATTTAGAAATTTGCTCGTGTCTATTGTAATAAAGTCGCACATTTTTAATTTTTTCATGGAATTTCGGAATTAGAATAGTGAATATGTGGATACTGATAGAATTTCATCATCGTCATCATCATTTCAGCCCGTATTCGTCCACTACTGGACATATGCTCCCTCTTATAGGCATAGCCGTCGACTAGATCCTGGCGATGCAGCCACCTGCATCCATCGACTCCCTACAAACCTCTTGAGATTGTCTTTCCATCTAATGGTGATCGACCCACACTGCGTGTACGCCATTAGTACACCTTTATGCCTTAGCAATTGTCAGTTCTACGAACTGAAATTGGTGGCAGAAGCACACAAGTAAAATGAAGCTCAAGTTACCACGTTAATTACAGGTTTGGTTATGTATGTACAATGTATGTATTCCTAATATTCATAGGCTGCAATAGCCATTTCACATCAGCTGGGCCGTCTGTTTCTATGCCTCCTGATGTTGTATAAGAAAAGTGTTATCATTAATAGTACACCTTCAAAACTGCGGGAATATTTTTTGACGAATCCTACCTTCGGCAAGTTATTACATACATTTATTCAAAAATATTCCTAAAGTGTTCTTTAAATATTTTATGTTGTATAAAAAGAATTTCGTAATGTGTGTTTTCTTTAGAGATATGATGAATGAATACCATTGTCGGAACTACGTGGCAGAGCAAATTCTAGAAGAGATGGGTAAAAAAGTATTGCAGAGTAGAGTCGGCTCGCCCTTCACTGTGAATGGAAAAGAATCGACTAATGTGTTCACCCGGCGATCTCAAGACATTAGGAACAATCTGATGTACGATATAGGATCAGCGAATTATCAGGAATGGTTGGCAAAGTAAGTGAATATTATGTCAATAAAATTTCTACATTTTACAACAAAAAATAAATAAAATCTAAGTTGGTATTTTCTTTTAGTAGGTAGGTACGAGTAGTTTTCATTTATGTGTTATTGTGTAATAAGAAGTTCTTGAAATAATCCACACTCACAAATGGCAGATGTTCCATAAAGAGCTAGGTACATTTATTAATTTTCCATTTTGGGAACCTATTGTACCATATGGCTTTCAAACTGTGTATTTGTGTGTGTATGTATGTTCACACACCTTAAAATGGGAAGGCCTTGTCAACAAGCAAAATTCTACTCCGCCTAGTTTCCTTTGGAATGATTTGAACTTCGCCTAATTTCGTTTGGAATGATTTTAACAAACTTTAAAATGAAGGTTTTTATTGCGACAATTTTTTTGTGTATTAACTGTAAACCATACCAGAGTGAACTGTGGCTATCAAAACTGAAAAAAAAATTAAAAAATAAATAAACTGTGAAACAATTTGAATTAATTTACTCGGAAGTGTCTAGTCGAGAAAAGGAGAAGCTACGACTACATTGAACACGATTTTCAAGGGTTTTAAACATGAAGAAAATGTGCCTGTGGATAACCGATGAGAATATTTTGCAATAGTAACTCAATTCACCGCTACTGGGGTAAAGTAGAGCGCTACTGATGGGCTAGTTCACGGATCAACATCGGCTTATTGGTTAAAATAGTTCTCTCATTGGTCAGTAGGCTCGAGTCTATTTAGATTTAGAGAGATATTTAGGCGCTAAAACACTATGCCTTTATGCGCAGTCAAGTGGTTTAATGGTTTGTGTTTTTAAACCTTTGAGATTAGCTTCTTTCATGTTTGTGCTCACACATCACTTTAGTATCTAATTAGTTGCGAGTTACGAGTCTTCATGTAAGCGTTCATAGCCACTTCAGACCAGGCAGAATGTAATACTAGTTTACCACTCGACTTCGAAGTAGTTTATAAATAAATATTTTGTTACGTCATTGTGTTATCAGGAAATAAGTACAGTTTTTGTTAGTGTATTTGTATGTCATAAAGTCATAGCTGTTTATACTAATATGTGTTTCAGAGTCGCATCCTTAAATAACCAATACCGTTTGTCTCGTCCGTCGTCATCTATCAGTGGAATCATAAACAACTCTACAGTGCCATTAACATCACCGCATGCGGTTCCCTCGCAGCCTCGGGAGGGTTACGAGGTGTTCGAAGCTGGGGAAGTCCCATCTTTCGTTGATTCGATTGATCATGAAACGCCAAATCATGATGTAGCTAAATACAGTGAGTAAAATAGACTTTTGCCAACCTTAGTATATATAATACTTTTGATATATAATATCTTTGAAGCTAACCTGTTTTATATTTCATTTCTGTACAATGTTTTTCTTTTGTTATTGAACATGACTGTATGCTGTGTGCAGATATCCCATTACTTCAAATTAACAATTCTTGTACATATTATATAAATATATTTCGTGTGTTGCGCCCGGTTCTCTCTGCCTAACCCGCAAGGGATTTGGTGTAAAATTATACATATACACATACATACACATTTCGTGTATCTCGGAAACAGCAACTGACATTTGGATCAAATTTTGTATTTTAATTTTATCTGTGTAGGATGTCTTTCTCGAAGATAATGCAATTTTACAGAATAAATAAACAAAATAAAATCATAAAAACGCCAAGCGTCTTTCGGTCATATAAGTACTAGTACTCATCTATTGTACGTTTTTATGAACACTTTTATTTACTTTGCTAATTTTAATATTTGAAAAGTATTGTAAATAAAAAGGCATTGTATTGTATATTGTCAGCCATTGTATTTTATCCCTTTGTTGAAGCTAAAAAGGCTAAATGGTTAAAGGCTAAAAGGATTAATGGTAGCTAAAATGGTTTTGCCTGTTACACATTTTTACTCAAGAAGACATAATCCGTTAAAATGCTATCGAGTATGTTATTTTATCTACTTGTTTTTAAGACGCATGCGCTGCGGCACCAATTCTTGCCTTAGCCATAGCCTACCTTCTTTTTTATAGTGTCATGTTTAGAAAACAAGCGCAGGACTTGCTTGATGTAAAACGATTACTATGACCCTCAACGCTAGCTATATATACGAGTACTATCAGTATACTTTCGGGTTACCAACAGGGTTAACACATTAATTTCTCAAATACATACACTTAAGAATAAGAATACACACACTAATAATTCTTCACAAAAAGTAAAACAAAAAAATAATATTTAATTTTAATAGAATATTTATTCGCAACGACCAGATTTACAACAATAATATGTGCTAATTAGTTTACTACAAAGCCAGAAGGTAAATTCTAGCTGTTGGGAGGTTTAACAATAAAATTTTTACCATGATACCCACTAGAATAAATCTGTATTGTGGGTAACTGTATATCTGTATACGGGCCGCCTGATGCTTTACATCGGTGTTACAAACATTCAATAGCTGTCCAGAGAGTTGTTATTCTGTACTTTTCTATGAGGTGTACGTCCACTTTCTAAGTTAAGCTATTTTTTAAGTAGCGCGGTGCGCTTCCACTTTCTATTCAGAGCTCGTTTAGTGAGGATGCTACAAAGATTTTGGCGAAGTACTTACAGCTCGATAATTACCACTTAGACCTTACTCAGTTGTTCAGAATCGTGAATTACTTACAGGCGGTGGATATGAATACTCAATGCCGCCTCCGCCACCGCCGCTATTCCATCATCCCTCAGCCCAGGTCCATGAAGAGTATATTGAGGAGAAGGGTGGTCACGGGCTTGCCATATCGGACCTCTTCGAGATCTCTCTCACAGGAATTGCATTCTTATCATTCGGCATGTTCATTCTACAAGTGCTTATGTGTATTACTATGGTGAGTTAAGTATGGAAATGCTAAATGTTCCAGTGATAAGCAATCATACGGCTCTCCTATTATTAATAAGCTTCCGTAGATTATAGTCGCTTGAAACAAACGATATTTCACTAGCAGGTTGTTAATCCTGCTGCCAAGTGTAAACGCGGTTATACTTTCAGGGGTTCTGGTAACTATGCTTCATTCTCAGGAACACAACAAAATATTAAGAAATTTTTACGTGGTGTGGTTTTGTGGTGGCACCCACTCCAGATTGAGCCAAAAATATCGCTATGTCGTACTCCTATTTTGCTTTTATTAATTAATTAGGGAGGGTGTAACTTTTGCTTCATTAACTGTCCCTGTAACATACATAATGTGACAGAGACAGTTAATGAAAAAAAAAAATACACGTGGGCCTATCAAAATATATTTATCTAATGGCTCTCTTACAAGGAAGAAGTTTCCAGCGTGCTTGTTCAGCGTGTCCCGTGTTAACCGTGGATATTTTTAGGCGTTACAAGACAATAGATTTGGTTTAAGGCGCATATAAGAGCCAATTGTTTGCCAAGACATGTGTCTTGGCAAGTTCGGAAGTTTCTATATTTTAGAATGTCAATATAAAACTTTGAAAATAATATATTTCATTTTTTAACATACACATTTTATCTACACAATGTATGTCTAATATTGTTCTACCTGTTTTTGGCAGAAAATTTTCATCTACCTTTAAACGGTAACGAATTTTTGTATCATTCTTTACTAAAATATTGACATCGATTACACTTATATATTGTACAAATCAATAAATAACTAAATATTTAATTTGATCAATCTCATTTAAAAACTTTATTCATTATTCGTTTTTGCCCCTCAGTAAGAGTATGAGAAAGAACGCGCCTTTTCTTGCTTTCCTACTCCACTGGGCAAGTCCCATCGTCGTAGAGTCAAATCTCTCGATATTTTCCTTCATCGCCGAGCAAGTGATAATTTCAAATACGTACATCGATCTGTATGTAGCTATACAATAGAATAAGGAACGGAATTTCAACCATTTCTTCGGATATCGGATATTATGGGGAAGTTTTAGGTGGCTCAGCGTCCTTTGGTAAGATCTATGCTCGGCGTTTCTCTGTGTCATAGAATCAGAAATGAGGATATCCGCAGTAGAGCTAAGGTTATCGACATAGCCAAAGGATAAGCAAGCTGAAGTGGCAGTGTTATTTATAGAACCGACAGTTCGTACGATAGTTCGTAGAACCGTCAATCGCTTGGGAAGAAACGTTCTCGAATGGCTTCCCCGTATTGGTACACGCAGTGTAAGACGACCCCCTCCCCCCCAGATAAAGCGACGATTGAGGTTTATAGGGAGTAGATGAATGCAGGTGGTGAACGCAGGTGGCACAGGATCGAGACGAATGACACTATGTTCAGTAGTGGACTGGAGTGTCTGAGATGATGATGATTACTATCATCATGAAATCTTTGGGAATTGACTGTAGTCGTGATGAGCGGACAATAATCATAATATGATCTCCATTCAGCTGCTCTGATGATGCAGATCGGTGACAAGTGGTCAATCGGTCCATTCAAACATTAACGGAAGTTGAATAAGTTTCGCTTCGTTTTACTCGTACTATTATGTTTCGAAATACGAAAATACTTTTATATTTTAACAATGATTGTACATACAAATACTAATTAATTCAGCTTAATGTTTCTCTACCATTAACAGCAACCCCAACAACCTCAAGTGATGCAGATGATTGATGACAGCGGGGACTCAGTGAACATGGACGATGTATTCCGAGTGAAGCGCGACGCGGAAGCTACTAAGCAAAGTGCCGTATCGACCGTAAATACTGTAGCTAGATATGCATTGATGGCCTTGAAGCCTAGGTCTACTCCGTGCCTGTACCGAGCACTGTGTTTGGGCAACAAGCGAGCCAGAGAACTACGAGACAACACTCGATACTGGTTGCCACTATGGCAGTAAGTTATTTCACTAAACATCCTTATCTAAACTCTCTTCTCTTCTGACAACTCTATACACTATTTTTAGACTTTAGAGTATTTTCGCGCAATATTTCACCCCAAGAAATGTTTTTTGAAAAACAATTAAAATTAAATACAATTGAATTGTTCTTTTTAAATACATCCTAATAAAGTTTAACCTATTTTAAACATTTAAATTCTATTTGTGTTTATATTTTTGGTTTACTTGTTATTTCCCTATAAGTTTGTAAGTGCTGTCGTTAAATGCATAAATTTTTAATATATGAATAAAAAATTATTCGTAAAATATATATTACTTAAATGTAAGTTTCAGAATTTATAGAATAATTTGTATTATCTCAGTGCGGGGGTAGCGTGGACCCGCGGGGGGACGCTAGGAGCGCTACGCGCCTCGGCGCTGGGACTGGGCGGCGCCGACTGTGATGCATCTTACCCGCCCACACATTGCCGCTGACGAAACAATTTTTCTCCAAAACATTACTGTTCTCATACAAAAAAGGTACGTATTAATAGCGTAAATGTACTGTGCCTTCGGTGAAAAGTGATACAAGTCGAGATACATCGCTTTTAATATTTATCTATTTTCTAAATCAGCTATAAATTGTTATTTTTCTATTCTATTGTGATATTTCTAGGCCTTAAAATGGCGTAGTTGATATTGGTGCAAAGTGATATAAGTTATTTTCTGATTTATGAAGAGATATTATGTATAAAAAATTTTTATTGCATTTAAAATCAAATGAACTGAACGCCATTTATAATTTTTGTACGTGTACATTTATACAACTGAAATAAACGCAACCTACACAATAATATTATGAGTAAGAAATCAAGTGCATTGTGATCTAATTTTACATTATATTTTTAAACACATAAGTTTTACAAAGAATAGTTATCTATTTGTACTTAAAACGCTAAGCGTGCGACATCGTCCTGACTGAAATTCGGGTAAAATGATCCAACTTAATAAGAATCAATTAACACAAATAATAATTAATTTAAAAGTAGGAAACATTTTGTACGAGTAACACAAGCGACTCCAACAAAAACGAAGTTTGAAATACAATGAACGGTCAGCTTGATTATACAATAATATAAATAGACAGATAAATATTTACAGTAAACAATATGAATGTGAAATAATGATAACGAATGGATACTAGTAATACTATTTATTTATGGTGAGACAAAAATACTATAGTTAGTATTTCCGCCGTATCATAAGTAAATGAAGCAGTTTGTTAAAATAAATAAATATTAAACACCCACGCATACATATAAACACACAAACATGCATAGGTATTCATAGTAGTACTTCAGTAAGTATAGCTATGGAAGAGTGAACCTTCCTAATTATTTCTATTAAGCTTCTTAATTATGCTTAAAATGTACATAAAACGTAAAAAATCCTGTTAAAAAAATGAAATCTGTTTTTTTTTATGCTAGCACTATGATTTCAGCATAAGAGTTTATGACCGATGCGTAAGTGATATGAAAATTATTTTATTACTAAAATGTAATGGAAATTATAATATTATGTTATGAAGAATTTCCTTCGAGCATCCATATACAAATGAAGTTTGGATCTGTTTTGACTTTTGAATATTGTTATATCGTTATGAAATGAAAGTCAACTGTAAGTAAACACGATCTAGAAACTCATTTCTGTGTCTGTGGTTTGACAGATTTTAATAAAATATATGGGTACAAAATAAAATTGTTACAAGAATTGGTAAGTGGACATAGGATCACTCTTCGTTCCTATGGAGCGAAATCTTTCCGAGGTTTTAGTTAGCTAGTTTTAGTTTTTTATGTATAAAATAAATTTCTTAAAATGCAATTTGTATTTTTTATTACCCTATTCTTCCATTCAATTTTCATAAAAATCATTAATTGTATCGATTTAAATTAAATAACATTGTAGAAACCACTGTGAATGAGGTAATTGAAAACATAATAGGAATATTGCATGAAGCATTTTGGGTGGCAGTACAAATCAAGAAAATATTGTATTAATATTTAAAGTTTCAACGCTAGAATAGGAACATTTCGGTTGCTTTATATAAAAAATACAAGGCGAAAATACAGGATAGAGCGCTGCATGTCACAACAAGATATACAGGTAAGGACCGGCCGTTGGGGTTATCAATACCCCAAGCACTTTTTATTTGGCCTGTGTCTCTGACACACCTCATATCAGTGTCTCCGAAAATTATGTCTCTGTTTATTACTGCTGATACGCTGCGTAGCTTACCCCGCTGCTGTGGTGGGTATCTAAATGAGGTGGACATCGCACTAGTGACGTCACTGGTGTTGTATGTCTTCGGTAGCTACGTACCATCCGGCAGGCCGTATATACGCTTGTTTACCAACTTATTGATATAGCCTTATTATATAATATTACTATAAAATAAACAAAAATGTTTAATAAATTTAATTTTATTGCACAGGGCCATAGTGTCACTAAGAAATACATACCTGTAATATTAATTATAACTTATACAAATAATGCTACATAAAGACTTTTACTTGTTGAGTAGCTACAAGCACGCTTGTAATGTAATTTACGCTTAATATATATAGATACAGAAGCCAAGTTAAAGCTTAATACCCAAATTTGTACACCTATAAATCAGTATATAGGTAGGGTATTTACAGAATTGCTATAATTATACATTGTTGAATTCTTATCAATGCATTGCTACCTTACATTGCAATGTCGTATGGGATCTATTACTACATTATAGGACCCAACGCTCACCACAATCCAAAAACCACATCGCAACAACAACGCCCAAAAGTTTTTATTTACATAAAACTACATATATACCTATATAGGTACGGCTGGTAGGAGGATAACATTACTGCTAAAACAAACAGCATATGATGTGTGATATGTGTGGAGGTCTGAATGAAATGTGAATAAACGAGACAGCTACTAGGATTTTCTTGATCCCCATGGAGACAAGAGAGTGAATGAAGCAGGTGAGCAAATCAGATATATACCAACTTTTGCCCGCGACTTCGTACGCCTGGAATGTTGTTTTTTTTTATTTAATTGTAGGAAGAAACTCATCTAGACACCGTGTCTCATATAAACATAAGTAAGGAAGTTTTTTAATTAAGCACAAATATTCAAGGCCTGAATCCAGGCAGAGGAACAAAATTGAGTGGTATTCAAAGAATCTATATGTACCTATAATAAAAACCGGCCAAGTGCGAGTCGGACTCGCACACGAAGGATTCCGTACCATTATCTATAAAAAGGCAAAAAAAAATCACGTTTGTTGTATGGGAGCCCATAAATATTTGTTTTATTTTAATTCAATTATTTATTTTTAAAGTGGATATATAACTAAATATTCTGTGAATATTTCAAGCTATTTTATTCTGTTTTTTAGTATTTGTTGTCATAGCGGCAACAAAAAACATTATCTGTGAAAATTTTAACAGTCTAACTATCGCGGTTCATGAGATACAGCCTGGTGACAGACGGACGGATGGACGGACAGCGGAGTCTCAGTAATAGGGTTCCGTTTTACCCTTTGGGTACGAAACCTTAAAAATGTTTGTCTTTATGTCCTGTATGGACTCAATAACGGCTGGGCAGATTTTGATGAAATTTTCAGTGAATCTTCAGGTTAGCCAAGCGATTACGAAGCCGGGCGGATTTCTTTATATAGAACATTTGATGTTTTGCCCATAGGAGCCATTACAAACACATTCTCTGGGCTAGTGACCCGCGAGCAAGCTACATAAAGTTGTCCATGTGAAAAGCAGTTCGTCCTAAGGTCGACGCCGGCAGCTCAAAGAGTTTGTCCTTGCGACTTATTGCTGGTCATGGCGACATATACGGTCACGGGAAACTGCACATGTTTAAATTGGAACGGGAAATTGTTGGGAATGAACACGCGTATTATTTCTTTTTATTTGACACTTACTATGTATGTAGTTGTCCCCTGCGGGGTGTTACTACGTCACCGGAAGGGGACCACGCGTAATTCACGGGTGGCTTAGGTACCTATATAATTTGGCGGTGACCACAATTATGTGTGCTAATTTGACGAACTAGGTGGTCGAGTAGTTAGCAATACCTACAATAAACAAGCCTATGAGTTCGATTTCCACTCAATACAAACTTTTGTATGCATGAAAATATCAATTTGTCTTGGTCTGGGTGTCTTTAAGAGAGGTAGGGCACGCCCGATTGGGCAAATACTTTCATCTCACAGAAAACCGAGGCCAAGTAACAACTTCCTGGAGGGTCAATGTGTTCCTGCGAGGGATTGATTGAGGTTATCATTAACCTTCTAAGCTGTTGCTTAGCTTTTATGACACATCCAGTATTGCAATATTCATTGACCATTCATCAGGTACTCTTCCTGACTTTAGATAAAAAAAAAATTGTTGGCCAATAAACCGATCGACTCCAAAAATATAAGAACCAAAATGTTATGATCAGAATAAATGGAGTATGAATGTATATCTCGTCAATGAAAACCTTGTGAATGTGAGCATTTCTGGCTCAGATGTAGGTATATGATTACTGAAAAGATTTAAATTATATTGATACGCAACTTAGGCATGAATAGTTACATCTGGTGGGACGTGGAGGAGGTTGAATTTTCAGTAACAAGATAGAGAAAAGAGTCGCTGGAGTGTGTTTCACATTTGCACCGAAGTGAGAGAATACGAGAAAAGTAAAGGAATTTACCGTAAATGCAAGAATTAAAACAAATCTTTAGTGAAACAGAAGTGTTAAAAACTAATTTCGAATGAAGAAGAGAGGCGAAGACTAAATTCTTCCAGAAGGAGCTTTCAAGGTATTCGTTAGCATACATAATGGACCAGATAAAGTCTATAAGCTGGTATCATTCTTATTAAAATACGGGACATGGAGGATGTCGATGGAGTGAATAATTAGGGGGACGCTGAAGTGAAAAACATATGACTATGTCTGTTACTACTTAGTCATATGTTATTTATTTATACACTAGATATCTATATGGATACTACTAGACACTACTGGATATCTATATAGAACTATATACTAGCAGACCCGGCAGACGTCGCCCGGCCTGGAAAAAAGCGTGTTTTAAATTAAAATTAGCATTTTTTTTAAATTTGGGATTCCGTAATTACTTTTATCGAATCTACGGTTAAATTAATTTTTTGATATCTCACTGATATCTATGGTGTCTTTGTCTAAATTATTTAATTTTTCATTTTCTTCCAAATCTTCGATGGTGGAAGTATTGGCGAGAAACGTTTCTTTAAATTCTTTTGATTTCAAGCTAGCTCTTTCGATGCGTTTTTTTTTGCGTTCTATGTAGCGTATCGTTTGCACAATAATTGGAGTTGTGTGATATGATAATAATAGAGTCGCATTCAGTGCATTGACTGGTTCTAGTTTCATTTCTTTCAAATACCCTTATCTTTGTTTCCTTTGCATTCAATTTGTCTATACAATCGCCTTTCTCTATACAATCGTCTTTCATCATTGTGACCAGTGTCTGCAGTTCAGATGGTATTTCTGGTAATATCACGGCATCGTCTGCATACAGCAGACAGTTCACATCTAGGTTACTCATGCGCAATCCTACATTCGTTGATTTTATTTTCTACAACTATCGAGATACGGAATAAACAGTCTAGCAGATAGCATGCAATCCTATTTGACACCAATTTTGAGTAATCCTTGTAAGTGGACTGCTCAGCACGGAGCAGTGAACTGTCAATCCCATATCTCGGCAATATGTCCCACAGTTCCTTTCGCACAACCCTATCGAATGCTTTCTCTAGATCCACAAAATCGCAGAAAACCTCTGTATCCAGTCTATAGCCCGATGTTTCTCCACGATATTACGGAGCGAGAAAACTTGATTCTTACATCCCTTCCATTTCGAAATCCTCTCTCTGCCTCTCACAGTATTCCATCTGATTTTACCCTCATTCTACTTTTAATTACCTTTCTATATACTTTTGCTGCTAAGCTGATCAAACTGATGGCCCTATAGCTGGCGCAGTCCAAGCGTGACCCCTTGCCTTTATACTAGGGTACGATGACACGAGGTTTTATTCAATACTTAAATCTAGAATTGAATTACCTGCTTTGTTTACTCTGTTATCTCCATACGGACCAAGAACAGCTTTATAGCTGTCTCGCTTGGTCTCGGTCCGCTAGCTGAAACGGAAGCGAGTCCTGCCTATGGTAGAGACAGCATGAAAGTAAATTATTCATAACGTCTTTAGATACTTGTACATGAAATTGCTTATTACATATTTTTAAGTTATTTATGTCTTTTGAAGACAGTCTAAATTTTATGGCATCATCCTTCGCAAATTATTCAATGAATTCGTTCGATACAAAAATTTTGTGAATGAGTGCGGCCCATTAAAACAGTAAGTAATCTTAGGTAGTCACCGTTCGCCTCTTACGTGAATACATTTGCTTAGCTAATATTTGACCCCATCGATTTAGAACGTGGGTGAAGTGTCAAATGTAGCGAGTTAAGTACTTAGTGAATAATTATGTACATTTCGCATGATAATTAAAATAGTTCACAGCTATAAGTTTAAGTGTAACGAGAATAAATTAAAATTAACATAAAGTTAATGGCTCGATGACGAAACTGTGAAATATTTTTGTGTTTGGTTGTACCTAATAAGCACAGCCAGTATCTAATCAAACTCAAATTTGTTATGACAATACATTCCGCCCGTATACTGACACAGAAAAAACTGCATTAAGAGAAATGATAACAATCGCTAGATTGATAAGGTTCACAATGAATGAATGGTTGCGCGTTGTTTGTTTAATACTACTAACATACTACTGATTGACAGACGATGGTATATGGTGAACCACTGGACTTAAAACTGAAATTTCACTTAATATACTTTAGAGATTCGCTAGGAAATTAATTTTTGGTCCACCCTAGATAGCGTATACGAGTCGTGGAAACAGTCCAGTGTTATATTACAGAAATTGTGAATTTACTCCGTCATTTCCTCTCAAATCATCATGATTAATCAAACGTATACCTATGGTAAAACGTTATAAAATATTGAAATTGTCAATAACAGAATACGTAAAAGTCTTAGTTTTCATTCTGTTTTTGGTCCTTATATGACTTCTATGGTAACCAAATGAGAAGTAGGGAAGGAGACATCAACGTAGGATTTATCGAATTAATTGACTATTGGTATTATTTTTCTGACACATTTTTGACACTTAAGATCACAATGCGCATATGCCGTTGACAATCAATTAGTCCATAATCTTGCTAATTTCTGTGTTACAGATAAATGTTGTGAGACAGGAGCTAGTAGATTTTCTTTAATTAGTTAAAACAGAGATTACGAGTAATAAGTAAATAATTTATGCACGTATGTAGGAAACGATAAATCAAAATCAGCAGTTCTATCTTTCAATGGTACAGAATTTATTGGACAAATCAATATCAGCTTCTCGAACTTCGTTAGGCCAAAGAAGCTAGTGAAATACGGCAGTAAATGATGCTAGTCTCGGTCAGCCATTACTGATTTGCCGTTAAGAAACATCTAGTGAACACTGGACGATTGTTATTGCTTTGCCTACGAAGAAAATATCTACGCTTAAAGAAGGTAAGATAAGATTATTATCAAAAAATACAATATTACTTATTCTCTTAACTATTTCATTTATACATAGGTACATCTACTTTATGTATAGATAATTTTCGAATTACTACCATTAATTACAGTATTTAATACATATAAAACTAAACTGTCACTAACTATTAGATTGTTGGACAATGCACAGCTCACACTATTTTTTTTTAAGTAGTCCTGGTGTAAGAAAGGATTCTAAAGAACGCCAAAGGAAGGGCGGCTACGTTGCGGACATCTAGTATTTTTCTAAGGTGGTGTAGCTGGCAACGTTACGGGCGTAAATACACAGTTGAGCGGAGCATACGCATAAGGGTTTAAAAGAGAATACGCTTGTGGAGCATGTCCGAAGATTTGTCCTGGAAACAATCCTTGTCGCTGTGCTATTTTTAAACGGGATGTCAGTTGTTTCTTCCATTTCGTCCTTCGATTCTGAAACCACGTTTTAATCTGTACTTCTGTTAAACCTAGTGCTTTCGACAATTCCATCCTCTTTGAGACACTTAAATATTTGTCTAGTTTGAATTCTGCTTCTAATCTCTCTAATTGCTTTGCACTATATGCTTGTCGTGGTTTACGTTCTGGTCCAACTCTTCGCGGTCTTCTATTGTTTTTATCATCTGTGGGAAAGATAAAAAACGAATTAAACAAGTAAATTCATTAAGAAATTAAAAAGTGCGTCCGCCATTATTTCTAATAAAAACACGTTTGAAGTACAGTATACAGGATTAATGAATATTAATTTGTTTTAGATTAATAAATTAATTCCATATTAAGTTTAAAGTCAATTGATTATATTACATTTTATTAATTATAAAGTATTTTTGAACAAATAGGTTGTATATATTTTTGAGATCACCTAAATAAAGGTGTTCGTATATTATTTTTTCAGTCTGTACAATAATCAGTACATAATTCTCTATATTGTTCTTATTATGACGACACAGCTTGTGTTACCCGGAATAACGTAAGGATTCTAACAATATCTCATAGATCTGAATCGTTTAACGCGTTTAGTAGTTATGGTGAAATAAAAAACTTACAAACCTACACTAAATGCACCCTGCGGCTTAGTCCGCGCGTTTGCCCGGTATCCTGTAGGAACCGCTTTTTTACTTTCTTTCTTTTTCCTCGGTTGCTAAGAGTCATATCCTGATGTTAAATAGTTTATAATTTTCCCTACGAATCGGGCTATCATATGCAAAAATATTTTTTTAAATCAGACTTAATATATCAGTACAAATGATATTTGAACCCTGAAAATATTACACTCCTTTTTTGGGTCAGTAGTATGAAAAGATAAACAATGTAAGTATTTTTAAATTAATGTGCCCTCTCTGTCACACTCAATGAAATCCATTGATTTTCTACGATGCTTGCTGATATTATTCGCTGTACAGGAAAGTTATCGGTAGTGTAAATATGTGTATTCATGTCTCAAAAATACATTCCTGTATCAGGTAATAGTGCAATATGTAAGTGGCAATTTTAACGCAGTATCGTTATAAAAATTCGCCCCCATTTACAAAGTAGCTACTTTCGCTAAAAACAAACACACGGTAAAGTTTTTTCGAGTACTAATCGGAATTGTCGCAGGCTCTCGTTAAGTGGCTATAAACACAATCAGTCTGTTTACTCTGCGCCTGCGCAGTTTGACATCTCGCGTGTCAACACAGCATTGTGCTCGGCATATGTATGATGACTACGCTAACCGCTTACTAACAATTTACGTAAGCGATTAACATTAATAAAAGTAAGTATATTTTTGTATGAGGTTTTTATTTCATGTCATACATTCGAAACCGTTCATTATTGATTTATTCGATGCTGATTTCGCCCCAGCAAAAACGCAGTCATTTTTTCTTGCTCATACGAACTCAAAACTACAGGGAATCTTTTATATCTGCGATTTTCTGCAAAACAGAGCTTCTTTTCCAATCAATATTAACTCAATAGGCACACTACTGTACTGTATTTATGTTCAGGTTACAATATTAGCTCGAATGAGTGTTAACTCTAAGAACTTGATTGAAAAGAAAAGAAATTTCATGATTGTATTACGGTATTTTTACATGTTTTCGTATTTGAAAAGAAAAATTGTGTGCAGTAACACCAAATGACTTATTAAGTCAAGTCATACAACTATAAAAATATGTTATTGTAACGTGGTTTTATGCCCACACGTAAATTTTTTAAGACCTGAAATCATATATATAAAAATCTCGTGTCACGGTGTTTGTGGTCGCACTCCTCCGAAACGGCTAGACCGATTTTTATGAAATTTTTTACATATGTTTAGTAAACTTTTGTTGCTATAAATACACTGTGAATTTCGACTTTTAATTACAATAACTTTCTTTACTTTCCCCTGTCGTTATTTACAAATATGATTTGTACTTTATTTTCTATAAAAGCCTAAAGTTAGTTCTACACCATTTTTGTCACAGGGTACAGCTCAAGAACAGTCGCTATAATAGCCACGTTAATACAACAAAAAAAGTATGGATTTCTAACTGATATTGTTATTCGAAATACGTGCAATCCATAATGTAGTAGAAAACACACGGAAATGAGAGATACTACTCTGTGTAAAAAGTATCGGGAATATGTCAATAAAAAGACCCGCGTAAAAGAGGTCGTTCTAATTTTTTTACTGCATGTTGGTAGCACTGTACTGATTTAGCGCGCAAAATTTGAGCGGGATCTGTCATTTAATTTGTTTTAAACTACACTTTTTGTTGGTCATAGTTTTGAGTCCTCGGCGATTTTTACAATGGAAAATATTGTTGAACAAAGAGTGTGCCTTAAATTTTGTGTTTCAAATGATATTTCATGTGGTGAATCACTAAAAATGTTGCGAAATACCTACGGCGAATCGTGTATATCGAAAACAAGGGCTTATGAATGGTATAAGGCTTTTAAAGAAGGCCGAGAAGTAGTAGTAGACTTGCCTCGTTCTGGTAGACCTTCAACCGCTACGACCAGAGAAAACATCGACAGAATCAAGAAGCTAGTGCTCGAAAATCGACGTATGAGTCTGAGAGAGTTGGCTAGTGAGGTGAACATATCTTTTAAGTCCGTCCACAACATTCTCATTGACATTTTAGGCATGAAACGCGTCGCCGCTCGACTAGTTCCAAAAGAGCTCAATTTTGTTCAAAAAGCGCAGCGAAAGCATGTCGCTGAAGACATGGTTTCCCGAGCTTCTACGGATCCGACCTTTATGAAACGTATAATAACTGGCGACGAGACATGGGTTTATGAGTACGACATGCAAACAAGCCAACAGTCTTCAGAATGGCGTCTCGAAAACGAGCCGAAACCCAAAAAACCGCGGCAAAGTCGCTCCAAAATCAAGGTGATGCTGACAGTTTTTTTTGACTACCGTGGTGTGGTTCACTCCGAATTCCTTCCAGAGGGAGAAACAGTGAATAAAGAATATTATTTAGGCGTCATGAAGCGTTTGCGTGAGAGTATCCGCCGAAAACGTCCAGATTTGTGGCAACACAACTCATGGATGCTGCACCATGATAATGCACCATCACACACAGCCATTATAGTGAAAGAGTTTTTAGCGAAAAATTCAACAAAAGTTCTCGACCAAGCACCGTATTCACCTGATATGGCTCCGTCTGACTTTTTTTTATTTCCCAAGTTAAAATTACCACTTCGAGGAAAACGTTTTGAGTCGATAGAAGCCATAAAAGAAAATTCGCTGAATGAGCTAAAGGCCATACCGCAAATAGCCTATGAAAAATGTATGGAAGACTGGGTGAAGCGGTGGAGATGTTGTATTGCAAGCGATGGGGCCTACTTTGAAGGCGATAAAATAAATTTAGATGAATAATTTGTATTTTTTGTTTTATTGACAAATTCCCGATACTTAGTACACAGAATGTATAATAACTATAGTATCAATGGGTCTTTCGACAGCGGCCATAATATCCAACAACTGTACTTGTATGTATAAAAATGTTCAATCCACATACGTATGAACTTCTCCAGAAAGCAGGTGTATTGCACGTGATTTTTTTTTGGAGTAGCTGCTGCGTCAAGTAAAATTCATGGACATTTCCAATGTATGTCGATTACAAGTACTTTTCCGACTGATGCTGACTAGTCAAACACAAAAGCAGATCACTTATTATACGTATTTTGCCCAGGTTAGTATATGTCACTAAACCTAGCAAAGATCAACATAAAAAAATTATAATAACCCAACTATACGCGGTTCTAAATATTTCGAGAAATAAATATGTATAAAAATTGTCTGTAAGTTTTTCTAGGTATAGCGGATACCTAGGAAATTTACAGATATTTTTTATACAATGTTGGTATTGACGGCTCACCTGATGTAAAGTGATTACCGTAGCCTATAATGTTTGCAATGCAAAGAGGACCACCATTCGCTACCGTTGCTAATTTATTAAGTACTTCGGTGCTTATTAGTAACCTCACTCACGCGCAAGAACATAAAAACCTTCGATGGAGTGGTTATTTGGCTGTCCGTGAGTATTTTTTAACCGTTGGCGTACAAAAACATCCGTCCAGAGAGGTCATAGTTTGCTGAATATTTTATAGCTAAAGAAAATCATTTACCTCCCAATAATAACTAGTCTGGCCATAAATACTGTTACATAGAAACTTTTCAATTTTTAACTTTTAATTATTTTTAACTTGGAACGCATTTATTGTGTTAAAAAGTTATTTCGATTTTCCGTCGTTTTACATATTTTTTTCGTGTTTATTATCAAATTACAATGTGGGTTGGCGTGTTAAAGAAAATAGGATTGCAGTGATTGCCTTACACAAAGTTGTTATGAAGCCGTCGGTCATATTTAAGACACTTCAAAAGCTTGGTATCCGCCGCATGTTCGTATATCGTACTATCGACAGATATACCAACACTTCCTCTGTTGAAGATCATAAAATATCAGAGTAACTGCGTGCTGTTAGAACTACATAGGCTGTTAATGCTGTTAAAGCCAGAATTCATCGAAAACCCATTATGAAACAAAAAATCTTATCACGAGAAATGAAGATTCCCGCTGGACTCTATCGCGTACAATAAAACAAGACCGGTAGCTTAGCGCTAAATCCTTGTAATCTTACATTGGTATAGTAATGTTCTGTAAAAGTGTGTGGGAGCCTGGTGACTCGTAATACCTAGATCAAGCACCAGTTCAATCCACTAAAAAGTTCACAATATCTTACTTAAGCTATATCTTATATGTGGAGAGAAAATAAACGTTTTTATTATATAAAGTTTAGTATTACCTATTTATTATTATTAACTAATTTCAAATGCCAGCAAGGCGAATCATGTCTGCACTGATTATTAATTTATTTAACACCAATGTATCGACCCTTGTTTATGAATGAATAAATAAATTAAGAGTTTATGAAAATTAACACCTTAATCTATAGATGAGAAGACAAATACTATACATATAAAAATATCTTCATTATTATGTTTGCTGTATTGCATTGCAACATATGCATCAAAACATGAGTACATATATAATTTGTCTTTTATTTATCATTTTTATTCGATATGTCTCTTGTTTTTGTTATACAACCTATTCAGATGTAAGTGGAAATCAATAAAACTTGGTAGTATGTAGCCACGGTTTTAGTTGCATTTAGCTAAATAACTTGAACCAAGTCAAATTGGTACACAGCAAGTGTAAAAAATCGGCCAAGTGCGAGTCGGACTCGCGCACTAAGGGTTCCGTACCATTATCTATAAAAACGTCAAAATATCACGTTTGTTGTATGGGAGCCCCCTTAAATATTTAATTTATTCTATTTTTTAGTATTTGTTGTTGTAGCGGCAACAGAAATACATCATCTGTGAAAATTTCAACTGTCTAACTATCACGGTTCATGAGATACAGCCTGGTGACAGACGGACGGACGGACGGACGGACGGACGGACGGACGGACAGCGGAGCCTCAGTAATAGGGTTCCGTTTTACCCTTTGGGTACGGAACCCTAAAAAGGGAGATTTATTCCTAGTTGTTTACAACATAAAAAATCTGCTGCTATTGTTTGAAGTGTAACCATTACATATTCATACACTCTGAAAGCAACTGGGCAAATGAAAAAAATACTGGTTCAGTAATGTTTAATACATAGATTTGTATCAGGTGAAAATACACCCGTGTTTATAGGGGCGCTAATGCTGATTAGCACGCTTAGACTACACAACTTAGAATATAAAATCCTTGTTTTTCAAGTTTCGTAATTATAAGTCTTTTTTATAAGTGTACAAAGACTTTAACAAAAACATTAGTCAACTTTCCCGTAAGTGATGAATAAATATGATAATGAGCACGGCGGCGGAGTAGTTAGCAATGGTTGCTTTAACACCTCGGCTCGTCAGTTCGATTTCCACGCAGGACAAATATTTATGTGCATGAACATGTCCTTTTGTCCTGGTCTCCGTGTTATTCAAAGCAGCCCGACTGGGGACGTACTTCACCTCAGAGAAAATCGCAGCCAAATAACAACTCCTTGGGGGGTATTGTGTACCTGCGAGTGAGTTAGTTTACCAGTGAGCTCCCAGTGAGTTTTTGTGTTATTAGCAGGGCTAGCAACGCGAGAGTGATATTTCTTGAATTGCAAACGTTCATAGGCTAAGATAACCATTTTACATCAGGCGGGTGGTGAGGTTGGATGCCTCCCTACGTTGTATAAAATAAAATCTGCCTTCACATTTATAAACCTCACGTTTATTATGGCATATTTTTAATATACGATACGAATACTTTTTATTATCCAAAACACATTAACTAGTGTATTTTTTATTATTATTTGTGATGGAATTTCTATATTTTTTACAGAGTTTAGTTTTGGTTTATAGTTTAACTGTAAAAAAATAGATATTTGTTCACAAATGAAAAACATATAAAATTATAACAAAGATGACCGGTCGAAAAATTTATACATATATCAGAAAGGGTTAAATATAATAGGGTGCAATAAAAAAAAAAAATTTTAAGCGTGGCAGCATAGTGATCAAGTGTAATGGTCTAAAGATCATCCATAATATGCCAGTGACAGCTCATTCGACAATTAATCAATCAGTTATTCGATACAGTTCGATAGCAAAAGGGTTTACAAAGTTAAGGCGGTATGCAAACATGTGAGCTTTGTTGGTAATTATCGCGCGGCAGCTGTTTACTGTCACCTAGGTGAGAAGTCGCGACCACCGTCCGACGCTGGCGAGTGGCGACAATTCGACGAATGTATCCTCGGACTTGTCGCACGAAATACAACGCACCGTGGGCTCTACAAATTAGTATGCGGGGTGAATATTTTTCACCTTTAGCACACTGCTTTATTGGAATTTATTTACGTTATGTTAAGGGTTTAAATTAAAGTTAAAAATATTTTTGAACATTACACACTACCGGCACACATACTATGTAAAAACAATAATTACTACTTTAGAGAGTGATTCAAGTATGTATGTATATCTTCACGCCAGGTTCCTTGCGGGGTAGGCAGAGAGAACCGAGCGCCATACGCGGTCCTAACATAGTTCTCTCGCTTCTGTGACATTCATAGCTCTTTCTATGCACGCTCGCCGGTTCCTGGGGGCTCCTGACATCACCTTCTGATAAAACACGACCAATTTGGTCATGGTAGGTTAGTCTCGGTCTTCCTCGGCTCCTACATCCTTCCACGTTTGCATTGTATATCTGTTTCGTCATTCTTTCGTCCCGCATTCTTTCTACACCAACGGAGCATGCCTTTTCTTAACTTTACACCGATACTCTCTTTCAGACCAATTCGTTCTCTCACGTCTTCATTCATCTTCATTCTTGATTCAAGTTATGCAAGGAAATATATTTGCAGTCTTAACTTATGTGAAGAATAGATTTCAGTATTAAATTATATAAGAAAATCATTTCATTCTACACTGACACTTTACTTTACCTATGCAGCGAACAGTGATAGCTCAGTGGATAAAGAACTGGCCTATTGACCAATAGATCTCCGGTTTGAACCCTGGTACGTGGTACTTCCCTTGTAATTATCACTTGCTCGGCAGTGAATGAAAGCATCATGAGGAACCCCCCATAACCAAGAAATTATATTTCTAAAGACGAGTGATCTAATCTAAGGAAGGTCTGGTTTATGTCTGGAGAGGTCTGATAACAGTAGCTCTATGTAAAAATCAGTATCTTCATTAAATTCTTAAACTTAGGTAGTGGACCCCTCCAACAGTAATGTGTAACGTGTAACGCTAAGAAGATGAACACTTTAGTTTATCTCGTAGTATATCTTAGTAAATGTGTTCTGACATCGCCCTCAAGGAATGTTGTCAGGTTGTTTTACTGTTGTTTACTCTTTGAATACACATAGAAAGTTTGAACATCATGTGGACCCCCGACCAATTCCCGGACATGACACTCTCACACTAATTTTATAGCCACTGAAGTGCCTCGCGCTCTGCACCAGGCCAATGGGACACCAGTTGACTTAAGGAGCAGTGAGGAATAAGCTTAGTAAATGTTTTCATAATGTGAAGATCTAATTCCCAAATCACGTCAGGACGCTCACATAAAAGCTTCACTTCAGTATTTTTTGTTTTAAAGATTTATTGGTCTGGTCATAAATACTGTTCCATTTTTTTTTATTTTCAACTATTTAGTTATTTTGAACTTAGAACGTGTTTATTATATCAAAAATTTTATTCGATTTCTCACCGTTTTACATATTTTTTCGTGTTTATTATCAAATTACAATATAGAATGGGGCGTTAAAGTGCGACAATTTATACCTACACTTCCTCTGTTGAAGACCATAAAAAATCTGGGCGACCGCGTGCTTTTAGAACTACGATGGCTGTTAAAACCAGAATTCGCTGAAACCCCATTAGGTAACAAAAAATCTTATCGCGAGAAATGCAGATTCCCGCTAGGACTTTGTCGCGTATAATTAAACAAGACCTGAAGCTCGGCGTTTATCGTCGATATACAAAACATGTTCTTTATCAATCCCTGAAGAGAGTGGACCGATAAAACAATCCCTACAGTTGAAGAGAGTGAATCGATCAAAACACCTCCTGTCTCAATATGAAGGTGAAAAGCATAGAAATATCCTCTTCACTGATGAAAAAATTTTCAGGATTGGAGAGCACTACAACAAGCAAAATAACTAGCCTGGCTCCAAACCAACGTTTCGGACCTTATAAGAGCTGAAGACTGGCCCACGTCTAGCCCAGATCTGTACGCCTTAGACTACAAATTATGATCAGTTTCATCAGGACATGCCTGCCCGAAACGACACGCTGACATTGTCACGCTTAAGAAATCTCTGGAGCAAGCAGTGGCTCAATTTCCCATGGAATTAGTGCGGAAATCTATATATTCGTGGTCGGTGAGATTAAAGGCCTGTACGAAAGCCAAAGGTGGCCATTTCGAATACAATCATTTTTTTATTTTTGTTGAGACTTCCATAAATATGTACATATAAGTTTTATTTACATTACATTACTTCATAAAAATTAAATGCATACTCATTTCTAACAGAACTTATGGCCGGACTAGGTATGTACATATTTCTTCTGCAAGTGTACGTCGCGGAATTCTTCTACACGGCTAAACCGATTGATGAACTGATACCGACC
This sequence comes from Pyralis farinalis, assembly GCA_947507595.1. Classification (NCBI taxonomy): domain Eukaryota; kingdom Metazoa; phylum Arthropoda; class Insecta; order Lepidoptera; family Pyralidae; genus Pyralis; species Pyralis farinalis. Next base: position 18,015,265 of record OX382266.1, on the reverse strand, counting down.
AACTATTTGTGTATGTGCTTGAGTGAGTCCCTGTCCCTGGATGGGTTAGATTCATAAGTGGACTCGGTAGCTGACGCTGCGATTGATCCTATTCATTGCGTACAAAATATCATGTCGTTGATATAAAATCTTTTGATGAAGATAAAGGTCAACCAAACTATCAAACACGTCGCATTTATGATATTAGTATCTGAGCGACCGACCTTAGTTTATTACGTCTTTTGTAAAAAACGTGTTTTAGGCAAGAAACTTATATAAATAAAAGTAAACCCTTATCTGAATACAAAATTTAATTCAAAATATTGGAGTCATTTCTAAGATAAATATATTTATACATACACAAGAAATGCTCGTTTAAAGTAATTAGAGAAAATGTGGAAAAATATATTGCTGTTAGTGTGCTTGAAGTCAGGGTAAGTACTTTGTAATGAAATAGACTGTTCATACAGTGGGAGCAAATACGTAATAGTCATGATATCGAATAGCTGTTACAACTGTTTAACATGATCCACAGATTTTTTATATGTAATTAAGCGTTTTGAGAGCTCGATGGCGTCGTTGCGCGTGTCATTCTAACCAAACACGCACGTTAAGCAACCTCGACCGTAGCCGGTCAATGGATTGGTTTATCTCGAGTTTCCGTGCTTCGGAGGTCACGTTAGGCCGTCGGTCCCGGCTGTTGTCGATAAATGACAGTCGCTAAGCTAAGTCAGTTACCCTCGGGCGGCTAGAAAACACTGGTCTCCGCCAATTCGCCTTTGAGCAGCGTGGTGGAGTATACTCTAAACCTCTTCGGTTGAAGGGAGACCCGTATCCCTGCGTGGGATGAGTAAGGGTTGATGTGGAAGCGTTTTTTTGTCAAGATATACACACATATATATATATATATATATATATATATATATATATATATATATATATATATATATATATAAGAATATACTTATATTCCTATATATAAAAAGTGAATAAATGGATGTAAAACAAATTTATAATTCTTCCACACTGCTTTATTGAAATGATAGTAGCATCCTTACCTTACAATTCGCAAAGACAGTCTTTATACAATTTATTTGAGTAATTTCGAAATCGTATGTAGGCAATATCAATATTAAAATTTTCTTTAATCCACCCAAAAACCTTACGTATATTTCTTGGTTTATGCTAGGTAGAGTATATTACTGGTAATGTACGAATAGAATCACTATCATCACCGGTATTCAATCCAAACCATCATCGACGTGTTGAGAAAAAAGCTGAGAAAACGGTGACGATGTTGTCTTAAACGTATCAGCGCCATAAAATTTAGAAGACTTGTTTGTGTCAGTTTTTGTGTGGTTAATTTTGTAGCAAAAAATTGTATTTTAATACTATAATGCGTTTCAAATAAGTTGATAACGACATAATGACATTTTGATACGTGTCGATAACTTCATTGTGTAACGTAAGGTCAGCAAATACATTTTTATATTTCACTGTTGCTGGACACTAATAATAGTACTTAATATATTTCCAATTAAATATTTATGATGATTGTTGAACCATATTCCCTTTTCAAGATAGATAAGGATAGGGTAGGATAAATACATACGCAATAAGTTACCATACACGTATGAACCTGCCCGAAATGGAAATTTTGTTGTTAGCTGTACATTTTTGATGAATACGGAATGAAGTTGCCGCGGTCGCGATTATCTTCTCATTTGAAACGCATAGTACTTCATCATCTGTGACAAGAAAGTTTTCAGATATGTTTCTCGGTACACATGCGTTGCTCAAATTATCAGTTTCAGTGCACTGAACATATAAATATTCGCCTGCTCTGGACGGTCTTTTTTTTAAATAATGAATGGCATCTTTTAATGGCCGAGATAGGATTAAGATTTACAAAGTTATCCTCAAATATTTCCCTACTTAAGGGACCACTCGTACACACATCCTTTTTACAATTATTAATCATTTGCGCTTTTTCATTATGTCGTGTGTGATCACATAACGGAATTTTAACAGATATTCAAAGGTACGATCACTTCAACACTGCCGTTGCGTGGTCGACGTTAAAATATTATATTTCTGCATGAGATATTTAAATTCCTATGATATTTATCTAAATTGTATGGTTTTATGGTCAATTTCTATCTAAATGAAATACTTAAAATCACTGCCATATTTATTTAGATTTAATACTTTGTTGGTAAAAACACCATCAGACTAACCTAATGACAAAATTTACACAAAATTATTAGTATGTCATAAATCACAGGTTACTGTGAGTTCACTTCAAGATTTTTTTTTATATACAACGTCGTGAAGCATGCAAGCATGCGACCCACCTGATGTAATGCCGTTACCGTAGCCTATTAACGCTTGTGATATAATAAGAATCACTCGCGCGATGCCTCCTCTGCTGCTTACACAGCAACTCCTTAGGAGCTTACTGGTGACCTTACTCACACGTAGGAACACAACAATCCTTAACAACCCTCACGCAGTTGTTATTTTGGCTGCGGTTTTCTGTGAGGTGGAGGTACTTCCCCAAATGGGCTGCTTTGATGCGCCCTACCTCTCATAAAACATCCGGACCAAGACAAATAGACATGTTCATGCACACAAATGTTTGTCTTGTGTGAGAATCGAACCCACGAGCGTTGGTGTCAAAGTCGCGTCATTCACGACTGAGCCACCGAGCTCGTCGCGTCAAATAGACAGACAGACTTCTTTTAAAACTTTGTAATAGAAACTATACCATCATACATTTTTCGTGTAAATTTACACAGCGCACACCATGAAAGCTCAAAAGCTCGAAAAAATCAAATTCAAATTCTTCAAATTCTTCAGAAGGGACGATTTTTCGGCTTCATTTACAAATATCATCATACCAAAAGATTACTTTTGGCTCAGACTCAGTGCGCCGGGAGACTTAAATTGAAAATATTTATGATGATTGATTTAATGATAATTATTAGATTGCAAATTTTGGTTAGTTAACTTAAGAAGTTGTTACATACAATTGCCTTCTTATAACTGTTAACTTCTTATTATACATATTAATATTACATGCAATTTGATCTAACTTGCTTTGTGTGCTTCCGCCATCAATTAGTTGTAAATTGCATGTAAATTTGACTTTCGCAAAATAACGCCTGAATCTATTAACTGTATTAATATTAGTATTGTCTTAGGTTTTCGCGATTGTTACACATTGAATTAAACTATTTTTAACGGAAGTACCACGTGTTTTATTTATTTTGTTGAACCTGACGTTCTCCTTTTGTTGAACGGACGTGATCCGTGGTCGCAGGAAGACCAGGAAGTCTTCCTGCGACCACGGATGCTGCAAAGCATTCGAAAATAAATAAAACACGCGATACTTCCGTTAAAAATTGTTTAATTAAATATATTAATATTACTTTTATAGAATAGAAAAAATCTCGGAAGAGCGCCTGGTAATTATGGATTCTAAGTTCTATAGGTACCCATCTAATTATGCAATCTGGCAATCTTATTTATTTAAATACACATTTAAGTAAATAAAAACGACAAAATAATAATAATATAATTAGTATATGAATAGTTTATATAAAACGCCATAAAAAATCGGAATTATTCGAAAATAGTCTCCAATGGACTCGATCTTATTTTACCAGAATATTGTCATAGTATGCATAAGAAGTTTTTATTGTAATCCTTATTTTGAACCCATTTTAATCCCCATTTCACGATAATAGTCGGAGAGATAAAAGTGGGGCTTTAGAGTATTTACACACTAAAAATATTTTATGGAAGAGTAAAGCAATTTTTTGTTTCTACACCAACAACAGTAATTCCTTTGGGGCTTACTGGTATAGCAGCAGGGGTAGCAACGTGCTAGTAGTACTACATGTATTGCAAATTCGCCTTTGGATACGACTATAGCTACGGCAACTAAAACTAAAATGGAAACTAGGATTTTCATATTAATTACCTGCATACATTTACCTGTTCCAGCATCATTATCAGATGTAGAGTATCTACGTCTCCGCGGGGATATTGCGTGCGAGCATGCGTGCGAAGTTTAACACCAGGCGTGATCACGCGATTTCTACACATGCTATCTCGCTGTTATGGCTCTTTTCCGTTGTTGGGGTGTCACGCTGATTATGTGAGAGATATTTTGTTTCGAATTCTGAATTAACTACTTATTTAATTGTAGGGCTGGTTACTGGTCGACTTAGTAGAATTTTAGCAGTAGAATATGTTTTAAGAAACGTTCGAAATCGTTGCTCTCAGGTATGCGCACAGCAATGTGAATGTAAGTAAAGTTCGCAGCAAATTTTATTATACAATTAAATCGTTAGTGAGTGAGTAAATGAGTAGTCACGACTTAATCTTTTGTACCTATAGCGTACCGTTCACTAATCGTCAATATTATTGCATAACATCACATACAGAGCCAGTTACAAAGAATAAATAATATTGGGTTGGACGAGTTGGGAGCGGATGGAAGTTGTCTTAAGTGAAAAGTGAAGAAGGAATTCGGGTATCACGGGGTCATTATGGATTTTGTATACAAAACGTAACATGTGCAGATTTCTGCGACGGTCCATAGGGAGCCACTTCAATCGTATACGAAATTTAGAAATATGGTCATATTTTTACGCAATATTAGGTGTCAAAGTATGAAATTGTCGATTTAAACTAAAAAATTAAAACTCGTTTTTTTCTATCTATACCTTCATTATCTATACCTTGTTTTTTCTATTCCGTGATCTATGCAATGCTGCCATCTAATCGGAAGTTTATTTATGCCTTGCGATAGAACTCTGGGGATTCGACAAACTGTGTGAACGTATATTGTACTGCCTCCTGGGAAGAAACATTTTTACCACGTAGAACATTGTCCAAATAACGAAAAAAATGCTAGTCAGTTGGAGCAAGGTCTGGCGAGTACGGAGGATGATATATGCTTTCTACTTGCAGCTCCTGTAGAGTTACAATTGTTTCTCGAGCAGTCTTCCGTTATCATGGAGCATTAACGGTGAAGATCGATTCACGAGTCGGGGCTGATTCACTGCCTGTTTCGCCATCATTGTTCGAAGTTCGGTACAGTAAACATCTGCTATTATTGCTAGACCTGAGAGAAAGCTATAGTGAATAACGCCATGATGAGACCATCAAAAAGTTACCATTATCTTTTTAATGGTAAGATTTGCTTTTGGCCATTGTTGCGGCGTTTGACCTGGGGTCAGCCATTGCATTTCTCGCTTACGGTTATCGTAGAGAATCCTTTCATTCAATCCATGAGGCACCCATTTTTCATATTTTTTTATTTTATTGATTCAATGCAAATAAGTTAATATTGTTGATAAGGTAACGTTAAATCATGCCGTTAATTCCAGGGTAGTTTGACTCGGATCGGCTTCCTCCGTCTCCTTTAATTCTGCGTTATTCACCTGAGTCTTCGTTCTTCAAGTCGATGTTTCCATTACGAAAGCGTTTAAACCAAAAACGCACGGTGCGTTCATTAGCAGCCTCTTATTTAGACGCAGATGCTATTTTATTTTCTTATATAGCTCCTCAGTCGCATCTCAATAGCAAACGTCAGTATCGTCAAGAATAGGAAGTAGGAGAGGCCAAGTAAGCATAACTTTAGTTTTAAAAGGTAAAAAATTCTGGACCGCTTGAGTAATGCATACGTTTATTGACATCATTGAATGCATTGTCTAGGATAAAGATTCATTAATGATCAGACCCAAGATTTTCGTTTTGTTTTCTAATTGGAGATTACTGATAAAACTACTGATGATTTTAATAGGTTGACTTACAGGCTAACTCTATCAGCCCTGGATCTGGAGTGCACATACATGACAAAAATAGCACTCGATGCATCATAGAAAGTAAAATGGCTATAGATTTGAAGATCATTCGCATATAGATGACAAGGATAAGTAATTTCTTTACATAATTCACTGATGAAGATCGTTGCGAGAAAAATAATGGAGAGAAATACAATCTTGGAGCCCACCAGTAATCAGTGGAGTTGGATCAGATGAATATTCGCCAACTTTAATCCACGAAGAAGTGTAATGAAGCACTCGATCACAGAAGAGGATAAGTTCAAAGAACAAATAATTTCTAGGAGAATGACAACATTGACAGAATTGAGTGCGTTACTGAAGTCCACCTGAAAATCAGGGAAAGTTTTTACGTATGTATATTTTCATGCCAGCTCCCATGCGGTGTAGGCAGAGAGAATCGAACGCCACGAGACGTATTCCTTACGTGACTCTTTCGCTTCATTGGCATTCAAAAAACAATGTTTTAATTTTTTCACTTTGCAATGTTGTGGAGATGCACCTGACGCTAGGTCAGAATAGTGAATTTTAAAGGATTGTACAGCTTGTCGCTGGTTTTAGGTTAACATTGGTGTCAAGCAGGATTGCGTGTTTTTGACTCGTACCTTTTATTCTGTATCTTGGTAAATCGTCTTTAGTATATGACCTAATATCTTGTGTTATAACAGCTACCTACAGATTGCTTGTAATTGCTTGAAAATCTTCTTTTTAAGTTTTACATTGAACCCTAAAACACTCGACAATATCGTAGCTTCAGTTTTTGCGAAGGGAATTTCTGATTCGGATCAGTAGTTACAGAGTTTACCGCCCACATTCAAACAAACAAACAAGCTTTACATCTTTACAATGTTAGCAACCCTAAGGATTTGGCGAAGATACTGATTTTAAAGAGGCCTCCACCACCCAAAGCAAAAACCAGACCATTAGACCAGACACAGACTGGATCACAGGTCTTATGACATTTCATTTGTTGATCGTGCGGGTTTCCTCGCGATGTTCTCCTTCACCATCGAGTAAGTGACAAATTACAAATAAATCGACAAACACGAATTTAGTGGTACATGATCATATACCACTAGATTCGTGTTTTCCATCCGTGATCATTCCAACCAGGGTCCGTCTGCTAATATGGCTGGCTAGCTGGTTCTTTATCCACAGGACTATCATTGCTTCTCTTTAAATAAAATGCACGTCTACTGTTAAGAAGTCCCGTTGAATCTATTCCAAACCTTTTTTTTAATACCATTAAGGTGGCAATCAAGCATACGGCCTGCCTGATGGTAAACAGTCACCTCTACTCTAAAATCCTCTTCACGCATTTCTTCAAGAATTCCATGCACCCTGTACTGTAGTCCCTTGGAAAAACATCGGCTGGGAGCTCATTCCACAGCTTGAGAGTTCTCGGAAGAAAATTTCTCTGGAACCGCACAGTACGCGACCATTGCGGTTCCAGCGAAAAGTGAACTCACCGCCGTCAGCGAGCGGTGCGGTTATAAAAAGTAGCTGTCGGCATCATATCGAACAATTCTACAGAACATAACGCCGTTATACAATCCGTAGGACACACAAAGGGAGGCAAAATCTCTCCTTAAACTTAAGGGTTCAATACCGTGTGTAAGCATAGGATTGTCGACAATTCTCACAGCTCGTCTCTGAATCGAATCACATGGTCCAAGCTGGTGTCCAGGTGCTCCCGCCCAAAGGTGACTGCATTACTCCAAATGCTGTCTGACTTGAGACTTATATAATATAAGTCTTTGCCCCGCGCTGAAGTACTGCTTTGCTCTGTTGAGCACACCAAGGTTTTTGGACGCCAGCTTGACCTTCTCCTCCAGGTGAGTTCGATATTGCATTTCACTGGAGATCTCGACGCCAAGCATCCTAATACTTTTGGTGATGATTAGAGGTGTGTTCTGGAATTTAGGACCCACAGCAAATAGAGTTTTCTTAGCGGTGAACGCGCAAACTTGTGTCTTCTTGGGCTTGAATTCGACCAAGTTAAGCCGCCCCCAGTTAGTTACTCTAGCCAAAGTACCATCCATTTCAGACACACTCCACCTTCTATTCCGTACGTCAAACTACCATCTACAGTTGTGCCTTCGTTTGTATCGGGCAGCTGACGAGTTTGGTGAATAAATGTTATTCTAGAAAGTATTCATAATTTATGTACTTCTTCCTCTTAATCGAAAGCGAAAGAAGGAGCTAGTAGGGAAGAACAAAATAAACCTTTCGACGAGCTTGGTAGGGCAATCGTAAACGACGCGACTTTGACACCAACGTTCGTGGGTTCGATTCTCACACGAGACATTTGTGTGCATGAATATGTCTGTTTCTCTCAGTCTGGATGTTTTAAGACAGGTAGTACCTCCACCTCACAGAAAACCGCAGCCAAATAACAACTCTCTAGCCCTAGAGAGGTTTGTTGTGGTCCTGCGTGTGAGTGAGGTCACCAGTAAGCTCCTAAGATGGTGCTGTTTTAGCAGCAGAGGAAGCATTGCGCGATTAATGTATTACAAGCCTTCATAGGCTACGGTAACTGTTTTACATTAGGTGGGCCGTATGCTTGTATACCTTCCGACGTTGTATAAAAAAAGCCGTCAAGTGCACGACTGAATCGCGCAACGAAAAAGAATAGAACGAGAGCCTTCTGCTTTTCTTTCCTACTCGCTCTTTCTTTCGCTTCTTGCTGCCACATACCCGGCTCCTAGTCTGTTGACCAAATTTCATATTTCTTACTTATTTTCTTCTTTGCCGTATTAGCTGCACCTCAATTTCTATCCCACCGTGGGCTTTCTTTTGTTTTATAATAATAATTCCCATCGTTCCCCAATAGGAAATTATTTGATAGAGTTGGTAAATAGGTGTTCATTGAATTGGCGACTTCGCTTTGGATCTCTACACCAAGGTTGGTTTGTTCACGGAATATTTCCATTCATTAACCTTTTAAACCCAAATTTTCCTTATAAGATAATTTTTCAAAAATACTTTCTAATTTCAACTGTTTGCACTAAAAGAAACACCAAATGAGTTCTTGGATCAGCGATTTAGGATTTGCGTTGATTTATTATTATTGAGGACTCAGTCTTTTATTATACATGTAACGGAGCTTTACAAGACGAATTTCAATTACTTATCGTTATCTTCTGATAATTAAATTTGTCAATTCAGTGTAGTTTTGATGTTGCATTAATATCACACCTTCGAGCTTAGTATAAAGATAGAGATTGGCAGCGCTTAAAGGGACACCTAAATAGTTGACAGTTAACAATTTAGGTGTCCGTCTACGTTCTGTCCATGGTCATAGTTTTAATTCGTTAAACTCGTCTTAGCAAGCAATATCAACAGTGTCTTTAAGCTATAATTTTATTTATTCTTTAATTATTAGTTATTCTCCTAGTTAATGATAAATAAATGATCAGAGTTAAATAGAACTCGATTAGCTAGGCCAGCGGTGTTTTAGTAAGTGAACTTTACCGTCTATCTAGCTCATACAGTAGCTACGTCGCCAATCAAAACCAATGAATGTTTAAAGACTATAACCACATGTATCTGCACTTTAGATGGCAAATTTTTTTGTAATATATTTTTAGTAATAAAAATTATTACTAAAAATATTTTCCAAAAAAATTATGCACCTTTAATCAAATAGATTTGAAATTTATCACAATCGCTTCATGTCCAAATAAAATGTGAGCTTTATTAACTTTTAGGACTAGGTGAAGGTGTATACTATTAGGGACATTATGTATTACTTATTTATTATCTTGTTGGCTTACGGAGTCACCTTTACTCGAACGGATTTCTAGAGTATTCTACCACTTTTTCTTAGCGCTATCCCGTTTCCTAACCTATCAGGATTGACGCGGTCCGCTACCTAAGCCTAAGGATTTGGCGAAAATACTGATTTTTACATGGAGCGATTGCCGTCAGACGTCTACAACCCAGAGGGTAAAGTAGATCATTCTTAGGAAAGGTCACACGTCATTCGAAATATAACTTCTTGGACGTGCGGGTTATCTCACGATGTTTTCCTCGATTCGAACAGAGGACCTCTTGGTCACTAGATCGGTTCTTTATCTCCTAGGCTAGGCTGTCACTGCACTACTAAGCTTAACGACTATCCTTTATAAACGACAGGTAAACATGCTCCATGATTCACCACAGAGAAGCTCGAAATTAATATGTCCATTAATGACGATCCATCAAACCTATACTTCTTCTTCCCAGCCTTATCCCGTTTCCTAATCCATTGGAAATGGCGGGGTCCGTGACCTAAACCTAAGAATTGGCGAAGATACATTTTTTTTTCATAGAGTGACTGCCTTCAGATCTCCACAACCCAGAGGGAACACACAGATCTATCTTCACACGTCTTTCGAAATAAGTATAATTTCTTGGACGTGCGGGTTTCCTCACGATGTTTCCCTTCATCGCCGAGCAAGATGATAATCGTTGACAAAAAGACATATTACTCAGACTTATTTAATTAGAGATTTTTGAACTTTATTAACGCTTTATTAAAGTCGAAATACCTATATTTTTTTTTTATACCACTAAGGTGGCAATCAAGCATACGGCCTGCCTGATGTTAAACAGTCACCGTAGCCTATGGACATTTGCAACACCAGAGGCGTCACTCATGCGTTGCCGACCCTCTAAAAACCTCTTCACGCATTTCTTGAAGAACTCCATGCTGTAGTTCTTCAAAAAATGGAAAAACCTCGGCTGGGAGCTCATTCCACAGCTTGAGTGTTCTCGGAAGAAAACTTCTCTGGAACCGCACCGTACGCGACCATTGCGGTTCAAGCGTGTGAGGGTGAACTCCCCGCCGTCGGCGAGCGGTGCGGTTATAAAAGTAGCTGTCGGCATCATTTCGAACAACTCTTCAGAACACAACCCGTTGTACAATCGGTAGAACACACAAAGGGAGGCAAAGTCTCTCTTTAAACTTAAGGGTTCAATACCGTGTGTAAGCTTAGGATTGTCGACAATTCTCACAGCTCGTCTTTGAATCGAATTACACGGTCCAAGCTGGTATCCAGGTGCTCCCGCCCAAAGGTGACTGCAGTACTCCAAGTGCGGTCTGACTTGAGACTTATATAAGTCTTTGCCCCGCACTGAAGTACTGCTTAGCCCTGTTGAGCACACCAAGTTTTTTCGACGCCAGCTTGACCTTCTCCTCCAGGTGATTTCGATATTGCACATCACTGGAGATCTCAACGCCAAGCATCCTAATACTTTTGGTGACGGTAAGAGAAGTGTTCTGGAATTTAGGAACCACAGCAAATGGAGTTTTCTTAGCGGTAAACGCGCAAATTTGTGTCTTCTTGGGGTTGAATTCGACCATGTTAAGCCGCCCCCAGTCGGATATTTTAGCCAGAGTGCCATCCATTTCAGACACAAGTTTGTCGCGGCTTTCCTCCACAAGGGAACGAGGGATGTTTGCACGGCCTGTATAATAAGTGTCCCCGGTGCTGTCGTCCGCATAACAATGAATGCCATCAATTGACAACATATCATTGATATGCAGCAGGAACAGCGTCGGAGACAGTACAGAACCCTGAGGGACACCAGCATTGATATCCATACTATCGGAGCATCCACCGTCAACCACGGCTTTTATGCATCTGTTGGATAAAAAGCTGGCGACCCATTTGCACAAACCCTCGGGCAGCCCGTATGATGGTAACTTCGATAGAAGACTCCGGTGCCAGACCCGATCGAACGCCTTCGCCATATCTAGGCTGACAGCCAATGCCTCACCTTGACTCTCTATCGCCAAAGCCCAGCGGTGTGTAAGATACACTAGAAGATCACCAGTTGAGCGACAATGGCGAAAACCGTATTGACGGTCGCTAATCAAGTCGTGATCCTCTAGGTATCCTAGGAGTCGTATATTTATCACACGCTCCATTACCTTGGAGAGAAGGGAGGTTATGGCGATAGGCCTGCAATTCGATGGGTCTGATCTATCGGCCTTTTTGGGCACCGGGTGCACATTGGCGGTCTTCCATGAAGACGGGACTTGCCCAGTGGAGTAGGAAAGCACGAAAAGGCGCGTTAGTACAGAACACAACTCAGGAGCACACAGCTTCAGCACCACTGCCGGTATACCATCCGGCCCACTCGATTTATGAATGTCGAGAGAGAGTAAGGCCCGCCGGACATCTCGCTGGGTAATGGAGATTTCCGGCATTGAGCTACCGCACCACGGGATGGTAGGTGGCACAGCTCCCCCGTCATTCATATTCGAGTTAGACGCAAAGAGATTACCGAGTAAATCGGCATTCTCCTTAGCGCTATGGGCCAAACTGCCATCCGGTTTTTGCAGTGGCGGCATGGACGGTTGACAGAAATTTCCCTCGGCAGCTTTAGCGAGCGACCAGAAAGCAAGGCTCCCAGAGGGAAAGCTCGCAAGTCGCTCGCCAACTCTGCCGACGAAATCGAATTTTGCTCTAGCAACCACCCTTTTACTGGACCTCGAGGCAGCATTCAGTTTGCGCTTCAAAACAGAGACTCTAGGATCCCCATTAGCATGCGCCGTGGTCCAAGCATCGTAAGCAGCCTGCTTAACAAAAATGGCTTCCTTACAACGCCGATTAAACCACGGTCGCTTTTGAGCTCCCGCAGTAGCTACAAGGCGACTGGGAATGAAGCATTCCATGCCACCCAATATCGCCGCAGCCACTGCGGTTGCGCAGGAATCAATGTCGTCTGATTCGAAGCACAGTTGCCTCCATGGGTACGATGCGTAGAATTCACGCAATCCATCCCAGTCTGCTGACTTATACTGCCGTACGCGACGACATCCGGCGGGCCGAGGTGGATCGCGTCTGGCACAAGGCACTTGGGTCCGGATGAGGCAGTGATCCGACGAGCCAAGCGGCGCATCCACTGAGATGTTATACTTATCCGGACGTGTGGTCAGCAGAAGGTCCAGTAGAGAGCTTGCATGGTCCTCTACATCTGGTATTCTCGTGGGAGAAAGAACCAGTTGAGAGAAACCATAAGCCAGAGGAAATTCATGAGCAGATCTCCCCGCGTAGTTAGTGCACCGAGAGCCAAGCCACTCGGCATGGTGGGCATTGAAGTCTCCCAAAATCACTAACTCCGCGGAGGGATACTGTTTGATGACGCTGTCAGTCGCCCTTTTGCGCTCAAATAACCGAGTCGTGCCTGTATCATCGTTATGAGACCTGTAAAGGCACGCGTAGATTCGGGTGTGGCCGCCTTGATACACTCGCACCCATAATATCGACAGGTCCCTGTCTTCAAGGTTATGCAATCGGCGACAACAAATATCCTCCCGGACGAACAAGCATACCCCGGCATGACGCACAAACAAGTGCTCCAGTTTGTACCCGGGGTAATTCAAGTAAGAAGTGTCGGCCGGTGAGGATATTTGTGTCTCCGTGAGGAAAAGAATGGTCGGCCGAGCGGTTTCCAGGTGATGATGGACCGCGTTGATGTTCGAGTGCAAACCCCTGATGTTGCAAAAGTCCACATACATTGTGGAAGGGGTGGCCGCTGTGAAACCATTTTTCCGTTTTTTTTGCTTTTTCATGTGTGATGAGGTAAATAAAATAAGAGGTCGATGAACAGGCAGAGTGAAGGACAAAAGAGCGGTGTCTTTCACCACAGTACCGTGCGGGTAATGCGGTTTGCTGGCGCGGCGGGCGGAAGGGCCCCCGGTCCCCCCCTGCTGCAGCAGCCGGGTCCACTCCGGTCTCCTTCTCCGGCACGACCACTGCAACCGGGACTTTTCACAGGCTGGCGGTTCAGCCTCCCGGGGCGGAGATTAAGTGATCCACAGGTCCTCCCGCTGTCCGCACAACGACCTCTCAGTTAGCTGGCGACCTTACTCACGCACAGGAACACAACAATCCTTCCGGAGTTGTTATTTGGCTGCGGTCTTCTGTAAGATGGAGGTGCTTCCCCAGACGGATATTTAGAGCCCCCCCCCCCCTCCGCGCAACAGATAGGGTCGGAGGAGGTGGAGCACAGCACGACTTCTCGGTGGATCCTACCTCTCTTAAAAAAAATATTTATATTACCTTCATCGTGGTCTTCGATCACTCTAAAAGTAAAAAAAAACTGTTTTTTGCATCATCGAGAACACTGAGCCAGGTTCATGATTTTTTTATTGATACGTGTGATTAACTACGATGTGAGGTTCTTTAAAAATCTTCGGACAAAACCATCTTGATACTGACATTGGTTTAACAATACCCGGTATGCTGTCTAAAATATACGTACCCACTACTCGTTCGAAGTAAGTAGACGTATGTTGTATGTGTAAAGTTTATGAAAATACATGATCGGGTATTTGCACATACTATACAGATACAAAAAATAACATCATTAAACATTCTTAGCTATAGGCAATTTTATCTAAACTACTACGCTTGTAGATCGTATTCGCAATGGTGATGTTGGAAACAGAGTTGGTCTGAAAGAGAGCATCGGTGTTAAAATAAGAAGAGCCATACTGCGTTGGTTCGGGCATGTGGAAAGAATGCAGGAAGAAAGAATTACGTAACAGATATACCTACATCGCAAAAGTGGAAGGATGTATGAGCCGAGGAAACTCAAGATTTACCTACCATGACTAAATTGATCGTGTTCTATCAGAACATGATGTCAGGAAATCTTTAGAGACCGGCGAGCGGGCACGAGAAGAGCAATGAATGTTAAAGAAGCGAGTGAGGTATGTAAGGATCGAGTCATGTGGCGCTCGGTTCTCTCTGCCTACCCTGCTGACCAGGGATTTGGTCGCATGAACTAATCGATAACGGTGGCATACAAAATTGCCTTTAAATGACGACGAATCTATTAAATATTTAATGGCTATGTCTGTATACCATTTATATAATATCTGAAAAACCGCAAACTGGTGGCAAAAATTATGTGATTATGTAAAATACCTGCATAATGCAAACCGCAATGGTCGTGTACTATGTGGTCCCAGAGAAGTTTATTACTGAGAACTTTTAAGTTGTGGAACGAACTCCCTGACGCGGTTTTCCCTAGGGATTATAGCATGAGGTTCTTATAAAAAGGAGTGAAGACGTTTTTAGAGGTTCAGCAATGCACGAGTGATACCCCAGCTATAACTGTTTACCGTCAGGCAGGTAATACGCTTGTTTGCCACCTAATGGTATAAAAAATGCAATACATGCTTCTAACCTTATACCTAAAATGCTTGTGATACTTACAGGAGAGTTAATGAATGCTTATGTGTTATACACTCCTTATTAGACAAGATTTATGCTTAGATTTTTTAAGCTAGGCAAGGATGGAAAATAAGGTAAGAATTTGGCCTTATTATATATCTTCACTCTATTCTACTCTCTACTACTCGATGTGTGCTTACCGTAAAAAGTGGATGAAGGTTGATGACAAGCCAACCAGTGCGCATACGCATGGCCAGCAAGGAGACTGGCGTCGTTAAGTGCAGATATCTCGGGGCATGTCGAAGTCGATGACACTAAATGAAATAAAACAATATTTAATGGTTTATTATTTAATAACAAACAAACTAGTACTGGCCTGTTTAGCGTGTGCTAATCTATGTAACACGGACATATATGTAACGTTGTACATAATTCAAATGCTCAGAAACTTACAGGTAACTTCACTAACATACAGGAACACAATTCTCCAGGGAGTTGTTATTTGGCTGCGGCTATCTATTAGGTACTGGAACACCCAAATACTCCGAAATATTTTATTTTGCGAATTTGGATATTCCGATGTTCAAAATTCAATGTACGAATTACATATTTCCTTGAAAATAAAATTACCATTATTAAAAACACGAAATTGATTTTTCTGAATGTCATAAATACTATATTTTTCTTTTCCAATTTCCATGAGGATGAAGAATTAAACATCCGATGCATTCTTGGCCCGAAACATTCCGATTTTCACATTTCGTTTACTTAGTTGACTTAGTATACGGAAAAGTATCGATACTGTTTGATCGAGTACTTTTCGTACTTTTTATTTGATATTTTTTAGTATTAATACTTTTTAGATAGTATCGTGTGGTATTGTTTCGAATAGTACTCTATGTCATGCTAAGCGCTAGCATGACATAGAGTACTTATGTGTCCTTACCTTAGTCTTTCCTGCGACCACGGACGGTGCAAAGCGTTCGAAACGTCAGGTTTCAACAAAATAAATAAAACACGCGATACTTCCGTTAAAAATAGTTTAATTTCAATGTGTAACAATCGCGAAAACCTAAGACAATACGACATAGAGTACTATTCGAAGTTTTCCAAAAAAAAAACACTACAATAGGTTGCGCACCTATTGTAGTGTTTTTTTTTGGAAAACTTGACTTTTTACTATAGTCTATACAAATCTCTTTGTTAATCAAGAAAAAAACTTTAAATTGACAATATGCAGATAGTATGTACAGTAATTTGTACTGTTCCCAAAGTAAATCAATTAACAATGGATCATTATACACATTGATTACGGTATTTCAAAAGTGTTTTGTTCCTGTGTACGAAGGTATTGTTATTTGGATGCGTTTTGCGGTTAAATAAAGATACTTTTCCAGTAGAATCGGTTATCAAATATCGCTGCGCTCTGTTACTCTCTGCTGCTCATATCCTTTTTAATTGCTCTCGTAATTTCGGGGGTGTATCTGACTGAGAGCAGTCTAGACTGATAGTGTATTGCAAATATCTGTATAATAACACCTATATGCAATAGCTAAAACTTGAAACATATATCTAAATTAATCGGAAAATTATGTTATATTAAAGATAGTTAATGTAAAGAAGTTTTCATTACTTTAATATAATATAAGTAATTGTTTATTACACAGCGAGAAGTCCGGGCTGTTGCTCTTTGTGAATATGCTAAGAAGCACAACGGCGGCGGTGGTGCTATAGTTTTGTGCCTGTCAGTGTCCTGTACTATTGCGACTATTCGGACTTTTATATTCCACTGGGTAAGTTCCAATTAATGGACGACTGCAAACGTGCCAGTGGTGTGCAAAAAGGGACGATAGATCATCGAAATCGAAACAGGCCTATTGCTATAATCTTTCTTTTTATTTAATAACCTCGTTTTTCCTGGTATACCTTGATATTCACGAGCTGATCACCGACTATCAAGATCATATTAATCTTTTAGTAATATTTTATATGTACATTGTTGTTTAGAGTTTAGTTTAGAGACATCGCGAATGCACTTAATATCACCGAGATCTTCAATTGAAGTTGTCATCATGTCACCTGGCTACTACGTTGAGCTTTGTGATTATATTTAGTCCGAGACATTGCTACGAGATTTTTTGACGTTCCCAAGTTTACATACTCTTTAGGTCTAAGGAGATCCTTGTCATCTTTCGTGTGCTCTACTGATAATGTTCAATGAGTTGATTTTCAGAGGAGTAATTTAATATGATGCCTACAATTTCCCAACGTCATACCATCAGGGTCTTAAGAGGAATGAATACCATGCTGAGATGTTCGCATTTTCTTAAAAAAACTATTGACGCCATGGGGATCTTGAAAAACGGCGTGAAGAGATTTTGACATATTCGACCATCCGCGTTTGATATTAATTGCGCCCATAGACCAATCAGGCGGGCTGTATACTTGTGTTTGTGCACATTTGTTGTCCCCTTAGTCATTAGTTTGCCACCTTAGAGACATACACAAATGTAAAGTGTCACATACAAAAATAATAGTGTTTATAAATATATTTGCTTTTTTTTCTAATAAGTAAACTAATTATACCACTATCTTTCCGCCCAGTTCATATCGCAGTAGGTCGATGGATCTTCTCAATGTATTTTTTTTACTATTAACTTACCATTGTGTTCATCCCCTGCTTCTTCAAAATGGTCATCGTCCTGATCCTTAGAGTTATTTATTTGGGAAGAACTACTTTTAACATTGCCTAGTATATTGTCTATGAGAAATGTTTTACTTCTACTATTTATAACACTACTAATTGAGTCTCTAGCATTGCTAGTTGATTCACTATTACAAATATCCCTTGTATTACAAAATGTTTTTGGAAATATCACTCTGTTTTCAAAAAAACAGTCCCTGTCCACATTCGTGTATAAACCATAATTATTTTTTTCACTAACGCGATTGACTGGATTAACACTATTTTCACATATGACGTCGATAGTTTCATTTTCACTGTCGTATTCCGTCTCTGATTCACAGTCGTATTTGTCCTTTACTACACTAGTTAAACGATTATTTTCTTTTTGCAGCCCAGTTTCATGTTCACATGTGCTTGATATATCATCTGTTGTATTCATCGTGCTACAACTCAATTGTTAAACATTTTTATTTAATTCATAATCTAGAAATCCGACAAAAAAGCTAAGTTACTTCGACTACAACACGGATAGTGAAAGCCGTATGCAAAGACTAAATGTTATCTCGAGTTCCGAGATCGCCACAAACCGATAATTGTTTTTGAAAATAGGTGGTGCTACGGTGGCTGTAGGTACGAAGCCGGTGAGATACTCAAACGCTACTGGCTGATAAACCAATGGAGGGGATAACGCCATCTTAAGTAGGTGGAGCTTCGACAAGCGCCTGTGAGAATTCACACCTTTCTTTTATTTGATAACGTGTTATGTCAGGGCTCTTTACCGCACAAAGGATCCCTAAAAGCTTTGATGAGCATTGGATCGAATTGCTCCCCGTTCATTGTTGATCATGTCTCCGATTTAAGTGATTTATTGTTTACCGTACCGAGGGTTATTATACTGTTAAAGGATATTGAATACCAAATGTAGGTAAACATTAGCGGTGTTACCAGTAGAGGATTACAATATCATGTTTTTATGGTACAAGACGATGTTGAAGTGCAGTATAAACGATAATATTATTTAAGTGGTAAGTCTCGTTCGTGTTTGTGGTAAAATGCACACGTGAAGGGTTAAATTGTTGCGTTTATAAAGTCGTATAGGAACGGGTTTGAATATTTGTATATCTTATAATTATATACATTAATATAAAAGTATGAAAAGCTAAGAAAACGTTACAAAATACGTATGTAGAGAAATAACATATGCTATTTATGGAATCCCAGTGCGTACCGTTATCTATAAGTGAATAATAACCAACAACATCCAATGCTTAATCAGCTTTATTGCAAGTAGTAGTCTATAGGCACAAGTCAGTCAGTTTAGTGTTATATTGGTTTTTCGGAAATATAGAATATTTTCCTAATGCTCGTAAATAAATATTGCATATTCGTATTTTTTTTCGGAAAAACGTATTTTATGCTTTTTATTCTATTTCGGACCCCTTTGGGGTTGAAATACGTGTAGGCGACTAAGTCCAGAAAATAGTTGACATATTACTTGTTAACAAATAAAACTGTGCGGTATATGCGCAAAATCATATTCAAAAACGATGGTTCTATTGGGATGTCAATGAGATCTCTTTTATTTAATTACAACAGACTATACTTGTACTTGACGGTACTTTTTAAAGTATTTACCTGCAATTCTATTATATTATTTTTTGTTCATAAAATTTGCATGCACATTTGCATTAAACGTTCGCATAACACACACCCGCGTCATGAGGATAATGAACTAACGTTCAGCTTATGTACAATTCTTGTATAATTTTCTTTTGATCATCATTCAGTTATTTGGTAGTGAAAAGCTGCGTTTGGAAATCGGCAGGCACCACGTAGTAGGTACATGCGTCTTCGGCTTTAGCTCTGTACATGATTGCGAGTCTCATATATCTTTATGCTTGTTAGCCACACAATCTTCCAAGGCTACATTACAAGAGTGTAACGTGTTAAGAATATGACAGTACAAGCATATGTTGCCCTATTATAATGATAATCTACGAGTACCTACTAGTCAACTAATTAACATTTATTATGTCGTAGCTTATGAATTTACTGATAAAAAATACCTACATAAAAAAAGTACTCGCTAAGGTTCAATCAATATCTATTTAGATTGAATTCCAAATGCAAAACAGTTTTTTTAAAATCATATATATGTACACATATGTTTGCACGCCGCCGCTTGATTTTCCTTTGATATCATCGGTACATAACAATAGAGATCAAGCGTTATTTCATAAATAAAAGTTCTGTTGTGCCAAACGCAGCACAGACGGAACACAATATTAACAACGTAGTACCTACAAGGTAGGTTGTAGGTTGCATTTCTGGTTTGATTCGTCCCGTTTTAGAAATTATGATCTTCAGATCATAATTATATAAAATATATAAATATAAAAAAACGGGATTCTGAACAATGAGCCTCGTCGCTAACTGGAGATAACAGCGGATAGCATAATAATAATAACCATAGTGGAAGCAGATTTATCTCAAACCGGAGACTAAGTAAGAAAACGATATTGAATCATTTAATAGGAAAGCTAGAAATCCCTAAATGTAAGTTGGTATCATATGACTTAACATGCTGAATAAAATAACATGAAATAAATAACAAAGATGTGTCGCGATTTCCCTTAATTTATTGTATAACTATGCAAAGACATCTTGTATGCTTCACTAAAGTGGAAGTATGACGCATTAATTTGACATAAGGGAAGCAGCCAAACTAGAAATTGAGTTAAAATAATCCGCTTGTGAGTAGGGTTGATACGGATTCTTTTACGTATTCTTCAATATTAAGCCACATTAAAAGTAAAAGATATGATTTGTGTATAAAAAACTATATTTTGTCTGCTAAAGTATAATATTACTTACATCAAAGTGATCTTACCATAATAATAACATTTGAAAGCAATAACATCCTGTGGGTCTTTTTAAGCTAATTGTAAACGCATGTTTCGTATTTGTGAATTAGTTTGAATAAAAACAAACAGCTCATGTGGAGTATCAATAGACGTAATATAACTAGTCTGTTCATAAAAATTGTTATATAGAAAGTTTTCTTTCTTGTTTTAACTCTTTAATTAATTTAAATTTGGAACGCGTTTATTATGTTAAAAATTACTTTCGAATTCCCGTCGTTTTACATATTTTTTTCGTGTTTATTATCAAATTACAATATCGAATGGGATTGCATTTAAAATCATGAAAATTTGTACACATATTCTTGGAGGTATCAGAAGTAATATATGATAATTTTTATTAAAAAAATCTTTTTTATCAATGTGAGGGAAGCCGGGAGTGTAAATTGCACCCGTGCGAAGTCCGACTAGCAAAAAATACCTGTAAATGCTTAATTGGAAATTTATGCTTTTTATTTCACTTTTAATAGGTTAGGTTAGGTTGACGATGCCTTAAAAGATTTTAATTAAAACAAATAAAATCATATAATATTTCTTATTTGTTATAAATTTAATTATTTAAAAAAATATCAAGCTTCTCAAAAATAGCAAACCGAACAAGACAAGGCCCTATAGAAAAGTCATCGTCTCTACTTTTTTTTATTGTAATAAAAGTTATTTTGTAAAAGTTAATATGTTTTCCTTCACCAGAGAGCATGTGATAATTACAAATATGTAGATAAATCCAAAAACACGAATATAGTGGTACATGTATGCCAAGATTCCACCCGAGGTCCAGCTGTTCAATCTGGCTCAAGGCTGGATCCATCGGGCTAAAACGTCAAAATAAGTATACTTGCGAAATCCTTATGCTTAAGTAGAAGGTCTCGTCAATCGTAATGGATTAGGTAACGGAATAATGCAAGGAAGAAGACCTTCACTAAAGTTTTAATAACATTTTTTTTATGCAACGTCGGGAGGCATACTACCATACACCCACCTGATGTAGAGCGGTTACCGTAGCCTATTAAAGCTTGTAATAGCTTGAATATCACAGCAACTCCTTAGGAGCTTACTAGTGACCTCACTCACACGTAGGAGCACACCGACCCTCCAGAGAGTTGTTATTTGCCTACGCTTTTCTGTGATGTAGAGGTACTTTTCCAGACGGGCTGCTTTGCTGCACCCTACCTCTCTTAAAAACACCCATGCCAAGACAAACAGTAAGACAAACAAATGTGTGTCCTGTGTGAAATCGAACCCACGAGCATTGGTGTGAAAGCCGCTTTATTAACGGCGGCACCACCGAGCTCGTCATATAACATTCCTTTATGTGATCTACAATCTTCACTCTAGAACGGCAATGGTTATATGAGAAGTTTCTTCCGACATCTCTTCAGTTGGGGACTGAAATCTCTTGCCGAGGATTTCTCAAGGGACTACTGCATATTCAAAAAATCGCTTGACGAGGTTTTAACAGGGACGGCAACAAAAACGCCAGTTGTTTGCCACATGGTATACAGGCTATGGCTATTGCCTATCATCAGGCGGGTAGTAGACTTCTTTAAAAATAGTATGTAGTATATTATAAATTAACGCTTATATATTAAGTATCACTCGCGCGATGCCTCCTCTGCTGCTTACACTGCAACTCCTTAGGAGCTTACTGTACTATATTTAGGTGTATTATAAAAGTAACTGATAAACGTTCCTTCGTCGTCCGTAGTGAATTTGAAATTTACGAGAAAAGATTTCAGGGCGACGATTTTTTACGATTTTAAAAGTGCTCTTTCTCCAGTAGCACTCTGCCGGAAATTTAACAGTGGGAGTGTATCTCTGAATGTCGGGCTTTTACTGCAGTTACCAATAAAAATATTAGTGTTGAGAGATAAATTGAAGAAAACGGGCACATCAGCTACGTGGAGATTCGAGGACATTTGGGAAAAAGTATGAGTCAAGTAAAAAAGATGTTTATTCATTTAGTTAGTTAGTTAGTTCATTTAAAAGGTAGGAATATTTGTGTAGTTGAATTCCTTGACAAACGTACGTCAGGACACGTAAAAAAATATTTAATGAGCATGGTGGTTCAGTGGTCAGTGATGCTTCTTTGACACTTAACACTCGTGGAATCGATTCCCAGCGCAGCACAAACATTTGCGTGTATGGTATGTCTGTTTCTCTTGGTCTGGGTGGTTAAGAGAGGAAGACTGCGGAAGTACCTCCACCTCACAGAAGTCCGTAGCTAAATAATGCTAGGTGGAAGAACCTCCCGAGACGGACTGTTTTGATGCACCCTACTTCCCTTAAAACATCCTGACCAAGACAAACAGTTGAAGCAGGCAAGAAACGATGGTAATAAATGACTGCGTTTCTATTCTCTCGCTAAGGGCCATCTTGCACAATCCCATTAAATCGATGAAGTGTTGATGCTGACTGATAAATCACATTTTGTTTACTCAGTGTGCTTAAAAACTATTAGGAACATGACAGATATACCGCATTCTCTTGTACCATGATCATGCTTTTTCGCACGTTTGAAAAAGCAAAGCAATTCTTAGCATAGTTGAGATTTTTTAAAGTAAAGCTCGGAACACTTCTTGTACCGATTTTGATGCGAGATTTGACTTTTAATGATATTAATTAACACGTGCAAAACATACATAGGTATATATGGTTTTGAAAAGTCGTTTGACGAGTGAAAATATATTTAAAAAGTAAAGGAGATTCATTACGAAAACTTAATTAACGTATGTAATTTTGCTCTTATATTATTGTATTTATGAGTTACGCAAAATGATCAATAGTTATGTAATTTATGAAAAAAAAGTAGTTTACTGCTGCGTAACAAAACTAATTAAGGATTAAGATTCTCGTGAAATGAATTTAATCATTAACGACATCAAATGCATGGAAAGTTACTTAAAACCAAGGACTACTTGTTAAGATAATTTATTTAATTGTAATTTGTGCGTACATTTTTTTACGAAGATTTTATGCAATGATCTTATTGATAACTTAGAATACCATGATTATGCACTAGGAAAATTGATTTGATTACTTAGTTATTACGAGTATGAGAAACAACAATCCCTCACTTCAACATCGATATGTTTAAAAATATACGAGTATAATATTAAAACATACTAATAACTTTATCAGATTGGGTTGTAACGCCATGACATGTAAGGCCCAAAAAACTTATTTTTTGTACGTCACAATAGATATGACTTGCACTTTTCAACACAAATCAAACGTTTTAAATATAAATACAAACGAATAACTTAATATAAATGTTGAAGTCATAAAACTAGAATAGAAAAGTAAATTTTTTTGCGACAAGCCATGACCAATGACGTTGTGCAGCCGGGCGTATGCTGGGTTCCTGGTTTCATATTGTTTCGTATAGTCCGTTCTATTCATCTTACATATTTCGAAAGATAGTGTGAATTAAAAAAAAATAACTTTTCTTTTATACAACGTCGGGAGGCATACAAGTATACGGCCCACCTGATGTAAAGCAGTTACCGTAGCCTATTAACGCTTGTAATACATTAAGTTTTACTCACGCGATGCTTCCTCTGCTGCTAACACAGCAACTCCTTAGGAGCCTATTGGTAACCTCACTCACACGCAGGAACACAACAACCCTCTAGAGAGTGGTTATTTGGCTGCGGTTTTCTGTGAGGTGGAGGTACTTCCCCAGAGGAGCTGCTTTGATGCGCCCTACCTCTCTTAAACCATCCAGACCAAGACAAACAAACATGTCCATGCACACAAATGTTTGTCTTGTGTGGGAATCGAACCCACGAGCGTTGGCGTCATAGTCGCGTCATTCACGAATGAGCCACCGAGCTCGTCTTAAACTATTTTTACACTAAGAATTTTAATTTTTAAGTTTTACGCAACTCTAAATATTATTGACTTGCTACATATGCACAGCATTTATTGCTATGCTGATCACAGTAGCAAAAATGCGCGACATAGCGGTCAATATCTCTTTTTGAATAGATTGCGTCGGGGAGTGCCGAACTAAATATATATCCGTATTTAGTCTATAAGTAGACACTAATTTAAAGTGTTAAGTAAACTTTTTGTATTCAAGGCAAACCTACTAATTAAACAACTTTTAGTTAAACACGGGAATACCATTTTTTTTTAATATTTATTTGTTATTAAAATCAATATATTTAATGTGAAAAGACCTCTAATAAGAAATATGAGGCAGCTTAACTGAGTAAAAGTGATCAAAGCTTTGGATCAATCTTTGATAAGCTCGCATAACTCTCACCTATATTTATATGTAGGCATTATCTCCGTTAATTCTTTATAACAAAACTGACCAGTTTTCTGCAGCAAACCAACTAATGATCAGGGTGTCACAGCACACACTTTTCGGAATACTGTTTTAGACAGATTTCCTATTGGGGTATACCGAATTTTTTCCAAAGAAACTATTTCTAATCACAAATGTAGGTAGGTATAGCTACTCGATTAGAGGGCACTCCTGCAAACGTTTCTTCTACCATCGGTATCCTGGGTGCCGAGTTATACGTTTTAGCGCTCACGTAAAGTGTAACGACAATTTGCTGAAGACGAAGAAGATTGTAGTATACTACGTTTATGTCTACGTGCGGTGAATGTGTAGAAACAAATTTTATGGACGATGTTTCTGAACAATAATAAGCCAAGAAAAGAGTCTAGTTTGTCTTAAAAAATCTCGCAACGAATCGATGACCCTCTCTCATGTTATTGATGTCTAAACATCTATTGGCGGGGTGATACTTACCATCGGGTAACACTTAATGTTGGAATGCCCCCCTAATTTATAATAAACGATATGTCGCAATTACAACGTTTGGCGTAGTCTATACACTTCAAACAAAAAAGTTTCGAGTATAAGAAACTTAAAAATTAATAAAAATATTTATAACGTACGAGTATTTGAATCGGATATTGATTACATGCATTCGTTTGGTACCTACTATACAAACCCGCAACAAACAGAAAAGCATCGAAAATTTTACTTAGATAGTTGAAAGCTTTCACATTTTTCTGTTCAATAGTTATTGTAAAAATTCCGTCCGAAATAGGAAAGAAGCAGAACCCAGATATAGTGGAGTCAATACGGTATTTTTTACTTAACAACCGATCAGGCTGAAACAGGATGCATTCGATGAGGAAAAATATGTAGACAAAAGGACCCCAAATTATTTTTGTCCGCAACTTATTTCCCCCCCTCCCATAAATAAAAATTGAGAAAATAATTGAATACTGCCGAATAGGCCTGAAAATGTCAACTCGGGGGTTTTCAACCCCCGGGTCAGATTTCCAAAATTCCTCTTCCCCCTTCTCTAATTAACCCCCCATGTCAAAAAATGCTGGATGTACAGCATGGGGCGGGTATTTTTGAATTCTGAAGTTGGGAATTTTGGGTCCTTAAACCTTGTTAACAACCGACCTAGTTTTATACTATATTGACTGCACTAATAGAGTGAGTCTGTCCCAAATATTTATCTCAAATTACTAGAACAAACTGCGGTGGACACGTAGGTTGTTAGGAACGCTATTTTTACTTTTGTATGCTCATTTTGTATGTTCTATTTAAAACATTAATGATTATTGTAAACAAAAGAAATAAGAATCAATAGTGTATGGAAAAAAGTATTCCTTGGAGTGTGGGTCCGACTCGCACTTGACTAATTTTATATTTATAAACAGAAAAAATACACATGTATTTTTAAATGATTTAGTGATAGTTTACAAAAATAAATTTCTCAATATTTTATTCTAAGTACCGTTCTAGTTTTATTATAATATTTTAGGAAACCCTGGCAATTAATAATCTGTATTTCGAAAATAGATTCTTATGAGACGAATAAAGTGTAAATGTTGAAAATATGCTTTTACTTTAAATTATGCTTTATACTCTTACAATAACATATTTTTGAAATTTCCAGAATTTTATTTCTTACACTTTTTAAGACTCCATTAATTTTGTAAGCGTTTTTTGACGAGCTAGGTGGCGCAGTGGCGAAACGCACTGTACCATTATTTCGACACCAACGCCCGTGGGTTCGATTCTCACACATTACAAACCTATGTGTGCATGAACATGTCTGTTGGTCTAGGTCTGGGTGTTTCGGGCGCATCAAAGCAGCTCGTCTGGGGAAGTACTTCCACCTCACAGAAAACCGCAGCCAAATAACAACTCCCTAGAGGGTTGTTGTGTTCCAGCCTGTCAGTGAGGTTACCAGTAAGCTCCTAATGTATTGCTGTGTTCGTAGCAGAGGTAGCATCGGGCGAGTGATACTTAAAGTATTGCAAGCGTTCATAGGCTATGGTAACTGCTTTACATCAGGTGGGCCGTATGCTTGTATGCCTCCTGACGTTGTATAAAAAAAGACACATAAGAATACTTTTTATTAGCAAAAAGGTAAGAAATAAAGACTTTTTATTTTTACTCGAATGACATTTTCTAAATTTCGGCGCCAAAATTGAACTCAAAAGTAGGATGACAGCAGCCAGTCCACTTTCAAGAGGTCAGCATTCGAAGAGTTTGAAAACGCGCCTGTAACGCCATCTTCGTAATACAGGTTGTTACAACTATGTAAAGAGCATTTTCACTCTAACAATTTAACTTTGCTCTAAACTAAACCGGTGCAATGTAATGTACTAGCTTGCTTGTGCTTTCTCTCTTGATCAAGCGACCGTATTCTAAACGCTAGATGTCGCTTATATAGAATAACATCTCTTAGGTATCTAAACTAGATGTCGCTTTTGGAACTTTTATTTTTTATCGTCTACAAGTCTATAAAATATGCAGGCAATAATTAAATTAATATGTAAACATGAAAATTACCGTACTCTATGAATGCGAAATTCAAAGAATTATCGCCTTAGCGGCTAACGTAGCAACGTTTCTAAATTGATTGGAAACTACTCACTCGCAGGAACACCATAAACCATGGTCCATCCATCCATGGTCTGTTATTTTTCTTTCCCTGGCCGGCTTTAGTATTAAAACTAGTTTATGTACGCATCTTCGTACGAAAGTTTGCATCTACCGTCCTCTAGGATAGGAATCCATTTATACGCGAGCTATCACACTTCAGTTTGTTTGACAGCTATGTTGACGACTTTGGTTCTCAAAAACTGGAACACAGAAATTTAATTTCTGTGTTCCAGTTTTTATACCATAAAAAACCGTAACCGTAAGGATTCCCAAATGTAGTCCAACCGAGTCCAATGGGACAATGAAAGTATTTGTTAAAGTTACCCCGGTGAAACTGTATAGCTTCTCCATTCATAACTTCACGTTAAATCCCTTGCGGGGTAGACAGAGAGGATTGAATTGTCGACAGAATTACTTCTCCAAGGTAGATATAATCATTAATCAATTCGATTACCTACTACGTTCTTGACAATATCCATGCCACGATTGACGAAATCAATATAGGGTAATTCACCTACTTATTGGACCTTTAAGAAGAAATCTTAAAATAATTAGAAATATTTTATGTTAAATGGAATCTAAGACGAATAAAATTACTTAAAATTAATGTGGATAAGTTTCTCAAACCTTTTATCGACACATTACTTTCATTCTTAATACTAAGTTCCTTGGCAGGTAATAAGCAGCAAGAATTTATTAAAATTATAAATATTTAAGAAATTATTAATATCAAAGAAATTATCCATACAATTATTTAATTCATATTTTTGTCGGACGGAAATAACGGTCACTAAAAATATATACGTAGTTCGTTTACGGCCTAAATTGAGAATTTAAGTAAAGACTATGAAATACGTATTGATGATACGTATTATTTACTAAATAATTTTTGCCAATCGATCAGTCAAATTATTATAATAATTGAACGACTTTGTAATAAGTTATGTAACTGAGGTTTTTTATTATTAATACGTGAGCCATTATGGCACATAGTTCATATTTTTTCCATGGCATTGCTTTAAAATCTACTCACTGATCACATACGAGCTCATCTTTATGCATTGAACATACTTTACATATTCTCACCGCGCTCTATAACAGCTTATTTGCGGATTGGTTCACTAGTAATTACACAACGGCACAAACTTAATACACGAGGTTTAAGACTGAGCATGGGCTAACTTATTACACTTTTTTTTCAATAATGTTACATGACGTTTTGATGTTGTAAACCAAATTCATATTCAATTATTTTTTTGTTAGTTTTATATATATATATATATATACATATTATATTATATTATAACATAATACACGTTTTAGACGTATATAGAATAAAATTTGGATACTTGTATTGTTCAGATTGGATTGGATTTGGATCTCCAAAATCCAATGTGAAGAATACAACTATCCAATATTTACATAAATTTTGGGTTGGATTGAATTTCCAAAAAAAGTATCGTATATATAATTATATAAGATGGTTCCGATACCTTTTTGGAAATCATCGACTTTTCTGGAGACAACGGCGCGTATTGTGCCCTTGTCACCAGAATCTGACTCATCAATCACACTGGACTTACCTAAACAATAAAATATTTGTCATTTGCCCTTTTGGAAATGACAGAAACCAACCATTTAATATATTATGTAATGTACTACATAAATTAAGAAAGAACCAAGCGCTTGTTTTAATGGTTTTTTTTCCGAGAACATTACATTGTCATTATGATCATTGTAAAATTATTTAAATAAATAATAATATCGAAAATTATATAAATGTTTAACAATATTACCCGTCACAATACTATAGTGACTTATGTGAAGAAGTTAACATTTTAAAATATGTAGGTACACTCATACATAAAAAATGTAACAATTATATATTAATTCTTACACTTTTTAAAGTAGTAGCAATGTATCTGTCCATTTGACAGTTTAACGTGTTGGATTCAGTTGAACACGGATTCAGAAACAACTAATTCAATTCAAAATTCAAAGCTTGCTTCCACATAATTTGAAGTATTTTAGAATATCTGAATAATAAAATTTCTGTAACTGCTATATCTATATTAATATACTAGCTGAAGCCCGCGGCTTCGCACGCATGAGATTTGGGCTTTTAGTAGACTTTATTTCTAAGTAGACCTGAAATTCTTTCTGTTTAAAAAAAAAAACAAAGTTCAGGGACGTAGATGCAACCATAGAGCAATTCAATTTTCATACAGCGCCATCTATTGACCGTTACGGGAGGCAACGTAAATTTATTTTATTTTTATTACATAAAAAATGCGTTAACTACGCATTTTTTTATGTCCCAAAAAATTCGTATTCTGTGAAAATAAAAAAAATAAAATCGCAATGTTACCGATATTTCCCCCTAATTTTAACAGTTTTTCATGTTTTACGAAGGAACCCTAAATATTTACCTGATAAAAAGTAGCCTATATTCTGCTCTGAACAGTCCTCTACCTACCAGTGAAAGTCACGTCAAAATCGGTTCAGCCATTTCGAAGATTAGCCCGGACAAACAAACAGACAGACTGACAGAGTTAAAAATGAATGTTTAAGCATTGGTAACGTGAAAATAACAATATGAGCTTAAGATAAAGGCTTTATTTTGAAATTACAGTCAGACACTTCCATTTTATTTATATGTATAGATAATGCAGGAGAGTTTGTTTGTGTGAACGTGCTAATGTCTGAAACTACTAATAGGATGTGAAAAAATCTTTTTGCATTAGAAAACCCACTCCTTGAGGAAGGTTTTAGAAGATTCAATATCACGATATGATCGTTAAACCCGAGGAAAAATAAAGAAAGTAAGAAAAAGCGGTTGTCATTGGATACATGTGAATGTAGTCGCGGGCTAGTTTTAGATATGTTCGTGGTTACTTAATTACAAAAATACTTATGTAAAAGGCAGTGATGTGTTTATGATTACTCAACCTTATGGCCAACAGATGTATAGCTCTGTGTAATATCATAATGTCTATGAAATGCCATAAGTGCATATTGGCCCCGTTTTTGTTCTTACTATACGTAAACTGCTTATGACATTTTACGGATCTCCAATGTACGAGTATACACTTTGCGGATGATGTTAAACTGATATTCAAAAAATAGAAAATATTGCTAAAAGATGTAGAAAATTCTATTAAAATTTAAGTTAAAAATGATCATAATTGAAACTAATTTTACACATTTTAGAGCAAAATTTTATGATAAACCACTCAATTCAACATAACAAAGAAAAAAGAATTAGATTCAACTAAATTTCAGAGAATACTAGATAGTCTAGGCAAAGGTAACTTTACCTAGCCTATCTAGTATTCTCTGAAATATAGCACTTGAATATGCACCTTGCTTATCTACATAAGAAAGGTGCATATTGATATTAGTATGTAATAATACATTATCTACATAAATTCGTTTACGTACTACGGGTACGGGTAAATACGGGACGAGTACCTACAACAAGCTGCATCGATGCAACACTTATTGCCTACTATGGTAGATTTTGCAAGAGCATTATCTTAACTCAAAAAAATACTAAATTCATATGTGAACTCGATACTATGAACAGTTGTCTTCCTTTGTTTTCAAAAGCATAACATTTTACCTCTATAATAGCATTATATCTTTGAATCTGTGTGTTTTTTCACAAATACCCAGGTGTATTTCCTACATGCTGGGCTCCAGAACCCGGTATAAAAATAATATTGTATAATGCCTCATCAACAACAGACATTATTTAAATTAAAATGTGTATTAAACTAAACTTATAATTACCTGTCAGCCCTATTCAAAGAAATAAACAAATATACGTTAAAAAAGACACGTGTTTGAATACATTTTGTATAAATGCTAAATTATTCTTATAATGACCATGTTAATGATAAAACAAACATATATTGATATTCCAAATCAAGAATATTATGATGTTGATTATTTTTACAGTTGTGGTACTTAATTATCAAAATATATTGACTGACTCCATTATTTTATTTTTTTGCTTCGTCTTGCAAATCCCCTGGGGCGATCGCTGCCAATGAAGCCTTTTAAGCTTTCCCGGCTAAAGACGGCCTCTAGATGGTGTTTCAGTCAGTAAGACTCTGACGCAACCATTACGGCCGATCGTAATAATGTACTCGTACTAATGAGTGTTCACCACCTCTCTGTCAGATTATATTCAAAATGGGTACCTTTGGCTTTGATACAGTCCTATAATGAGGTAGCGGACCTCGCCAATCCTAATGAATTAGGAAACGGGATAATGCTAAGAAAAAGAAGATAACTGCTTCTCACATGTTTGCCATGCGACCCAATAAAAAAAAGTTTCCAATACCACATGATAAAAAACTTATCTTAGAGGGTAGAATATATAAAAAATATATACGCAAAGTCAAGTAGGCAGCCCATATATCATTCAGGTTCACCCGAGGCGCGGATCCGTTTACGCCTTTGTCATTGATAACTTGTCAGATTGTGTTACATTTAATAGAAAATGTGACGAGCGTATCCGGCACTTGTTCGTAGACGATTTGTTTGGCACTTGAGAATTACGCAGGTATATCAATATTAAGTGAAAGGGAATCATTACACGCCTGCGGATACGTGGAAGTGAGTACCTAATCACACAAAATAATCACCAACGAGTATAATAATAATAAATTTATTTGCAGAAATAAGGTACAAAGTGTTAAAATATTTCATGCAATGTTTCGTCTCTCTTATTTTGCCCATTGTGGGCGTGAAAATGTGCATTGACATAATAAGTAAAAAAAGCAGTTTTTAATATTATGTACGAAATCATAATGAACATTTCTTGTTCACGGACTATGATTTTTTCGTTAGAAAAATATCTTAAAATATTGTTTTGTGATAAAAAAGAAAAATGATTTCCGAACCTTTTTGCTGGATAATTTCTATTTTTATTGCTGCTTATTACGCGTAGCTAATTATCCTAGTACCTTTTGTGTCATTATACAATATTGTCTGTTTGACATATCCGCCGATCTACTCGTACATATTTGTGATCCAGACAGCAGTGGCAGGAAAGATGACCACGCCTTGCGACATCGTGACCAACTCATCAGCGGCACATTACAAATTTATTAAATTGTTCACTTAATTTCCTAATTTCAGAAAGAGCTCCGAACTTATTAGTCCTATACCATTGTAATTACTCTTCAATAAATAATGTATAAAATGTTTGTTTATTTCAATTCTCCTGTATATCGTTCATATATATGCAATTTAAAGTTTAAAGTGGTAGAGACAAGCTATTGTCAATTAGTGGTCACTGCATGGTTGTGGGTAGGTTGTGGTCTTGGGCCGGTTCGTCTGGCGTAGTATCACTCTCTCACAGAAAACCAGCGTGAAGTAGTGGCATGCTGATATTGCTGATACAGCTTCCTATTGCGTTTCGTGCGGTGAGTATTGAAATCCGTAGCCCGACGCACGATACACTTGTAACTTTACGCCAAATCCCTTGTGGGGTAGGCAGAGAGAACCGAGCGCCACATGACTCTAGGGTTTCTAGGGTTCCTGAATGATTTTTGCTTATTTCAAGGTACGTTTAATAATCATCAAGCAAATGTAACTAATATTATTTTAAACTAGCTGCAACCCGACTTCGTTTGCACATATACTGATATCTCGTGAAAACAGCTTTTTGCTACTTTCTTTCTTTTTGCATGGCTTCTGAGGGTCGTATCGTGATTCAATAACCTATAACTTTCCTCAAAATTTGGACTATCAAATGCAAAAAGAATGATTCAGATTCAGAGATTAGCGCCTAACTTTTTAGCTTAATTTACTTGTATAGATAATTAATCATTTGGGTTATTTCTTAAAATCAGTTTTCGATACAGAGGTCGAAATTTAACCATAATCAAAATTGAAAATTAAAAAAAAATACACGAATTTTCTTGTCTGTAATTTTTTTATTAATGTTTTTGATGTACTTATAACAATCTTTCCTCTCGCTTTTCTTTTTAATCTATGGAAGTGATTTGGTGAAAAGGGACGAAATTGTGTTTTTTTAGAGTTTGGTAGCTCAGTCGTGAATGACGCGATTTTGATACCAACGCTTGTGAGTTCGATTCCCACACAAGACAAACATTTGTGTGCATGAACTTGCCTGTTTGTCTTGGTCTGGGTGTTTTTAAGTGAGGTAGGGTGCATAAATTTTAATCTGAGGAAGTACCATTACATACTCGTAAAACCGCAGCGAAATAACACCTCCCTAGAGGGTCGTTGTGTTGTGTCCCTGCGTGTGACTGAGGTCACCAGTAAGCTCCTAAGGAGTTGCTGTGTAAGTAGCAGGGGAGGCATCGGGCGAGTGATACTTAATATATTACGAGCATTAATAGGCTACGGTTTTACATCATGCTGCTTTACATCATGTGGGCCGTATGCTTATATACCTCCCGACGTTGTATAAAAAAAAGTCAGGAAGCCGAGGAAGTGGTTTGGCCAATGAGCGCGCGCGATGGTAGAGTTAGGCGTCAGATGGTAGCAACCCATTTTCCGAGGTTGGTACTATTGACAATATAATTTACAGTATGAGTAATAAAAAAATCACATTTACATAACTTATTACGAAGTCAATTCAATTATTGTCATAATTTGACTGATTGCTTAACAAAAGATGTCAAAATTTATTGACTGATTGATTGACAAAAGATGTCAATAATCACTCAAAACAAGATAGATAATGCCACAAATAACACACTAGTATAAATGGTAAAAAACTAATACTTTGTTGCATTTGTAAAAGTATAATCAAATGCCATTATATGTTACCTAAAATAATAAATAGCTTACCAAGATAAATATAAGAATTGTACCTATCCAACCAAAAATCAATTAAGACTATAAAATACTATCTAATGTCTAATGATAGCTTTGAGTAAGCGTTGTGCGATGCACTCGAAAACGTACGCTCGCATTATTATTGTATAGCATTTTGCATATTACGCCAAACTACTGGCTGCGTATAAGCCTTTACAGAGCTTCTGTAGTCTTATGTAATCAAACTCTGCTAAAGTTTTGGTAGTAATTTTTGTAAAAAAAACATATTTCATTGTATTTACTTGGACTCACTATTTATAGCTAAACATATAATTAGTCACACCACTGGCGTAAACAAATTATATATTTTTTACTGAACACCATTTCCGTTTGAAAACGTTATTTCCGGAAAACGTTATGGCCGAAAACGATCTGAATCATATGCTAAAGACTAAAGAATTTTAGCTTCAAAAACAAATGAATTAATTACACGGATTTTTCACTTTTGATATTAATAAAGTCTTAAATATTTATCATTTTAATTTAATTATATTTACTTAGTGCCAAATTGAGATGTCAGCTGTTACACATAATATGCGACTCCGTAAAGCTGGCTAGTATTCTTTTATTGTTAATGTCATAGGTCGTCAATAGTTAGTAAAAAAAAGAAGCAGTCGTTAATCAGAAGAGTAAAGGCACTGAACCTAATGTTTGTTTGCTTATTATATATAAATTCTCAGTTATTTATGGCGATATTGCATAAGTTTTATAAGGTCCAGTAAAACCCATTTCACCCTAACCAACATCCACTTAACTCTTAATCCGGCCATAACTGAGTAGATCATTGGTAGACTTAGGGTTACCAACCGTTTGTATATTCCCATTATTACAGTCAGGTCTATATGTATATGTTATGGGAAAATAAAGAGGTTTTTGGTAGTGCAGATAGATAGGATTCTTCTGTCACACGTCACAACATTATTGTCTGTAATTGATTTTCTTTAGTTTTGCAATGGAGTCATATTTTTAACTAGTTGCCTATATTATGATTAATAAAGTAGATATATAGAGATCGCAACACCGTTCGTTTACTCTTTTATGATATTATTAAGTATTGAAATATGTTTTCATTTTAAATTATATGTAGTCAGATCAGTGTCAGAAAGACATGTTTCTTTGAACCGTTCAAGAAATTCTTTATACTTTTTCAGAATATAAAACTGGGTTTATTGGGTTGGGTTTACAGAATTAGTCTGAGGAAAGGAATACAAAAATTATCATGCTGTTATATTTGTAATTCATGAAGAAACATAAAGTGCATTTTCCTTACATTCAAATAGTAATAGATATGTTAAAATAAAACATACATATTTTGCTCTTTACCAACTAGATACCGTCGCATAAGAACACAATAATTGTTTTGATTTTCTATAAGTGAAATTCGAATATCTACGTTAGCCATATATCTATTGTCAAAATCAAATCAAACCTTCAGTTTAGCACAGCAAAGCTGTTTCATATGTTTCCAGAGTTTTGACCCTGGTCTCAATAATATTTCAGAATGAATTTAATCAATTAATTATAAATTGTTAATTAATGAAACTTTAGTTCTATAAAAATATTTGTAAATAAGTTATCCTTTTCAAACTTCCCTTCTGAGAAAAAAAATCTTAGATGATTTAAATTAAGTAGTTGAATTTGAATTATCCAATTTTTTTTAAGTAATAAGGAAACGACAAATTGCAAAACAAAAGCGGAAGTGTAAAAGTACATTGAAACAGTATCATGTCTATCGGAGTTGTGTCTTTTCATGAAACTATAATATAATTTCCTAAATTCGATCTCTAACAAAGCTTTGGGAATCCGAGTGTCTTCAGGTGTACTTTTGAAAAGAAAGATTTATGAAGACTGAAATAAACTGTCGTTGTAAAAATGGCGAGAAATCATGTCGCCCTGTTACTTAAAATAAAAACTTATATATTTTTCTGGAACTGATTGCTAGTGAACACTATGGTAAATGAGATGAATAAACAGATAAAATTTTATCATAACAATCAATAATCATTATAATTTATCTGCGTAAATAAAATTTAGTATTATTACATAATTAAGTAAGTTTGTTTGTATGTATTTAAGTTAATTGTACATTATACTGCGTCCATTTTATGAATCTAATTTTGACACTTCACTCTATCTCTTTCGGATTTATGAGATACGCAGCGCTTCTTAGTTACTGGTCTCTTTCTGACTCGTAAAATTATTACCTGTCAAAAGTTTAATTATAAGATGGACAGTCTATACATATAGTTCATGTAATTACCTATAGGTACTTATTATTTTTTATAATTACTGTACAGTCCCTAATTTTTAATACTGCTTTAATTATTACTAAGTTCAGTGACATCTCAAAAGTGACTATATTTCTATTATTCTATTCTAAAAAAATCTGCAGTCATTAATTGCTGAACAGTTATTTCAGTTCTTAAAATAAATAAGCATTTATACGATTTGAACGGCTTATTCTGATATAATTTATTTATATGTGCACGATGGAATAAATTGAGATAATATCTTAATATATCCAATACTGTCTGGAATATCTGTATATTTTGGAAGCATAAATGGCTCACTGTCATCTCTACAGTCAAAGGTAATTTAATCTGCACGTACCTTGCTGAATAACAAATGCTCTCTAAGAG
Organism: Pyralis farinalis; assembly: GCA_947507595.1. NCBI lineage: Eukaryota > Metazoa > Arthropoda > Insecta > Lepidoptera > Pyralidae > Pyralis > Pyralis farinalis. The sequence continues at coordinate 17,978,223 of OX382266.1, read as the reverse complement.
AGGTTAAAGTGAGTCTAGAAGACTATCACAGAATATCGTAGAGAAATAACCATTTTCTTTAGGATTGTCGTGTTCCTGCGAATGAGTGAGATTACCAGTAATCTACCGAGTTGCTATGTTAGCAGCGGGGATGGCAACGTGTGAGCGATACTCCTTGCATCGCATGCGTTCGTAAACTACAGTAACAACTTTAGATCAGCCGGGCTATGTGCTTGTTTGTCGCTTGACATGGTAGAAAAAAGCCGTTAAGTGCGAGTCCGACTCGCGCACCGAGGGTACTGTAAAAAAATATTTTCGCTAATTATTTTCGCAAAATTTTGTTTTTGTGATGTTACTACAAATTTACAGTTTTCAAATTTTTCCCTTTACTTGTACTATATGACATTGCTTCTTGCCAAATTTCATGATCCTAAGTCTCTGATCCAAGGAACTACCCTATAGATTTTGATTTCCTTGCGAGTGTCAAAATTGGCGCGTAAACGAGGCATAAACAGTTGTATATTTTGATTGCGTTGACTTAGAAGCTTGATTTTTTCACTGCTTTAAGGGATTACAAATCTGAGTATTTGATATTAATTTCAGCTTGATAGCTCCACCCGCTGAGAAAAGGGCTCGACAGACAGACAGGCGGGCAACAAAGTGGTCCTATAAGGGCTCCGTTTTTTCTTGAGGTACGTAACCCTAAAAAATAAAGCCTATCTTTTTATACACCTAATTATCTATTTGGTTTAATATATTATTCTGAAAAATAAATTTACCAAAAATGAGTTGGCATCCCTAAGACAGACCTATCGAAGGTCGTTCGGTAAATTCACGAGGTGTGTGTTCACGGCTTTAGCAATTCGTACCGTGTAAGCCCTTCTCTGGTCGTGTATCAAATGTCTTTCAGTCAGGTGACGAGGGTTCCTGTCTGATAAGTCATCAATATTGAACACCCTTTGAATCTCAGTCGTTTGTGAGTGTCTCGTGACATACAATTTTTATTATTATGTACCTGTGACACGTATGTACTCTTGGTATTTTCACGCCTTTTGTGGCTCGTGTCTGTTATTTATCATGCCCATTGTATTATAACTCCCTACCTTACTTTAACAAGCATGTCCGAGAGTGTCGTTTTGTCAAATTCCAGGCAAAGGTTATACAATGTTCGTATCTCGAACATTGTATTATAACCTTTGCCTGGAATTTGGCGTGTGGGTAAGATGTAGGTGTTATGAAGGTCATACAGCCCGCTTTGCGTGCAAATCATGAGCCTATTCACCAGCTTATGTGATGTGACCCGGTGATAGAGTGGTTAGCTTTAACACCAAAGGTTAAATATCAAGGGTTTGATTCCCTCACAGGACAAATATTTATGCAATTGAACGTCTGTTGTTTCTGTAACTGAGTGACCGGTAAGCTCTTAAGGATATGTTACAAACGGGGATGGCAAAGTGATACTTTCTATAGGTATAGTAAGCATTTATCGGCTACAGTAACCACTTTACATCAGGAAGACCGTATGCTTGTATGTCTCTCGATGATGAATATGTAAGAAAACAATACATTTGCAAGAAAATAACACAACAAATTTCTTTATTTCTTATGCCTAATGATAACTAAAATATATCTATTTTGTAATGTCTATTATAAGTTCTTAATAAACTCTACAAAATCTCAACGAATTCATAGCAGCACTGCAATAAAATTCTAAGAGTAAACTAGTTTTTAATCAAAAATAAAATCTGTTTTTTAATGCGTCTGACTGATAATGTTTTGTTTCATGAAGCGAATTATATAACTTAGGTAAACTAAATAACATATAATTGTAGAATAAATAAAGGTAACTAATATGACAATATAAGCAAAGCAATTGCTCAGTAAGTAGTTTAAACTTACATAACAGCATTTGACTCTTTGTTTCTTAATATTTTGCCAAGAAGGAGGAATGGGTAAAATATGCATCTTTATGCTAGGCCCCTTGCGTGGTAGGCAGGATAAATGAGCGCCATAAAACACGATCCTTACATACCTCACTCACTATTTAACATTCATAGCTCTTTTTATACACGCTGGCCGGTTCCTTGTGCTCCTGACATTATTTTCTGTTAAAACACTATCAGTTTGGTAATGGTAAGGCCTTGGCCAAAGTCTTGGCCTTCCTTGGCTCCTAATCCTTCCATTTTGCATTCTTTCATACATGTCCGAACCAACGGAGCATATTATTTCTTATCATAACTCTTTAATCTCTCTTTCTTAGTTCATAATTTCGAACGCGGACTGCAAGCGTTGCGCCACAAATTTGCGAGCATTGCGTTAAAGTTGTCTCGACAACTTTTATTTTACCTTCATGCTCTCTCTACCATACCCAGCTTTCACTTCCTTAGTTAGCTCTTAGGTATAATTAAAGCCATACGACTCACTTTTTGTTTTTATTTATTTACCATTAATTTAACTAAAGATTGGCCAAATGGCAAAAAACCGATTCGAACTTATCGCCACGATCGGTAGTCCGGGCTTTAAATCTCAGCTTAGTAGTCAAATTTTATTATAAGGTTTAGTTGTTTTCTATTTTGTGAAATCGTTGAATGAATGATCAACTTATATTATTTAATACAAAGCTAAACCGTCGTGCCACCGAACTGGTAACAGTAACCGGTTAGCTGAAACTTGATAACAGGCACAGTACTCTTGAGTACAGGGTAGTATGAAGAAATGTTATTCACTCTCAGTGGTTTAGCAAAAATATGAAAAAAAGTTAAGTAGATTAGGTCACTACAAGAAGACATTTCAAATTTGTCGTTACTAGTTCCCTAGCGAGACTGCTTGCCGATTGTAATTCTTTACGTTCTGTTTCAAATATGCAGGCAAATATTAATAATCAGTATGTAAGATATAACACGCAGTATTGCGTTGCATAATATGCGATATAATATATCTCAAATTAGTAATGAGACTAGTTTTACTGTAAGTATTTTCGTGTTTGTGTCAATGTTTTGGTGTATCTATACTATCTATACTATTATTATAAAGAGGAAAGATTTGTATGTATGTTATGAATAAACTCAAAAACTACTGGGCCGATTTCAAAAATTCTTTCACCATTAGAATGCTACAATATAAATGATTAACATAGGCTATAAAATATTTTGAAAATAGTTAGGGATTAGTATGAAAACTTCGATAATGTGTGAAAAAGATACCAAAAAATCCTTATACCGCGTACGCTGCTGCTGACAATAGAGCAAAGTAATGTACTACAGTTTTATAGAGGACATCAATATCTATAAAAAAGTCCGCGATACCATATGTCTAACTATTACAGTTACGTCACAATAACTACTTTTTTATGTTAAAATATGCTATAGTAACGCCGGTACAAACTAGGCCATATTATTCGTTGTCATAGGCCATATTGTTTCGTTCCTTGGTATTAATCCTTATCCAAATAAATCATTTCGTATTCAAGACTGTTTCAATGCCTGTAATGTGAATTAACGAAATCGGACATTCCATTCCAAAGATATTACGGATTTTGTTCTGTGTTTCAATCCCTTGCTTGCGACACCGGCGGCCACGGCGCGTGGCAGCGGGCGGCGTGGCGCACATCTATGAGATAGGTACCCGCGCGGCTCATTCGCGCGCTACCGACATTAAATGTTTTGACTTTTTCATACCACATTTTTTCTGTTCCAGTTAAAAAGTTCTTTTCAGAAAAGCGTGCCTGAAATTATCACCTTTGTGGCAATCAATTGAAACTTTCAATTTGCGTACGAATATGAGAGCACGTTTAACTAATGACGGCAACGACAATTTCTCACAAAAATTACTTAAACTTGTAAGCGGAAAATTACCATCTCCAATTGCACATAGCCTCCAAGTATTATTGGATAATGAATTGGCTCAAACTGTTCACAGTCTAGAAATCCTTATAGAGACAATCTATCCCGACATCGAACATCTTACAGAAATAAATTTCGATTGGCTCTATTCGAGGGCGATCGTCTCACCGAAAAACAGCTCAGTAAATGAGATAAACAAAATGATCATTGAAAAAGTACCAGGTGATTTTAAATGTTACAAATCTATTGATAACGTGTGCAACATCGAAGATACAGTGCACTATCTACAAGAATTTTTAAATTCTCTCTATCCCGCCGGCTTGCTACCACACGAACTGAAATTAAAAGTAGGTACTCCCATTATGCTGTTGAGAAATTTAAGCCCTCCCAATATGTGTAATGGCACAAGGCTTTTGATAAAGGAATTACGAGACAATCTGATTATAGCAACAATCATCACCGGTCCCACGGCCGGACAGCTAGCTCACATTCCGCGGATCCCGATGATACCCACAGATTTGCCCATGTCTTTTAAAATGTTAAAGGTATCGTTTGCCCTTATAATAAATAAAACCCGGGGACAAACTTTCTCGATCTTTGGCATCGACCTAAGAGAAGAATGCTTTTCTCATAGCCAATTATATGTTGCACTTTCTCGAGTAGGATTCATAAAAATCAATATATTTTGTTGCCATCTACGAATACCACAGCCAATATAGTATACAGCCTTAAGGTAGCCATATTGGATACTAAAAAAGTAAAACCTATTAAATTAAATTAATATAAAGTCTCGAAATATACGTTATATATATTAAAATAAATGTAAAAAAGAAATGTAAAAATAAAACTAAAAACAATATAAATAAATAAAAAATAAACTTTCCGATTGTAATTAGGGTTATGGATAAAAACTAATAAAAAATTAAATACCACTAAGTACATACCACTTAAAGTAATTTGACTGAAAAAAAAAGCTACTTAAGAAAAACTATTTAAAAAAACTCTCTAAAGATACATTTACTCTTCGTTTATCCCAAAATGTTTGAAAAATAAATGTCCACCCGTGCGAAGCCGGGGCGGACCGCTAGTATATATATATACAATATAAGAAGTTATAAGTTATAGTATATTTCTTAGAAAAGGTAGGTGCGCCAATCCTAACGGATTAGGAAATAAGGTAAAGTTAAGAAGATATTACTTTGAAAATCGGATTAATTAAATTCGCAGTTTTACTACGGATGGTGCGTTTCGTTCATTCACGTCGTGACGTACAGTCGTCCTCATTTGGTCGGGGTTATAACGATACATGGTCACTGGTCGGGACCGAGTAGCCGTTGGTCGAGGCTACAGTAAAACATAACCACGGGCAGGGGCTATAACGATACATGGTCACTGGTCAGGACCGAGTAGCCGTTGGTCGAGGCTACAGTAAAACATAACTACTGGTCGGGGTTATAACGATACATGGTGGTCACTGGTCGGGACCGAGTAGCCGGTGGCCGAGACTATAGTAAAATATAACTACTGGTCGGGGATATAACGGCGCATGGTCACTGGTCGGATCCAAGCACTCGCCGCTACCGAAGAATGCTTCACATGCGCCCGGAGTCCACTCGCTTCGCTACCGAATCACGTGTTCTGCAGCGGCTTGGCTTTTCTTCCCGTACGTACCAACCAACAGCTCGAGCTCATAGCGGTGATGCGGCAAAGCACGCATGACCTTATAAAGTCCACGCATGCCTGAATACAGCTTGCCGGTGCTCTGGGAACTTTTGCTGAAACAAAACTGACAAAAAGCGAACGTGCAGGGCTGTCGACGACCTTCATTTACGTATGCATCCTGCCACTGTTGATTGGCAGCAAGCAGCTCTGATGCCCTCTGTCTCTAGAAACTGACGAACCTCTCGCACATTGGTAGGCTTGGTAAACTTAACCAAAACCTCAATCTTACTTGAGCTCGGTCGTACCTGACCATGTCGACCCAAATATTCAAGCTCAGTGTCCACAAACGTTCACTTTTTTTAATTGACTGACTGAATCCTGCCACTGTAAGAGTTTTTAATACTTTGCGTAAGATTTGTAAACCATCATCGATTGAATTGGACATAATCAAGACATCGTCAACGTAGGTAAGAGCTTTCCACTCTCTATGAGGCCCTTTAAGGGTTTAGAAATTACTCGTTGGTACACAATTGGGGCATTAGCGAGCCCATAGGGCATTTTTAAATACTCGTAGTGCCCTTCAGTGGTGACAAATGCCGTATCACTGATAGAATCATCATCCTTCATTGGCAATTGGTGAAAGCCAGTTGCTATATCAAGGCTAGAAAAGTATTTAGAACAGCCCAGTTTGTCAATATGGTCATCAATTAACGGCAATGGAAATCGTTCTATAATAGTCACATCGTTTAATGTGCGGTAATCGACGCACAACTTATCATCGCCGTTTTTCTTCTTAACGAGGATGACAGGACTAGCATAATCTGATTTCGACTGGCGAATAATTTTTTTGTCTAACAAATCATTTTACTATGTGGCGAACACGAAGTTTCTCATCTGCCAAAAGTTTGTACGGCCTATAGGTAATTGGGGTGTCACTATTAAGTCTTATCTCCATGCTACCAGTGTTCACCGTAGACGTAGCTGTACCGATGGTAAAAGTATTAGAAAACTCATTAATCAATGCCAATAAACGTTCTTTGTCAGTACCACCACGGTTGACACATTATGCACACGACCCTTGTTAAACGTTTGGAGTCATTCGTTCGTATATAAGTAATTCCGTTACGGTTCAAGATATCGGTACCGATTAATATTGGGGCTTGGATACTTGAATACGAAGGGACAACATACAAGTCCACCTCTAAAGATAGCTCCGGAAACTCTACTACCAATTGACTTCCAATGCCTCTCATACGACGGTACGTAGGCAGTTTATTCAAATTGAAATGTTTACAAAACAGAATTAGAAATAAGTGAAATATCGGAACCGGAATCTACTAAATCATTGAAAGGTAATTTTTGAACAATCGCGGACATCACATGGTTTCGGTCGCGGTCGACTCTGAGCAAAAATTTACATTGAAGCGAAGCATTTCGATTACGCGAATTGGATTCTATGCGTTCTTTTACAAAGCACGAATCCATGAGATGGCCGTTCTTTTTACAATTAGAACAGGTCTTGACAGGCCTAAAACTCGCCTTTGTTGACTGAGATTTAACGTTTGCAGGCACTACCGATTACGTGTTCGTAACACTTGAATCAGGTTTAGATTTCTTACTGCAATGAATTTGTTAATGATCTACATTGCCACATGAAAAACAGGTCAACCGTTCATAGCTAGGCACCTCGCGTTTGCGCAAATTAGATGCATCGATGTGCTGAGAGCAAACAGGGTTGTTGGTAGCACTATACGTATTTTTAAGCTTTGCAAACGCCGACATAAAGTGGAGTGGTGGACGGTGAAGTTCTTTTGACTGTAGCTTAGCGTTAGTGGTCGCGGCCTTCACTTGCGGATCAGAAATACTTATAACAACGATTGCGACTTTCAACTCGTCCTAAAGCCCCTTGACGATATTTAAGCGTAAAAGGGACTTTGAGCGTATTCTGCATACGTGGCGTACTTATTAGAATCTGTGCTCAACACATTATGTACGAGTAGCACTGTGGCCATGTCACTATCTCGAGGACACAATGATCGAAATTCTGTTTTGAAATTTGTCCACGTGCGATCATTGGTTACCCAATCATTTAGTCATGTCCTATCATCGTCACGTAAGCAACCTTCGACAGGTGCTAAGCACTCACGATCATCCCAGTGATTTAATTTGCGCCCACGATCCACTTCCGCACACCACATATCAAAATCATGCACACTTAGGTCAAAACCCGAAATATAGTATTGCTTTGATCTTACTTGAAGTAACGAAGAAAGTGCTCCAACAATCCTGTCGCAGGATCCATGTTGATCTCGCGTAAAATCGCTTCGGATGCGATAGACTGCTCTGCACCCGTGATAGGCACTCCTGTGCCTGTGAAGGGCGCCTCGGAACGCTCCGGCTGAAGTAGTGACGAAGTATAACTTCTTGCGCTAGAACGTGTTATCGGACTCGGGGACGATGGTATATAAACTGGTAATCGATCCTCTAGAGCGTTTAACCAATGAAGTATATAATTCAAAGGGTCACGAGAAGGGCCCTCGCGAATGCTGACAGAACTATCACAGCACCTATGCAAAACATATGGGGTTCTATCGCAACGCCTAGGAGTTCGACCATGCTACATATCCTATCACGAGGTCTACTCTGTGATTCGCGACGAACGGAGTGAGATTTACGGCTAGACATAATGAACAAAATATCGATCATTAAAATGAAGTATTTAAAAAAAATCAAAATTATTCAAGAGATGGCAAATAATAAGGCACTTTTTAGGTATATACCACTTCTGATCTTAGAAATCAAAAGGCATATAGATTTTTTAAAAAGAATACTAAACATCCTAACTCTCGTATTTTATTTAAGTAAATAACAAAAATCTTGAAACTCTAAATCTAATAAAGAGCACGTCAGTCACGTTCGAGCACACGAAGTACACTAATAGACAATTTATGTGGTTTTCCGTTTTTGTTATAGAATTGGATAACTAGTAATCAATTTATTAATTGTATTGTTAATTTATTTTTCATAGTCAGCTAATAACTGTACGTCCGCGAACCACGAGTGTTCTAGAAGTGAAGAATTACAATGGTTTTCTTAGCGGTGAAGGCGTAGGCTTGCGTCTTAATCTGGTTGAATTTGATGAAGTTCTACTGCTTCCAGACGAATATTTTAGTTAAACCTTAAAATTCAGACACACGTTATTCGCGACTTTTCTCCAAAAGGGAACGAGAGATACGGTCTATATTTCCGGTATCATATGAATTCCATCAGAGTATTGCGGGATACCAGCATTGTTGTCCATGCCATCGGAGAAGGTACCGTCAATAACGGCTATTAGGTATCTGTCGGATCAGAAGCTGGCCATTTGCACAAATCCATTGAACAACCCGAACATTGACAATTTCGATACAATGCTCCGATGTAGAACGCCTTCGCCGTATCTATTCGCCGCATCAATTCCTTTTGTTGACGTTTCGTTGTCAAAGATGATACACTAGGAAATCAGCAGTAGTCCGTCCGTGCTCAAAGCCTGTTGACGGTCGCCGATTAAGTCGTGACTTTGCTATTAGGTTAGGAGTTGCGTGTCCATCACATGCTCCATTACCTTGACGAGAAGGGATGTGATAGCGATAAGTCTGTAATTCGATAAGTCAGACCTATCGTTTTTATTGGTGTACCTACATTAGTAGTATTCTATGATAAGTGGCATGGACAGAAGATTCCCGCAGCAGCTTTAGCCAACGACAGAAAGCATGGTTCCCAAAGGGCAGGCTCGCAACCGACTCGTTAACTCTACCGTCGAAATCGAAATTTTGTTCTTGTAATCCTCTTACTGAATCAGAATTCAGTTTTCATTTCAAATGTTATATTAATCAGCAAATGTAATTAGCAGAAGTTAAGTTAGGGGCACCACCTTACACGGATATTTGGAGTCAGAGTAGAGATATTACAATGACCAGTTACAGCGCGAGTCTTCGATGCGTCCTGCGTCTCTTGAAACTAACATACAGCGCATATACTAATTCAGATACAACGCAACATATAATGAAAGAAACTGAAATTTTACATATTTGCCAACAAAGGACCAAAAAACGCGAGCAACGCAGATCGTGCTGAGTAAATGATTACGAAATTTGCCAATACTTTCTCAATATAAGTCTGTTGTATTTAGAAGTAAGTAACTTCTGCTGCCTACACAGTAATTACAATATCAATAATAAATACAGACAAACATGTTTGACAGTGTGCCCCTTTTTGTAAGGCAGTACAAAAGAGGTTTTTCTGGACCACGTAGGTAATTGAATCCGGAAGTGGATAAATGCGTAAGGACATTAATTGAGGGTCCTCGTCAGTATTCGTGTGAGCTCCTTCAATGAGCGAGATAGTCAGTCTATGGCCAATTGATTTTATATTCGCAAAACAAAAAACACAAGCAAATTGTTTGATGATGTAAGGTCTTTGTATATGTTGGCGGCATGCATTTTCAGATAACTTACTTGTCTGTCACAGGCATTTTCACAGAAAGTATTTGACGTACAAACTTGAAATTAGCTACTCGTATGTTGATGTTTATGTCTCATATTAGGTACTCAAAAATAACGTGTAACAAATGGGACGTAATAAAGTTAAACGTAATAGTACGAGTATATTAAGGGCGATAGAATGGAAATTACAAACAAGGATGAATTAATGGGTTGTGCAGAAATTAATTTTGTGGCTTAATCGAAATGAATGATTATTCGCCATTTTTCTGTAATCATTTTATATATAGTAAAGGTGGCTTCCCATTAGACTTCATCGTAATCAACACATCCTATTCTTTCTTCATCATCTTCTCAGCCTGTATTCATCAACTGCTGAACATAGGCCTCCCTTCTAGAGTGCCACTCGTCTCGATTCCGTGCCACCTGCGTCCATCCACTCCTGCAAATTCTTGAGGTCGTCGCTCCATCGCTCCATCGCTCTTGAGGTCGTCGTGTACTAGTGCGGGGATGCCATTCGAGAACCTTTTCTTCCCCAGCAGTTGTCGGTTCTACGAACTATGTGGCCGGCCCACTGCCACTTCAGCTTGCTTATCCTATGGGCTATGTCGGTTACCTTAGTCCAACTGCGGATATCCTCATTTCTGATTCTATTACGCAGAGAAACTTCGAGCATAGCTCTTTCCATAGCACGCTGAGTGACCTTGAGCTTCCCCATACGTTCATCACTGGCAACATACACTGTTCGAAGGCACACACACTTTGCTCTTCAGGCGTTGAGGTATTTTGGATGAGAATTGTGTCGAAGTTTCCCGAACGCTGCCCAGCCGATTTGGATTCGTCTGTTGACCTCCCGGTTGAAGTTGGACTTACCTAACTGGATAACATGTCCTAGGTAGACATATTCGTCAACAATTTCGAGCTTAGTGCTTCCAACCGTGACCGGCATAGGTGTAACATGGACATTCGACATGATCTTAGACTTGTCCATGTTCATCTTGAGACCTACCTGGTTGGAAACACTATTGAGGTCATTGAGCATAGCGCTAAGTTCCTCCAGCGACTTAGCCATGAGAACTATATCGTCGACAAATCGATGGTGAGTGATGTAGTCGCCATTGTTCTTTCTTCATTCTACGTTTTTTAGTTCCGAATATTTTAATGAGCGTTTTTCTTTTCGCAACGAGCTCATGGTCGTACTAGTCGCAGAGATTTTGCTCTTCATCATAAATCGCCATGACACTCGTCTGAATATAACACGAAATCGTTTTGGTGCAGACACTGTGACTTTTAAATGTTCTACCATTTAAAAGTCACAGTGTCTGCACCAAACTACTATCCCAAATGTCAAACTGTGTAAAGTTTTAAAAGTCAGATTATTACTCATTATCTTTTTGTTAAGAGCGTGCACGCAATCTAACGCAACTCGAAACTTCAACGGTCGCAAAAACGGCGAGATATTATTTATTCGTAAGGCGAGATACTACACGCAAATTACAACGCACGGTCTCTCTGTGTGAAACCTGAGCGCTCTACTATTTTGTATGATCCATTTTGATACTTGAGTTTTGTTTATGGGACTAAATTTTTAGGTGATATTTATCATGAAAATATATGCGTTTTGTAGTGATTACAACGTATTTCTCTGCGATTCACTAATTGTTCACGTTTGAGAGTGTGTATTTCTAAATTTCTATCCTATTGTCTAACAACATTAGAATTGTATTCCAGTTTCAATAGTATTAAGAGAGGTAGGGCGCATGGAAGCAGCTCGTCTGGGGAAGTACCTCGACCTCACAGAAAACTTACTGTATTGCGATACTTAATGTATTGCGAATGTTCATAGGCTACGGTAACCGCTTTCTATCAGGTGAACCGTATCCTTGTATGCCTCCCGATTTTGTATAAAAAATAGTATATTAGGATGTAAGTGGGTAGCTATAGTCTTCATTGATAAAGCACAGCGATAATCCTCCAACTGAATTACCTACAGCTCATAGAAGACCGCGGTCAAGTTACAAATTATCTACGAGTGAACAGGAAGCTCGAAATTGCTACGTTAGCCGAAGGGGGTGGCAAGGTGCGAAACTCCTTGTGCCGTAATCATTCATAGTTTATGGTAAGTGATTCAGATCAGTCGGGTTGTAAGCATTGTGGTTTTAAAAATCCATGTTTATAAATGTGAAAGTGGGTTTGTTTGTCCTTCTTCACGTCAGAATGGGGCAACAGATTAATCGTAGCAGTGAAGTCAAAGGTAACAGCTATTTAACATAATTTCCATCACAGATTACATATTTTTAAATTATTTTCTTTGATTGATATTGGGGTATCCTCGGAACTCCCGAAATACGATTCCCTCCGGTCAAAAGGCTTCCTGAAGATTCCGACTCATCGTCTGCCAACCTTTACAAAGGTTGGCAGACGATGAGTCGGAACCTCCACCACAAATGAATTAAAATTCACTCTATGGCGAATCGTTCGACCCTCAAGATGACTTTTTACACAACGTCAGGAGGCATACAAGCAAAGGAGGCACAAAGCGGTTAACCTGGTATATCAGTATCACTCGCGCGATGTCCCCCTGCTGCTAACGCAGCGACCCCTCAAGAGCTTACTGGTGACTTCCTCTTCTTCACATAGTCTACAACTTCCTCTACCTTTGTAGACCAGTGCAGCCTAGGAACGTACAACGGCGTTGATGGTATTTTCTCACACACGCGACGGTCGGGTCTGCGCGATGCCGCAGTAGCTACAGTTGGAGGGCGTATTCCTCTTCTTGATAGTTAGTAAAAATCCGGTTGCAAAACTTTGTGAGCCGCCACGCAACGAATTGACTTCTACCTGTGAGATAGTAATGCGAACTTTTGCGTAAGCACATCCCGGCATTAACGTATTTATAGTCGGCACTGCTGATGAGCGGGTGACATGGTACGGTATATACGGTGTATAATAGTAGATAATACCATTAAACTTTTTTTAATCTACGTCGGGCGGCATACAAGCATACGGCCCACCTGTAAAGCGGTTACCATAGCTTATTAACGCTTTCAATACATTAAGTATCACTCGTGCGATGCCGCCTCTGCTGCTAACACAGCAACTTGTGAGCTTACTGGTGACCTCACTCACACGCAGGAACCTCCCTCTAGGGTATTGTTATTTGACTTCCCCAGACGGGCTGCTTTGATGCGCCCTACCTCTCTTAAACTCCACACAGATAAATTCTGTGCACCACAATGTATGTTAACGTTGTCGACCTTTTAACTGAAAATCGGGATAGCTTTCAGGTATTTGATGTCCTGTAAAAGCGTACAAACGTAGACGTGTTCCAGGATGATTGGTGGCAGCTCATGTAAATCTTTCGCTACGAAACGTCGTCTGGATCTGTCTTCTTCAAAATACTGACGACGTTTTCAGTAGTTTCCTCTCCATCCCTCCTGCGGAACGGTATCTCCGCGGTTTTGCCGAGCATCTTGAACAACGACATCTTGCTACTTCAACTCTTATTTTCACCGAAGGTACACTTGCAGATCCTCATTCGTTCAAGGTGAATGAGGAGTTGTATGAACGCCACCAACTCGTTGTCTATGAGTTGTTCGGTGTGCTTTGACCTTGTATTTCATAGTGCCATAGATATTGTATTCATTCGTTTTCCAAAAAGTATCCTTTTTACTTATGGCCTGTTACAGGTATTTGCATGTTATAATGGTTAAATCATACCTGAAAAGTACCTGTGGGCTAGATTTTTGATAAACAAAGTAAAGTAATTGAGCTCTTATTAATAAACCGTCAATAAAATGAATGTTTTTAGGTTTTTACTCTATACTCCAAATATGGAAGAGTTTATCTATCAAAGGCAGCAATTTTTTTAACCAATGTAGTCTTCATAGCTACGTTATCATGTTTGAAAAATGAGTAAAACACCGATATTATCGATGCAGAGGGATACACAGTCTTAACTCAGTTCAACTTAATTAATTTGGTTCTTTTGTTACTCTGATTGTCACTGCACTAACTGCTATAAAACTATGACTACATGAGTTAAGATGTTGTCCACATGTATACTTGTGTGTAACTAGTCTGGCTATATATACTGCTATATAGAATCTTTTCTTTTTTCTAATTTTTAATTACTTTGAATTTGAAACGCGTTTATTATGTTAAAAACTTCTTTCGATTTCCCGCCGTTATATTTTTTCGTGTTTATTATCAAATTGCCATAAGAAATGGGGTGTTAAAGAACATATGATTGCTGTAATTGTCTTGCACAAAGTGGGTATGGATTCGTCGGTCATATTCAAGACACTTCAAAAGCTTGGTAATAGCCGTATGTTCGGATATCGTGCTATCGACAGATATACCATCTCTTCCTCTGTTAAAGACCATAAAAGATCGAGGCGACCACGTGCTGTTAGAACTACAAAGGCTTTTATTGCAGTTAAAGCCAGAAATCGCCGAAACCTCACTAGGAAACAAGGACTCAGACGCGTACAATAAAACAAGACCTGAAGCTCGGCGCTTATCGTCGATATACAGGACATGCACTAAATTAATCCTTACAGTTGAAGAGAGTGAATCAATCAAGACGCCTGTCTGTCCCGATACGCAGGTGAAAGGCACAGAAATATCCTCTTTACTGATGAAATATTTTCACGATTGAAGAGCACTACAACAAGCAAAATGACAAAGTGTACGCACACAATTCTAACACCACTTTCAATTATGTAAATTCAAAGACCCCTCCCCGTGAGACTAGTGGAAATGATTTGAAATATATATATATATACTTCGTTTTACGAGATAGTTAATATTAATTTATTTGCCTAAGGTAAATTTCATTTACTTCTGGGTTACATTATTTATGCCGTAAAGTAAAATAATTGTCTTTCATTTCGTAATCCTTCCACAGCATTTCATCAGACTCCTCCTTCTCCCGATTATTTTTTCGTATACTTTTGTTGCTAAGCTGATCAAACTAACCGGCCCTATAGCTTAAGCAGTTCATCCGTGACCTCATGCCTTTATGCCACACAGTTCTAAAGAAGCTGCTCAAGTGGCCGGAAAGGCACAACGTGGTTATCATCCTGCGTCTGTAATGGTTTGGTGGGGGTTGTCCTATCAAGGAGTTACAAAGCTTAATTTTTGTGAAAAAAGAGTAAAGACTTCAGCCAAAGTGATAAAGAGACAAGACAGTCTCTTGATCACTTTGGCTGAAGTCTTTACTCTTTTTTCACAAAAATTAAGCTTTATATATAAATTAAATAATACTACCGAATAGGCCTGAAAATGTCAACTCGGGGGTTTTCAGGGTCGCTGATCAGGGGATCGGGGGTTTCGGGATCGGGATTTCCTGTTTCAGCCTGATCGGTTGTTATTCAAAAATACGGGTTGCACTCCGGGAGTGCCGGCAGAAGTGAAAACTTGACCATTAAGGTTGTGCATTTTTGAATATTTTGGAATGGTTAGGGAATAATTTCGCACGAATTGCTTTATTTATCAGTAGAAAAGTACTATCATGTATGTCGTAAAATACAAAATTCATTTATTGCGCTATCTATTTATAGCTATAAATTTAACACTTCAGAACTATTATAATTATTTTACATTAAAAAGTTTATCTCTCAGAAAAATCAACTTTCGATGGTGGTTCGATTAAGCGAAAACACATCAATATATCCAATCTCACTTTCTTCGTGAGACCATTTTTCAGTAATCGACAGGCCGTGCGCATATATACCATGTATTTAACTACTACTACTATGGCTATATACACTCAGACTCCAAGACCCTTACAGGTGGTAGGTACAAATAACCGAGCGCCACTTAACTCGGTCTTATATACTCACTCGCTTCCCTTATATTCAATTATTTCTGTGATGCATAAATTTGGCAATCATTAAAAGGTAAAAATAATAGTAACTTCAACAACCCATCTCGATCTAGGGGATTTCTACTTTCGTACAAGTAAGTAATATTGCCAACTAGAATAGACGTCCAGGTGAGATGGATGTTCCCTACTTTTGTGATTGTTCAATATCGTATTGGTTCTGACTTTCTAACCAACAGAGGCTCTGACAGATAGTGTTTAAAATATGTGTGAATGCGTCTTGCGCTCTACTAACACCAACATGCGCTACGATTTTATTCTGAAAGTTTCAAAAATCTGAACTTCTGTCATTATCGTTCTGGAGTGGATGTGCATTGTCTTAAATTGTGGAATTATCGATCCCCCAAAATCTCATAACGCCTTTTTTAAGAACCTCATATTTAGTGCAGTCAATATGGTATAATAATAGGTCGATTATTAAATTTTTGAAGTGAAAACTTCTTTAGCGGCGTTGTGCACTTTTTGGGATGAGTAAAAAATGCTAAACTCGCGTCAGGCCGTCAGGACACGTGACCCTGACCGTAAGATTTTGGTGAGAGTTAGAACTTAAGTTCGCTGCAGTGCTAAATAATAGTCGCCTCTAATTAAACAATTAAAACATGAAACGGTAGATCGATCATAGGGCATTATTTTCTCGCGACCAAAACGTTGTAAAGTAAAGACTTCAGCCAAAGTGATCAAGAGACAAGACAGTCTCTTGATCACTTTGGCTGAAGTCTTTACTCTTTTTTCACAAAAATTAAGCTTTATATATAAATTAAATAATACTACCGAATAGGCCTGAAAATGTCAACTCGGGGGTTTTCAGGGTCGCTGATCAGGGGATCGGGGGTTTCGGGATCGGGATTTCCTGTTTCAGCCTGATCGGTTGTTATTCAAAAATACGGGTTGCACTCCGGGAGTGCCGGCAGAAGTGAAAACTTGACCATTAAGGTTGTGCATTTTTGAATATTTTGGAATGGTTAGGGAATAATTTCGCACGAATTGCTTTATTTATCAGTATAAAAGTACTATCATGTATGTCGTAAAATACAAAATTCATTTATTGCGCTATCTATTTATAGCTATAAATTTAACACTTCAGAACTATTACAATTATTTTACATTAAAAAGTTTATCTCTCAGAAAAATCAACTTTCATCCATAATTTCAACGACTTTTTCGCCATCATCATCGCCTATCTCTATAACTCAAACACACCGCGCCGCTTAAGCCAAACAGCGATGTTGATAAACAACGTTGAACGAAACGCGTAAATGCCAACAATTTCATGGCGTTTACAACGTTTTGGTCGCGAGAAAATAATGCCCTATGATCGATCTACCGTTTCATGTTTTAATTGTTTAATTAGAGGCGACTATTATTTAGCACTGCAGCGAACTTAAGTTCTAGCTCTCACCAAAATCTTACGGTCAGGGTCACGTGTCCTGACGGCCTGACGCGAGTTTAGCATTTTTTACTCATCCCAAAAAGTGCACAACGCCGCTAAAGAAGTTTTCACTTCAAAAATTTAATAATCGACCTATTATTATACCATATTGACTGCACTAAATATGAGGTTCTTAAAAAAGGCGTTATGAGATTTTGGGGGATCGATAATTCCACAATTTAAGACAATGCACATCCACTCCAGAACGATAATGACAGAAGTTCAGATTTTTGAAACTTTCAGAATAAAATCGTAGCGCATGTTGGTGTTAGTAGAGCGCAAGACGCATTCACACATATTTTAAACACTATCTGTCAGAGCCTCTGTTGGTTAGAAAGTCAGAACCAATACGATATTGAACAATCACAAAAGTAGGGAACATCCATCTCACCTGGACGTCTATTCTAGTTGGCAATATTACTTACTTGTACGAAAGTAGAAATCCCCTAGATCGAGATGGGTTGTTGAAGTTACTATTATTTTTACCTTTTAATGATTGCCAAATTTATGCATCACAGAAATAATTGAATATAAGGGAAGCGAGTGAGTATATAAGACCGAGTTATGTGGCGCTCGGTTATTTGTACCTACCACCTGTAAGGGTCTTGGAGTCTGAGTGTATATAGCCATAGTAGTAGTAGTTAAATACATGGTATATATGCGCACGGCCTGTCGATTACTGAAAAATGGTCTCATGAAGAAAGTGAGATTGGATATATTGATGTGTTTTCGCTTAATCGAACCACAGGATATTATGAACTCTCGAGTTATAAAACGGGGCTGTACGAGGATTGATATAATGCAATACGATTCATTGTGATCCAAAATATCAAAGCTGTACAAGACCGAGTCAAATTCCCATTATAAATAAGTAATTTTGCGTGAGGTGCAATATCGTCTTAAAACTATACCTATTCCGTCATAAATTCTGATACAAATGAATACGCATTTATTTTTTTATGAAGTAATATAATCTTAATAAAACTTGTATGTACATATTTACCGAAGTCTCAGCAAAAAATAAAAATAAAAAAAATTTTTTCGTTCGAAATGACCTTTGGCTTTGATATAGGTCTTTAATCTGCCTGGCCACGAATCTATGGATTTACGCAATGGAAAATTTAGCCACTGCTTGCTGCAGAAATTTCTTAAGAGACACAATCAGACAAATCGGCGTGTCCTTTCGAGCAGGCCATGTCCTCTAAACCTGACCATAATTTGTAGTCTAAGGGTATTGCTGAGAGGTACAACACGATCCAAGATAGTCTCTTGATACACTTTGGCTGAAGTCTTCACTTCTTTTTCACAAAACTGAAGCTTTGTAACTCCTTGGTAAGACACCCTCCAGCAAACCATTACAGATGCAGGATGATGACCACGTTGTACCTTTCCGATCACTTGGGCAGCTTCTTTAGAACTGTGTGGCATAAAGGCATGTGGTCACGGACGAACTGCTTCAGCTATTGGGCCGGTTAGTTTGATCAGCTTAGCAACAAAAGTATACGAAAAAATAATCGGGAGAAGTACGGAGGTGGAATCTGATGAAATGCTGTGGGAGGATTACGAAATGAAAGGGAATTACGAGTATTTTACTTTACGGCATATAATCCAGAGGTAAATTAAATTTACCTTAGGCAAATAAATTAATATTAACTATCTCATAAAATGAAATATACATATGTTTCAAATCATTTCCGCTAGTCTCACGGGGAGAGGTCTTTGAATTTACATAATTTAAAGTGGTGTACGTTTTTCCAGACAAGATTGGATTTTAAATTTATTAAAAACAAAATGTATAGACAATTAAAAAATCGTTATAGTTGCAGTCTCGTAGGGAGTAGTAGGCAGTTGATCAATAGTCTCGTAAATTATGTGACGATTATTTCATTTTACCTTTGATTAGATAGGTATAAACCATATTTGTACTCGTACCATTCAAGATACATGTATATAGGATTCATGTCTTGTGACGCTTGTTTTATTTACTTTCCCAGCACAGGGGCTTTGGCATGAAGACAAGATGAAAGATGAAATCCCATTAAAATCTTGGACGTGCGCATTAGGTGATAATACGAGTTAGCTATGTTATTTTTTACATTGGTGGTGTTTCAGATTTTCAGTGTGCATCATGAAAGCTCTGAACTGAATAAAAAAGTCATCCCGATTTCATACCTTCCTGATGGGAAGAACATGTCGGAAATTGAGTGGTAGTAGATTAAATCCCAACTAACATCTAATAAGGGGATAAATACGAGTATGTGATTTATTTTTTTAAACTATAAAGTCAGTAACTATAGTCGAATTTTCCCTCGTGTGGATATTGAGACGACGGAGAAAGCTTTCTGAGTGCCGGCAAAAGGCTTATGTAGGCATCATTGCGTTTAACATATTGAGGAATGAGTGTATGTGACAGTTTGTTGATTTTGGACAGGCAGCGAGGACAGGTACGAGTAGAACCATAAAATTGTGGTTTGCTATTACTTTTATATCTATAATCAGATCAGAAGTTCACGTTAAAAGAATAAATTGAGTACTCGTAGTACTCAATTTATTCTTTTATTTTCACAGGAATTTTTACTAACAATAGCAATCTTTATACATTGTTAATCTGTGAGGATAAAGGTGGAAAAATGAAAAATCAATAATGGTTTCACCTCGATCTATTTGTAAGTTTTTACCAAACCGCTAAGCTAACTGGTACATACTAGAGATTTTATCGAGAGTACAGTCTACGGAAAACATAAAACACATTATTAACAACATTACATAAAGATGTTAGTTAGACTGTTAAAATTAGCATCGATCGGTGATGCGTTTATTCATAATCAGAGAAATGATATGAATTCATAAGATTTTGCCATTTCAAAAATCGCTCAACGGTTTAACGAACTTTTCACTTCAAAAACGTAACTTGAACAACATTTACATACAACGAAATCAAGTAGGTATATGGGAGCACTGGTTATGATGGAAATTATTAAGTGTATTCTTGTGTCAACTTCAACAAGGTACACTTCACATAGGTGAGTACGATAAATAACACTAATTTAGTTTTGATTCATATTGACAGTTATTTAATAACTTTCAAATTATACATATTTCATTGTATAATTTGAAACACTTAATAGATAAAAAATTAAATGTTTACAAATGAATTTACATGATACACTAACAAACAAAATGCTAGGCAAGATCATAGATAATTTTGTAACAATTATTGATCTAAATTATGACTTAAAATATATATAAGAATACGACATTACTCAGGAATAGTAGAGCTCTTGGTGTGAGTTATTTCAATTAAATGCGCAAGTTAAACAGCTTCGACTGTAGCCAGACTGTGGATCCATACGATATTATATCGCTTCCGTATTTTGTATGCTCGAGCTACAAACTTCGGAGGCAAGGAATTTTGGAATATAATTGACACACGATTATCTATAGAGCCCCAGCGAACATCACCAGCTCGAGATACAGCCTGTTTATTAGCAAACGAGGCTATGACGAAATAAGTAGAGCTCAACGATGTTTAATTAGAAGTTCAACTGGGAAAGTAGTTATACTTATAGGAGACTATATCCAACTAACTAATAATAACAACATTTTTAGCCCAGTGAAGCGTTGTTATAATATAATATAAAATTCAGAATGTTAGGCTTTTAGTATGCTACAGAGCAGTTTCTGGGCTAGCAGCGATGGTGGCAGCACGCGAGTAATTTATAAGAGAAAATATGTACAGCATGAAAAAGTCGGTGGTTTGAGGTTGTTTATAAAGTATTGTTTGAGTTGCAAATAAATTTCTACATTTCCATATTATATATAGATAGGAATACTTTAGATTTTTGGCTTCACAAACTTGTATTATAATGTGGACGGTACATATAATTTAATTTTAATTTAATTATATATAATTATATTCTTATACATACCTATATTTCAAGTTTGTCAAATTGAACTGACAAAAACAATTTTACTATGTGGCAACTCTAGAAATTAAATCTTTAAAGTTCTTGATCGATAACTTAATAAAATATAAATTGTCTTCATATCCAAATTGAAAATTTTAATTAATAGAACTTTAATTCAACGCGATAAGAAAAATGGCAGTCTACGCTGAGATCTAATGGGACATATATCTCCACTCGGTCTTTCATCTGTATCCGGAAGCGCCTCTGTCTCCTGTAGTGGTGTGTCGCAGGGCGTCCTCCACTTTCTCCATCTACATCAGCGCTGGGGCATACTGCTTCGTCAGTGAACGCCTCTGTCTCCTACAGTGATGGGTCGCTGGAGGACATACCTTCAACAGTCTGCATCTCCGTTCGGACCTACTGCCGTATCCGAGGACTACCTACCCTAACTATTTACTACCATCTCCGACGCGGACTCCTTCCGCACCCGGCTCTATCTTACTGAACATTGGTTAGATCCATCCTATCGAATCCTAAAAATATGTTCGGGCCCGAACTATTTATCTGTCCGGATCCATCATTTTTTCGTCACCAGCATTTGTAAATATTACCTATCTATCTATCTATAACTTCACGCCAAATCCCTTACGGGGTAGGCAGACAGAACCGAGCGCCACGTGACTAGATCCTTACATACCTCACTTGCTTCTTTAAAATTCATTGCTCTTTTCATGCACGCTCGCCGGTTTCTAAGGCTCCTGACTTTACCTTCTAATAGAACATTGTAAATATTAATTTTTAATTATTATCTTTTATTTAATAGACTTTTAATCTCATAACTTAACAATATGATGGACAAATGGACGCAGTGTAACTGAAAGAGATCCATTGTTACATTCAAATGTTACGTTGATCCATATTTAAAAGGTACGTAACCTTACAAACCTTAGACAGGAGCGGGTTCCTAGTAATAGATACACAATGACTTTTGTTACGTATAAAATATTTATTCATTTTTCGATATTTACAACAAAGTGAAGTGACTTCTGTAATCTGATGATGTTAATACATCTTCCAAGGCCTTTTGTATGTTAACATATCTTTGAATATAATGACAGGTACTCGAGTTTAAAGGCTTTTATATTTCCGAGAGTTATTCTTCTGCTGAATATACATTGTGAATGAATTTTCCAGCAGATGTTTTCAGGAGACAACAAAATGAGATTATTCATAAAATATATATAATACTTTGGATATATTTTGTATTTCAGCTTTTTTCAAAGGTCAATATAAACTTATTAAAAAGGTTATCTACAGTACAGTGCTTAAGTCAGTTTTGAAAATTACAATGTGGCCTTCGCCTTTATGAAATAGCTCTACAAACTTTGCCCTTGAATTGAATTCATTTTAGTACTTTAAAAGAACAATCATTGTATATACATCGAGGGAAACACATAACCGTATGACGGGCAGCAGTGTCATCTTGTGCACTACCTCATACTGCCATCACCAACCTGCCTACCAAGCGTGGTGATTATAGCAAAATTCACCCTAAATATGGCAGACACTAGAAATACATGCCCCCTAGTACCGGGCAGCTCCGCTATTCCGCACTACGGTAACAGTCGCGGTAACGGCGGGGCAGAGGTTGTAAAGAATCCCCGGCAGAGATCCGGCTACCAAAATCAACGACGACCGGACCTGGCAACATAAAACACGCGCACATTGAGGACTGACAAGAAAATTTCAGAGCTGGAAGAAGAAGTGGACAAGTTACATTGGGATGTCATTGGATTATCAGAAGTCCGAAGAGAGGGCAAGGCTACGATAATCCTTTAGTCCGGGAACTGGTTAAATTTTCGGGAAGGCGATTAACAGTCCCAAGGTGTCTTTGGGTTTATCGTCCGGAGTTCGCTCTGTAACAACATCGTGTCGATCGAGAGTGTGACGATCATGGTGGCGTACCTTGTCCTTAAAATCACCAAGCGATACTCGCTAAAGGTGATACAGATCTTCGAGATATATATATATACAGATACTAACGGGTACCCATTTGAGCAGTGATAACTCAGCTGATAAAGAACTAGCCTATTAACCTACGGTCCCTAATTCGAATCCTAGCATATACCACTGAATTTATCTTTTCGGATTTATGTACATAGTTGTTATTATGACTGCTATTTGGTGATGGAAAACATCACGATCATCATTCAAGCGTAATTCCCGGTTACGTCTTACGCTTTCGTTTCTGACCCCGGGGTCCGCTGTGAAATTTTTCGGTGAACGAAAACATCGTGAGGAAACCCGCACGTCCAAGAAATTTTATTTCAAGACTCAAGACGTGTGACATAACCTAAGGCATATCTGATTTTCCCTGTGGATTGTGGAGATCCGATGACAGCCAAATCCTTAGGCTTAGGATTGTATAACAAGTGAATTCAGTGAATTTTCATTTCTTTGTGAGCTACTAATTACAATTGTGGCTTTACAGAAGTAATAATTGGAAAATGAAATTATCTTTCTTTATTTTTTTCAACAAGTCGCCAGAGAGTTGTTATTTGGCTGCGGTTTTCTGTTAGGTGGAGGTACTTTCCTAGTCGGGCTGCTTTGATGCGCCCTACCTCTCATAAAACATCCAGACCGAGACAAACAGACATGTTCATGCACACAAACGTTTGTTCTGTTTGTGAATCGAACCCACGATCGATGTCAAAGTCGCGTCATTAACCGATGCGCTGCCGAGCTCGTCCAAATAATGCCTCTAAAACAAAATATACACGCGACAGTTGTATTCCGTTTTGACTACTGTGTTCATTTAGTAACACGTGTTTCGCGTCTCAACGTGACTTTGTAGCCACTATAGATGTTAATCGTTAGAATAACGTGTTTCGAATGACAAAACATTGCACTTGTTTTTTCTTACGGCCCAACTGTTTTAAATCCCAGCGGTTACCGTAGCCAATGAACACTTGCAACACATTAAGTATCACTCGATACCACCTCTACCACTAATAAAGAAACTCCTTAGAAGCTTACCTCATTCACACGCAGAAATACAACTACCTTCCAGGGAGTGGTTTTTTGTTTGCGGTTTTCTATAAGAAGGAGGTACTTCCCCAGAATTACTGTTTTGATGCGCTCTAACTCTCTTAAAAACTAGGTGTTTTTATGCCAGGTGGCATGCCAGGTGCCAATATAAACAACCAACGTGTTGCGGTGAATTAAATTACTATCTATTATCGATCGATCATCTGTTCTCCATAAATTATTTCCTTCATGGTCACATAGGATATGATACCTTTACCTCAGGTTGTATAAAAAAATAGCGGACTATGTACATTATATTGTAAATCAAAAAGCTTATAAGTTATTTATAATACAATTTTATTTATATATAGACCAAAAAATACAATGCCACCTAAAAGGACAGACTGTTGTAAACTGCCTATTAGGACTGTTAATGGCCGTCCTCGTGAGTACCGAACTAAGGAAGTATTTCACCCAGGAGTCTGTTGCCGGAGACCAAAACACGCCGCCATTAGAACTTGTGTCTAATTAACTTTAACTATCTTAGCTACGGTTATATTCGTCTTTTGTTATATTCCCCTAATTAAAACTGCATATTACGAAAAACTACGTATTATGAAGATTCCCGTAGTATCGGTTACATTACCACCAAGAGTTGAGGAGAATATATGTATGTATAACTTCACATTGAATCCCTTGCGGGGCAGGCAGCGGGAACCGAGCGCCACGTGACTCAATCCTTAACATACCTCACTCGCTACTTTATCATTTACTGCTCTTCTCATGAACGAACGCCGGTTTCTAAGGCTACTTACATCATCTTCTGATAGAACATGATCAATTTGGTCATGGTATGTAAGTCTTGGCCTTCCTTGGCTCCTACATCCTTCCACTTTTGCGTTGTATATGCCGTTTCGTAATTATTTCTTCTTGCATTCTTTCCACATGTCCGAATTAACGGAGTATTTCTCTTATTATTTTAACACCGACGCTCTCTGTAAGACGAACTCTATTTCTAACATCATCATTGCGAATACGGTCTACAAGCGTCTTTACTGCCAAGAAGATTTCTCAATACTTCATTCACACTATTCCCAGCACTGACTCGTCTTTCCAATTCAGCGGTGTGCCTACCTTCTATCCCTGCTGAAAGCGCTTCCAAGATATACAATCTCGGCCACTTGTTCCAACACTTCATCATCATCTTTACATTAGTTCTGGTTTCTGCTTTTTCCAATATTATTTATTATCTTTGTCTTTTTCGCATTCACAAGTAAGCCCTTCTCCATACAATCGTCTTTCATTATTGTGACTAGTGTTTGCACTTCAGATGTTTCTGCTAATGTCACGGCATCATCTGGATACAGTAGACAGTTCACCACTACGTCACCCATGCACAATTCTACATTCATTGACTCACTCTCAGTGCCAGCGTCTGAGGCATAGTCATAAATTTCTTCAGAATGTTCACTCCACCGTTCTAACAATTCCTGAGTGTTAGCAAGAATAACACCAGCTCTAGACTTTATCTTGTCCATTCTGGATACCGACGAACCTCCCTGAGACTTATTTATCTCTCTCCAAAACAGTTTGGTATTCGTCCCGATGTTTTTCGTCAGCCTCTCTTCCTCATTCAAAAGAAAGGTTTTAGTGAAAGAAAAGTATTAAAGACTTTCACACTTTTCTTTCACTAAAACTCTTCTTGCATAGATGGTACATTTTCTTCTTCTTCTCTCTTATAAATATGAAAATTTGAAACGAAAATTCATTTTAGGGCCAAGATGATAGATAATCTAGCCACGCCTCCTTCTTGCTACGGAAGATACAATCTTCGCATGCCACCGGGCATCTCCTTTCAATGTCTCTTTGCCCATGCTTTTTTTGCACTATCCGCCATACTTTCTTTCAGAACTTTCCAGGAATCATCGTCATCTGAGTTTGTAAGGTTTACATTCACAAGTCTTTCGCTTACCAGATGTACATACGTTCTCCTTACACTTTCATCTTGCAACTTTTCGTTCCTTATCCTTTAATGATCTCCGAAAGTGATACGCACTCTCCAGTGCCTCCACTTCTCCACGAACAGGCTTACCATCAGGTAATGGTCCGTTTCAAGAGTGGGACGTCTAAAGGCTCTTGTATTCATTACAGTATTTCGAAGACGTCTTTCTATTAAAATCAAATCAATCACACTTTTCTGGTCATTCCGTCTCCGTGTACACGAGGAGGTTTCGTTCCATACATAAATCTAGAATTGACTTACCTGCTTCGTTCACTCTTTTGTCTCCATAGGTACTCTCTTATTTTCATAAAAACATAATAAACTTACCAGGAGTAGTTATTTGACCGCCGTCTCCTGTGAGGTAGAGTTACTCCCCTACCACAGGATGAACCATGTGCAAATATGGTTTACTTTGACTGCAAAGATAATAGCGAACAACTCATCCAGAAGTATGTTCGTAAGTATATAAAGATAGAAAATCTTGAAATTAATGAATTATTTATTAAATTAATTATTAAATTAATAATTAGAATAAACGCGGTTAAAATGCGAGCGCTGCGCAAAATTTGTGGCGTAAGGCTTGTAGACCGTATTCACAATGATGATGTTAGAAATAGAGTTGGTCTGAAAGAGAGCGTCGGTGTTAAAATAAGAAGCATGCGGGCATGTAGAAAGAATGCAAGATGAAAGAATGACGAAGCAGATATACAATGCAAAAGTGGAAGGATGTAGGAGCCGGGGAAGGCCAAGACTTACCTACCATGACGAAATTGGTCGTGTTCTATCAGAAGGTGATGTCAGGAGCCCTAGAAACCGGCGAGCGTGCATGAGAAGAGCAATGAATGTTAAAGAAGCGAGTGAGATATGTAAGGATCGAGTCACGTGGCGCTCGGTTCTCTCTGCCTACCCCGCAAGGGATTTGGCGTGAAGTTATAGATAGATGGATAGATTAATTTCAGGTTGACTATACTTTGTTTAATAAAGACTATAAAGGCTTTGATAAAAGTACATAAACAGAATTTTTGAATAACCGTAATTATTGAATATTAATGTGTATCGAATGTCATTGACCTCAGGATATTTTTCTACATCAAGCATATTAATATATTCCTGCTCCTACGTGTCATTAAAACACCGTCAAAGTCAATACTATTGTAAATATGACATGACATGACGTTCATCTCAGTACGATGTTCGTCATATTGCCGTTTTAGAATTTATTGATCTACGCTTAGACATTTTGTATATTGCTTACAGAGCCCAAGTAATGAGAGTTACGCGAATAATAAATATTTATTTATTTTATTATAACTTTTAGGTATTTTATTAATCAATTGTAATTGAAATAATTGACGAGCTCGGCGGCGCAATGGTGAAACGCGTTGTATATTACTTTGACGCCAACGCTCGTGGGTTCGACTCCCACACAGGACAAACATTTGCGTGCATGAACATGTGAGTTTGTCTTGTTCTGGGTATTTTTAACAGAGGTAGGGTACATCAAAGCAATCCGTCTGGGGAAATGCCCAGAAAACTGCAGTCAGATAACAACTCCCTAGAGGGTTGTTGTGTTCCAGCGTGTGAGTGAGGTCACCAGTAAGCTCCCAAGGAGTTGCTGTGTTACCAGCAGAGGTGATACTTGATGTATTGCAAGCCTTCATGGGCTATGGTTATTGCTTTACATAAGGCGGGCGTGCCCCCGACGTTGTATATAAAAAAATGTGCGTTTTAGAGCCTATTTTGTAGAGTCCAAATCAACCTCATCTACATGTGGTGCATCCTGCTAATTACAAACGAGGCTGACAATGTGATGTGATGTATAATGTGAAAATGACGGGTAGAATATAGCGAAAGGGTAGAAATTAGCAACCCGACGGCGCAATTATCATGTTACCAAAGACCGCAGACCAATAATAACTCCATGGAGGGTGACTGTGTTTCTGTGAGTGAATTACCAAAAGTCTTCTGATAAATAGTTCCTTTATCAACAAGCGATAACGCGCGAGTGATAGTAATTAATTTATATTTATTGTAAACAACGTTATAAGAATATAAATCATTTCTTTTACTATATTTAGTTGGGAAATACATAGCAATATGATTTTTTTCAGATAGTTTCGTTTTTGTCACAGATAATACTCACAAGAGACACGATAACAGATGACGGACTTTTTCTAAGCCGCCTAAAAGTTCTAACTATATATATAAAAATGAATGTTTGTCTGTATGTCCTCTATGGATTCAAAACGGCTGGGCAGATTTTGATGAAATTTTCAGGGAATCTTCGGATTAATCCAGCGGGTGATCCTGTGAAGTTTGGTAGCGATCAGATCACCCGTGCGAAGCCGGGGTGGGTAGCTAGTATCGTATAAATACGAGTTGTTCAGTTCATACGGTGTCAGCTTTATAAAGCCGGTATGCGTTTGCTTTCCGGGAGTTAAAATCTGATAGTGCTTACAAAGGCATAAAGGTACGGTTACATAGTCGAACAATTTTACTTAGTTTTATTTTTTTTACTAATCACCTGTATATGCCCAAGTATCTTCTGGAGACTGTTACACGTAGGGCCACCTGAAAATTTTGTGTAACTCATTAATAATACAAGTTAAGAGCAAAATATTGTATGTTTGTTTTATTTTAAAGCACATTGAATCCTAAACATTTTTTCAATCGGTCGTACCATTTTTCAAAACACGAGG
Source organism: Pyralis farinalis (assembly GCA_947507595.1). Lineage (NCBI taxonomy): Eukaryota > Metazoa > Arthropoda > Insecta > Lepidoptera > Pyralidae > Pyralis > Pyralis farinalis. Next base: position 17,949,307 of record OX382266.1, on the reverse strand, counting down.
ACCGCTGATTTTATAAAATGTTTCCCACGTCTATATATATATATACACTATATTTTTAAATATAAAAATATAGTAATATAAAACCATCACGGTTTCTTCTGACTTCGAAAACCTCTAATCAAATATTGGAATGGAGATAATCCCCATGCTTTGATTCCTGTTGTGTAGTTTGAAGTATTTTTTCAGCACAGTTCCTTTAGGAATTTTCCATCTTTAGATGGAACACAATTGAGATTTTGAAATCGAATCTTCAAAAGACTTGGCTGTATGTGCTAGCTCCCTTTGGCTTTTCCCTTAGGAATAAAAAGAAATAAAAAAAAACGGGTTGCACTCTGAAAACTTGAATATTAACGTTGTGCATATTTGAATATTTTGGAATGGTTAGGGAATAATTTCGCACGAATTGCTTTATTTATCAGTATAAAAATACTATCATGTATGTGGTAAAATACAATATTCATTTATTGTGCTATCGTACACAAACATGACAATTTATATTACATTAAAAATTTTACACTTCAGAACTATTACAATTATTTTACATTAAAAAGTTTATCTCTCAGAAAAATCTGCTTTCATCCATAATTTCAACGACTCTTTCACCATCATCACCACCACAAAAATAATTGTATGGACACACGTAACGTTTTTAAACTTTATGCATATGTAGATATTCGCCGCCACCGGGCGGCTTTGTTCACGTGCGTTTAAATTGTTGCGCTTTTATTACGTGACATAAACGTACAACAAACACGCTTAGGAATTTGTGTTATGAAGCGCTTACCGTTGTTATACGAGTACTATAATGCGACGATACGCCTTGTGTTGGCAGTTTTTCTTCCAAATTGCAACACAAGGGGTATCGCTCGTTGTCACCTCGCCTGGTAACTCATTATCTCCTTATGAGCTTCCAGTGATGTTACTCATTCAGGGACTCAGTAACGCTCCAGGATATTGTTATTTTGTTGGTTTTTACTTTTATAATCAGACTAGGTACTCGTACTTCTTAATAAATATAACTGTGTACTTTCTTTCCTTTGTCCTTTGCACTTTTCTGTTTATTTCTTTGGACAAACCCTCGTTTACTAATTAGCAGGTGATACTATGTGCATACTACTATAACTAACATTTCTAACAGTGTTAATAATATTTAGCGGGTTTAACATCTGAGAGCTGGATATTTTTTTCACCTTTTACGAGAAGGGGTTATCAAATTGATGCCGTAAAGACTAACTTGAAATAGAAATAAATACGTTTACCGATCCAATTTGTAATAGGAATGATACATTTAATCATTTTATTTCAAAATTGTAATTTTGTTCCCAAAATACTTTTGCACAGACCATTGCGTAATACCACTTAATACAATTGCTACTCTTACTAATTAATTACCACGCATTTTTACGAAAAGGAAAAAGATAATGAATTGACTCGGAGCCTTTGATATGAGCTACAAAGATAATCGGAATACATTCCACAGTCTAAGCGAGTTATATAACGTGTGTGATTGATATATTACATAAGATACTCTGTCAATACATATAGACACGGACAAAAGTCATTTAAGAAAGACGTAGAATAAATATATTACAAGTTTTATTCATCTAGTATTATTTCATATATACTATTTAAAATTTTCAGGTTTAGATAAAAACACCGTAAGGCCATTTTTTATAGAACAAGGTTCACTGTTTTTAACTTTAATGTAAAAAACCTAGACAAGTGCAGACTAGCACTAGCTAGCTCGTGCACGAGGGTTCCGTACCAGCATGTATGCAGATAGTTCCTCCTCTAGGGAATCGGATCTCCAATAATTTAGTCCCTTTTTTCCGAATCTCCTTAAAATCAGCACCCGAAAAGTGTAACTACAATATTTATTGGCGCTTTCACACAGCCACTTTCACCATTTTGGTGAAAGTGGCTGTGTTAACATTACTCAAGTACATAAACTATGAAAGCACCAAATAGTGCTCTAGCTTGTTAGACTAGAGAGGTAAGTTGGATTGAATGACAAAGTTAATTTTGTATTTGAAAAAATAATATTCATCGATATACATGAAGTCAGTCTTCAATTGCAAGTGTAAGTTGGTAACCGCAAAAAATATTCTTTCAAGTCATAAAATATTCTTTCATTACATTGCTTCGTGCAAAATTTCATGATTGAGCTTGATTGTGATGAGGGTACTTTTCATTGACGAAAAAGTACCCTATAGATATTGATTTGATTTACTTGCGAGTGTAAAAATGCAAAAATGTCAAGGCATAAACGGCCGTAATGTTTTTGATTGCGTAGACTTAGAAGCTTTACGTTTTTTGCAGCAGCAAGGGACCGCAGATACAAGATTCTGTAGATTCTTGAGAAAAGTCTTGACAGACAGACGGACAAGCTGGCAATCCTGTAGCGGTTTCGATGCTTACTGTACAGAACCTAAAAATAGCAAAAAATTAAGTCTCCATTCGGATATGAAGATTTGTAACCACATTGTCTAATCTAGACAATATTGTAACAAATCTTCATATATATATATATATGGCTGTTAAGAAATCCAAAAACTGGTGTCCAATTCAGACCTTTCTTACTTAATATCATTTTAACCTTTTCCATTTAATTCTTTCTTCAAATGACCTTTACGAACTTTTGCAAGTGATTAATTATACTATATATATCCTTATAATTATCACGATCTATCTTCCCGTTTCACTAAAATGTTCCTTTAATATTCTTTTATTTAATAAGGTTTAATCCTAGCTGGCATTAAAACCGAAAAGCTGATCTCTAAATCCCGTCAGAGAATATTTGTTGAAAGATTAATCGTTATACGCAAATGAAGACTAAATAAAAGTGTGTCATGAGATCACAGCTAGGGAAGTCGAGTCACGTGTTAACCTCTCGGGGACGATAGAAATTTGTATTCCAGCTTTTTAACCACCGACATGACATTCAGGACCCTCGCTTAAAATATCGCCATACATTATGAATCTGAGCCAAAATATTTGTGTTGCATTACTTAAAATGAGGGTAAATTCGTTGTGAGAAATTTTGAGATAAGTTTCATAAATTGATTATTAACAACATTATTATTTCATGAGTGCTCGTTTGAATTATGTTCGTATATATTCTTCTTCTTTGCGTTATGCCATTTCCTAATCTATTAGAATTGGCGGGATCCGCTACCTAAGCCTAAGGGTTTGGCGAAGACACCGATTTTTACATAGAGCGACTGCCATCAGACCTTCACAAGCCAGAGGGAAAACCAGATCCGAGATCCCCTCTTTAATTTTTAATTACAGTTTTAGAAGCGAAAATTCTTTAGGCACGTTAGTCACTTTTGGGATGGGAAAAACCACTAAACTCATGTGATGGTCACGCTCAGATACACATATACATAGATGTGTAGGTGTATATATATTTTTATACCACTAAGGTGGCAATCAAGCATACGGCCTGCCTGATGGTAAACAGTCACCGTAGCCTATGGACATTTGCAACATCAGGGGCGTCACTCATGCGTTACCGACCCTACACATATACACATGCATATAATAAAATTACTTCCTATAAAAATATTTCTTAACTCAAAAATAATGTTTACAAGTTTGTAAAACTAGTAAGTTTCTACTTCTGACGTGCAGACTGACAGTCTTTTTTTTGTTATTTGTTGCAATAACGACCACAGTAAAACATGTTTGCAAATGAATGTATACTATGAATCCACCTTTACTTATTATTATTGAGTAGAGTGCATAGAGAAATTAATGCAATTTGCGGCAAAATCCCTCAATAATGAGTACAATAACGAGAATGCCGGTAGTCACCGGTAGCTCCGTTGGTCTTGGCTCCATTAGGAAGTCGATGGATGCAGGTGACTCGGACTTGAGGCGATTGGCTCTCTAGATGGAAGGTATATGTAACTCGTATTGATTTTAAAAGCCCTTTAAAACTGATAATTAACATTGTTGCAACAAATTATTATTTTAAATAATTACGGCGAAACTATTATATAATTTGAAAAATGTAAGAAACCTCGTTTTGATTTTTAAACTCTTTAAAATTCTTTATCATTCGCCATTGTTACAAAGAGATATGAATTTTATTTTTTCTTTTGTTACAATCATAACAACCATATTAATTATATTTCCAAAAAGATGAAGTCTACACCACATAGCAATAACGAATTGCTTGATACCTTAAGTTAATCTGTTGGTCTACGCTCTTGTCGATAGATGACAGTCGATGAGATGAGTCAGTGATTTTTAGGTGTTCAGTGTTTGAAAAAACTTACTATTGCCAATCCGTATTTAGCATGGTGGATTATGCTCTAAACCCCTTCGATGAAAGGGAGACGTGTATCAACAGAGGGATGAGTTTGGGTTGTTGTACATGGATCGAGTGATAGTCCTGGTGTTGAATCTATGCCTAAGCTTGGGTAAATGCTTTCTATGAGGCTAGACCCAAAATTGTTTCCAACTATAGTGCTAAAAGAGATTTAAAAAGTAGCTTTAACATTAAAAATAAAAAAAATCGAGGCTCGTGTATAAATTCTCGCTTCCGCCATGCTCTTACAGAGTTGAAGAGCATTACATAGATGCCCCGAGGGAAGGCCACGTAAATATACTCTGCACTAGTACTTACGGCTTACGCGATACATAGCTTCGTATTTTATGTGATACTTTTAAATTTATGCATCACCCCGATATTAGCTGTCAGACACAAAGTTGTTGTTATTTGTCCAAAAACAGTTATCAGTGGTTGTTTCTACTGTTTTTAAATATTGTACTGTACGATTTAATCCCATCGCATCGGACTATGTATTGATTTACGTACAAAGGACGGCTTTCGAAGGGACGTTATTAGAATATTGTATATTATTAATGCAACATTCCTTTTAGGGATCCCAATATAAGTAAACCAGTTAAAGCAATAAAATCTGTATTTAGATAGCCCTTCACCGTGTTATAAAAATATCTTTACATTCTAATGATGGTATTATTAGAACTACCTAATAGAGTCTGTCGCTGATATAACGGTACAGCGGAGATTCTCGATTGTATATTTCGATAGTTTGAAGTCAGACAAAGTTATTTTTTTTAGATAACGACCTTTAAATCTTTTATTAACAACAAGTCCTTTATATACGACACAGATATCTGTGCGATTGTAGTGTATACAGTTAGTATGAAAATAAGTAAACAATAAGAAATTAAGAACAATTTACGTGATTACTCGATTAACTATGAGTACATACTCTCAATTTTCCATAAGCAAACTTATTCAGATGATTTAGCTAACATTAATCTATTTCGGGATAACTGCCCATAATCTTACTGCAATCTCCGCGCTCTACTCGCGAATCCAAATATACAAATTGAGATGTAAAGTTGCATTGACGTTCGATTTGTTAACAAGCGATCGGTTACATGATTATACGATCTGATCAGAATCGGGGGCGCACTACAATATTAAACAAATTTGAATTTGGATTAGATACATGTGTTTTACTTACGTTGGGTATTGCTGTTTGAAAATGATTGACTATTTGTAGATTTCTCTATATTTAAATGTAACCTTGCATGTTTTGCTATATGAAAATAAAGATTATTATCCTCTATTATATAAGTATTAAGTACTGATTTTATTTATTCTGCACTCAGTTCATTTGCTATACAACAGATTTTTAAGATTGTAATAAATGAATTATTGTGGAATTAGCCATTCTAAATTTAGTTTAAGTAATCTTATACTGTTGTAAGAATATATATAAAAAAAACATAATTTATGTTATTTCTATAAACTAGCAGTTTTTGAATATATACCTAGTCTTGTCATAAATACTGAAACAAAGATAAGAAAAATTCTATTGCAAATAACATTTATTACTTTTACAGTGTGTTAGTTTAATACATAAATATAAAACAATTTAAAATATAAAAAGGTTATTCGAAGTGGTATCCATTGGCTGCCATACAGTCCTTTAAACGTTGAGGCCAATTATCAATAGAAGCACGCACTGTTTCCATGGGAAAATTCTTCACTGCCAATCGTACGGATTGTTTTAGGGACTCCAAATTATCATGGCGTTTAGAGCAAGCCGTACTCTCTAAAACTGACCGTAAATCATAATCCAGCGGATTAAGATCGGGACTAGACGACGGCCAGTCTTCAGCTCTGATGAAGTCCGAAACGTTCGTTTCCAACCAAGACTGCGTAGACTGAGCTTTATGACCCGGCGCCGAGTCTTGCTAGAAGGACCATTCTTGGTTATTGAACATGGTGTTGTTAACGGGCTTCACTACCTTCTCAAGATTGGTATCTTGATACACTTGTGCCGATGTTTTGATACTTTTCTCACAAAAGTATGGCTCAGTCACTCCTTCATAGCTAATACTCCAGCAAACCATCACTGAAGTCGGATAGTGCCCACGTTGCTTTTTTTTTTTTTTTCTGTTTTTTTCTGTGATCTCCCTTTGCGTACCGCTTCAGTACTTGGTTCGATTTTACCACCCTATTCTTTTTAATTTATCAGTTAAGAAATGACCAGTACATCACTTATAGGCTGCAAGTCCTAAGTCATCTTTTAAAATACGCGACATGGTTCTAGGTGCTATCTTCATCTCCCGAGATAAAATCTTTTGCTTTCGGACAGGATTTCTTCGAATTCTTTCTCTTACTGCTTTGACCACCTTTTTCGTACGAACACTACGTGGACGGCCAGATCTTTTGCTGTCACAAACAGAGGAGGTCTCATTGTACCTAATAATAGCCCGGTACACAAACAAACCTACTTTGTATAATGCATATCACAGCGATTCGGTTCTCTTTATCGATTGTTTGCGGATGATACCTCTTTGACATTCAGAATTAATAGACGGTTAGGTAATTATGACGAAGTTAACGATGCTCTCTCTAAAGTTATTCATTGGTTTAGTGTTAATAATCTGCTTTTAAATGATAAAAAGACTAAAGTAACTAAGTTCTCAACACCTAATGTAAGACCAATGTACATGTTAATGGAACTAATTTAGCCCCTGTGGAGACAACTGTGTTCTTGGGTATAACAGTTGACTCCAGACTACAATGGGGCCCACAAATTGAAAAATTATCAGGAAAACTAAGTTCTGCAGCCTATGCAGTGAAAACTATTAGACGACTCACTGATATTAATACGGCTAGAATAGTTTATTTCAGCTACTTTCATAGTATTATGTCATATGGAATTCTTCTTTGGGGTAACTCCGCGGACATTAACACCATCTTTTTATTGCAAAAGAGAGCCATAAGAGCTATCTACAAACTTGGTCCCCGGGAGAGCCTTAGAGAAAAATTCAAAGAAATAAATATTTTAACAGTCGCATCGCAATATATCTATGAAAATCTTTTGTATGTCCATAAAAACATAGACTCATTTTGTAAAAAGAGTGATACTCATAGCATAAATACTAGATATAAGCATAATCTTGTGTTACATGCAAGCCGTCTCCACAAAATAAGTAATTCTTTTATGGGGCAATGTATACGGTACTATAACAAACTTCCCAGCAATATAAGAGAATTGTCAATAAACAAATTTAAAACTACTATTAAAGCCAAATTGTGTAGCAGGGCATATTATAAAGTATCTGACTATATTAATGATAAAAATGCCTGGGAGTGAGTCGATCCAATTATAATGTAATTAATAAAATATGTAAATTTGTTTGGATACCAAAAGAGGGATGCCTGAGTTTTTTGGCAGTATTTTTATCAGTGCTCACCTAGTCATAAACTGCACGGTAGGGAAAAAATTGTGACGATTCCAAACAAATGTAGCCATTTTTACGGAATAAAAAGATTTTGACTTTGACTTTAACTTTGACCCCACTCCATTTTAATATCGCAAAATATTGTACAATGTCTTGGCGCCAAAATGAGAAAACCCAATGAACATACATATAAAAATGACAGATTCCAAATTCAAATGTAATATTTTGTTTATTTTTAATTATAACTGTATTTATGGCCAGCCTAAGTACTTAAATATATTTCGTGTATATCGGAAACGTGTGTCGGAAGTGTGTGTTGCCAGTGATGACATACAGAAGCTAAGACGTGACCCTTGACTGCAGGCCGTATGTGGAACCTCAAGGTCGTTTAGCGTGCTGTGGAATGAGCTATGCTCGGGGTTTCTCTGCGTGATAGAATCAGAAATGAGGACATCCACAGTAGAACTAAGGTAACCGACAAAGCACACAAGATAAGCAAGCTGAAGTGGCAGTGGGCCGGCCACATAGTTCGTAGAACCGACAACCGCTGGGGAAGGAAGGTTCTCAAATAACGTCCCCGTACTGGCACACGTAAACTTGCTCGCATTCTGCGTTTTTGAAGTTGTAATAAATGCATATATTCTAAAGTGATTTATCAATAGATGAAGGTACTTTTTTGTTGATCTGGATCCTCTAAACCCACCAATAGTATCCATGGACATGATTTCAAATGGTTTTGTTGCTGGTTCTAGTTGTGACATTAATCCAAATTTACCTTGGCCTCTTGATTTACTTTTTATGCATGTTTCACAATTTTTACAAAAATTTGTTATATTTCTTGTTAAATCTTTCGCAGTATATCTTGGATTTATTTTTTCTGCAATTGTCTGATTCCAACATGGCATAAATCTTCATGCACTTGTTTTATAAGTCTTTTTCTAAATTCTTCAGAAAGAAATAATTATTTCCTGTTTTTTCATTTTCTTGTAATATATTTCACATTCTGTTTATTTTCTTTTATTGTTTAATTTTTCTGTCATTATTTCTTCTATTTTAATCAAATTTTCTATACCTGGTATACATTCTGTGTACTAAGTATCGGGAATTTGTCAATAAAACAAAAAATACAAATTATTCATCTAAATTTATTTTATCGCCTTCAAAGTAGGCCCCATCGCTTGCAATACAACATCTCCACCGCTTCACCCAGTCTTCCATACATTTTTCATAGGCTATTTGCGGTATGGCCTTTAGCTCATTCAGCGAATTTTCTTTTATGGCTTCTATCGACTCAAAACGTTTTCCTCGAAGTGGTAATTTTAACTTGGGAAATAAAAAAAAGTCAGACGGAGCCATATCAGGTGAATACGGTGCTTGGTCGAGAACTTTTGTTGAATTTTTCGCTAAAAACTCTTTCACTATAATGGCTGTGTGTGATGGTGCATTATCATGGTGCAGCATCCATGAGTTGTGTTGCCACAAATCTGGACGTTTTCGGCGGATACTCTCACGCAAACGCTTCATGACGCCTAAATAATATTCTTTATTCACTGTTTCTCCCTCTGGAAGGAATTCGGAGTGAACCACACCACGGTAGTCAAAAAAAACTGTCAGCATCACCTTGATTTTGGAGCGACTTTGCCGCGGTTTTTTGGGTTTCGGCTCGTTTTCGAGACGCCATTCTGAAGACTGTTGGCTTGTTTGCATGTCGTACTCATAAACCCATGTCTCGTCGCCAGTTATTATACGTTTCATAAAGGTCGGATCCGTAGAAGCTCGGGAAACCATGTCTTCAGCGACATGCTTTCGCTGCGCTTTTTGAACAAAATTGAGCTCTTTTGGAACTAGTCGAGCGGCGACGCGTTTCATGCCTAAAATGTCAATGAGAATGTTGTGGACGGACTTAAAAGATATGTTCACCTCACTAGCCAACTCTCTCAGACTCATACGTCGATTTTCGAGCACTAGCTTCTTGATTCTGTCGATGTTTTCTCTGGTCGTAGCGGTTGAAGGTCTACCAGAACGAGGCAAGTCTACTACTACTTCTCGGCCTTCTTTAAAAGCCTTATACCATTCATAAGCCCTTGTTTTCGATATACACGATTCGCCGTAGGTATTTCGCAACATTTTTAGTGATTCACCACATGAAATATCATTTGAAACACAAAATTTAAGGCACACTCTTTGTTCAACAATATTTTCCATTGTAAAAATCGCCGAGGACTCAAAACTATGACCAACAAAAAGTGTAGTTTAAAACAAATTAAATGACAGATCCCGCTCAAATTTTGCGCGCTAAATCAGTACAGTGCTACCAACATGCAGTAAAAAAATTAGAACGACCTCTTTTACGCGGGTCTTTTTATTGACATATTCCCGATACTTTTTACACAGAGTAGTATATTTTATTACGAAATCATATTGAGATAAATAGAATGTTAGGTCTCCTATTTATTCATCTATTCTAGCTTTTATTTTTATATTTTCTAGAACTTTATGGTCTGAATATAAAATAAACAATTTCCCTATAAGACAGTGATGCCAGTATTTCACAGCTTCTTTTATTGCTAAACACTCTAAGTATATAGCCTTTATCCTTTTTTTGAACTTCATTTTTTTTTAATATGCCATTGGCTTATCTTTTCCACCTGGTTGAGTTTGTTTTAATATTGCCCTAATACTTTCTAAAGATGCATCTATATAGAGTTTTATTTGTAAATCTTTGTCAAATACAGTCAATCAGGCTATCTTTGGCCCAGTTTGCACATAAAAAGTTAGGCCAATGTTTAAAATAATATGTTACTCAAAAAGATACACTTATTATGGTGGCTTTATGAAGCCTACTTCCAAAAAATTTACTCATTTACCAATAATATCTAGGAAAATAGTTTCAAAATTCCATTTAACCACTGGGCCAATGTTAGATTGTGAGTTGGGCTTGGATTGGCCCAGGTCCCAATTGTAGGTTGTTTTTGCTTATTTTATTTTATTTAAAGCATTTTGCTAACATTGGCCTGCATATTTACCATAAAAACTACAGCTGAGAGCCATAGCCAATAATAATGTATACATTCGTTTTCATTTATTAGTACTAAAATGGGTAAATAAATTGTTGCCATAGGAAAATCAACACAGTTTTTATTCAATCTTATTTTTTTGGTCAACAATGCGTTTTTAACTTATTTACTAACTTACCATATAGCTAAGATAATGAAAAAAGTATCAAAATAATAAAAAAAATATTTAATCCTACATATCATGGGGTTAAACTTTAAAAAAATTCCATTCCATTCCATGGCCAGGAAGTCGTCTTATATGATAAAATACCTTTCTTTCTTTGAATATTAGTGTCATTCAGCATTTGTATGATATTTATATCATTCATTATACAAAACTGAGCCACGGCCTTTAATCACATTAACGCCAATCATCTGAAGGTCCAGTCTACCGTCATGTACTTCGTATGTCTCTATAGAAAAAAAATCTTCCTGTGCTATATCCAAACCACATTCTTCTTCATGTGTCTTCATCTCCTTCCTCTGCCCTTTCTTCACACTTATCGAATATATCTCCTCCCAATATTTTGAATATTTTGAACTTTGGCCCGGGCTCAAGTTACCCTTATTCACCGGTAATAATTTACCTGTTCAATATTTATGGCAATATCATGGGAATTAGCTAATTAAATCTCATAATTTTTGAAAGAAATGATAGATAGACACATATGAGACACTTAAAATAACACTTACCTCCTTAAGTATTCAAATGACAACACAGCAGACAACTTTTTGGCGCTTTCGTAACAAACCGCTCTATTCATACCACAGAAAAAAGCAACTGACGTCTCAACAATGGTAGATGTCAATTATTTGGCAGAATCTGAGCATTTATGAAGATATATTAGAATCGATATTTACAAATCTAGTTTGAAATACATAAAATCATAGCAAAAAAAAAAATATATAATATGCATTTGAAATTTTGGGCCAATTTTATATTGAAGGCTTAAGTTACCCTGATTGACTGTATATACAATACTGGTCGAGAGAACAAATAATCTTTTATTTGTTTACATAAATTTTCGCAGTTTTCGATCTATACTAACATTTAGTTTTTTTCCGTGAGTGGGATAAATGTTACAGTTTAATAGAAACTTTTTTAGTCTTTGTACATAGAGAATTTTTTTAAATAATTTTCTCTATGTACAAAGAGTAAAAAAGTTTCTATTAAGGTGTTACATTATTTGGGCACCGGACTATTACATTCACAAATATAAAGAAAGCTATAATTTATTATATTACGTTACAGATTAAGCAGCTACGGTAAAACATATGAAATATATATTGAAGATATTTACAACTTGCAACATTAAATATTAAAAACCATAGTCTCGAAGTATATTAAAATGACACTGGCATAAAGTAGCAACACTATTGCCATATAATAATAAAAAAAAGTATATTAAAAATAAACAATAAAAAATTATAATAAAGAAGGGCTCTTAATATTTTTGATAAAATTAAATAAAGTAATTTAGTGTATTGTAATGAGAAATCTTACTTAAAAAAATATGATAGATCCAATAAATTAAGAAACTTTGTAGTAACAACTATAAGTAAATAGTGCCTAAAGTAAATAACCTATATGGAACTAGAAAGTCAAATTATCCGATACCAGATTTACTAAAACTTCACCGAAAAATTTTCTAAACTGCCAATAAAAGTGACTTGTATTCGAATTTTCTGTATTGTAAAAACAAATTGACAAAATATTTGTAATGAACCTAAATCTCGCAAAATCAAGCGAATAATATTTGATGTTATATTTAAGCAATTACATGAATAAACGCTGCGAGGTTTTTGTACGTGGGCATATGTGTATGTGATCAGATGTATTGGTCAATGATTAGATAAATAAATATGTTATGGTTGAAACTTGTTATGTAACAAAAAAAAAAGAACAGAAAGAGAGTTCGAACTGTTTTTTCAGCGGTGGGGTAAAGGCTGTCGTGTTGGTGTAGCAGTGACCGTGGGCACAGCCGGCTGGGGAGAGGAAAATGATCAATGACAGAGTGAAGATCACCTAGTCTCCACCACAGCGTCGGCACAGGTAAAGGAGTTTATTAGGCAGTGGTGTCAAAAACACAAAAACACTGACATATATATGACGTCACGCTCAGAGCTCCAAACTGTGTAATGACTGTAGCAGCATTGGAGATTCGGTTAGTAATGTAGTAAATCGTAGGTGAGATTTACTTCAGCATAATAACTATCACAAATTTCAACGAAACAATATTTACGAAATATTCTTGTTTACAATTTATAGAAAATACTAAGAGGAGTAGGGAAAATAAATTAAAAAACAACAAATGTAACAATATGCTTTATATTTGTTTTCCTTACTGTTTTAAAAACTGCTAAAACATATTTATTGGAAAGAGTAAAGTTGACACTTTAGTTTTTTTTAATAAAGATTTCTGAGGACCAACCTACATTTTTAGACATGCCGTCTAAGTCCAAATCACATATGAATGTGGAGAGAGAATAATGTTCATTGCGCATGTGGGAGGTAACTGAGATTTCCAGCGAGTTATCGCACCATAGAATGGCATGTAAGTAAGACAGCCCCTCTGTCATTCAGATTCGAGTTAAATGCAAAGATAATACTTGCAATTTGATCCAACCTGCTTTGTGTGCTTCCGCCACCAATTTAAATTTAAAAAAAAAAGGTAATACTTACTAAATCGGTTTTCTTTTCAAAACTATAGGTCAAACTGCTATGTGGTTTACGCGTGTGCGGACGACAGAAATTGCCCTCAGCAGCGTTCAAGAGAGACAAGAAAGCAAGGCTTCCAGAAGGAAGACTCGAAGGAGCTCATTTAAATTACCAACAAATACCAACAATAAATTACCAACAATCGAATTTTGTTAAGCTAGAAATCACTATCACCCTTTTACTAGGCACTAAGAGGATGATGAATTTAATTTGTGTTTCAGATCAGAAACATCTGGATTCCCATTAGCTTGCGCCGTTGTCGAAATTGTCGAAGCCTCATAATTAAACTGCTTGAAAAATAGCTTATCTACAAAGCCGATTAAAACACGGACGCTTTCTAGCTCCCAAGGCATCCACTAGGTGGTTGCGAATATTCTAGTATCTAATATCGCTACGGAAACTGCGGTTGCATAGGTTTCATTGTCCTCTGATTAGAACATGCCAATCACCATTGCTAAGAGTATTGGGACTCTCGGTGTCGAGATCTCCAGCGAAGTTCAGTACCGAAGTCACCTAAAAGAGAAGGTCAAGCTGGCATCAATGAAACTTGTGCTCAACAGAGCTAAACAGTACTTCAGCCCGGGGCAAAGACTTATGTTATAAAAGTCCCAAGTTAGGCCGCATATGGAGTACTGCAATCACCTCTGCGCAGGGGCACCTGGTTACCAGCTACCCCAGCAGCGGATCGTATGTATGTATGTATACATACGATGATCCTAAACTCACACATGGTATTGAGCCCTACAGTTTAAGGAGTGAATTCGCCTCCCTTTGCGTGTTCTACCGATTGTACAATGGGTTCTGTTCCGAGGAGTTATTCGATATGATGCCAACACCCCGTTTTACAATAGCACAGCTGGCTGATGGTTGGGAGTTCATCCTCATACTCTGGAGCCGCAATGGTCGCGTGCTGTGTGGTTCCAGAGAAGTTTTCTACCGAGAACTATTAAGTTGTGGAATGAGCTTTCTGCCGTGGTTTCCGCAATGGGCTACAGGATGGGGTTCTTCAAGCAAAACGTGAAGAGGTTTTTATAGGGTCGGCAACGCAAGAGTGACACTTCAAAAACTATATGTACATATTGGATATATTGGTGTTGCAAATGTCCATAGGCTACTGTAACTGCTTAGCATCAGGCAGGCGGTACGCTTGTTTGACACCTTAGTGGTATAAAATAATAAAAAAAAGCTGCTGCTTCCGTGAAATTTACGCATCGTACCCGGGAAGGCCGCTATTCTCGGGTCCGATGCGTAAATTTTACGGAATCCATCCTAGTCTGCTGACTTATATTACCTTACTTGACGCTATCGGGCAGGTCGAGGCGGATTGTGTCGGGCGTCAGGCATTTGCGTCCGGATGAGACAGAGTGGTTAGAATAACCAAGTGGCGCATGCACTGAAATATTGTATTCATCAGGGCGTGTTGTGATAAAAATGTCCAGTAGTGAGCTTGCATCGTCCTATATATCGTTGGAGAATGAACCAATTAAGAAAAACTAGGTCTGAGTAAATTCATGAGTAGATCACAGCCAGTGAACAGAAAGCCAAGTCACTCGACATAGTGGGTATTAAAATCTACTAAAAGGTATATTGCATCATAAGGGCGGGCTCTTTTACTAGCTTTCGTAATGTTATCATCATATCACATAATGACGTGGTTGAGATTTGGAATCTCGGATTTTAAGCTGAATATTAATAAAATCGTCGTCAGCGTCTGCATGTATGGATACTTTATGTTTAATAATAAAAGCATGGTGAGTATAATATAGGTATATAACAAGAACTCTGTAGGTATGCATCACAAATATATTGTTTACCAAATGTTTATTGTCTCGGATTATTCAGAGTTGTAAAATAACAAAATAACGTTTAGCAAAGAATACTAATTTACGATTGCCCTACATTCAAGGAGTACGCTGGCGGTCACTACACCCATGTCAAAACACACTGCTGTTTGGTAAACAAATAAATAGGGAGAATGTCGGCGGCACTGCGAGTTTTGAAAGTAATTTTCTGTTTTACAACGAATTTGTTCGAGCAGAACACGAAGTTTCCAAGGGGAGACTATTTCTCGAATGCCTTTTTAGAAAACTAATTGCATTCATTTAAGATATAACAGCAAACAAGCTGCCAACATTTTAAAAGAAAAGAAAGAAATGAGAAGTAAATGTCTAAAGTGGCAATAATATTTTATATACCGAAACAGATTTTATCGCCCTGCCCTAAAATATGGCTACAAACAGAAGCGATTGGATACTCGCTAACAGATGCGCTGTGTACACCTACAACTGACAAAAATGGATTTGGGATTTAACTTTCATAATTTTTCGTCAATTTATCAGGATTCTTTATTTTTTTATAAAACTAGATTGGCAAACAAGCATGCGGCCCGCATTAAATGGTAAGCGATTACAGCAGCCTATTGGCTCGCAACACTACGGGATGTTACCCTCACGCTTCCAATCTTGTGACGTAAGGCTGTTTCGTCACAGTACCGAGTAATTTCCATGCCATATCTCTTTATACCTAACACAGCTATATAAATATAGCTGCTTGGCGGTAGAAATAGGTGAGACAGAGGTACCTACGCAGACGACTTTTGTTGCAAGTCTCCCTCTGGTTCTCTGCTAGAGTATCGGTATTTTTACATCGAAGGCAAAATTTTATTAACTAAAATGATGTCATTATTGTCATATGCTTAATTGTGGGCGATTGGTTTGAGGACATTTCTTCTATGACAAGTGTTCCGACCAATTTAAACAAACTAAGCTAGTTTGTATTTTGATCGTTGGCAAGTTGCAAAGAGTAGCATACTTTCATATTTTAATTAATATATAAAGAGTAGTGGTGAAGTTCATACTAATTACTAACATTTACAATATAAAAATTATTCTATTATATCAGCGGTTTAGGAAAAATAATAATGCAATTATTTGTGGGGACAGCTGTGCATGTTTGTGTGTGTACAAAAATTCACACCAAAAAAACGTTAAAACTTTTTAAAAAGGAAACTCCTAATTCTTAATATAATTTTGGATTTTTTCTCCAAATTAAATACAATAGAAAATCCAACAAAATTTTTGGAACTAAATATAATCGTTTTGTGAAGAAGTTCATGATCTAGTCTAACGAAAATTCTTCAGCAGGGATATCATTCCTTAACCTATTACCTAATAGGCAGCTGAAACTAGCTACTACCAGGCGGGTCGTACGCTTAATTGATATGTTAGCAGTAAAGGAAGAAAACTCTTCTGGAATTGCACTACATGTAAATGTTTCGGTTCATACATGTGTGGATGAACTTTCTACGCAACCCTCCTATATTTTCATATTACACAGCAAATAAAGCCTGTTCTCAAATAAAATGAATGAGCTTTCAATAAAAGTAGATTTTCATATAGTAGAGGCGCCCTTTACAGCAGTCGATGCGATAAAATGTGGCCATAACGGAAGGAACTTGATTCCTGTCAGAATGGTGAAACTGCCTCTATAAAGTAACGTGAAACAACCAATGAAAGGGACTCTTTTATTTCCATTAATCGTATCTCCAGCAAACCTCACTTAATATGGATTTTGTTTTTGTTTTGTTTTATACTAATTAAGAAATAAATAAAGTTTATTTTATCAATCCTTTTGATTGGAATATTTTGCAGATTGCTCGTGATGTTTTTTGATTAATCCTGTCAAAATATTGTATCAATAAAACATGCCTTATTGTCCTATCCAGCTTCATGAAACACTTATTATTTCTTTTTTGTTCAGAGCTATCAGTACATAACCGAACCTTCCTTGGAACAAATAAGACTTAGTGGTAATCTATGCCTCTTTGCCTGGTAACTAAAAACCTGATAAAGTTTATGAGATCCGATATCGGATATCTTGAAAATGCCGATGAACACAACCCACGTGCGAGATCGACCGATTAGACAGAGGGAAATTGTAACATACAATGTCGCAGTCACGGCCCTCCACAATGAGGGGCTGAATAAAAAAAGAAAAGAAGAAACTGTGTAATAGACGTATAACCGCACAATCCAAGTTGATGGATCTATGAACTTTAATTATTGTTTACAAGTTCTGAAGAGCAGTCATCGTTATAAAGATTTTGTGAGCGGAAAGGTTTTCAAAACTGAAAGATATGCAGATGGATTTAAATTTTTTAAAGTATTTTAACGTTGCGTACGTTATATCTTATATACGTAGAAGGAAACATAAAATATTATCATCACGATATTTATGGATTTAAAGAGATATTTGAGAACAGACATTGTAATATTTCCTATTTACATAATTCAGACGTGCATATATTCAAGGAATCAACTGTGCTGAAATACATCCAAAAGATTTCAACAGTGATTTTTTAAAGCATATTTCTATAGAATATCTACTTACAGTTTTTGAATAGAAGAAATTGTAGCGGAAATTGCGCAGTTTCTAATATTTTCTGTGCATGTGTAATCAGTGGTCGGTAAGATAACGGGACGCTAGTTCATCATAAAGCCGGGGCTACACCGTCTGCACCCTACACAATACAATGTGCGGCGGACGTTGAATTTGTTTATTTTTTAGTTTCTCTTTTAATGCCGCAGCGGCCGGCCTTTTAGCAAAGCTTAGCGCTGCTTTTGTTTCATCCACGATGTCGTATTTGATACACATTTCTCTTATCTATTCATACTGTGAGTATTAATTGTATAAACTGCTGCTATTTTTCACTACGCACGAAATTAATTAAAATAAAAAGGACGTAACAGTATTTAAATTAAAGTTAAATAATTTGAATCTTTTAATTTTTAGTTTTAGGATTTATATCTATATATTTACAGTAGTAGTATGAATTCTCAAGAAACAGACATAACCATGAAGGAAATAATCTATGGAGAATGACTGATTATGCGTAGTAAATCAATTCACCACTACGGGTCGGTGGGTAAAGTAGAACGCGTAGCTCTCATTGGCAAGTTCGCGGATAAACGTAACGTCATTTGTCGGCTTATTGGTTAAAATATCATCCCATTGGACAATAGGCTCGAATCACTGAGATATTTAAGCGCTAAAAATAAAGATTTTGTGAGCACGGGAAGTGTTTTTTTATTGGTTTTTATACATAACGAGAAATAATTAGAATATGATTGTTTAATCACTAACAAAGTTCGAGTACGAGTACAAGACGAACATAATATTTGTTCGTGATGGAATGTTTCAAATTACAGATACATTATTGGCATGCGTATGGTACAGATAACAAAATATGGTGACGAGAAATTTTCACTAAATTATACTTTAGTATAGTTATAGTCTAATTTGAGCCACAACAACGAGTATAATCTATACATCTATTCAGATAAATAAAATTGGAGTGTCTGTTTGTAATATTAAAATAACCGCTTTTTACTAAATGCATATGGATATATACACGGTACATATACCAAAATGAATATTTTTACAATTTTTGTCTGTCCGTCTGTCTGTTTGTTCCGGCTAATCTCTGAAACGGCTGGACCGATTTTGACGGGACTTTCACTGGTAGGTAGACGACTGTTCAGAGCACAATATAGGGTACTTTTTATCCCGTAAATATTTAGGGTTCCTGCGTAAAATATGAAAAACTGTTAAAATTAGGGGGAAATATCTTCCCCTTGGGGGGTGCGATTCACAAAATAGAAGAAATTCATTAAAATTAGCATAGGTATTTCTATACGCGAAATACAGAATTAATAAGTTATAGTAAACTCTGCGAACTGAACAATAACTTTTTTGTTAAATTCCACGCGGACGAAGTCGCGGGCACAGCTAGTTACGAGTATTATATATAAGGTGCCATTATTTTTTCATAAATAACACCTTTAAGTACGGTAGCTGAGGAGTGTTACGGCCAAGTACGGTGCCTGATCCAAACTTCTCGATTAACTTTTCCATTATAAGTTGAAATAAAATCAGCACACTGTCTGTGGTGACGTCGGCCCGTGTCGTTTGTTCGGTTTATGTTTTGTTGAGTCTCATCGCACGATTACCGTCATATGACCGTCAGGAGTAATTTCGTCACTCGCCGATGATGATCTGATGGAGAAACTTACGGCATCACACTTTTTGTCCGTCCTTTTCAGAAAGGGAAGGAATTTCCCCACTTGATATGAAGCGGTTACCTTGCGCTTGCAATACATGAATTACACTGGTTAACAAAATTTAAGCTTCATGGTGCCACACGAACTTTTTTAGTGTTTTTTCTAAGTATTGTGTTGTAAATAATACGAGTAATACGCAGTTCTTTTTGTCATGTATAAATTTTATTTGATTAAGAAACATGAATTACAAAGAAAATATTAAACAGCTCTCCAGAAACATGTAGTATGTAAAGTAAAGGTCTACGATTTTCTGGGATATTTGACTTGCCGTTGGTCCCTTTTGATAGTCCAGTAGTAGTCAGCTAACATCCTTAGACTCCAACTACTTTGGTGACGCTTCTCCATCTTTGAAATGTTCTGATGGAACCCTTCTCTATTCTCATCACTTACTGCTCCTAAATTGTCAGGGAAAAAAATCAATTTTTGCAATTGCAACCCAAAGCTTCTATATGTCAATACAATCTCGTTAATCAATTCTTTATGATTCTCACTTATGGTTACTAATCAATAACGTTCTTGAAGCATTGGCAAGCTTATTTGTCTTAAAGGTTCAATTTTTGTCCGAATTTTGGGTCTTTTATTAATTACCTGATTTGAGGTTTTACGAAAATGCCTTCTTTGATTTTAGCATCCCTTATTCTGGGGAATTTCTCTTTTAAATCCAAAAACTTATTTCAACTCTTAACGTTGTAGATGGAACTGATATAATGTAAATTGACATTATGAGTGGTAAATCATATTGCTGAAGATAAATTAGGGTATCGAACTGTGTGTTATACCTTCGGATTTATACCTTTTGTTGGAGTATGGCGAAAACAGCAGTCTGAAACATGATCTTTATGCTCGTATATCGTCTCGTTATTTTAAGAGAGGTAGGGCGCATCGACGCATCCCCTCTGGGGAAGTACCTTCACCGCACAGAAAACCGCAGCCAAATAACAACTCCCTAGAGGGTTGTTGTGTTCCTGCGCGTGAGTGAGGTCACCAGTGAGCCATATGGAGTTGCTGTGTTAGCAGCAAAGGTGGCATCGCGCGAGTTAATGTATTGCAAGCGTCTATAGGCTACGGTAATCGCTTTACATCAGGTAGGCCATATGCTTGCATGCGTCCCGACGCTGTATAAAAAAAGGGGGTTAAAGTATGAAATGGCCATTTTATAGTAATAGATATTTTGAATTGACATTAAACCTTCATGGTGTGAGATATTCGAGTGAAACTTTTTTTACATGATTTTCGAATTTCGTTTGTTTTTTTTTTGTTCAATATAGATGGGAAAGATGAATACTTCGAAAATCCGAGTAATTTTTGAATACGAGTTCCGATGCGGAACTAACGCGGCAGAAACGGCTCGCAATACCAACGCTGCGTTTGGAGAGGAGACTGCTACTGAAGGCACCGTGCGTTTTTGGTTTAAACACTTTCGTAATAGAAACTTGACGAACGAACCACGTGGAAGACCGCCAACACAGGTGAATAACGCTAAATTGAAGGAGATGGTGGAAGCCGATCCGAGTCTTACCTACAATATTGATTCATTTGCATCAAATCAATAAGATAAAAAAATATGAAAATAGGTGCCTCATGATTTGAGTGATCTGCAGAAAGAAACGCGTGTTGAAACTTGTGTTGCCTTGTTGTATCAATATAGAAATGGAGGAATATTGAATCGAATTGTGACATGTGATGAAAAGTTGATTCTTTGCGATAACCGTAAGCGAAAAAGGCAATGGCTGTCCCCAAGTCAAACGCCGCAACCTAAAGCAAAGCTTACCAACAAAAAGGTAACAGTAACTGTTTGGTGGTCTCTTCATGGCGTTATTCATTATAGCTTTCTCAGATCTGGTCAAGCAATAACAGCCATCTGCTGCCGAACTACTATGCCGAACTTCGAACAATGATGGCGAATTGAAATTAAACAATTTTTAACGGAAGTAACGCGTGTTTTATTTATTTTGTTGAACCTGACGTTTTGAACGCTTTGCAGCGTCTTCCTGCGACAACGGACGCTGCAAAGCGTTCGAAACGTTAAAAATTGTTTAATTTCAATGTGTAACAATCGCGAAAACCTAAGACAATACAATGATGGCGAAACTGGCAGTGAAACAGCACCGACTCCTGAATCGATCTTCACCATTATTGTTCCATGATAACGCGAGAATTCACACTGCACGAGAAACCGTTGTAACTCTACAGGAGCTGCAGTAAGAAACCTTACGTCATCCTCCGTACTTGCCAGACATTGCTCCTTCTGACTACCATTTTATTTCGTGATTTGGACAATTTTCTACGTGGTAAATCATTTTATTCTGCGAAGGCAGTACAAAATGCTTTCACATAGTTTGTCGAATCTAGATCCCCAGAGTTCTATCGCAAAGGCATAAATAAACTTTCGATTAGATAGAAATTTTATTATTATGGTATGGATTTCAGAGTAGGAAGAGATATGCTCCTTTGGTTCGGACATGTAGAAAGAATGCAAGAGGAATGAATGACGAAACAGATATCAACGCAAAACGCGAAAGCAGAAGGTTGTAGGTCCCGAGGAAGACCTAGACTTGCCTACCACGACCAAATAGATCAGGTGTTATTAGAAGGCGGTGTCGGGAGTATTACGTACCGGCAAGCGTGCATCTAAGGAACGATGACTGATGTTTAATGACGCTTGGTGCACTATGCATACGCCGCAAGGGACTTGGCGTGAAGTAATAGATAGATAGATTTAAAAATATTTAATCAACTCTGACCTTACTTAGTGTAGGTGCATCTACCTACACTGCTAAAACTGTAAACTAAAACACTAACACTAACTGTAAACAAGGGTCTTTCTTGTTTTACGTTAGGTAGATTAGGTAATTACTTTATATTCATACATTTCTTGAAAAGCTTTACATATTGTGTATTGGAATATGAAAACCTTCGATTCCTCCACCCAGCCACTTTTGACTATTTGTTTGATACCATCGATCCATGTGAAGGATAGCAAACGGTTAACGTGAAAAAGTGGATGTTGACGATAAAGAAATTCGATGGAGAAGGTCATTAATGGTATTTTTAAATTCTATAAGTTACGTTGATACGATCATCGTGTATCTTTCCAACTGTGAACCGACGCAAATATGTACCTAGTATAAAATATTGATTTTGACATATTTGCGCGGTATGAACGTGCCGTAGATTTCCTCAATATAGACCAATTAATCCCACCCGTACCTCTTTATTATTATTATGTATTGCTTGTCTGAAGTAGACGTAGTTATTTACTGCTTCGAAACTTCCAGAATAATAGGTCCGCCGCGGACTTTAAAACATGGGCAGGTGAAGGCCTTCTCTCCATACAGCGGCACGTTGAACCAGTCGAACTGTGTTTCGCTAATATTTTTGGTTATGTACCGACATAACAGATTATTAATTGCTTTAGGTTTAGCACTCGGCAGAGCACTTTGCTTCTTTTTTATTCTGCCGATTGAAATATTTCCTGTCTAATTATATGTTCCTTTGTGTCATGCTGCCTTACCCACATTAACAGCGGCTTTAAATAAATTAGTTACGAAGGTCCACTCGGAATTTTTCCAAAGTAATTTGGGAAATTGTTACACACAGATTCGATTTCATCTTACGGGCTCTTTCGACTTTATAGCTGGGTTTACTTAGGGTCAGTTTAGTAGCAACTTTCCAAGTCGATTCCTTCTGAGGCTTCTCGTCCGTAAATGAATTCATAAACGGACTGTATTTGAGACCTATTGAATTCCTTTATGATATAAAATTAAATAAAAAAACTGCTCTCTGCAAAAATGATCTGCTAAAAATGAAAAACAATTTCCTCCAGTGATAAGTCACTCTAAACCAAACCAAGTCATGTCTGTGCTTGGCATTAAAATCACTGATAAAAAGCATGACACTGTACGGCGCAGGTTTAGGTATTAGGTATACATTATAGACTCTCTTTCTGTTGTAACTCTCTTATCAGTATGTAACATAATACTCTGTAAGCAGGCGGATACGGATTGAGAAAGGTGTTTCATATTCCCAGGGATTTGAAATAAAATACCAGTATAAGGATTTAATATTAAATATTTAAAGGAATAAAATGTAAGTCACTGAATATTTAAGTACAAACTATATCTGTTATAATTGATTGCATAAGAAAAATACAACACTTTCGTTTCTGCGTAACGCAAACCCATCCGAAATAAGAGAAAAACTTCAACTCCATTATACTGTAGGGCACGAAAGGTTAATTTGGTTAAAGTACATTTTTGCCAGCAAAAGGGATGAGCGTTAATTACATGTTATTCAAATAAGCTTGTATATATTTGCATGCGGTAATAAAGAAAGTTAAATTGCTCCGCCCTCGTTCTATCCTTACTAATTCTTATGGATACACCAATTAAATTATAGTAGATTCTTAAGGCGTTTCACAAATTGTTTGTGATAAGTTATGAATTAGCACTTATATAATTCTAATTTCTTAAATGAAAATTATTTTATAAATCATTTATTAATTGTTTGAGCACAGAACAGTTAATAGTTAAATTTCATAATACCATTTATTGTGTGGTATCACCGGCTAACTGTATCTAAGAAAATTGTCACTATCAAGATCAGTCTTATAAGTGCTCGAGAATACAAATATTTTTTTACGAAATATTTATCTCCAGTTTTTATTTTCATGTATCTATTTTCTTCCTACTTACCCAGCATGTACACTACTGGACTTGCTATCATCCTGATCGTTAATGGGCAATGCTCGTTCGGCGCTACTATATCTAAATCTTACCTACTTATTACTATTTATACACTTATAATCGACTAATAAAATTTAACAGAGGTAGGGCGCATCAAATCAGCGTCCGTCTGGGAAAGTACCTCTACCTCACCGAAAATAGTAGTCAAATAACCACTTCCTGGAGGGTTGTGTGGTTCTGCGTGAGTGAGAGTTGCTGTCTTAGCAGCAGAGGTGGCGTCGTGCGAGTGATACTAAATGTATTGCAAGCCTTCATAGGCTACGGTACCCGCTTTACATCAGGTGGGCCGTATGCTTTTTTTTATATACAACGTCGGGAGGCATACATACAATACATTCGCCATCCCGAGTTTAACATACTCATTTAGGATAATTCTGTACCAACCTACCAAATATAGGAAACATCACCCCAGATCTTGCATACAAAGACTCACGCTACTAAAACACTAAGGAGGACGAGACATAATTGACATAATACACAGACTCTTCGCACATTCTTCTACAGTAAATCACAAAATTCTACCTTACATTACAACACGCGTTTTGTATCAACCGTCGGGTCCTAGAATACAAGCGAAGCTCATAAACCACATCTCCGTAGTTTAATTTAGACAAAACTAAAGAATCACAAAGTAACACGCGGACTTTCTCATTTAATAGATACCTGATTTTATATAAAACTTTGAGGCTATAAAAACAACTCCGTACTAAACTGCTAACATGACCTCCAAAACGTAGTTCGCTGTCAATCGTTATACCAAGATCGCAAGCATTATCGACACGCTGGACCAATTGCCCTGCAATAATAATTTTGGGGTTACTGCGTATGATAAATTCAATTTGTTTCCATTTAGAGTCCAAAATCATAAACTTAGATTTCTTGGGATTAAGAACCAATGCATTACTACAGACCAAGAAGCAATTCGATCTAGATCTTCAATAATTCTTGTTATCACTTCTGTCGCGCCTTCACGTGGAATAGATGTGTAAATTTGGGCATTATCAGCAAAAAGGTGGTAATTACAAAATTGTATCTGCTTACTGAGATCTGCGGCATAGAAGAGGAAAAGTAAGGGTCCTAATGTCGTGCCTTGTAGCACCCCACGATTAACGTTTGAAAAGCTAGATAACAAAGTTTTACGATCTTCTTTAACAAGTTTGACAGACTGTATCCGTATAACCAGATAACTGTCAAAGCGATGGCCTTGTCATCTAGACCACAGTACGTTAGTTTCGCCAGAAGTAGTTGAATACTCGTATTAATACTATCAAAGGCACAAAAGTCCAGTAGAGACAGAATCGTCCCCATTCCATTATCTTGAGCCGTGAGGATTTTTACC
Source organism: Pyralis farinalis (assembly GCA_947507595.1). Classification (NCBI taxonomy): domain Eukaryota; kingdom Metazoa; phylum Arthropoda; class Insecta; order Lepidoptera; family Pyralidae; genus Pyralis; species Pyralis farinalis. The sequence continues at coordinate 17,923,589 of OX382266.1, read as the reverse complement.
ACAACATCCAGCAATGCAGATACTGTGCCCCTACTACTGCGAAATCCTAAATCCTGGTATAAATAAAAGTCGCAAAGTGCCAGGTCAGTCCTGCAAAAAGGACAATATACTAGTTCCACAAAGTCCATTGACAAATATTGGATTATCCATCTGACCGAATGAGATGGAGCATTGTCGTGACGGAGTAGGATCTCACATCTTAGATGAACATTTTCCAACATAACTGGTAAAAAATTAACTAACATATTAATGTGCAGTAGTAGTCCACAATTGTCGGGAAATGACATGTTTGTCCAAATAACGAGGTAATCATGGTCTGCCCATTTTTAATTTTGCTGCCAAAACCTCGAATGGATCCATTAGGTAAATTGACACTTGGTTATGAATTTGTAATTATATATTACCAGCTTTCACCACTTGTGATAATGATAACCTTTTAACTATTTCACGACACCAATCCAAACGACGGCGTTTGTCGATTGTAAGATCCATCCATTACAAAGCTTTCTAACGCTTAATTGTTATGTAAGACTTGGTATACTTCGCTCATACAATGGTGCCTATACTTGCTCAAATCGGATAATATGTGATTCCGTGTTGCTGTGAAAACGAAGAGCACCTTTAGTATCTTTAGCAAGGAGTACGAATTTCGAAGAAAAGGTATAAATAAATATGAATATTGTCGGACAAATTACACAGCGCCATCTAGCCCCAAAGTAAGCGAAGCTTGTGTTATGGGTACTAGACAACTGATAAACATACGTAAATACTTTTTTTTTTTTTGTAAATACATACTTATTATACATAGAAAATACCCAGACCAAGACAAACAGACATGTTCATGCACACAAATGTTTGTCCTGTGTGGGAATCGAACCCACGAGCGGTGGTGTCAAAGTAGCGCAACAACGCGTTTCACCACTGCGCCACCGAGCTCGTCAAATGGTATGATAATGTTAAACTATAAGAATAAAATAGATTTTAGTTTGTTCTGTTTTCTCAGACCTATTTCATTGAATCCGATTCGTATTTTACAATAATCGGAGGAAAGAAGGTTTCTTAATTCTTCAATTCATTCAAACAATTATCACATATATCTTATTTGATTCGAGGTCAAAGTACATCCTATACCTAACGTAACTTGCAAAATAATATGTTTTATAATCCTTGCAAAAGTTGTTTAGTTTACTGATTATTCAAAATCATGTATTTATAACATGTTTTTATAAAATGCGTTTATTATTTTGCAAAAAAAAACGCATTTTAATATTTCTCCTTCAATGTGTATTAAGTTTAGTACTATAAATAAACATAGCCGGCCGCCGTAGCACTTATCCGGATGGTCTAATTTTCATAAATCAGTCACGGCTTGTAAAATACAATGTAACTACTTCACATAAACACAATTTGTTTTCTCCCTACGAGGAGGAAGGAAATACAATCATTTGCAAAAACGGGGTACTATTCGGCATAAATCGCTTCTACAGAGGCTACTCACACATTTTCATATTAGTTTTGAATTGTACAATTTATTTCAATGGCATGTAGGTGATAGAGGGGTCATGATTTAATGGAAACACTAAATGTTATCAACTAAAGTTTAATACAGTATGATTATAACATTGATTGTTATGATGACATATTCAAATTTATTGTAAACGTCTCATACTAGGTATATACAGAAATTATTCAAAATCATTCGAATTTTTTTTATCTTTTCGTATTCAAAATAGTTGAGAATTACGTCTTCCCAAATAAAATAATTGAAAGGTCGATGGCATCGTTGCGCGTATCATTCTAACTAAACACAGCAGGCAGCAAACAGCAGGTTCGGCAACGTCGACCGCTGCCTGTCTATGGATGGATTTATGTATCACGAGTTTCTCCGTGCTTCGGAGGGCACGTTAAGGCGTCGATCCCGGCTGTTGTCGATAGATGACAGTCGTTAAGCTAAGTCAGTGGCCTTCGGGCGGCTTGAAAACACTGGCTTCCGCCAATCCGCGTTTGAGCAGCGTGGTGGAGTATGCTCTAAACCCATTCGGTTGAAGGGAGACCCGTATCCCTGCAGTAGGATAAATAAGGGTTGATGTAGTGGATGTGGAAATAAAATAATATTCATGCATTACTGGCAACATAAAATGAGTGAGATATTGAAAGATCGAGTCATGTGGCGCTCGGTACCCTCTGCCTACCAAGGGATTTGGCGTGAAGTTATACATAGATACTAGCAACATAAATATTACAAGCTGTAACATTTAATGTACACCAGAACAAGCGAATTGCAAAAAATTAAAAAGTATAATGTAAATTAAAATGTAATAATCAAAATGTAAATTAAAAAAGAAATAACAAAATGTAAATTAGATTACAAAAGAATACAATGTATTGTATTCAAACAAAGCTCGTCTTAAAAATATGTATATGGCCTTGTAGAAATTTATTTTAAAAATATTTAGAGTTCATAATGATGCCAAACAAGTATAATAGTGCTACAGTTAATAAAAACTTAAAAGATATCTGGACGTTTCATCAGCTACCAACGATCAAGAGTATCAATTTAATAATGTAATAATTTAATTTAACTGCAATCCTTTCTAAGTAGTATAAAATTGCTAATGACAGCAATTAAAATACTATTAGCTGAAGAGTGAAACATAGTACCCACGACTATAACAACGGCTTTCGCAACGTAAAAGTGTAGGAATTATGATAATGCCAGCTGGCTTTTATTTTACCAGCTATTAATGGATCCACGTTGTATTGTACGAAGAAAGCCACTCAAGCCGTTATGACTTGTTACTGTTATTGCTTATTCTTCCTGTTTATTTATTATCTACATAATGTAATAATCTACCTATGTTATAGATAAAAATCTCGTACAGAGTGTGACCACAAACACTTCACGGTGTTTGTCGCACTCCTCCGAAACGGCTCGACCGTTTTTTTATGTTTTTTTTTATATATATTTGGTAGGTATGAGAATAGGTCGTAAAGTATATTTCATAAAAAAAAGTCTTAAAAAAATAAGAAATAATTTATATGGCAGAACAACGTTTGCTGGGTCAGATAGTCTATTTATAATTTCATGCGTAGACAGAGAGAGAAACGAGCGGTATGACTCGGTCCTTACACACCTAACTCGCTTTAACTTTCATAGCTCTTCTCAAATTGCATGTAAATTTGACTTTCACAAAATAACACCTGAAAATATTAACTACAAAGAAAAAATATATTTAAAATACGACAACCGATCTTGTTTTCTTCTTAGCATTATCCCATTTCCTAATCTATTAGGATTACCGGAGTCCACAACTTAAGCCTAAGAATTTGGCGAAGTTACGGATTATTACATGGAGCGATCGCCGTTAGACCTTCGTAATTCATACCATTCTTAGATTTGGTCACACGTCTTTTGAAATATAATTTCTTTGACATGGGTTTCCTTACGATGTTTTCCTTCACCGTCGAACAAGTGATGATTACAAATATGTACTACATAAATCCGAAAACACGAAATTAATAGTACATGCTAGGATCAATAGATCGGTTCTTTGTCCACTGCTTAAAATAATAAATAAATATCATTTATTTATATATTACAGAAGAATCTAGTGAAATAAGGATTTCCTAGTGGGTAAACTATATTTGCACAAAACAGATTGTGGGAAGCCGAAAAATTATGTAACAAGGAAGCGATACTTGTTCCTATACGAATTGTAAGATTTGCCACAAGAAATGCGGTGATGGTGATGCTGCATTAGATATATTGTTTCAACTGTCCATGGTAAATTCTGTTGTGGAAAATGTACCCAGTGAATTTTACACTCGCTTAAGTAGAGTGCCATTGGCCGTTGTTGCATTTAAAATCTCTCAAGATTCTGAGGATTCGAGAATTTTGACTGTGTGCTGTATAGGGTCCAGATCGTCGTATCATTGTCGGATCGTACTAAAATATCAGCTTATGTTACTTGGATGTCAGTAGACAGTTATTGTACTCATCTTAAAGTCATTATATACACCGGAAGAATGTCACTGAAACTCGTTAAATTTTACACAACTTGACATAATATTTTAGTAAACTAGTAATTAAACATGTACCTAATTAACACTTTTACCTACCATTGCTTATTATTTGCTTCTTTGTTTGTTTGATCTGCGCTAACATAAAGTTTATTAGATTAGAAAAAAAATATATAAAATAAATATTTAATACACACATTAAATATTTTTTTATATTATTTTTTTCTAATCTAAAAAATGATAATGAAATTTAGAAAATGTTTGAGATGAATTTTTAGTTTTATATAAGCTATTGGTATTTTTTATTCTAAATAATGGTATGAAATATGTATGACTTGAATAAATCTACAAAGGTGAAAAATAGGCTACTCGCCGCACTTTAACTTATTAACACCGAATCTAGTGTAGTATCAAGTTACATTCATACGTAAAATTGAAATAATATATAATATAATAGAAGTAAATATTAATTATAATATTGAATTGAGCCTTAAAATGTGTCACTCGCAAGATTGATGAATTAAGCACGGATTAACTTAAAATATCCAGATTGATTCATTACAAATTTCAAAGTGCATATGTGCAAATTGGGATTCATGTCAAAGTCAAAGTCAAAGTCAAGATCTTTTTATTCCGTAAAAATGGCTACATTTGTTTGGAATCGTCACAATTTTTTTCCCTACCGTGCAGTTCATGACTAGGTGAGCACTGATAAAAATACTGCCGAAAAACTCAGGCATCCCTCTTTTGGTATCCAAACAAATTTACATAATTTATTAATTACATTATAATTGGATCGACTCAATCTCAGGCATTTTTATCATTAATATAGTCAGATACTTTATAATATGCCCTGCTACACAATTTGGCTTAAATAGTAGTTTTAAATTTGTTTATTGACAATTCTCTTATATTGCTGGGAAGTTTGTTATAGAACCGTATACATTGCCCCATAAAAGAATTACTTATTTTGTGGAGACGGCTTGCATGTAACACAAGATTATGCTTATATCTAGTATTTATGTTATGAGTATCACTCTTTTTACAAAATGAGTCTATGTTTTTATGGACATACAAAAGATTTTAATAGATGTATTGCGATGCGACTGTTAGAATATTTATTTCTTTGAATTTTTCTCTAAGGCTCTCCCGGGGACCAAGTTTGTAGATAGCTCTTATGGCTCTCTTTTGCAATAAAAAGATGGTGTTAATGTCCGCGGAGTTACCCCAAAGAAGAATTCCGTATGACATAATATTATGAAAGTAGCTGAAATAAACTATTCTAGCCGTATCAACATCAGTGAGCCGTCTAATAGTTTTCACTGCATAGGCTGCAGAACTTAGTTTTCCTGATAATTTTTTAATTTGTGGGCCCCATTGTAGTCTGGAGTCAATTGTTATACCCAAGAACACAGTTGTCTCCACAGGGGCTAAATTAGTTCCATTAACATGTACATTGGTAGTCACCTGTCTTACATTAGGTGTTGAATCAGTTACTCGGTTGAGTATAACATTTGATTGCTGGAAACATCTAACCACGTGGCAACATGTTTGTCGTTGCTAGTAAGAGATTATTTCTTTTTTTTAAACTAGGTGAGGTTGCATTTTGCACATTGGCAAGTTTAATGGCTTCCTATTATAAAGTTTTTATAACTTACTGAGAATGTACTATTTATCATCAATATCCCCCTTAGACTTATACCAGGATCGGTCTGAAGCTACTGGCACTCATCGGGTCCCTGCAATCTTTAGTAGGTCGTCGATCCAACGTGTGGGGAGCCGCCATACTTTACGTTTTCCCGGTTCGTGGTCCCAGCAGCCATCTTTCTTCGAGCTATGTGGCCTGCCTATTGCCACTTCAACTTACTAACCCTTAGAATCACATCGGTAACTCTAGTTCTACTACGTATGCATTAATTACAGAATCTGTCATGTATAGATTCTCCGAGTATGGCTCTCGTCATAGCACACGGCGCAACCTTGAACTTTCGTTTGTGACCTACATTTCGAGACCACATATCTCTATCATAAATCTAATAAAATTGGCAACACACACTGGTCGAAGATTTGCGTATTCCAACATTAAGGTATTTTGGACAAGAATCCGAATCCAAGTTGGTGTCGACGACAGAGGCTAAGTACCGGTTTTCCACCTACTTTCAAAAGCCTTTGGGGCTTTGTTGTTTATAAGCTGTTTAAGGGCCATCGTAATCTCGATGAAGTATCTGATCAATCTGGCTCTTAGGTCTGACGTCGAACTAGAAGCGAATTCTGGTGACTTGGTGGATAACTGTACAAAAAATCTCTCAATCTTCCCCAATATCTCTGGGTTAAACATGTCGTAAATATCGCTACTCTTGGTCTTTAGTTGATCAACTGGTCGACGGTGGTGCAGTCCTCTAAGCCTTCGAAGTGATTTTGGAGTTCAAGCTGAAAGCTCTCGTTCGGATATAAGCTTATCTTTGGTCGTAGATTAAACTTCAGGCAGGACTTTTCTAGTCTGACATTGATATTCAAGACGCCTGTCGATATATGGTGATCGCTACCGGTTATCACTCTAGTGATCACATAGATGTCATTAAATATCTATCTTTTTGTAGTCAAGATGAAGTCTATCTCATTCTACGTGGAACTGTTAGTGCTCATCTAGATTCGTTTCCTGTCTGGTGACTCTCTAAAGAGTTCATCATGGAGAGTCCCTCCTTCTACGTGAAGTAAGCCAACATCTGTCCTCTTCGGTTACGCTGATCTATTCCACATTGTCCCACTCTAAGCTCTATCCCGCTCTTCTAACCCAGAGTTGTGTTAAAATCGCTCATAACAACCGTATAATAAACTCCTGGAGGCGAGTATGGCTTTAATGATACAAAGTGATTACCTCTATATTCAGATATACATAATTTTACTGTACCTATTTTTTATTCTTATACAGATTTGATACGGAAAGTTTAATGCTGTATTTTTATGTAAATGTAAGACAAATGACGCTCGTTCATATATACATTACGAGGAATCCCGTCTGAACGACTTATGTACAACTTTAGCAAACGAAGTTTCGGAACAGTTAAGTAAATTAATCCAGTGAATGTAACAATAGACACGCACTACCTAGGGATGCACGGTTCGATTATAATATTTACGATACTAGGCATAATTTATTACGAAACTGAATAATGTACAAATTTGCACGTCATTTACAAAATTCAGCGAAAATGTTAGGAGAGACGGTAAGTAGAGAAGAGAAGGTAAGTAGAGATGTGGTAGACAGTATTTGTTGTCAATTTTACTCAATTCTATATTAGTATGAAGAACTCTATCATTGGTCAATAACTGGTTGGAGAGGCACATTGCACATTTTATTTTACCACTGAATATCATTATTATTGCATCGATATGCTGGTATTTATTTCTTACAATATGGACAATTTGATAAAAATATTTAAATTGGCAAAGTTTCCTTACGGCTTTTTTCTGTGCTTTGTTTCTGTAATATAATTTTTATTACATAAGATAACAATTTGATTTTATAAAAAAAATACCACTTATTTAAGTTACTTACCTCGGAAGAAGAAGGAATGACAAAAATCATATTTTGATGTTCCATTTCAAAATATTGCCTGGAATAGACAGTCGTACTTCAGGTCACTTATTATATATTGTTCCTGCTTCTAAGATTTTCACTAAAATTTGTAAACGACTTAATATTTTGATGCATGCTATTACGTTTTTATAAATGCACCTACTGAAATATACTAAAAGAAACAGTGAGGGTACCTATTTCTTTAAACAATAAAATTCACTGAGTGATTCTCAGGAGCCTATGTTATTAATAAAGTGCAATGCCATACGTTGTAATGCTGTGAAAGTAGCTGTAATAGATTTAGCGCACAGTTCTAACTGTATATACGGTGGAGCTACGCGTACTGGCAAATTTATTTAAATGAAGACACCACTGCCATATGGGATCTACTGTAACTCCACGAAATATACGGAACAATGGACAACAGGAACATATTCTAATGAGAACTTTTGAAAGATACATTTGAAAGATTAAATTTGATACATTTAGTTTTAGCTAAGTTTAACAAAAGATTATTACATTTGAACCATTTTGGAATGACAGTAAACACATTATTTACCTTGTCAATATTTTCACTCTGGCGGGCTACATTGAAAATTAAACAGATATCATTAGCACACAGTACTATATATATATATATATATATATATGTATATGTATATATACAATATTTCTGTAGTATGTATGACAAATCAAGCACATATACTAAAAATAAAAAGGGATCCAATAAAATAGAACTTTGGGGCACTCCAATATTAATATTAACTGCCTTTAGATTTAACCCTATTTGAGTCAACAGTTCTGTTGTTTAAATAATATCTACTCCGTGCTCCATCTTACATTATTTACCCCTAGCTGCCTGCGGCTCTTAGCGCGTGTAGTTTCACACTGGAACCCTAAATAACAAAAGAACCAGGATCACTCAGAAAAATGTGGATTCTTATTTATTTTAATAGATTACAGAGATTATTACCGTCTACAACATGCCTTTGTACGTAGGTATGTATATCATCAAGCCATGTTGGTTTCCGGGGTAAGCAGGGAGAACCGAGCCTCAACCTTACTCGAAAAAACAAAACTTACTCGCTTCTGTAACATTCCTAGCTCTTTTCATGCACTCTCGCTATTTCCTAGAGTTCCCGACATCACCTTCTGATAAAACACGACCAATTTGGTCATGATAGGTGAGTTTTAGCCTTAGTCGGCTCCTACATCCCTGCTACTACTTTGGTATTGAATATCTGTTTTCATCCTCCATTCTTTCTACATGTCTGAACCAACGGAGCGTGCCTTTCCTTATTTTAACACCGACACTCTCTTCTTTATATCATTTCATCATCATTATTATATGTTATTGTAATATTAGATTTACTTATATTTATGACGAATTTTAGTCTGAACTATTCTGGGATTGTTAATAGATTCAGGCGTTATTTTGCGGAAGTCAAATTTACGGTTGTTCTAAATCACTGACAAAATAGTTCACATATTTAGAAAAAATAACATACATGTTGCTCTCGAATCCCATAATTCACTCAAATCACTTTGTAACACTAAAGATAAAATCCCGCCCAATAAAAAATCCGGCGTCTATAAGCTGTTCTGCGATGAATGTGACACGTTTATATCGGTCAAACTGGTCGTAACTTTATAACACGATTTCACGAACACGTATCGGCGTATAAAAACAATCGCGCAGAAAGGTCACACTTCGCCAAGCATCTCATAGACAAAGGACATAACTTATCCCCCACTAATATATCAAATTTTACATACAGACAAAGGTTTAAAACTAAATATTAGGGAACAATTAGAAATTAATAAACATAAAAATTCTAAAATTACTCTTATGAACAAACAGACTGACGAAAACCATTCCCCACTATTAAATATCTTTTCGCTCACACCATCCACCCCCACCCTCAATTCAATACAAGGGAGGGCACTGCGATGGATTTGTCACTTGTAGCATGTTATTCTTACGATTAACGTCTACAACGCCTGATGATGCCTCGTGGAGAGGCGAAACACGTGTCGCAGCGACGACCAGGCCAGTCGTGAGAGCGACGGTGGTGGTGGGGCATGCGGATTCTGTTCCAGATGGCGGACGACCGCAGCAGCCGAGGCAGAGACTACCGGAGCAGCCATGGCAGCGTCGGCATGTTGCACGTACTAACAGTAGTGCCGGCCGGCGCTAGGCCGCCTGAACTAATTGGTGGCGGAAGCACACAAAGCAGGTTAGATCAAATTGCATGTATTGTAGGATTATTTTTTACCTTAGACTAAAACAACAAAATATTTAAAAAAATATATTGTTAATATATACGAATAACAACACTTCTCTGCCCGATAATTATAATAGCCTTAGCTGACAGTCATTCGTTTGTTTATTATGAATTTGATTTGCATAATCCATAGGGAATAAGAACATATGTAAATAAAGTGTTGTTGGGGATTAATTTCGAAAGCTAACATTTATAAGTACACATAACTCTCTTCACATATTTTCTATTCTCTGATATTACTAGTTGATTGATATTTTTAATAGTTAATTTTTTTTTATAAATACAATAAAATATAGTTAATATAAGAGTGGATAGCTATTTCTATTTTTAACAGAGTAACGCACGATAATTATTTTTTTACGAATGAAGTTTTCACTATATTCACCCATTATAGGGATACGGGTCTCCCTTCAACCGAAGGGATAAAGGTTAAGTACATCCCGTTACGCTGTTCAAACGGGAAATTAGCGGAAGCTGGTATTTTCAAGCCACCCAAATGCCACTGACTAAGCTTAACGACTGTTATCTATCGACAACAGCAGGACCCGACAACTTAACGTGCGCTCCGAGTTCGAAATATAGATAGACTCTTCCATAAACAGGCTGCAGTCGACGTTGCTTAACCTATATATTCGATTAGAGTGGTATGTGGAAAGACGACCTCCAGTTTCTCAACTTCGACTTCTCTGATAGTACGTTATCTAAGTGATTGTTTACCATCAGACGGCTCGGACGCCCTTCATATCTACTGATGCTTCGAACACCGGAGGCTACAGTCGTACGGCCCTGTAAAAACCCCGTCAAACTGCTTCCTTTTTAAGGATCACACATGAGCAAGTTCCTTGAAAAACTTACACAATGAGTTCACTGCATACCCTGGGGGTTGTCATAGGAAAATACCTCCGTAACTCTATTTTTTTAAGAGTAAGAAATTATATTGAATATATTCCGTAGTGGATATCTATTAATGGACATCATTTTCAAAAATGTGGCTTTATATGACAGATGGGTCAGCTGTATCGATTCGGGTTGATATCGAGGGTAGTTCACAGTCGACTGATAGATAAATTCCGCTCCGCCGGCCACCATTGTAGGCCGCTAATGATCCTCATCCACGGATATATGACACTTTATTACGTGATAGCCTTCCCAATTTATATTTAGTGAACTATCACTGTATGATATATATCTCCATACAGTAGCTTAGTATTCACACATAAGTATGTTATATATAGTATATTATGGAGTAAGCGACAATAAACAATTTAAACAATTGTTACATTATTGTATTATTCATTGATGTTGTATTTTATAAAAAAAAATATATTTGAAGTAAATTTCCTGCGATATCAGTATACCTAATCAGTCTTTGTTACAGTATTCGTTACTGAAAAAAATATAATTTCATAGATAAGGTCGTTACAGAATACAGTTTAAACCTCTTTTTTAATACAGTATCATTGGTTTAACGTATCTGTTCCGACTGTATAAACTAGCTGTTTCAGAGATGTTGGTGAAAATACATATATTATATATTGCTTATAACTTGACTAAATCTTACTTCGTTTAAATTTGGCTAAAAATTATAAATGCGTATTTAATTAAATAAGCATTTGTAAGTGATTTTAAAATTCTGTATAACCAACAGTGGAACGTGAATAACAATAAATAATAACGTGTATAAAGTTATTCCTGATAGATGATATATTTTCTATCAGATAATACTAAATAAAATGTTCTCGAATGCTCTACATAACTCATAAACTATTACAACACAACAAAGAAATATAAGTATTACTAAAGTTACAAATGCAGTTTCCTCTTTTATTGAAGTTATTGAAGATAGGCTAAAAAATCATCACCTGTATGATCACTATAGTATGATTACATAGAATCTGAATCTGAATATAACTATATAAAGTAAGTGGTTGTGCATCGATATATCAGTCAGACAGAAGTCGTTCAGTAATCTTCTCTAACATCCCGAGTCCTCTTTTGAGGGAAAACTTGTGCCTAAAATTGAGGGTATCTTGATCGAAATGTGCGATTGGGGATGGTTAAATAGTTTCCAATTTAACCCTACCAAAACGCAAGTAAATCCGCTAAGAAAATGCGATTTGCTGTAGTTCCCCACTTCTGGAACACGCTTCTTACAATCGCCAAAAAGCATAGCGATTCTTGTTGCCGAGATCTCCAGCGAAATTCAGTTCTAAAGTCACCTAGAGAAGAAGGTCAAGCTGGCATCTAAGAAAGTTAGCGTGTTGAATAGAGCGAAATAGTACTTCAGCTCGAGATAAAGACTTATATACAATACTATTACTAGCATTAGCTATACAATAGCATTTTATAAATGTATATAAACGGTCATGTCAACACAATTCTTAGCAGAATAAAATTAATTGCAGCTCAGACAATATCTACGAGAATATACTTAAGTAAATTTTAATTCCATATTAAGTCAAAGACAGTTCTCATATATATATATATACATTATATATAGAAAATCCTATTTGGAAAATAGGGCAAGCCTCTTAATTTTTATATTTAATATCAACTTAGTTATATAAATCTAAATAAGCTCGGTGGCGCAGTGGTGGAACGCGCTGTTACGCTACTTTGACACCAACACTCATGAGTTCGATTCCCACACAATTCAAACATTTGTGTGCATGAACATGTCTGTTTGTCTTGGTCTAGGTATTTTCTATGTATAACAAATATGTATTTACAAAAATATATATGTATTTACGTACGTTTATCAGTTGTCTAGTACCCACAACACAAGCGTCGCTTACTTTGGGGCTGGATGGCGCTGTGTAATTTGTCGGACAATATTTATTTATTTATTAATTTGCAGATCACGTTGTCATAGGTAGAATGCACTTAAAACTTACACTTAAAGAAATTTCCACTTGCAAACTAAGTTTCAGCTTGGTTAAATTCAACTAAAACCAACATTCATTTCCAACAACTCGACTTGTTTATTCCTAAGTGCTTTTTACAGGCTTTATAAACACTAGATTTTGTTACTTACAACCGAAATTAGATTATATTACACGGAAACCTTTTTCGGTGTTTGTTGTAACTACATTAAGTTTATTAAGATCGACAGTTTGCAAATGGACTGAAAACTACGATAAATCTTATATAGCTACTTCTGAGAACGGCAGAAAAAAGGAAGGACAGTAAGTTGTATTCTTTTGTCCTAAATTATCTTGATTAAGAATATGTTCACTAAGAAACAAAGTAATTTTACTTTTTATCTTGATTAAGAATATGTTCACTAAGAAATAAAGTAATTAAACCGTAGCAAATGTATATGTTGAAATAAAGAGCACGTGAAGGTGAATCACTGTACTGTACCACGGGTAGGCATATTCTATAATAGGTGTCAGTATCGACTGAACAACTATAGAATTTTGAGCCTTAATCAGTTAAAAAGTGCTAAGAGTTGTTTGGAACAAAATAAAATTTATTTATTTATTTCAAGCTAAATCAGTAGCCCTCGGGTGACTTGAAAACACAGGCCTTCGCTAATCCGCATTTGAGTAGCGTGGTGGAGTATGCTCTAAACCCCTTCGGTTAAGGGGAGCCTCGTATCCATGCACTGGGATGAGTAAGGATTGATGTGATTTATTTTATTATTTATTATTATTAATCCAGCTTTGATTTCAGGTTCCGGTTTGGCACTTTTATAGACATATCCTGTGTAGGTTTGCTGAATTTGCATTGATGTATAGAGACTTACTACAGATAATTATTATAATAACAGTTTGACAATACTAGTAATTATTCTGGAAAATAATAAATTTCTACTAGATATATTTTAACTTATCTAAAAAACAATAATCAAAATTAGTTAGGAATAGCAACTTTGACTTGTAATTATGCACACATACTCGTACATATCTACGTACAAAGCCACCGATGGACGCGCATCCTAGTTTTAAGGTAATTTCGATCTTAACAATTATTTGAATTATTGGAAATGGTAGTAAGTTTTTATTACAACAGGCAATTTGATCAATACTATTTTGATTATTTACGCAACCAATTAGTTCTTGCTGGTCGACATCCATCCACTACCGTTAGTAATATGCTACGAAGTCATGACATTTTACTGCAACAACTAACACCTACAGTGCTTGAGGATGCCTCGTAAAACATGTGTCGCAGAGACGACAAGAGCCGTCACGCTGGCGCGCGCATGGGGTTCCTGTTTCAGATGGGGTATAATCGCATAGATTAACGCGGTAGCCGAGGCAGCGATACCATAACAGCCATGGCAGCTGTGGCGTACTTTTACTACTAACGGCAACGGGTGGATACCAACCGGTGATTGCATGGACTACTAATTGGTGGCAAAAACACACATAGTTTTGATCAAATTAATTGTAAAATTGACTTTTATATAAATCTATTTACCTTTTTGACGGAATATGATCTCTTGCGTTTATAAAAAAAATATAAAAGAAATTTGCTTAGCCTACGAGGTTAGTCACAAAGAGAACTATAACCAAAGCCAGACGAGACTATTTAGAACCTATTTACGATAAGTTGGATTCATCTGAAGGGCAAAACCTCATCTACAAGTTGACATGTACCATGTTCGAAACGGCGCAGGTTATAATCCAAATGGCCCTGTCTAAGCGACCCTCGCCGCAACCTATTAGGCCAGGACCTTGCTGTGAAGGAGAGACGGTGCTCATATTTCCACGAGCTGCCGAACAAGCAGCATAAAGATATGCAGTCACCAGCTTTCCTTCCTAATCAGGGACTATCACCGTTTATAACGCCAGAAGAAGTCCAACGGGCTCTTCGTCGTATGAAGAATCGGAAGGCAGTCGGGGCCGATGGGAAGCTCGCTTCAACTTGGTCAGCACTGTGGTACACCTTTCACAGTTACTGGCGGGCGTCCCAAGCCTGTTTTGAAGTTAGGAAGGGTCAAGGCTTTTTTAAAACGTGGCCATAGCACCTTAGTCTAGGCTTCTTTAGTTTTTTTATAATAATCGCTACTTTGAAACTACCCTTAATGTGTTCGTTATGCACTTTATACATTCTAGTTATATCAACTGTCCATATTCAATTCATTGGTATACATTTTCTTTTCGTGAAACTTTATAATCGACCAGTATTCAGTGCAATGAGACATATTAGTATTTTGTAATCACATGAAACTTCTGTAAAAGCTCGCTATTTCTGCCAAG
This sequence comes from Pyralis farinalis, assembly GCA_947507595.1. Classification (NCBI taxonomy): domain Eukaryota; kingdom Metazoa; phylum Arthropoda; class Insecta; order Lepidoptera; family Pyralidae; genus Pyralis; species Pyralis farinalis. Next base: position 17,908,497 of record OX382266.1, on the reverse strand, counting down.
CAATGTTAACACGAAGGGTAATAGGAGCCTCAATGCTGGCATGAGATGATAGCAAAGGGCCAACGTATATTATGTGACTGGCATCTTTGGAAGAGGTTTTTTCTAAAGGCATATATTACTTGAGAGGAGCTGTACACATCATATGACGCATTCGAGAGTAATGATTTGCATATCAACAGTTTCATAGCTTCTTGCAGATAATGTGCACACTTGTGTACCTATCGGACGCGTGCATGTCGCAACCTCTACCAATCTCCAGATTGCAATTCTGACCCAGAACTGCAGCAACATGCAAGTAGGATGTCTCCTAGAGATGATGCGCACCGATCCACTGACGATCGAAGTCGACGTGGTCGTATACGCAGCGCCAATTCCGAAGGATCGAGGAAATCTGAGTGCCTCATAGACATGTGAAATGTGAGAGGTGGATTGAAAGATAAGATGAGCAAGTTGATAGACATACTCGTAATAAAAGGCAGGTGCTTAGATACTTTGCGTGTGACAGCTACTAATCAGAAAGGGAACGACACGGTGCGAGCGTAGGTGACGTAATCTCCTCCCCTTTAGACTTTGATGTTTAGTGTTAGATTATCTTTCGTTTGCATTTTTAGTGGTATGACTATTGACACAGATTTTGGTTTTATACTGTTTCAGTGTTTCTACATTACGTAAACGCAAAAACTACAAAATGTATTTCGACGAAATTTAATACACAAATAGCTTACATTCTGCCTCAACATTTAAGCCATTTTTTATTGTGAAAATATTTAAGGCAGTCGGAACGGACTAACGGAAATTTTAAATATCAGCAGTACCTGTAACGTAGTTACGTAGGGCTTGAATGCATATTATTTTTATAATTTTTTCTTGACGTCAAGTAACAACAATTACGACAACGACAATTAACTGCACATTTGTTAAATTCATGTTCATTGGTTATACTCAATAATTTGATGGTCAAATGTATGTTAAAAATAATTTGAGAGGCGCTCGTGTACACAAAGGACGGGTTCTGCCAAGCTGTCAACATTAATCATTTGATATGAGTTTCGCCAATATTTAACCAATTCAATTACCCTGTCCCCGTTGATGAACTTATGAAGTTGCTAATTAATATTTATGTATATATATATATATATCCTTCTTTTATATTATGGCGGGTGGGAAATGTGCTCAAAGTCGTTACCGTGCCATAGGGACAACACAGGGAGTAACGGGCGGTGCCATAGTTACAATCGCTGCTTATGAACCAACTTTTAATGTTCAGATTACGACATTCTCTCGAAAGGATTGGCACTAGAATATCGACAATACAACAGTTGTTCCATCATCAATTCAAAAGTTTGCACCGTCCTCATATGGTTAAAACTAACATATTAATCGATCATCGAAATTAAATATAAAACAAGTGGAAACATTCAAGTACGGTGTCAAAACTCTGTTTATAAAGCAAAATATACTAAATTTTCTGTTAAAAATACTGAAGAGATTGATGAAAATATCTGTATAGATGAGTAGTGAATAAATGAAAGAGTTAATGTAATCCAACTATTTCGTAACTAGCGAAAACATAAACTTATGTCAGTAAATCAAAATTTTTTTGTGTTATATATCATTACAAGTAAAGTAAGACACAAATTTTCAAGTTAATAATAACGTAATTCATGCAATAAATTGCAAGTGTGGTGAGATCAATAAAAACCAAACATTAAAAATAATATTTTAGATGAAAACTTCCATTTGATAGATGCGAATATGAATCCAACACATAGAGACTCAAGAAAACTGATGTAATGTGTATTATTAAAGTAAAACAATTACTTTTTTTATATTATCGGACAAATGACCTAACAATGACCACCTAGCCCCAAAGTAAGCGAATCTTATGTTATGGGCACTAGACAACTGATAAACATACGTAAATACATTTTTTTTGTAAATACATACCTATTATACATAGAAAATGCCCAGACCAAGACAAACAGAGATGTTCATGCACACAAATGTTTGTACTGTGTGGGAATCGAACCCACGAGCGTTGGTGTCAGTAGCGTAACGGCGCGTTTCACCACTGCTCCACCGAGCTCGTCAATTATAACGAATACAATTAATATTATAATGGAATGGGCCTTGAAAGAAGGGGTCTTATCAAAAAAACTGCTTACAATGTTTGGACAACAACGGCGCGTGGATTCGATTCTAGTGATAATAGTGATCTTTATGAATCTAACTTAAACGACATTATTATAAAATAATTATATGTACCTATACAATAAGTCAATTTATTAGAGACTCCTTGCTTTTAACACGTATTTGAATGAAGGAGAGACTGTGTCTCGTGCGGTAATTTAATGCCGGTAATTTAATACCGGTAATTCAATCACCCAGCGATGTCTGGCGGGCATTGCTCTCTCTCTCTTTCGATATTCATAAGTCTAGCAGGCCAGACGGCATACCGACAGTGGTACCAAAGCTGTATGCTCTCGAGTTGTATGGCGTTTAACAAACTTGGTGTGCTTAACAGAAGGAAGTATAAACGAATGTACTTTAACACAAAAACTGGCGCAGGTGCACCTTTGTGCCAGCGGACAACATGCAATTCGATTCAAAGGCGAGCTCTGATGCTTACCGACGATCCCAAGCTTACAGACAGTACAGAGTCCTTAAATTTAAAGAGAGATTTTGCCTCTCTTTGCGTGTTCTGCTGATTTATGTTTTATACCACTCAGGTGGCGAACAAGCAAGCGTCTGCCTGATGGTAAACAGTTACCGTAGCCTATGGACACATCACCAGATGTGTCTCTCATTCACATTCGTTGCCGATCCTCTAAAACCTCTACACGCCTTTCTGTAGTGCCGCGTTTGCAAAATAGACATTCATCCAAGGAGTTACTCGACCATCCCGTAATTATACCAGTTCCTCCTATAACCATGCTAGTTGCCGTCAGCGGGGAATTGATCTTCACGTACTGGAACCGCAATGTTCGCGTCCTGTGTTTTACCACAGAAGTTTTCTTCTGAGAATTCGGAAGAAAGTGAAAAGGTAATTTATTAGGTCGGTAACGCATGACTGACACCTCTGATAGTGCAAGTTTCCATGTTGTATTACAGTAGCATAGCAGTCAGGTAGCCTTACGCTTGTTAAAAAATATACAAATTTGTTTATACGTTTTAGCTCTGAACTTATTTATTTGTATAATACGTTCGAGTATACATAGATTACAGTTCTTTTCAATCATTCTAAATCAAAGACGTTTTATTCTAAATTGTGATCTTATCTACATATACATAATACACGAATTAATTTGATATTGTGCAGAAATCCTAAACCTCACATGTCACAGTATATTACGAAACGAGTATATGTAACTAAACGATAAGCGACTTAACCTATGTTGAACAGTACAGAGGCAACACTGAACCCAAGTGGATTTAATTATTGTTAATTACATCCTATGCGCGCGGTAATAAGGTTTAAGCATTAACTTAATCCATTCGCACTTACTCCGTTTCAACCCTATCTCGGTTTTCCATTAATATATTTCGAAAAACATTTTCCAATTATCGCTTGAATATTTATGTATCACGCTTTACGTTGTTCGGAGACATACGTTTAAAGTTTTCTAAGCGTACTAATTCAGTATTGATTATACCACGTCTCTATCTTATCTTTTGACGACCAACATCGACTCATATTTTATCTAAACGTATTCTACTTCTCAGGACCTTTTTTTATATTACGTCCTGATGTAAAGCGGGTACAGTAGCCTATTAACGCTAGCAATATACTAAGTATCACTTGCGCGATGCCTTCTCTGCTGCTTACACGGCAACTCCTTGGGAGCTTACTGGTGATCTCACTCACTCGCAGGACCACAATAACCCTCAAGGGAGTTGTTATTTGGCTACGGTTTTCTGTGAGATGGAAGTACTTCCCCAGACGGGCTTCTTTGGTGCGCCCTACCTCTCTTAAAAAATCCAGACCAAGACAAACAAACATGTTCATGCACACAAATGTTTGCCTTGTGTGGGAATCGAAGCCACGAGCGTTGGTGTCAAAGTCGCGTCATTCACTAGTGAGTCACCGAGCAACAGTTAAAAAGATAATTAATTATGCTAATATAAATTTACCAGCGCATTTAACTCAAATGTGACACAATCCAAATTCCCCGACCGCGTAGCTTAAACTGTGACATAAAGTTGAAAGTTTAAACTGGTGTGATGATGCCTGCGTGTGCAGATTAATGATCAAATACACTATATGTGTGCTTAGATACAATTCCGAATTAAATGAACTTTCTACATTTCTAATAACTAATTTAGAGGGTCTGAGTATCATTATCACTATCATAACTTTAGAGCTAAAGCCCACCTTCACGTGTTAAAATTTTGAACCCTTAAACCTAAAGTTTAATATATTTGACTTTCATCACTTTGTTTCGATTATGTACTTAAAGGGAACATTTTTAAAGAAGGATATTTAAAAGCAATTTTGTAATAATTATAAATGTTTATAACAGAACTTTTAACATATTGAAATATTCGGAAACTCACGCAATAACAAAATAAGCAAACCATTAGTTTATGAACATGGTCTGCTTAAACTACTTACTTTGCAGACGAGTTTGTTTCGTAAACATTAAACTGTAACTGACGTTTTCGTGTTTAATCCACTTACTTTTTGCTAGGAACGATAGTTTTGACATTACACTCTGCTTAATTATTGTTCCCATTTCATGGAAGTTCTCCACAGCTAAGAACGAGGTCATCTGTATAATTTATTAGTAGGTAACTATGTAACCATTTTTAGCTTTCTTCAATAACACGCCCATGTGCGGCCTCATCTACAGGATATGACTTTGAGGCTTTGTAAGCTGTTACATAAGATAACAAAAGTACATCGAACCGTATTTGCAAAGGTGGTAGAATCATTGATTTTTATCATCAGTCATCATCATGATAATAATGTCAGCCCGTATTTATCCCCAGCTGAATATAGACGTCCCCTCTAGAGAGCCATTCGCCTCGATCCTGTGCCATCTGCATCCATTGGCTCCCCTATAATGAACTTGAGGTCGTCGCACCATCTTAGAGGGTCGGCGACTGTCGTAGTTGAACTTACCTAACTGAATAACCTGGCCTAGTAATATTTGTCAACAACTTCGAGCTTAGTGTTTTCAACTGTAATTTGAACTGTACAGTTAGTGTTACATGGACATTCGATATGATCTTAGTCAATGTTCATCCGCAGACCTACCTGGTTGGAAACACTATAAACGTCATTGAGCATAGCGCTAAAGTCCTCTAGCGATTTCACTATGAGAACTATATCGCTGGGAAATCAAAGGTAAGCGATGTGCTCGCTATTGATGTTTATACCGTATCCTTTCCAATCCAAGAGCTAGAAGATCTTCCAATTCTGTGGTAAAGAGTTTCGAGAATATAATATCGCCCTGTCTTATACCTTTTAGGACTTGAATCGGTTTCGTACCCTATCACTGTACTCGAATACAAATCGTTGCCTTACTGTATATGTATTTCAACGCTCCGATAGTCAATTCGTTATTGCTGAAGAGACTGTAGTATCGCCCATCAACTGTGGTGGAATACGAAAAATACGTAGCGTTTGGCTTTTTCATAGTCCACATACGCCAGACATAAGGGTAGCTTGTACTCCTTAGTCTTCTGTATAATCTGGCGGATAGCATGTATGTAATCTGCGGTGATAGAGCTCTTTCAGAATCCGGCTTGTTCAGGAAGCTAGAATTGTTATTGTTATTGAAAACAGTACGTCAACGCAGCTCAGGAGTGATATCGGCCTATAGTTCTTTAATAGGGTAGAAACCTGGTAGGGTTCTAAAAAATGCTCTTCACGCCTTTCTTGAAGAACCCATACTGTAGTCCGTTAGGAACCGCACAGAAGGCAACCATTGGGGTTCTTGTGTGTGAGGGTGAACTCCCCGCCGTCGGTGAGCGTTGTGGTTGTAAACAGAAGTATAATTGTGTACAATGTGTGTGTACAATACAAACTTGTCCTAGTACACTCAGCAGCGGATGTAATAAACTGTGATGAGTAGTAAATAACTAATCACATGTAACTTTCACGTTCCACAAACCTCCGATCGCCTATGGTCTCCCGTCTATGTTCGGCCATCCTTCTACACCGGATTTGCCTTCATTAATATTCCTGAAATCTTAATCGTCGACCATGAGTCCCGATAACAAGTCGAGGAGGATTCGATACGCGTATTAGCATGGCTTTTCCGCATTAAATTGAAGTCGCGTAAATCATAAACGACTAACATATCCTTGTCAGGGCCCCGCTTCATTATTTATACACATATTCTCTTTGTCATAACATTGTCTCCTTCAATAAATTCTCTCATTTGAATTTTCATCTGTTTTTTTCTGCCTAGTCTTCATTTTTCTGCTGCAGAGGCACGCTTGTATTTCTTTTAATTTACGAGTGCATCAAACAAATTACACTATAACTTCGGGGCAAAAATTATACAATAAGGTTTTTCTGAATTACAATGTCTAAATTTTATAATTTCATTATGTATAATATCGTATAAATAAAAACCTACATCCACTACTAAGAAATTAATAGTCTAAGCTTAAATGGCTTCAGCTTGGGTTTTTAATACAAATATGATACCATGCCATAACGCGTTTGTAGCGTAAGTGTAATAAAATAGGTTGACCGCAGGACTGAAGCCAATGCTTACCAACTCAAATAAATCATTTTAAAAAGAATACCGCTTGCTGTTTCTAATTACAAGCACTTTCAAAAAATTTTAATGTAATTTGAACTCCATACTGAAATTCAAATATGTTCAAATATGATAATATATTACATATTTAGAGCAGTGATAGCCTAGTGGATAAAAAACCTGCCTGTTGACCAACTAGTCCCCCGTTTGAATCCTGGCATGTGCCAATAAATACGTGTTTTTGTATTTATGTATAAGTTTTTAATTAATACTTACTCGGCGGTGAAAGAACAGATCCTAGGATATATGCACGCTCAACAAATTATATTTCCAAAGACGTGTGACTTAAGAAAGGTCAGATTTTCCCTCTGGGTTGCGGAGGTCTGATGGCAGTCGCTCCATGTAAAAATCACTATCTTTGCCAAACCCTTAGGTTTAGTAGTAGCGGAGCCTACCAATCGTAATGGATTAGGAAACGGGAAAACACTAAGAAGATGAGAAAATTTTACATAATACATTTGTTTAAATAGTGAATGTGGCAGTGTGTATATCTTAATCAGGTCACAAACAAGCAGTTGACTCGGCTGATGTGTGATATGATGAGTTCATCGTAGCAGCAGGCTACGATTATGAATATGGAAAGATAACCTATGTTTACGTATGTAAAGGTACCCTGTGTAGCATGAAGCAATAACCCTGAATGTCGTTTCTATTGGACGTTGTGCATTTTTCACTATAATCTTTAAGTTTTAAATAGCTTAATATTTATTAGTAAACAAAACAAATGATATTCCTATTTAGTACTCAAATATATACAAATATTTAATAAATATATGATGGATATTGGTTTCACTTTGATAATAATGTAGTTATTTGACGTTTTTATTTTTTTTAACTCTACATGTTTAATGATCTACATTCATGTCAAATATCAGGTTCGACATGAATGTAGATCAATAAACAACTTAGAAATGGTCTACATTTCGATGAATAAGACAGCCATACCTGGACTGATCGCTGTGGACGTTTAAAGTGTAAAAGTGGACAGTAACGAAAGGAAATTTTAGGTACTAGTTATACTAGTGATCCTTTTATAACATATATTATATATTCTAGACAAGTATGTGAGGGTATAGTTAACGTGCTACTTATCTTTTTCAAGTGCGTCAAACTCCTAATGTAAATGTCTGTGACAGTCTTAAAGATGGATACTTTTTGGTTACTAAACGATTAAAATACTTAAAAATGACGACATTTTTCATCATTTCATTGAAACATTCCCGGTACATTTTAGTATTTATACAATATTTCACAAAATTTAAACAAAATTTGAAAGTAAATGTGTAATTTAATATTCTTTGAGAATACTTTCCTAGGCGGACCGTAGCTACGTGTATGGAGATTTTCTTTGTTCTTCAGTGTATATACATACCTAACGCGGTTTGAGGTAAACCTAATTTTCACAAGCTCACCGTTTTGTAAATTATTTAACTAATCATGTTGAAAGCTTATAAATACGTACTATCTCGATAGGAAGAAACGAAAGAACTCATTGCCCATTTGTTTATCTTTCATGTACGTAATCATCCACACAAGATTATGTGCAAATTAATAATTTAGTTTATAAAAATTGATTGAAAACGTGTTATATCAAATAATGTTTATTTTTTCTAAAACTATTATTATGTGATACGTAAAATATGGGTAAAAGTGTACCATTTATTTTTTCTATTTCATTTCATGAACTTCGTAACTTGAGGGATATACTTTGACACTTTGATCTCCCTGCCCCTTAATTAATAATAATAGTAAAGAATGATATGAATATACTTAATTTTCCCCACTGAAATTGAAATTAACATTTAATTCAATTATTTTGGAGGACGAAGACGGTTAATATTTTAAATATGAAATTATGGGTCCGTATCCATCCGGTATCCGGGATTAAAAGTAATATAGGTTCTGATATTCGATTTGACAGAAATTCAAACAATTATATGTTGAGTTTCTTTTTTGAATAAAAATTTGAAATAAAATTAATATGTTAATTCATATGTATGTATAGGTTTTACAATATTTATTAAAAAAAAGACAATCACAAGCTCAATAATTACCAATTCATTGCAAGTACCAACGCAACAAGTAGGTACCTTAGCAGAAATTTAAATGGCCATGATAACAAATACACGAAAAAATCGCGTTCTCATATGAATCTCATAATATATATTGTCGCCAGATTTAGCGAGCTATACTTGCACATTCATCAATCTGTCACGTGTCACCTTTCGTGCCCCACCTAACCTTTCGATACATGATTCAGTATATTTTATTCTAAGTTTACATTATCACTCAAGTTACATACTTATCTTTTTATATTATAACAGTACATAGCTATTTAATAATGAGTTTGGGAACCATATGTACCATTCATGGTACTATAATTAATACGTAATATTCTTTATTTGTAACAAAATCATGTTATCAGATCTTTTATTTAAGAACATGCATTTTTATGTTTAACTTAATGAGGCCAATTGTCGAGTGGTTAGCAGTGGCTACTTTGACAACACGGCTCGTTGGTCCAGTTCCTATGCACGAAAAACATTTGCGGAAACATGTCTGTTTGTAATGGTGTAAGATAAGTAGAGAGTAGAACTCAACTGGGCAAGTATTCGTACCTTCACAACACCGAAAAGCGCAGCTAAATAACAACTCTCTTGCTTGCCAGAGAGTGAGGTTACCAGTAAGATCCTAAGGAGTTGCTTTGTCAGCAGGGGTAACAACGTGCGAACGAAATTTCTTGTATTGCAATCCTTAATATGGTACGGTAAACATTTTACATTAGACGAATCGTATGCTTGTATGCCTCCCGGCGTTGTATACATATTCCTAGTTATAAGTCAAGGATATATGAAATATGCGATAAGCAATAATAATGGACCTACCAGAATGTTTACATTTATCTTCACATCTGGCGTGCCATTGGTTTATTTGTCACCTCCTAGTCCTAATCGAAAATACTTTTTCCTAAATCTTCTTTTTTATTTTATCTACGTTTTGTTTATTACTAAATATAGGTACATAAAATTGTTTAGGACAATAAAAGTACAAATATTAAATAACATTAACCCCGCTTATTTTTATGACCCCATGTCTTTCTATGTAAAAGTGGGACATATATTAAGTTATTATTATCATCTAAGGCGCACATGTAAAAAACCAACAAAATCGGGTACCCCAAGGATCAATATTGTAATATTAAACCTTTTTTAGATACTATGTTATATATAATCTTTTCTTAGATTGTCTCTGTTAACTCTGTGATGATAGGTCAGCTGTCATAATTTATTTGTAAAATTCAAATTATTAAAATTAAAGATTTTCGACGATCAAGCTGAAAACAAGGCAGCCTGGAGGAGGATTCGATAAGAAAACATACTGTGCACCGCGTCTGAGACCACCAGCCCCTGCTGTGTTGGCTACGCGGTGAACCATCGGCATATTTCTCTCTTTTCCGAACCCGTGAATCTCCGGACACTCAATTAACCAAATATATTTAAATACCTCCAGCCCCTACTGTAGACTACGGCGGCTGACAACAATACCGCTGCGGTGTTGGACCGCAAGGCGATCTCCGCCGATTTCTCAAACTTCTACATCGGGTTCTGCGTGCTGGCTGGTACATTGACGTGCCATCTTCAGTCGTCGGCCCACTATAGCCGGCGGCCACTTAGCGTATTCACCAGTGATTCAAACGGTGATCTACAGGTTAAACCATTTAAAACGCGAGTTCTTAAAGACCTTCATTAGTCGAACTTTTAATTAACCTTTATTTTTATATATAATTTACTGTAAATAATAGCCCTAAATAAATTTGTAACCCTTTTTAGTACTCCCTTTTATTTGACCTAGTAACATAACAATGATTTGGGTCAGAGTTTGTTTCATATAAATATTAGGCGAAAGAAATGGAACTGAAAAATACAGAGCCTTGCAGGACGCTAGAATTGAAGGCCATGCTATCGAAGCAGCTGCCATCGACGACCACTTGAATGCATCTTCTGGACAAAAAGCTTTAGACAAGAGTCCGTAAGATGGCATGAACCCAATATTTATCATACTATGTGCATACAGTTTTAGCACTATAACTGGCATGCCACCTGACTATCTCGACTTGCGAATGTCGAAGGATATTTACAGCATCATGGGATGGTAGGTGGTACCTACACCCTCCCCGTCATTTAAAGTTAAGATAGAAACAAACAGACTACCCGCTAACTAAGGTAAATCCGCTTTCACTCTAATGCTTTAGGCATGATTGATAATCACTTCGTAGCAAGGATGGCTGGGAAAAAGTTTCACTCGGCAATTTTAGCGAGCGACCAGAATGGATGACCATGGCTTTATAAGTTCGCTAGTGACTCACTATGTCGAAAAACCTCTATTTTCTTCTAGTATAGCTATCACCATAATGCGCCGGGGCTCAGTAAGAGGGTGATCGCCTCAAGAGGCAGCAGTAACTTTAAGATTGGATGGGGTACATCGGGGTCACAATTAATATGATAAGTTTCATTCAGAGTTCCCAAGCAAGCAAAGGCTAGTCCTTTGCTTGCTTGGGAACTCTGAATGAAACTTATCAGCTGCATTACAAGACCGATTAAACCACCGTCTTTGTCTTCAGCAGCAGTTGAGAATATAGCATCGCATATCTTCCGTTATCTGAAGCAAAGCTGCTTCCATAGGTGGAGTGTGGTCTATGATGGAACTTTTAACTCTGCAGACGACGAGTTTGCGCCTTTAGCACTATATGTCGGCAAGCAAGGCCTGTTCGCGTCCCACGCAAGGCCATTGGGGCCAAGATGAGTCAGTTACCCGCCGAACACAGAGGTGTGTCCACTTAGATATCAAGTACAACATTGGTTAGATACATTACAGCATTCAGCTGAAACTATAGTATTCTTGTTGGAGAATGACCTAAATGAAAGAAAATAATTCATAAGCAGATCTTTCGAAACTATTTCAATATTACCGACTGGAGATTAAGTATTCCATGTGCTCGTGAACTACTGATCTGGAGCGGCCAACCATAAACTCTTTCATCGGGTCTCATCGACCGCCACGCCCATGCCGCTAGAGGCGATTCGACTGTCTCGCGTCCCTTCGCTAGCAGTATAACGCTTTCGCTACTGAATGTAAGCAACAAATTCATACTGAATCCGCCTATTCAATGTTTTTTTCTTGCTGTTGTAGTTGCACAGTAAGATGTAAGACAAAAAAGAGGATTACTGAACCCTTGGTCGATTTTCTATTTTTAATCGGAGCTTTAATATTTTCGCCGTACCCTCTTCCACCAGAGCTTCCTGTACTAATCAGCAGGGTGCAACACATGAGGAGGGTTTGCACTACTGATTTGAATACGATTTTTCTTTTATTAAAGCAAAGTTACGCAATCGGCGTCTTAAAAGGGCTTATTGTGCTATAATAATTCTCCGACGATATATTTCTACTAGATCTAGTGAAGCAGTAGTTTAGCAACAATTGAATAAGGTCAGCACCTTGCCTAATCGAGTGCTCGTATAGTCGGTTCGGGACCTAATAACGTAACGTTACTAAGTGACTAATCAAATAAATAAAGAGTAATTATGTCTTGGGTACGGGCAATATCTAATGGTGCTACGATTTCTGTCTTGAATGCTAAGACGAACCAAATGGTGGCATATATTTTATACAAAGATAGTTTCATTGAATAGCAGAGTGATATACGTAATCCAAATGCCAAGGGAGCAAGGCCGCAGACAACAGCTGGTCTGTAGAGACTTTATATTTTATATAACAAAATAATAGAGGTACAGGGCAACGTAAAGAAAAAAGTAGAAAATTCATAAAACATTTTTTTTTTATTTATTTAAAACTTACAAAATAACACACATCACCATAATCGATTATGGGCAGGATGAGGGATTGCACAAGGTAGCAATAGGGAGAAAAAATCTGTATCGGTTTAAAAATCGTAATTCTGATATGACTTTACAATCATCCTGCAAAAAATGTGTAGTAGTACACATTTTTTGCAGGATGATTGTAAAGTAGAATATAGCCCAGACTTTAACGCCAATTTGTTGTGTATCGGATCGAATTCCAAGAGCTAAATTCAAATTACAATTAATTAACAGATTTTGCTTCATTGACATTTTCAATCACCTTTCAGCCAAGGCATTTGAGCCTTATTTTATTAAACCTCATAAATGATCTTTACTACAGTGCATACGATAATATAAATATAGAAACAATAAACACGAAATACAAGTAGGTATCGATTTTATCTCGTACGGCAATTTAAGAAAGGCTCAATTTAGAAAGCGAGTAGTGACGAAATGGAAATAAATCCTCGGCTTGCAACTACTAAACTTTTATTTTATTTATAAATGATAAATAACATAGTAAGAATGTTTGGATTAAACGCAGTGGTATTTCGGAGCACACAATGTTTTTCCAGTACATTGTCTGATATAAATATTTCTTTTGTTTGATAATTCAATGCATTACTCTTTTTTCTTTAATACCTAGTCCGGCCATAACTTCTGTTAGAAATGATTATGCATTTATTTTTTATGCAGTAATATAATCTTAATAAAACTTATACGTATATATTTATGGAAGTCAACAAAAATAATCTATCCAAAATAGTCACATTTGGCTTTGATACAGGCCTTTAATCTGTCTAGCCACGAATCTATGGATTTACGCACTGTTTCCATGGGAAATTTAGCCACCGCTTGTTCCAAAGACTTCTTAAGGTACACAATGTCGGCGTGTCGTTTCGAGCAGGCCATGCTCTCTAAAACTGACCGTAATTTGTAGTCTAAAGTGTTCAGATCTGGGCTAGATGAAGGCCAGTCTTCAACTCTTATATAGTCCGGAATGTTGGTTTCGAGCCAGGTTTGAGCAGTTCGTGCCTTGTGATCAGGTGCAGAATCTTGCTGGAAAATCCACGGTACATTTTTAAAAGTGAATTGCTGAGAGGTATCAATTTTAAAATTATGTCTAGTATCAACTCCTTAGGAGCTAAGTGGTGGTGACATTCACACGCAGGAATACAGCGACCCTCCAGGGAGTTGTTATTTGTCTGCGGTTTTCTGTGAGGTGGAGGTCCTTCCAAGACGGGTTTCTTTGATGCGCCTTAACTCTCTTAAAGGCTATTGTAGGATTCCTAAAACGCTATCATCTCTTATAAAATCTGCGCAAACAAAGTAGTGAGTGCTAATGAGTATTAATGTGTTTAAAGATTTCGGTAGCCGAAAGTTTGTCGACGAATAAAATCGACCTAAAATAAGACACCCCCACCAAACCATTAGAGACGCAGGATGATGACCATGTTGTTACCTTTCCGACCACTTAGGCGGCTTCTTCTTTTTCTTCGTGTGCGTACACTTTGTCATTTTGCTTGTTGTAGTGCTCTTCAATCGTTAAAATTACCACACACACACCTACGTATCTGGACAGAAACGTTTTGATCGATGCACTATGACATATGAGACATACCCTAAATCAATCCCTACAGTTGAAGAGCAACTGTAGGGATTGATTTAGCGCCAAGCTCCAGGTCTTATTTTATTATACGCGACAGCGTCCTAGCGGGAATCTTCATTACTCGCGATAATATTTTTTGTTTGCATTAATTCCTTAACATCCTTGGTAGTTCTAACAGCATGCGATCGCCACGATCTTTTCTGGAAACAGAGGAAGTGTTGGTATATCTGTCGATAGTGCGATATATGAATATAGGGCTGATACCAAGGTTTGTAAGTGTTTTGTATATGACCAACGGTTCCATATCCACTTTATGCAAGGCAATCACTGCGATTCTATTTTCTTTAGTATCCGATTCCATATTGTAATTTGATAATAAACACGAAAAAAATATGTAAAACGGCGAAAAATCGAAAGAAGCTTTAACATAATAAACGCGTTCCAAATACAAAATAATTAAAGAGTTGAAAAAAATAAAAGTTTGTATGTAACAGTATCTCGTGGTCAGGCTAGTTAAATATCTCCACAGAAGAGTTTCCACTGTCGGTATTTGTACGCATTTAGAATATTTTCTAAAATTTCACTGGTTGTCAATTACTGTACAGTTTATTTTTCATATAAATATAATAATAAAACCACGATGAAGATTGGACAATATCATAACGCACACAGTATATACATTTCGTGGGTTTGAGTTTTTCTTTGTTTTAAACTTTAAGCGGGAATCGAGCGATATATTCGCTCATTTCCCGCTTAAAGTTGTGCTCGTCGTATACTTGTAAATAGCAATATCGACGTTACGGTCTCGTACAGCACAAATGATGTTATATAAATACCCATATGATGTTCTAAATTTCATACTGTAGTAATAACGGTCTTAATAACAGAAGTGATAGCGGTGTTAATATCGTCATTCTAGGAGTGGTAGATCTTATCCCGTAATTGTTATCGATTCTATAATAAATTGACTGATACAGTTCTGTCGAAATCTACCTAGAAGTCTAGAAATAATTCAGCACAGACAATTTTTTTTAATAATCTTTAATTTTACCATTTGACATCATTATTGTACCAATATTCTGACATGAATTTATTGTAATACCTAATTCCTAATAATTGAAAGGTCTCCTCTCAAATTGTGAATTAGTATAAAGTTTTAAAATAATATTTAGTTCCTTTCGGTATTTATTATTCGCCAATGGTCATTTCCGAAATTCTAACAGATTAAAAAAGAAAAATATTAACATAAGAGTATTCAATAGGATACAAATATATTTAAAGAATTTAAGACATGTCTTAATTAATGCACGCGAGGGCACAATGGCAAATAAATATTTTTTATATATATCTTTTAACCACTTCCATACTGGTGGCCGGTAGTAGTATTTTGCCATCCAATGTGGTTTACAAATATTAACAATACTTGTATGTTATAGAGCTGAACATTCTTATTAATATCTGATACAAAAGGTAACTTCAGATGTTACATAATTAACTAATGGGTGTAGCGAAAGTTGAGCATACACTAGGTCTAGAATTTCACTGGCTTTTCTGAACAATATATTAGATTATATCAAATAAGATGAAACGTAGCGAAATACGATATTTTATGTGTGAATAATTGTTATTCAATATGCGTTAGAAGTTAAAACTTACACTTTAAACATGGAGACTCGTCTTATATAATTTTGGTCCCATTATCTGTAGTATCGGGACAAATTTAAAGATTTGAAAAAGGTTTCTTAATGGGGTTATGAACAGAAACTAACGAGCATTTCATGTATGCTACTGTATGAATCTGCCACCAGTTACTTTATATGAACTAGCGTCGTAAATTGTCTGTAAATTTCGCTTTCGCAAAATAAAGCCTGATACTGTTAACTGTTTGAAAGAAAATAAAAAACGTACCATTGAAAAATTTTCGCTAGGTGACATTTTTGCCATATTTTTAGGGTTCCGTACCCAAAGGATAAAACGGAACCCTATTACTGAGGCTCCGCTGTCCGTCCGTCCGTCTGTCACCAGGCTGTATCTCATGAACCGTGATAGTTAGACAGTTGAAATTTTCACAGATGATGTATTTCTGTTGCCGCTATAACAACAAATACTAAAAAATAGAATAAAATAAATATTTAAGGGGGCTCCCATACAACAAACGTTATTTTTTTGCCTTTTTTATAGATATTGGTACGGAACCCTTCGTGCGCGAGTCCCACTCGCACTTGACCGATTTTTTTCTACTATGAACAGCTTTTACATTTTTTAGTCGAATGGTTCGTAGTGACTAATTCAACGCCAAAGCTTGTGTAGGTGGGCCATACAGGACAAACATTTTGTGTACATGTCTAATTGTCTTAGTCTGAATGTTTTTTAGAGGTACGGCACATCAAAGCTGTCCACGTGGGGAAGTGCATCCATCTCCCAGAAAATCGCAGGCAAATACTACGTGGAAGGTTTTCGTGTTCTTGCGTGTGGTAACGTACGAACGATACTTTATAAATTGCAAACGTTTATATACTACGGTAACCACTTTATATCAGGTGGGCCGTATGCTATGCGCCTCCCAATGTTGTGTAACAAATAGTCGAGTCGTTATATCCCTTAGAATCAATTCTCACCTGGTACCTATTGTGAGTGTCAGAGGCGGAAAGATACAGAGCATATACCCCCGGGTCTTCAATGAAAACGACGGTCGTCTCTGACTGACAACATAAACATAGTCCATCTAGAGCATTTGACTTCTCGATTTGATCCTACGAAGACTGGGATGGCTTCTTCAAAAAATATGATCTCCTGACCTATTTCGTCGTTTATAGTTTTCCTTATTACTAGACTTCTTTCCTATTCAAACGAAACTGACTTCCATAGATTTTTAGAGGCTGCTGGGGTTGACAAAGTTCACCAGAAGGTTTTTTGGCTTGTAGGTGTAGAGTACTCAGCCTAGTCAGGTGAGTAAAGCAACTGGTTTGGAACTTCCGCTACTTTTAATAATTAGTTTGATTTGAAACATCGTCGACACATTAACCTATTGAGTTCTTGGTACCTATTCAGAACTTAATAGATATGCATTATATATTTGGTTGTATTGCAACTTGCATTTAGTTTCGCTATTTGTAGTTACAGAATTCTTACCTCCAGATAACTGCTGCAAGTAGGTCTTCTGTGATGTTACCACTATATGTTATCAGCATTTTTCTGCATATTCTATTTCTTGAGTCCGAAAATATGATACCCCTACGATCTCCTACTACTTTTCCTTGCTGATTTCTAGTAACTGGCTATAAAGAGAAGAAATAAAGCATATTTTTCATAACTACTTTCAAATAAAAGTTACCAACGACAAATTCATATATCGGTTTACTAATCATTTACAAAAAGAAGAAAATATTTTTCTGCGTAGCGAGTACAAATCTGAATTATCTAAGACAAGAAAGATTATTCAAAGCATAGCTAGTATAGTGGGAGCACTATTTTGTTACTTTTCACATACGAAACAAGTCAATGTTAGTTTCCGACTCTCTTTATCGCAAATCATAAAGGGAATGACGTACTTGTCCACAAGAAATGAGGTACTTGCACATAGAGGATATACTGAAGGTTTACGAATGCCGGTCATCTCAGTCGAATAAAAAGTAACTTTTTACTTAATGTATAATTTTATTAGTTGACTAGCTGAAGCCCGCGGCTTCACACGCATGAAATTTGGGCTTTTAGTAGCCTTTATTTCTCTACAGGCCTGAAATTCTTTCTGTTTAAAAAAAACGAAGTTCAGGGTCGTAGTCAATTCAATTTTCATACAGCGCCATCTATTGACCTTTACGGGAGGCAACGTATATTTATTTTATTTATATGTATAGAAAAAAATGCGTAGTTGTTTTATGTCACAAAAAATACGTATTCTGTGTAAATAATAAAAATAAAATTACAAATTTCCCCGAAGGGGAAGATATTTCCCCCTAATTTTAAAAGTTTTTCATTTTTTATGCAGGAACCCTAAATATTTACGGGATAAAAAGTACCCTATATTCTGTTCTGAACAGTCCTCTACCTACCAGGGAAAGTTCCGTCAAAATCGGTTCAGCCATTTCGAAGATTAGCCCGGACAAACAAACGACAGACAGACAAAAAGTTAAAAATGCGTATTTAGGCTTTGGTAACGTGAAAATAATAATATGAGCTTAAAATAAAGGCTTTATCTTGAAATTACAGACAGCCACTACAATTTTATTTATATGTATAGATGTATAGATTAATATCGTTACAACTAAGGTGTCATCAAATTATACGGCACATATGCAGGAAACTTCGAAGCATGAATATAAAATAGATATGTTCTATCTCTAATGTTAATGCTATAATTTTGACGTTAGCAACCTTTCCATCGATTTTAGGACTAAGTAATCAAATTAGGACGCCATTGAGTTATATCGACTAAATCGTTGATGATCAGGAAACTACGATAGAAAGAAACAGTTGGTTGATGTTATACAATTCAATTATTTAGCACAAAAATAATAAATATGAGTAGGTACTGGTGTAGTTCTGACTGCAGTGACAAATAAGCTATACTACAAAATAGATTTTTTAAACATTAGGCAGCAAACAAGCATACTAAATAGTATTAGTATGCTTATATATATAGTAGTCGGTAGATGTAATAATTGAATAACCAATGTAAGACAAATGTCACCTTAGTCTTCCTGCGACCACGGACGCTGCAAAGCATTCGAAACGTCAGGTTCAACAAAATAAATAAATACAAAATAATAATAAAACACGCGATACTTCCGTTAAAAATTGTTTAATTCAAAGCATACTACATATATATATTACTCTATTCCTTTTGATCTCGATTTTAACAATTTCTTACAATATATAGTATGCTTTGAATTAAACAAAAAACGGAATTGTTTAATTCAAAGCATACTATATATATATATATCATGTAAAACTTTATGTAATGTATGTAAATTTCATGTAAAATGGTGATTGCAGTCAATGGACGCTTTCAACAAAAGGGATATCACTCCCTCGGCAAGAAGGTTATATCGACTAAATCTTTGTTATTTAAGGAATTTCCTGAACACCTTACTCGTACTTATTCGTAGGAATACACCAAACCTCCAGGCCAATTTCATTTGTCTGAGATCTTCTAATAGATCTTCGCTTTATCAAATATCTATGTGCCTTATGTATAAAAAGTTTTACGTTAAAACTGTTTAATTAAGTACATTGTGTATGGCTATTAAACGGAGTAACAAAATGAGTCGTCACATGAATCAACTAGACCTCGATTCGAATTTGTGGAAATAAAATTCTTTCATAATTGCTGGAATATGTATAAAGATTTCGACATATATTAAAAATTAGTGTAAGCACTCTGCTAATCTGCTACTAATCGAGCGTAACATTCACGTTCCAGGAACCTCCGCCCACCCGGCCACGCATCTACCTCTGGCATCCTATCTATCTTCGACCATCCATCTACACCAGATCTTCCTACTTGAAAAATTACTGACTACTACAATCTGAAAAATAACACGACCATTGAAGCCAACTGGAACTTGAGAAGGCCGCGAAATAGTCTCTCGTAGTTTTCTCGGTGGCGCAATGGTGAAATACGCTGTTACACTACTTTAACACTAACACCCGTGGGTTCGATTCCCACACAGGACAAACATTTGTGTGCATGAACATGTCTGTTTGTGTTGGCCTGGGTTTTTTAAGAGAGGTAGGGTGCATCAAAGCAATTATCTGGGGAAGTACGTCCACCTCACAAAAAAACCGCAGCCAAATAACAACTCCCTAGAGGGTTGTTGTGTTCCTGCGTGTGAATGAGGTCTCCAGTTAAGTTAAGGAGTTACTCTGTTAGCTGCGGTGGCATCGCGCGAGTAATACCTAACCCTACATTATTCTCCTTCACCTTCGCTTTTCTGGTGCCAGGGGCTTAAATTCTTGTGACAAACATATACAAAATACTCGTATATACCGATACAATAAAAAACATGTTAGTCCTATCTAGTCGCTCTATTCTTGAATCGACAAATTAAGTGCAATTGAGTCCAAAACACATTTCTTTATCAACACTTCTTTCTATCTATATATTTATGCCTTGTTCATTGCGAGGTAGACACATAAAAACGAGCGCCGCTTCACTCGGCTTTCAAGTGCGCCGAGTTAAGCGGCGCTAAACAAAGCTAACTGCTAAGAATAATATTACACATCTTTTTTCTGATATTTCTGCCGCTTTGATCTGCAACTGCATATTTTTCCCTTTTACTTTTTAATGCTCATTTTGTTTCGTAGTTGAGTGATAATTGTATTTACTTGGAGCGCATGTACGAGTAGTTATAACTGTAAACTCGGCAACTATTTCTTATTCCCCCTTTCTCGTAGCAAAATCTAAGATATGTCGTCTTTAAATCCTCTTACTCTATTCCTTTTGATCTCGATTTTAACAATTTCTTACAATATAGACTTTGTCCTTAACATTACTTATGCATTGTAAATGGTAGCAGGTATTGAAACATTTTAAACAGTAATCCTTTGGTTCTTCTCATACAAGGGAGGCCTATGTTCAGCAGTGGACGAATTTGGGCTCAGATGATGGAACTTTGACTGAACTTTGATGTTTAAATTGTAGTTATTGCAATGTTGTTGACATGCAATCTTAGGTTGCATGAGTGAAATTTTATTGATGAAGATCAGAGAAAGACTAACTTAGAATCTACGAGTACATACCTCACTTGCTTCTTTAACGTACACATCTCATATACTTAGCTTCCGCTTCCATAACTTAAAGTTGGCTTTAGCAACCCTTTGTTTATCGTTCCGATTATTCTCTCAAAGATGTGGTCACTGAAGTAAATTATTAGCCACGTTTCACAAACAACGCTTCACAAAGCGTTATTAATTAATGGTCCATTGGATTCTAAACTCACCCGATTCTAAGTCGTACCATTAGCAACATCGTACCGAAGCCTATGTGATTACATCCTTACTTTCAGATAAAGCTATGAACCAAATCCTTGCTAATGATGGAGGTCGTGCTAGCAAACTTTCTATTTATGAATGCTAGCCGCATAGTTACAATTCAGAAATATATCCTGATATTGTCATGGAGTACTTAATATAATTTCATATGCTTTATAGTAAGTATGATTATTATGTGGTGTAATACTTCGATGAATTTTTATTATAAATGGAGGAGAATGGAGGGTTAAAGTAAACCTCCCTACGTAGTCTTTTTCCTCAATTAACAATTTAGGTTTGAATATTATCCTCCTCCGTTTCTATTTGAAAAAATATAAATAAGACCGACGACCTTGTAATTAGATAAACTAGCTTTAAGAGCTTCTAGCGTCATTATTATCATGTTTTTATAACCCATTAGGATTGGCGGGGTCCGCTACCTGTATCTAAGCATTTGACGAAGATACTGATTTTGTCATGGGAGGACTGCCGTCAGACAACCCAGTGGGAATACCGGTTTGATCACACGTATTTTAAAATATAGGTACTTTCTTGAACATGTGGATTTCCTCATGATGGTTTGTTTCATCGCTGAGCACGTCACAATTACAAAAATGTAAGGAATTCCAAATACACGAGTTTAGTGGTACATGCACTCATCAGTATTTGAACCAGAGACCAGTCTGTAAATAGATACGTTCGACTACTAGGCTATCACAGCTCTGATATTAAAATATTTAAATTAAATATGTAATAATCATTTAGTTCTGTTATGAGAAGAGTAATAAATGTTAAAGAAGCCTGTGAGGTGTGAAGGATCAAGTCATGTAGCGCTTGGTTCTCTCTGCCTACCTACAGTACGGGATAGAAGTAATTTATGCATGAACCAATCTCTCGTACTCATAATTAAAATCAGTGTGACCTTTTTATTGACAAAATAAAAAAAATATGGAATTAGTTTAGAAGCTAAAAATTTTAATACAATGATATTTGCTATTGAGAAAAATGATATTTGAAAATACGAGTACTTTAAATATATAACATACCGTTTTTTTCATATAACGTCGGGAGGCATACAAGCAAACGGCCCACCTGATGTAAAGCGGTTACAGTAGCCTATGAACGCTTGTAATACATTAAGCATCACTCGCGTGATCACACATCTGCTGCTAAAACAGCAACTTCTTAGGAGCTTACCGGTGAGCTCGTTCACACACAGGAACGCAGCCCTCTGGGGAGTTGTTATTTGGCTGCAGTTTTCTATAAGTTGGAGGTACTTTTCCAGACGGGCTGCTTTGATGTGCCTTACCTCTCTTAAAAACACCCAGACTAAGACAAACTCTGTTTACACAAAATACTCGTGAATGCCCGTTACATTTCAAACAGTACTTAACCTGATAGCTTGTAGAAGCGGGCAATTGACGAGTTTCCACTTTCTACAAAGCTGAAACCTTACTAAGAGGATATGGTGGCCGTAGCTTTATGCATCTATATGGAACGATAGAATTATGTAGAATCCATCAAAATATAACATTTAATTAATCAAAATACTTAAAATATAATGGCAGTGATGGTCTTTCCTTCTAATTAGCGAACGGTGTCTTCGCGAACACTGAGGCAAATCGTGATTTTAATCTAAACTAAGTAGCTCCACCTAGTAGGAGACCGTAGCAATATATGTTATCCCTGTGCTCCTTTTCAAGTAAGGTCACTAGCACTCCTGAAGATGTATTTGTAGCGAGAAGCGAGACAACCAAATCATACTTTTGGTGTCTGTGAAATTTACTTTAGGTACCAATTACTTATTGCTAAAGGCACAAAGAAAGTTCCCATTATATGGTATAGAAAAATATCACATAATATTAGGCCACTAATAAACTACTGCTAATATTAAACTGAAAATCTTATCAGGGCGAATTACATCTAGACACATCTATCTGCTAAATTCTGAAAGGTAATTTCTATCTTTTTTTACCATTGCTTAGGGCCTATAATATAGAGCGTTATTCTCTTTCCAGCTAACCCTTCACAAGCTTCCTGGTTACAATATTCCTCAATTGCAGATGTACAAGAACTTTCAGTACCTTAATATTTTGAGGAGCTCGATGGCGGCTATGTGTGGGCCAGTCGAATCGAGTTAAGGAAATTAAGGAAGATCGACTGCAGCCTGTCCATGGATGGGTTTATTCGTTTCAAGTTCCTGCGTGATTCCGAGTGCATGTTAAACCGTCTGTCATGGCTGCTATCGATTGGTGGCAGTTAGCATACATGCTTGGTGGTCACCCGATGACGTATAGAAACAAAATACTTGTTTCAATGTGGTCCTCTAAAAGACGGAGGTATTTCGATAGTCGCACTGCTTCTTTTAAAATCTGGCCATGTCCTGAACCCCTTTAGCCAGAGCTTCGTTTATTGACCGGCAGCATGCATTATGTGTACGTTCTAAGAACATAAATTGAGACCGTAATAAATTTATAATAAACTAGCTCCAAAATATTTGTTAAAAGATCGACACAAAAATGCAGAGAACAAATTTTGTGAGGTAATGTCAAGTTTTCATGCGACGTGAATAGAATTGTTGAAGCACGTCGATACACGGGTCGGGCAGAACGAACGCAGTGCACGAGTCTCCAGCCGCATAGTTCGCAGCGCTGCCGGCAGGAATTCGAGTCACGCGAAGTCACGGGTCGTCTGCGGGCTCCGCTCATCCCGTGTTAACACAACTTACTGTATGCCTTTGTCTGCACACGCCACTAACTTTGCAGATTAACCCTTCGACACCTCACCGGCATCCGGCGATCGATACAAAACACCCAAAAATAACACCACAGACTATTTTATAAAGATATTTTATTAAACATTTTTCTGTAAAATAGATTAATTAAAACTGACATTTACAACAAACAACTATAAAATTCTTTGTATTTCCCTTCTAACACTAATTACGTTAATAGGTCCTGTTTAATATTTTGGAATTGATCTCTAGTATAGCCGTACGTTGCATTGACAGCATTCTCGCACCATGGCGAAGTCTTAGAGATGACAGCTAGAACGATCGAACACGTACATATCGTATCACACGAGGATGGGGGGATGCGGGTTGCATTTACATTACACTAGTACGTACATATATTTGTCGATATACATATTCGTAACTATGGCGGTGAATTCGGTGCTCTCCTAAGTAGAATAATCCCCTCTTCATTGCAACATTTCATAGAACTCTAGCGACACTTTGTTTTAACATATTACTTAGTCATAAACAAACGTGAATAAAATAATATTATTATGACAAATCGACATCTATAAATTATTAAATATTTCATAGACTTTATATATATAACGTCAATGATAACATCATCAAGACAATTAACAAACACCGCTAATGCTGGTTTTATTTGTCACCATATTACATTTATTTTTTGCCAATCTATTGAAGAATCAATTATTGTATGAAAAATATAAAATGATTTATTGGCAATACTCGATTTGTACAAGGAGCACTTAAAAGCTTTATAATGTGCGAAAACTTTCCGAAGGAAACTCAAAGATGTTACATTTAAAAGCATATAACGTGAAATGCCGTCAGGACCTCAACGATCGGCGACGGCTTGGAAATTTCTGATAAATGGGCACCGAACACCGCCGCATACATTTTAAACATTACATGAATAACAGTAATTTATCTGCTACAGACACTGCAGACTGCTACTAACAAACACACATTTTTAAGTCTTCCTCGAGACAACAAGCAACGCTTTCATAGATACTTTAAGAACGTTCAAATTCATTTTTCTAAACTGCCATAATATAATCCGTTGGAAATTGTTACGTCATTTTTTTTCTAATTGTGAAGTAGAATATTATTGTTAAACAACTGTCTTGTGAACTGACAATTTTACTGGTGTGAATCATATCAAGAGCCCAGTTGTTTCCAGCCATTACGTGGGTCGTTCTCTTCTTAGGTCCTTAGTTTTAAAGCTAATAAAATTAATTTCTTTATAAAATCATAGTCATGACTTTCGAAATTATAAAAATAGACTTTTATCAACGATACATATATTTTGAAATAGTGCATACATCTCTGCTCACAATTGAATGACATATCTCTAGTATTTTTGTTTACGTGTGAAGTCGGATAAAAGCCTAAAAAATAACGAAAGATTTTGTCCCTAGAAAATGTTATTTTGAACTGATAACAAGCGCAAACTATTTAACTACATTTAAAATATGAACAGCGTGAATATTATTGACCGAAATAAGTAAAGTAATTTGTAAAACTTGCAATATGCTACATTAAAATAACATTTGTTATAACAGGATTTCTGACGTTTGGTTTCTATTACAAACAAGTCAAGATGAACAAGTTATTATTACAGATGATCTGTGCAAGGTAACTGTTTTCATTTTCACTTATTTTATTTAACATAAAATCAGGTGGCGCAGTGGTGAAACGCGCTGTTACTCTACTTTGACTCCAACGCTCGTGGGTTCGATTCCCACACAGTACAAACATTTGTGTGCATGAACATGTCTGTTTGTCTTGGTCTGGATATTTTCTATGTATAATAAGTATGTTTTTATGAAAAAAAATCTATTTACGTATGTTTATCAGTTGTCTAGTACCCATAACATAAGCTTCGCTAACTTTGGGGCTAGATGGCACTGCGTAATTTGTCCGACAATATTTATTTATTATTTATCCTTAAACTAAAAATGAAGCTGAAAGGTAATGATCCTAAAATTTCGGAATTCTGTAGTCCTGTCCCCCGTTAATACTTTTGAGAAAATTGCGTTATTTACTAATACGGAATATTAAATACTAAAAACAATGCAATATCTGTAGCAGATAAATATCTTGGGTGTAGTTCTAGCCCGCATTTCTCACGGACCTATTCTCGTGGAAGCCTTGAGGAACTTACAACATCTAAACGAGCG
Source organism: Pyralis farinalis (assembly GCA_947507595.1). Classification (NCBI taxonomy): domain Eukaryota; kingdom Metazoa; phylum Arthropoda; class Insecta; order Lepidoptera; family Pyralidae; genus Pyralis; species Pyralis farinalis. The sequence continues at coordinate 17,882,344 of OX382266.1, read as the reverse complement.
TCACCATTGGAAAACATAGTTAATTGTGACACCAGTTTCGATGATATTATAAACACCTCAAAGCTTAAGATTAAATTGCGTAATTGCCTCTTCAGTTCATATTTTTATACATACATTACACAAAAACACCATAAAATTGACGAAAGCTTGTGGAACTCGACTTTTGTTGGCTCTTAAGCTTATCGCTATGATAGGCCTAAACATGCACTTTTTAAATTATAAGTGCAATTTGAAATTATCCGCATTTGAATTTTCGCCAATTCGCTAGTTGGCTGGAAAATAAGGTAATTATTATTATCATTAAATAACTATTGAACCATTGAAATGTGGTTGATAAAGCTTTAAATAAAAATGCATATTACATTGTATTAGTTCTGTTTTTCAGGATAGTATACATTATTTTGATCTTACGTCTTTGCTAAAAAATTCTGATTCGTAAACTAAACGTAATTTAGATGACATAGGTATTTTTTGGCTTTTATGTGGAGACAGAACTATGTGGAGTGGCAAGTAATTATTGACCGATACTTGAATATACAATGGTAATATTTAATTTGGGACGACAAATAACTTTTACAATACTGTTGCCATTGGTGCAACCAAGTGTTAAAATATTGGTAACTGGTTTCTTGTTAATTACCAATCACCTGATGACTGTTCTATAACTTAAAATATGATTAATATATCAAGATAACCAGAAATATTAGAATACCTATAGAAAAAAATGTCCAAACAGATTATCTCACGACTTGACGATGTCTCGATTCGTGTATTAATTACTTAACAAAAATAACAAGTAAGTATCTCAACTTGGGTACGGAATGCATTTATATGTCGGAGTGCATTAGTCAAGTAGTCAAAATAAACCCAATCGAGTAATAAAATGGTTTGAGACAATTATCGTCAGAAATCTTCTTGTCGAATGGTATGTACCAGCAATACCAATATTCCTGTGAACGTGGCTACATTCTCAATAAATTCTCTGATACGCTGCTAAATCTCATGACGTAACGATGTTGACCACAAATCACCGACTGCATAATAGTTCCGATGCTAGCTTATTCTCGACAAGAGAACTCTCGTCATTGCACGAATATTATCTACAACAACTACATACAAAAGCTCTTATTCTTAACAGATTTAAGCACAGTGTTGAAAGCTCTTTTGACTAGATTAAATTGAGAGTATCGAGAAGTTTAAAAGTACCGTTACCCGTATACAAATATTGTGCTGAAGCTCCATTTTAGTTTATGAGTTAGTTATTATTAGAAAATAAATATAAGTACCTTATCAAGTTCAAAGAATGTCTAAATGATTAAGTAAGAATATTGTACTGTAATAAGATTAGATAAATTATAATATTTACGTTGTGCTTTTAATCATAAAATTATATTCATTTATTTAAATCTTCAATATAATAACGTATATTACATATCTGGTTCGATAGCTAGTATCCTACAACATGTTATTTGACATTGGGCGTTATCGATATCTGAATATTTTCATTGTGCTCGTCCCGCCACCTTACCACCTCAAACATCAACATTAATTGTATTATCTAATAGTAGCTCAAGAAAGAAATATAATTTATGTATCAGCTATGAATTGATCCCACTTGAATTTTATTTGTCGTAGAGTTGATACTGTTATCATACAAATAAATATCCGTCAACGAACTCCTAAAACTTCCATTACAATCAACCTGCGAGTGTGCCTCTACGGGAAACCCTACGTTAGAGGACGAGGTAACTTCATTTATATATTTTCATGACCAGCATCTCCTGAGCGGTTCATTACGATAATATCTTAGTAGCAACTTTACACCCAAAAAGGTTTTGGTTACTGTTCGACATTTCTCAAATTAAATTTCTTTCTTCAGCTCTCTCAATACATATATAGTCTTAAAACTATGACAATTTTCTTAACTACCTTGGATTATTGACGTTCTGTCTTTTACACCCTATCCGATACATTTCAACAAATAACATTTCATTCTATTTATTCACAATTTCACATTATCTACCTACACCTCTGTAACGTCACTCAAATTGCGAACGAGCAACTTGTTTATAAAATTTCTCTCAGTGCACATAAAATATGTTTCACAGCTATAGTGGGCGCGTTTAGTAGCACTGGCAGTTTGTGCGTTCACATTCGTAATCCGCCTATGCAGGCCGAGAGTGTAGGGCTCACGTGAGGCCTGCGGGGGTTGCGCTCACCGCTTGACGAGCAGCTGCGTGCGAGTCGCGCGTGGCAGGTAGGGCGCTATAGTCGGCGCTGGAGCCAGCGCCCGGGTCAGGCTGTGTGCCGGTGTCGACGGGCTCCTCAGGCGGCGCGGCGGCCGGTCGGGCGTTATCGAGCCGCGGACGCGGCGAATAGCGCGGCGTCAGCGCATTGGGCCCGAAGACTGGGTGCGATTTAAGACTCCCGCCTGCAGGACGTCGTGCATCATACGCTCGTTCTCCTGGCGAACTGCAGAAAAACAATTACAAGCTTAATCGTAGTAAATACGTTTAGATTATAGGGGAGGACTTTGCCTGGAACCACGCTTGTACCGGGGTTGTCTGAGATCTACTGGGCTGTACACGGAGCTAGTTGGGTACAATGTACATAACTAAAGTACCTAAGTGTATGGTAGGCCTAAATTCTTAGTGAAGTTCATACAAACTAGGGATACATATGTTTTAATAGTTGAGCATGTCACTATAGTTGGGTAATTACATAGTAAGTAGGTAGGTACTTTTGGAGCATACTTGTCTAGTTAAGAGGTTACACACTATGTGACAATCAAATCTATAGTATTGTTATTTTTCTAGTGTTAATTTGTGAGTATTGTGAATAACAGTTGCTGTAAAATTAATATATTAATTTTATAAATTAGTGCAATCTATTTGGTTGAAACAATTTCGTTATTACATGTCAATTCCTCTAACGCCTGTTGCAATATATTTCAATCATTAAAACTATTTTATTATCTTTTACGTACGTTGGTCAAAAAGTTTGTAAGTTAACAAATAATATTGACATTGATTGTAAATATATACTATCTAAATTCAAAGGAGAGAATCATTATAATTATAGTCCATAGTTTTAAAAAAACCTGTGCTGAATTTGTACCAACCAAACAGTTTCGGTAGGGATCATATCAAATTATTATTGTAGGTTGGTTTTCATACGAATGGATCTATATGAAAACTATACGTATAGTAATTACCTTTACTATTCACTGAATGATCGATGTGTAGCAAAATACAATGAACTTGAAACTAGTTTGATCAAAATGCATTGAGCATAATCCATCACCAAATACAGTGTATTTATGGATCCCGAACTAACCAAAACGGGCATTCTGGTTGTTGTTGTGATCAATAGGTGCATTTTGTCCATAAGTTTAATGCAATCTATACAATTCACCAACACAATGGCAAAAATAAGAAGAAAGCTTGTTATCCGTGACATTATGTGCGAGAAATATCACTTTGTATTTGTTCCTTCCTTCATCATCTCAATTTACTTTACTGTATATACAAAAAGATACTTAGACCAATGTTTCGTATTCAAAGTGATGCAAAACTGTTAGAGCGACATTAATTGTCCTAAACAAATAAGCTGAGGTGAGCCGAGGGTCTGACAACGTCCCAGAGCACCAAGACCAGGGCTGTCGGGCACGGAAATTAAGTGGGCGTGTTAGATTTATTATCTTATCCGGTAAAATTGATAAGATGATCCTAATAGTGACGATGTTTTTTCTAGGCAAATATCAAAATAGATCTATTTAATTTCGTGAAATAGATATATACTATTTTTTGGCGTATTATCTCACCGTTTTCTTCGATTTAGACTAAACTTTGAAAGGGCGCAGGGGAAGCTGAGACGCCCGGCGCTGTAGGAGTCTTGCACTTTGGTCATAATTTGTAATAGCATAGGTAGTGATTGTGCTCTGTATGAGGAATAAATTATTTTTAAGTGTTACGCCATTATGCCACGGCCGACAGTTAAACTTATTTTAATAGAAAGTTATATCTTTTATGTATAAATCACAAGATTTTGAATGAAATCCCTAATTGATTCATCAAAATCTTGTCTTAAACGTCATCTAATTTGGTTGTAATTTCATGGGAATTAATATTAATGCTACGTTTTATATAAATGGTATAATTAAAAAAGAATATATGTACAAACAAAATCGAAGAATACTGTAGCACTGACTAAAATTTTTAAGAGAGGTAGGGTGCATTAAAGCAGCCCGTCTGGGGAAGTATGGGGGTACCTCTCTTAGAAATTTATATTCCACCTCACAGAAAACTGCAGCCAAATAACAACTTTCTGGAGGGTCGTTGTGTTCCTGCGTGTGAGTGAGGTCACCAGTAAGCTCCTAAGGAATTGCTGTATTAGCAGCAGAGGTGGCATTGCGCGAGTGATACTCAAGGTATTACAAGTGTTCATAGGCTACGGTAAACCTTTTCCATCAGGTGGACAGTACGCTTGTATGCCTGACTTTTATAAAAAAAAACACCCGCATGAGAATCCCGTTTTCGCGATGATACTCAGGCTAAATACGTTTATACATTCCTCTTTATTCGATTAATTCAGTAGTGCTGCCGTAAAAAGACATTAAATAGACAGGCAAATGAGTTGCTTTCCCAATATTACTATATTAAGTTTGAATAATGACTGCTTGTGGCGAGTTGTCGCAGCGCGACAGCGGCGGTGAGTAGCCGCACGACGAGTCAGGTAGATACAAGTAGCCCCTCAGTCCTTTCAACTCTGGCTGAATTCTGCTCCGCTCTACTGCCGCTTTATTAGGTGTCCAAAGAGGGGCCGTGGAGCTACCACGGCCCCTCTTTGGATGCAGATATGCAGGGATGAAAGTATTGAATAGCATAACGCCACGAATACATTCTGGGAAAATGTAGCACACTTCTCAACGCCTGTGAGACATTCATACCTAGATTACCCAAGCCGGCATTTCGGAATTCGTACGGAGGCAGAAGTGATAGCTATGATAGACGTTAGGTCCTCTTCCGTAATAGTCCCTCCAGATTTCTTATAAATAGCCATTTCATTCCCGACATATTTTCAATAGCACCAAATCCTACCGAGACCTGTACGTTGGTATATCATTATATTGACATCTGCTGATGACCAGAAGAGACACCAGTCGCACATTTCAACAATCTTCTCGAAGGGGCCTCTACATATTGAATTAACATTTCCGTGCACGCTTATCAAATGACCGAGAATTATACTCATGATTTTACGAAGACATGATATTATAATATCAAATTAAAGGCTCTGCTCACACTTTGAAAATGTTTATGATTTACTTTATTTTTCCATAGAAGATAAAATTTTTGAAAAGAGAACCTCCTTCTTTTTTGAAGTCGTTGCCTTTTTTATACCCCTAAGGTGGCAATCAAGCATACTGCCTGCCTGATGGTAAACAGTCACCGTAGCCTATGGACATTTGCAACACCAGGGGTGTCACTCATGCGTTGCCGACCTTCTAAAAACCTCTTCACGCATTTCTTGAAGAACTTCATGCTGTAGTCCCTTGGAAAAACTTCGGGTGGGAGCTCATTTCACAGCTTGAGAGTTCTCGGAAGAAAACTTCTCTGGAACCGCACAGTACGCGACCATTGCGGTTCCAGCGTGTGAGGGTGAACTCCCCACCGTCAGCGAGCGGTGCGGTTATAAAAAGTAGCCGTCGGCATCATTTCGAACAACTCTTCAGAACACAACCCGTTGTACAATCGGTAGAACACACAAAGGGAGGCAAAATCTCTCCTTAAACTTAAGGATTCAAAACCGTGTGTAAGCTTAGGATTGTCGACAATTTCTCACAGCTCGTCTCTGAATCGAATCACACGGTCCAAGCTGGTATCCAGGTGCTCCCGCCCAAAGGTGATACTCTACGGATACCTCTTAAAATTTTAATGAGAGTCATTTTATGATTGTTTCGTGATTCTGGTAAATGTGAAGACAAGGTGGGTAGGAATACCATAATTAGTTGTTATAATCTAAAAGTTTATTTAACTTTTAGATATAATAACCTATTAACTGATTATACTAAACTTACCGATGATTATTTACAAAAACTGACGGGTGTTTTAAATGTTTCAACATAAATTTCATACGTATACTACGAGTATTATAAAATTTGCTATCGGAAAGAATTAAAACAATATTTCAACAAACACAATATGCCCGACTTGATGGTCATAAATAGTGATATTTGCAACTGTTATGGTACTGTATGAAAAGAGCAATGAATGTGAAAGAAGCGAGTGAGGTATGTAAGGATCGAGTCGCGTGGCGCTCGGTTCTCTCTGCCTACCCCGTAAGGGATTTGGCGTGAAGTTATAGATGGTACTGTATTGTAACTCTGTATGAGTTACTTGTACTACCGGTATTGTATAACATTATCTACGTTTATACAAACAAACGCCAAGATATTTCAGGAAGAATGCACGTAATATTTGCAAATGTCTACTTAGTTCAGCAGGTTGAAATATTCCTCGGAAAAGACATTCGGTTGGCAGCGGGCTAGATTATCTGAATAGTTTGGTTTAAGCATTATGCTGCCTCTGTAATAAAGTACCAATAAAACCAAAGGATGATGGGTTTTGGTATACATTTCAATTAACAGTATTGTTCTTATTTAACTAACCTTTTTTTCTTGACATGTATAAAGAGTCTCGTAAGCTAATATTAGACGCATCTATAAAATGAAAGCTTCTTGTGCCGATTATGCTATTTCTTCATATAGTTATTCACCCATTTGTAGAATCATTAAAAAGATAATGAACGAATGAGATTACTTAGAAATACTATAATAAATACAAAAGCCTAGCCTAGCCAGAGGAGAAACGAATCGCTATCAGGTAGTTAACTGGAAAGAATAACTATGAACAAGGCGAGAGAAGAGAATAATTTCAAATAAACGAAAAACTTGTAGGCGAATACCAAACTCTTTTGAAGAAAGTCCCCTCAGTATCCACATATAGATAAAGAGATAAAGCTGGTGACATTAAACCAAACGTAAATGAGGTGTTAGAACGCTGGAATGAACATTTTGAGGAAATATATAATAAAATAAGAATATAATATATGTCAAAGAAGCGAGTGAGATATGTAAGGATCGGGTCACGTGCCGCTCGGTTCTCTCTCAGATAGATATAATAATGTCCAGGACGTTGGCACTTAAGGCAATTGAGAACTGACTAAAGTTATCAGCATCCGACGAAGATATCATTATGGACTGTAACCATATCGATTCCCGCTGACTTTCCATTTTTTTAAACTTCGTATCGACCATTCAATCTCATCCTTTATATAGTAAGCATTAAATCTATACAGATAAATAAAATTGGAGTGTCTGTTTGTAATATTAAAATAACCGCTTTTTATTAAATGCATATGGATGTATACACTTATACCAAAATATTTTTTTTTACAATTTTTGTATGTCTGTCTGTTTGTTAGAAATATTATTTATTTTTATTAATATAAATAAATAATAAAAAAAAATACTATTCCGCGCGGACGAATCATTTCTCTAGAAGAAGGGCATTCCAAAGTCTTGCCTATTTTACAGAAAATGATTTTATGTTAGTATTAGTATTTTAATTGAAATATCATAAAAGTCTTGTAGGAGCGCAATTCTTTAAAATAGACAAATAGGAACAAACGCAAGATTGGGGTTAATGACCTGCTCGTAGTGTTGGAACAAGGAATCAGATCGCATAACTTGTGATTTTAGCAAGAATTTTATATACACCACTGACGATGAGTAGTTTGGGTCTTTGAAAAGTAGCTTAGAAAACACAACGCAGTGCTCGGATCAACGAGGTCGAAATGCCCGCATTACGCATTTGCAACGATGATGTGAGAAAGAGAGTTAGTTTGATTTTCCAAACCAACTCTCTCTTGAGTACATCAATATAATTATTCTGTTGAGTATTAATTACTTTAATAAATACTTAAGAAAGAGTTACTTCAAAAAATATGCATGTTCAGTCATAAAAGGTAAGTTCCGCTGGTTTGAAATTGTAGAAAGAATGCGAGAATTGAAAGAATGATAAAACAGATATACAGCCCTCAAGTGGAATGATGTGGGAACTCTAAACACCAGCGAGCATGAATGAGATTCAAAGAAGTAGTTAGGTGTGTAAGAATAGTCATACGGCACTCGGTTTTCTCTGTCAACCTCATGAGCATCTCGTGTGAAGATATAGATAATATAAAAATATAAATCCTAATATGCAGCAAAATTAGTTTTTGCTAATGTATTAAAACTGTTTTGAGGTTTATTTAAGAGAATTTATAAACATTACAGTTGCTATAATCTTATTAGTATAATATTTCCGAACATCTGACGAGTCTTCTGGCGGCTGGTGAAAATGAGAAGTACATTTAGAAAATCTAAAGCAAAATTTCCTTTCTTGGTATATGTTGACAGCCCTGTTTGAGCTGGCTAAATTGGCTAAAGATAACGTCGTTAAAACTCTCGCGTCGAGAGAACACGACAATTAAGGATTCTTTGCTGCTGCTTTGGGTGCTTTTATTCGATAAACGACATTTACATTTTTACTGAAGCCTATTGTTGGATTAAGTATGTTCCGCTCTTGAAAGAAAAATATAATAATCCCTGATTATCATTCATTTGGAATTTCCAATTGGATATAACAAGCCAATGTTTTACTTATTTCTTTTCACAAATGCATCATTAGTAGAATGATTTAAAAAGAGATAAGTATAATAATTCCGGGGTTGATAATTATGTATTTGCAGCATTCGTAAGTTGTGATTAGTTAATAGATGCAGATATTGATTTGTGCACAGGAAATTGTATCTACCTATACTACATCGTGTGCTTCTACCACCGGAGCATGTAGAGATGTATGTAGCAGTGGTTAGCTTTATACCGACTAGTGCATTCATCACTGAGTTTACAAACCACACAACCAATAGATATTGCAAGTATTATCGCTGCTGTCTCGATTCGTGTGGTTGCCTCTGCACCTATGCGTACTATCTACATAAAAGTTACGTGAAACAACCACCACTGCTGGCAATCAATCAATCATTTGAAACAGTGAAAGCCTGCAGTGACTACTTTTGACTGCTATGACATCTCTGCAATTCTGTTTCGTTTCTCCATTACCGTTTTTATTATTGTACTCAGAAAGACGCGTGCCTTTGCTCGTTTTTAAGCAATGTTCACAGGACTACTTCCCGCGCTTTTGACGAGTGACATTGTTGTTATACATGAATTTTTTATAATTCAGTAGAAAACTAGTTTTATGTGACAATTTTGACAGTATTTTGTAACATAAGTGCTAGTGAAATTATGCAGTAATGAAAAAAACTCAAATATAACACGTTTATGCACTTTTTGGTAGACGTGAATAAGTTCAAAGAAAACCTTGTAAAAGTCACTATCGTTTTACGGGTGGTATTTAAACTACAGGATTGGATCTGGGAACCCTTTCCAAATATTTTTTCAGCACAGTTCCTAAAGCTGTAACATCTAGAATTAAGATTTTGAAATGGTTCCAAACTGAAGACTTGGCTGTATGGGCTAGATCGATTGGCCTTTGCCCTTGGCGATAAAAAGAACAAAAAAAAAGCAATGTTCACAGTCAAAACAGTTACGTATGATCTTTTGACACAAAGCGATCAGTGACATTTGCGCGTACTGTGTAGCCGCCGCTCAGCAATTGCCATGTTGATGCAAGGACCTTACCTCTCTGCGTTGCTATGTGAGTGTTGGCAATTATGTCAAAGAATAAGCCTAAGTAAGCTACTAAATTTACTGCTGTCATAATATTATATATCTTTACTGTGTTAGTAGTTTATATTAGTTTATTTATTATATTTTTAACGAGCTCGGTGGTGACGCGGTTAATAACGCAATTTTGATACCAACGCTCGTGGGTTCAATTCCCACACAAGACAAATATTTGTGTACATAAATATGTCTGTTTATCTTGGTGGATATTTTAAGAGTGGAAGGGCACATCAATGCAGCTCGACTGGGGAAGTACCTCCACCTCACAGAAAACCGCAGCCAAATAACAACTCCCTGGAGCGCCGTTGTATTCCTGCGTGTGAATGAGGTCACCAGTAAGCTTCCAAGGAGTTGCTGTGTTAGCAGCGGAGGTGGCATCACGAGAGTGATACTAAACTTATTTTAGATAGAGTTAGCTATACCAGCGTTCATAGGCTACGATAACCACTTTATATCAGGCACTTTAGATCGTATGCCTCCCAACGTAGTATAAAAAAAATATAGATATTTTTTTTCTACAACATATCGGGTGGCATCAATCGACCTGCCTGATAAAAAATGGTTATCGTAAATTATGAGGTACTTACATTTATTTTTTTTAGGTTTACCAAATGTACTACCTACTCGTAAAATATATAAAAAAAAACAAACGGAAAATGTTTTGATAGAAAATCGACTAAATAATATAATAATAAGTTATCTGTGTTAAAATTTAAATTACCCACTCCGACTAGTTGCAAGCTATGCTACTGTATGGATAGTATACTTACACGTAAATTTTCTTTGTTTTATTTTCGAATGTAGTACATACAGTAAAATATAGGTTGTAAAAACATCCAAACTTTTTTGTTTGGATTGTCGGATTTAATAAAACTAAATTTGTATATTACGCTGTTAGTGACACCTACATAATTATATTACCTAGAAAGCAGTGTAGTTCTAGCATTTAATAGTCATTAGTAGAAATTATCAATAACTTGATGCCAATGGAGCACAATTACTAAGCCTATATCGTCTGTCTGTACATCAATCAATCGAGGTAATCATCAATAGAGGTAGGGCGCATCAAAGCATCCCACCTGGGGTTCCAGCGTGTGAATGAGGTCACCAGTAAGCTCCTAAGTAGTCGCTGTGTAAACAGCACAGTAGGCATAGCGCGAGTGACACATAATATATTACAAGCGTTAATCGGCTACGGCAACTGCTTTACATCAGGTGGGTCGTATATTACGTGTTTGTCTATCATAGAGCTATTATTATTATAATGAGTAATAAAATATCAAAAAGGTAAGTTCATACAAGAAACTTAGAAAAAGAAATAATTTAATGCAACAAAAATTTGTTAAAAATTTTGAGATAACACTTACAGGAAATTCAGGAATGTTTAATGTTTCTTGTATGAAAATTATCATCGATCTTTAAATATTTTATTAATTGGTAGAATAAAATGATCTTTCGTTAAAGTCTAAACCTTTATTGTGAAACTGTGTGCAGTTTAGATTTTTAACTGTTTTTATAACCATTTAAAATATCCAAATAAGTCAGAACCATCGGTAAGAGGATTGGCGCACATTTGGCCCATTTTGCTTTATTTATTAGGAAAGTTTGTAATGAACAGAAGAAGGTCTGGTAAAAGACATAGCCTGGCTGAGTCAGAGTACTTTATATGTAAAATTATCTTACAGCATTTGTTTATATTTTTTCGAGTAGGTATAATTGGAACACAATGGAAAAGTACATTAGTAGGTATTAATTAGATACCTGTGGGCGGAGTGCAAAATTTATAAAGATTTGCGTTACTAGTGCGTTTGCGTTTACGTCTATGATTAGAATGGAAATTGTTGTCATGGGAAAGTTTCGGTAACCCAGATATTCATACAAATTTATAACGCGAATGCAGTAGTAACGTAAATCTTTGTAAAACTCGCACTCAGACTGCTGTAGTGTACGTATACGAGTACATTATGTCGCATACGATAAATTCACGTCTAGTTCAACTCTCATTGACAATGCAGTAATTGAAGAATTTGGCGAGAAGTTGATAAATCTTTCAGACTTGATTGGGCTTTACTTGGGTAACCTTCAGACATACAATTACATTAATATTTTGATAAAGTTTTAATTTTTTTCATATCGTTATTAATTACGGAAGGTATTTCTACAAAACTATTTAAGTTTAACGTATAGAGCAGTCAGGTAAATCCATTACAACCAGTAGTAGTAAGTCACTGTCTGTCTAAAACGTACGGATATTGACGGTATTTGCAAGTTAGCCCAATTCTCATCCAATCTGGATATTTCCTTGTTCAGAATTCAGAATTCTTGGGGAAATAGACAGATATTTCAGAATTTTGGTACTCCAGTATCGTTTTACCGGTAGACACTACTTTGTATTGTAATATAAATCGCAGATAATTGATATATACACTAAAAGGTACAAAAATTTACCATTTCTTTTAATACTATGTCGGGTGTCAAAAACGCATAACGTATACCTAACTCAACAAAGGACAGCGTATCCTTTGAGTTCCATTCGGTACAACTAGTTGACCGGTTTAGTTGGGCGGAAGGTAAGTGATACATACGACACATTTTTTTTATTTCACTGAATACTAGTTCGATATTTTGTTCATATTTTTAAATATACTATGTAAACATACAAAACAACTACTCTACTTCTGAATAAATCATAAATATTTATGTGCTTGAAATGAAGGTATATAAATAGTAGTATTATATATGACTATTGACAATCAATGCAAACGCCAACTGAATTACTACGTATATATTTTTTATACAACCTCGGGAGGTATATAAGCATGAGGAGGTTCACCTGATGTGAAGCGATTACGTTAGCCCATGAACTCTTGTAATGCATTATGTAGCACTCGTGCGGTGCCACCTTTGCAGCTAACACACCAACTCCTTAGGACTTTACTAGTAAGCCCAGACGCAGGAACACAGCAACCATCCAGTTGTTACTTACCTGGTGTATTCTGAGAGGTAGAGGTACTTTCCTAAACGGGCTGCTTTGATGCGCCCTACCTCTTTTAAAAACACCCAGAGCAAGACAAATAGACATGTTGCTGGAAACAAATGTTTGTTCTGTGTGAGAATCGAAACCACGAGTGTTAGTATCGAAGTAGCGTTACTAACCACAGCGCTGTAGTATTATAAGAAAAAATCATTACCTATGAGCACAGTCACAAAGGGAATATCTGGGACATACTTAATCGAGCTAAAATGCACAGGCTTTATGAAGGATAGACAACAGATAATCCAGCTTACCAATACGTGACCCTAGCTAACGAAACGCTACACGTATGTACCAGATTTAACTGTCTTGATTTTTCTGACTCAATTATGATATGTGGGATATTTGCACAGTGTTCGAGAATTCAGATGAAGAAAGTTAAAAAAAATAAGAGAAGAGCGGCACCCTGTTTAAAAACGAAGAGTCGGTGAGAAAGCTTAAAGAAACAGAAAAATCGTTAATGAACTACTATATGTATCTTCAAATATTTAGATAGATAGATATATGTCTTGCCTAATAAAAAATAGTGACAAAACTAATTAACGTATCGCTTTGTATCGCCAGAATGAAGGCGATTCACTTCTTTATTGACAAAATAAAAATAAAAAAAACAAATGCTCTTCTTATCAGATGAAATATATACATCAGTAAGAAATAGTATACTTATTTGCATTAACTTTGATATTTCTTACATCAAAGTTAATATAAATAAGTATACTGTAAAAAACCAAAAACTAAGACAGGATTTTTTCAATTTTGAACTAATAGACGATAAAATAAATAATTGGTCTCATGATCAGTAGCTACTACTGATAAAATGTATTGGAGTAAAGATTAGCGTAATTTCTGTTTTGCCAGCATTTTTTTCTTAAAATAAGAATATGAATCGAATAATTGATATAGATTGTTGGTACCAATACAAAGTCCAGAAATGAAACTAGGGACAATAGACATCTGTTAATCAAATTAAATTCTCTTGAATTGCATATATACAAACATTCACATTAGATTACAATGAGCTTTGAAAATTTAAATAACCTCTGTTCTTCTTTTTTCTAGCGTTATTCCGTTTCCTGATCCGTAGTAATAAATTGTTTTATGTGCTTTTTTATACCAGTAAGGTGGCAATCAAGCGTACAAATTTCCTAATGATAAGCAGTTACCGTAGCCTATGGACATTTGCAGCACTAGGGGTGTCACTCATGCGTTGCCTACCCTGACCCTGATCTGAAACTTAAAAACTCCTTGTTATTTTCGTGAAAAAAAGTTGTAAAGACAAACGCTCAGATAGGATATTATATTTTGAATGGCATAATAGCCCAGTGTATATTTACTAACAGTTATTTATGAATAACCCTAGTAATATAAATACTAAATATAATAATAATTTCCCTATTAGTAGCAAACAAATAAACCACTTATAGCGTAATTATGAGCTTGCTTAGAGGTTTCTAACTTTCTAGTCTACATACGGTTCATGGAAATAGTATAAATCTTCTAGGCGTTATAGTGAAAATATTTTTCGGTTTCTTGTATTTTTTATACTACGTCGTGAGGCATACACGCATACGGCCCACCTGATGCAAAGCAGTTACCGTAGCCTATTAACGCTTGTAATGTATTAAGTATCACTCGCGCGATGCCGCGTCTGTTGCTTACACAACAACTCCTTAGGAGCTTACTGATGACCTCACTCACACGCAGGAACACAGTAACCCTCTAGGTAGTTGTTATTTTGGCTGCGGTTTTCTGTGAGGTGGAAGTACTTCCCCAGACGGGCAGCTTTGATGCGCCCTATCTCTTTTAAAACATCCAGATCAAGACAAACGGACATGTTCATGCACACAAATGTTTGTCTTGTGTGGGAATCGAATCCACAAGCGTTTGTGTCAAAGTCGCGTCATTCACGACTGAGCCACCGAGCTCGTCAAAATGTATGTCTTCAAGATACGCCTTTGTTGTGTCTACATATGCGAAATGATCCGCCTGATGAAAAGCAGTTCGCATATTGGCATTTTCGTTGTTAAACAGGAACACAACGATCACTTGTTAATTTAACTGCAATTTCATAAAGTACATCATCTACAATATATCTAAGTATTCATATTGTTATGAAAAGAAAGTTGAATAAAACAGACGTTGTATGATGGATAAGTATAAAGATAAGTTAAAAAATATTCTGATTATCGAGTTAGTAAAGCCTATATTATGCTTTAACAATATGTAATCCAAGATCAAATTTATGTAGACTTATGTCTAATGATTGCACCAACAGATACAATTAATATTAAATAAAGGCTTATTCCGAGACATACTTAACGAAGCTTTCGTCGAGCAATCGACCGTGCCCACGAAGTCGTTAAGTTCTGGCCCAAATCTATTTTGCTAATCTTAAAACTTATAAGCTAGTCTGTTATAAACATTTTTACTGGTAACGAAGTCCAATCATCATAGTTATATCTGACGTACTCAGACACTCTTTAATCCGTTTCATTTGCGCCAGATGTTCGCACAAATATAACTCACGTTCATAAACAAATCTTCAATGTCCCTGACAAGATACGTCTGTCAGTAAAAGAAAGCAATTTATTTTGCGGTGAACAGGGACATGATTTTATTAATACATAGCTATTTGCATGTTTCTCTTCAAGTAAGTTAAGGATTTGTTTGGTAGGGAAAAATATATGAATATTTATTGCTGATAACATTCAGATACTATATGTTATTATTTGCGAATAGATGATTGGATAATTGGATATTGCCACACTGCGACGAAAAGATAACAAAAATATTTACATAACGATAATCCTATTAATTTAAACGAGCATATATATATCTGTCGATAGTACGATATACGTACGTATATATAGGGCTGATACCAAGCTGTTGAAGTGTTCTGAATATGAGCAACGGCTCCATATATATATGTATATACATACCTAGTCTAAGTTACAAACGAATATCTACATATTTATGGAAGCATCAGGATAAATAAAAATAAAAATGATTCTATTCGAAACTCCGAAAGGCCACCTTTGGCTTTGATACAGGCCTTTAATCAGTTTGGCCATGAATCTATGGATTCACGCACTATTTCCATTGTGAAATTTAGCCACTGCTTGCTCCAGAGATTTTTTAAGAGATACAATGTCTGCACGTCGTTTCGAGTAGGCCATGTCCTCTATAACTGACCATAATTTGTAGTCTAAGGGGTTCAGTTCTGGACTAGACGAGGGCCAGTCTTCAGCTCTTATAAAGTCCGGAACGTTGGTTTCGAACCAGATTTGGGTAGTTCGTGCCTTGTGACCAGGTGCAGGTTCCTGCTGGAAAGTCCACGGTTGCTGAGAGGTTTCACTTCACAACACGATCCAAGACAGTCTCTTGGTGCACTTTGGCAATGTCTTCACTATTTTTTCACAAAAATGATGCTTTGTGACTCCCTGATAAGACACACCCACCAAACTATTACAAACGCAGGATAATGACCACATTGTACCTTTCCAACCACTTGGGCGGCTTTGTCATTTTGCTTGTTGTAGTGCTCTTCAATAGTGAATTTTTTTCATCAGTAAAGAGGATATTTTTGTGCCTTTCACCTGCATGTCGGGACAGAAGGCGTTTTGATCGATCCACTCTCTTCAACTGTAGGGATTGATTTAGGGCATGCCCTGTATATCGACGATAAGCGCCGGGCTTCAGGTCTTGTTTTATTATACACAACAGAGTCCTAGCGGGAATCTTTATTTCTGGCGATAAGTTTTTTGTTTCCTAATGGGGTTTCTAAATAAACGGCGAATTCTGGCTTTGAGCAGTCAGAACCCGTTATATACGTTTTCCCATACATTTCGCGGTCGTATTCGACCACCCGGGTTTCGAAGGGTTAATAGAATTAACAGCCTTTGTAGTTCTAACAGTATACGGTCGTCCCGAACTTTTATGGTTTTCAACAGAGAAAGTGTTGGTATATTTGTCGATAGTACGATATACGTACGTATACATAGGGCTGATACCAAGCTTTTGAAGTGTCCTGAATATGAAAGACGGGTACCCAGTTTGTGCAAGCCAATCACTACAATCCTATTTTCTTCAACACCCCATTTCATATGGTAATTTGATCTCTATCTATCTATAACATCACGCCAAATCCCTTACGGGGTAGGCAGAGAGAACCGAGCGCCACGCGACTCGATCCTTACATACCTCACTCGCTTCTTTAACATTCATTGCTCTTTTCATGCACGCTCGCCGGTTTCTAGGGCTCCTGACATCACCTTCTGATAGAACACGACCAATTTGATCATGATAGGTAAGTCTTGGCCTTCCTCGGCTCCTACATCCTTCCACTTTTGCATTGTATACCTGCTTGTTCATTCTTTCATCCTACATTCTTTCTACATGTCTGAACCAACGGAGCATGCCTCTTCTTATTTTAACACCGACGCTCTCTTTCAGACCAAATCTGTTTCTAACCTCATTATTGCGGATACGGTCTGCAAGCGTTACACCACAGATTTTGCGCAACGCTCGCATTTCAACCGCGTTTATCCTACTTTCATGCTCTCTCTGCCATACCCAGCTCTCGCTTCCATAAGTAAGCGTTGGGACCAGCACTGCATTGTGTATAGCCAGCTGCGCCTTCTGGCTCAGGTTTTTACTGCCAAGAAGTTTTTCCAACGCTCCATTCACACTATTCCCACCACTCACTCACCTTTCCACATCTGCGGTGTACCTTCCATCCCTGCTGAAAGCGCATCCAAGATATGCAAACTCATTCACTTGTTCCAACATTTCATCATCTACCGTAATTCTTACATTGGTTCTGGTTTCTTCTCTTTCAAGAATGGTAATTTGATAATGAACGAAAATATGTAAAACGGCGGGAAAATAAAGAGGTATTTAACATTTTATGTTCATTTAACATAATAAACGCGTTCCAAGTTCAAAATAATTAAAGAGTCGAAAAAAAGAAAAGTTTCCATAAAGCAGTATTTATGGCCAGACTGGTCATTTATATATCGTGTATCTCGCAAAAATCTCAACACAACCGTGCAACAAATGTTGTATTTAGGTAAGATTTTGCTTTTTAATTTTATCTTTATTGAGGTCTTGCCTAAAAAACACGATTTCAGACAAAAAACATAAATAATTCGTAGCGAAACTCGGTCGCCCGGGCACTGAAATTTATTGTGCCTACACTTTGTAACAGTTTAGGTTAAATATCTCTCCAACTTTAAATGTAATACTAATCATGTTGCCATAATAATTATTTTTAGCTAGCCGACTCATCTAAGCTTTGTTTGTGTTTAGATTAACTGTATAATCATCAGCTAAATTATCTGTTGACTCTCTGATTCTAGCGTAAATGACCACTTGATTATTTTTTTTCATTTTTAAATCCGTTAGTAAATTAATAAACTTGTCGTACTATTAAGTTGGCAAACAGACATATGGCCTAATGATAAGCAATTACCGTAGCGTATATGTTCAACTGCAACACAGTAAATTTTAGGTACCTAAGCCAAACAATACACTGTAGCCACAGCACTCGTACGACTTAAACATATAAAACAAAGCATTATTCATAAGTTTATCAGCCGTACACACGCGCGTGCGGATTTCCAGGGCAATCCTTTACCATAATTGTTGACGTGAAACTAGATGCGCAAGTGTATTTGCCTGTCTGTACAATTGAATTAACCTACAAGTCGGGGGCAATTCTGAAAGTTGATATTTTCATCTAGTTTTATATAAGTTTCATACAGCCAAGTGACAATTTTGTATATATACGAAGTCGGTAGGCATACAAGCATACGGTCCTCCTGATGGAAAGTGGTTACCGTAGCCTACGAAAGTTGGAAATACATTAATGTCACTCGCGTGATGTCACCTCTGCTGCTAACACAGCAACTCCTTGGGAGCTTACTGATGACCTCACTCACACGCTGGAACACAATAATCCTCCAGGGAGTTTGTTATTTGGCTGCGGTTTTCTGTGAGGTAGAGGTACTTCCCCAGTCGATATGCTCTGTTGCGCCCTACCTCTCTTAAAAATACATTGACCAAGACAAATAGACATGTTCATGCACACAAATGTTTGTCTTGCGTGGGAATCGAACTTTGGTGCCAAAGTTGCGTTATTACCCTCGGCGCCACCGAGCTCGTCATGCTCACTAACTACTATTAACCAGTCCTTAATCCTCCTAGGACAATTTCACGACCAAATAGCATCGCCAAAACTCGAATGGTTTATATGTAAATGCTTTCCACATTTTGCAAAAAAACGAAAACAATATATTGCATGACAAAAAGGGCTTTAGAAAAAAAAGGAATAAAAATAATAGAAAAAAGGCATTAGGCCCCCTGCCAATCCAATGGATTTGCAATTCTGGACCGCTATCAAACCGAAGTGCGGGTTAAGGCGACTTGCGGAGGCGACGCGCATCCACCCGACCCCGTCTGATCGTAAGTTTTAGTTTCGTTTAAGGTGCATACGGCGGTTGGGGCCGCCACCCACCACGCAGTGCCGTGTCAGACGGGTCGAGGATAATTGAATGCCGTATAAGCACATTGAATGTGAGAGGTATATTGAAAAATAAGATGTGATAGCTGTAATGAACGAGAGATTCTTAGATGTTTAATGTGTGACAGAGAATAAGCGGAAGGAGAGAGATACCGTTGATATTTCCGGTAGCATGATGGCCCTGTGATCTGGCTTGGATTATGATAATCATGCCAGTGCTGGTGTGGGCATCGTGCTCTGCTCTTGCTTAACCTTCGAAGTGAGAGAATACGGTTTGGTAGACCCAAGAATTTCTAGAGTTATATAAAACTGAGAATCATGTGAGTTTTTCTTGTCAAAGGAGTCGTTCCCGAGAGCTCAGCGTATCACCAAAAATTTGAGAAGTTTTGGGAAGGGAATGAAAGGATGATTTTGTGTGAAGATTTGGTTCGGTTTGGACATAGCTGCGATGTTATGTTTTGTAAGTACGGTGACAATTGAGAAATAAAGAAATGAAGATTGTAATAAACAATTGTAATAATCGTTACGAACCTCCTTGTGTCGAACACTTTATTTTATCATAATTGTTACGGTATTTCAAAATTATTCAAAGGAATGACCCAAAAAGTGTGATCGACTTGATTTTGATAGATAACCCACACAGAGGTCCTACTCTTGAAACAGACCGCTACCTGGCGACAGCCGATTTGTTGACCTTTTTAAGAAAAGGTAGGCACTGGTGAGTGCCTACCACTTTTTTGGAAGATGTAATTGTAAGCGGTATATACGAACGTTTACCCAGTGAAAGAATTACGAACGCGAGTCTTTTAGACTTTACGAGTATGTGGATGATGTTTTTGGAAAGTTACAAAAAATATAGTGGATTCGACAAAAGGCATGAATAATATGAGACGATAATTTTGAAAGATGACGCCGCGCTTGTTCGCGGCGGCGGGACGCGCAGGTAGTATGTATCAGGCTGTATCTGAGTCTTAGTATAAAAGAGAAGATAAAAGAAATATATAGTCGACATAAGAATGAAACCAATATTTTAAGTAAATGTAGAGTGAAAACATACTTATGAATGAAAAAGACGAAAATCTTTGAGTACCAAATACCGAATACCAAATTCTTTTTGAGGGAGGTCAAGAAGACGAAGGTTATACGTAAGCATTGGGAATGGATAAGATAAGGTTTGGTGTTTGTAATATTCTGGTTATCACTCAGGAAGTGTTAGAATGTTGAAGGGAATATTTGGGGGAAATATATGATATTGTCAGGATGTCACTGAGCTTGTAACTGACTCCGCATTGTCTGCGTCTACCAATGTGATCACTGTAAATGAGCATGCAAACATTTGAAAGTTTTACACGGTGACTAAATTTTAGCTTATATTTCGGATCAAAGCTTAGGCTATTTTTATCCCGTTAGAGTTTAAAGTGGCACAAACTGCATAAAATTTGAAAAATGAATCATGAAATGAAATCTGAGTGATAAATTTGTAGGTATTAACTATTTATAAACATTATAACACCGCGGTAGTTATATGAAGTGCTTCGCACTAGCCGATTGGCATCGTTTCGCATTTTTGTATACGAAACCCGTGTGGTCATATATGACCGCGAAATGTATGGGAAAAGGTATATAACGGGTTCTGAAGCCTTACGTAGAAGGTGGCAAGTTCCATAGCATTTTCATAAATAAGATAAGTAAATTCTATATTACTTGGCACTCATTCAGATGATGGAACTTAATTACATACTTTTGGAAGTTGGGTGACGCCCAAGGTACGAGCATATAAGAAATGTAAACGAGACTCTCTCCACCTGAATGTACTGGCGCCTCTCCAAACTCTTTACTCGTATTATCTATGTCCAACGGATGACCTAGGATTTATCTGCGTCCGTCTAAATAGCTAATACTTTTTAATTCTACATGTGATTGGAAATTAGAAAAACAATTCGACTTATTTTTAGATTGCTTTTGCAATTAGCAGTGATAGATAAAGAACTGGCCTACTGACAAACTGGTCACCGATTCGAATCCTGGCAAGTACCACTACATTCATGTTTTCGCATTAATGTACATTTTTGTATTTATTGCATGCATACTTTCTTATATAAGGTTACTTATATAAGGAATGGTTTTCCCACTGGGTTATGAAGGTCTAAAGGCAGTCGCCCCGTGTAACAATCTGTACCTTCGCCAAATTCTTAGGATTAGGGAACCCTACAAATCTTAAAGAATTAGGAAGTAGGATAAGCTAAAGAAGAAAGAAAAATAATTAGATTGGATGAAGTAGATAAAACAGAAATCATATTTTGACGTTCATGTCATCGCCAGTACATCGGCTTGCTAAAACTAATAGATCTTTTGTTGTAAATTGTATTCGATTCTATAGTAAATTGCCTGATAGTAAAAAACCTGAAAGTGTCCTTGCCTGACAATATGTTCAAAAGGCACATCAAAAGTACTCTATATAAAAAGGGTTATCACAGAATCGATGAATATTTTACTGACAGAGATGATTGCAAAAGATTCAGCACGTGGACATCTTTAATTGTACCACTTGATATCGCTATATATGCACTCCCATATATTCATTGTAATATAAATTGATGATTTGAAAAAAGACCTATAGTGGCATTTGGCATTTCTTCTTCGCCAATGGTCATTTTCAAAATACTGGTAGATTAAAAAAGAGATATTAAAGTTATGAAAAATCAATAAAGTCTAAGTGCCCGTGAGGGCCTAATGGCAAATAAATTATTTTTATCTTTTATCATGTTTATAAATTGTGCTTTAAGAACATCATATTTTTATTGAAATAATACTACTTACTGAATGCAACTCAAAACCTACTCTATAAACGTTCGTAAATAAATATAATATACAAAAATATGTCAGCAGTGGGATCACGTAAAGTAATATAGAATGGCCATCTTTAGCATCTTGCTGGAGTCTTATAAGGATGACAGGTTTAGTAAAAGTTTTACTTCACGAGCTTTATATTATCACACAATATGTTGGGGCACAGAAGTTATGCAGTGAAATTGAATGTGGTTTTGTAACGATCGTGATCGACTGCGGCATCAATTACACACGAATCTATATGTAAATAAAGTTTAATGACAATATAATCACTAATATGTGATAGACTATACATCAAGCAAAGATTTGTAGCACAAACTAAATCGCGGCGAACCCGTAGAGAAACATTCCGAGGCTCAATACAGAATGCGTAAATGAATAACGAAATATTTATAGGGTTATGCTACCCTATAAATATTTTGTTATTCCTTGCGGTTAACAACACCTAATCTAGTTAAGCGTTAACATTACCAACGAAGATAGCTACAAAACTTCAATTCTGAAAGGAACTAGAGGTTATCAGATTATATTTTCCACTTCTTTTTAGCGTTTTCCGTTCCTTAATTTATTAGGATTGGCAGAGTCCGCTACCTTAACCTAAAGATTTGGCGAAGATACTGATTATTACATGGAGCGTCTGCCGTCAGACCTCCACAACCCAGAGGAAAAATCAGATTTTTCTTAGGTTAGGTTAGGTTAGGTTCTTTCGAATTATAATTTCTTGGACGGGCGGGTTTCCTCACGATATTTTCCTACACCGCCGAGCAAGTGATAATGACAAATATGTACAAATTTCCAAAAAAAAAAAAAACACAATTTAGTGGTACATGCTACGATTCGAAGTGAGGATTAGTTGGTCAATAGCCGGTTCTTTATTCACTGGGCTGTCACTGCTCATTTATATGCAACTTCATCTGCGCCTATTTCACGACAACAATTTGGATTTTTCTAAAATACTCGTATTTTTTTCTTCATGCCAAAATTAGTTTGTGTTCGTAGAGATTTACACAGTTATGTATTATGTTACACAGTGTGCTTCTTCTTTTTCTACACAAAGCACAGAAGGCATTACCGGGAACAACTCCAGATATATTTATTAAGTCTTGCTCAACAGTTTGAAGCTAGGCCAATTCTAGAATATCGGATAGTCTGGCCGCTGCCCAAACTGGCAAACAAGATTTCAGTTAAGACTGCTACCTACGAAGTATAAATACTATATACAGAAAAGTGTTTCTAATCATTTAAAATCTGAACTTAATGTATACTAATAAAATAAAAACGAAAGATATTTAATTTTCTTTACGCAATGACTTTCTATAAGAAGGTCATTGTCTTTACGACATGATAATAAAATGATAAACAACGTATTCTACTAAAGATCTTCCTACTTTGCTTTTGTTATTAAGGTACTGATGTTATTCGAGTAGAAATCTGTATAAATAAAAATATTGTTAGTATGTTTGTTCTCTATGGACTGAAAAACGGATGGACCTATTTTGGTGAAATTTTCAGAGAATCTTGAGATTAACCCTGCCAGTGATCCTGAGAAATTTAGTAGCTGTCGGATCACCCGTGCGAAGCAGGGCCCGCCCCTGCTAGTATATTATATAAGGGCGGAGGTTAAATCCAAGTTTTTGTAGCTAATAGACATTGTACAAAAGGAACGCAGTATTTTTTACTTTTGATAATATAATAACAAGCCAAGCTTTTGTTACTTCGCTGACGTAAGAAGGAGGTACTTTTACGGTAACTTAAAGATAATGAGAAAATGTTGTTATGCTTTATTCATAATAAGTTGAAAACACCATGTACAGAACCGACAACCGCTGGAGAAAACAGGTTCTTGAATGGTGTTTAATCGAATGCTATACCAGTGTGGATTGATATACGCAGTGTGGGAAGATTCCCCCCCTAGTTGGAGTGACGACCTGAAAAGATTCGTAGAGAGTCGATGATGCAAGTGGCTCAAGGTCGATGCGCATGGCTCTCTAGAGGGGAGTCCTATGTCGAGCAGTAGACGAAATCGGGCTGATATGACGATGATGATGACCGTTGTAGACGAAGATGTATTACTGGAAAATAAAGATAGTCCCACCTACCTATAAAACTGAAACAGGCTGCTACTTTTGTAGATTATATTTACTTGTACGTCTATACATACAAACATTCTAAAGGCTTATTAATAGTTTTTATACACCCTTTTTTATACCACTACGTAAGCTATTGTAAAATTGACATTTACTAATTTTAGGGTTCCGTACCTTAAATGAAATATGAAACCCTTATAGGATCACTTTATTGTCCGTCTGTCAGTCAAGATACTTTTTTTCAGGAATGGGTGGAGTTATCAAGCCGAAATTAGTATCAAATACTCAGGTCTGTAATCCCTTCTAGCAGTGAAGAAAATGAAACTTCTAAGTCAACGCAATCAAAAGATACGACTCTTTATGCCTCGTTTATGCGCATATTTTGACACTCGCAAGGGAATCAAAACCTATATCCATAACCCTAGCCTAACCTAACCTACTTCCTGTTGATCAAGAATCATGATTTTTGGTTAGAAGCAATTTCATGTAGCACAAGTAAAGGAAAAAATCCGAAAACCGTAAAAATACTTTTTTTGCGGCAATTATTTGCGAAAATATTTTTTTACGGAACCCTAAGAGCTTCGATTTCCACACAGTACTAACAATTATGTGCGTGAACATCTCCAGGTATGGGTGTTTTTGACAGAGGTAGAACGGATCAAGACAGCCCGACCGGCGAAGTACCTCCACCTCACAGAAAACCGCAGCTAAGTAACCACTCCTTGAAGGATTGTTGTATTTCTGCGAGTGAATGAGGTAAGTACCTAAGGAGTTGCTATGTCACAGCAGTGGAGGCAACACGTGAGCAATACTTCGAATAATAAACAAAAGCTGTGTAAATATCAATATTAACGCCATGGAAAATTACCCTCCAGTCTTATACTAGCGGTCACTGGTTTATTTATAAAATACTAGCTACTCGACCCAGCTTCGCACGGGCGATCCAATCGTTACCAAACACACAGGATCACCTGCTGGGCTAACCTGAAGATTCACTGAAAATTTCGTCTAAATCTGCCCAGCCGTATTTGAGTCCATAGAGGACATACAGACAAACATTCATTTTAATATATATAGATGTGCAAAACCTTCAATAACATGCAAAAAAAGAATATGCAAAATATCGCATATACGAGCTGTTGTTGTGCTAGCAATATAACGACATACGATGTTATGTTAGAAAGTTACAGGAAGGGTTCGTATTTAAATTAGACGACATAAATGAATTTTCATAGTGCTTTGCTAGGGTAATCTTTTTTGTTTATTCAAATTAGAGTTTTATGTTTTCCACTTATATTTTAATAGTCAAAGGAATTAGAACGGTTTTTTGTGGTATTGCTATTCCTCTGAGGTGTTGCTTTGGTAGATAGTTAATATAGTATAGGTAGGTTTCAATACAAGACTTCTTACGTACATACCACTTTTTCTGCCAACGAAATATATAGAGAAGAATATTTACAATACTGAGAGTATCATTTCCACGTTTCCACACCCCTTGCCATAAGTATGCAATGCAAGGAACGTCACTCGCACGTTTTTCACCTCGTGCCGTACTTTTGGACAACCAAGAATATCCTATCCACTCGCGAGTAACATAACACTGACAAATGTTTGCAAATTAAATAGCATCATTTATACGTTTCCATAATACCCGCCAAACGTTCGAAATACAAAGAGCATTACTCATACGTTGCCAAACGTTTGCGATACAAGAAGCTAGCCATATTTTCACCGTACAAGTCTACTACCATACTAGTCACTAGGCTACAAGCCTACCATTACTTATCTGCTATCGATTACACTTTCAGTAATTGCCCTTACATGAGACACGTAATTTTCAACATAATTAAATGTTTTACACATTTTTTTTTATATGAAAAAAAAGCATTGTCTATTTTTCTTTTCCTATATTTGTCATTTCTTAAGAAAAAGTATTAAATACTACTTTTAAGTAGTACATAATTAGTCTCGGTGGAAATGGCTATTGCTTGAGATGTATTATTAAGGTATATAAACTCTAGTCGTCCAGTAAGTGCTTGCTTTACCCGCCTCGACAATAATGCACTATATTGTATTTCGAACTAAACAAGTAATCTCATTTTTGTCCGAGATATCAGTCAGAAATAGGTATAGTGGAAATTGAAAGAGAGTATTGTGTTCGGGGAAAATTAATGTTAAACTAGGAGTTGTGTTCATTGTTATTTATATAATAACACATGTGATTACAAAGAGATGATACACTCTGAAATCTTAGACAACACCTGAGGGGGCAATATTTTTATTTGGCAAGATTTAAACATGGCTGTCTAATATTTGAATTTTAATAGGTATTGTGTAATATACAAATTTTGAAATAATTAATAATGATGTGATAATGCTTCTTCATCAAATTCTGTTATGGTTCAAAAATGCATATATTACATACATATTCTTTTTCGAGTGACATAACTTACTAAAAAGAAAACAGTCGTGAACTGTTTGGGCTCTTAGTGAGTATAGAAAAGTGTCTAATTTTGAAATAAGTAAAGTCGTAGTTTCAAATACGCCAAGATAAATTCATCAGTTTCTTACGAAAATATCTTCAATATTCTGTGACTGGTCATATTATGCATATTAAAAAAAAGTCAATTAATAACCATAATTTAATTACGTTACAATTTGCCCGTGACCGGTGGCGGTGGTGTTACATATAAAAAATAAAATAAAATTATTTGCCATTTGCCTCGCGACATTTTTGATAATACTCATTACTTTTTTTTGACAACAAAATTTTTTTTAAATCGTCAGAATTTACAGTATCAGTACTATAACAATGAACTTAATTAGCTCCGTAGGGCAGCTGGTGGTGCGCTGTTGGTGAGTAACGACTCTACAGGTCCTGAGTGCCCCAGAGAGGTGATCAGGGCCTTTGTCTCCAACATGTCTTCATTGATCAGAGTGCAAACCCAAGAAGGCCCGCATCCCATCGCTGGCATGCCTTCATTAGACGTCCAGAGAGGAGCCGATAGAGCTATATGATCCAGGGGTGGAAGTGTCCAAGTGCATAACGCTGCGAGTATCTTCGGAGAAAGTGCAACACCCCTCTCGATACCCTTGAGTGCCTTATGCCAAAGTTACTCCTGTCAGACTTTCTATAGCATTTTGGAGGTCCAGCCAGTTAGTAAAGAGCCACCGCCTGCAAGAAGTAGCGACATTCCGATATTCGTATGTTGTTTACGGAGTTATCGTTATTGACAAACCCGTATCCATAAATTAAATTAAACTTGGCAAGCGAAAAGAAGTTCATTGACGAATCCAGCTGCATAAGCTTTAACGTTTAGATTCGCCCGGTTTGTTTACCGTCCCAATTAGTTAACTGCTTAAAATTACATGTGGTATGACGCTAGCAAAACGCGTGACTACAATTGCAGTTTATTTTTACACGAGGTAATATGCTTGGCGGAATATGTTTGTTTTTACGGCTACGTGTGATTTCTACCCCGCTAGGGGACGCGTCACGAGCGCCCAAGTCATTTCCTAGTCTTACCATTTTTAGATCACTGATTTAGAAAATAAGTTTTTATAAACTCAACATTCTGTTATAGACGTCTACCTAAGATATATTAACATTGAGTGTTGAAAGGTGAACACAAAAGGATATAGAAACATTATATTATTATTTACATTAAATGGTGTTTTTCATTGCCTACTATCACGAAAATATCTTCTTTAACAGAATTGTAATCGACAAGGTCATTACACTTTGAAATTGAAATTAAAAAAAAATACATTGGTTAACGTAGTCATATTGAGAAATACATTTATCTCCTTTTGTATCTAGAGTGTCAATAAAATACAGCATGTACAAAATACGAAACTCTCTGTCTGCGTTTTTATATTACAGCACATGAAGTAAACTATTTTATATAACGTAACAATTAATTTTCAAATTCTTTCATATACATTTTTTGTACTATTTTTTGAAATTACTATATGTATTCTATTTTTACGATATGATACATTTTTTTAAAGGACCAGGCACTTTCTTTTTTCGGCTATTTGGTATCTCTACTAAATAAAGATATTGCTGGATGACAATTCATCTTAACCTTGGCCTTCATCGACCCTTTCGGCTAATATCTATAACTTGACGTCAAATTTCTTGAAGAGTAAGCTAAGAGAACCGAGCACCACATGACTATTACATACGCATATCTTATGTATTATGTATATATATCTTTACACCAGGAACCTTTGGGGGTAAACAAGAGAACTAAGCACCATAAGATGCGGTCCTTACACACCTCACTTGCTTCTTTAATATTCATGGCTCTTTTCAAGCACGCTCGCCGGCTAGAGCTCCTGATATCAAATTCTGATAAAACACGGCTAATTTGGTCATAATAGATGAATCTTGGTCCTACTCGGCTCTTACATTCTTCCACTTTCGCATAGTAATTATATGTAATTTGACATCTCAAGAACTAACAAACAAAACTAGACTTTGCGTGCTTCCGCCACCGATTAGTTCATGCATGCGAATTAGCGCTACCGGCACCCGTCCACTATTTTTAGTAGATGCATGCCGTCGCTGCCACGGCTACTGCTACTACGGTCGTCTTTGCGATTGGCCGCTATCTGGAACATGACCGTAGCAGCCATGGCAGCGACTACTACTAATAACGGGAGGGTGCTGGCTTGCGCTAGTTCGAAAGTACTATTCGGTGCGGAGCCCCACAAAGTAGTTTAGATAAAACTTCCTGTAAATTTGGCTTTCGCAAAAAAATCGTCTGAATCTATTAAATATTTAATATACTACTCTGTGTAAAAAGTATCGGGAATATGTCAATAAAAAGACCCGCGTAAAAGAGGTCGTTCTAATTTTTTTACTGCATGTTAGTAGCACTGTACTGATTTAGCGCGCAAAATTTGAGCGGGATCTGTCATTTAATTTGTTTTAAACTACACTTTTTGTTGGTCATAGTTTTGAGTCCTCGGCGATTTTTACAATGGAAAATATTGTTGAACAAAGAGTGTGCCTTAAATTTTGTGTTTCAAATGATATTTCATGTGGTGAATCACTAAAAATGTTGCGAAATACCTACGGCGAATCGTGTATATCGAAAACAAGGGCTTATGAATGGTATAAGGCTTTTAAAGAAGGCCGAGAAGTAGTAGTAGACTTGCCTCGTTCTGGTAGACCTTCAACCGCTACGACCAGAGAAAACATCGACAGAATCAAGAAGCTAGTGCTCGAAAATCGACGTATGAGTCTGAGAGAGTTGGCTAGTGAGGTGAACATATCTTTTAAGTCCGTCCACAACATTCTCATTGACATTTTAGGCATGAAACGCGTCGCCGCTCGACTAGTTCCAAAAGAGCTCAATTTTGTTCAAAAAGCGCAGCGAAAGCATGTCGCTGAAGACATGGTTTCCCGAGCTTCTACGGATCCGACCTTTATGAAACGTATAATAACTGGCGACGAGACATGGGTTTATGAGTACGACATGCAAACAAGCCAACAGTCTTCAGAATGGCGTCTCGAAAACGAGCCGAAACCCAAAAAACCGCGGCAAAGTCGCTCCAAAATCAAGGTGATGCTGACAGTTTTTTTTGACTACCGTGGTGTGGTTCACTCCGAATTCCTTCCAGAGGCAGAAACAGTGAATAAAGAATATTATTTAGGCGTCATGAAGCGTTTGCGTGAGAGTATCCGCCGAAAACGTCCAGATTTGTGGCAACACAACTCATGGATGCTGCACCATGATAATGCACCATCACACACAGCCATTATAGTGAAAGAGTTTTTAGCGAAAAATTCAACAAAAGTTCTCGACCAAGCACCGTATTCACCTGATATGGCTCCGTCTGACTTTTTTTTATTTCCCAAGTTAAAATTACCACTTCGAGGAAAACGTTTTGAGTCGATAGAAGCCATAAAAGAAAATTCGCTGAATGAGCTAAAGGCCATACCGCAAATAGCCTATGAAAAATGTATGGAAGACTGGGTGAAGCGGTGGAGATGTTGTATTGCAAGCGATGGGGCCTACTTTGAAGGCGATAAAATAAATTTAGATGAATAATTTGTATTTTTTGTTTTATTGACAAATTCCCGATACTTAGTACACAGAATGTATGTAGCAAAAAATAAATACATAAACCCTAACCATTTGTCAAAAAGTATCAACATAATCACTCGATAGTACAAAGGAGCTGAACGAAGACTGAATTTATAAGCGACGAACGTTGCGACGATTATCGCAGGCGTCGCGTCGCAAAGAGACTTTTCGAATTTTGATGAATTTAGTGTCGCATAAGGCACTCGTCGACAGGACGAAAATCGGGTGGCTAAAGTGATGTTCCCATTTTTCCTCATAGACAAGAAGCAGGCTATCTGTCCATCCGTGTGTCAGCGGTCTCTAGCACGTAAACTTAAGTGAATTTAAGATATTACAAGTAGAATGCTGTTATTCACATCGTATTGCTAGTGGAATTAAGTCCACTTTAAATATTTTTATGTACTCACACACATGAATAGCAGTAATAGTGATAATGAAATACAAAATATCAGTGGAATATTTTCAACTATTGAAAATAACGAAAGGAAGAGGAAACTTGGTAAATTGGTGATTAATAAGTAATTACAATCCAAATAACTAATATATTTTTCTCTCACAGTCAAAATGAAGAGTATTTTTTCGGGAAAAAGTGATCAAGTAGCTACTTTTTGCCGATTGATTGCATTCTCGAACAGCAATTACACAGTTTTGTCCCTTGGATGACAGACCTTTTTTTTTATCCTGGCATGAGAGGTTTCATTATTTTGAGCGCATTTCTTAGAGTACACATATATATTTTATTATTATTCACCATCAAAACGAGCTCTCAAAGAGGGAGAGAGATGACTTAGCAGATGGTTCGCAGTCGTCAAAGTTGACAGTTTTACAACATTCTTGTTACAAAGTTTTCTCAAGAATTAATCTATTTAGAAATCTTTAATCTATTTAGAAATCTAAAATATCTATATCGTATAACATGCATAATTATATCCCAAATATTGGAAATGCTGATTACATCGTATTTTGTAAGACATTATACATCACTTTAGATAATACATTACACAAATATTATTTTTATTCTTATTTTCTTTCAGTCAGTCAGATGAGTTCTGAGAGACATAACGTAATAGTGGATGACTCGAATCGCACTTGATCGGTTTTATTTTTATATTCGCGTACCAATACTGCTCAAGTGGTCAATTGATAAATGACTCAAACTTTGAATATATTCGTTACGCTCTTTAAATATAACATAATAATAACAATTCTACTCATCTTAATATCATTAATCTTATTGCTGTAAACGGGCAATTCTTGTATATAGAAATAAATATATTTTGATGTATCTCGGATATGAATTTAACGATTTATATATTTTATTGTATTCAGATAAGGTTCAGTTTTTTTAGTTTATCTACGTAGGACTCGTTTCGGTAAAACCGCATTGTTACACAAAGAAAAACACTAACTCCAAGAAAAACTCGGTCGCCCAGATACTAAATATTACAAAAAATAAAATATTTTCTTCCGCCAAATCGATTCTCTCCTTAACTGCTAACTTTCCACAAAGTTTCATAAAAGTATTAATGTGACAAGTAGACAACTTTTATACAAGCTATCGACATATTAGTGATATTTTTAGGGTTTCGTACCCAAAGGGTAAAACGGACCCTATTACTAAGACTCCTCTTTCATAGATAATGTTACGGAACCCTTCGTTCGCGAGTCCAACTCGCGCTTGGCCGGTTTTTTGTTGTACGGCTGATGAACGACATGGTCAAATAGTGAAACAAATTCTCATGCAGGCGAATTCAGGTGAAAGATATTACAGTGTAATTAGTATTCAAGAGCTCTACGTCCATAATTCAAATGCTAGTGCATTCCTAGCGGAGCAAGATCAGTCGGCTACGCCACTCATCTATTAACAGTCAGTTCTTCTGACGTTTCAACGTATTACTATGCTGTAACTATCTAGTGATAAAGAGGCATGACGAGCTGCGAAATGGGATACTAAAACTATTTATTTACCGTCCACGAACGCCATAAAATATGCTTTTAGCAAATGTATTGTTACGCTGCCTTTTCTGATGTTTTCTTGTTCTGTACGCTTTATGTTACGTAAGTTTTACGAGCCCCTTGGCCTTTTGTTAACAATAGCTACTTTAATACCAAGGCTCATGCGTTTGATGCCCACAAAAGACAAACATGTCTGTTTGTCTTAGCCCGCAGTACTGTCATATCACAGAAACCCAATATTTCGTGCATAAATTGACAAATTGGCTCATTCTAAAATGCATTGTGAACGAAAGTCAAGGGCTAGCTATTGAAGCCTAAGGGACACTAATGCTATACTAATGCTCGTTGTAATTAATTTCATTAATTTATGGAAATTTTTGGTGCCATTTACATAGAAATTGTATGTAGGAAACGCAATTCCAACCCTATCTAAGTAACACCCAGTCACTTAGGGCTGTTACAAGTAATCCTAAATAAATATGCTCAGTAGTTATACTGTATAGAAAATGCACAAAGAATAACAAAACAAGCTTATACGTCGTTTACATAACAAAGAATCTCCTCAAACAGAATCAACAAGTACATTTCTTTTCGCCGAGTCTTACACCGCGTACGTGGCGACATGCATTAGTAACATTAAAAACAATTGTCATTCTTCAATTTGTTGTGTTATGGTATTTTCCACTACTTTAGTTGCAAAATGACATGAAAATTTCGAAAACACGAGACTGTTGAAAAGCTTTTTAATGACATGGTGATTACGTTATGAAGGAGTAAGGCCAACTCTAATAATTTTCGCTTCCATTACGCTTTGCTTACGCGGTTCATTTTGAGACTTGTGGAAATGATTTTATTTTTAACACATCTGCTCGCTTCTTTAACATTCTCGTCTCTTTTCAGGTACGCTCCCGGCTCTTAGTATGCCTGACAGAACTTTACATTCTCTGTGACAATATAAACATTATGGTACCCAATTACTTCACATAGCAAGACTAAAATTTTTTAAATAATATTTTCATATTTTTTTTAAATAAATAAAACGGGATTATGAATTTCATATCGGGAATATCATTTTTAATATTAGAAGTGACCTGACTGACTGACCAATGGCAATAGCTGAAGTTGAAATTTTTCAAACTGTTACAATGAAGGAAAATTTAAAAAAGGTAATGCACATAGTGATACTTATTGTATTGCAAGCTTTATTACTGTAACCACCAGGTGAGCCAAATGCTTGGATTCGTCCCTACGTTTTATAAAAGAAAATATTACACTCGTGGTTGTTATGAATGTCATTCTGCCCGATTTGCCTGTACCATATTATTTGCGGGCAAGTATAATAAAAGAAATAGTTTTAATTATGTTACCATGTTTCTTCAACAGAAAATGAAATAAGATTCAGCGCTCGATAAACACAGTAAATAAACAAAATTGCAAAAGCTGTAAACATGTCTATGTGCTGAGCTTTAAAAGTCAAACTTTCAAAACAATAGATGGCATAGATCCGGCCAAAACGTAGTGAACGAGTGCTGTGAATTCTCTTAAATAACGATCTATTGACTGGGGCGTCGCGTCGTTTCGGTAACAGTTGTTTGTAAACCGGGCTGCACTACTACAAACAATCTCATCGGCTGTTTGTTCTGCGAACAACACAGAAATTGATCCAGATTTGCTACGGTTACAACAAAATTTTCATTCAGTTGGTTTAGTAGTTACTGACTACAACTTTATTTGATATTGGAAATGATAGCGAATAATGATTATTAACTACTATGGCTTCATACTTATGGAGTTTGGTTTAAAAAAAAACACACAGCAACAGTATACATTTCGGAAAATTAAAAAGTAGTCTCAATATTGACAAATTCATATTTGAAATAGTATATTTAGTTATTCATTTATATTTTTCTCGTCAATTTGCGTGCGCCAAGGAAAATCTGCGTACTTTTTTTGTTTACTTGTCACATTCAAATGGAGTGTGGTTTACTCAAAACTCATGTTGTAATTTTAAAATGGGAAATAGCGTCTTATCACCTGTAACAACGGGCGCTAAGATATTGATGATAACCTTATTCTTGAGAAAGGTTATAATACCAAGTTTATCTACGTCTTTTCTGAAATAAGAAACCCGATTTTACACAAAAAATCGAATAGCAATGAGCGAAGCTCGGTCACCCACATACATGGTACATGATGCTATGTTATAATATGTATATATTTTTTTTTTCGTTCTGTACTCCTTCTCTATATGATCTTTAACTTTGCCAATTTTCACACTGCTCGGTGCACGCAATATGTCTAAAAAAGAGTATAAAGGTTTTTCTTTACGTAATAATATATTACTTGGACGACCGATATTTCTGTTTCTTTTTATGTAAAATACATAGTAACTATAAAAATAAAACCTAAAATATACATTTTAATCCAAATCTTTAGTGCCGTTTCCGAGATACACAATATATATATACATATATATGTGTGTGTGTATATATATATATATACAAAAATTACTCATTAAAAGTAAGCTAGATATTGCGAAGCTTGATATTTGTAACGTCTCGTTAAACTAGGAAGATTAAACGCATACAGAACGTTCTTAACAGTTATTCAAGCAAATATTCTTCAATATTGACTAAAGCAAACCATAGTTTCAAGCTAGTGCTGAGTTACCCACAAAATGGTTTAAGAAAAGTCGAAGAACTATTTAATGGTCACGTCACGTTTAAAGACCGATCATAAAAAACCTCTAAGGATACTCCATTAGCATTTCACCGGTTTTCTCTATTACATTAGCATAAAAAGGTGTTACTGCACATTTTTAGGTGGACATGTATATTAAGGTTTAATATTATTAGCTTTCAATGTATTAGTCAAAAGATTCAGAGACATCATTTTTTGATAGTCAAATTTACATGACATTTGATGTAACCTGCTATTTGTACTTCCGTCACCAATTAGTTAATGTGAACTTGCGCCGGTCGGCATCCACTCACTACCGTTACTGGATACATGTCCTGGCAATCGTCGTGGAAGGCAATCGTAGAGACAACCGTACCAGCCGAGGCAGAAACGACAGGAGCATGTATTGCGTCTACTAATCGGTGGGTGCCGGCCGGCACTAATTTTCATGTATTAATTGGTGGCGGAAGCGAAATCCCAAACAACACACCTCCAGGGCCAGAAAAGTATTCCTGCTGGGGAGTGAGATTAACAGTAAGCTTAAGAAGAGTTGGTATGTTAGCTGCAAGGATTGTGGCTGCAACGTGGTCTCTATTGTGAAGATTGTAGGAGGCTTAACGTATCGATCAACTCTTCTGAACATGTTGTATAACAATAATTTCTGAAAATTTTCAAAATTGTAGTGATTTTTGAAATGAAATGTACATAGATCCAGATATTCTTCATCGCATTTGACGTAATATAGGTCCTTGTTCAGGTTTTTGATAATTTATCATACCTAAAAGGAGAAAACGATTTTTTTGGATTTCGCATGTCTCCATCTATTTGTACGACATTTATATAATCGTAATCGTAAAATTTCGCATAGTTACGTAAAATGCTGGGTACGTTTTTATAAATAATGTGTGACAAATCGTAGAAATTATTCCCTGATTTGTCACACATTTGTGAAAAATGTATAGAAAATAAAAAAGAATATTTGAAAACATTGTGTCGGTATCATACGAAAGAGCTTAATGAACATGTTATAAACATTTTTGTAATATATAGGTTCTGGTTTAATAGTTATATTTATTCTGCAGCATGGGTTTATTCAAAACAAGCCAGAAGGTTTTGACATGGTTGGCAACGGGTGAGTGATGCTTCTGATATGGCAAGCGTTCATTGACATCATCTATTTTATCTTGATTTACAATCTTTGTAGAATATTCTTTTTTATAAATAGAAGACATAAAAATTTAATTAAACAATTTTTTAACGGAAATATCGCGTATTTTATTTATATTTTTGAACCTGACGTTTCGAACGCTTTGCAGCGTCCGTGGTCGCAGGAAGACTTCCGTTAAAAAATTGTTTAATTCAATGTATAACAATCGCGAAAACCTAAGACAATACCAAGACATAAAAAGTTTTGTAAACAGCTATAGAGAAGCGAAATCATAAATATTCATTCAACCCCGATTTGTACGTAAGATAAATGATACTTCAACATAATATGGAACAGATGAGCTCGCTTTAATTTTTTGCTCTTTAATTTCTATACCGATGTAAAAGACGGGAATGGTTGCGAAATTGCACTGTGATAAAAACTACTTTCAGAAAATATCCGTATTATTTTTATTTGTATATACAACATCGGAAGTCATACAATCATACGACCCACCTGATTAAGCGGTTACCGTAACCTATGAACACTTGCAAATTGCTCACACAGCTACTTCTTAGGAGCTTACTGGTGACCACACTTACACGCAGAACAACCATCTAGGGAGTTGGTATTTACCTGCGGTTTTCTGTGAGGTGGACGTACTTCTCCAGATGGGCTGCTTTGATGTGCTCTACCTCTCTTAAAACACCCAGACCAAGACAAATAGATCCATTTGTGTGCAATGTTCTTGCACACAAATGGTAGTCCTGTGTGAGCTCCAGATCTATATCTTTGATTGTGTATTGTTTCATATTTGAATTAAATGTGTGAGGCTTTGATACTGTACTATTTGACCTACTCTCTTATACCGCAGTAGTGGGAAAGGATTAACACTATTAAATTAACACTACTACTGGTTGTGGCAGGAGCAAAAAGGACTTCGTTGTTGTTTCAAGGTTTCAACATGCCGCAGAATTGCCTTACCATGTAATAATGTTGTAAAGTTACATCTAAACAATACTTAATCATAATTAAGTACGGTCAGATGCACAAACGTAAATATACACACGATCAACTTTGAATAAAATATCTATTTATTAGACATGAAAGTCTTCTAAAATTACTTTGTTGTGCTAATGATTATTCTTAAAATAGTGTATGGAAATATGAAGACCTTTTGAGGCGATGAAGTCTTTCATTAGGTTGGTTACGTCGCCAATTTGGCTTCGGATCAAGCGGCAACCTTAGATGGTTGAACTATCTAAGGTTGCCTCAGAGCCAGTAGTTGACGGATATCAATTAAATAAATAGTGAGACCTGTAGTCCAAGACAGCGTTGTCATGCGGCAGCTTAGTTTTGCGTAACTGCTCACCGTCAGTCACCGTCAGTCCTTCCAATTTTAGTGGTAAAAATAGTAATATAGTTTTCCCAAGAACAACTCACTAATATAACTGTAGCTGTGTCTATAGTTTGATTTAAAGTATATTTTTATTGTATTTTTGTTGTTCTCCGTAAGTCCATATTACTGAAGATATGAATCGAATTGCGCAAAGCCTAAAAAAAAATACAATATTTGTCTAGTTTTGGATCCACTGCTAACTAGAACCACGTCTTACTATGTAAATTAATGTTGTACTAAAAATAACTGTAAATATTAAATATAAATTTATTATTATGTAAAACGAAATTATTATAGATTTCATCATCATTATATTAGGCTATTTTCGTTCTTTGATGAAAATACCGCGTTTACCAAGATTCTGGATCGACCAGTGTGATCGATCCTGAATTATATTATAAAGTTCTGCTAGCAATCTTACTCTATGTAGGAATTATGTTTTTGAACGTTAAAGAACCCAAAGACTCACAACTTTACAAGAGTTCTATGCAAATGTGCCTACCATAATGAGGTCATTTAAGGTCATATAAATTCTTATATTGAAATAGGCTGAATAAATAATTGGCAGTGTAGATAATAATGTAGTTACTGTATACTATATCATAATGAAGATATTTTTTTTACAAAGGTAATGATAACAATTAGTTATATATAAACAGCTTCAACAAAGGTATTTTGATTGTCGAACACAATCTTACACTTGTTTTCTATCTAAATGGCATGCCTCAACACTCCATTTAGAACTTTGAACAGAATGTAAAGTGGGTCGCAAAAGGGACCAGTTAACAGTTAAATTTACCGCGCAAACTTTGCTTGTCTTGTTTTTGTTAATGCAAAACTTTAGGTTACATGTCTATCTCAGCAGAGATTCAAAATATAAGTACAAATCATTGGTAGGGTTAATTTAGATGTTTATAATAAACTAATTATGTAACATTCATAGATATATTTAATATATTAAATCGTATATAAGCTACTTTAGTTTTTTTTGATGACATTTCGAATTGATGTTTTCAAATTCTATAGTACTATGTAGTTTATATTGCTACTTTCTTCCAAACTGAATATAAATACGTAAATAATTTATTAATATAATTTATCAAACAATACTAATACAAATAGCCAGCAAATAGCCATGTTTATGCACATGACTGCAACGTAGATAGATGGCGCTCTAGCATGGACGCATCACGTGCATAGTGACGCCATCTTGGCCCATTAGTCGATGCATGCTTGGCCATTTTGTTGTCTCTCTCTAACACCAGGCAGTCGGATGTTTCTGAAGTCAAAACAGAAATCCGACGCGGAATTCTGGCCACTGCCACCGTTATCAGCAGTATATCAGCCGAGGTGCATCATGACCCTTGCTGAATACGAAATTGATGTAACGGTGATTGTAAACGCGATCCCGACTATGTGCCGTGTGTGTGGCAAATTTCAGTGGCAAGTTTAACCCTTTAATAAACTTTTTCTGTGCGATAGTAGAGTTCAAGCTCGTACAGGTACTGCGTCATCTTCCTCTTCACACATTTCTGGTTTACGAGAATATATGATTGGTGTGGCTGAACTTGATCTAATTCAATACCATGAAGATACGAGTCTGTTAGTTTATCGCTTAAAAAAACTCATATATAAACTTATATAGTTCCTCCTTTTAGAACACACCTTTTACGATCGCCAAGAGTATTATGATTCTTGGTTTTGATATCGCTAGTGAGGTTCAGTTCCGTTACCACGAGGTAAAGCAGTTATGTCTATGGGCAGTGGTGACCAGTTACCATAAGATGACCCACCTGCTCGTTTGCACCCCTCTAATATACCTAGTCTTGCCATAAATACTGAAACAAAGAAAAAACAAATTCTATTGCAAATAACATTTATTACTTTTACAGTGTGTTAGTTTAATACATAAATATAAAACAATTTAAAATATAAAAAGCTTATTCGAAGTGGTCTCCATTGGCTGCCATACAGTCCTTTAAACGTTGAGGCCAGTTATTAATAGAAGCACGCACTCTTTCCATGGGAAAATTCTACACTGCCAATCATACGAATACAAGCCGTACACTCTAAAACTGACCATAAATCATAATCCAGCGGATTAAGATCGGGACTAGACGACGGCCAGTCTTCAGCTCTGATGATGTCCGAAACGTTCGTTTCCAACCAAGACTGCTTAGACCGAGTTTTATGACCCGGCACCGAGTCTTGCTAGAAGGACCATTCTTGGTTTATTGAACATGATGTTGTTAAGAGGCTTCACTACCTTCTCAAGAATGATATCTTGATACACTTGTGCCTATATTTTGATACCTTTTTCACAAAAGTATGGCTCTGTCACTCCTTCATAGCTAATAAATACCCCACCAAACCATCACTGAAGTCGGATAGTGCCCACGTTGCACTCTTTCGACTAATTGGGAACCTTCCTTAGAGCTTTGAGCATAAATACGGTCATTTTGTTTGTTAAAATGTTGCTCAATTGTAAAAAATTTCTCATCCGTAAACAAAATTTTTCTGTGACTCCCTTTGCGTACCGCTTCAGTAGTTCTTTCGATTTTACCACCCTATTCTTTTTTAAATTATCAGTTAAGAAATGACCAGTACATCTCTTATAGGCTGCAAGTCCTAAGTCATCTTTTAAAATACGCGACATGGTTCTAGGTGCTATCTTCATCTCCCGAGATAAAATCTTTTGCTTTCGGACAGGATTTCTTCGAATTCTTTCCCTTACTGCTTTGACCACCTTTTTCGTACGAACACTACGTGGACGGTCAGATCTTTTTCTGTCACAAGCAGAGGAGGTCTCATTGTACCTATTAATAGCCCGGTACATAAACATTTTACTAATACCAAGCGTATGGAGAGTTTTAAAAATTGCATTTGGCTCCATACCTACTTTGTGTAATGCAATCACAGCGATTCGGTTCACTTTATCACCGCACTCCATTTTAATATCGCAAAATATTGTACAATGTATTGGCGGCAAAATGAGAAAACTCAATGAACAATCGTATAAAAATGACAGATTCCAAATTCAAATGTAATATTTTGTTTATTTTTAATTGTAACAGTATTTATGGCCAGACTAAGTATATTTAAAAAAACTGGCGTCCAAGAAACTTGATGTGTTCTACAGAATAAAACAGTAGTTCTGTTCGATGTATAAATCGCATAAGTATAAGTATTGTTGTATAAGTCAGTTTGCACATGTAGTACTGTAGTCACCTTTGAACTGGAGCACCCGGATATCTACTAGAATCATGTATTTTAGTTCAGAGACCTGCTGTGAGAATTGTCAACAATCGTAATATCGCTCGGTATTGAGCGTTCGAGCACAAGGAGAGATTCTGTCTTCCTTTGTGTATGACACTCGTCGACAGCTGGGAATTCATCCTCACATACTAGAACCGCAATGGTCACGTACTGCTTGATGCCAAAGAAGTATTTTTCCGAGTATTCTTAAGTTGGGTAATTAATTTGCTACCGAGGGTTTTCTAAGGTATTACTTGAGGGTAACAGTACAATTCAGACCACAGTAGGTACAATTGGTATGTCTAACACGCAACGGGAGGCAAATTCTTTTCTGAAACTCAAGGGCACAATAGCGTGTGTAATCTTCTCACAACAGGTTCCTGAACCAAATCTATGGGGCTATGTGGCGCTGTGTAATTTGTCCGACAATATAAAAAAAAAAAAAAATCAGAAGATCCTAGCTGGTCTCTATTTAAAGTTGACTATATTTCTTCATTTTCGGACTTGTACAACATAAGTCTACCATGAGAAGTAAGTAGAGTGTGAGCTTCGCCTCCAAGTGAATTCGAAATTAAACTCCGCCTGATCTCGATACAAAAAATCCTAATTCTTTTAGTGGTGGTAAATGGCGTGTTCTGGAATTACAGAATAACAGAGAATAAGTTTTTTATTAGTGGTGAACGAGATCTTCTTGGTGGTCTTGATGAAGTTGAATTAAAGGTTCAAAATGCAATTTATACGACGGCAACTTCGATAGAACCAGATCTTTTATTGCTTGCTTTATACTAGTAAGGTATATACGATTATAGTAAACTTATTCATCTGATTTCGCATCAGTTTACAAATAAAATTAGGTCGTCATTAATTTTATAAACTAACGATATCGTCATACTCCATACATTGCAAGGATTTACTTTAAAACATATTACGGTGATATTTATAAGTTGTTTATAAATACGCAGTACAGCTCGATCATAATGGAATTGTGATCGTTTATCATTTCCTTTTCGATTTCCTTGCATT
The DNA here is from genome assembly GCA_947507595.1 of Pyralis farinalis. NCBI lineage: Eukaryota > Metazoa > Arthropoda > Insecta > Lepidoptera > Pyralidae > Pyralis > Pyralis farinalis. Next base: position 17,840,503 of record OX382266.1, on the reverse strand, counting down.
AAGCAGATTTGAGTGGTGAGCACCGAAAAGGTTCTCAATTCTGCACGATTGCTCCTTTAGGATGATACGTGTCGGGGAGTGATACTTTATCACTAAGGAATATCAAACTGTTACAAAATGTAATAAAATTGCTTGAAATGTTATCATTCAATTACTCGTCTATAACTAAATAAAGTAAAAAGGTTCTTTAACTCATTTTGCATTTTCCGTAAAAAGGGGTCTCAAAATTTTTTAAGGTCAATTTACTTGTCCAAATCTTCCATTTACATGTTTTTGATCCTGATTGAATTTCGCGATGTAAATTATCCTTTATTTTTCTCCGTTATTTATTTTTTACTTTGTAATAATTAGATCATTGTAGTGTAATCATTCTAAAAGAAACGATAATTCTGAATGTTAATCCAGACACAAATATGGAAGGTATTAAGAGTACCGTTTTATTATTATAGGTACGAGTATTTATATATTTTTCAGATGGTTTATGGTTTGAGGTTATACTAAGTGCGGTATATATAAATTGATTTTAAATTCCTAACAAAAATCGATGAGTAAGTCACTACGCTACACGTTCGTGATTTATGCTTTCAAAGCTATCATCATCTTTACATAAATGAAAAAAAATAACTATGAATCATTTTTCTCTACATTAAGTATATTTAACCAAAATTTATTTACGTGATATAGGAAGAGTAACAATAACACTAAGTTCATGGTTTCGAATTTATGTACATATCTGAACTTATCACTTGCTCGGCGGTGTTGGACAACATCGTGAGGAAACCCGCACGTCTAAGAAATTATATTCCGATAGACTGTGACCTAACCTAAGTAGTCTGCTTTTCCCTCTGGGTTGCGGATGGTTGACGGCAGTTGATCCATGTCAAAATCAGTATCGTCGCCAAATCCTAGGCTTAGGTAGCGGACACCGCCAATCCTAATAGACTGGGAAACGGGATAACTCTGGGTAGGAAAAGTTATGTGTATAGTTGCAAACATTATTTTGTCTACACTCATGACGTCAACGATGTGGCTCAAAAAAAACAGGACCCGACATAATTGAAACCTCTACTGTACTTACTAGGTTGTTTATTATACACACGTGTGAAAGAGTTTAAATAATACAACAAAAGGACAAACAGAATATGAGATATCTATGAATAATATAATAATTATTAAAAATACTTCAATTATAACAATTGAATAACTAATGTAAGACAAATATCATCTTAGTCTTTCCTGCGACCACGGACGCTGGAAAGCGTTCGAAACGTGAGGTTCAACAAAATTAATAAAACCCGCGATACTTCCGTTAAAAATTGTTTAATTCAATGTATAACAATCGCGAAAACCTAAGACAATACTATATAACAATTTATATATTATTTACTGTTCTGGTTAGACATTTGAACCTTGCTTATTACTATGATTACCTAGAGCTATAGGATTTGCTAGTTACATTTGTTTTCTAAAAATTTAGATTCTGTTTCTGAACTAGAATTTTATTGCTATTATGTCATTGCATTTCACTATACGAGTAATTTTAACTGTTAAATGTATAGCGATAAGTACATTTTTAGAAAACGCGCTGTCCCCGATATATTCATGAAATCGTACCATGCCTTTACATAATAGACTTCTTGACTATACCCACGGCGACGTGCGGTGCGTCGGGCGTGCTACTCTATGTCCAGTGGTATCTCAAATTCATATTATGAAAGCCATTAAGGAAAAATAGTATAATCCCTAGCTACGCGTATCCGATAACGCGTGCAATTTGTATGTTTTGAATGGATATGAGTACATTATCGCAATATACATAATGCAAGTTACATATAATTAAGTTCGTCTAGAGCAGTGATAGCCCATTGGTTATTGGACAGGCCTGTTGACCAACTGGTTCCAGGTTCGAATTCTGGCGGGGCACGTGTACCACCAAATTTCGGTTTTCGGATTTATTACTGGCTCGGCGGTGAAGGAAACCATCGTGAGGAAACCCGTGTGATGACGTGGACGTGTGTCCAAGAAATTATATTTCCTGATCTAAGAACGATCTGGTATTCTCTCTGGGTTGTGGAGGTCTGATGGCAGTCGCTCCATGTATAAATCAGTGTCCTCGCCAAATCCTTAGGCCTAGGTAACGGACCCCACCAATTCTAATGGATTAGCAAACGGTATAACGCGAAGAAGAAGAAGATATATAATTAAGTTCATCATTTCCCTCACTCGTAAATAATCTCATAACACACACGTAGAACGGATCGCTACTGCTATTAATGCAATTGAGTTTTGGTGAGTATATTAACCATCTATATTAAAAAGTACAAAAATGAGACGTTTTAGTGATTAATGGACTTGAGAATTTAAACTTTTCGCCAATAAAGTCGAAAGTCAGATACTTAGCAATCTGCGAAAATTGTATAACTTAAATGTGTTTCTTATAACGTTTAACCGTATCTTTTTTATTTATTTATTCGTGAGTGTTTGTAATTACATCAGGTAAGCGAAGTACTTGCGAATACAAGCCTTTACGACTCAGATGTGGATGAATTCTGGAAAATTCTGAAAGAATGTATGGTGGATAGTACAAAAGAAGCATGTGGATACGCAAAGAAGTATAAAACATTGAAAGGAAATGCCTAGTGGGATGCAAAGGTTGAATCCTCCGTTGCAAGAACGAGGAAAGCGTGGCTGGATTATGTATCATTTTTGCCCTTAAATGAAAGTATGGGAAAGAGGAAGAAAGAAATGTACCGTCTATGCAAAAATGAAATCAAGGCTTTAGTGAAAGAGAAGCGTGGAAGGCAAATTATGAACGAGGAAGAGAGGCTAGCGAAAAACTGCGGGGCAAATACCAAAGTCTTTTGGAGAGAGGTAAAGAAGTCTCGGAGAGGTTCAACGGCGTCCAGAATAGACAAAATAAAATCTAAAGCAGGTGTCACTCTTGCTAACACTCAGGAAGTGTTAGAACAGTGGAGAGAATATTTTGGAGAAATGTATGAATATGTCTTGGACGCTAACAAGAGAGTGAGTCTGATACTCACTCCATGTTGATGGTGTCATAATTATACCTTCATTGGAAAAGGTATAACTATGGATGAGCTTGAATGATCGATACGAAGCTTGAAAAATGGAAAGTCTGCGGGAATTGATATAATCACCGCTGAGATGATCAGACTAGGTGGCACTTACGTCCGTGACGCCTTCTGGTCCTTAAGCAATTTATGCAGGAGAACTGGAAGGGTCCCGAAGGACTGGAGACGCGCAGTCTCGCACCCTTGTATAAAGGCAAGAGGTCACACATGGACTGCGCCAGCTATAGGGCTATCAGTTTGATCAGCTTAGCAGTAAAAGTATTTGGAAAGGTAAATGAAAGGAGAATCAGGGTAAAATCTGATGGAATGCTGTTGGAGGCACAGGAAGGATTCCGTAATAGAAGGGGATGTACGGATCAAGTTTTCTCACTCCGCAACATCGTGGAAAAGCATTAACAAAGGTCATAATGTGACCTAACCTAAAAAAGATCTGATTCTTCCTCTGGATTACAAGTCTAATGGCGGTTGGCCCATATCAAAATCAATATTCGCTTTGCCAAATCCTTAGGCTTAGGTAGCGAGCCCTACCATTTCTAAAGAATTAGGAAACTAGATAACACTAGGAAGAAGAAGATAGATGCGCTAAATATATACTCACTAATCTATCAAATGCCAAGATTCGCAATACTTGTTTGTCGTGAGCGCAGAGAAGAGCCGTACAAAACATAAATCTTTAAGCTTTCAGCGCGAAATTGAATTGATGACTTTTCACTTGGGTGACCTGACTGAGTTCTCAGAGGAATCGCTCTCTATTCATTAAACTAGAAAAATTTATACCTTTCTGACGCCAAAATGTTTTATGGAATTTTCCTTATCATATTAGAATCTGATGTACATTTACTTACATTTCATCGTAATACTATTATTCACTTTGTAACTGTGTGTTCGTAGCTTTAACAGCGTGGGTGTATAATGAGTAGGTTTATTGCCGTAGTAATCGTAATAATCTCACTTTTCCTTGAAGCTATTCTGGCACAAAGGCGCTTAATAAAGGACCAGAAATATTTTAATCTACGCCGAAGCAATGCTATTCTTAAGAATTAGATGGCTGTTAATTATGAATGATAAACTTGATGATGATGATAAATATACCTATACAATGAGTCGGTTACATTTTTAATAAAACTTTTCACTTAGATAAATTGTTTAGGAACTGTATACTCATATAACTCATGTTGTAACAATATTCAGGGAAACTTTGTAAATAAGTTTGTAACTTGTTTCGGACGATCTCCCTTCAATTTTATTGAACAAGATGATCCAGGCTTAACAAGATTATGTCTCGATTTACTCGATACCAAACAATTTCATATGCGTATCCCTATAAAAAACCATCCTAAGTCACAACAAATCGATAATACCAATAAAATAATAAAACTTTGGTTCTCGGGTTCTTCTTCGAAATATATTCAATAATTTTTGAGTTAAAATTCATCAAAGAATCTGTTCAGTCGATTGTGGGTTTATTGACAAACGTTATTACAAACATCCAAATTTAAAATCTTAAATTTACATGAGCGAGGTTAGATTCGTAACTCCAATAAAGACGGACTATGTAGGCTGTAGGTAAAATAGTGCTTCTGTAATATAATCCTAGTTAATGCGTATACTAAAAAGATCAATCGACCGCTTAGCTAAAGTTTTGAACGACATACAAAGTCCCTGTAAAGTTTTTTCGATTTCTTTCTAGTGAAGAAAGTGTCATTAGACTTCGGTAATTACTTACCATGAGGCAGTTCATACGCATTTTTGCTACCTTGGTAATATAAAATAATACATTTGCTCTATTCCAATCCGTCAATATTAATTCTTGCTTACAATTTGTTTCGATTACCCATCTCTACATTAATTGAAGAAGAATATGACTAGGATCTACTTTGTATAACTTTAAAAAAAAAATTGTTGTATCCCTGTGAGTTAGTCAGGACAGTAGGGCATTCTTGAAGAGTTGCTATATCAGCAGCATGCGAGGGTATCTGTTGCTTAAAGCTGGTGCCTGTCACACTGTTTAATTTAATTAACCCCAAAGGTCGTCGCAGTAAGCCGACGATTTGGTTATATTTTTGTAGCGAAGGTAAACAGTGATCCATGACCTTTTTTTATTACTGCAACGCACACATGCTGATACGCCTAAATATAGATACATGTACATGATACACCAAGGGATGTGTATATGCAACTAGTAAAAAAAAATATGAAAGTTTGTGAGGAGAAATTATGTTTGTTATTATTTCCCGCAATAAGGGACACAAATAGAGTACATCTAGATTTACAAATAACCTACTTTTTATCCCAAAATATAATATACATGTATGTATGCATGTATATCTTCACGCCAGGTCCCTTGCGGGGTAGGCAGAGTGAACTGAGCGTCATAAGACGCGGTCCTTACATACTTCGCTCGCTTCTCTAACATTCGTAGCTCTTTTCGTGCATGCTCGCTGTTGTCCTGGGGCTCCTGACATCACCTTCTGATAAAACACGACTAATTTGGTCATGGTAGGTTAGTCTCGGTATTCCTCGGCTCGTACATCCTTCCACGTTTGCACTGTATATCTGTTTCATCATTATTTCGTCCTTCATTCTTTCTATATGTCTGAACCAGTGGAGCATGCCTTTTCTTATCTTAACACCGCCACTCTCTTTCAGATCAACTCTTTCTCTCACGTCGGCATTACGAACGCGGTCAGCAAGCGTTATGCCACAAATTTTGCGCAATGCTCTCATCTCGTCCGCATTTATTCTACTTTCATTCTCTATCTGCTATACCCAGCTCTTACTTTCATAATATACATAACGTATAAAATATTTATTACCTTTGAAACAAGAGATTCGATTCGGTAAAAAAAATATTGACACCACTTCTCGAAAACGATTCCAAAATCTTAATATTTTCTCAGTCACACCAGAAAATATATGTTATATCTTTACTAAATATTTGTGTATATATTGCCGACAGTGGACAAACACACAGACACACTTATTTAATTTCTGACTTTTAGATTTTGCACTTTCATGTCGGTTGCATTAAAATTGCGAAGTCGAAAATAAAACATCACGATCAAAATAACATTATAAACATCGATCACTGGAATACAAAAATATAATTTGATTGTCAAAAGCCAATATGATTTAACAAAGTAGAAATTAAGTGATTTTGTTTCAAGTAAATCTACTGGACTACTACTTACTAACAAGCTAGCAAGACTGCTTTGGTCTTCACATGCTCGTCGATGAAGTGTCGCAATTACTTACTAGTTAATAATAAATTCATTAATCCGCCACACGTGTGTAAAGAGTATGAAACATATGCCACTGGGTGTATAATAAATACGAATTAACAGAATTCACGAAACAATTATACAGGAGCAAATCTTCTCTTAATTTGTGGCTGCGAGGCGCTACACAGACACGCTGAATTCACTTGAGATATTGCAATTAAGAAACATATTCTATACTTACACACGGTCGTCTTTACATGAACTGTATTGTCATAGAATCAAATTGTTTTCCATACTAATCCCACCAGCTCGTAAACAGCCTCATTACATGGATGCATTGTGGGTTGTAAGGGTATTGTAACGCACACGGATGTTACACCTTTTCCTTATATATTTTCGTTTCTAGCTATCTAACCTTATTATGAAAATAATTAATAGTGCAATGTGCAAATAATCTAATACTTTACTGGGCTAGCGCATTAAAGCTTCCGTAAATTTCTTGGATATACTCGTATAAATAGTTATTATTAAGTTATGTTTCTTCAAATATCATGAAAAACACTTTTGTAATACTATTTGAATTGCAAACTCCAGTCATAGCAACCTTTGTATTCGGAGTTCTAATTTCTTGCTCTACCGCACAAAATACACCTATTTATTACAATAATACACGTACTTTTACAATTTGTCAGAAGTCCTAATCTGTTATAACACAAGGACTGTTACGTTGTTGTGAAAGACGTAGAAATTTGACGTCATTCTGTTCGTATGGGCGGTTAGTATGACATGAAGAATTATTACACTTTTGACATATATTTTATAAATGAATAATCGTACTATGAATCAAAAGATATGATAGAAGTGATAGCCTAGTGGATAGAGAACCAGACTGTTAACCATTTGGTACAAATTCGAATCCTGGTGTGGGATTTATGCGCATATTTGTAATTATCACTTGCTCGGCGACGAAATAAAATATCGTGAACAAGACTGTGCGTTCAAGAAATTATATATCGAAAGACGTGTGGCCTAACCTAAGAAAGATCTGGTTTTCCCGCTGGATTGAGGAGGTCTGAGTTAAAATTAGTATCTTCGCCAAATCCTTGACCTAAGTGATTCGACGAATCAAAAGACCATAGAAAGCGTGTATAATACACATTATGTTAAAATGTGTTTGGTGAAAGAGTCACTAACGGCAATCTATTCGTAAGCAATATAGACTTGCCACAGTTAATTACTGATTGTTTTCATATTACTTAACATTTTTTTATTGTTATTTCGCTTACTTATTATACAACTAATTATATGATTTTAGAGATATACAGTAAATCAAAACCAGGTATATAATGACAATAATGTTCATTTTTATTTAATTCCATACAACCGTACGATTCTGGTTAAGTTTTCCTGTAGGTATCTACTTAATTTGTTTTCAAACCTATGACAATTTACGAATTAGGAATACAATTATTATGTAAGATGTTTTAAAGTTTAATTCAATTTACAATTTCGTTGTTTTGTACATACCTTTGTAATAAAATGTTATCAAAAGGGTTTCCACGTGTGGACTTGGAATTTCCTAACTAATGGAACAAAGCGTCGAGCTTTTATTGCTTTTAGGAAGCTTTTATACCATTTATCGTCAACGTGTAAAGCAAAACATTTTCTACTGTCTTTGTACTACGTTTTATGTACATTATTGGAATGAGATCTGTACTGTTAATATTACCAGGTTGTATGCCATCATTTTTAGAGCTAAGGCACGTGGTGCATCCTACTATTGAGCAAACAAACAATGTAATTATAACAAGTCGCAAGTTTGGGTGTCTCATACTTACAGAAAAGAACTGCTCGAACCGTTGTTATGTTATTGCAAGTCTGTGAGGGTACAAAGAACTACGGCTGAGGAGTTGTTGCAGAGTAGCGAATGTTGCAACGCTCAAGTATTGTAAATGTACAACTATTGAGATAACTGCTTCGGCATCAGAAGGATTATATTTTTGTTTGCTCCCCGACTTTGCCTTTATATATACAGTCTCCTGCAAGCCATTTATATATAAAACATTTATATTACGCTGTATGAGTTTTGTATCAGTATCGAGGTCTAAGGCGCATGATCACCTAAACCGTCATTTTAATTCTGAGCAATTTTATGAGGTAGGTAAATAACCTAATCTATTAAGGAAATAGATTCCTTAATGTGTTAGCAATAAGGCGGAATTGTGCTTCTTCTGCATTAAACAGGTCAAAATAATAAAAAATAGGAGCAAATAGGATTATGACACAAAACTAATGAATCAATTGAACTTGCCACATATAACGGAATGAAGCGGGCGAGTTAAGACTCTGCGGTGTATTTCTAACTTTTCTTCTTGAATCGTCTGCATGTTATAGCAACTATGCCAAATTTCACATTTTACACTATCTAATATAAATATGTGACAGGCTGGCTGCTAAGTAAAACTGTTCTTCGTATGCGCCTAAAATTTTATTAAAATTTTGTATTTTATTTATTTACTGACTCATACTATCTTATAAAGTACACTAAGAGACTACTAAGAAACTAAAAAAAAGACTACTAAGAAACTAACGCCGCGATACCGTTAAACCGATAAATCTGTTACAGTAGATGATTACCGATATCATTTACTGTAACAGATATATGATATGTTAAAGTGGAGCAACGCAAATTTTATGAATTTACAATTGTAGTTTACAAGAGTAGTTACAATAGTTTATTAACGCTTAGAATACAAGAAGGCTATTGGCTAACTCACTCACTCGCAGAAACACAACAGCCCTCCAGGGAGTCCATCGGCTGCGGTTTTATGTGAGGTGAAGGTATCAAGACAGACATGTGTATGTACACAAATATTTATCCTGTGTGGGAATCGAACCGTGAATCTCGGTGTTAAGGCGACACATCGAAAAATTAGACCAACTTTCATCGAATAGTATAGGCTAATGACTAAACTGACGGATCTAAGATTTTAATATAAATAACTTCATTTCTTTATCTTGAATTTGCTTGCTCAAATACGCGATTGTGTAAAATTGATTCGATAATAATTACTTTCGAAAACACCTCCTGAAATTCATTATTCTTGAAATTACAACGAAGTTGTTCTGTATATACGCTTCAAAATTACTTAAATCTATTAGTAATATCTATGTTTATAATATGCTTGCTGCATATTTTGATAAGTGAAACATGAAATTTTTTAAAGATATTTTAAGTTTCTGACAATTTCTAAGCGATCACATTCGTCTTGGGTGCTACGTGTTTTCGACCTTATTGTGCGGTAATGAGGATTATAAACGCGTTGACTAACTACATCCAGCCAGTCCGGCTGCAGCCCGCTTCGAGGTAAGACCTATGTCGACTGTCTGCTCGAGCTCGCTCCATTTACATCGCGACACCGAAGTTTTTATAATTAATAGTTGTAAATATTCAATATTATAGTATTTAGCGTAAGTGTATTATTATTAGATATAAGTAGTAAATAATATTATAGGTTTATATATATTTATTATACTGTTGTAATAATGGGGAACACTAAAAAGAAAATATATAGAATAAAAATACAAAGAAAATGTTCGTAGAATGGGGGAGGCGAACAAGACAAGGTATTTATTTTTTTTAATTATTATATTCATTAAACATATTATAATAACATTGTGTAGACATATTTCTAGTTTTTAGAACAGTTCCTAGGTATGGTTGGCCCAAGCTATTTAATTCCTCTTCAAACTTTTTTTTAATTTTGCTTACTTAATAACTCTATATAAAACTGCATTAATTAAATAAGAGTTATTTTTTGCAGGAATAAACAGTAACATTTGATAATTGGTATACATTATCCACAGGCTGACCGCGTACCTATATAGGACGTCAAACTCCTATTATGTCCATTATAATCTGACCGAACTCCGACTTAGAAGTTGTACGTCGGTGGAGGTCAGGTTACGTTGGAAATTTATACCAATAAGGTTCGCGTTCTCAGCACATAGCAACCAGTGGAGACTCTTTATTTCTTTGTATTAAAATAAAAACTTATAAAATAGAATATTTTTGCTGTTTTGTTTTTTAGGAGAAACTTACTAAATAAACATATTCCACTAGAAGAATCACTACTCGATTTATATGCTACTTTAACGTAAGTGTCATACGGAACGACAAACTCATAGTAACCATTATAAGCTCACCGAACTCCGACTTAGACATTGTACGTAGGTGAAGGTTAGTTTACGTTGGAAATTTATCCAATCAGAAGATAGAAAACCAGTGGAGGTTTTTTTTTTTTTTTTTGTATTAAAATAATTACTAGTAAAATAGTATATTTTGATAGTTTTTAAAAAAACTCGGTATGTTTCATGTTAAAGAAGCGAGCGAGGTGTGTAAGTACCGAGTCATGTGGCGCTCACGAGGGATTTAGCGTGAAGATATAGATAGATAGTATACTTATACCCATGGTACTCGTGAAAACAAATAATATTTACTATGAACCAACACTGAAAACACAAAAAAATCATCTATTCTATACATTGTGGTTAGTATTGAACTATTGTACGGATTAGATTTATTTTGCAACATCAGAGATGGTCCTGGTTCTTTCTTCTTGAGAGTTTAATAAATAACAAGGAAACGTACAACAATACAAAACACAGAGTATACATAAGTAAAATACAATAAATGTCATTATACTGAAGTTAAAGTTATGAAACAGCAAGAAAATCATTTGTCACATGTTTTTTTTAAATATGAATAGATTATAAAATCTATTTGTATATATGTATATTAGGGTGTCCCTTATTTTTCAAAGTTTTTATTTTCTAACGCATATGTCTTAGTTTTGTTCATTTGCTTTTAAAACACTCGGAAATTAATTTTTAACTTATTTGGATTACGATAATCCGTGCCGAATTACATCGAAACATGTTCATACAAGTTGCGCGGCAGTGCCGCACGTACTCGCGGTATTCATTTGTTCAAATTCAAAGTCAAAATCTTTTTATTCCGTAAAAATGGCTACATTTGTTTGGAATCGTCACATTTTTTTTCCCTACCGTGCAGTTTATGACTAGGTGAGCACTGATAAAAATACTGCCAAAAAACTCAGGCATCCCTCTTTTGGTATCCAAACAAATTTACATATTTTGTTAATTACATTATAATTGGATCGACTCACTCCCAGGCATTTTTATCATTAATATAGTCAGATACTTTATAATATGCCCTGCTACACAATTTGGCTTTAATAGTAGTTTTAAATTTGTTTATTGACAAATCTCTTATATTGCTGGGAAGTTTGTTATAGAACCGTATACATTGCCCCATAAAATAATTACTTGTTTTGTGGAGACGGCTTGCATATAACACAAGATTATGCTTATATCTAGTATTTATGCTATGAATATCACTCTTTTTACAAAATGAGTCTATGTTTTTATGGACATACAAAAGATTTTCATAGATATATTGCGATGCGACTGTTAAAATATTTATTTCTTTGAATTTTTCTCTAAGGCTCTCACGGGGACCAAGTTTATAGATAGCTCTTATGGCTCTCTTTTGCAATAAAAAGATGGTGTTAATATCCGCGGAGTTACCCCAAAGAAGAATTCCATATGACATAATACTATGAAAGTAGCTGAAATAAACTATTCTAGCCGTATCAATATCAGTGAGCCGTCTAATAGTTTTCACTGCATAAGCTGCAGAACTTAGTTTTCCTGATAATTTTTCAATTTGTGGGCCCCTTTGTAGTATACCCAAGAACACAGTTGTCTCCACAGAGGCTAAATTAGTTCCATTAACATGTACGTTGGTAGCCACCTGCCTTACATTAGGTGTTGAGAACTTAATTACTTTAGTCTTTTTATCATTTAAAAGCAGATTATTAACACTAAACCAATGAATAACTTTAGAGAGAGCATCGTTAACTTCGTCATAATTACCTAACCGTCTATTAATTTTGAATGTCAGTTATTCTCGTGATTAATACGTAATGTTTTAACTTTTATAAGATGGCAGTGGAATTGAGAAGCAATAAATCAAGTATTTTCTTAGTTGGAGACGTAAATGATCAAATAATAGGCGCAAAATTACCGTCTAACCGTCAAGTTCTTCCTGTACTTTTTTATAAAATTCGCGAAGTTAAATTGACTGTTAGTGAAAGCGCATACCTAGTCATTCGAGAGTGTATTATATTTAGGGAAAAAGCTAGGATCCCTACCAGAGCTATACCTAACTGTGTAAAATAACTTGTGAATCTTCACCAGGAGGGAGTTGCAAAAAAATTCCAATTTTCTATTTCAATTTCAATCTAATTCAATCTGATAATTTTATTTCTCTTATTTATTCGAAATAAAAAAAATCCTGTGTTTACTCGGCGCTATCAGCCATTATGACACTCGAACATCTATAACTTCAAGCCAAATCCCTTGCGGGGTAGGCAGAGAGAGCCGAGCGCCACGTGACTCGATCCTTACATATCTCACTCGCTTCTTTAACATTCATTGCTCTTCTCATGCACGCACGCCGGTTTCTAGGGCTCCTGACATCACCTTCTGATAGAACATGACCAATTTGGTCATGGTAGGTAAGTCTTGGCCTTCCCCGGCTCCTACATCCTTCCACTTTTGCATTGTATATCTGCTTCGTCATTCTTTCATCTTGCATTCTTTCTACATGCCCGAACCATCGGAGCATGCCTCTTCTTATTTTAACACCGACGCTCTCTTTCAGACCAACTCTATTTCTAACATCATCATTACGAATACGGTCTACAAGCCTTACGCCACAAATTTTGCGCAGCGCTCGCATTTCAACCGCGTTTATTCTACTTTCATGCTCTTTCTGCCATACCCAACTCTCGCTTCCATAAGTTAGCGTTGGGACCAACACTGCATTGTGTATAGCGAGTTGTGCCTTCTGGCTCAGGATTTTACTGCCAAGAAGTTTTCCCAACGCTCCATTCACACTATTCCCAGCACTCACTCGTCTTTCCACATCTGCGGTGTACCTTCCATCCCTGCTGAAAGCGCATCCAAGATATACAAACTCATCCACTTGTTCCAACACTTCATCATCAATCGTAATCCTTACATTAGTTCTGGATTCTTCTCTTTCAAATACCATTATCTTTGTTTTCTTCGCATTCAGTAGTAAGCCTTTCTCCATACAGTCGTCTTTCATCGCTGTGACCAGTGTTTGCAGTTTAGATGGTGTATCTGCTAACTAAACATATGTGTCCGAATCAACAAATGGCCCGCTTTAGCCTCTCGATAAACAATGTTGTATTATGTAGCTAGTGTTTCATTCTTCTTAAGGGGGATACATGCCGTCCAGTGGCGCCTCAAGGAATAAAATATCGTATCTTAGCGTGGAAGATAAACATTATAAAGTCATGTGTTGCGTGTGTTACAAATACAATAACGTACTTTTACGTCATTAAACCAACAATTGAAATGTTTTGCTTTCGTTGTTATAGGCATAATTGCCAAAAAACGGCCTCTTTTAGCACTTTTGCTTATAACAACGATAGTGGAATATTTTGAGTGTTGGTTTAATGACGTAAAAATACTTTACTATCTTCGTAATAAATGCAACATAAGATTTCATAATGTTTATCTTCTATGCTATAATATGTTTTTTTATTCAATGAGGGCGCCACTGGACGAGACCTAAGTAAGAACAACATAGATACCAAGACATGTTAACTTGTAGAGATATAAACATAAAACGATGTCATTGATTTCTCTTTCAATAAACTTTTAAAAGTGAATACGTTTCTGTAGTTTTTTATTACTATTATTACTATTGTTTTCCGTCTAGCTTAAATAAATATGTTTGGTTCAGTATGTATAAAGCTAAATAATAATTAAATCAATAATTTTTATTAAATATTGATATTATAAATTTTATTTAAGTGTGACGCGACTCTGTAGCTTTTCTGTTCGTTTGCATTGACTATACGTTGACCCCAGGTTACCTATTAGGCGCTAATTTCAAATTTTACAAATCGAGCGTCGAGTGTCAATTGAGGGGCGCGGGGTGATTGGGCGGAGCCATTTTAAAGCTTCACGATCGAGGTGTCGCCTTAAAGTAGCCATTGTTAACCATTATCCCACGAGGCTGGTCAAATTATACGAACGTCCTAGTATATATTGCGGAAACATGAAAAAAATCTCTAAATATGCTGCCGCTAACGGTAATAGAGACCGTATTGAAGTTTGTACTCGTTTACTTAAATAGTTAACACGAGACGCGTGCTCTCAGCCGGGGATGTATTGTACGCGGCAAGTTCGCGTTTCGATGCATATTCTGCTATGCATTCCTATAAAGCTGTAAGCCACGCGGAGGTCTAATGCATTGTGCTTTCAACTTTAGTTTTCATTTAATATTCTGTATGCTGGAACATATGAGAGTAGTCCACATAGTTGGAGTATGTGAGGATTTCATTCTATCAATTATAATGAGCCTTCTATTGATCGTACTTTAATATTCGATTATTAGGATTCCGTGACGAGAGGTAAAAAAGAAACCTCATGGTACGACTGTGACTGTCTTCTTGCCTGTGGTAGATACTCCTCTTTATCTATGAAGTCTGTAACGCAAAAACAAAAGAGATATCTTTTCTCTAGAGATTTGCAAAACATTAAAATCTAAAAAAATACAGTATTCAATAAAGACTTATATACAACGTCGGGAAGCATACACGCACACGACTCACGTGGTGTAAAATTGTTACATTACAGTTTTTATCTTTCACAGTATACTGCTAATGATAAAAATTAAAAGGGAGCGTCTCTCATATTTACCATGACACTGCGTTACATTAGGAAGAGGACACACATATTTCATCCCACCACAGAATCCTTTGCAATACTGGGACAAAAGTGAGCAACCAAATAAGAGAATTTGTTAAATATATATTTCTTTTTGTTAAATGTCGGAAGCATAATAAAAAAGTTGTCATTTAACATATACACAACAAAAATACTTGCTGGACCAATTGATCAATCTTTTTTATGTCGGTTGAAAACAAAGAAAATTATTATGACTAATATGATTGTTTTTCAAATTTAGTGAAGAATATTTATTATTAGTTAAAAGTTATTAATAAAGAAACAATAAACAAGAAACAGTCTCGATATTGATCAGCATAATTTGCTATAATAAATAGTTTCTCCATGAAATAAAAAAATTAAACCCTGTTGAAGTCGACGTCAGTAAGCATTAACGCATTGAGCTTCGAATGATTAAGTCAGTTTCAGTATTATACAAAAGATTTTCAGGTCTATAAATCTAATAAACAGAAAAGAAAATATCATGTGTAAGATTTCTTGTGAAAAATGATAATATTCTTTTGATTAAAAAGTAAAGACAAGGCGGCATTTCGCCCACTGGCAAGTTTCTAAGATTTCCCATTACTTGAAGTGAAAAATAGATATTTTCTTACTACTAAAATCTACAGGTTTGGTTAAATTGAGAATCTATCGCAGCTATTCTACTTCCACATAAGATACATTCACTATACAAAATCCACAAATTGCTGTAACAAAATTTTTGTTTACATACAAGTACCTTCGAACATACACAATGTATGTACGTATATTTACGCGAGTTTACGTGCGTACATTGTGTATCCCCGAAAGTACGTAAAGAAAACTAAGCACACGAAATAAGAATTTTGAGATTTCCTGGCCTGAACTTTGAAATAAAATGTACCCCATGGGTAAAATTGTGACGTAATAAAATTTAAAAGCTATTACACGCGTAAGCGTAATTAAGGCTACATAGCCCGTTTTGGCTGTAACATCACTTTAACAGTGTTTATGGGTAGGTAAGTGTGACAAAAAGTTTTAAAATACATTTTATATTGCATAATCTAAAACCAATCATTATTATATTTTTCACTAGCTATCCGCCTCGGCTTCGCACGGGTGATATGATCGCTACCAAACTTCACAGGATCACCTGCTGGGCTAACCTGAAGATTCACTGAAAATTTCATCAAAATCTGCTCAGCCTTTTTTGAGTTCATAGAGGACATACAGACAAACATTGTTATATATATATATATATAAAGGCTATCGAAGTTTAAGTCAAATTGATGCATTGGAGAATATTATGTGCATACATAAAATCTAGTACATGTCTGTAGATTCTAAACATAATGGACAGATGTAGATACTTTAGGTATATTGTCCTCTAGTGTTCTGAATGGCTGTCGCTTCTTTGTGATAACATCAGAGTTGTTGAGAAGAGCACTTGTTGCTTATTCACGATACAAAACTTATTTACAGAATCATTTTAACAATGTGTCCGTTAATAGTAATAATAAGATTACAGTATATGTCGATTATTATTTTTAAACAGAGTTAATCAGTGTCTTTGCCATTTTATAATCATCTGGGTTTGTTAACAAAGAAAATATTTATGGATATCACAAATCTAACTGCTACCATTTTGAAGTGACATTTTGGGATTTGCTATTTAGTAGCATATGTAATTGATACGCATATATCTATAATAATGCAATATTTGTATTCATCTTTTCTCGTTTCATTTCCAATATATACCACGTTTTAATTTTCGCTCCTAGTATCAAGGTGAATATATCGAGATTAAACATGTTAGCGGTCTCCATTCGATAAAAGACAAAGATAAAAATCATTTTTTGCCCTTAGGCTATTTATCAATTTATCAATCAATTTATATTACAATATATATATATGAGTGTGCATATAGTGATATCAAGTGGTACCATTAAAGATATACATGTGCTGAATCATTTCCAATTATCTCTGTCAGTCAAGTATTCATCGATTGTGTGATAATCCTTCTTACACAGAGTATTTTTAATGTGCCTTTTGAACATATTGTCAGGCAAGGACAGAACTCTTTCAAGTGATTTATTATACAATCGAATACAATGTATACAAAAGATCTATTAGTCTTAGCAAGCCGATGTACTGCCAATGACATGAACGTCAAAATATGATCTCTGTTTTATCTACTTCAGCCAATCTAATACATGTAGTGATGATATCAAGTGTACATATAGTGATATCAAGTGGTACAATTAAAGATATATTAATACATGTGCTGAATCATTTCCAAACATCTCCATCACTCAGATATTCATCGATTATTTAATAACCCTTCTTACATAGAATATGTATTTTTAATGTGCCTTTTGAACATATTGTCAGGCAAGGACAGAACTTTTTCAGGTAATTTATTATAGAATCGAATACAATTTAGGTACAACAAAAGTTCTATTAGTCTTAACGTATGTTGGTAGCATACGCAATCTATTCCTGATTCTAAGTATTTCTCATTTTGAAAACGCCACTATATTTTTACGAGCATACATTATGTTCTCATAAATATACTGAGAGGTAACCGCGAGGATATTTATTTCTTTGAATAGTTCTCTAAATGATTTCCTGGAGCCTATGTTATAAATGGAGCGGTCTATTTCGTAATATAAAAATAGTTTCTGTCGCTTTTCCACACAACGGTATATACATAATGCTGTGAAACTAGCTTAGAATATACTAAGCGCGAAATATCCGTCAATTGTCTAATTCTCCTAACTGCATATGCAGCGGAGCCCAAATCGCAGCTGCAAATGACAAAAGAATACGCAGTGTCCTGTTAGTTGACGCTGCCATGCTGACCCGCAAGAAAGTTTGAAGTATCTCATATTGTAGGAAGGAGGGAACACATGTGCAGGCAAGGTGTTCAACTTTTTAATGGTACGACAAAGATAGGAGTTGCCGAACTTTTTGGTACCCGAAGAAATGTTCTCAACAGTGGAACAATGACATCGCAAGCCTGCATATGTGGTTCTATGACGGAAGGGAGAGGGTGGAATAAGGGAAAACATGGGATCAGGGATCCACTGAATTTTTAATGTTTAATTGTTTAAAAGTTAATTGTTTCGCTTGACTGAATATATTTTGTATGTTGAAAAAGCTCCGCCATCGATTGTACATTCTCCTTTAATATCTCAGCAGTAACATGTGGAGATCAATTAAGGGAGTCAGTGGTAATGTAAGGGATATTAGTGAAGTAGTCATCAAATAGATTTGCTACTTGTTTAACAGCTGTTACAGTTTAATTTATAATACTCATTAAATAGTGGTTTATCTTTACCTGCAATTTGATCTAACCTGCTTTGCGTGCTTCCGCCACCAATTAGTTCATGCGGCCTAGCGCCGGCCGGCACCCACCCACTACTGTTAGTACTTGGTACACCACCACCGTCGCTGCCACGACTGGTGGGGGCATGCGGATTCTGTTCCAGATGACGGACGACCGCAGCAGCCGAGGCAGAGACTACCGGAGCAGCCATGGCAGCGTCGGCATGTACCAAGTACTAACAGTAGTGGGTGGGTGCCGGCCGGCGCTAGGCCGCATGAACTAATTGGTGGCGGAAGCACGCAAAGCAGGTTAGATCAAATTGCATATAGATTTGACTTTCGCAAAGTAACGCCTGAATCTATTAACTATTATCTTTACCTGTTTTTTTTTTAATAATAACCCATGCTGCCTTTATTTTATTTGTCGACTGCTTAGTTTTTTGTGTTTAATATATATAGAATTTTCAACTTTGCAAGCATTTTTAAATATTTTAGAATAACGTTTAACATATTTAACAAATTCTGGGTCAAATCTATAAGGCTTTTCTCCATATAGTTCAAACATTTTGTTTCTACTTATTAATATACCTGTAGTTGCCCAATCATTAAACATAAATTTATTTGTGGCACTAATCTTATACAATTAGACTACATAGGTTGGCAAAAAAATTGAATAAAACATGGAAAACATAACTAATTGTTCAGTTGTTCACATGAATATGATTACGAGTACTTTATTACACTGTATACCTGAAGTAAACATTTATATTGACAACTGGTATCAATTAATTGTAAATCACAATGGCCATTTCGCACAGCCAGCGATACGTCATTATGATTATGGGCCCTCATTTCAGCAAGCAGTTTATGAACTAGGTGTATTTATTACCAAATCCTATAGTATATATGTAGTCAACATCTGCGGTCTAGTATTTTTAGCTGACGTTAAAAAAGTTTCTTTATTTGATATGTTCCTTTTTTTTTGTATGTATGCTACACGATATCTTCACCAATTGCGAACTGATTATGAAGATGTATTATTGTGTCATATTTTTTGTAGGTTTCTAGCAATTTATTAGTTTCATACATATTTGATAAACTCACAACTTCACGTTTCAAGAGTTTCATATTTTAAGAGTAATTTTAGTAACTATGAGAATTCTATTTTTGTTGTGGAATTCCTAACAGTCGATTAGTACAATATAAAGCCGATGAAATTAACTAACAAAAACTTAACTAGATATTGTTAGTTAAACATGAATTCCTGTGATCACTTTTTATTTCCACCAGCTCAATGACTTTTAAATCTAAAAACGAATACGAATAAAAAAAAATGTTGTTTATATTTTTGCTTAATTTATTACACCAAGTTTCATTTCAATCAGTTTACGGAAAGAATATATATTTTTAATACAAACTTAAAACCCGAATTCGAGCCTCAGCACTAAGAATTTTCAAAAATCGTTCCTTATTTCAACTTGATAAATTAAAAGGAATTATTTTACTAATTTTCAAGTTTCTAGCAAGCAGTTAAGCCTGTGCGTTGGTATGTCAGTCAGTCAGGACTTCATACGGGTAACGCGACACCCACACGGTCCAATCAATGGGCTATTGCTAAAATATGAATATATTATAGCTTAACTTATTTTAACATGGACGTAACTTAAACTCTAGGGAAATATACAGGCTATTGTTTATCCGGCTTCACGCCATCGTGTATTTGCAAGTACAGAATAGATTACAGAAGACAGTAATTCTACGCGAACATTTCCACGAACTTAAAGTATTTGTGTTGAGGGCCCTCTGGTATTACCCGTGGCATTTGAATGACAAATATTCGTAAATACAAATAAAAAGAAACTAGAAATTTTACATGTAATGGTGTAGGCACGTACTTCAGCAAGAGCCTATAAAGTGCCATCCAAAATTCATGTATATGCAACAAAGAGGATATTCGAAATTTCTCAAGAGATACCAGGGTGAACGCAGGCGATATCGCGTGCGACACATCTCGTGGTAGGAAGCAGTCAAATAACCCTTTAGTAAACATGCAAAAAAAAGTTTACATTTGAGGCTACTGTTTCTTCAATACACCAAGTGTCTGGAAAACCAATTACTAACAATCATTTTGCCGAACACCAACTTACGAAACCTAAAACCCTATGTATGTATGTATAACTTTACGCTAAATCCCTTGATTTAAACACTATCATACTTATAACCAGTTAATTACTTGAAGATACAAGAATACTGCATAACAATTAGTATATGTATGTATTCTTAATAAACGAGCCTTTATAGACCACTTTCTATGCAGATTTAATGCCTCTTTTTTATCGTGATCACAAGCAGTGTTCCTAATAATGTTTAATTTTCTTACAAGATAAGAAATAATTAAGGCGAACTTTACCGAAATATAAGCCTATACAATTACCCGAAGGCTTCACGTCTACAAGCCTCCGGAGCAAATCGGTTTTGTAAAAATTATAGTATCTATCGTGAATCACATACATGCATTGCGGCAGATTGTGCAGAAAACTACCCAGTAGAGAGTTCTGCATAGGTTTTTTCAACTATGAAAAAGCATTCGATCCTATTGAAATTATTCTGTTTACAGCGTTATGTCTTCAGTACAGGGTTGAGGGGAAAAGCCGCTGACATGTAAAACTATTTTACTTCGAAGGAATGTCTAACCGATCAAGATGCCTGAAAATGCTTTAGTACAGGCACTTTGATTTTTTATTGACATTGACAAGCAATGTTATAACAAATCCGTGTTTTGGGTAGAGAACCCTAGAAACAAAGTTTTTGGAGTCATAATAAGGCTCTAGAGAACGCTAAGTATCCTTTCAAGCGAATCTAAGCACCTATTACGAAAAAATCTGTTGAATAGCCATTTTTATGGGCGGCTTTAGGAATATTTAAGATATTATTATATTATTTATACCATGTCATGTTTTTGAAGTTTTAAAAACTTATAGCCTAAGAGCTACTGAATGTTTACTTAAGCTACTTTATACAGATTGAAATTTTGTATTATAAATTTATAATATACTACGCATACAAAAAAATTTAACAAACTGTCAAGAACTAGTATTAGGCATTTCGTGCTCTAAATCGATGTGTACATTAATCAGTCAATTATGACAAGAATTGATCTTGAAATACTATTAAAAACGCTGTAAAATATGTGCTCATTTTTTTAGAGTTAAATATAGTATATTATATTTTTTAGACTTTATATAGATTATATGCATCTGTAAACTGCTTTAAATATACGCTTGATGTAGGTACTTATAAGCAAAAATCTGTATAAGTCATAGACATTTTGTTGTCAAGTAAATGGCAGGTAAAGGTTCAATCACTTGTAGTTCAATGTACACATTCAATTCAATGTTTATAGAAACTGGTTAACGAATAGGTAGATAGATTAAGATCCGGAGTTGCATTATCCGATTGTGGCTATTCTATTTATATGCATATATAAAGTTTTCATACAAAATTTGAGTTGCTATAAATAAAATTTGCGTTAGTCGTTCAGTGCATACGTTTCTCTTATTCTTTTACTTGTACAATACAATTCACTTTATTTCCCTAAATGAAACAGTTATACATAATGTAAATATTAAAGAAAAGAGTCGGTCATAATGCAGTCTCTTCCATATAACTTTGAAGTACGAGAAACGATAACGATACAGAACAGGTAGAACTCGCAATAGTACGTATATTTATGATATAATAATAACTATACAAAGTAAAATAATACAAAAAATAACTCTTGTGTTATAAAAGCGACAGCACAATTCAGTAGATAATTATCATGTTAAATTAATAAACAAATAATAAAATAAAATAAAAAACAAATGATAAATCAGTAGTCCGTACAAAAATAAACTAGGATATGAACAATGAGATACACGAATAGTATAAGTACATGGCCTTATCAGTCAATGCCAGCACACCATTAGACAATAAATCGAATTTATTTCTCATTCCACTCTTACGATAACGCGGCCTTTACAAATTTGACTGACAGTAAGTGTCAGAACGGGGAAATAAAATATCAAATTATACTGACCCGACATATCGGATGTACGTCTGTCAAACAAAATAATAGTTTAAAAAAGTAACTTTTAACGAATGGAAAATTAATATAAATTAATCTGGTAATGTAATGGAATAATGTTTCGCCAGTATTTAAAATCCAGTAAACATTAAGAAATAATATTGAATTAAGACCACAGTAAATGTCACGGAATATAAAGTGTTACGTGCATTTACACTTATAGTGTAAATGCATTACTACTCGTACATTATAACTTCACTTTTGTTACAGTGCGGATGAAAAAAATAAATATTTCTTTACCCATATTTCTCGTCTGCCTCCATTTTGTTGACAAAACGTCAAAGGTATCGATGCGCGTGTGAGAGTAATCGAACACGCACGTTAAGCAGCGTCGGTCGTAGCCTGTTTAGGTATGCATTGGTTCAATTATTTCGAGTTTCTCCGTATACGTTAAGCAGTCCCGGCTGTTTTCGACGGATTACGATCATCGTAAAGTTAAGAGAAGTAGGTTGTCTCAAAAAATAACCCTCCTTTATAGAAAAGTTCCTCAACTTTATAGAAAACCGCAGTGAAATAACATCTCCCTGGAGTATTTCTGCGTGTAAGTGAGGTTACCAGTAAACTTCTGAGGAGTAGCTGTGTTAGTACTGGAGTTGGCAATACGTTAGCGATACGATTAGTATTGCAACTTTTCACAGTCGATGGCAACCACTTCACGTATTCCTTTGTTCCTCTCGACGTAATATGAAACAAGAACACCCATTTACAATATTGCTGTTTTTTTTCTGGTTTAAAACAATAAATTCACATCGTCTCCTGTGACAATGGCGTAAACAGAATTGGAAAGTCCGTGGTCGTACTTTTGTAATACTTTAGGCCCCAGTCACGAGCCCGTTTTTGTTCAGGCGTTCGCGAGGAATCCTACGATAACAGAGTATCCTAACTTTTAAATGTTGATGTATTTTAGGGTTCCGTATCTCAAAAGGAAAAAGGGAAAAAGATCACTTTGATGTGCTGTTCGTCTGTCAGGATTCTTTTACTCATATCTTCAGTCCCAAGGGATTGAATCCTCAAGAGGCAGTAATAAATATAAAACTTCAAAGTTGACGCAATCAAAAGATATGGCAGTTTGTCCCGCATATTTTGACACTCACAAGAGAATCACTCTACTTGCCGATGACCCAGAATCATGAAATTTGGCATGTACACAAGTCAAGGGAAAAATCCATGAACCGTAAATTTGAAGATACATAACAAACAACATTTTTTTTGCTCTTATTAACTTATCTGCAGTTGATAAACTATCCGCGACCTATGTCCATGTCCAATCAAATAAAAACTTAAAAGTAACCACGTATTCGTCGGTGGTGTCAGATGAAGACCTCAATGAATGACCACATCTTGAATGTATTGACAAATGAAGTGCTTTCCATTCAAAAGCGTTTTAAAGGCGAACAGAATATTTTTTTTTGATGATCTGGAATCTTGCGGCGGATTCTTTCGCCGCAAGATTCCAGATCATAAAAAAATTATAGGCTTTAATTTTTTTCAATACCTAGTCCCATTTTCAATACGAAATTTCAATGGACGTTAATTAATCTTTCATGTTATTTTATATTATTTCATATATTCAAATAATTACAGATAAAGCCACAATCGTAAAGCTACCTGGACTATGTTATCTAATATCTCTAATAAGTATTATAAATGCAAATGTAACGAAACTGCGAAACATATCGGTATGAAATTTAGTGTAGAGTTAGTCTGGACATAGACTAATTATAGTACGGGATTCTCACACTAACATACCTAAGGACAGTAGTTGTTTCAATACAATTTAGTCCTGTAAGTAAAAAAATACAGCCACAATGGGTCTTACAGTAAAAGCTTTTTTTCAATGCAATACTCGCTCGTAAAGGGAATTACTCTAATTATATTACACGTTGTTTACGAACAACCGACCATATTACGGTGGTCGATGAAATAACACTCATACTATAGCAAGTAGTACAAGTGTAACAATACGGCGACGGGCCGCCATCAGATTGGACACTTGTTGCTGAAGGCCGGAGATTTTGGCAAACGGCAAATAAGCACAAGGGTCGTACTCTCAAATGAAACGTACATAAACATTACTTATCTCAATGTTTGTTATTAACATTTTACACAAGTCACTTAATTGTTTTCGTAAGTATTACGTTTGTACCTTAACCTACATATACAAAGATTTATTTTGCTATTTATCATCTAGCTACGTATAATACAATAACAGCTAGTCAAGTACGAATCGGACTTAGACACGTAAGATTTCGTACTAACTTATAACGTTGTTATAACGGACGGACTAAAAATAGCGAAACCTTAGAGTATTCATAGAGTATTAACTGATGGAGTAATTGACATATCGACCGTTCGGTATAGAAACTTAAAATTACAAATGAAGGTTACTAACGTAGAATCTCTCACATATATTTTGCATAATTAGAAAAAAAGATTCCAAAAACTAGGATATGTAGGTACGGAAATAGATACCTGCAGCCTCTAAGTATCTAGGATATTTGGTTGATAAATTCTACGTTCGTGATTTCTCAATATTAAAGATCTGTATTTTTTTCTTTCAATATTCGTTGTGTTTGTTGTAACTAACTGTAAAATCAAGTGTGTTTGTTTCTTTAATCAATTTTGTTGAAGCGTAGGTAATCATAGATAAACAGATGTTTTCACAATAGTTACTAAAATCATGCGATCTAAACCACTTGCGTTAAAATCGAGAAAATAATAACTTATATCCATTAGTAGGTATGTGACTTAAATTGACATAACATTTAGGGGATTTTTGGGTTTCATACGTTAACTATTACAACGAAACCAATAATTAAAACCAAGTCAAAAAACCACAAATTAAAAATAATAATAAATTTGGCAAGGCAAGTAATCGGATCTATGAACTTATATCTCACTGTCCTAGAATGTTGAAATTTCGCATGACGAATATTATATATTTGTTTTTTATATTCCTAAGCTTTATATTCTAACCGTAAGGGCTGGATTTGTATTCGCACTTGTCCAGTTTTAAAATATATGAATGGCATAGTTTGTACCTACTTATTGTCGTAAGCGTAATCATACATTTGCGAACTTTCCATTCACACAGTCCGTTTGTATGCTCATAAATTTACGATTTCTTTTCTGCTTTAATATATTCTGATGTTACACGGGATGAACACGGGCGCGGCTACAATCGAATGCGCCCCTGATTTATTTCTTCAACTTCGGCATTGTTTCAATGTTTGTAAATTGGAATTACTTGCCCAGAGGCTGGAATTCATTGCGCGATTCTGTAAAGTTTCACGTTCAGCATTTGCGGGGAACATACTCAGATATTAGCTTGTCTACTGCTACCCCTTAATTGACACTTGATATAAAGTTGAGCAATATATACCGATAAATGACTAGCATGTTTGGACCTATCAACGTTATGTATACCTATCACAACTAGAAAACACCTAAGATAGTACACGTAGAATTCAAACCCCGAATTCTTGCCCCGTTAAATCTAAAATGGTTTTACGGTAGGTTTCATAAATGTAAAAAATTTGTTATGTATAATAAACAATAAAGAAGCCGTCAAGTGCGAGTCCGACTCGTGTCCAGGGTTCAGTAAATAATATTTTCACAAATTATTGTCGCAAAAAAGTTTTTTTTTTTGTGATGGAACTACAAATTTACGGTTTACGGATTTTTTCCTTTATGTATGATTATTTTATATGATTCTAGGTCAACGAAGTTACATATATATCTATTATATAATTAATTATTATATAGTTACCCTATAGGTTTTGATTCCCTTGCGAATGTTAAAATATGCGCATAAACAAGACATAAATAGCCGTATCTTTTGATTGCGTTAGCTTAGAAGTTTCATTTTTTCACTACTCGAAGGCATTACAGACCTGAGTATTTGATATTAATTGCAGCTTGATAACTCCATCCGTTCCTGAGAAAAAGGTCTTGATACACAGACATACAGACAGACGGACAAAAAAGTGATCCTATAAGGGTTCCGTTTAAGTTCCGTAATGGTACGGAACCCTAAAATCATCATTTTTATACAAACTCCGTATTATTCACGTAGTGTTATTATAAAATTATGTAAACTGACCATCTTATTCTTCTGGCTTTATCGATCATACGGCGCGTCTGTTATGTTAAGCGGACTCACGAACAGGATAAAAAACACAACAATTCTCTAAGTAGTGAATAATTACCACTACTACTATCGGGCTCAATTCAATATCGTAAAAAGCACAGTATAACTCTTTGAAAAACATTAATTGAGATCTATATTAAATACACCTTGGTCTAGACATACGTGTGATTAGGTACAGACTATTTAAACGATTTCAATAAATTATGAGAGAAAAGTGTTTTCCGGGATGATTTCTCACGCAATTTAATTATCATAAGCAATCGCTCTATAAACCAACTCACTCGTAGCTTTTAAGCTAATTTTGAAGTCTTAAAATTTCATTAAGATGTATTAGCAATAGAAACTAGAACAAAATAGTTGAAGAAGATTTCTTAAGATCTATGTACATTAAGCTCAAATAAAAAAAAACTGTCACGGAAATATCCTTATTTGGTTCAAAATGGCATCAATAAACCGGCACAAATTAACCCTGTAATAATCATAATGTCTTTGTAAACAAGATCATGATAAAGTGAGATCTACATGCTAACCACTGTTTTCCTGTAATAGATACCCTACATTACATGCAATGATGAATGGGGACTGCGCCCTCGTTTACTCATGGTCCACAGACAAACCCATCGACACCGTATTAATTCGATGTAGGTATCTTTGTCTACTTGATGTGCCAAGCCTTTGTTTTAAACAGGTAGAGGTATCTGATATCCGATAACGACAGTTGTAGGGTATGACAACATTTACATTAGCTGACGCTGCTACCTTCGATTGAATTACTTTTTAAGTTTTTATACAGAAACTGTAGCCAAAGTAGCCAATCATCACAAACCAATAAACCACTTCACGGCGTAGTATTTTAGTGTCTAAATATCTATAGTTAATAAGCTAATAAAGCTGTAGTGTAATGTTCGTCGATCCGTGTTCTACCCATTAGGAGATGAGCGTGATACTTTAACCCTCGTAACGGCAAATTGAGTTACACGGAAAAATCGTTTCGTGAGATCTACATTGGTTATTTCCTTCATGCGCGCCTGATTGTCTCTGCCTATCCCGCGAGGGACCTGGCGTTATGATATAGTAAGCGGATGACACTACACATAAGGTCTACCCTACTGTACTGCGTCTACTTTTTATGTAAGAATACACTTATTTATTTTCCTTATAGCGTTCCTTATATTCTCAACATTTACATGTAAGCATGTACAAGGATTCGAATTCTTGACATATTTCGCCCAGGCTTGGAATGCACATTACTGGGTACACTTGGTTCACAAGGAAATTTCGTAATTATTCATGAGTAAATTCAACTCTGTTTCGGTAGTAGTCTGGAGGCACACAAGTATGCAGTGCACCTGATGTAAAGTGATTCTAGCAGCCTATGAACGCTTTCATTCCAGGAATTATCACTCCTTGTATTGCTCCTTCCATGGGAAATTTAGCTAATGCTTGCTCGATTTCTTAAGAGAAACAATGTCGGCGTGTAGCTTCGAACAGGACATGTCGTCTACAACTGACCATAATTTGTAGTCAATGGGGTTCAGATCTGAGCTAGACGAGGGCTAGTCTTCAGCTCTTATATAGTCCGGAACGTTGGTTTTGAGCCAGGCTTAGGGTAGTGCGTGCCATGTGACCAGGTGCAGAGTGCTACTGGAAATCCACGGTACATTTTTATAAAGAGTATTGCTGAGAAGTTTCACAACACTAATTAAGAACTCAAGATGTCAAGTCTTTTGATACACTTTGGCTGAAATCTTCACACCTTTTTCACAAAAATTAACTCTTTGATAAGACCCCCACAAAACCATTATCGATGCAAGATGATGACACCTTGTACCTTTTCGAACACCTGGGCAGCTTCTTTAGAACTGTGTGCGTACACTTTGTCATTTTGCTTGTTGTGTTCTTCAATCGTGAAAATTTATTTCATCAGTAAGGAGGATATTTCTGTGCCATTCACCTGAGTATCGGGACAGAAGGCATTCTGATCGATCTTCAACTGTAGGGATTGATTTAGGGCATGTCCTATATATAGGTGTTGTTTTATTATACACAATAGAGTCCTAGCGGGAATCTTCATTTCTCGCGATAAGATTTTTTGTTTTCTAATGGAGTTACGGCGAATTCTAGCTTTAATAGAATTAACAACCTTTGTAGATCTAATAGCACGCGGTCGCCCTGATCTTTTATGGTTTTCAACAGAGGATGTATTGGTAATCTGTCTAATATCTGTCAATAGTACGATATACGAATATAGGCCGGATACCAAGCTTTTGAAGTGTTTTGAATATGACCGACGGCTCCATATTAGGCAATCACTACAATCCTATTTTATTGAACACCCCTTTCCATATTGTAATTTGATAATGAACTCGAAAATATATGTATAACGGCGGGACACTGGAGAAGTATTTAACACAAACGCGTCCCGAGTTCAAAATAATTAAAGAGTTGAAAAAAAGAAAAGTTTCTATGTAACAATATGATCAGACTAGTTATATGAAGCTGAGGTGGCTCATAAATAAAATATATTGAGGTAAGCGCTCACTTTATTATGAACTAAGTTACCATCAATATGAAGGCAATTGGGTCCAAACTAAAGTTTCACTGCCACTAACTAAATCACCGCGAATGGGCATGTAGAGAGTTCTTTGCAAGATAATCTACGCAAGATAAAAGCAAATATTACGTTAGTTGATGTCGCATAAAATTTATTTAATGCATCAAATACATGTATATTATTTCACCATAATTTATCACCGAGGGATTGAAACCAGTATGACATCACTGGGTTCTTGGCATTCACTCACTCTCACTCACGTGGAAGTTTTCGAATCAAGCGTGAAATTAAAAAAGTTTTATATAATGTCTACACACTCGCTACTACTGGAATATTGTGGCCAGCCATGCCGCACTATTAGCACTTCTCAGTAAAAAGTTTTCAATGAATCCAAGCAAATGAAAGCTCTGACTACTCCAGGTTCTATTGATTTAATAATACCTATAATAAAACTAGAGGTTGACCGCAAACTCGTCCACGCGTATCCTGATAGTCCGTGGGGATTTTCAAAAGTCCTTTCTTAGCGGATAGCCACGCCCTCTACCTCCTCCCCTACCTCTACCCTCTACCCCCTTCTCTAACCTCCATGCAAAATTTATAGAAATTCCTCCGCACAATCCGCCGTTTATGGAAAATTAAAGTAAAATTATTGAATGAAAGCAGAAATATAGAGGTTTACCTTTTGTAACTCATTTAAAAATAATTATTTAACTATAACAGATGTGTATAGGCTGCGATATTTTCTAAAATGTCTATCTATCTATCTATAACTTCACGCCAAATCACATGCAGGGTAGACAGAGAGAACTGAACGCCACATGACTTGGTCCCAATGCATCTCAGTTGCTTTATTCAAATCTCTTCTCATGTATGCTCGCCTTGTGATAAAATAAGATCACATTGGCCATGGTAGGTATGTATTGGCCTTCCTCGACTCCTATATCCTTCTATTTTTACAATGTATATCTGTTTCGTATTTATTTCTGCCTGTATTCTTTCTATATGCCCTAATCAACGGAGCATGCCCTTTCTTTTTTTTTAATCGACACTCTCTTTCAGACCAACTCTGTTTCTAACATCGTAATTGCGAATACGATCTACAAGTGTTACGTCACAAATTTTGCGCAACGTCTGCATTTCGAGCGCGTTTAGCCGACTTTCATGCTGTCTCTGCCATATGCAGCTCTCGCTTCCATATGTTAGCGTTTTAAAGTTAGTTTTTTATGTACTTTTGTTTTACATACAGTCACCTGAATTTTACCGAATTCGATAGGTGAAGTTAACCTAACAATCCCTATCAAATGACTTGTGCGGAATCATTTACTAATTTTACTTTTTAGGGTTCGGTACTTCAAAAGGAAAAAAGGAATTCTTACAGGATCACTTTGTTGTCCTGATCCTTTTTCTCAGGGACGGATGGAACTATTATGCTGAAATTAATACCAAATACTCAGGTCTGCAATCCCTTCGAGCAGTGAAAAAATCAAACTTCTAAGTCAAAGCAATCAAAAGATACGGCTGTTTAAGCCTCGTTTATGCGCATATTTTGACACTCGCAAAGGAATCAAATCCTATAGGGTACTATCCGTTGATCTAGAATTTTGGTGAGAAGCAATGTCATGTAGCACAAGTAAAGGA
Organism: Pyralis farinalis; assembly: GCA_947507595.1. Classification (NCBI taxonomy): domain Eukaryota; kingdom Metazoa; phylum Arthropoda; class Insecta; order Lepidoptera; family Pyralidae; genus Pyralis; species Pyralis farinalis. Next base: position 17,809,566 of record OX382266.1, on the reverse strand, counting down.
AAAAAAACCGAGAACCGTAAATTTATAGTTACATCACAAAAAAAAAATTTTTTTTGGGAAAATATTTTTCTACTGAACTCTCGATGCGAGAGTCGGGCTCGCACTTGAAGGTTTTTTTTTACTTTTAAGACTATAAATTTCGTTTAGCCAACAGAGCTAATCATGCTCATCAAATTTATTAAGCTCGCCGTTTAAGTTCACGATTGGCGTAACTTAACAAATTAAGAAACTTGCAAATTAGTTTCGTATGATACAATTTACGAAATACTTATGGATACATAATATATAAGTTGCATTACTTTATGTTTCGTTAGCTTAGTTTTGACGAGCTCGGTGGCGCAGAGCTTAGTAACACTACTTTAATATTAACGCTCGTGGGTTCGATTCCTACACAGGAGAAATATTTGTGTACATGAACATGTCTGTTTGTCTAAGTATGGGTGTTTTTAAAAGAGGAAGGGCTCATCAAAGCAACCCGACTGGGGAAGTGCCTCTGCTTATCAGAAAACCGCAGCCAAATGACAACTCTCTGGAGGGTTGTTGAGTTTCTGCACATGTGCGGGGTTACCGTCGCTGATGCTGTGTTAGCTTCCTATATTAAGCCTTGTAACATTGCATAAAAAAGTTACATATTATATTCACATACAGAGTCTTTAAGCCGATCGCATTATCGCATCAGATGGACATGTACATCAACGTAAAAGTTTTTACTGCTTCCTTTATCCTCTACTTATTTGAGACAGCTAAAACTGCTATAAATCGACGACTAAGTTTTATCTTTGACAGTATACTGCTAAAACTTATAAAAAATGTTAATTGATCACCCTGTTACTTTTACCATCATACTATTTTATATTAGGGGGACGGCGCATATATTTTATGTAACCTCAGAATTGTTTCCAATACTGGGATAAAATTGGGTCACCACGAAACAAGAGATGGTATAAAATTCATCTATTTTTAATACAGCATCGGGAGGCTGACAAGCACGTGGCCTACCTGATGTATTGCCTATAAATGCTTGCTATACAGCAACTTCTTGGAAGCGTATTGGTAACCGCACTCACTTTCAGGAACACAACAACCCTCAAGAGAATTGTTATTTGGCCGCGATTTTCTGTTAGGTGGAGGTACATAGACCCCACCCCAGTGGAGAGGCTTTAAAGCGAGAAGCAAACCTCTCTTAAAACACCCAGACCAAGATAAACAGATATGTTCATGCGCACACAAACGTTTGTCCTGTCTGGGAATCGATCCTACGAGCCTTGGCGTTAAAGTAGCATTACAAACACCCCGCAACCGAGCTAGTCATCTGACAAAGGAGTCAAATTGTCCCCGTACAAATCAACGGATATGTAAGAAATATTTTATTCGTACACATTTTAGGGCCAATGTTTGTATTAAAAACCTATGCCTAGACTGAAACGAAAGTTAATGTAAATCTATAATAGTTACATAAAAAGAAAGTCATACACCAATTTTAAATTGGTGATTGACTCGCAATGATTAAACTACAAGCAAAAAATATATTTTAATATTTCAACCCCTATGAGTGCCTAATAGGAAATAAAGTTTATATAATATGGTATGTATTTTCGATCCGTAAGAAAGCATTTATATGGATTCATATTTTTTTAATCTAGGTATATAGAAATATATATTTTATTATAAAAAAAAACAAATAAATTGACAACGATAACATGATCATGAGTGGGTGACCGAGTATCAATATCTGCAAGAAATATATCTGTCGATGAAATTAACAAAGAAAATTTATATAGGTACCTTTATCTCTCGATTATTTCAATCCATCAGGCTTTCCATCTCACTGCCTGAATACAAAAGTTGATATTCTGATTGTCTTAATGCCTAAATCGGCCTAAGGTGTGAAATAGTACGACGCTGTAAGATAAAGCACCAAGCTGCAACCTACAATGGCGCTAATATTCTTACAACATGGCATATCAAATCAAACGAATACAATTTTCTGTTAAGGTTTGATCGGTCACCACGATCGACAAGTCAAACATAAAATTATTGTTAGGATCGAATTGACAAAATAGCAAGAAATGCGTCATAAAAACGTCATATTTTGAACCCATTACTAAATAATAGTACCGAAAATAAAGTATGTACTCCCGAAATTATATTAAGTGGAAATAGAAGACACGTATTGTATTTCTCACATTTCATACAACTCACTGATCTCTACCCTTATATCAACAACAACATGTTGTCTACTCAAGTGAAAAGGGCGGGTCGCCAGTATTCTATAAAGTAAACAACTGAAACACTGTTTAAGGAATTTGTGATAGTCAGTTTTTGAGGCGAGAGAAAGGTGTAGAAAGTTTTCAACAGAGGTAGAATTGAAACTGTAGACGGTAAATTAGAAGGCGGAAGGGAGAGAATGATTATGAAAATATATATTGATCATGGAGCTGACGGTTTTATATCTGAGAGTTAAATATAAACTCCATTATTATCACTGTGCTGTCTGTTCATTCATATGTCACGAGTCACTAGTTCGTAAATTATGACTCATTTCATCCCGCGCTGTACAACCTTGAGCTTTCATATGAGGACTGTGCCGAAACTCAAAGAGGTTCGTCTTGAGATATTAAGGTATTTTAAATGAGAAAATAATTCACAATTTCCAAACGCTACCCCTCTGAGTTAGATTCGACGAAGACATCTTTCTCGATAGTGGAGCAAATAGTCCAGCTAAGTAGGTAGTAACCGAACTGTTTATCCCAAGTAGACATACTGGTTAATAGCTTTGAGGACATAGAGTAATATCTCGAAGAGTAATAACTCGACGTCGATGTTGATGTCATATCCTTTCCAGTCGAGAAGCTTGAAAACATCTTCCAATGCAGCGGTGAACAGTTTCAGAGTAACGATATCTCCATGTTGCATGCCTCTCTGCGATTGGGTAGATTTCGTGCTCTGGTCGTGTAGTTGGATTGACACAGTAGCACTTTCGTATGCTCCTCGACACATAAATAAAGTACGGCCCAGATCTCGATCGAATCGAAGGTCTACTCATAAGCACTAAGCAGTGTTTGTGAATCATGAGAAGGTCTTGTTAATAGCATACCTACATATTTCCAATTTTGTAAATACACACACTAAATAAAGAACGTCCCAGAATAAAAAGATAGTTGTCTACTATCCATGTCAGTGTCATGTTAAGTCACTTACATGCTGTGATTAATGATAATGACACAGTGTTACAATGTCCATATGGTGCCACATATAAGCCAACTCTGATGGTTAGAAGTTATAATTAATCTTAGAACTGACTATGTCTACGAAAATTTTGTTAGAGCCAACCTCACCTGTACGCGATGTACTCTCCTAATCAACAAATGAGGCTCTAGTGAAATAGAGGTACAGCGCATCAAAGTAGTCCGACTGTGTAAGTAACTCCACCTCAGAAAAGACCCAGGTAACTAACAACTCTGTGGATGATTGCTGTGTTGCTGCGAATAAGTGAGATTATCTGTAAGTTCCAGTTGTAACAGCGTCGAAATGACCGAGTGATATTGCTTGTATTACAGGCGTTCATTCGGTATTATGGCCACTTTAATTTCAGGTGCGATGTATGATTGTTTCTCTTCCGCTGTTGTATAAAAAAAATCTAAATACATCCTATTTTATAGACATTTTCGCCCTTTACATCTTTATTGTAAAGGAAATACTGACTTTAGAATATAATAAGAGAGAAAAATTTTGAAATAATTTTCATTGTACTGACATTTCCAATACCAATCCGCCAACTTCATGTTACATTTCTGTGCTAAATGAATTGTTATAAATGTTGTTATTTCCACAACATTCTCCAATAATGTTACAAAGATATTGCTATAGATACTGTGATAATAATATTACCGCCGCACTCTATTTACTGACATATGTAACTTCGTTTGTGGTGTTAGTTTACCAGATAGTTATGGTCCATGGTTCGGACATGATTAACGACCTGGCATTATAATCCCCACTTTATATGGATACTATAATACGCCGTCTATAGAAATGAAATAATTTCAGTACCGACTTAAATCAATTGTTAATTTTGTTTTGCATGCATTAACTTCAGTAGTATTGTCATTCTTTCATTCTATATTATTATTACATGTCCAGCGGAGTATCTCTCGGATACTCTCCTTCAGACAAACTCTCTTTCTTACATCTTCATTGCGAACGCGGACAGCAATCATTACACCACAAATTTTACGCAATACTCGCATCTTGACCGCATTTATTCTAATTTCAAGCTCTCGCTGACATACCCAGTTTATACTTAAGTATGCTTGGGATTAGCACCGCGTCGTATAAAGCGAGCCGTGGCTTCTTGCTTAGGTTGTGGCTACCTAGAAGTTTGCTCAACGCTCCGTTCACGCCGTTCCCTGCACTCACTCTCATCTCTTCACATCAGGGGTGTACCTTCCATCCCTACTAAAATGCTGATAAGATATACTATCTCATTCACTTGTTCCAACACTAAATTATCAACCAAAATCTTCGTGTTCTATCTGCAAGAGAGGAACTCTTTCTTATACAATTATCTTGGTTTCCTTTGCAATCAATTATAAGCATTTCTTCATAGTATCATTCATTTGTGACTGAAATAAACATGTAGAATTATTATTTTGTTTTTCTAATTGGCAAGACGCTCAAACGTCCGGAAGAACATCTACCTGAAACGGCATATGTGGTTGCAGTGAATAAATCTTGCAGTCAACAACATAAGTGGTACTATTAAATATTTGATCTTCATTGAACTCGAACTTACTATTCTCCCGTGCCGCGCGTTCATAAAAATCGACCAAAAGATAGACGAACAAAGCGGAATCCTAAAAATTCATACCTACATTATTTCAATATTATTTATAATACGTTTCTACATATAAAACGTTAGGAGGCCTATTTAATGTAAAATGGATTACTTACCTATGAACGCTTACAACATAGGAAGTATCACTCACGCGTTGCTGCCACCACTACTAACACAGCGGTTCATTAGGAGCTTACTTATAATCTCATTCACTCGCAAGAACACAACAAACCTACAAGAAGTTGTTATTTGACTTTCTGTGAGGTGGAACTACTTCCCCGGTCGGTCTGTGCCCTACCTCTCTTTGATTATAATAAATATATTATTTAAGAAAATGGTACCCACATAGACGAATAAAGATACTCTGTATCAAAAAGTTTAAAATCTAAAGTTAATTTTGAATACAACTCAATTAAAGACACAAATAAATCAGAAATCATAGGTATGAACTGGTTAGGGAGTTAACTTCCAACAAAAAAATTCAGACATTTTTTTGTTAGAAGTTAAATGAGGAAACGGACGTTTGGTTTATAAAAGTTAATTGAAAAGTTATATGATTATTTTAAGAGAAAGGCAACTATTCTTATATATCATGGTTGTATTAAAGAAATTTTAATTCAGGCTGAATTAAGAAATAATAATTCAGCTGAACATAGAAAAACAAAGCCTGAGCTAAGTCAAGACTCTAAGACTCATTGTTCAAGATTGAAATTCATCCTCAACATTTTAAATAATGTTATTCTAATCGTCTGAAACAATGACGGAAGAATTTTCTTTATTCAGAGCATAAATGTCAAACTCTCGCTAAACATTCTAAGAACTTCTTAAGAATTTAAGCTTTCGTTGTATAACATAGATGTGGCTATTTAATAGCCCATCTGCCTTTTTTGAGTTGCATATCGAATCTGTGTAATAAGAGCTTTATTGGCACATTTAGAGAATATAAAAATGGGCCAAGTATGTGTCGAACTCGCATAGGGTTCCGTACAGCCGTGTATAAATCGCCGATAAGAAAAAAGTTCTTGTTTGGGATGAAAATAACTATGACATGTTGTTTCTCACAACATGTCATAGTTATTTTCATCCCAAACATATACATAAACATAAATGATTATGATTCAAAATATATGATTCATTATAATTTCGTAATTACTATACTACTATTATAATTCAAAGCGTACGAGTATGAATTACTCGAACACATGTGTTTGACGTGAAATGGTCTTTTTCATAAGTAATTATAATTTTCGAGAGAGAGACGATTGAGTGCAGGGAATAGAGTGAATGGAGCATTGGGTAAATTTCTAGGCAGCCGTAATCTAAGCCAGAAGGCACAGCTCGCTGTACACAACGCGGTGCTAATCCCAACGCTAACTTATGGAAATGAGAGCTGGGTATGGCAGAAAGAGCATGAAAGTAGAATAAATGCGGTCGAGATGAGAGCATTGAAAATTTGTGGCATAACGCTTGCTGACCGCATTCGTAATGAAGACGTAAGAAAAAGAGTTGGTCTGAAAGAGACTGTCGGTGTTAAGATAAGAAAGGGCATGCTCCGATGGTTTGGACATGTAGAAAAAATGCGGGACGAAACAGATATACAAACCAAAAGTGGAAGGATGTAGGAGGAAGACTGAGACTAACCTATCATGACCAAATTGGTCGTGTTTTATCAGAAGGTGATACCAGCAGCCCCAGGAACCGGCGAGCGTGCATGAAAAGAGCTATGAATGTCACAGAAGCGAGTGAAGTATGTAAGGACCGCGTCTTATGGCGCTCGGTTCTCTCTGCCTACCCCGCAAGGGCCTTGGCGTGAAGATACATACATTATAATTTTCATAAGGAATTTGTAAGGATGTTTTTATCTTAATACATCTAAATATAGTAGCTCTACATCGCGTCTGGCTGTACATCAAATTTCGGGCACTGAGTATTTTTTTTCGTTTCAAGCTTTGGTTATTAAGAAATTAAACGTGTACTTAGTCTGGCCATAAATACTGTTACAATTAAAAATTAACAAAATATTATATTTGAATTTGGAGTCTTTTTATATGATTGTTCATTGGGTTTTCTCATTTTGGCGCCAATACATTGTACAATATTTTGCGATATTAAAATGGAGTGGGGTGATAAAGAGAACCGAATCGCTGTGATTGCATTACACAAAGTAGGTGTGGAGCCAAATGCAATTTTTAAAACTCTCCATATGCTTGGTATTAGTAAAATGTTTGTGTACCGGGCTGTTAATAGTTACAATGAGACCTCCTCTGTTTGTGACAGAAAAAGATCTGGCCGTCCACGTAGTGTTCGTACGAAAAAGGTGGTCAAAGCAGTAAGGGAAAGAATTCGAAGAAATCCTGTCCGAAAGCAAAAGATTTTATCTCGGGAGATGAAGATAGCACCTAGAAAACCATGTCGCTTAAAAGATGACTTAGGACTTGCAGCCTATAAGAGACGTACTGGTCATTTCTTAACTGATAATTTAAAAAAGAATAGGGTGGTAAATTCGAAACATCTAATGAAGCGGTACGCAAAGGGAGGTCACAGAAAAATTTTGTTTACGGATGAGAAAATTTTTACAATTGAGCAACATTTTAAACAAAATGACCGTATTTATGCTCAAAGCTCTAAGGAAACTTCCCAATTAGTCGACAGAGTGCAACGTGGGGCACTATCCGACTTCAGTGATGGTTTGGTGGGGTATTAGCTACGAAGGAGTGACTGAGCCATACTTTTGTGAAAAAGGTATCAAAACATCGGCACAAGTGTATCAAGATACCATTCTTGAGAAGGTAGTGAAGCCCCTTAACAACACCATGTTCAATAACCAAGAATGGTCCTTCCAGCAAGACTCGGCGCAGGGTCATAAAGCGCGGTCTACGCAGTCTTGGGTGGAAACGAACGGTTCGGACTTCATCAGAGCTGAAGACTGGCCGTCGTCTAGTCCCGATCTTAATCCGCTGGATTATGATTTATGGTCAGTTTTAGAGAGTACGGCTTGCTCTAAACGCCATGATAATTTGGGGTCCCTAAAACAGTCCGTACGATTGGCAGTGAAGAATTTTCCCATGGAAAGAGTGCGTGCTTCTATTGATAACTGGCCTCAACGTTTAAAGGACTGTATGGCAGCCAATGGAGACCACTTCGAATAAGCTTTTTATATTTTAAATTGTCTTATAAATGTATATTAAACTAACACACTATAAAAGTAATAAATGTTGTTTGCAATAAAAAAAATGTTTTTCTATGTGTCAGTATTTATGGCAAGACTAGGTATACAAAAGTATTATATAAAAAATATTATATAGTTGATTATCTGATTGAAATAATTATGATAATATAAAAAATGATTTAAATTAATTGTATTACCTCTCTTTAAAAATCCAGACCAAGATAAACAGACATGTTCATGCACACAAATGTTAGTACTGTGTGGGAGTTGAACCAACGAGCGTGGGTGTCAAAGCCGCGTTATTAACCGTATCCCCACCGAGCTTGTCAGAAATATAATGGATATTTATCACCATAAAAAATGGTGACAAATATATTTTTTAATAAATGAGCCTTTCAATGGCCCAATACTATGTATTAAGATTATTTATTTAAAATTATTTAATCTCTGCGGAACATCATTTGTGTATATACTAACTACCAGCCGTAAAAGCTATTATTTCATTTTATTGACTACAACGACTTTGGCGACTTCATCAAGTGCTACTACTTTCAAATAGCACAATTATCAGTAATAAAATAATAGTTTTTTTACGGTTTGTAGTTGATACCCACAAACCCACAAATGACGAAACGTGTTTTTTGGCGCCATTTTTAAACAAATAATCTATTATACAAACTAATACATACTTTTGGGTCATGTTAATTTATTCAAAATGTTATTTTTTTGGTGCTACAAATATGATAATTAATCTGAATCGCTTTTTAAAATGTTGTCCGATCTCCAATTATAGATAAACTAAAATGGTACGAAAAATGATAATTTAGTGATTATGCGAAATATAAAGATTTATTGTGTAAAAAGGGCGGTAAACTGGCAATTACAAACATAAGTAAGTAGTAAAATGGTTGTAAATTTACATTTTTATAGTTATTTACATACTTAATGGGTTTTACTTTTTGTTTTCTTTTTTAGGATGTACGTTATAATTTTGTTTATTTCCTCGGAAATGTACAAGAATTACAAGCTAGAGTCATTAAAGCCCTTCGTTTGTAATTGCCAATTACCACCATAACGCACATACTCCTACCATCACAGTCTTCTTAAAATGATATGAATAAGAACTTATATGAATAATATGAATAAAAACATATATGAAGTGAGTCTCTAGATAAAAATGTTACACACATATTTCTTCCCATAAATCGCTGTTATTTTTCGTATATTAGCATAGATATTTGAGACAACGGTATGACCCAAGGGCTACCCTGTCCAGCCGCACCTAAAGCTACTGTAGCAGTGTTTATTCTTCGACCTTAGGAATAATGTTTTCATGTTTCTTTTTATTACGTACAGTCAATATTTAGTTTTTATTTAACATAAATATTTAGTTTATAATATAAATGACCAAAAATATGTCATCTAGTTCCTATGTTTAGTAAAGTTGTGTAGGAAAAAAGTAACATGGAATGTCATGTGAACGAAACCTTCACCGCCGAGCAAGTGATAATTACAAGTATGTGTATGCCGCCTGCTATGGCAACCTCCCCCCCCCCCCCTAGTTCGGAACTTGCTCTATTTTCCGGAAGGTGACCAACAGTCCCAAGGTGGCGTTGGGTTTATCGTCCGGAGTTCTCTCCGTAACAACATCGTGTCGATCGGGAATGTATCGACCAGGGTAGCGTACCTTGGCCTAATAATCACCAAGCGACACTCGCTAAAGGTGATACAGGTCTACGCGTCGACACAGGAATACTTCAGGAAGTCATCATACAGGGAGTGGACCTGGATGAGCCCTGACGGTTGACAAGGAATGAAGTAGACTCTTCTTATCTTGACCACCAGAAGACAGATATTTAATGACGGCTCAGTGACGCTAGAGTGAAAACCGGTAGAGATGAGAGGCGTCTTGAATATCAATATCAAACTGGAAAAGTCCCGCATGATGAAGTCTATTCTAAGACCTTCACGACCCCTTATCCAAAACCCTGGAAGTTTTCAGCTTGAACTCCAAAATCGCTCCAAAGGCCTTAAGAACCTCGTCTCCGTCGACGAGCTAAATAGCGGTCTGATTGAAACTGTCCATGCAGTAAGCCCCGCCACATAACAAACCTCAGAAGCTTTCAATCCAAACCAAATGAGGTCGCAGTCTTCAGTGGATGCGTCCTCGTATAGGCAGCTAAACAGGCAGATTTCGGTCTCTGTAACGCGACTCTCATCTCTTCCATACAAAAAGTATTGAAAAGTGTACGCAGGGAATCTGTCTTTTGGTGAAAGCCAGGTAACGCAACTGAAAACTGAAACCAGTCATCTTGAGGGAGATTGAGAGTTTATATGGAGAGTTATATACCAAATTAGCAGAACCTGATTCTGGTTCGACATCAGACTGAAGAGCTACATTAACCCGACACTATACCGAGGATATATATATAATTCGATTTCGTCGGCAGAGTTGGCGAGTGACTTGCGAGCTTTCCCTCTGGGAGCCGTGCTTTCTGGTCGCTCGCTAAAGCTGCCAAGGGAAATTTCTGTCAACCGTCCATGTCACCACTGCAAAAACCGGATGGCAGTTTGGCCCATGGCGCTAAGGAGAAAGCCGATTTACTCGGTAATCTCTTTGCGTCTAACTCGAATATGAATGACGGGGGAGCAGTGCCACCATCCCGTGGTGCGGTAGCACAATGCCGGAGATCTCTATTACCCAGCGAGACGGACGGAGTACGGAATTCTTCTTTGGGGTAATTCCGCGGACATTAACACCATCTTTTTATTGCAAAAGAGAGCCATAAGAGCTATCTACAAACTTGGTTCCCGGGAGAGCCTTAGAGAAAAATTCAAAGAAATAAATATTCTAATAGTCGCATCGCAATATATCAATGAAAATCTTTAGTATGTTCATAAAAACATAGACTCATTTTATAAAAAGAGTGATACTCATAACATAAATACTAGATATAAGCATAATCTTGTGTTACATCCAAGCCGTCTCCACAAAATAAGTAATTCTTTTATGGGGCAATGTATACGGTTCTATAACAAACTTCCCAGCAATATAAGAGAATTGTCAATAAATAAATTTAAAACTACGATTAAAGCCAAATTGTGTAGCAAGGCATATTATAAAGTATCTGACTATATTAATGATAAAAATGCCTGGGATTGAGTCGATCCAATTATAATGTAATTAATAAATTATGTAAATTTGTTTGGATACCAAAAGAGGGATGCCTGAGTTTTTTGGCAGTATTTTTATCAGTGCTCACCTAGTCATGAACTGCACGGTAGGGAAAAAAATTGTGACGATTCCAAACAAATGCAGCCATTTTTACGGAATAAAAAGATTTTGACTTTGACTTTGAGATGTGGGCCGGATGGTATATCGGCAGTGGTGCTGAAGCTGTGTGCTCCTGAGCTGTATTCTGTACTAATGCGCCTTTTCGTGCTTTCCTACTCCACTGGGCAAGTCCCGGCTTCATGGAAGACCGCCAATGTGCACCCGGTGCCCAAAAAGGGCGATAGATCAGACCCATCGAATTACAGGCCTATCGCCATAACCTCCCTTCTCTCCAAGGTGACGGAGCGTGTGATAAACACACGACTCCTAGGATACCTAGAGGATCACGACTTGATTAGCGACCGTCAATACGGTTTTCGCCATTGTCGCTCAACTGGTGATCTTCTAGTGTATCTTACACACCGCTGGGCTTTGGTGATAGAGAGTCAAGGTGAAGCATTGGCTGTCAGCCTATATATGGCGAAGGCGTTCGATCGGGTCTGGCACCGGAGTCTTCTATCGAAGTTACCATCATACGGGCTGCCCGAGGGTTTGTGCAAATGGGTCGCCAGCTTTTTATCCAACAGATGCATAAAAGCCGTGGTTGACGGTGGATGCTCCGATAGTATGGATATCAATGCTGGCGTCCCTCGGGGTTCTGTACTGTCTCCGACGCTGTTTCTGCTGCAAGTCAATGATATGTTGTCAATTGAAGGCATTCATTGTTATGCGGATGACAGCACCGGGGACACTTATTATACAGGCCGTGCAAACATCCCTCGTTCCCTTGTGGAGGAAAGCCGCGACAAACTTGTGTCTGAAATGGATGGTACTCTGGCTAAAGTATCTAACTGGGGGCGGCTTAACTTGCTCGAATTCAACCCCAAGAAGAAACAAGTTTACGCTTTCACCGCTGAGAAAACTCCATTTGCTGTGGTTGCTAAATTCCAGAACACACCTCTTACCATCACTAAAAGTATTAGAATGCTTGGCGTCGAGATCTCTAGTGATGTGCAATACCGAAATCACCTGGAGGAGAAGGTCAAGCTGGCGTCGAAAAAACTTGGTGTGCTCAACAGGGCTAAGCAGTACTTCAGTGCGGGGCAAAAACTTATATTATATAAGTCTCAAGTCAGACCGCACTTGGAGTACTGCAGTCACCTTTGGGCGGGAGCACCTGGATACCAGCTTGGATCGTGTGATTCGATTCAGAGACTTGAAAATTATCGACAATCCTAAGCTTACACACGGTATTGAACCCTTAAGTTTAAGGAGAGACTTTGCCTCCCTTTGTGTGTTCTACCGATTGTACAACGGGTTGTGTTCTGAAGAGTTGTTCGAAATGATGCCGACAGCTACTTTTTATAACCGCACCGTTTGCCGACGGCAGGGAGTTCACCCTCACACGCTTGAACCGCAATGGTCGCGTACTGTGCGGTTCTAGAGAAGTTTTCTTCCGAAAACTCTCAAGCTGTGGAATGAGCTCCCAGCCGAGGTTTTTCCAAGGGACTACAGCATGGAGTTCTTCAAGAAATGCGCGAAGAGGTTTTTAGAGGGTTGGCAACGCATGAGTGACAACCCTGGTGTTGCAAATGTCCATAGGCTACGGTGACTGTTTAACATCAGGCAGGCCGTATGCTTGATTGCCACCTTAGTGGTATAAAACAAAAATATCGGACATCAGCCTGTACGAGATTAGGATAGCTCTTAAACAGCTTAAGAACAGTAAAGCTCCGGGCGATTACGGAATCACATCGAAACTTCTGAAAGCGGGTGGAAAACTAGTACCTACTGTTCTTCAGAAGCTTTTCAATTCCGTTATCCGCGAGGGCAAAACGCCACAGGCGTGGGGCAGAAGCGTGGTGGTGTTTTATTTCAAGAAGGGTGATAAAGCATTATTGAAAAACTACCCATCTCTCTCCTGAGCGATGTCAATAAGCTGTTTCAAAGGGTCATCACGAATCGTCATGTACGCAGGTTTGATGACCTCCAGCCTCCCGAACAAGCCGGTTATCAGAAAGGCTTCCTAACCATAAAGCACATACATACACTGCAGCAGGTTATACAAAACGCCGAAGAGTATAACCAACCACTACGCTTAGCGTTTGTGGACTATGAGAAGTTTTTCGATTCGATCGAGACTTGGGCTGTGCTCCAACCTCTCCGGCGGTGCTACATTGATTATAGGTATATCGAAGTGTTGAGAAGTATATATGAAAACGCGACCATGTCGATCCGACTACACGACCAGACTACGAGACCTATCTTCACATTTTTTATAAGTATAGTAACTTACATGTGAACATTAATAGACAAATTTTAATCTAACTTAACTAATTATATCAATAGACTGTGCGTCGTTACTTATTGTATCCAAATTATCATTTAAATTTAATAATCGTATATAAAGAAGTGATTTCAGAGAGATATATAAGAGTAACATACATTTTTTTAACTTTGTGAACAAATAATTTAAATAATTATTATCTGTTCATCATTTGCTGTTTGTTTCTATGGTAGTACCGGCTTTAATAAAAATGTTCATGCATAGCTAGTTATCTGAATAAATATACTTAACAGAGATTCATTTCCGTATGTTCTATAGATCCAGATAAAACGGAATAATTTGTACACAAAACTGTCCGTAGCAAATTGAGCCATGAACAAACTTAGCCAATGTGGACATTTAACTAACAGTGGACGGGGCGAATGATCGCGGTCGAAAATCTCATAAATCTTTGTGCTCAAACACTACAGTTATTATTGAACCTTCGGTCCGTGAGTGAAACACTCGTCTGTTCTTGTTTTGGTTCAGGTCGTTCAAATATTTCATCGCCCTCCAATATGTACGAGTATTCACATTACGTTTATAACTTGTATGATCGCATCCATATAGGATGCTCGGTGACGAGATATTTAGTGATATTCAATCCCGAAGTCACATAGAGGAGAAGGTCAAGCTGGCCTCCAAAAAACTAGGTTGGTGCTCAGGGCACAACCAAGTTTTTTGGAGTCTGTGCTCAAAAACAGAGCAAAGTAGACCCCACACGGAGTATTACAGTCACCTTTAGGTGGGAGCACCTGGATCCCAGCTACGACCGTGTGATTCGGTTCAAAGACAAGCTATGCAAATTGTCGACGATCGTCTAAGCTTACACGCGGTATTGAGTCTTTGTACGAGTATAACCGCACCGCGCACTGATTAGGAGTTCACCTTCAGTACGTTATCTTAGTGATATAGCGTAAAAAAGATCATAATTTCAACAGTTGTCGTTAATAACACGCTCCATAAGCAAATACTTGAAGCAAGCACGTCGAGGAACATCACTCGCGCCATCGACCATGAAAAACTTCTGAATAACTCCATGTAAGTAGTCCTTTACCAAAACCTTACATGAGTCAATCAAGTACAAACAAAACTAGACCGCTTACTGTTAATCCTCAAGGTCTATGCCTTCATCAACATGTTAGCTACATTATTGTGTTTTTATCTCATATAAACCCAACTGCCAAGAATCATTATGCATAATACTAGCAGTTGACCTCGCTTAACTCGCGCGAATGTCAAACTTGTACTCCTATTATTGATGTTGCGTTAGTTGCAGACTATTTCATTTCACCCTTCTGTTGAGGATTCAAAGTTATGAGAATGGATATACCCCTATCTTGAGCAGATATTCGCAAAGTCTCTTTTAGGGGATACCTAAGGGTGTAAACTTCTTCCCTAAGTCTTCCCTGCTACTTTATTTCAAAAAATCATTATGAAGCTAACTCCACAAAATGTAATTTTATTAGGTTCCATACACAGTTTAGTACAAAATTCAACTCACACATTCTCCCCTTCAAAAAATCCATAAAAAAAAAATTCTTAGAGGACATTTTGTTTTTAAAATTCCCTATTTAATCAGTAAGTGAGTATTATGTTACCTTTACATTAACAATCAGAAATAATTTAAGTACGGCTCCTTAGATTTCATGGTTAGTTTCATAGTAGTATGGGGAATATGCAAATCTGTTCCGTGAGTGATCCATCACCCATGCGAATCCGGGGTGGGTCGCTAGTGTATAACAAGGAACTGACTGATTGAGCTCAATGCATAGTTTCAGACGCCATATATACTAGAGAGGAAATCACGGTGACATTCCCCGTGGCGTTGCAGGGAAAAGTTTTTGTTAAGCAAATCAAGAAACCGACGCGTTCTTGCGGCGGTATTATCTGTTGACGGTTGGTGGCTACGTATAATTCGTAGTGCGCTAACTGCTAGTCAAAAGTTACCTTACGTCGACCGCTTACCGCCCAAATCATGCCCATAATAATTCCGCTCTCGCCAAACTCCAAACTGAATCTCTCCAATGCGTAGCAAGATGCGATTCGTCGCGGTCTCGCTGCGATATGATGGAGTAATGGTCATTTCTTTGGTATTACTCAATTATAGGAGAGATACAGGCATTTCTTTAGTTAGCATCTAAATTGTTCGATATAGGAACTTAAAAAATGCAAGAAGCTTCCTAAGGGGGTGCAGGCATACCAACCAGAAACAAATTTTGTAAATATCCGGGATACACCTAGATACGGGCAAAGTTCAATATTGTATGTATTAAATCTTTCTTAAAAATAATATAGATTACTCAACTGAAAATATTGTACATGTATATACATTATACAATAAATAACATGGGTGATATACAAATTTGAGAACGAATCGGGATAAAGAAGGATTTAGTACAATTCTCGGACGTATTTCATGTGAACGTGTCGAGTTTCAAGTTCAACTGCAGCACCCACGTAAAGTATAAAACGTATAAAACAAGGCTATCCCAACAATAGCATTTTGATATATCATCATCACTGTGCGTCAGTCAGTGTTTACGACGCACGCAAATAATAAAGCTAACCACATCCGCAACTGTCTGTCGATCAGCTATATTTTTACTAATGAAACTCGTAATCTCAAGCGTAATTGTGATATGTACAAATGTTAACACAGAATCAGGCATAATCGACAAAACGTAATTGTGTTTGTTCTACATACAATTAGATTTTCTCATCGGCTCTTCAACAACGGATCTAATAGGGCATTCTCATGTATCAGAAATAATAAACGCTCCATTGTAATAGATACTATATATGAGTGTCAAAAAGAGTTATCATTTTTATTTTACAATCACTTATTTCAAACCAATTAAACATAATAAAGGTACTTTATTTTGAGTAAAACGGACGTAGTATTTCTACGTCCGTTTTGTCATACTTTCACTTTATTATGTATACTTTTATGAAGAATAGCAACTTTTTGCGACTACTGTGGAAAATAATAACTATGTTGTTACTCTGTTAATACAATGTTACCCATTGCCTTCTTCATTGAGGTCAGATGTATGATTGTTTACTACTTTAGTGATATTAAAAGAAGGATACCATTAACACATTTTACTGACATTGCAAATGAATAAAATGGTGTAAGTAACTGCACAAAGGCATAAGTTCAAAATATTCATTCTCCCCATAAAGTCAGTACCGCCATGTCAGTATTTTTTTACATTCCACTGAGATTTATTAATTAACTGCGACAGATAATGAATTCTAGAAATATGTGAATCACTACCCTATGTTCAAGACAGTCTATACTGGTATTATATATAACAAAATTTGTATTAAAGACGATTAAATTATTATTATACTAGGTATTTCCACCTCATAAAAAACCACAGCTAAATAATTCCTGCAAGAGTGTGACATTACCAGTAAGCTCCCGAAAATTTACGTTATTGCAGCTAGGGTGACAACGCGCAAGCGATACCTATTGCATTACAAGCATACGGTTACGGTAATCGTTTTATATCGGTGAGTCGTATACCTGCCTGCTAGCTGTATAGAAAAATTTACGTATTATGTATTTCAAATAGCTATGAAAGTCTTGATCCCAGTGCGATTCAAGCTTGATTAGCTTTTTAATTTTTAGTTACAAATCTTTGTACAAAATATAAATATGGTCAGAGGGCCTTTGAGAGTATAATAAGATAAAACAATATAAACACAATCATAATATTAGCTGATTATGATGCGTCCGAATATATTTTGCAACATCTTGTTTAATATATCTACCCTACATTCATACCATCTCCGCCATAAACCCGTCTTATGAAACTATTCAGTAATCGCTTCATGTGGGCACTAAAAACCAAGTTTTATTACCTCAATAAATCTGTACACTTCTTATAATATAAATATGAGACTTACTGGCAGAGTATTCAAAATATTTCAATAAACTTTCGTCTAAAACTATAGTACAGTAGAAATAGGAAAATGAAGGACCTTAGTTAAACACCAGATACGTAATTAAGTTCATTGTTAGTATTATTGCCTTAAGATGATATCATTGAGACTGTTACTCTAATTCAACACGCAGGTTAAACAACGTTAATCGCGGCCCGTCCATGGATGAGTTCATCTATCTCGAGTTTCTCCGAGGTTCGGAGGGCACGTTAAGGCGTAGATCTTGGCTGTTGTCGTTATATGACGGTCGTTAAGCTTAGTCTGTAGCTGGTGGGGAGCAGCTTAAAAACACTGGCTGGCTAATCCTCCGCTGAGCAGCGTGGCGGAATATGCGGTATATATTCCTTCAGTTGAAATGAGACCCGTATTCTTGCAGTGGCAAGAATAAGGTTGGTGTGGTGGTAGTTAGTACTATCACACCATCTTTGTGGTCAATTGGTAAACAGAGCATGGCCAAACGTGTACCTGGTACGTAATGACGTAAAGCATCCCGTCGATTAGCAATCGGCACACTAGCAAAAAGGGGGTAAAGCAAAGAATATTAAAAAAAACATCAGTCTGATTGAGCAATTACCTAACAAGAGACGGCAAACAAATAACGATTCCCTGAAGGTTTGTTGTGTTCTTGCAAGTCAGTAAAGTCATCAAGAAGCTGGAGCAGAGGAGTTACAGCAATAGCAACGGGAGCGACAACGTACACGCAATGCTCCTTGTGTTACAAGCATCCATGGTCTACTGTACATTAACCGCTTCACGTATATGTAACATAATTTCAAAAACCCCATATAATACTCCATTTCATAATACTACTATTCTGATATTTGATAGCATATTAGATTCAGATGGATTTTCTACATGACTAAATACAAATTGCTTTTAGCATGAAATCGCGTCAAAAAATCAAATTATGCCCAGACCATTCAATTGACAGATAGTAATGAGATATGATTGCGTTTTTTAGGGTTCCGTGCCGCAAAACGAAAAACAGAACCCTAATAGGATCACTTTGTTGTCCGTCTGTCTGTCTGTCAAGACCCTTTTCTCAGGGACGGGTGAAGCTGTCAAGCTGAAATTAATATCAAATACTCAGGTCTGCAATCCCTTCGAGCAGTGAAAAAGTCAGACTTCTAAGTCAATGCAATCAAAAGATACGGCTATGTATGTTCCATTTATGCGCATATTTTAACACTTGCAAGGTAATCAAAACCTATAGGGTACTTCCCATTGATCTAGAATCATGAAATTTGGTAAAAAGCAGGGTCATAGCACAAGTAAAGGAAAAAATCTGTAAACCATAAATTTGTTCATCATTAAAAAAATTAGCACCCTCGTTACGCACGTCGGACTCGCACTTGACAGCTTTTTTTTATACAAACATGTGCTCCAGTTTATTCTAGATTTATTCCCTGAATTTACTAGGTGTGTACATCTATCTAAGATTTTATTTTAGATACTACGAGTATAAATATTGACCTTACGTTGATTTATTTGCTTATTAGAATATTTACACCAAGTTTCATATCAGCCCACGGGATATTTTATTGTCCTTAACGTCGGGCTCGAATTTGACACCTTTAAGATAAATTTTCGAATATTTCGAATTTTGAAATTCTATATTCTTTCTTAGTTCACCTTGATATAGTGAAAGGAACATTACTATATTTTTTTAATTTTTGAGTTAGAGGTTTAGTTTATGTTTTCATTGTCATTCAGTCAGCAGTATATAAAAGGCTGTCATCGATGCCAGCATAAACATAAGTAAAAGCACATAAATGGAATAATTCTTTGTGATATTATGAGTGTTTTAAGGTCGTCTAACTTTGACTTCAAAAGGCAAATAGGGGAATATCATATCTCGATTTTGTATATCAAACTGTTACTGTATATGCTTTCTTATGAATGGAACTCTTACTTAAGAACAGAAAATGTATTATGTCATTAATCAGTTATTATCCCGGGATAAATTACTTGCTGAATAACAGTTGGCTCGTTTTCAATTAGTAAACAGAGCATGGCAAAAAAATGTACCAATCAACCACCGGTGCAGGTTACGGACCATGTACGCGTTAAGAAATAAAAATAACATTATTCTATCTTAAGTATTTTTTTACATACATTGATCTATCTGAAATCTATTCGAATTACATATTTGAAGTATATCGGAAAACCAAATAGTGGCCGATTTCGGGTTATCCCTTTGACCAAATACTTGGAACTTATTGGTCTGTAATATGTGGTTTTCTAATGTGTGTGTGAGTATGCAATAGGCAGCGAAAAGCTCCAAATTTAATTAATTAAAGTCGTTCGGGAACTGTTCTGGACAAAAAAGGGAATTCGTATATGTTGCTTACTTTGACATACCTAGTCATCAAACGTTTACATAAAACTCTACGTAACACTTAATTATAAATTTTCCTAGAGCATTCCTTTTAACCTATAACTATTTCGGAATTGTCTATTAACGAAAGAAGATTGTAGCTTTATCGCATAATAAATATAAGTGTTACAATAATTTAGAAGATTGACAGTTGTGGATCTTGTTTTAAAGAAATATGTACAGTTAAATAAAAAATCATAGTTATCTACCTACGTAGTACATGTTGCAATTATATCAAACTGTTATTTAAACTCGCAGACACATTAAATATTTTTTATGCATCCAACAATCTTAGCCGTTTCGAATTACATTGCGAAATATCAAAAGGTGGACGTGAAATACAACAAAGTTAAAAATTATAAAGGGAATGCTATTAATAAACCGCTTATTTATATTTTATTACAACGATGCTGCCTGCTTGAATTTACGTTTTGGTTTTTATTTTAATGAAATATAAAAGGTTATACTGCACTCTTACCAAAGTTCTTTTACATTTTTGGCTTTCAACAATGAGTCTAAATAGCCAAATACTTGTATTTTCTTTTTTAACTTTGTAGTGGTTTTTGGTCTTTTATTGCCATAGCTATATTTCATTATATGAAGGCTGTATTTAGATGTCATATTTTGATCTGAAAATTTTTTGATGATATACTTATCCTCATCAACTCATCATATTCTGTTATGAGTTATGCCGGGAAGTAACATACATTGTCATAATTCCACCAATTCACAGACGAATTGGTTATTATGAAAATATCCATGGCGGTTGCAATCTTGTTACTTTACTGACAAAATTATTGATTTATTCACCAACAAGTTCAAATATCAAAACCGATATAATTTTAACGTAAATTAACAAGATATTTCCAAGACGACTCAAACTATTTCACATCTTCATAATTACTTTCATAACCTTTTAACGGAGATAGTGTAATATAATCACCTAGAAACCCCTTTATCTCTACCAACAAAGAGACTTCAACAAAGGGGAAACGTGACTTTCCTCAGAGGGAAAAAGTGTAATTACGGCAATGATCGTCACAATGTTGGTAACCTAACCAATAAATAAAATAGGTTTAAGGACTTAATCCCCTATTGATGTCAGAATAAGAAAGTAGTCGAAAGTCAAAGGTTTCATTGGGATTAGTGCAAATAGTACAAGCGGATTGTATAAATGAAACTGAGCAGGATTCCCTTTTGTTTTTAAATCCTTTAATGTTTTTCCCAGTCGATACATATACACTAATATTCCAAAGCCGTCATTATTTACTTGCAAGGGATAGAAATATTTGACTTATAATTCACAGATGTTAATTTCATATTGTAACCATCGAAAATCCACCTCTGAGGGAAGGAAACAAATGTTGTATGGGATTTTTCTGATCAATTTTACTTAATTTTGGTTTTCATAACAGTAAACTGGACTTGTTTAATTGTAATCAGTTATCATAGGTTAACAACAAATTCAACTACTTGTACAATCGGAAAAACACACAGAGGAGGCAAAGTCTTATTAAACTTATGGGCTCACCGTACCGTGCGTAAGCTTAAGATCATCAAGAATTCTGACACCTCGTCTCTAAACTGAATCACAAAACCGTAACTAGTATGTGTAGTCCTTCCTACCTCTGACTTGAGTCTTGCATAGCATAATTTTACGAGTTGAAGAAGTAATTTGCTCTATTGAGCATACAAAGTTTCTGGAGCACCAGCTTGACCCTCTCCTCTAGTTTAATTAGTTTAATCGGAACTAAACTTTCTCAACACCAAGAATCCTAATACCACGGAATAAAATCCCGACAGAATGAAGCGTGTTCTATAATTAACTAACCAGAGAGGTTTTCTACGGTGAATGCGGCGCAACGATCACATCCCGAAATTCTTTTATACTTTCTTACAACACTACTTTCACTTCCGTACGTTAGCGTTGCAAACACCATAGCGTTTTGTATAACGAGCCCTTTTTGTATAATGTACCTTCTGGTTCACGTTTGTACTGCCTAGCAGCTGTCTTAACGCTTCGTTCCACCTGTCATTTTTCATCAGCGCTATACATCCTTATATCTGTATATCCTTGCTTAAAGCTCATGCTCATCCTCAAAAGAATTTCATCACTTGATAAAACAACATTATCAATCGTAATTCTTGAGTATGTTATGATTTTCTACCTTTCAAATTACTGTTATCAGATAATTCACCACGGCGCCCATGCACAAACAACATTCTTCAATTTTATTCCTTGTAAACAATTATCGTAACTGAAAACATATGTAGTTAAGGACTTTCTGGAAATTTCACAATTATTATAATATTTATCGGCTTGTACATACAGTATGAAACATATGATTCGCTTTTGAAAAAGCTTCCTAAGAAATCTATATTCACCCCGAATAACGGAGGCTATGTTCTTTTGTGGTAATAATTTCAGTAATAAGAAGGAATGAAACAAAGGCCGTTTTATCAACCGTAGTCTGACTATCATTAATTGTTTATTTATCTCGTATATTTCTATCTTCAAAAGACTTTAAGCCGTCCATCTTATCTGTTCTCAATATTTGGCACTCGTTAATGCAAGAAAGTTGAATTTTGGGTGGTTTGAAAGCATAGTATTTCGCTACTCTTTAATAGAACAGCCTGAAGGACTATGCTCTTAAACGTTGCAATTGAAGAAAGAACCATATTCGGGTTTAAGATAATACGATGACATTAACCCATAGCATAATTTTATAATTTTAAGCGTGTTGTTGAAGTGTTCTTTGATGATTTCAAACACATACAATTATATACAATTTAGACTATTAATAAAATCACATTTCTGGCTTCTGGTAGATGGACACACGAAAACTGTTGAAACTATTTATATCATACTGAGGTAACATAGCTCGGAGAGCTCGATGGCGTCGTTGCACGTGTCATTCTAACCAAACACGCAGGTTAAGTAACATCCACCGCATCCGCCTGTCTATGGGTGGGTTTATCTATCTCGAGTTTGTCCGTGCTTGAAAGGGCACGTTAAGCCGTCGGTCCCGGCTGTTGTCGCTAGATGATAGTCGTTAAGCTAAGTCAGTGGTGGTGGAGGTCAACATAACTTGACTATGACATGGTAGAGAAATTAAACAGCAGGTCATGTAAAGTATTTAGACATTCTAACTTAATTACCAATGCTTGCAACAAAACGTTAGATCGCCTCCTTTTAAATCGGTAACAGTGTGCACTAGGCATTAAGAAGTGACCGTGAGTATTAAAAACCAGTGGCGACTGATATAACCTAAAACTTATAGTCATGTAGTGGCATATATCTGAGTGAATGAGACGATATTAACGTTCCTTTGAAGTTATACTACCTCTTATATAGTTCTACTGTGACTATGAGCAGCAAATATTGATTGTTCCAAGTTGAATATGACTACCACACGGGATGTATGAACATCTTCGACAAGTTTCCGATCAGCTCTGAATGTCTGGATGCTAACAGTTGATGTTATAAAATATGTATGCACAATATTGCATTTTACGTACTCTTTATTGCATATAACATTAATTTTACTTGTGAATCACATTCTTGACTTTGACTTATTAAAATACGTTGTATTTGTGTGTTTTTTTTTGGATACGGATACTTCTTATGTACTAAATAATATAGATTATTACTCACTAGATAAATCATCAAAGATTTAACATTTAAGAACATCGTCATAAAAAGAGGCACATCAAAGCAACCCGTCAAAGGGGAAGTACCTCCACCTCGCAGAAAACCGCAGCCAAATAACAACTTCTTGGATGGTTGTTGTGTTACTGCGTGTGAGTGAGGTCACCAGTAAGCTCCTAAGGAGTTGCTGTGTAAGCAGCAGAGGAGGCATCGCGCGAGTGATGATTTATATATTACAACCGTTAATTGGCTACGGTTACTGCTTTACATCAGGTAAGCCGTATGCTTGTATGCCTCGCGACGTAGTAATAAAAAATTAACTATATTATATAAAATGCCACCATTTGTTTGCCTATTTTATGATATAATCAATCTTACCGATACAATCCGGGTCCAGGTCATATAGACAATGTATCTAAACATAGTTATTATGAACTAGCTGACGACCGCGACAATGCCCGCATTTTTATCTTTCTTAAAGTTGTCGGTAATGTTTCATAGTTACGGATGACGAAGAGCGCGCGAAGTGGGGATAAACAATTCGAAAAGCGGACCCCGGGCTCGGAAGCGAAAGCGTAAGACGCAACCGGGAATAACGCTCAGATGATGATGATGTTCTCGGTAATGTGCTGCACATACCAAAAATACTATATTTTCAAGTTGGTCGAGCCATTTTCGAGATTTTTGCGAGGCTAACGCATGTCAATGGACTTTTTTATACATAGATTATTATATGGAACAACAATGGGAGTCCTTTATAGTTTTTCGTTACTAACTAATATAAACGTACGAACGAATATAAAGTACGAAAACAATTTTTTTCACACTAATAGGTATGACTTTATATGTCTATGTTTTTATAACTAAATAAAACATATATAATGTGTTTAATATGTTGGGTTGGTTGCACTTGTTGGATTACGAGTATTCTGTAGATGATTTGACTTTACACAAAGAATATTTTTCTAATGAGTACTTATATAATGTACTTATACTTAAAAAATAATATTATCACAAAAAAATGTAAGTTCAATGATTACGTTCAGTTAATTTATTTGAAAGAGTTTCTTCTATTGATACATGAAAAATGGAAAACAAGTCGTGTTTTTGTAAAAAAAAACTATTGCAAATTAAATTAAGGTTTATGGGATGATATAATATACTTATTAGAATAGACGACTCCCTAATGTATACATTTTTTAATTTGCACATAGTTGACCAAATTAAATAAATAAATCTTAAACAATTGAAAGTTTAAGATGATCATAGAGGGATGCGAATGCAAATAGGTATTACTTTTGTAATAGCTCCGTATTTGACGCTTATTTTTAAAAGATATTTTCAGATTGCACAGAAACAGGATCTTCGAGTGGGCGAAGTAGCCGACAGAAGATAGTGAAGAAGTAAACATTCATTATAAATATTAAACCATCGAGTGAAAATATTATGCTGATAGCATATATAAATCAATCTTAAACAATTGAAAGTTTAAGATGATCATAGAGGGATGCGAATGCAAATAGGTATTACTTTTGCAATAGCTCCGTATTTGACGCTTATTTTTAAAAGATATTTTCAGATTGCACAGAAACAGGATCTTCGAGTGGGCGAAGCAGCCGACAGAAGATAGTGAAGAAGTAAACATTCATTATAAATATTAAACCATCGAGTGAAAATATTATGCTATCAAAATTGTAGCTAAAACAAGCGATATTATGCATTTTTTACGTAAAATTAAACCGGACGTTTTTGTGTCCACATAATGATTTATTCAATAATTTAAATTTTGATATGAAATGCCGTGCCGTAAAATTTGTATTGCATTGTTACCATATTCATCCCGCTATTGTTACTATTGCGAATATTCACCATTGTAAACGATTGAATGAGCAATACGATTCTCGATATTTTTTATTTCATTTACTTGCTATGTTTGTTTATTCACTTCAAATATAAATGAAACATATATGTAGGGAAATCCCGTTTATTATAAGACGAGATGCTTGAGTGCTAATGAAAACTTATCATTATATATTCATAGTGAGTTAAATTTATAGCTTAAAATCATTCGAAGTTTGACTCAAACGTTGAAATGACTTTTAACCAGATAACGATTTACTCGCAAATCTCTTCGCAGCTAACCATCACACTAATAGGGGACGACGAGAAGTTACATCTTCGACGTTTGAGACATCGGAGATGCAACTCATTTGCGGTTCAAATGCTTAACACATGTATTTGGCAACTTCATTTCTGTTTGGTACTCCTATCGCTGAACGTTATATAAGGAAATGGCCCAGATGTTTCTCGGTGGTCGCTCCCTTACCTTGTGCACTTTAACTAACGCCTGTTTGAACGTGTCAATCGAACATCAAAACCCTGGTGCTCCGATCCAAATTCCCAAACTACTGATCTATAAGTGGATACAAAAACAATCTATCATAGATTATTTTTTGCAACTAAACCGCTAACGAAAAAGTAACTCCATAATAAACGACGATCATTATATTTTTAAGATCGCTGGGTGATCCTCTGATAGTAGTGCCCTTACTGGTTATTACTTGTGTTTCCATCAAGCGCAGTGGTCATATTTTTAGTAGGACAAATTAAAAAAAGTCAAATACAAGTCGGACTCCCGAACTTGTTATATGCTATTATACATATATTGTGCGTACATTATTAGCCTAATGGATAAAGAACCGGCCTATTAACCGACAAGATATCCGGTTTGAATCCTGGTGTAGGCATGTACCACTAAATACGTTTCTTTTTTCGAACTTATAATACATATTTGTAAATATCACTTGCTCGGCAGTGAATGAAAACATCATGAGAAAACACATCCAAGAAATTATATTTCGAATGACGTGTAACCTCACCCAAGAAAAGTCTGGTTTTTCTTAGGGTTACATACCTGCCATCTAAATTTCATCAAAATCATTAAGTCGAATTGAGAGTTATCGCTCATAAATGTATGTACGTACATAATTGCAAAAAAAATATTTAAAAATAATAATTTTACTTCAATGAGCTCAACGATATTTGATATGATTACAAAATATACTTGTCCTACGAGACCTAGATGCTTGCTAAAATACGTAATCGTATCAACTATCAAAGCATATAGTTGACTAACGATCATAAAAATTTGTTAGAAGCAGAGTCCCATAGTGCAATTAAAATTATACTTCTTAAATATATATATATATATAACTGATTTGTTTCAAAAAGTCGTCACCCAGTGGCAACTAAACTTCCGTCATCTGGTTATGAACATCTATCTATACATCCGGAGTAGAAAGAAAACAGAGCAACATGATTCGGCAATGAGTTTTTTATACCACTATGGTGATAAACAAGCATACGACCTGCCTGATGGTAAGCAGTCATGTAGTTACCTATGGACACTTGCAACATCAGGGATGCCATACATAGACTCGCTGTACTCGTAATATATAATTATTATTTTTAAATCGAGTTGGGGCAAATATTTGTATGTATATTTGTCTGGTAAACATAAATACACACTTACAGTGTATTTACCTTTGTCGGCGATAAATCTCGATCCGAATCTGTATTTGATGAAATTTACAGGGTAGGTACGTAAGCAAATGAGTAATAATAAGTAAACGAAAATTTTCTGATATGGAACCATCAGTACGTGAATTTCACTCGTTATTGACGGTTTTCTTTTTCATAAATTTTAACTTCAAGTTCATTACCGTTTACATATTTTTGTAAAATTCATTTTCATTGTTTAACTATGAATTTCAGTTAAGTACATACTAAGAAATATACAAAAAAAATATGATTTTTTTGTGTATTGACGCAGCATAATGTATGTGTCCTTTTGTCATAGTATGCCATAATTATAATAGTGATTTTATACTATTACTATGTACTATTCCTGTACCTGAATATGATTTTGGGCCTCTTATACAGGCCTACAATCATATTTACGAGTAGGTACATTCAACCTCAACAGAATTTGGCAGTACTTTCTTTTTCTTCCTAGCGTTATCCCGTTTTCTAATCCATTAGGATTGGCGGGGTCCGCTACCTAAACCTAATGATTTAGTGAACATACTGATTTTGACATGGAGTGATTGCAGTCAAACTTCCACAACCCAGAGAGAAAACCAGACCTTTCATAGGTTACGTCACACGTCTAACGAAATATAATTTCTTGTACTTGCGATGTTTTCCATCACCGCAGAGCAAGTGATAATTACAAATATACGTGCAGAATTTGGCACTACTATATAGCAAAAAACGTGCTTTTACTATATCACAGAAATCACTTTAAATGAGCCGGACCCCATTCTTGTCTTCCACGTGACGTGTATAAATAGGTGTGCTTTTTAATTTGTGTAATAGTGCTTGTTCGTTCATTCAAATAGTGCCGAATATGATTTGTTCATGCACATATACAATAAATTGAGATCATCCGCGTTCGGGGGGAATGTAGTCGCAAGATCCAGCTGCTATCTATAGATAATAATTAAAATACCATGTAAGTGGCACTTTAGGCTGGTTGAAATCACTGGCTTTGGCTCTAAACTCTTTGATAGGAGAGAAACCCCTATCGCAACTTGGGGTGAGTGTTAGGGATTTCGCCGAAATAAATCCAGTAAATCTTTGTGTACATAAAATCACATAATTGTCAAAAGCTCGAGCAAATATTGGCCTACTACTCTAGTGAAAAGGTACCTACAACTACTGTGAATTACATGTAAAATCATTTCTTCGCCATTATATGCCGTACTCACCAATAACAATACCGCTTCAAATTAGGAAGATCGTATGCCTGTTTGCACAACTCGTAGTATAGAAAAATTCGCAACGAACGTGTGAGCTGGCGAATGAGAAAGTCTGGCCATAAATACTATTACATAGAAACTTTAATTTTTTTGATCTCTTTAATTATTTTGAAAACTTTATGCGTTTATTATATTAAAAAGTTCTTTCGATTTCTCGCCGCTTTACATTTTTTTTTCGTGTTTATTATCAAATTACAATATGGAATGGGGTGTTAAAGAAAATAGGATTACAGTGATTGCCTTGCACAAAGTGGGTATGGAGCCAGATGGAGACAGATATACGGACACGATCGGGATGACCGCGTGCTGTTAGAACTACAAAGGCTGTTAATGCTGTTAAACCCAGAATTCGCCGAAACCCCATTACGAAACAAAAATTCTTATCACGAGAAATGAACATTCCCGCTTGGAATCTGTCGCGTATAAAAAAACAAGACCTGCAGCTCGACGCTTATCGTCGATGTACAGAACATGCCCTAAGTCAATTCGTACAGTTGAAGAGAGTGAATCCATCAAACGCCTTCTGTTCCCATATGCAAGTGAATAGCAGAAATATCCTCTTTACTATATGAAAAAAAACCACAATTAAAGAGCAGTACAACAAGGCAAATGACAAAGTGCACGCACATAGTTCTAAAGCCGCCGCCTAAGTGGTCGAAAAGGTTTGACGTGATCATCATCCTGCATCTGTAATGGTTTGGTGGGGGATTGATTATCAAGAAATCATAAAGCTTCACTTTTGTGAAAAAGAAGTGAAGACTTCAGCCAAAGTGTATCAATAGACTGTCATGAATCGTGTTATTTGAACAATACATGTTTAAAAAAAGTATAGTGGACTTTCCAGCAGGACTCTGCACCTGGTCACAAGGCACGAACTACCCAAGCTTTGCTCAAAACCAACGTTCCGGACTTTATAAGACCTCAAGACTGGTCCTCGTCTAGCCCAGATCTGAACCCCTTACACTACAAATTATGATTGGTTTTAGAGGCCATGGCCTGCTCGAAACGACATACCGACATTGTGGCTCTTTAGAAATCTCTGGAGCAAGCAGTGACCAAATTTCCTATGGCAACAGTGCGTAAATCCATAGAATCATGGCTAGACAGATTAAAGGCGTTTATCAAAACTAAACGTCGTCATTTTGAATAGAATCGTTTTTTTAATTTTTTGCGTCGACTTCCCTAAATATGTACATATAAGTTTTATCAAGATTACATTACATCATAAAAAAAAATGCATATTCATTTGTAACAGAACTTCGGCTAGACTAGGTTATACACACAGGCGCATTGAGCCGTCGATTCCGACTGTTACTATTAGATGACATTGAGACAAGTCTTCGGGTAGCTTAAAACACTGACGTCTGCCTTTCTACAACGCAGCAGCGCCGCTGAATATACCCCAAACCCATTTCATTGAAGAGTAACCCAAACGGAAGCAGTGGGTTGTGAATTTTTCTCTATACTGATTTTCAATGGTGACAATTATAGTATATACACTATGTTTAAAACAGGCAATCTGTGCACATATATCACTAAGGTATAAAAAAGCGTACGGTCTACCTGATGGTAAGCAGTTACCGTAATCTATGGATATTTGCAACACTAGAAGTGTTATTCATGCCTTGTCGACACTATAAAAACCTCTTCACGCCTTTCTTGAAGAACCCCATGCTGTAGTCCCTTGGGAAAACGTCGATTCGAGTTCATTCCACAACTTAAGAGTTCTCGGAAGAAAACTTCCGTGGAACCGCACAGAATTACATAGCTAGTCAGCTTTTATTTGCCACAAATTAATATAAATGTTATATACTAGTCTCATATAGTTTAAGATATATTTCACGTACAATATCTGCCGTGATAAATCCATAAGCATGTTATAAACCCACTTAGGGAGGTCTATTAATATCGAATCGAGGGCTATCAAGAAATTGTATGCTCAGCTAGTCATTGCACCTGAAAAGGGTGAATCACTTAGCTGTGAGCTAAAGATGCCTCGATCGTTGTATAGTCAATCAATCTTAGAGCTAATCATCTTTGAATTAAATAAGAGATTATCACGCCCAAAGAGAATTTTAAGGTGCATAGTTAAACAAAGTTTTAGGAGATTAACGAAAATTTTAACACGATTTTAGACGAATTTTAGAATTTATAGGTAAATCCTAAAACTTCCATTGACTAAGGTTTTGGAAGTTGATTGGATTATATTTTCTTCTTTTTCTTTGTTCAGTTATTGACACC
Source organism: Pyralis farinalis (assembly GCA_947507595.1). Lineage (NCBI taxonomy): Eukaryota > Metazoa > Arthropoda > Insecta > Lepidoptera > Pyralidae > Pyralis > Pyralis farinalis. The sequence continues at coordinate 17,778,922 of OX382266.1, read as the reverse complement.
GGTTCCTATACTTTAAGACAATTTCTGCCGTTGTCAAGTTTATAAAAAAATCTTATGTATTTTCGCTCGTTAATCGTTGTTTATTTAGCGTTAACATTAATCGATGTTTGTTTTATACTACTTTACCAATACTATAAATTAAACAGCGAAACGTACATAGAAAATTTAAAAATATATTTAGCGTCACTGAACTGTACCGTGTCACTGTTTCCGCCGGAAACTAAAAATACTTTATAAGACACGTCTTAATAGTCAATGTCACGTTTGACATATTGAATTGTTATATTTGTTTACAACCTATGGTTGTTATATGGTGTAATGCTAGTTATAAACACTAATACTACACTAAAGTTATAATCACTATGCTCCTTAAAGGCACAGCTAAATTTTATTACCAGACTCGCGATCTTATCAAAATCTTCTAAGGTATCCCTGTAATGAAATATAAAATACCGTTTTAACAGCTCGGTATATGTAACTGTTAATGTTAAACAGTTAATCATTAAATTAGAACCATCACAAACACGTGACAACTATAATACAACTAATCATGCAGATGGGGGGTTGCGAACGTACGCAGCGTGTGTGTTTTGTAAACGAACTGATGCCTAATTTGACAAAGGCTAAACGATTTCCTTTTGTCACCATTGACTTCTCTGTGACCAGTACTATTTATACATCAAATCACTATGAAGTTTAAATGCTGAAATGCATTCTAGCTGGGTGGAACATTAGTCCAAAAAAAAGTTAATTAATGACATCGTTTAACTTTTACCAATACAGGCTGTAATCTGTAAATTAATGTTGTTGTGTATATGTCGCAATACTTTTATATACCGCAAATGGAGGCGGTGAGGAGCAGATGAGGCTGACCGGCGACGTTCGCAGCCCCTGGCACTCAGGGTCGGAGACAGTCGCATGCGAAGCGGGAGGGGCGACGGTGGGGCAACATGAACGGGGCTCACTGAGAGGATGGTGCGGCGGCACGGAGAACGTGTAGTACTTGGTCGTTTGGTTGTGAGCTCGCAGGACATAGCTGTGAGTCAGTGTCACCACCACCACGAGGACCGAAGCTAGGGCGAGCGCGAAGAAGGAGGCTGCCACGGCTGTTACCACCCGCCGTCTTCGAGCTTCCTTTACGGCGTCTTCGGGCGGGATTTCAGGCTCGGGAGGCAGCGGAGGCGGCTCAGGAGATCGGCTGCGGACGCTGGGTCCCCGGCTGTTGGGTAGCTCGAGCGTGTGGCGGCGGGAGCGACGCGCGCGCTCGCATTCCGCGGCAGAAGAGTGATGCCGACGCAAGCGGTGTGGAGCGCCGGGTGCTACGCGACATGAAGCCGAGCGTAGCGTGCGCACAGGCACCATTAAATCATCGCTAGAAACTCGCGGCACACGGGCCGAATGCACGGAGCGAAAGGAATGATCCCGAGTGGAACTACTCGGAAAAGCTAAGTCAACAGAAGCGCGGGAAGAATGTCTCGAGAATCGGTCCCGATCCCGGTGGTCTACGCGCACCGACATGGTGCGGGCGGAGCGCGCGGCGGCGGCCGCCCGAGTGACGCGACTCCCTCCCCGATCCCGCGTGGTCACGCCGCGCTCCGCGCACCCGTGTTTACACTCGTCCCCGATCTCACAAAGAACGCTTACAAAATATTCGTTTCGTCCACATCACAAGGCAACTTTAGCGCGACGAACGTCTCACTCAGATACTACTCGTAGACGTTGTCGATTCCATATTTGCACGATTAAGGTGTTTGGACTCCTCCTTTAGCAACTTTATGTAAATGTTGACTTTGTCACTCGAATTGCCAAATCCAACTTCGGAAACGTGTGGATGGTCGTCCACTTGAACAAATTCAGTGTATTTTAGGACATATTTTTACGAGTTAGTAGTTTGTTTACAATGTGTATTTCAAAACTTTCAGAACAACTTGTACGAGTGTAAAATGACATATATTCTATATCCAAAATGATGTATAAACCTCTGCAGCAAAAAGGCTTTTAATATCTCCAGTTCTCCCATTGGCAGAGGCTGAGCGCTAAATAGAGCGAGCAGCCTTTGTTGTAGAGTCCACGTTGTCAAGTTAAATTGTCTCGGAGGCGGGAAACGAAACAGATAGTAGAGAAGTTGTCGAGAGGCCGCTACATCGACACTATTCAATACACAATACACAGGCACGCGACGTACACTCGTACCTCCAACTACCAAGACATTGTTACCTGACAACTGAAACTGTTACCGCTACATCAACCATAGACAAAATAAGAGGAGCCCGCAGCTTAATTTTTTTAGAAAAGGAATCTAAAACAGAATTTGAATTCACGTATTCTATATGAATTAAAAAATAAACGCTAGGTATGATTGTTTTGAGATAATCTTCAAACAAAACTTTCTCTATATGCGTACTTCGTCAGTTGTGCGGTCCATTTAGTCTACCATTAAAACCCTTTACACTAGGAACGTTAACCATTACGTAATTACAGTTTAAAACAATGGTGTAGAGTTGGCAAGTCGCAAGTTTTTGCTATTCCATGTGTCTCGGGCTCGGTTGAAACGCGTCTGACGTACTCGTACAATACGCGGAACACAATAATGACGGCACGCTATCGGACATCCCTTAGATAAGATACGGATGCTTCACTCCAAACCTTTGACGGGAGGAAAATACGTATTCACTGGTAGACCTTAAACTTCTCAAAATACCTTTTATTTAAATACAGTGCTGTACCGTTTAGTTATTTATAATTCATTACAAAACTACCAGACAGTCGAGGACCAGACAATTGTGACAGGAAATTGGATTTCAAGCTCTAGTTTGGAGAGTATTTTAAATGAACGAGATTTTGTCTTTGAACGGGGTCTTTGAATTTTTTTATCATTCACTATTGACTCTGTGACACTTATTTGAAGCCTTAGACATGAATAATGTATAAATTCGAACCATTTGTACCCATATTGATCTTAACTAACTTGCTGCCCCTTATGGCGTGATTCTACCCGTCTGTCCGTCTGCCACCACTACCATCTCTCCTTTTTTTATATAAGCTCAGCATAGTGGCTCCGATTTGCCTGATAGTAAGCGAAAGAGGACCCCAAATCACAACGGCAACTGACAATAGACTACACAGTGTCCTGTCAGTTGATGCTGCCATGCTGGCACGCAAGATGCTCCTTTACGCTTCGTTTGAGGGATCCCATATTGTGGAAAGGAGAAAACACATGTGTAGGCAAGGCGTTCCACTTTTTAAGGGTACGACAGAGAAAGGAGTTGCTGAACTTTTTGGTAAGCGAAGAAATGTTCTCTACAACGGAACAATGACATCGCAAGCCTGCACGTGTAGTTCTATGATGGAAGGGAGGGTTCTAGGCTCTAGGGAGTTGTTATTTGGCTGCGGTTTTCTGTGAGGTGGGGGTACTTCCCCAGACGGGCTGCGTTGATGCGCCCTATCTCTCTTAAAACATCCAGACCAAGACAAACAGTCATGTTCATGCACTCAAATGTTTGCCTTGTGTGGGATTCGAACCCACGAGCGTTGGTGTGAAAGTCGCGTCATACACGACTGAGCCCCCGAGCTCATCAATCAAGCTCCTAAGGATGCAGTGTAAGCAGCAAAGGAGGCATCGCGCGAGTGATACTTAATGTATTACAAGCGTTAATACGCTACGGTAACTGCTTTACATCAGGTGGGCTGTATGCTTGTATGCCTCCCGTCGTCGTATAAAAAAAATATGTTATTGTTTGTTTTGTATTACGTGATGTTTTCGATCTTTGTAGCGTTTCGGACCGCGTCTTATGGCGCGCGGTTCTCTCTGCCTACCCCGCAAGTGGCCTGATATGAAGATAAACATGAATACACACATGTGTTCGATGTTTAAATGGATTTTGATGATTGATATTTTTTTAAATGTGAAAGCCGTTCTGTGAACTATATAACAGTTAGTCGTTTTAATACAGAACACCTGGGCGACCGAGGTTTGCCTGGCTTTCTTTTATATTTTTTCTTTATATATACCATAGCAATTTTCATAAAAAACACCTATGTAGATAATAATAAAAAGCCAAACCTTATTTAAATACAAAACTAGATCCAAATTGTTACAGCCAATTCCGAGATACAAGAAATATATTTATACCGACCCGGCTTCGCACGGGTGATCCGATCGTTACCAAACTCACAGGATGACCCGCTGGGATAATCTGCATATTCTATGAATATTTCATCAAAATAGACTCAGCTGTTTTTGGGTCCATACAGACCATACGTAAACCCATCCATTTTTACGTATAAGAAGAAGAAATATACGAGGATTGCTCATTAAAAGTAATAGGATATGAATTGTGCACTTGTTACAAACGTCGTTCATTGTAAAATTTGTTTAACCGTGTTACTTTAGCTAGGTATCTTATTATTAGATGTCTATCTAATAATCTAATAAAAACACCTAGCTAAAGTAACACGGTTAAACAAATTTTGTCCTGTATAACCGAGCTTTGGGGGTATTTTGTCTTTTTGTATCACAAAGCATTTTTTCAGCTCGGTTACTGGGTCTACAGCTTCAGCTGTAATACGAGCTTCGAGCTCATATTGCTCACTACTCGGTAAAACATCGGGGCAGCAGCCTCCCCTGCGTGATAAGCACCGTACTATTCGCGGTGCGAAAGATGGTTAAATTATTGTACTATGTGCATAACAGTGATGAGTAGCTATGTACCAGACTGGTTACGCAAAAAGCCCTTAGGTCGATCGAAATTATATGGACATAAATTACAGAAGACAAATTTTGTTTTTCACGTTTCTTCGTCCGAGGGTCCAGCAGCGCAGAACAAAGGCTACATTACCCGGGTCCTCTAAGCTACCCCACTATGTTACCTTAGCAAGAGTGAATCCGTGAATGAAGCCAACCGGTGTACGCACTCACATACCACACTGAAGGGCCATCAGCTTAGCAGCTAAAGTGTATGGATAATCATTGAAAGGAGAATGAGGGTGAAATCCGATAGAATGATTTGGGAAGCACATGGTTTATTTCGAAGCGGTAGGGGATGTACGTATCAAGTTTTTTTACTCCGTAACATCGTGGAGAAGTATTTGGCTATGGACCAGAAGGGTTTCTTCGATTTTGTAGGCCGAAAGCATTTAATAGGGTCGTGCGAAAGAATCTGTGGAATATTATGCCCAGATACGGGGTTGACAGTGACCTGCTCCGTGCTGCATGCGCACGGTTGGACGGCAGTTATCGCCCTGGTTTGATACCAACATTGTGGCGTCAGACAAGGATGTGTGCTGTCGGCTCGGCTATTCATCCTGTATCTGTACAGTTATCTTCAGAGAATAAGAAATATGAATGTGGGAATGCGAATGGGTGACTCAGTGGTCAACTGCCTGCTTTATGCATACGACACCGTATTAATAGCATAATCACTATCCGAACTGCAAACACTAGCTGCAACAATGAAAGATGATTGTATCAAGAAAGGCTTACAATTGAATGCGAAAAAAAAACAAGATAATAGTATTTGAAAGAGCGACAACCAGGACGAACAGTAGGATTATGGTTGATGTGGTGAGACGAGTGAGTGCAAGGAATAGCGTGAATGGAGCGTTGGGTAAACTTCTAGGCAGGCGAAATCTAAGCCAGAAGGCCCAGCTCGCTGTACACAACGCGGTGCTAATTCCAACGCTAACTTGTGGAAGTGAAAGCTGGGTATGGCAGAGAGAGCCTGAAAGTAGAATAAATGCGGTCGAGATGCGAGCACTGCGCAAAATTTGTGGTATAACGCTTGCTGACCGCGTTCGTAATGATGACGCAAGAAAGAGAGTTGGTCAGAAAGAGAGTGTCTGTGTTAAGGTAAGAAAAGGTATGCTTCGTTGGTTCGGACAAGTATAAATAATGCAGGATGAAAGAATGACGAAACAGATATACCTACAATGCCAAAGTGGAAGGATGTAGGAGCCGAGGAAGACCAAACCCCAGGACAGGAGCCCTAGAACCGGCGAGCTTGCATGAAAAGAGCTACGAATGTTTAAGAACCGAGTGAGATGTGTAAGAAGGTAAGGCAAAGAGGTAACCTAACCCGCAAGAGACTTGGCGTAAAGTTGTGTGCAGATAGAATTTTTTATTGCAAATACCCAAAAATAGTTGTGAACTAGTAATCTCAATGATCTTAATGAAATCAAATCGCAATCGCACACAAACATTCAAATAGTACTAGAAATTATCTGCGTACAATGCCGATGTCTATTATGAGGTTTATTGGTATTCGGTAGGTGATTTAATCTATATATATATAAGTATATACAAATATAATTCACTCGCTCGACCACAATTTGATTTTATCAAGTTTATATCCGATGGGTTTAGTAGATGTTAGGTTTCGCCGACTGAACTTAAGTTTATTATCACACCTAACCCAACTCAAACTGTAACATATACACAAATTTGAACTCAATTAATGAGCAATTTACTTATCAGGATACCTACCTGATTCATCACTATTATCCATTAGTTCGTGAATTCAGATTCAATCGTGTGAATCGAATCGTCGAAATCGAATATCTTCACGCCAGGTCCCTTGCGGGGTAGGCAGAGAGAACCAAGCGCCAACGGACGCAGTCCTTACATACTTCACTCGCTTCTCTAACATTCATAACTCTTTTTATGCTTGCTCGCCGGTTCCTAGGGCTCCTGGCATCGATTAGATGGTAGCAATATATAGATAATGAGGGTAAATATTTTGATTAAATAAATATGTTACATCTTAGAAAAAAACGAGTTTTAATTTTTCAGTACAAATTGGCAATTTCATACTTCAATCCCTGATTTTCTACGATGTTGGCGACCATCTCAATTGATTTAAAGGTCCACTTGCAAATTGCTGAGCGAGGTTAAATCACTCAAGTCAGTATTTTCGAAATCTCACCAAGAAGTTATGATTGATGCAAATTGATCTTGCGGTCAAAGTTAAGCATAAAATTAGAAATCATTTGACGTACTCAATTTGCGTATTTCCCCTTTTCTTAAATGTCTGAAGAGTCATTTATATATATCTGTGCACATTGCTGTCATAGTTGTTATATTACATAGTATGTTGCTGTCATAGACAGCAAAATACTATCTTGATGATGATTAAGTTTTGTGAAAAATACATGGTTGCTTTTAGTAGAACGTACATATTAACATATTCAATATCACAAACAAAGTTTAATACCAGACCCGAGATTTAATTCTACATCAGTTATTTTAATGGATCAGAAAATATTAATTTCAATATGGTATCGTTATACGGTATAGTGACACTTTTTGGGACCGGTTTACAATTATTGTACATAGTAATAAAAAACTACATGCTGTTACGGCATAACAATTTCTGTATGACAATCTTGTGATGGAGTAAAAGATAAATACTCGTATTACCAAAGAAGTTGGCCGATAGTAAAAGTTAGTTTAAAAAAAATATTGAATCTCCTTTTTTCCTAGGCAGCAATGTTAATATTGGGGTGCTCCAAGGCTGTATATTGGACCCCTTTTTATTTTTAGTATATGTGAATGATCTGCCCGGTGCAGAAAATGGCGGATTCTACTGTTTGCTGATGATACTTCTGTAATGTTACTCGCCGGTGTGAAAATATTGGCAAGGTAAATAGTATTCCATCGTCATTCTAAATTGATTCACATATAATAATATTTTATGAAACTCAACTAAAACCAAATGTATAAAATTTAGTCTCATACATTTTACATTCATATCATATTTGGTATTTTAAAAACTTTAAAAAGACGTATTTAAAATAATGTTACCTGATTCGTATTCATAATTTATTTGAATCCAGAAGTGCTTATTTATCAAACAAGCCTGAGAGAGACATCCATTTAGAATTTTCCTTGCGGTTCTGATAATTCGTTTCAAGGCGCTATTAAATATTTAAAAACCCAGTAAAATCGCCGTCAAAACAGTGATTATGGTGATTATGGTCTATTTTCTGCTCGTAGCTTAAGATATTTACTTGATGCTCTACTGTTTTTAGAGACCTTTGGTATTTTAACGCTTTTAGTAGAACATTAATTGGCGAAACTCGAGATGAAACATAAGGGTCTGTTTTGTAATTGTAATAGCTGCTTAGTTCTTCCCAATATGCCATTGTGAAATAATTGTAATTTATAATATGTATGTATATACATTTGCTTTAGTTCACATTTTTAACCGACTTCAAAAAAAGGAGGTGATTGTTACTTAGAGACAATATTTTTGTTAAACAAACTTTTACTATCCGCCAACACTTTGGTAATATTTATCTCTTACTCCATCATAAGATTGTCATACAGAAATTGATATGCTATAACAGCATGTTGTTATTTAATTACAATGACAATAATAGTAAATCGGTGCCAAACGTGTCAGTGTTTATATAACGGTACCATATTAAGGTTAATATTTTTTGAACCATTTAAATAACTGACGTAGAATTAAACCTCGGGTCTAGTATTAAACTATAAGTATAATATTAAAAAATGTTAATGGGTATGTTCTACAAAAATTTTCATAAAACGTAATCATCATCAAGATAGTATTTTGCTATTTATGACTGTGCAGAATAATTTACTATAATGACTCAGCAGACATTTTAGAAAAGGGGAAATACGCAAATTGGGTACGTCAAATGATTTCTAATTTAATGCTTAACTTTGACCGCGAGATTAATTTGCATCAATCATAATTTCTTAGTGAGTTTTGGAAAATACCGACAGTGATTTAACCCCGCTCAGCAATTTGCAAGTGGACCTTTAAATCAATTGAGATGATCGCCAATAATCGCAGAAAATATTTATTAAGACAATTGTTAAACTCAGGGGTCATCCATAGCTACTTGTAGATTGTGAGTGAAGTAATTTCTCTACATCGTTAAACCAGTTTACAGAGTTAATGAGTTAGAAGTCTTTATAAGGCGATAATATAAGTTGAAATGCGTATTTTACTAAATTGTACGAAATTGTGAATCTCGTTCCATTTTTGGAATTAGTCAACTCACGTTGGTTTCATACGATTGAATGCGAATTCGCGAATTAGTGGCTAATAGTGATAAATTAGGTAGGTATCCTGATAAGTGAATTACTCATTAATTGAGTTCAAATTTGTGTATATGTTACAGCTTGAGTTGGGTGTGATAATAAACTTAAGTTTAGTCGGCGAAACCTAACATCTGCTAAACCCATCGGCTATAAATTGATAAAATCAAATCGTGGTCGAGCGAGTCAAGTAAGTGAGTGGAGTCTATCGACCGACATAGACCATTTTAGGTTAGAAGTTTCATTCCCGCCACAACTTTCTATCTTAGATAATTTTTATGGCCGCCCAGAACGACATATTCAAATGAAAATAAAAGGACACTCATTTCACAAATTAATAAGAATTCCTAACATCTTCACGTACAATATTTTCATTTTTCTTTTCATTTCACTTGCCTTTGTATTTTTAAGCAGTTGTCTGAACTTAAACCTATCCTTTCCACAACCTCTTCTTTTTCGAATGAATCACACAGCGCTATCTGGCTATACTGGTATCAACCTACCTCTACTTGAAAAGCACATCCATCGTATTGAAGAGTACAGTTAAATAACAACCCTTTGAAGGGTTGGATTGGTTCCACGAGTGATTTAGGTTACCAGCTAGCTCTATACCAGTAAGCTCTCGTGCACAGGAGCTATAGTAACTTTAAAGCTTAAACTTAGGTGTGTTAAGCGCTTGTTTTCCACCTGAGGTAATTTTAAAAAGAAGATATTGACTGAATGACATATTGTCCCATATCCCAAATCGCTACATTTAAGATCATGAACTATAATGGAGGTTCCTTGAGGGCGTAAGCATTCGCTAAGCCAAAAAAGAAAACTGGGAAACCAGACAAACGCAGATATTAAAGTAAGCAATCTAGCATGTTCCTAACGTCATCTATCTACTACCGTATATAGGACATATTTTTTTTTTACAACGTCAACTTCGGGTGGCGTACAAACATATGATCCACCTGATGTAAAGCAGTTACCTTAGCCTATTAACGCCTGTAATATATTAAGTATGACTCGCGCGATGTATTAAGTATGACTTGCTGCTTACACAGCAACTTCTTAGGAGCTTACTAGTGACCTCACTCACACGCAGGAACCCAACAACCCTCTAGGGGAGTTGTTATTAGGCTGCAATTTTTCTGTTTTACATATATAGATACAATCCTCTACTTTCCAATCTTCCAAACTATCCGGATAGCATATATAGATAGTTTAGAGCGTATGTATGTAACGTACTATACCACGCCCCAGATGTGCCAAATAAAGATAAAAGTAACTTATAATTTATTTACACAAAAACTTTCTTTGACGCCCATACAACTTATTCAGTATTTCCGAAGACAGAAGCGAAAAGGTACAAGCTTCCTGTGATTTCATTATTAATGATATAAACTTCCTTTTCAAGAAATAGTTAATTAGATAATTAAGGTGAAACTACAAGAAGCACGCATCAATTGGTAAATGATATATTGGCGGTAACTTACAAAGGATTGATTGATCGAATATTCGATTATATTCTAACAACTAAGTATTACTAGGGTGGTTGAGTGCGTGGCTGCGGTTTTTTACAAACGAGGCATTGACCGCCTAAGCCATACTCAATGGTAAATAATTCTTAGGTTTTTTGATTAATCAGTTTTTAATTTGGCAATTGGATGCTGACTTGGTCAAATGACCTAAAAATATTTTAATGTCACCTGCCAAGATCAGAAATTTATTTTTGTGTTAACCGACGGAAAGCGCGAGGGAAGACTTGATGTAAGAACTATTAATACTTAAAAGCGCTTTCTTTGCAAGCTGTATAAATTTTCTTTACACTCCGAATAAAGAAAAACAATACAAAACCACGTATATCGGAACTCTAGTGCTTTATAGTTCAATAGAAAAATTATTTGCCAAATATTGGCGCGTGAAGATCGCACCGGTATCATCATGTGGATGAGATCGCAGCTTAGCATGATCAGATCAACATCACAAAAGGTAACCTCAATTGATCCGTGCCTGCTCACCGTAGTTTTCAGACAGTTCTCTCGCAATTGGCGCCGACAGACGTAGAGATAATTCCACAAAACAAAAGACTGCATATATATAACACATTATTAGAAGGTTGTCCTATTTCCACTAGCCGGGAAAGCCGGGAAAGCCTTGGGGTCCTCCCCAAGGCTTTCCCGGTGAGCTGTTTCTATAGGTAGCAGAGCCATCAGCCCTAAAAAATATAATAGACAGCACTTTCTTTGATTTTGATTAAAACATACTAAAATCATTTGTATCTCAGTCATTTTGAAGAGACCGATTTATAGTATTATACATACAGCTGTTTCCACAATAAAACTTGAGGTTAGCAATATTTTTATATAAATGCTGAAATTTTCACAAAAGTACGTTACGATCGATGATCTCAAGATTTCCACGCTGAGAGATTGTGACATTTTAACAGTTAACGCGTTCATAAGTTATTTCAGTCTTATAATAAATACTCAATCTCTGTGAATTCAAGAAATGAAATGTATCGATGCATCGAGAACCTTATGATGTGCCTTACGTTAACCTTACGTTTTGAGTTACAGTCACTCGATGTCCGTAAAGCCAGTGGTCCTGATGGTATCCCAGCGATTGTTCTGAAAAAATGTGCAGCGGAGTTGTCCCCGGTGTTGACGCGCCTCTTTCGTCTCTCGTACTCGACCGGTTGTGTTTCGGACGCTTGGAGAGAGGCTAATGTGCAGCCGGTACCCAAAAAGGGAGACCGTTCGGACCCATCAAATTACCGCCCCATTGCCGTAACTTCAGTGTTGTGCAAAGTCATGGAACGGATCCTTAACAATCAGTTGATCCGTTACCTAGAAGATCACTCCTTAATTAACGATCGTCAATATGGCTTTAGACCGAAACGATCGACGGGTGATCTTCTAGCGTATGTGACGCACCTCTGGGGGGAGGCAATTGATAAACATGGTGCATCTATGGCAATCAGCCTAGATATCGCCAAGGCATTTGATCGGGTTTGGCATAAAGCACTTCTCTCCAAACTTCCGGCATACGGTCTGCCCCTCCAGCTTTGTAAGTGGATTGCTGGCTTCCTGCATGAGCGTAGAATCCGCGTCCTTGCAAATGGACGCGCTTCACAGTTCATGTCAGTGAATGCCGGTGTCCCACAGGGCTCCGTCCTATCGCCCACCCTCTTTCTTCTGCATATCAATGACTTGCTGCCACTTGGTAATATTCATTGCTATGTAGATGACAGTACGGTCCATGGGCGATATTTCGGGCGGCCTAGTGCTAGTCGGGCAGAAATCGGTGAGAGGCGTGAGAGTCTTGTCGTTGAGCTTAATCGGGTTTTGGACCTCGTTAGTAAATGGGGTTCCAATAACCTGATTGAGTTCAATGCCAAGAAAACTCAGGTGTGCGCGTTCACAACAAAAATGTCCCCATTTCATCCCACTCCCAGTCTTCAGGGCGCTACCCTCAATATGCGCGATAGCCTGAATATGCTAGGCATGGATATTGGTTGCGACCTAAACCAACGAAATTACATCGAGAGCCTCATTTTAACAGCTTCAAAGAAACTCGGAGGCCTGAACAGGGTGCGCCGGTTCTTCACGCCGGACCAACTTTGTCTTCTTTATAAGACTCAAGTTCGGGCCTGCGTGGAGTATTGCTCGCATCTCTGGGACGGCTCCGCACAGTATCTTCTCGAGGCTCTCGATAGGTTGCAGCGACGGACGACGAAGAGGTCACAAAATACCTAGAACCTCTGCAACTTCGTAGGGACATAGGCTCCCTAAGTACATTTTACCGCCTGTACCATGGTGAGTGCTCTGAAGAACTATTTTCCCTTATCCCACCCTCTCCCTTCCGTCATAGAACCACACGTGCAGGCTTGCGATGTCATCATTCGTACACTCGTACTAAAAAGTTCGGCATCTCCTATCTCTGTCGAACTATTAAAAAGTGGAACGCCTTGCCTGCACATGTGTTTCCTCCTTCCTACAACATGGGATCCTTCAAACGAAGCGTGAAGAAGCACCTTGCGAGCCAGCATGGTAGCGTCAACTGACAGGACACCGTAGTCCTTTGTCAGTTGCCGCTGCAATTTGGGCTCCCCTTTTCGCTTACCAACAGGCGAAGAGGAGCCACTATGCTGAGCCAATATAAAAAAAAAAAAAAAAGATATAAATCGGCAATAAACATAATAATTTTTTGGTCTATTCTAGTTGAGTTGTGACATGTTCATTGTGATTTCAATGCAACTAGCACGAAAAAATTAAGATTTGTAGTTTTTTTTTATCTTTTTCCTTTATCTAAAATATAAATAGCATATGAATGAACGCTACGAGACTCTACCCAAGCTGTTGACGTGCCCAATTATTTGAGTCAATGTTTACTTTCACTGATTGAATCCTTAAGCCAATTGAGTAGTTAAACAATTGACTAGTTATGTTATATCGATACATAGGTAACTTGCAAAATACATTTTTTAATACTGATAGTGTTCGTCTTATCTGGTCGAAAATCGACAATAATAGTTACTGAAAATTTCAGAACAATATATATAATATATAATTTGCATATCTTGCATTTTTTATCTGCTGTAGTAAAACCTATATGTGATTCTATAAACTTACAATATAGTATACGTAGTATAATAAAATATAAAAGTCAAATTGACATTTAAATATATTTCAAAAGTATTCAAGCTCGTCCGATTAGTGAAAGTCAGGTAGATCTAAAAACATTTTTTTTCTTTGAATCTACTCACAATTTCAATGGTAGTTTTCTTAAAATATAATGGTTACATACAAATACCTACAAGTAAAATTACAAACACATACAGTTAAATGGATTTCCTACAGCGAAAAGGGTTTTGGATTTATAAAGCGTATTCTAAGTACCCTTAAATATATATTACACATTGTTCTTTAGAACGTATTGTACGCTTTTATTTGGTTTATACTTTTCCACATCGGGATATATTTTCAAGGCGTACTGCCCTAAAATGTTACATATTATGATTGCCTATTTTCGATTAAATGATCGATATTTGAGGAGTTTGGAAGCGTCGTTGCGTATATATATTAGTGTGTATAATATATTAACGTGTAGTGTAGTATAACTTCCCACCCATGGCATGTTTATATGGTCTTGCTATAGTGGCCCAACTGACGTCCATGTTTACAATAATCATATTTCATAGGAAAGACTAGAATGTAAGATTTCGCATGGGTGATTTAGTGATGAATTATATGTTTCATGCAGATTTGGTAAAGGCTTACAATTGAATACGATGAAAACAAATATAAAATAATTGTATTTGAAAAAGAGGATAGCAGGACGAACGAAAGTATTATAGTTGATGATGTAATGTTAGAAAAGGTGGATGAAATTGTATGTCTTGTATACGCATTCAGCAGAGATAGAAGGTACACCGCTGATATAGAAAGATGAATGAGTGCTGGGAATAGTGTGAATAGAGCGTTGAAGAAACTAGAGAAAACTCGCGGCACATCTCACTAAATATAACGCGGTGTCGATCTTGACGCTAACTAATTTCAAGAACATGACTTGCCCGCTATTTGTAGTGAACTAGCCAGCCAGCTAGATAGCTGGTAATTTCAACTATTTGTAAACTGCGTGTATTACACAGGCAGGATACTATTGAGAGCCTCCTATCATGCTGCATTACTTAAAATATATATTATTCTTAATTTATATTTTAAATATTAAGTTTCCTAGTTTATTAGTATAGTCATTACGATTAAATTGACACCACATGTAATATCAAAATACCTAATAGGACGACATCATAAAATTTGTAGCAACTTACTCACTGGTTGATATTTAGTTCAAAAACGATTATAGAGTTCCGATTTCTTCTCTGAAGTTATTTAGTAATAATAGCAGTACCACTATTGTACTTAGAAATGTAAAAACAAACCACTGTCTGTGAACTGTGAACTTTCAAAAACAGTTATGTTTTTGAAGCCCACTGTTTGTAACGAAGTAGCTAGATAGCGGATAATTTCAATGGCTAATGGTAAAATGGCAATGGCGAGCAAAAAAATCACGTTTGTTGTATTGGGAGCCCCCTTAAATATTTATTTTATTCTATGTTTTAGTATTTGTTGTTATAGCGACAACAGAAATACATCATCCGTGAAAATTTCAACTGTCTAACTATGACCGTTCATGAGATACAGCCTGATGGCAGACGGACGGACGGACGGAAGGACGGACGGACGGACAGCGGAGCCTCAGTAATAGGGTTCCGTTTTACCCTTTGGGTACGGAACCCTAACAATAATGAGTGAAATTATAAGATACTGTAACACAAAAGTAAGAAGCTGCCCGCTAAACCGCTCATTAAGCCACGAAAAATATGCTCAAAACTGTAGTCAAATAACAATTCCCTGGAGGGTTATTGTGTTCATGCGAGTGAGTGACGTTATTACCTCACGGAAAACTGCAGCCAAATTTTTAATACCTTGGTTTATATTATTGCAAATTTCGTAGATTTCTCTAATTTTTTGAAATAAAAATAATGCCCATGTTACTCGCTGAATATGTAGCTTTTTATAGGTAAAATTACTTTCAAAACCGTTTAAGTATATTTTGAGTTTATCGATTACAAAGAAACATACTAAAAATCAAATCTTTTCTCTATATAATATTAGATGTATATTATAAAGAGATGTATTTTATATTTCAAAGATTTGCTCAAAAATCTGGTTGTTGTATTTCTTATTTCAATATTAATTATTTGTGCGCCTAAGAGTACCTAAGAGTGATTAAATTAACAAAATCATTGTTCAGGCTGGTTTAGGGAAGCGTAGTTATGAAAGCCTTGGACGAGAAATTCATGGCTGGAAAGCGCAAAGCTTGGTTGGATTTTCCGTGACCTATGTTTTAATCACGAGTAAATTGGATTTCCAGCGATAAGTCCAGAAATCCTTTCACAGGAACGTAAAGGCAAACTGATATTTTCATCTATATGGTTCTAGACTGCTTGTATTATACTGCATTTATGTAATAAAATAACCATTGTTAATAAATGTGCAGGATTACGAACAAACGCAGACTCGTAAGTCGGGAAAATAGAAACATGCCATTTTAACAGCTGTTTCTCCTTCGTCGCCATGGTCAATAGGGCAGCCATACAAATGGCAATAAAAATAATTATCGAAATAAATTTACATTAGTAGTATCCAATCGCGTAACATACACAGAACTTGAAGACGAGTCCCAGTGGGAGGTCGTGATGTGTCCTGCAATTTTTGTAGGTGTAAAGCCTCACAAAAATTTTCACTCTAAATAGCTCCTCCACAAAGAAGACCGCGGCCAAAAATAACTCCAAAAAGTTAATAATTGTTGCGTTTCTGCGTGTGAGTAATTTTACCAGAATTTACGGAAAAGTCGTAATGATAACTAGGGGAACAGATGATCTCAAAACGCGACTAGCGGTGTGTAGACGGCAGGATGGTTCAAACCGTATGGTCCAGTGATGGTCAGGGAGATACGGTGACTCAGAGATCACCCGCAGGTCAGTAATATTCTAGAAACCGGAAAATAGTTCATCTCCGCTATAGGACTGGCGTGGCTGCTGCAGCAGGAGAAGATCGGACCCCATTCGCTCGCTGTGTCAGCAAATCCCACAGCACGTAACGTATTGGGATGAAAGAAATCGCGCTGCCAGTATAACAACCTCTTTGATATACCTATGCTCAACACACTTTAAATATAGCTAGAACATGTATATACACCAGCCGCCACATTCATGTTTAATATGGATTATTGCAACATTAGGAGTCTTTACGCTAACATAAAAGGTATCTGTTAACACCTTGAAACCACCTGCAATCACTATTTTCCTTATGGCGACCAGCCGAGGAAGACCACAAATGTAAACCAGGAGCGAAAACGGGTGATAGATTATATCCTTTGATTACAAGCCTATTTCTATACCCTATGTATTGAAAGTACTAAGTAGATGACGTGAGTAATACTATACAATAGTATAAATAACTAGTCTGGCCAGAAATACTGTTACATAGAACTTTTCTTTTTTTTCAACTCTTTAAATATTTTGAATTTGAACCGCGTTTGTTAGGTTAAAAATTACTTTCGATTTCTCGCCGTTTGGTACATTTTTTTCGTGTTTATTATCAAATTACAATATGGAATGGGGTGTTAAATAAAATGGGATTGCAGTGATTGCCTATGCACAAAGTGGGTATGGAGCCAGATGGAGACAGATATGCCAACACTTCCTCTGTTGAATATCATAAAAGATCGGGGCGACCGCGTACTGTTAGAACTACAATGGCTGTTAATGCTGTTGAAACCAGAATTCGCCGAAACCCCATTAGGAAACAAAAAATCTTATCGTGAGAAATGAAGACTCCCGCTAGGACTATGTCGTGTATAATAAAACAAGACCTGAAGCTCGGCGCTTATCGTTGATATACAGGACATGGCCTAAATTAATTCCTACAGTTGAAGATAGTGCATCGATTAGAATGCCTTTTGTCCCGATACTTAAGTGAAAGGCACAGAAATATCTTCTTTACAGATGAAAAAATTTTCACGATTAAAGAGCACTGCAACAAGCAAAATGACAAAGTGTACGCACAAAGTTCTAAAGAAGCCGCTCAAGTGGTCGGACAGGTACAACGTGGTCGTCATCCTGCATCTATAATGGTTTGGTTTGGGGTGTCTTATCAAGGAATCACAAATCTTCATTTTTGTGAAAAAGGAGCGAAGACTTCAGCCAAAGTGTATCAAGAGACTGTCTTGGATCGTGTTGTAAAACCTCTGAGCAATACACTTTATAAAAATATACCGTGGATTTTTCAGTAGGATTCTGCACCTGGTCACAAGGCACGTACTACCTTGGCTCGAAACCATCATTCCGGACTTTATAAGAGCTGAAGACTCGCCCTCGTCTAACCCAGATCTGAATGCCTTAGACTACAAATTATGGTCAGTTTTAGACGGCATGGCCTACTCGAAACGACATGCCGACATTGTGTCTCTAATGAAATCTCAGGAGCAAGCAGTGGCTAAATTTCCCATTGAAACAGTGCGTAAATCCATGGATTCTTGGCCAAACAGATTAAAGACCTGTATGAAACCCAAAGATGGCCATTTCGAATAGAATCATTTTTTTGCTGAGAGTTCTATAAATATGTATATATAAGTTTTATTAAGATTACATTACTTGATAAAAAAATAAATGCATATTCATTTGTAACAGAAATTATGGCCGGACTAGGTATACTTCTGGCATGCTTGGAAAATCACGGCTTGATCAACGACGGTTTTTAATTGCTGATCTTCTTGCATATGTCACACACCATTGAGCTTTAGTAATTGAGATTCCAGTTGAAGCATTAGCTGGTGGTCTAGACGCTGACGTATGACACTGATATACCTGATCCTGCCCGAAAGATAGCAACTTCGACAGAAAAGCACGGTTTTGGTTTTCTATGCCATCTCCAATAGTATGGAAATATAAGCAACTCCAAATATGTTACCCCACGCTAAGGTAATTAGTGATTTTTGATATTTCCATCATCTAAAGCTTTTCAAACGCAAGTTCGATCATTTCAACAATACGAGTAGGTTTATTTTGAAGAATAATATTACAAAATTCACAGACTTCCATGTAGCTATATGAAATATTTTATGAAGGATATTTGTGATTTCTGAACTGTACTAGTTCCAAACATTACTATTTTTCCTGTAATATATACAAAATGCCTCACCAACTGCAATTATTTCAGATATTTCATTTTTAAAACTTCGCAGACGAGCATGGAAACTAATTTTATGACAGACGAATGTATAAACTGAGTCGCGTTTTGTCTCCTTTTTTATGCAGAATCCTACAAATGTAGTCCCTGAAATTAAATAGCGCACCTGAAATTTGTGAACGATTTGTCACGTAATAGTATATTATTTGTACTATACTTAGTCAATATTTAAGATAATACACATCTAAAATTTTAGCGAAAAATGATACTACTGATAATGTGATGTAAAATGTATAAATGTGACTGTAAAATAAAACTATTAATGGCAATTTGGCAATATGATTTTTTTACTTACATTATCTATGTATATCACTTCTCGTAAACGTAAAGAAGCAATAAGAAACAGTTATGATCCCACCTATGGCATATGTCGGTCCATCTGTCTAAATGGTAGAAGACTCTCGAAAGATGTACTCACCCAATCGACGGCATTAGATAAGTACGAGTACCTACATCTTTCGATTACATTTAAATGTATTTGTAGGTAAAGTCAATTAAGGATATTTTTAAGGCTGGGCGAGACGAAGTAATATAAATATATTTATGTAGGGTAATAAAAGCTAATAATTAAAATGAATATATTAATATAATAAAATGAAACGAATATATTAAATATATGTTTGTACATCTCTATCATTACACTAAGTACTAGTAGATAGACAGAGTGCACCTAGCACCGCATAACTCGATCCTCATCTAACCCGCTTCTTTACCATTCCTGACTTTTTTCATGTACGTTCGCTTCGGAGTTCAATCAAATATCATTCTCATCCCTGTATTTGTAAAATAATTATTAGAGTTTCGTTTTAATAAAAAATATTGGCGACATTGGGAATATAAAAATTTCGCCAATCTTAATTGAATAGAATCTAACTAGAAGTTTAACTCAATAGATCCTAAATTAGATTTCGGTAAATATAATCTCGTAAATATATATCTAAGACACTTTAAGTTATACCTTCATTATTTTTCTGAGGTTCCGACGCCTCCAAAACGAATTTATAAAAGAAATCACATCAAAATCATACTGCTAAAATTATTTCAAAAGATGTTTTTAAGAATCCGGCAACTTGTATACTTTATAGTTAAAGAAAAATCTGGGAACGTGGTGAAATATTCATATTTTTGTATTCTCTTCAGTAATTGTTAAAAATAAATAAACAACCCCGTTTTATAACTCCGAAAAGCACTTGACTTTACTCTGGGTTCGATGAGGATAAATGTCAGCTACTTCTTTCCATAAACCGGTCACTTTAAAAGCGTTGTAAAGGAAAGCCATTCACTTTCATTTGACCCTATAGGTGAGGGCTAGTTGGTAACAAACTAAGATATATGGACTCGGGACACATTAAAGTTAGCTTCTAAGCCTACTAACTTCTCGTAGGAGCCAACGTGCTAAGTAATGGATTAATATCGTCCTAGTTTCTATAAATACGGCTGTACATTATAATTTATGCTTTTGGTTTAGCACATTCTGTGGAATATTGTAATCTAATTACAAAAAGTGATTCACGAGAGTGGTAATCATTTATTTGATTCCCTGCATTGTTTTATTTTCATTCGCGATTTCGTGAAATTGAAATAAAATATCTGATGGTAAGGAGTAACTCCATGGAAATCACTTGTACTTAGCCCAACCTGTTAAAATCTTTTCCCATTTAAAAAAAAATCCTAAGTTGATGATTGCTAGGAAAACCTTGGCAAGCTTGTTTCATAACATAAGCGTTTGCCGAAGAAAATTCCTTTTGAACCAAATAACACGCGACCATTGTAACTCCAGTGTGTGGGAATGAATTTTTTATCGATGACAAGCAGTACGGTTATAGAAGGAGGATGTGAATATTATATCTAACAACTCCTCTAACCACAAACCATTGTTAATCGGTATAAGAAGCAAAGGGAGGCAAAGTCTCTCCTTAAACTAAAGGACTAAATACCGCATGTAAACTTGGTATCATCAAAATTCTGACAACTCGTCTCTTAACCGAATCACAGGGTGGTACCTTGTATTCATGTGCTTTCGCCCTGAGGAGGCTACAGTTTCATGAGACGCTAAGTCTCTTGGGCGCCAGTTTAACCTTCTTCTCTATGTGACTTTGAGTCAGAACTAATTAGAACTTCGCTAGAGGTCTCGAAAACAAGAATTTCTAAGCTTATGCCAATGGTAAAAGATTATTCTTAAATTGTAAAATGATATAAAATTGAATTTTCTTAGCGGTAAACGTGGCTATGAGTGCATTCAATACACCAACATGTAATTGTTATTCAAGAGAAACATAATCCTTGCGGGAAGTTAGCATTAATGTCCGCGCTATCCGAGTAGCTCCCATCAACGAATTTTATGCATATGTAGGATAAGAAGCTCCCAATTCATTTGTCTAAATCTTCGGATAGCCCGTATGATGAAAACTTCGATATAAAGCATTGGACGCCTTCACAATATTTAAGCTGACAGAAAATGCCTCGTCTTGACATTCAATTGCCAAAACCTAATGGTGTGTAAGATATGCTAATAGATTATCAACTAGCCAGCGAAAGACGTATCGACAGTCACTGATTAAATTGAGATCTTCCAGATGTAGTAGGAGTTATTACGTGCATATCACGTGTCCCGTAGTAAAAGATAATAGTCGCTACTAAAAGTAATATTCTTCACCCTGATTTTGTTCAATAAACTACACGTATTTCTATTATCGAAATACGAGTATAATTCAATTTACAATTTTTAGCGGAGTACCTACTTTCATTCAGCTTCCGCGATACCTCGTGTTTTTGCGCGCAAAAAAAGTGCAATTGCAAATAAAATTAACAATACAGTGAGTAATATACATGCACTCGAATTTTTTTGGCTTCCGTACACAAAAGTAAAAAAGGAACCCTAAATCACCCAAGCGTCTGTCAGCCAGAGAAAAGTAGAATTTAGGATAGTTGCGTAATTTCCTGCCCTGCGCATATTTCCATATTAATTTCTCAAAAAATTATGTGAAGAAGGCCAAATACAGATCAGATCTAAAAGATAAGTAATTTTTTTTATATAGATCTTGTGAGGTGTTCTTTTTCATGGAGCTCGAGAAGTGTCGTAAAAAATCATTTTTCTAAAACATCTTACTTTCTCCTCTCTGCCTACCCCGTAAGGTATTTGGCATAAAGTTATAGTATAGTATCTTACTTTCTAAAGGAACGAAAAACGTATGAAATCCTCAAAGCCCAAATCCAACTAGCTATTTGTTAAATTAAAGAGTATGTATATATTCAATAACAAAAAAACACAGTAATAAATTTACCGCAAACGTAGGTTTCAAAGTAAAATTATTGCTGCCTAATCTGACAGGGTGTAGGTAACTTTTGATATCAAACTGAACATTAAACAAAATAAAGACACTAGAGTTAACTATTTCCATTCTATTCAGAATTTAGATATGCAATTTAAACTGTAATGGGTCTATTTTAGCAACAGATAAATTTAAATTATCGATGTTGAAACTAGTTATTATTTATTACCATCAAAGTGTCTAGCCATCTTAAAAGTAATATACTTTTTTAATAGAAATCATAAATGTTTTGTTGCAATGTTGAGTGCTCTAAACTTTCAAAACACTTTCAATAGCTATATGTACGAATCTTCAAAACGGGTGAAAGTATGTTCACGTAAGACACCAAAGCATTCTTTTAATTGATTTCATTTCGACAAACCAATATAACTATAATATAATTAATTTAGTAATATAATTTATTAATATAATTTATTTTAAATATGCCGATCAAAAAGCTAAATCTAAAACCTCTAAAATATTGTAATTTTTAGTTAATTTTTTAAGATCTTAAATACTTTATGACATAATAAAAATGTGCCTGCATTTAAAAAATCTAGAGATGGGAAGGCTTCTCTGACATGGGTTTTTGTCTGGCATGCTGAGCATTTTCCTTCTGACTGGGCATTTTTTCCCATCTGCAAAAAGGTTGTTTTGCCTGATCCCTGATGTGCCCATATTTTGTGTAGCCATTTTTAATGTACTTTATTGGATACAATACTTTTTGTTGATTTTTCCCTAATCATTCTTTGCAGCTCAGGATTATGTTCGCATCGGGTATTACCGGAAAGGGTTGGAAATGTATGGACAGGGAAAGATACAAATATCCATAGCACATAGTCACTGCTTACTGTCAGGACAACTTTAAGTTAGTTTGCTACCTTAATGGAGTAAACAATTAGAACTTATCATGACAGAATTATGTGTGACTGATTTCTAGTCTGACGAAGATGATTATCTACGTGGAACGATATGCCTACTAATGAATACTGCGTTTCGACTTGAAAAAATAGATTTTTAATGATAATAATAATTTATTTGCATTTCTTTATATTTGTAACTACTGCAAGCTGGCAATATCAGTCTAGATGGATCTCTATTCTTAACTTTGGACTTTTCCATATCATTGTAACTATTGAATAATCCAGGATAATGATTTACAAAAAGTACAGCTTGAAAAATGTATATACTGGTTAACATCAACAAATTTAATTTCTTAAATAATGGTCTACAGGACATCAACCGACGCTGTGCGAGGCTCTGATACACTTCTTTTGGACAATGAAAGCTCTATTAATATCTGTGGAAGTTCTCCACAATAAAAGACCATACCTAAGGACAGATTGGACATATCCATATTACTCGTATGCAGATTTTTTGAGTCGATACTCATCTTAGTCTTTTGATTGCAAATAGATTTATTTAATTTATTACATATGTAGTCAATGTGTGATTTCCAGTTGCAATATTCGTCAATTACTAAACCATAAAAAATAATGTATTTCGCTTGTTCAATTTTATTACCTTGGCAAATTATGTTTTCAAATATAATGGGCACTATAATTACAGAAATTGATGTACCTCATTTTCGAAAGATGGGCGCAGAACTTATAATTACACAACCAGCATAATACTTTCTCAACAGTTGCTGCTAATGTTTGTTCAAAATCTTTTTCATTTAGGTTTTTAGAAATTATGATCGATACATCAACAGTAAATAAGATGCATGGATTATTCGTTACATCCGGAAGGCTGTTGATGTACAACAAGAAAAACAATGGTCCCAGATTGGTGAACCTTGGGGAACTCCTGAGTTGTTGACTTTATGATTTGATGTACAAGACGTTATTTCCTCTAAGTGATTAAGGTTTTTAATTTCGACATATTGTTTCCGGTCTTCTAGATAACTTCTCAGCTAATCTAGTGCCGGTCCTCTAATGTCATACGTTTCATATGTTTCTAAAAGAATTTTGTTGTCTACACAATTAAATACCCTAATCATGTCGAAGATATTACTGATATACGAATATGTTTATCAACATTTTCAGTAACATTCTTTATTAACTTGTATGCAGCTAAAGTTGTTTACTTGTTTTTTTGAAAATCATTTTTAGAAAGAAAGAAACTTTATTATACAGCGCACTACAACACTAGAAACATTACACTTCATCAAACATCAGTTAAAAATATTGCTACACTTTTATACAATAGCATTCAACAATGTCAAGTGTGTCGCAGACTAGAAGACCTCACTCAACATGAGCCATGGCGCAAGCTAGGCGGTGATATTCTGTGAGACCTTAGGTAGATCTTTGTCACGGACAGTCACGAACCGCGCAGAATCAACACGACACGAGTAAAATCAAATTAATTATCATTTCAATTAAGCAAATATGTATACACAGAGAAATAATAATATAAAAAAAAAAAATTCAACAAGTAATCAAGTGGAAGCGAGGTAGTAAATGAGCAGTAATTTCTCCTTTCGAGCAATGTACGCATAAACAATTGCGATGCACAAACATTATTAATTCCAGCAACATTCAAGAAATGATCAATAATTTGTGTGGAATTACTAGCTGATATTTCTGATTTGGATTTTATTCGGACGTTTTTTATTTATTGTCCTCCATAGTGTACGTGGGTCTTTATTATAATGTACATAGTGATTATTTGCTTTTATTCATTGACTATTTGCTTCAGTTCTTTATAGAATTGTTTATGAACCGATTCGCCATAAACAATTCTATAAAGAACTGAAGCAACGCCACCATGCCGCGAGCAGCCTGATGTAGGCTTCAGAAATAAATATCATACTAAATATTGTGCTAGCATTTCACACTTGACATCGTTGAATCAATAAGAAACAGATATTACAACCATCCATATAATACAATACTTTAATAAAGACAAATGCAAACCTAAACTCAATAAAGCTATTTCATTGTTCTATTGACGCGAACATAGTCACTTCTAAAAACCCTGTCCAGGTCGGTCTCGGATTTTATAATAATATAACATACATAATTTAATAATCCGACCGACCTGACTTGACTCATAGTTGCCGTCCTTCGTCCATACAAATAACCAATGCAGGGCGTAGGCTGCTTCACGGGTCCGGCTAAACAACGAGCGATTAAGCCTGGTGATCCTCTCGTTAATATAATATAATAAAATGGACGGGGTTTCGAATCCGCGCTCAAGCCTAAGCCCTCGGTAGTGGTTCCGCGTCGAATTCGTGCAGCACGCAATAGTTGATCGCGCATCGCTCGTCGCGCCAACTGCACGACTATGGGGCGTGAGCGTGCTGAGGATTCACCAGGTGCACGGGTTCTACCCACACGAACGCAGCTTACCACCTCTCGTTCATTAAGTGTTATTCCAATCTTGGTAGCACAGGACTGTACTAGAGGAGTCACACTTTCGCCACGTTTCTCAGGAATACCGGATATTTCAACGTCTTTCAATAGCAAGTCCCGATCGCAGTCATTTAGATCTTGTTTCATGTGTTTTACTGTGGACTCCATTTTTACCACCCTAGATACCTCCTGGTCCCTTTCACTGGCCTTTGACCGGCTGTTCGATTATGTTTACTCTAGCCTCGAGATGCCCAATACAAATTGTGCATTCTGGGCACAACGATGAATTGCTAAATTGGGACATCTTTGGGAATTTAACGTATGGGCATACGTTAATATCCCCAAGGATGTCTCAAATTAAGTATTGAATTAATCATAGGACTATGATTAATTGCAAAGGCTGCCAAACCAAAGGCTGCCGCTGCAAAGCTACAACGCTGCCGCCAGGTTTTTGAAGGGTTGCATCGCGAAAGCAAAGTCAGAATTTGGTAGTAAAATTGCCGAGAGACTCGTACGCTTGCCCTCCGGTGCTTGTACGTTGTGGTCTCTCGCCAAAGCTGTACAGGGTAACTTCTGTCAGTCGTCGTTCCCTCCGTTACGCAAAGGGGACGAATCGCTGGCCCATACTGCAAAGGAGAAAACCGATCTCCTGGGCTCTCTTTTTGCATCCAACTCGACTCTTGATGACCGAGGAGGAACATCGCCGACCATGCCGCGGTGGGAGAGCTCTATGCCAGAAATTCATTTCTCACAAAAAGCTGTCTGTAGAGCTCTTATCTCCCTGGACATTCATAAGTCGAGCGGGCCGGATGGAATTTTACCCATTGTGTTAAAGATGTGTGCTCCGGAGTTAGCTCCAATTCTAACGTGCCTCTTTCGGTACTCCTATTCGCTTGGCGTGCTTCATGGAAGGAAGCTTTAGTACACCCGATCCCTAAAAAAGGTGCTTGCTCGAATCCGTCCAACTATAGGCCTATAGCAATAACTCCCATATTTTTCAAAATCATGGAAAATATCATCAACCAGCAACTCTTAGACTACTTAGAGGATCGCCAGCTGATAAGTGATCACCAACACGGCTACCGCTGTGGCCGCTTGGCTAGCGATCTTCTGGTATTCTTGACCCACAGCTGAGCGGAGTTAGTAGAAAGCAAAGGCGAAGTTTTAGCTGTTAAGTTTGGACGTAGCAAAAATCTTCGACCGGGTGTGGTACAAAGCACTTATCTAGAAGCTTCTGTCTTTTGGGCTACCCGAAAAATTTTGTGCATGGGGTACCAGTTTTCTCATTGGGCGGATCATCAAAGTCGTAGTTGATGGTGCGGGCTCGGATCCACTGAACCTGAACGCTGGCGTCCCATAAAGATGTGTGTTGTCTCCCACTCCGTTCCTTAACAAAACGTCGTTTAATTTTCGTTCGTTTGCGAAATTTCGTTTCGACGAAAGAGAGTAGACCCCCTGGTCCGGCCTCACATGGAATACTGTTCACATCTTTGGGCCGGCGCGCCACAATATTTGCTTATTCCATAGGATCGCATACAGCATAGAGCAGTTTGAATCGCCGGCGACCTATTGATCTCCGTTCGGCTGGACACGCTTTGTACACGAAGAGACGTTGCTTCTCTTTGTGTACTGTACAAATTGTATCATACGGAGTATTCGAAGAAGCTGTTCAACTTAATACCAGCCGCTGAGTTCCACTATCGTACCACCCGCCATAAACTTAAATATCACCCTCACCATCTTGATGGGAGGCAATCCACTACAATACGCTTTTTGAGGCATTTTCTACCGCGTACGGTGAAATTGTGCAATTACCCACAGCGGTGTTCCCGAACAAATACGATATGGGTGCCTTGCATACGACGGACTGACGATCATGTGAAGATCGCAGGGAGCCACTGGATGCAAGCAGCACAGCACCGATCACTGTGGAAGTCAAAGGGGGTCTATGTTCAGCAGTGGACGAAGCTATCCAAAGACCATTCTGTATAATGTAATTTATATATTGCCCGTTGGAAGACATTTTCATTACTAAAAAATGTGGATTTACGTATTTAACAATATGCGCACCAAATAACTAAACAACAATAAAATAAAAAACAATATTTAGTAGCTTTTTGAAAGTCAAAGAATTGTTATCTATGATACGCTGCTAAACCATAACTTTGTTGTATAACAAATATTTGAACGATCACAATTTGATAGTTCGTTTATAAAATTATAATTGATTCAGTGACAAAACGAAAAATCGGAGCACATGGAACGCCGACACCGGGTACATAGTAGCAAGCAGAAAACCAATACCAGAATAATTAAAGCGTACGAATACTTCATAGAAACGTTTGGCGACGCACCTACACATGTATGTGTTCACTTGTATCACAGTGGACGGATGTAACGTAGGTAGACTTACTTCATAGCAACGTTCGAAATCGTTGCACTTACAAAAATACTTGCCTCTACCTACACTGGACTAATTTAAATTTTCAGTCAAATCAATCGTGATTGGATCTTCGAAATCATTGTTAACTTTTTAAGGTAGATGGTACTCTCTATTGTACATTTTGTAATTTTGAATAGTGACGACTGATAGTTAGCGGTCAATGCGAGCATTGGAATTACATCAACAACGTGGCATTTTGGCTATTAGCATGTTACATAGATTTCCCTAATAAAAAATGTAGTTCTATAAGTAAAATACTTAATAGTTTCAGGTATGAAATTTATATAGAATTGGTCTAAACTATTTTGTTTACTTTCGCTACTAGTTACCATGAGAACCAACAGCGGTCGGCACCCATCCACTAGCGTTAATAAATACATCCCGCCGCAACCATAATTGCCCTAAAATAGCAAAGCATCGCACGAGTCAGTAAGGGCATAGACGCCTAGTATTAACACACTGGGCAAATGCTAGTCGATGCAATAAAACGATCGTACTTCGTACTAGAGGTAGGCATGCGAACAATGGAGAGATATTTCATTAGTTCAATGTTCACTTAAGCTCAAATACCACAAACTGCTTTCACATTAATATCGCGCAGCATTTCAATTTGTAATATGAATGTTTAAGATAAATTGTTAAATATAAATACAGTAGAGCAAATAACGTGGTTTATATTACATTTTAAAAACTTAATAAACATTGTTTTAACACCAAATAAAATGGTATGTACAAATAAATTAATTTAGTGTTTATATTGTGTATTCCATTATTTTGTTAAGATTTTATGTTTTTTACACAACATCGAAAGGCATGCAAGCTTACAACCCACCAGATGAAAAGTGTTTACCGTAGCCTATGAAAGCTTGTAAAACATTAAGTAACTTAAAAGCTTGCTGGGATTAAATGTTGTAATAATTAACACTATACTCAGACCAATGAGGTTAGTACCTCATTGGTTCAAACAATAATAAATAGAACAGTCTCAGATTACGGTAATGGGTAACTGTATAGCTTACTTTGATCTAACCTACGTCGTGTAAAAAAATATTAAATACACAGTTTTTTAATCAAGATATTGATACAGTTTTGGAAAACGATTACAAAAATTACAAAAAATCTTAGAAGGCCTGGCGATTGACACAAAAGTAGTTAGAAATAACAAAGGCAATTTCTTGATATACTTTATAGCCCAGCATCTCAAATCTTTTACATCTTAAAATATTGGCGGCGGAAGCACACAACACTGGTTAGATCAAATTGCATGCTAATTAAGAAAGCGAACTCAACAAATTGAGAGCCAGAGTAATCGATACCCACGAAACATCGATTAAAAATCTTAAACTCGAAATGGTTTTCTTTATTTTACCATTTTCAAAAAGAGTTTCGAATTGTTATTTTATTACCAAGGTATTAACGTCCGATTGGGCCACTGAAATTTAATTTTCACTCTCGCTGAAGTCAATTTTAAGCGTTCTTAAATCTTTGTAATTATGAAATGTGGCTTTTAGTTATAAATTGCCTAGCATTCGATTAATCCGATACAAGTTTGGTAAAGTTATAACTTCATTGAAGTTGTGAGATCGGTTTATTCGATTTTGCAATCTCTGTAATTATTCTAATTAATGATTCTATATTTTATATAAAACAAATTTTGAAAAATATATCTATAATTAATTAAATAAAAATGATTACCACTCCTAATACGATCAAATTGATTGGGCGTTCGGTTCTCTCTGCCTACCCTGCAAGTGACCTGACTTGAAGATGTACATAAAAAGTTGGAAGCATTTGAGATTTTTTAATTGTTTGTTGCCATAAATGTTGGCATTGTAGTCCATACACTGTCCAATCAAATTAATTGGTGGCTTCTTTTATAAATATATAGCAACAAGCTTTTAGTAAATAAATAGTGCAACCTTACATATTAAATAATTTTTAGACATCAAGATACGTGATGTTTATTAGGACTTAGTAATTGAAAAAATGTGTGTAGGTAATTATCTCCTTTATGTAACTGAAATAGTATTTTTGCCTAATAATAAATATTAATAAAAATGACCACTTGTTTTGTATGTTATAGTAGGTACTTGCCTTAAATAAAAATACATTTTAAAAAGCTATTTTATTATTTATTTTCTTATCTGATTCAATTACTTTATTTATTGACGACAACTTTATTAACCATGACCTGTACGTTGGAGTGTGATTCACAATGATTACTTTTCTCCTCTTTACTTTCCAGGGAGTTGTTACTTGGCTGCGATTTTTTGTGAGGTGGAAGTACTTCGTGTTGCCTTTTATGAGATAAGCCTTACCTTTCAACAAACACCCAATCCAAGACAAACACATTTTTACGTCTTACGTATTTGTTACGTCTGGGAATTGAGCCCACGATTATGGCACGAGCGTAGGTTGCTAACCACTCCACGGGTCTCTTCATCTTTAATGTCACCTACACGTGGTACAACCTACTAATGAATAAACGAGGCTCTGGCGAAAGGCAGGGCGTATTTAGGTAGCCCTAGTGGGGAAAGTAAATCCATCTCACACAAAACTAAAACCAAATAAAATGTGGTGGTTTCCTGCGAGTGGTAAGTAAGGTTACTTTACCAGTAAGCTTCTGAGCATTTGTTGTGTTAGTAACGGAGGTGCAGGCGCTATTCCTTGTATTATCAGCGTTCGCAGGCTACAAGAACCGCTTTACATCATATGGAGCCTTACGCGTGTATGCATTCCGATGTTATATAATGAAATTATTACCTGGGTTGTTGGGCAAACTAATAATTTAAAAAAATGATAATGGGTATCCTCTCTTTTTTATGTATATGAAATAAATAAAAAAAAGAGGTAGAGCGCATCAAAAGCAGCCCGCCTGGAGGAGTACCTCCACCTCACAGAAAACCGCAGCCAAATAACAACTCCCTAGAGGGTTGTTGTGTTTATGCGTGTAAGTGAGGTCAGCAGTAAGCTCCCAAGGAGTTGCTGTGTAAGCAGCAGAGGAGGCATCGCGCAAGTGATACTTAATATATCGCAAGCGTTAATAGGCTACGGTACCCGCTTTACATCAGATGTATGCCGCATGCTTGTATGCCTCCCGACGTAGTATTAAAAAAACGAATGTGGCCGTTATAACAACAAAAAATAAAGTTAAAAAGAAGTAAAGTGGACCCTTTTATTTAATTCATTTTCAACCAAATAAGATTTTTTTACTCAGCATTTTTACTCAGCATTATTTCTACATGTCTCTTTCAGACCAACTCTGTTTGTAACATCATAATTGCGAATACGGTAAACAAGCGTTACTCTACAAAATTTGCGCAATGCTCGCATTTAGTCCGCTCTCGCTTCCCTAAGTTAGCGTTGGGACCAGCACTGCATTGTGTATAGCGAGCTGTGCCTTCAGGCTCAAGCTTTTACTACCAAGAAGTTTTCCCAACGCTCCATTCACACTTTAATTATTTTTTAAAATTTAATTTAAAAGCATTTATTTCACTTTTTTGATACACTAAAACTCTAATAAAAATACATACCATTGAAAGAATAATCAAAATGTAACATGAACATGATTATGCCCTAATAAGTGATGGACCAAGTCGATTAATGAAAATATTTTACTTTTTAAATAATTTTACTTTTAAAATAATGTAATCTTCTCTAAATTTCAGCTCGGGACTTTATAAAGTTGAAGTTACGGAAATAAAGCAGTTTACAGGATAAAGGAGGAGTTGCACAAACACATAACATACGAGAGAAAAACATTCGCGTAGAACATAACTATCTGGTCTTAGAATTTGGTTTCATCATAACATAGCTTGGTCTTACTTCGTGTAATTTACTGTTGTTAGATTACCGTGCTATTAAAAGATAAAATTTCTTTATTTGCGATAGAATTTGTGGACTTAGACACATCTTTTTGTATTTTAGTCATTTCCCGTAGTTTTTGTTTCTTGTAGGTATATTAAATTTAAAATAGAATATTGCATTCGGATTATGAAAATCTAGGGCTATCAAACGACTGATGGTAAGCACATAGTTGAGTGTCACTTGCAAGTATATAACATAGCGGCGATAAACTTTCAAGACCAGAGGTAACTGGTGCTTTGCTGCACCTGTAAAACCACTTCAGGCCCTTCCTGCAAATCCTCATGCTGTAGTCTCATAGGTAATCATTTCAGTTTATTCTAAAATATAAGGGTTTATTTCTTTTTGTATTAACGCCTATACGTGACTGATCGCTATATGTTTGAAATTTTAAACGTATTACATAGTCGTAAAAAAATTAGAATTAACTTTTTGCTACGAGTATAATGACATTTAAAAAATATGGGTTTTCCTCTTTTTTGTTGTAGTTTGCGGTCGCAAAATGATTATTTTCATTTTTTATAATACGAAACACGCATATACTTCATGTATGTAAAGCGGTTTGTTGTGCTTATGGATCCTTGCAATACAAGGAATGTTGTGCAATTTTTGCCACCTTGTTGCTATCACAGCGATGCTTCACTAAACTCCTTGTGATTGAACTGTTATTTACTGTACTCTTGTGGTAGTCGATGGTATTTCCTCAGACAGGGTGGATATTAGATATTAAATATAGCTATGATCTATTCTTCTTTCCCCAAAGCAGAGTTCCCAAATCGTCAAGGTGTACTACGTGCATGCCAGTTCAGCATTGGGTCTAAAGAGGATGCTAAAGCGCTTACGCTCTCTTTATAACATTGGTGTTATATTATCTACCTCTATAAGAATATTGTAAAAAGTTAGAATGGGTGATATCTTGAAATAATATGTCCATCTTGACAGATGATGACGATAATCTTACTTTAGCCGTAAGATGGGTTATGTAACATCTTATAAAATGAAGTATAATACAAAGAAAACAAAAAAAAATACTTGTATTATAGCTACGGCTTACGACATAATAGACTCTGAAGCTTACATAATTAAACATCTAAACAATTAAGAACGAGGAAGACACAACGAACGGTGTCGCTTTGTTGTAAAAAGAAACGCCTATAGAGAAAACTCTCCAATTAAACGGAGTGTCAGCGACATTGCCATGTGTCACCCTACTACAGTGCTTTGGTCTGACAAAATTGTTTGTTTTTAAACCAACTGTTCACCGAGTTTGAGTAAACATTAAACAACAGTTTGTCATACGTCGGTACGAGCATTCGAGTATTATTCATTTTATAACCATACGATACAAAATTAATGACTTTTTAAATCAATCAATCAAGTTACTGTAAAACATTAGAAGTACACAACACACCTGCACAGTTCATTGTCCAAGATATAAGACTCCCTATCTCTGACGTTTTAGTACACAGCAGCATTAAAGCTGACCACGGAAATAATCTCGTTAAATTGCTCTCGATACAGGCGCAATTTCGCTTCTTTAATTATAGCATTTATTCAAGAAAGCCGAAGCTAAATATTTTAGATAATTTTAGCATTCTTAACGTAACTCGCACTGGCCTAGTTTTTGACCACGCACTGAAAGTTTCTTGTTTTCAACTTCCAGTAGAGTAAATAATACATATATTATAAATGTAACAGAGGTCCGGAGTCTCCAAATGTGTGCAGGATGAGTCACGGGCTATTCTTTTTGGAGGTAATAAATAGGAAGTAGTAGGAAAATAAAAGTAATTGTTTTATTTGCCATGGTGTAAGAGAATGCGGCTTCTTGGTCGTAATTCCTTTTTAAGCATACTGCGTAAACAAATGGTGATATGTTGGAGATATGATATGTGTTTTCATTAGTTAATGAGGAATTCAACAATAACAAGATTTCTAACTTGCCAAATGTCCTCAATTCATCTCGTTGGTGACACGTTTGTATTTTTCAATTAATAGTTTAACATTAAACACGTTTTTATAATGGTTGCGGTTGAAGGCAGACTACGAGTATATTGACGCATAAAATTGAGTCAGTTTATAAGTAGCCTGTAAAGTATCTGCGGTAGTACAGGGCCTGCCCGATGTGACTGCAGATCATGAACGCCTGCAAATAAAGATAATCGCTCGCTCATCACCCCCACCGCTAACGCAGCAACTCCACGAGAGGTGGAGGACCAGGTGCCACTTCACATATTTGCAAGATAATAATATAAATAATCCTTCCAGTTAGGCTTCTTATAAAAATCTGTTTGTAGAACTATATACAGCGCTGAACATCGATATTGAGTACGTAGAAGACAATGTACGAGCACCAGCTAACAAAATGTGCTTTCATACATCCGGTAGAAAAGTGCCTCAACATCCGTATGAGATTTTTGTTCATTCTTCAACATTACGAAACCTCTGTCTATTTCCAGACCAGTAAGGGGTGTGGGGACACATGTACCTCATAAGGTTGCGCGTCAGCGTTTTTTATGTAAGAATTGTATGTGTGACGCGTGGTCGCCAGTTACTGCGCACTGGTTGACATAGGTAGTCGTGCTAAGAAAATGCTGAATAAAATCAAGTTCATTTATTAATACATGTTTTATAATTGACGACCAGTGGCAGTACTCCCAGTAGTCAGGACCCTCACACTAGCACATGGATAGTTTATTAATTAAAATAGGTACTCAATCTATAATATAAAATTTACATATACAGATTGGGCATACCTATAATTGGTGACCCCGACGTGATCACGTCCAGACCGACGTGATATATTTGTTATTCCCATGTGTCTATGCGTGAGAGTTCTTGGAAATCTACTGGTATAATTAAAATAGTTGTGCAGTGTTATATTTAGTGGTTAAAGACGTTTGTGTAAATAAGGACAAAGTTAGTGGCAATATGTATCCAGTTACTCTGCCGGGATCCGTTCAGGACGCGCAAGGATCCGTGCCGGTCACGCAAGGATACGTGCCAGTTTCGTCAAATGGACAAAAAGGTACATTTAATAATTCGAATATGGAGATTGCTGCTATTGCCCTACAAACGCGATTACCGGAGTTTTGGGCGGAAATGCCACGTTTATGGTTCGCACAGATGGAGAGTGTACTTCTGCCACAAAAACAAAGTGATGAGGCTAATTTTAATGTAGTCATAGCAAAATTAGGTCGTGATGCTTTGCAACAAGTAAGCGATATCTTACTGTCGCCGCCGGAACAAAATAAGTTCAAGGCCATTAAGGAGCGCTTGTTGCACGTATATGAAGAAAGTGCGGAACGGCAATTTCAGAAATTAGTAGGCGAAATGGAATTGGGAAGTCAAAAACCTTCTCATTTATTGCGGCGTATGCGGGAATTAGGCAGAAACGTGCAGATTTCGGACCAAACATTGCATAAATTGTGGATTACGCGTCTACCATCATCCGTTCGAGCTGTATTAACCGTGAGTCAAGACCAAAAGCTAGACAATTTGGCCAGGATAGCAGACAAAATAATGGAAAATGTTCGTAGTGCTGATGTAGCAAGGATTGATGACCCATCGTCGAGTAGCAGCCAGTTTCCGATGAGTGAGGTTTTGTCGCAGATGCAGAAATTGAATTTAGAAGTTTCTTCATTACGGGAAGAAGTAAACAGTTATCGCCGATCATCAAATCGAGGACGACAGAATTTTGGATATAGGTCAAGGTCAAATTCAAGGTCAAGGTCAACGCCGAACGATCCAAATTGGTTATGCAGATGGCATTATCGGTTTAGGAATAGAGCGAGAAAATGTGAGCAGCCCTGTGCATGGAAACAATCATTAGAAAATAAGTCGGAAAACTAATGGAGGTGCAAACAGTGGCGGGCAATTTTGTACCTATTTCTAATCACCGCCTTTGTGTATATGATAGGGAAAATCAGTTAAAGTTTTTAGTAGACACTGGTGCAAATATTTCGGTTATTCCAGCGAATAGTAAGCAAAAGAAGGAAGAGTGTATGGACTTTAAGTTATTTGCAGCCAATAATAGTGAAATTAAGACATATGGTATTAAGCATTTAACGATAAATTTAAATCTTAGACGTCCTTATCGTTGGACATTTGTAATTGCAGACGTTAATCAGGCAATTTTAGGTGCAGATTTTTTAACTCATCATAATTTGGTAGTAGATTTAAGTGCAAAAAAATTAATTGATAAGGAGACCAAATTACTGACATTCGGCAACATAATTAATTGTAGTACGCCATCCATTGGTACAGTTAATGGCGATCATCCATTTTTAGAATTGTTGAAGGATTTTCCGGAAATTACAAAGCCGATATCTTTTAATAATTTGGATAAAAAAAGTGCTAATAATGATGTTTTACATTATATAGAGACAACAGGTAAACCAGTTCATGCCCGAGCGAGGCCTTTGCCGCCGGACAGGTATCACAAGGTGAAGGAAGAGTTTAGGTCTATGCAGGAATTGGGAATATGCAGACCATCGAAGAGTGAATGGGCGAGTCCACTACACATAGTAGCGAAGAAAGATGGGGATATTCGTCCAGTGGGAGACTATAGGTGTCTTAATGCGATCACGAAGCCAGACCGTTACCCAGTGCCTCGTCTTCATGATTTCACCTACATATTATCAGGTAAGAAAATTTTCTCCAAAATTGACATAAATAAAGCGTATTTTTTTATTAGAGTAGCACCTGAGGATGTAGAAAAAACTGCAATCATTACGCCAATAGGTTTATTTAAGTTTTTGCGTTTGCCGTTTGGTCTACGTAATGGTAGCCAAACATTTCAGAGATTTATGTGTAATAATGTACTAAAAGGTCTAGATTTTTTATTTTCATTTATTGATGACGTCATAGTAGCCAGCGATACGAAGGAAGAACATGAGAATCATTTACGTCAATTATTTCAGCGTTTTACAGATTTTGGTATAACAATTAATTTGGCTAAATGTGAATTTGGCAAGCCAGTAATAGATTTTTTAGGTTATGAAGTTTCCACTGAGGGTATTAAGCCTCTACAGCATAAGGTTAAGGCCATAATGGAATATCCTAAGCCGGAAACTGTTGAGCAATTAAGGCGATTTTTAGGAATGGTAAATTTTTACAGAGCTAGTATACCAAATGCCACACAGTATCAGTCGGTACTGAATGAATATTTAAAGAATTCTAAGAAAAAAGATAAAAGGAAAATAAATTGGGCGGATGAGTCAATTAAAGCCTTTGAACAATGTAAATTAAGCCTAAGAGATGCTGTCATGCTATCTCATCCGGTACCGAATGTTCCTTTGTCACTTATGTCCGACGCATCGGATAAAATTGCAGGCGCGGTCTTACAACAATGGGTAGATGGCAAATGGTTACCATTAGGATACTTTTCTAAGAAATTTTCTACAGCTCAACAAAAGTATTCTACGTATGATAGGGAACTCACTGCAATTTTTATGGCTATAAAACATTTTAGGTATCAATTTGAAGGCAGGGAATTAGTGGTATTTACAGATCATAAACCTTTAACTTTTGCGTTTAACAAAATAGAATCTAGTTGCGAAACACCTAGGCGAACAAGGCAGTTACTATTCATCAGCGAATTCACGACGGATATTAGGTATATTCCAGGTAACAATAACAACATAGCGGATGCCTTATCGCGTGTTGAAACAATATACAGTCCAACGTATATCGATTATGCTGAATTAGCATTAGCCCAGGAAGATGACTTAGAACTAACTGAGTTATTGAATGAAAAGAATGACAATATTTCGTTAAAGAAAATTCTCATTCCTAATTGTGATAAATTAATTTATTGTGAGACTTCAACGGGCAACTGTAGGCCGTATTTGCCAAGTCATTTTAGAAGATTAGCTTTTAATACAGTTCATAGTATTAGTCATCCAGGTATTAGGTCGACTAGAAAATTAGTATCGCAGAGATATTTTTGGCGAGGTTTAAATAAAGACATAGCCAGTTGGGCCAAAACATGTATTGAGTGTCAAAAGTCGAAAATAAATAGACACACTAAGTCTGAGTTTCAGCAATTTCCTAGTGCTGAACGCCTGTCTCATGTGCATATTGATATTGTAGGAAGTTTAAGTCCCTGTGAACATGGCCATAGGTATGTCGTTACAATGATAGATCGTTTTACAAAATGGCCTGAAGCAGTTCCAGTAAAAGAAATAACTGCGGAAATAGTTGCTAAAGTTTTTTATGAGACATGGATTTGTCGGTTTGGTACATTTTACCAGCTGACGACAGACCAAGGAAGGCAATTTGAAAGTAATTTATTTTGTGAATTATTAAAGTTAATGGGCATTAGAAAATCGCGTAGTAGTCCCTACCATCCTCAATGTAATGGGATGATAGAACGTTGGCATAGGAGTATGAAGCAATCGTTAATGGCACGTCTTAATGAAAACAAGTCATGGTGTAGTGAGTTACCTACAGTACTTTTAGGGTTACGCTCAGTAAGTAGGAGCGATAATGGTGTGAGTCCCGCAGAGTATGTATACGGTCAAGCTATTCGCATACCTGGAGATTTTTATGATATCTCAGATAAGCGAGTATGCGATGATAATGATTTTTTGCAAAAATTACGGGAAAATATTAAGAATTTAAAACCAGTATCAAGACAGGTACGGAACTCACGCACATTGTTTGTTCATAGCGAATTAAATAATTGCGAATATGTTTTTATAAGGAATGACGCAGTACGGAAACCATTGGTACAACCGTATGATGGTCCATACCGTGTCATAAGTAGAAAAGGTAAAGTGTTTACAGTCCAGTTGCCAAATAGAACAGTTAATATATCAATTGACAGATTAAAACCTGCATTTGTAGTAAATGATCAGTCAGACGATATTTTTGGAAATTGTGATGCCAATGTCAGTAATAGGTTACCCAGTAATAGGTCAGATAATAATGTTTTAGTGGAAAGTCAAAAGGACAATAATAACGATTTATTAAATCAAAAAGTTACGAGGAAAGGTCGTGTGATTAAATTGCCAGTAAGATTTAATTGTTAAATATGTAATTTTAGTGTACTTGTAAGCGGCGTAATCGAGGGGAATGTTGCGCGGCTTAAAGGGCTATTAATTTTTTATAACAGAGCAGGAACCTCGATTACTACCCTGAGTTACGAGTTAGTTTTGTTTTTTTTAGTAAAACATCAAGTCGTCACCATTAAAAGTTGGTTGACAGAAATTTGTAGAATTATATTTGTTGAAGTTGGTTTAAGAGAATTATGTGACTAACTGTACTTCGATTGTGTATTAAGGGTATGGTGCAACAATGTAATGAGCTATATAGAAAGGCTATTTTTAGACATAGGATGAAAATAATATTGTAATAATCATATATTTTTTTATTAGGCGACACCATAAACTTGTGTATTATTAATTAGATGCCAAGGAATCATATAAGTTTTGTTTAATATAGTAGTATTGAAATAGAATCGTATAAAAATAGTGTGTTAGTAAATCACGAATCTGGCATAGTTTATGCAATCGCGTAGTGGACTTTGTTCAAGTAATAAAATATGCAGACATGTTAACATGATTGTCGTTTTGCAATTAATTTTAGATCACAAGATTTTATTTCATTATACGTACTACTGTCAAGTATTGTGCATTGTTAAGTTGAATTGTAATTAGTGTTGAAAAAAGTTAAAATGGGCCAATATAATACTAAGGAACAAGTAAATATTGCGCAGAATAACATGGTGCAAGAGCACATAAATAAATTGAATGTGGCATGGATAATTGCAATATCTTTAATGGCAATTATAATATTGTTAATTATTGTGAAATATTGTCGCCAAAGTGTAAGAAAATATCTCAGTAAGCAAATCAATGGAGCAGTAGCCAAGATTCCTACCGTATCACACACGGTGTTTCAACAGCCACATGCAGGAAGTCATGCGTAATTCGAACTAAGAGTTCGAGGTATTTGTTATCAGGTGTCGTATTAATTTCAGTGTAAGAGTTGTGAACATTGTATTGTAATGATATTAAATATGAATGATAGGGTGACAATGATTTTTGTTATAAGTTGAATAAAATTTTTTATATTGGAAATTTTTTGTTGTATTAAAAAAAATTTGAGGGGAGTAATGTGGGGACACATGTACCTCATAAGGTTGCGCGTCAGCGTTTTTTATGTAAGAATTGTATGTGTGACGCGTGGTCGCCAGTTACTGCGCACTGGTTGACATAGGTAGTCGTGCTAAGAAAATGCTGAATAAAATCAAGTTCATTTATTAATACATGTTTTATAATTGACGACCAGTGGCAGTACTCCCAGTAGTCAGGACCCTCACACTAGCACATGGATAGTTTATTAATTAAAATAGGTACTCAATCTATAATATAAAATTTACATATACAGATTGGGCATACCTAGATAATAATATAAATAATCCTTCCAGTTAGGCTTCTTATAAAAATCTGTTTGTAGAACTATATACAGCGCTGAACATCGATATTGAGTACGTAGAAGACAATGTACGAGCACCAGCTAACAAAATGTGCTTTCATACATCCGGTAGAAAAGTGCCTCAACATCCGTATGAGATTTTTGTTCATTCTTCAACATTACGAAACCTCTGTCTATATCCAGACCAGTAAGGGGAAATGAAATTTTCGGACCACGAATCACGTAAACCGCAATTTTGTCGATACAGAACTTGTTATGAATTTGTGAACATGAAGTGAAAGCGCAAATCTTTTTATAGTACCAAACTAATAAGTTACTTGGCAAACAAAGTGATGTCGCTACTGTAGCCTAAAGGCTAATAATATGGCATAGTCTATATTATATTCGTATGGATACGGATATAATATAGACTATGACATATACTTTATATTATGTATCAGTTAGCCGGACTGGTCCTACTTCTCTTTTGCAGTATCGCTGGATTTGGTAGTATATCGGTGACTTTGCCTGCTTGGCATCCTCTTATTAAAAAGTTATTGAATATTAAAAAATATCCTTTGTCCTTACTCATGTATACACTTACTAGAATTACTCTCGCATTTGCATATTATCGTGGGCATACAGTTTTATTTTAACAAAATATCCAATATTTATTTGTTTCATTTTATGCCACAAATTTTTGATTCCTGAATGATGTATTTTTTACGCTTTTTTCTCAACTATAAAGTAAATAAATAAAATCTACGACATAGTTTTCTAAAGCACATTTTTCGATTACTAATAGTTTTAGAATTTCGTATACTGCCCCGTTGTGATGCTATTACACCCTGAAAATATATAGATGATGGTAGGGTATTGGTATTGAACAACAAATAAGCCGAACACAGTTCATAAATGTCAAACGAAACGTATTTTGTAACAAATTTTTCCGAGTTTCCTGATGCTATCGATATTGAAATTGATGTTTCTCCCAATATTCGTTAGCCTCCGATCGCGTAGTATCCATTCATGTAAAAGGTCGACAATATCAAAATATAGGCACTAGCTCCAATACATCGACCCGACTGAACATTTCATAATACCTATTTGCCTATACATGTGAAACCACCCAGTGAATTGATTAAAAGTTTAATTACTTTATCACTAATTCTAAATTACAGGAGGAATATTAATCTTCCAACTTGTATTCACCCATAAATATAATTATTTGCATGGCAACACAACGCCGCCATTAGGATTATAAACAGGGTACTCGTACCAGTACGAGATCATATGTATTAAAAACATAACATCGTGTTTTAACTATTTTACCTGCTCATATTTTACCAACTTCGAGCTGTTGGAAACTCGTAACTCTTTATTACTCTAAAACATCAAGATGAATACATAATAACATTAAAGATACAAGATATGTTTTTAAAACCCTTACAACCAGAATTCATGAAGTCAGTATTTCACAATTTTATATTATCCTTTATTGCACAAAACACTATATAGATACACATTTAAAGTATTTCGTTCGCAAAGGCGAGCTTATCTCTAGAAGAGATCTCTTCCAGCCAACCTCCAACAGTGGGATATATTGTTAGGTACGGAATAGCTGTAAGTGCCTGATAAATGTTACGTACACAGATATTTAACATACATACATATACACAAACACATATATACATATAAATATATATATATATATATAGATACATATACATACATACACACATATACTTATTTCTGAATAGATAAATAATAATCTTTCAATTTATTTTTAAATGAGAATACAGATGGGCTTTCACGAATTCGAGTGGGTACTTTATTCCACAGCTGGGCAGCACGGTAAGTAAAGGAGTTGTAAAAAAAAACCGTTTGCGCAGCTGGGAGCAGTAGCGTCTTGGTATGGCAGGGACGACGAGAACGGGTGGTAGGGGGTAGGAGGTTGAATCGGCGGCGGAGGTACGTGGGAGCAGCAGGATTATGGAGGAGTTTTTCGATTTAGGAGTGTACGGTATCTCAGTGCCACTGTAAACAATCTTTGGCAATAAACCCAGTTTAGGCATTATCCTGCTGCTGCCGATAATCATTGACTGCGATTTTTGAGGGTTAACCAGTAGACCAAACGATGCAGCCCAGACCTTAACAGCATCCAGATCCGAATTCAAAGATTGGACTGCTAAGCACATATCTGATGGTACAAAATGGCGGTATATTTGTAGGTCATCTGCATACAGGTGGTAGGAAGAAGAAATAGCATGAGTAATTTGATTAATAAAAATCGAGAAAAGAAGTGGAGATAATACGCCGCCCTGTGGTACACCGACTTTTAAGGTGGACCAACTTGAACAGTTGTCATCAATTTTGATGCACTGTTGTCGATCTCGGAGATAGGAGTCAAACCATGAGATTGCGGTAGGAGAAACGTTAAGTGCACGAAGAGTGCCAAGTAACACATCAAAATCCACTGAATTGAATGCACTGCTAAAGTCAAGTAAAACAATAACAGTAAGTTCTTGCCTTACGTATATCTTCTGTAACATGCATTACGTATATCTTCTGTAACATGAAGCAAGGCACTGACAGTGCTGTGCGATGGACTGTATATGAATAATGATGATGAATTTTGTATAAGACTAACAAATTGGCGAAAGTA
Source organism: Pyralis farinalis (assembly GCA_947507595.1). Lineage (NCBI taxonomy): Eukaryota > Metazoa > Arthropoda > Insecta > Lepidoptera > Pyralidae > Pyralis > Pyralis farinalis. The sequence goes on along the minus strand of OX382266.1, from coordinate 17,735,995 downwards.
TAACGTAACATCGGCTCACAAAAGAACAGCATTTCGTGTAAAATTTTATGGTAGTCATTTTAAATACCAAGCTACCGAATGATTGCTCATTTTTGTAGTTTGTCTTCTATTGTCTTATCAAAGAAATACTACCTCAGATAAGAAGAGCATGGCATAAGGCATACTCCGTTGGTTTGTACATGTAGAAAGAATGCAAGAGGAAGAAATGACAAAACAGTTATACAACGCGAAAGTAGAAGGATGTAGGTGCTCACTTACCTACCACAATCAAATTGGTCATGTACCAGGCCACTCAGAAAATATTGCTAAAAAAGTTTTTATGTATGAGAGACTGGCCAGTTATAATCTATTTTGAAAATATGATTATTTATAAGTAAAAATAGGTACAATCCAATTTTAATTAAATTTATTATTTTCCTCCACATTTTTTTGCGAGCTAGTTTAAATTATCGTGACTTATTGAAAAATGGTTCTGCGCCGGAAACAATTTCCAACTATGATTTTTTATGACTTCAAGTGTCGCCTGAAATTGGACAAACCGTACGATAGACTTCAAATGGTATTCATGGATGAAGGTCCCTCCAACCGTGTATTGTTAGTATAACGAATTTAAGCGCGGTCGACTAACTTTGAAGGATGAAGAAAGAAGTGGTCGCCCTTTGACGGCTGTTACGGAAGAAAACGTGCTAGCAGTGAAATATTTAATCCAAGAAAATAGGCGAGTTACGTATCAGGAGATTCAGCACATACTGCAGATTGGATCGGGAAGTCTTCACGAGGTTCTACGCATCTTCGCGTGAGGAGGATAGTTTCACACTAGATGCCGCACAACCTCACCGTTGCTCAGAAGCAAAGTAGGAGCTACGGCTCTCAAAGTCAGCAAACTGAAATGACATTGGGCCGGCCACATGTGCCGAGTTAGTGACGGGAGATGGGGTAAGAACGTCTCGAGTGGAAGCCGCACACCGGATGATGGATCTAAATACAAACCATAAACCACTAGACCGCGCATGAAGGCACCGCGTGCTCACAAAAACGTTGTGTTTTAGCGCTTAAATATCTCGGCGATTCTAGCCTACAGACCAATGTGAGAATATTTAAAAAACTACGATAAGTGCCGCGATGTTGATCCGCGAAACAGCCAATAAGAGCTACTTATAATACTTAATAAGAGCGTTCTACTTTGCCCTCCGACCGAGTGAATTGTGTTACTACGTACGAGTAATATCGGTGTCATCGGCCCTCCATAGGTTATTTCCTTCATGGCTTTAAGCATTCCCCATCAGATGAATCGATTATCTCTAAAGAAAGGCCGGTAGTAACTGAATGTGGTGAGCAAATAAGCGCATTGTTGGGAAATTCATGTACACCCACCGAAACCCGCTCCTAAAAATATCGATATAACCATATATCTATGAGCAAGTCTCGGCAGGTGTTGGGATTATTGCGAATGTGTAGGAAATTATTAGTCTATTGTAATGAGGTCTGGAGAAATTATTGGTACTGGGTTATTGTAGAAGAGGGATGGATTGATTGTAATTATTATTAATAAAGCAGTAAATAACATCCTGCATTTTACAGTTTATGCATTACAGTACATTATAAGTAGAGAAAAATAAATCTTTCTAAAACTTGTTGGACTATATATTTAAGGAAACACCTATCGTTGACAATTACATATTTATTACATTATTTGTACGAAATAGTGTTGTATACCATATTTATTTGGTTTGGACAACGGTCAAACTTCAGACATCATTTTCAAAGTGAGATTCGGGACTCTAATTGTTTATCAATACACTTCTATCAGAATCTAGTAGTCGACAAAAATACAATCACGATACCTAGACATCTTTACAGTGAACTTCGATTATTCAAAAGTCGATGTCTATCATAAAATAGAGTGCTAATTTCCACATGTAAAGTTTTCTGAAACAAATACTAGTCAAAATTAATGATTGCCATATGTGCATTCAACTTTTATAATTATCAGCTACACTATGTTACGAGTTATGCTATATCCTGCACTTAGCAAGGTTGGATATAAAACGGGGATTATATTTTATTTTATACTACGTCAGAAGCCACTCATATACAACCCGTTGGATGTATATCTGTGGCGTTACCTATGATCGCAAAACAATGAATATCACTCGTGGTGTTCATTACACCAACTTGGGAATAGTTTATTGGTAGCCTAGTTAAATCAGAATACAACCCTGGAGAGTTGGAACACAATCCTGTAAGGACACTTCCCCAATCGAGCTACTCCATAAATTATAACACTATACCCACTATGCCACTCTTTCGCCAGCCCTACTAAACACTACATACGGGTTTGGTTTACCTGTCTTCTGTCAGAATTCCGTTTACTATTTTACGAAGTGCACCACGCGCATGTTAGGTTGGCTTTGAACCCTAAACATGGTGACGAGTAGACTTCCCATTATATTTATACATGTATATTGTTGTTCCAATTGTTAGTTCGAAAAATTGCGAGTATTCGATTGTATTTATTAATTCTGTCTTCATAGTCTTAGTGAAACGAAGAGATGAGGTAGCTATTTAAAATATTCAGCCGTTTAAAATATCCAGCTATTTCGAATTTCAGTGTGGTATTCGAAACAAAGGGATATCAACAGGTGAGATTACTCAGTTTCATATAATCAATGCATGCCCAGGAATGCAGTGAAGTACTCATTTCAAATTGTGGGTGTTATTTCATGTAGAGATATGTGGGTGTGAGTGGCTTACTAGCAATTTTTTTTTATTCTTCATTTATTTCGAGCTCGGTGGCGCAGTGGTGAAACACGTTGTTACGCTATTTTGACACCATCGCTCGTGGGTTCGATTCCTACACAGGACAAACAATTGTGTGCATGAACGTATCTGTTTGTATTGGTCTGGGTATTTTCTATCTATAATAAGTATGTATTTACAAAAAACATGTATTTACGTATGTTTAGCAGTTGTATAGTACCCACAACACAAGCTTCGTTTACTTTGGGGCTAGACGGCGCTGTGTAATTTGTCCGATAATATTTATATATATATATATATATATATATATATATATTTAGAGCTGTACTAACTCTATTTACATATGGTGCGCCAACTGGTAAACGAGCCTCTGAATAACGACAGATCTCTTCTCTCAAAGTACATAATACTCATACATACTTGGTACTAAGTCTGACCAAGATAAACAGACATGTTAAACACACAAATATTTGTCTTGTGTGGGAATCGAACCCACGAGCGTTGGTGTCAAAGTCGCGTCGTTGACGACTGCGCAACTGACCTCGTCATAAAATAAAGCCTATGAACGCTTGCGGTACAGGAAGTATTACTTGTGCAATACCACCCAGCTAATAACATAGCAGCTTCCTAGTAACCTTACTCACTCGCCGGAACACAACGCCTCTTTACGGAGTTGTAATTTGCACCCTACATCTTTTGAAAATACCGAGACCAATACAAACAGACATGTTCATGCACACAAATGTTCTGTGAGGGAATAGTGTCCATGAGCGCTGTTAAAGTACTCGTAACATTGCAAACTACTCATCAACGAGCTTGTCACAGTTAAGTCAATAAAAAAAACATTCAAATAAAAAAGTAATTCAAAAATGTAGAAACCCCGGTACGGAAATAGTTCAAAATGAATTTATGCACTGAAAAGCAAGAATTAAGCAAATTAGTTGAGACTAATCGATGCACTTTGTGTTAGTGGAGGCAAAATATTTATTTAAAGAAAATCATAAATCACACAAGCAAAACTTTCCGAAGAATAATATAATAATGCTAAACCTTATACAGTTATAAAAAATGGGTAGCAGGTGGAACCCATTCCACATAAAACACGCCAATTGAAAAGACGTGTGGCCTGACAAGGGACTGGTTTTACCTCTGGGTTGTGGAGGTCTGATGACAGTCGCTCCATGTAAAAATCAGTATCTTCGCCAAAACCTTAGCGAAGGCAGATAGCGGACAACGGCAATATTAATAGATTAGGATTAGAACGGGATAACGCTGAGAATTCTTCTTCTCAGGGAGGGAACATAATAATCATACAAGTCAAACACATAACCCTCCTTTTTTGGCTTCGCTGCAGCCTGGTAATAAGAAAAACCAGACAAGTGCATGTCCTACGATCAAAAAGGATGATTATACACGTGACTAAAGGTCACTGATCGTTTATTTATTCAAGGGATTATGTTACGGTACGTGGGCTTCAATAATTAAATAGTTTCTTGTTTATCACTAATCATATGAACCCTTTTACGTATAGTGCTATACAAATCTGCGTAAAATACAGAATTGTCTGCTTCAAACTCGACGATAGAACAAAAAGGGTACGCCCTGTCTACGGCGTGTCGACAGCTGTATCTGACTTTATGAATAAAACATTATTTCACATGTTGAAGACCTGTTGAAAGCCAGTAGGAGTTATCTCGAGATTCCGCCTAGTAATTTATACATGGCCGACGTTAAGGGTTAAAGGTCTAAACCACTTCACTACTTAAAACAAACGTTAGCGAGTAAATGTCAAAAGGTTTAATCTATATATCTCATGCTGAATCTCTTGAGGGATATGCAGAGAGAACAGAGTGCCTAATGACTCAGTGCTTACAAATCTCGCACGTTTCTTTAACATTCATAGCTATTATCATGCACACTCGCCGTTTTCTAGGACTCCTGACATCATCACCTTTTGATAAAACTCGATCAATTTGGTTATGGTAGGTGAGTCTTGGCCTTCCTCGGCTTCTATATCCTTCTACTTTCCTGTTGTATATTTCTTTCGTAATTCTTTACTCCTGCATTCTTTCTACATATCCGAACCAACGACAGCATGCCTCTTCTTATTTTATGAATTAATTTATGCAATAATATTTGGTGAAATTATACAGCTTTTCTAAGAATTAATTTATATAGACAACGATGCTGTCATTGTATTTTTATAACTTGTTACTAAATAATAGTAGTTTGTGATATTGTCACATAAACAGTGGAATCTTATTCATGTACATAGTAACTGATATGTGTATGAATGTTCCGTATGGATTCGAAAACAGCAGGACCGAGTTTGATGACCTTTTCAGGCAACTTCAGATTTGCCCTGAGTTGATCTTGTGAAGTCTGGTAACGATCAGATCACTAGTATAAGATCACCTGCGCGAAGACTGGGCGAGTCGCTAGTTTATTATGAACACTAGTTTAACAGTGCCCTCCGAGGCTTATCATACCTAATTATGTACAGTCTTATGAGTTCCTCCTCCTCCTCAAGAAAGGTATACTCTCAGAAGAAAAACAAAATTGAAAGTCCCCGAGCCCAAACACCAATCAGGGCGAAAAAAGGTTCGGTCGCTCCACCAAAGTTCATAGAGCCGGAAACTCCTGAAGACCACAAGTCGAATGCACTCCAATAGTACATAGCAGTCGCAAATTACGCAAGTGGTTAAGCCGAATAACTTACGAGTCCATCTTACAGTCATCTATCGCCAGGAAAAACAAGATTACTCGAGGCTCGGGGCTCCATACACAGCCGTGTAAGACAACGACTCCCTCCGCGTACTAAAAGGAAATATGACGGGACAGTATATATAGTGGAAATTCATGGAGAAGGACGAACAACGAACTCAGCAGTAGGGAAAGCCCGCGTTCAAGACTCAATTTGACGATCACGTAGTGGTAGTTGCAAAATACATTAAATAACAGTAAATTGAGGATTCCTGATGAACAACGCTAATACCGTGTCCCGAGTAGCTGGTGATGGCACCATAGATTTTGTAACTACTAGCATGAAATGGGTAAATGGAGCTCCAGGCTGTGGAAAAATTACGTAAGTGGTGAGATTACGTGAGCTACAGTGAGTGAGGTTAAATTTGCAGCAGCTGGCGAGCGGAGCGATTAAAAACGAGGCTGTTGGAATCAGATCGAACAACTACGAAGCTATGTAATAAATATATACAGTGTAACAGGTGAGTAATTATAATGTTTTGGGTGTAAGTATGTTAGTGTTACCTTTAGAGTCATTTGCACGTGATGTAACTTGTTAATTATCAAACGAAGTTCTGGTGAAAAAGAGGTAAGGCGCAACAAAGCAGAATGTCAAGGAAAATCCTTCCACATCACAGAGGCCGAAGCGAAATAACAACTCCGTGGAAGGCAAGTTAAATTCCTGAAAGTAAGTAAGGTGACCAGGAAAAGAAAAACTTTACTTACTAGGGTTTATTGGACAGGGGAGTATAAACGAAGATTACTTTTCACGTGAATCTTCGTGTTTAATTTTGCTTCCATAGTGGGAGATAATTCAGAAAATTGATGATAACAGAATCGGGGGTAGAGTTTGGTGTTGTAGACAGCCAAAGAATTCGTGACGCATCGTGCGCGGCGGGGACAAAACGCCGCCATTTTGAGATCAATTTGCTTTTATTATAATGTGAAGTACATTATACTAAAATCCGTTACCGAAAATGTATTCATATAAATCTCACGGCTGTGTCCACAGCACAGCCAATCCAGGTTTTTTGAAGTTGTTTTTCATTAAAGATATTAAAGTATCACCCAGAATACAATTTCATAAAACAGATACTTAAATTAATAAGGTACTAAAACACTGAAATATACTGAAATTACTACCGAAAAAATTTACTAAATTACTTCTAAAGAATTCTAAGAGAACCGCTTACCGCAATCAGATAATTTACGAGATACGGCCAACCAAGTTAAGCTCTCTGAAGTTCAAACCGTTCGGGAAAATCCTCAAAACCCCTAATACTACGGCCGATAAGTTATATATTTAGAACTTTATATAACAGTTATAACTTAACTATACAAGTAGTGGTTGGTTAAAATAGGCACGTGACCAAACATTCTATTCTTGGCATGAAGTACTAACATAGTAAATGTTACTTTTATAATTAACAAAAAAGATCGAACTAGGCGTATATGATACAATTTCTTGCAAATGTTAGGATAACGAATAGACGGAATCAAAAGTTGGCAATTTTTTTTTTTGCACAACGTCGCGTCATTTACAAGCATACAGCCCACCGTATGTAAAGCCGTTACTCTTTCAATACAGGAAGCTCTCGCATTGCCACCGCTGCTGATAACACAGCAAGTCCTTGAAAGCTTACTGGTAACCACACTCACTCGCAGGGACACCAATACCCTCCAGGGAGTTGTTATTTTCTGTGAGGTAGAGGTATTTCGCCAATCGGACTGCTTTAATGCGCCTTACCTCGCTTAAACTAATGATAATAGATACAAAACGCAACTTTGTTACCGTGTAAAATTTCATTAAAATCCAGTTATAGATTTTACCTGATGTACTTGTATGTTTAATGAATGTCCGGCTTCTGGGTTGAAGTAAATGAATTCAGCTGCATCGTTAATACGAAAAAATAATCCATGCCCAAACAAGACTCTGCTACGATTTTAATACTTATATATATAAATAGATGAGTCTACGCAAATATACATAATGTAAACATACAGTAACTGCGTAATACTCACGAAGTGTAGCCGCTACGTCGCGCGTAGCTAATATTTACTCGTAGCCACAATAATCTACGCCGTAGGCAGTTTAAATAAGTGACCCTTACACGAGTCGCTCAATCACTAGCTACAGGAAATAATGCCACCAGGGCCTCTGTGCCTGTCTTTGGTGACATATATATTTTTTTATACAACATCAAGTGGAATACAAGCATACGGCCCACCTGATGTAAAGCGGTTACTGTAGCCTATGCATTGCAGGAACTACCGCTCGAACGGTGCGTCCCCTGCTGCTAACGCAGTAAGTCAGCTACTTCTCCAGTTTGGCTGACTTGATGTACCCTTCCTCTCTTAACTACTCGCAGATCAAGACATACAGACACGCTCCAGCATACAAATTATTGTCATCTGTGGAAATCAGACCCACGAACCTAGGTGTTAAGGTTTTTATTTTTTTTATACCACTATGGCGGAAAACATACGTACCGCCTGCCTGATGATAAGCAGTCACCGTAACCTAGGGACATTTGCAACACTCGTGGTGTCACTCATGCGTTGCCGACCCCAGCTATGTAGCTATGATAGATCACCTGACTCTTTTTTTACAACAATTATCTTTCACTACACTTGACATACGCACTTTTTTAAAGGGATCAACAGGCTCAAGAAATAGAGTATAACTTATTACCAACCACTAAATATAGGCATTTGGTAGTTGGCATCCATGATCATTTTCATAATTAAATGTGCGTAACATAAATTTTTCGCCTATTATTTTTGGTAATAACCCAGCAAACGTGATGAAAACAATGTAAATAACGCAGGCGGTATAATAATTACAAATTCAAGTCATAAAAGCCTGAGGCTGCGTACCGTCCTTAATACCCAATATATTATAAAAACCTAATGACATCAAAGAACTACCATGTAATAAATTTGCAATATCTCTACGTAAGCTATTATTAGAAAAAATATTTAACTTTGTCGACGAATTCCAACACCATTCAAAATAGTCTAATTTAGACTTATTCTCTGAAATATTATGACAAACAACATTTGCGTGATAATATGTAGCCATAAAAATAGTATTTCTTCAGCATATCAGCGAGCCGCCCCGGCTTCTCACGGGTTATTTGATTGCTACGAAACTTCTCAGGATTAACCACTGGGCTTACCTGAAGATTATTACAAAATTTTATCAAATCGGTCCTGCCATTTTAGAGCGCGTAGGGAGTATACTCGTACATACACACAACGAATTTTATATAAGAGATAAACATTTGTATTTATTTGTCCTTGGATGCAGGCCAGAACTATTTCATATAAACTTACTGGAGGTGTACTTAGAAGAAGCATTAAAGTAATAAATAAAGAGAAATATGAAAACGATAAAGATAAAAATTCTTTATTTTGCCTTGGGCCCTCGTGGGCTAAATGCCCACGAGGGCCCAAGGCAAAATAAAGAGTCACGAAATACATGTTTGAAATATATTCTTAATGTATCTTAATCAGTATTCTCGCCAAATCCTTAGGTTTAGGTAGCGGACCCTGCACATCCTAATGTATCAGGAAACGGGATAACGCTAAGAAGAAGAAAAATCTTATTGTATTTTATTCATTTCTGTTTTGTCACTATTTTTCTTTTTAATCAGCTGGATAATATAGAACATACTACAACTATTATTGTCTTATTAACTCATCTACGATATGCTAGTAGTAGTTGTACTTGTAACTATAACTTTCTATGTGGCTTAGAAACCATATTAATAAAAGATAAAAAATCGTCATTTGCCATTGGGCCCTGGCGGGCACTTAGACACGTCTTGCATTTTTTTAAATATAATGTATCTTAGTTAATTATGTTACTATTTTTATTTTTTAATGTGCTAGCAACTCGGAAATGTCCATTAGCGAAAAAGAAATGCCGAAAGAAACTTGCCAATATAGGCCTCTTTTAAAATTGTCAATTAGATATGACAATAAATTCATATCAGCATATCTGTACAATAATGATATCAAATGGTAAAATTAAAGATTATTAAGGAAAGGTCATTCTTCGATATGGGATCATTTTTTGGGGCAATTCCACGGATAAGGAACAAGTCTTTAAAGCTCAAAAAAGATGCGTAAGAGCAATATTCAAATTAAAACCGACCGACAGCTGCAAACCCTATTTCAAGAAATATAATATTTTGACATTGCCATCATTATATATTTATGAGGTAGCTGTATTTGTAAAAGAAAATCCAAATTTGTTTATACAAATATCAAAGGTCGCAACTCGGAGCTGTCGTAACGAATATAGGCTCTGCGTTAGGAAATCTAATACAACATTAATGCATAATAGTGTTTTCTGCATTAGCCCAGTTTTATACAATAAGCTTCCAAACAGCCTAAAAAGTTTACCGACAAAATTGTTTAAACTTCGATTGAAAAAGTTTTTGATAAATAAATGCTATTACGCGATTTCTGAATTTATTACGGAGAAAAAAATTGAAATATGAATTGATTATTTATTGGTTGCATCATGAATATCTAAATTGCATTTTGAACTATTTAATTATAATTTTGGATTGACATTATTTACATTATTGCTGGCATATGGAATCATTAAATTGTTAATTGTATTTTAATCTATTTAATTTTAATTGCTTTGACATTAGTTACATTACTTTCTGACATAGGTACTGAATTATTGATATGTTAATTACTGGTCTTCGATGTCATAATAATTATTACATATAACTACATTACTTCTATTTTTTATATTAATATTGTATTGCTTATTCATTTTAATCATATTTGAAATTTATAAATCTTAGTACGTGCATGTCTTTTTCATTTTGTACGCCACACGGCCAAACATGAAGAACAATCAGATTTACACCAACATCTTATCATGTACACTCATGTTATTACAAAATAAATATATTTGTATTTGTATTTGTCATCTGTGCTAAATTATTTCCAGACATCTTTGTCAGTTACGTATTCATCAATTCTATAATAAGCCATTTTGCAGAGAGTATTTTAATGAGCTTTTTGAATACATTGTCAGGAAAGGACAGTACCTACTGTTTCAGACAATTTACTATAAAATCGAGTACAGTTTACAAGAAGAGATCTACCAGCCCTAGCAAGCCGATGTACCCGCATACACAACTTATTTCTACTTCTAAGTTTATTGCTGAAGTTTGAATACGACTCTAAATTTTTACGGCAAACATAATGTGAATATACATTATGTTTTCATAAATGTAACAGTGAGGATATTTATTTCTTTAAACAATTCCCTGAATGATTCTCTTGTTTGGATTATAAACAGAGCGCATGGCTCTTTCTTGTAATATAAAAATTGTCTCAATGTCAGCCGCCGTTCCCCACAACAGTATACCATACGACATAATGCTGTGAAAGTAGCTGAAGTAGACTAAGCGCGCAGTAGCCACATGCGTCAATTGTCTGATTCTCCATACTACATATGCAGCGGAGCTCAACTTACCGGCAAGCTTATTTATGTAGGGACCCCATTGCAATTTGGGGTCTACTGTAATTCCAAGAAACAGAGTATTATTAACAAATTCTAATTTATTATTCCCAATGACAACTTATGTATTGGCAGAAATTACATTCGGAAGACTAGGTTTTAGCCGAGTTTAGCTTAAGATTATTACATGTGAACCAGTTTAGAGCAGCAGACACAATATCATTTACCTTGCCAATATTTTCACACCGGCGGGCCACATTAAACATTAGAGAGGTATTATCAGCAAATAGTACTACGAGTATATCCTCTATTTTATGCACCATTGCTAAAAGCATAATGTTATTGATCCTGTAACATAATTACTGGTTATTGACTATATTTCTTCTTTTTTTACATCTTCATGTGCTGAAAATATTTTCGAGAAAACGTATTAACGGCCGATATATATGTCGTAATACGTATTTGATTAAAGGACCGTAGCATTCATTATTCACATGATGTTTTTCATTCTAAAGCATACACATAACAAGCTACCTCTCACATAAATACGGCGGGCACATTCGAAGTTGTACATTATACATTGAGTATCTATATCTTCACGTCAAGTTCCTTGCGGCGTAGGCAGACAGAACTATGCGCCACATGACCTTACATGCATTGACATTTATAACCCATCTCATGCACGCACGGCGGCTTAGAAGGCTCACCTTCTCATAAAATACGATCAATGTGGCCATAGTAGGTGAAACTTGGACTTCTACATCCTTACTTCTACACATTGTTGACAGCGTGATATTCATCGCATATGTAAAAATAAAGTCTCGTAAATGTATCTAAACTAATATTATAAATAGGAAAGAATTTATTTTTTGTATGTTTGTTCATAATGGACAAACTCGAAAAATATTAAAGCGGCTGTAAAAAAATTTTTCACATATGGAAAACTATATTATTAACGAGGAACAAAAGCTAACTAAATAGTTTTATAATCAAGGGTGGTTATGTACATGTAAATTTCTCTTTAAATTATTTAAAAGGTATCTTTCGTTTAGACGTTACGACGGGTATATAAATGATAAAAGTAAGAACATGCCGTTGTGGGAGTGAATACTAGTTAGTTACCTACGCATTTTATTTTTTGTTAACTAAAAACAATTGAATATTAATCTGTAATGTCAATTATATATTCTATTATTTTAAACTGTAAACGCTCTATATTATTCAAGAACAATGTTTGCAAAAGTGTATTTCGTTGTATAATAAAATGCCTGACCACCTTAAATTGTATACTGGAAGCATGTTCAACCCCAATCTTACAAGTTGGATTGGAACACTGTTTTTATAACATTATAATGTTCATGAATTGGAAATATTAATCAGTGTACCTATTGCCTATTTATGTTTAATTTTTCATATTTTGTAACTATATTCAAATATTTATTGATATTTAATTGTATTTTGTTCGAACTTATTGATTATTTATAATCTGGAGTTAATTCATAAATTAAATCCATATTGAATACCAGTTTAGTCGACAGTTAATAATAATAATAATTGTGTATAGATATAAGTTTGACGATATAAGATAACAATTTAGCTTTTAACAATGAACATTTGCACGCCTGCTTGTCGGCTGAATACATAATAATAAAACCTTGTAAGCCCTTTGTACCCTATGTACTTCAGCAAATAACCGTTTGAGATTGAGTATAAAATATAAGTAATGGTTGTTATGTTATTTGTCCAAATAAAATTCTAATTTATCTTTATCCATATGCCTGCGCCATATCGGGGCGGGTCGCTAGTTACTTAATACAAAAGGTATTGTGAAGGAGAAGGTAAAGCAAAAGGTATTGGGAAGTAACGAAACGTAACATTTACGAGATTCAATGTATGCAGCAGGTATTGCAGCTGGCTTTGTAAACTTTTCAATTCATATTACGGAACTAATAGCCGGCCCATAGTCTCTGAACAATGGAGATATCTCAAGGGAGTTCCACTGGTTTCGCTATAGAGGCATATTATTACGAGCAAAGATGAAAATAGTTTCTAAATACAGCATTACTGTGGTATACAGATGTGAGCATTTTATTTTTATGTATGTCTGCTTTATATGGAAAATGAACGCTATCAATAACTTCACTCCAAATCCCTTGTTGAGATAACCTCACGGCACATGACTCGGTTCTGACAAACCTCACTCGTTTCTTTAACATTCGTAACTTTTCTCGTACTCGCTCGCCAGTTTCTAGGGATCCTAACATCACCTTCTGATAAAACACGATCAATTTGGTCATGGTAGGTAAGTATTGCCCTTCCTCGGCTCCTACTTCCTTCCACTTTCGCATTGTATATCTGTTTCGTGATTCTTTCTTATTCATTTAATTTCTTTTATTCTTTTTCTTTTTGAAAATATTATGCTTACATTAAAGACAAATGTATTGGTTAATACATTCGAAGCAGAATTATATTCTTACGAGCCCATTATGTAAGTCGGAATTTTTATTAGCATAGTATATTTGGATTTATTTCTTCTTCTTTGCATTAAACCGATTCTTAATCAATTAGAATTGGTGGGGTTCGCTACCGTAACCTAAGGATTTGGTGAAGATACTGATTTGAGCAGATCTGAGCAGTGATAGCCCAGTGGATAAGGAACCGGCCTATTAACCAACTGGTCCCCGGTTCGAGTCCTGGCGTGTACCACTATTATATTTGTGTTCTTGAATTTACGTACATACTTGTAATTTACACTTGCTCGGCGGTGAAGGGAATCATCGTGAAGAAACCAGCACGTTCAAGAAATTAAATTTCTAAACACTTGCGACCTGATCTAAGAAAGATTTGGTTTTTCCTCCGGGTTGTAAAGGTCTGACGGCAGCCGCTCCGTGTAAGAATCGGTATCTTCGCCAAATCCTTAGGCTCAGGTAGAGGACCCCGTTAATTCTAATATATTGGGAAACGGGATAACGCTAAAAGGAAGAAGACTGATTTTTACATGGAGCGGCTGCCGTCAGACCCACAACCCAAAGTACATACCAGAACTTTCTTAATTGAGGTCACATGTTGTTTCAAATATAATTTTGGACGTGCCGGTTTCCTCGCGATGTTTTCCTTCACTGAAGGGCCAGTGAGTATTACTAATATGTACATAAATCCGAAATTACGAATTTAGTTGCACATGCCAGATTTCGAACCACGGACCGTAGGTCAATCAACTTTATCCACTGAGCTGTCACCACTCACTCTGCAAAAACATGAGACTATGTACCATCATAATGTGATAAATAAGGTTTTAAAAGGTAGGAAAAAAATATCGAATATAAAATCGAGTTATTTGTTACAGCGCCACCTTTAATTTAACTAAAAACATTTTAATATATTCAAGAGTTCTGTACATTTAAATTCAATTTCTAGTATTTATAGTAAAACACAAGAAAATAAGAAACATGTCTGGGGCCCCGACATTATCCTTCACAATGAGTCCTAGATATTAATGTAAATATTCAAAAACGATGTTTGTTGGCATTCATAGTATAATGAGCCGCGATTCTAATAAACAAGAGGAATGTCAACGTCTTGCACAGATTCTTGTTTCGCCATTCACTTCGAGATATACTTAAGGTTCGCGGTTAATTAAATAGTGGATGATGTTCTCGGTGATAAACCACATTTCGTGTACTGCGACATATTACACATGCAATGTAAATTACCGTAGCCTATGAGCGCTTGCAACACATTATGTGTCACTCGCGCGATGTCACCTCTGCTGCTAACGCACCAACCCTCTACGGAGTTGTTATTTGGCTTCGGTTTTCAGTGAGGTGGAGGTATTTTCCCAGACTCTCTTAAAAACATCCAGACCAAGACAAACAGTTATGTTCAAGTATACAAACGTTTGCCCTGTATGGGAACCAAACCCCCAGCGTTGGTGTCAAATTAGCGTTACTGACTCTAGAATTGCTCATTTAAAGTACTAGGCATGTGCAAAAAGAGAGTACATACTGTTACTGGGTTTCGAACCCGGGACTTAGTACAAGTATACCGCCCACTTGACATAACTTGGTTTATCGTAGACTATGAACACTTGCAAATTGAAACAAATTGCTGCACCTCCTCAGGAGTTCGTGAACTCACTCACTCACAGGAGTAAGAGAACTCTCTAGAAATTGTTATTTAACTGCGATCTTCTATAAGGTTCCCTGGTCGAGTTGCTTTGATAAGTTGTACTTCTTTATTACTAAATGTGGTGTTTGCTATTAAGCAAAGTGCACCACATGCAAATGAGGTTAGCTTTGACTCTCTTTAGACGTTAATGATTACTTAAAAAAATGTGCAGAAAAACAGATAAGTTAAAACCCCGAAACCGACGAAAATACTTGAATAAGTTGATGAATATAAAAGAAGCGAAAGAGATATGTTTGGATCGGTGCATCTGGCTTTCCATAGTCTCTGCCCACCCAAATGGGAGACAGGCAAGATGGTATATATGTCAATGAGTCAATTACATCCTAAAGTATTTGTAATATCAAAGTGACAGTCTGTTACAATAAAGACATTCCTTAGATACTTTGGGCGGAATGTCCCATCACGAGTTGAGATCCGAATCAGGTCTTATACGCATCAAGACCTTCTTTTGCATTAATAAGTATTCTTTTGTAAGTACGTCGTGAGGAATCAGGCTGAAAGAAATTTTTCCTTTTTCATATATTTCATTTATTCACGGTATAAACCAGAGACCGTAAACACAGTTTACTTTATTCTAAGCTCCTAATGATATGTTGCGTTCATAGCAGAGGTGGTATAGTGCAAGTTCATACGCTCTACGGTTACATCAGGTGAGTCGTATGCTTGAATGCCGACGAGCTCGGTGGCTCAGTCGTGAATTACGCGACTTTGACACCAACGCTCGTGGGTTCGATTCCCACACAAGGCAAACATTTGTGTGCATGAACATGTCTGTTTGTCTTGGTCCAGATATTTTAAGAGAGGTAGAGCGCATCAAAGCAGCCCGTCTGGGGAAGTACCTCTACCTCACAGAAAACCGCAGCCAAATAACAACTCCCTAGAGGGGTGTTGTGTTCCTGCGTGTGAGTGAGGTCACCAGTAAGCTTCCAAGGAGTTACTGTGTAAGCAGCAGAGGAGGCATCGCGCGAATGATAATTAAAGCATCGCGTTAATAGGCTTCGGTACCCGCTTTACATCAGGTCAGCCGTATGCTTGTATGCCTCCCGACGTAGTATAAAAAAAAAGTTGTATAAAAACAACTTTGAGAGACAAAAGCCAAAAGCAAACATTTTAATTAGCACAACATTTTTTGCAGAACTCAATTAGACGATAACTTATAGATGAGCCTTCGCCCACTTCACTTAAACCTTAATACGGATTACTTAATTTTCACAGCAACAGGCTTACTTTCATAAATTGCTCGAACACTTAGCGGAAAAATTCGCCATTGAAAATGGGCGAGCTCGCAAATTGGAGTAATTAAAATCTTTCCAAACAGATGTTTTAAGGTAGATAAGTTATTTGAGGGCACGTCGTCGCGGCTCCTCGTCCGCCTGCAAGTCACCCAGCTGATAACGTCACTCATACTTGATACCACCTTGTGCGATTCTGAGCAGCTTTCACGCAAAATCCCAGACAAAATATGAAAACTCTCGTTGACGGTAAACAAAATTTTCGTTTTATTTTGTGATTTTATACTTATATGGATGCTTGTATTTTATTTTACACGCTCGTATTTAACTGAATGTATTGATTATTACGTCAGCATTAAAAACATCTAAGTCAGATTTGATAGTTATACATTTTGACTACACGACTAGACTTGATTTGACTATATTTGTCATCAAGCGAATGATGGAGACACTATCACACCATTCCATGGCTCTCGGTTACATGAGCCGGCTCGCGGGAGTTGCACGAGGCACTTTTTTATTATACTACGTCGGGAGGCATACAAGCATACGGCCCACCTTATGTAAAGCAGGTACCGTAGCTTATTAACGCTAGCGATATATTTAGTATCACTCGCGCGATGCCTCCTCTGCTGCTTACACAGCAACTCCTTGGGAGCTTACTGGTGATCTCTCTCACATGCAGGAACACAACAACCCTCTAAGGGAGTTGGTATTTGACTGCGGTTTTCTGTGAGGTGGAGGTACTTCCCCAGACGGGCTGCTTTGATGCGCCCTACTTCTCTTAAAACATCCAGACAAAGACAAACAGACATGTTCATGGACACAAATATTTGCCTTGTGTGGGAATCGAACCCATGAGCGTTGGTGTCAAAGTCGCGTCATTCACGACTGAGCCCCAGCTCGTCAAAACGTCACTTGCTTCTCGTTGACTTTCTTCGTGCCGTGGGCAATGCTTGGCACCTTTATTTTATTCATACAAATTCGCTGCCGTCCGAAAGCACTCGTGGGAACCCCTGAAAAACCGCGAAGTTGCCTTTGCCAATTTGACAACGCTAAATACCTCAGCCCGTAAAGTATTCGTAAAGTACACTGGTCCCATTTACTCCTAGGTGCACTAACTCCCATCCATCATAATGATGGAGACACAACTTGTTCAAAGGAATTCAGGAAAATAAAAATAGAATACACAAAAAACTGCAGCTCTATAACTGTTCCCTCCAGAATGTTTATGTTTCTGCGTATAATATAATACGAGTATATACATGCACATTGCAGAGCAGGTGCCACGTTGGTAGGGATGGTACGGGTTACTTTTTGTACTACAAGCAGCACGGTGACCAAATCACAGGCAGGCCCTATGCTTTTTTGATATACAGTGTCAAATAAAAACTGACTGTTCAATTGAACTGCTCGTTTTCGCACCTATAAAAACTACTTCACGACATAAATGTTTTATTTATGTGATTAAATAGGAGATAGGCAAAGATATCTACATAACTCTGAATACTATAATGGCTGGTTCATTAAAACCAACAATTTAATTACAGTACAATTTGACAGAGGAAATAAAGGTTTTTATTACGTAAAAGAATATTGCTAAGGTCAAATATATAACTAATGCAGACTTAGATTTATTATATAAGAGACTAGCTTCCGCCCGCGGCTTCGCTCGCGTGGATGTCCATTATCGCGACCAGTACGTCCATCCTCATGCCTTAAAATCCCTTGCCAAATTTATGTCCAGCGATTTTAACTTGAAAAGGTAACATGCAGACAGACAGAAGAGAATTTGTAATATCGGTATTGATTAAGTTTTCTACGTGGTTAAATATTGCTCACGCGGTAGAAGTTGCGGGCGGAAGCTAACTTTTTGGATATCCAGTCTTAGTTTCTATAATAATTACAAAGAAATATTATAGGAGAATTATAATATTAACAAAAAAATATTATAGAAGAGTCTGCACCTACAATATTTCTTTGTAAACAATATTTTTAATCTTCCTATCGGGTGGCGGTAAAACGACTAAATTTTTTGCTGAACTCACACGCGAGCAGGCTACATAAAATTGGCCATGCGAAAAACAATCTACTCTCAAATCTACCCCAGCGTATTTAAGAGTTTGGCCTTGGGATTTGTTTATTGTCATGGCAAAACACACCTTGACAGGGAATTGTACGCGTTTAAATTCAAAAGGGAGATCATTGGGAATCAATGGGATTTTCGGCAGAAACACTGTCTCACCCTGAGCACAGCCAGTTATAACAATGGCCTCGATTAAGTTTTGATGTAGACGCTTGACCTGTAGTCGGGTCCCGTTGCAGAGCTTCGGAGGCTTCAAATTTCGTAATAATATTATAGGTGTCCCTGTCCGTAAGGTAAGTTTGTGGGGAGAAAGACCCGCGGGTTTTAAGGAGTTCAAAAATTCCACCGAATAATTAACGGCATCATCCGAATTTACCGCCGAGTCTATTGAATTATATACCTTTTCCTCTCCTGTCATTGATTTCAGTCCCACTTCATTAATTGCTTCAGCTTGATCGTTTCTTGGGGTCAAAATAGCCCGTTCACAAAACCATTCCAAAGTTTTTTCTCGTATTTTTAATATATCGGGGTATATTCGATTAATTCATTATTGAACAGTAGCCACCATAGTGCACAACTCTTCTGTTAATAACACTTTACCGTCACAGTCATCACGTTCCCCATTTCCTATTTTAAGCAGCATATCTGCAAACAGTCCCGCAGTCGTCGTCGTCGTCGTCGCCTTTTAGATGTACTCTCATATTTCTTGTAAGTTTAAGTACTCTTACTGATGACCATAAAACAGATCTCTTAAGACTGGCTTTAATCTCGTCGGCTCTCGTTCCTTTAGGCACCACTGGTAATGTTTGGCGAAAATCTCCTGCGAGCAGTACTGTCACACCACCCATTAAATTTCCGTTATACTTCATGTCACGGATGCTCCTGTTCAAAGCTTCAATGCCTCCTTTATGTGCCATTGTTATTTCGTCCCAAACTATTATTTTGGTATGTTTTAATACCTCAGCGAAATTGCTCTGTTTGGGTATTTTGCACATGGGGTTTTCTAAGACATTGAAGTTGAGAGGCAATTTAAATGCAGAATGTGCAGTTCGGCCTCCGCCCAGTAAGGTTGCAGCATCCCAGATGATGCGACAGCTAACGCGATATTGCGCGTGCTCCTTATTTTAGCGAGAATCAAGTTAATCAGAAACGTTTTTCCAGTGTCCCCTGGAGCATCTAAAAAGAAAATTTCACCTGCATTCTGTTCTATGCTAGTAATGATATCATCATAGGCTAATTTCTGTTACGCAGTCAGAGTATACTCATTGTTTGCGACTACGTTTGCTAACATTTCTGAATTGTAATTTGTCTTTCTTAAATACTCCCTGTTTTCTAATGTTTATAATCTACTTGGCTGTGGCAAACCACACTCCCCAAGTGTGCGACCACCAAAAACTTGAAGAGACTCTTCAATAGATAATAAACAATTATTAAATATGTGGTTAGAAAACTGGTCTACATCTACTTCGACATTTTTTTCAACTTGACGCCTAAAGTCTTCAGATAAATGTTCTTTGAATTTATTCCACAGATTTAATGGATCTGATACTTGACAATGCACAAATAGAACTGAAAATAGCTCTCGCATCATCGAAGGTGATTGACAAAGTGCAGTTTCTTCCAGCGCTGCACACCAGTGCTCGTTATCTTCAAGTAAATGTAAAGCCTTGCAAGCGGCTTGGAAAGTAGGGTATAGCACACCATCCACCGTTTTTAATACTTCAAATGACGTAGGACCTCGAATTACGTGAAGAAGCATACGAAGATAGTAGCATTCCGCATTGTTTGGATGAACCGTGTATACCCTTCCAAAAGCTTGATCTTTCTTCACGCCAGACCATCCTTCAACATCAATTCCTATTTTCCTCCTCTCGAATGTACTGTAGGAAATCGTTCATGTATGGGAAACCCAAGTATACGCCATACAGCCTCAGAACTACTTATATATCTTCCACTTTCATAAATCTTCACCTCATCTTTGTCATTTTCTAAAGCAAATGTAGCCTGATCGGACCCTTTATTAACATACTTACAAACATATTTTATAGATTTTACCGAATTACAATACTCAATGTTTGTGAGCATTAAAAGTTCTTAAAAGAACTGGATTCCCATTTATATTCACAGTAAATCCTCCATCATCCGGAGACCGCCTCCTATACAGAGGATAACCATCTTTTCCAGTTTGTGTTTCGCTATGGAGGGGCATGGGGTATTTTTTGCGGAGGAGGGGTAGCAAGAGAGGAAGAGAGGGGAGGGGTAGCGGAACAGGGGAGGGGTAGCGGAACAGGGGAGGGGTAGCGAGAGAGGTGGAATGAGGGAACTGAGAAGGAGGAGAGATATATATGTAAATAGATAATACAATTATAAGGGCGGATGGGGTGCGGGAGAGGGGGAGGGAGGGAATTGATGATATTTTACGTCCGCCATGTTGGATTATTAAATTGCTATTATTTTCGTAATCAGCAACCCGATAAACCATAAAAACGACACCCATACTGATATTTAGACATTTCAACCCCATTGCACCCCAACAGGGGATGATGATATACTACGTCCGCCATGTTGGATTTTTAAATTGCTATTTTTTCGTAATCAGCAACCCGATAAACCATAAAAACCAAACCGAAGTTAATTTTTAGACTTTTCATCCCCATTTTCCCCTTCTGGGGGTTGAATTCGGAAAAATCCTGAAACACGTGTTTTTTAATTTATCGCTAGGAATACTCTTAAGAAATTTTGAATAAAATAGTCCAACTATTTTTTTTTTCCATACAAACTTTGAACTCCCATTTAACCCCCTTGGGGTGCGAATTTCGGAAAATCCTTTCTTAGTGGGTACCTACCCTTTATAATGAACACACTCTCCAAATTTCACGTTTCTACCATTGGCGGTTACGGCTGTGGGTGCGTCTTAGCGTTTCGACTTGTCCTTTTATATATATAGATTAGAGTAAGCGTGACCCCCTACATTTCTGCTCATTAAAGAAAATGGAGATCGAACAGATCTGAAAATTCTGAAGATCTGTTGCAGTTGGGATGACACATGGACGTTATTTGAAAATAATTCAGATAACGTCGATGTTGATGTACTTGATGAGTATTTTTCCCCTTTTTCAGGTTTTGATAGCCCTAAAACCAATACAAATGGTAATTATCTTTCTTCAACCCCAAGTTCCTGAGTTCCTACTATTTATCTTATTTAGTTTACTCTGAT
Source organism: Pyralis farinalis (assembly GCA_947507595.1). Taxonomy (NCBI): domain Eukaryota; kingdom Metazoa; phylum Arthropoda; class Insecta; order Lepidoptera; family Pyralidae; genus Pyralis; species Pyralis farinalis. The sequence continues at coordinate 17,714,279 of OX382266.1, read as the reverse complement.
AGCGATGTTGAGAATAAGACTGGTGCAGGTAGTAAGTTAGACTGTGTTTTCCCTAATTTACTGCATCGCTCGGCGAATTCACTCCCGTCAACTTTGGGTCATTCTCGGACAAATTCTGTAATGTAGCTAAATGCCATGCTAGTTGGCATTCTCCGTTATGATAAAAAATAAAATGTCTATGGTAATGCGGGATTATTACTTTTATTCCTAAAACAATAGAAACAAATAATTTTATTTCTATTATTTCGATTAATTTTAGATTATACTCATCATTAATCTTAATTATTAGTTACATTTAGGTTCATTTCGTAGCATAAAAACATATTCATGATGAACGACGTGGACTTTATATGAAAAGGCGCCATGTTTCGATTTTCTGATTCAAACTTTTATTATTTTCTGGCATTCTTTGTGGAAAGATCCAAACGTGCCTCAGCCGGGAATGTGATCATTGGGTCATACTCGTATTATAGCCTTACAAATATTGTCGTAATGTATTGTTCCCTTACATAACATTTTCAATTTCAGTTTCACGACGTCCATTATTACTCAGCAATGCTTTATTTCTAAAGCATTGAGTAAATCCCCGGAGTAATATGCGCTGTGGCTGAATGAACTATGATTAAGTATAACGTGCCATATGTACGTTATACTTAATCATAGTTCATTCAGCAACTTACTTCAGACCCGTTCATTATTAAACATGCAATAGATTCGTTCTTAATTGTCTAACTACGTAATATCGCGTGATTTTCTTTAAATAAACACCTAAAATTTAAAATGTTACAGAAAACTAATTGCATTTGTTGAATTAAACAATTTTTAACGGAAATATCGCGTATTTTATTTATTTTGTTGCACCTGACGTTTCGAACGCTTTGCAGCGTCCGTGGTCGCAGGAAGACTAAGGTGACATTTGTCTTACATTGGTTATTCAATTATTACATCTACCGACATGGATGAATTAATTATATATGTTCCGATTCACACAAAAATCACTCACGGTGTCCGAACGTTTTTAGTAGATCTCTGGGTTTGTGACTTGATTATTTTTAGGACTAGATCCCAAGCAGGTGGTACTTGCTAACCATCTTCTCTATTGAAATTGGGATATTTTCTTATTTCAATAGCCACAAATCCTCGCCAAGGAGAATCGCTACATGCCGAGAATGCTACGCGAGGCTATTGAAATAAGAAAACACCCCTAGTAGAAACACGGACGATTTTTGTATCGCAATGTACTCATTGCAACTCACAGTTTTATGTTTGCTAGACTTTAGTAACGCATTCAATACGGTCGATATCAACACATTTTTGAAGCGACTAGATTCTCTTAACATATCTCCTTCATCAATTGACTGATATCAATATTATCTGTATGGACATCAGCAATGTGTTCACCTTGACAACCAACTATTATCAAGGTATCCTACAATTGCTAGTGTACCACAGGGTGGCATGATATTGCACCTATATTTTCTTTCTTTATCAATTCCATAACGGGATCATTGTGTTCGCAGTATATGTAGTATTCTTTCCTTTCGTCTAATAACACCATCTCACTCTTTGCAATGTTACACTAAATACGGGTTGTACATCTCTAGAATGCCTCAACAGTATCTATCCACAGTGTACATAATCCATAGTCTCCTTTAAATATCTTCTCTCTATCTAGATTTAACAATGTAGATTTATTCATATATTTGTCATTAGATGATGTAGATATCGTTGTATGATCTTTATTGTTCTTTGCTAGTTTCTTTGTTGTATGTTTGAATGTGTGAGTCGTTGTATATATGCATGTTATATATGAAAGAGAAAAATATTTTTATTATAAATGCACCACCTATCTACTTTTTACTAATGAATGTTTATTTTCCTAGCGCATGGTTACCTGGAAGAGTTCGCGTTAGCGATAAGACTTACGTACGTCTTTTTTTACGAGTGTTTTATATGTATTTATCATTGGTGCAATGGAGAGTTATTCTATTCTATTGTATTCGGTGAGCAGTCCGACTGTGGAAGTACTTACTTCCGTACAGAGAACCACAACTAAATAACAATTACGTGGATGGTCACGGTGTTTCTGCGAGTGCTTGGGGTTACTTATAATCTATGGAGGAGTTGAACCTGCCTTAATAAGAATTTGAAAAAAGCTAACCTGACTGAAGAATAGCGTAGATTACATATCAACGCGATGATAATATTAAGAATGGACAAACAAATAATTTAACATAGAATTTGTCGGTTCTACATTCATATATACAAAATTTATATAAATATGGACGTGTGTATGTGACTGAACTCGTCCTAAACAGCTTGACCGATTGATGAAATGTTTAGTGTGTGTTTGAATGTGTCCCTGAATAGATTAGATTCACGATAGATAACCTTCCCTCTTGAGAGGTACCTACACCAGCAGCGTTTATGAGCAATAGGAGCAGCTTCACACAATATGAGCCGTATCCTTGTTTACCTTCGAATGGTTAAGTTAAAAATGAACTCATAAGTCGCTATATTCACAAAGCACTATTTTCCGGACCATTATCTACTGGTAAACAACTAAATAGTGTGAATGCGTACGACGAGTCCGTTGGCAGCTCTATAATGAAGCCACTGAGAGATATCTTGCCCTATTGTCTACATGTGAGTTGACACGGCCGTCGTCGTAGTGAAGTTAATGAGGCGTTAAGTATTGTCAAGGACAATGTAATATCGGTAGAGAACCCTTATACGACACAATAATTTGATGATATTTATTTATTCTTTGGAAGACAAACAGCTTTTTAAATCAAATTACATTAAAAAACTTATAAATAACAGAGAGCCAATAACAAGTCTTCACTTATAAGATTTAGACTAAATACACATAACACGAACATAAATAATACACATCTTAATAACATTTTTCTTTTAAGTATATATATATATATATATAAATATATATATATATATATATATATTTCTTCTCTTCACCGTTTTCCGATCTACCGAGTATATAAGGTTTACAATATGATAGAAAAGTACACATATTACTACATTACTAGTTTACGTATTTTTCGAAAAAAAGAACACACTACTTAGCAGCCCTCTCACCGCCGATACACTCGTATTGAATATTATTTTTAATATTTTTTCCATTGCCGAAGGACTCCGTCAATTATTTTCTTTATATTACTTTAGTTAGCAAATAACCGAACGATCTACCTGAGAGTTAAGTCTATGAACACTAGTGAGACAAGAAGTATTGTATAGTCTCGTAGCTCCTTGGAAGCTTACAGATAACATAACTTAGGTACTAGCAGGAAAGCAACAATATTAGGAGGCTGTTATTCAACTGCAGTCTTCCATAAAATGGAGGTACTTCTCTTATTAGGGTGCTCTTTATTAAAATATAGTTTTCAGGCCTATTTTTCGCTAGGGGCCCGTTTGCTAATTGGCAGCGTACATCACATGTGCGAAGTTGCATTGATCTAAAGATAAGAGCGGGCCATTTATGAATTATTTAATGAAATATCAGTCAATACGATGTCTTACGATTTTAATATCTCTCCAGAGCAAATAATAAAATGTTTTCCGTGGGCAAATAAACCCTCGTTCGTAAAATGGGGGAACCGTCCAATATGTACACAGGAACTGACGGAATAAACATAGCCAAAATATTATTATCATGTCTACTATAGTTGTAAACAAAGGAGTAATTATTCGGCGGAGAGACAGCGTCGCTCGAATGCATCTCTTGGAGATCTCTCGACTAGCGAGTCGGTCGTATTCAATGGGCGCTGATTGTACAGAGCACATACGCTCGAATTCTCAAGCCAGCCATGACGCGACAGAGATGAATGGGCTTAACTTAGTCACAAGAATTAAATCAAAATAGTTGTTAGGAGTTCTCAACGATAATATTAATTCAAATATTACATAAAAACTTTTAAATCAAAATGTGATACTACTCGTAATATACTTGAATTCATCGCCTGTTCACAGTTTACTATTTGAAGATAATAAAAATGCAAAATTAAAAAAAATAACATGGGTTCATCATAGAAGTACACTTTATTATACAACGACGAGGGGCAAACAAACATACGTCCCACCAGTCACAAAGTGGTTGCCGGCGCATATAAACGTTGCAGTAATTTAAGAACATTTCTTCGCGTTTTATAAAGCTCGGTAACTCCTATCTCTGTCGTATCATTAAAAAGAGGAACGCCTTGCCTGCACATGTGTTCCTCCTTCCTATAATATAGGATCCTTCAAACGAAACGTGAAGAAACACCTTGCGGGCCAGCATGGCAACGTCACCTCACTGCACACTGTAGTCTTTTGTCAGTTGCCGCTGCAATTTGGGCTCTTCTTACCGCATTAAGAGCTTACTGATTACCACACACTCACTCGCAGAAACACAGCAGCCCTCCAGTCGGTTGTGATTTAACTGCGGTTTTCTGTGAGGTGGAGGTACTTCCTCAGTAGGGTTGATTTAATGCGCCCTACCTCTCTCAAAAACACCCAGATCAAGACAAACAGACAGGTTCATGCATATAAATGTTTCTCGTGTGTGGGAATCGAACGAAAATAGTCATTACTAAACACAAGACCACAGGCTCGTCAAATTTGAAATAAATTAAAAAAGAGTTGAAACAATCTAACAAACATTAAGAGTGAAGTTGAATTACAGAAAACTGCGTGCCATTGTTAAAATGGATTGTAATGGAGATATGCGCTTCAGAAATCATTTTGCTCTCTGTATTAAGTTTCTGTCATAACTGACAATTGTTTAAATACTTAGGCAGATTTTAATGTACAATTGATACCAATGTCATAAATGTGAAAGTGTGTGTTATGTATTTGTCTTATTTGACGACGCACTTAATTAATAATTTGAAGGACGGGATTAAGCTAATTTTACCCATTGGAAAATATCACGTTTCTGGCAAAACTTTATTACGAGTATTTCTTCCCATGACAACGCAAACAAAACCGCGAATTTGGAAATCATATATAATATTTAATATCATTATTTTTGCATACAATTACGTACATAAATATTTGGGAAAGTTAAATCTATCCATATTGACGAAAGATTCATAATATAATTGAACTATTCCACGAATGAAAGGACATGATTAATGAAATATTAATTTTGTTGCATCAACTTAAGTTTGAAGACATTGAATTTTTTTCATACTCAGTGGCATTTGGCATTGTTCCTTTTTGCGATTCCATAAAAAAATATTCGAAAGTAACCCCGTGGCGCGACCTCGACGAACTGTCCCGTCACTGCTAACGATTTGAATTTGGAAAAGTTTTATGTATTATTCATTATATATTGTACGTATCGTGAATTATGTGTTGCTTTTCAACTTCAATGCTTGCTTTGTTTCAACTTTTGAATATTGAACGCTTTCAATAGCAGATGTAAGAATTAACAGAGATTTTTAGTAGCTGTAATGATTTCTGTATTCTTATTATTTCTGTTGTATTTGTATATAAACGACTTGAAATAAGTAGATAAACAATGTACTCTACTGACTGAAATATTATGGTGATATTTAGAAATTACTCTAGGCGTAAGGATTTTACACATATAAATAAGAATGCACATAAAGGATTAAAAAAGGTTTTACAATCAGCGTGATGTAAACGAGAGTTCTTTCGTTAACGTTCAGATAGTTGATGAATCTCCTTGGAGTCTCTAGTAGTGTAAGTTTCTAAGTGAACGTTTATTATTTCATTTTATTTATTTACGTGAAAAACGTGCCATTGTAATTACTTATCATCAGTGGGCATCTAAATTTAATACGTAGGTACTTTGTATCCCTGGAGGTCAAAGTTATAGTCACACACCCAAATTTTTGTGTTTGGGGTTTTGTACTACCGACCTATCGATAACTTTCTCTACCGAATAAAAATTCGTTTGTATTTTTTAGGAAATGAACAGGAAGAAAGAAAGAAAGATAATCTATCTAGACACTCCTAAGACTAAATTTTTGTGAACGTATTTCCACGGGAATTCTTATATTTTTTCAATTAAAAGATATCCTATATATTGATTATGTATATGAGGTCTCATTATACGAAATTTCATTAAAATCCGTCCAGTAGCTTTCAACTGATGCGGCCAAATCAAGATTTAGTGATATCTGGACTTTAGCATTAAGTAATCCTTTTTCTAACACTTTAATTAAAAATATAAATTTCAATACATTAATTAATCCTCTGTAAGTCATTGTTAAAAAAAAATTGTTCCCTTCCGTTGTCTTTATATATTTCAAATATACTTATTTATAAAGAAATACCGGCACCTACTTCTTTCCAAAATACATTATTACAAAGGATACATGGGAGAATTCCGACAAGTCCGATATTTATATTATACGGCATCATCACGGGGCATACAAATTTCGCTGTGAGTAGGAACCTCTAGCTAAAACTCATCGGCCTTCGTACCGGGGCCTGCGTAATTATATAGCATATACGGTGGGACTTAATACCTAATACGATAATGTCGAATAGCTGGTATGTTTTATGTATTTAACGCGATCCGCAGTTTTTATGTTTATTGTGTAAATTCACGTTTTTGCTAGTAAATATAGGTTAACTTAAATATAGTTCCAACTATTTGCATGAAATACAAAAATTCATTCAAATAGTTACAACCATTTCTGAAATATACAAGAATTGCACGTTCAAAGTGATAAGACAGTTCTCTATCAAAAGACATTCGGGAAGTACTGTCCATCACTGGTTCGGTTTCTAGATGGAAAATGAAACTACGTTCACATAATAAAACAGTTGAATAATTTTATATACGACATCTCTGATTCGATGGATAACTAACTTATGATAACTTATGACTTTGTGATATTTTCAAAATATAATAACAATATTTAATTCTATACTAATAATCATGACAGAATATATTTACACTATAGTTTTTAACACCATATATATATATATATACATTTATAACACCATGTCCTAAGGAATAAATTAATCCGACTCTGAATAAAATTCAATATTCAAAATGAGTATGTAAAGGTATGATTTCGTATAAAACCGTCTTGTAAGAAGAACGTCTGAAAAGGTATATAGAGAATATTAATTCACTGCAAGTGAAATATCTTCGGTAAATCTCCGCTATTACTCTTACACTGTAACACCGTAATAGAAAATTTAATAAACTGTAAGTTTACTGTATCCTACAGCGTAAAGCTCAAAGCAACTACTAAATAAACGAAGGAAGCTAAAATTACTTTCTAGAAAAATACATACACTCGTACATGAAAGTGAACAACGTAAATGTTGTGCAAGATATAAATGTCAATTCATTGACATTTATTTAAACAATAACAATAACGTTTTCAGATTTTAGTTAAATGTTTAATTAATCCTAATCATAAGTCAGTATATACACTTGCCATCAAAATAGACAAGTACCAAAAAACCTTTTACCTTTTTTTGGTGCCAGCAATGATCAATTTATTATTTGTAGTCACGTTGATTTTTTTGATACCAATTAAGAATTTTCAAGTCTCGAAAAATAGATGTTTTGTACTGAAAGCTCCTAATTATATTAAAAAAATATAGTTTACAACTTATAATATTTATTTCATAGCCGTCTTTCTTAGAGCATTTTAACTCCTGCGGGAATCGTTTATGTACCTACCCAAACGGTCACGATACACGAAACATAAGTTTCATATTACAATATTCGTAGTAATAATCGCAATAATAAGGAATAACGAAAATAACTACACTTACCCATATCGTCGATCAAAGGCGCCATACGCAACGTGACGCCCACCAGAAGAAGACAAAGGAATAACAAGAGGCAAGCCGTCACCATTATAGTGTAGCGGGCTCGGCGAGGCAACTCGTCGGGATCCAGTACCTGATAGATGATAAACAACTTTCTTACAATGTACGTAATACTACATAATTATAGCTTTTATCGCGATAAATTTTCACCTACAGTACTCAATGTCCTATCCCTGGTTAAGACAGCCTCTGTGTCAAATTGTCATTGCATTCCATTTAGCTCAAAACAAAGAGACTTTCAAACAGACAGAGTTACTTTATCAATATATATAATTTATTACGAATGTTTGCGAGACTAATGCACGGCAATTATTATTTAATGCTATGGCAAACATTCGAAAACGGCTCGACCTATAAGAATATATTTTTTTATATGTCCAGCACACTACCCGGAAAGTTTAGAAAAAAAAACGCAGTTGAAGTCACGGGTGTCATTTATGATATTAGCCTTAATTTTGCTTTATTAGAAAGGATTGATGAATATATATATTTTTGTAAATATATATTCTACTTGCTAGCGTTATCCCGTTTCCTAATCAATTAAGATTGGTGGAGTCCGCTTCGTAAGCCTAAGGGTTTGATCCTCGCCAAATCCTTGATTTTTACATCGAACGACTGCTATCACCTTCACAAGCCAGAGGGAAAACCGGAACTTTCACGTTTCACGGAACACGTCTCACATAATATATATTTTTAACTTGTGGGTTTCCTCACGATGTTTTCCTTCACCATCAAGCAAGTGATAATTACGACTATGTACATAAATCCGAAAACACGAATTTAGTGGTATGTCACAATCTGGCCATAAATACATAGAAACTTTTCTTTTTTTCAACTCTTTAATTATTTTGAATTTGGAACGCGTTTACCATGTTAAAAACTTCTTTCGATTTCCCGCCGTTTTACATATTTTTTTCGTGTTTATTATCAAATTACAATATGGAATGGGGTGTTAAAGAAAATAGGATTGCCTTGATAGTTCGGGAGCTCGTAGCAAAATTGGACAATGATTTTGCAGTGAATAATGGCGTTTTGATATAAGTTAGATTACTATAATTATAACCGATTAAGGCTATTGGCCAGTTATAGTCTATTTAACTTTAAGTTTAATGAAAGTTTGAATTTGTCGATGTTTTTACTATAACAAAAGTGATCTTGCAGAGGATGGCGCTTGGTATATATGCAAACTATATTGTCCTCAATATAATTCCTGACCGCCATCTCATTTAGAGGTTAGGTTTGATTTTTATGAATTTTTAAAAATGACGGCCTGAGTAACCAAGGCAAACTGATGTTGCAGATGATGGGGTTTGGTATACTGGCGATTTTGACCACCAAGAACCTAAATTCAGCTGCCCATCTCATATGGAGTTTAACTTCAGATTTTGGCAGCATTTCATTTTGACGATTTTTTGGGATTACCCAAGTGATTCGTGACAATCTAACTTATATCAAAACGCCATTATTTGCAAAATCATTGTCCAATTTTGCTGCGAGTTCCCGAGCTATGAACAAAGTGGGTATGGATCCGTCTCTCAGCAATTCACTTTTTAAAAATGTACCGTGGACTTTCCAGCAGGACTCTGAACCTGGTTACAAGGCACGAACTACTATAGCCTCGCTCGAAACCAACTTCATTAAAAATAAATGCATATTCATTTGTAACAGAACTTATGGCTGTACTAGATACATGAGATTCGAACCGGGGACCAGTTAGGCAAAAGGCCAGTAAATATATTTATAATATAGATAAAAAATGCCTAGACTAAGACAAACAGAAATGTTCATGCACATAAATACTTGTCTTAAGCTATATACGAACCTCATTGTTAAAGCGCTATTACTAAACCAAGTTTTAATACATTGTAAATGTGAAAGCAGCTCTACTGTTTGTCTATATTTATTAACCTTAGAATTGATCGCTATAAGATTAGAATTATCTCTGCCTACTCCGCAAGGGACTTGGCGTGAAGATATATGTACTGTATGTTTATTAATAAATAATAATAATAAATATTGTCGGACAAATTACACAGCGCCATCTAGCCCCAAAGTAAGCGAAGCTTGTGTTATGGGTACTAGACAACTGATAAATATACGTAAATACATTTTTTATAAATACATACTCGTACTTATTATACATAGAAAATACCTAGACCAAGACAAACAAACATGTTCATGCACACAAATGTTTGTACTGTGTAGAAATCGAACCCACGAGCGTTAGTGTCAAAGTAGCGTTACAACGCGTTTCACCACTGCGCCACCGAGCTCGTCTTCTATGGATTGTTGCAATACCAGGAACATCATTTGTGCCAAGCCTCAGTCGGGGCCCAATACTGTAAAAATCTCGTAAAATCTTTGTAAGGAAACTTTGCGTATTACTTAGAACACTACGTATTATTTACTGCCAGAAACTAATAAGTAGGAAAAATTTAGGTATTTTTTTATATAAGATCGGGAGGCATTCAGGCATACGGCCCACCTGATGTAAAGCAGTTACCGTAGCCTATTATCACTTGTAATATATTAATTATCACTCGCGTGATGCCTCCTCTGCTGCTTATACAGCAACTCCTTAGGACCTTACTGGTGATCTCACTCACACCCAGGAACACAATAACCCTCTAGGGAGTTATTATTTTGCTGCGGTTTTCTATGAGGTGGAGGTACTGCCCTAGACGGGCTTTGATGCGCTCTACCTCGCTTAAACATCCAGACCAAGACAAACAGACCAGTTCATGCACACAAATGTTTGTCTTGTTTGGGAATCGAACTCGTCTCTCGAACTCGAATCGAACTAATGCTCGTGATTAGTGTCAAAGACGCGTCATTCACAACTGAGCCACCGAGCATGTCAATATTTACAGAAATAGTATTACTATTTAGACTACAGTACCGAATAGTTTTGTACTGATGTACCTACTGTAGGTAGGTTTATGAAAAATTCTGAGGTCGTCAATGATGCTGGTTAATCTTATTTTAGATAGCTATATATTTTAGAAACTTTTAGTAGATACTAAATAATTAAAGTGGCAAACTGATGGTAAGCAGTATCCGTAAGTTTCAATTTCTTTGTAAGTTTTCAATATTAATTTGTATATAAAGTTCCTAATTAGGACGTCTCCGCGCGCCGCTGCAAAAACCTCTTCAGGTCTTTTCGAAGAAGCACATACTAAAGTCTTAAGGGTAAATCTCGCCAGCGAATTCATATCGTAATTTAACGATTTGCCGAAAAACCTGTCTGAAACCATACAGTAGGTACGTGACCATTTTGTGTATGAGTATCGAATTCATGAGGCCACGTCAAGCCTTCGATCTCGACTGTTCTCAGTAGATAATATTCACCAAGTTATACCAGTGGCCTCGCATCAAAAAACAATGGCCTCCAACAATCCACAGTTGTCTACCCACTTCGGTAGAAGAGAAAACTGTGTCCCAACAGTGACACGAGTATGGGTTAATGTTGTGGTACAAGGAAAGACAAAAATGTCTCATTTGAACTAAAGCTTTAATCAATCATCAGTCAATTCATCGGTGAGTATGCTAGCGACCGTCAACAATTTTCCCGTCTCGTCTATGAGAAGTCGAGCTCGTCTCTTTTAAAATCATATCGGCAACAAATCGGCATAATGAAAAATAGACAAAGATAAGTATCGAAAACTTTACTTTTTATCATACGTAGGTTAAAATTAGAAAGCCACTAAGTATTTTATTTATACCTTGTATTAAAATATTTAATTGCAACTCATATACCTGTTATAATATACCTCTGAGATAAAGAAAAAGTACCTTATAATTATATATTTAATAAGCAAAGGGCAAATATCAATATAGCGACATCTAGATTTTATGTTCAGAGTTATAAGTGAGAACGAACGTGCTTTATTACCGCTTGCGTCCGACAATTAAGTGCCATCTGTTGGGTGGTATTAAACAACTCAATTAGGAAAACTTGTGTCTGGGTCTGGCGCCACTACATAGAATTAAAATTATCCTGTGTATTGAGAAGTAGAGTAAAATATTTTGCGCGGCATCTTGGGGCTTGAATAGAAGCTCTTTATGGCATTCAGTTTCGAACAAAAAAGATTCCATAGTCATATAGATAATATAATATTGCTTATAAAAATATTTTCTCATATACCGCATACGATGTGGTGCAGGTGGGATAAATAAAAAAGGTCCTTCATCCGTTTTAAATGTACATGAGTTCTATGTCAAAAAAAAACATGTGCGTTTATAGCACAGCGAAAATGTATCATTTTCTCACTACTTTCTTCTCTGAGATCATCCTGCTGCCGATACAATATGACCTCAATTTCTCAGGTACTAAGTACTAACAGCAGTGACCAGAACCAATGAGTATCTATATATTGAAGGCATTGTAGCAACAGCATCCCGAAAACTCGAAATAATATCTTTTCTACCGTATCGTTGTAAATCCAGGAGGTGTCAATCAATGCCTTGGAACGTCTTCAGTTATGCTTTCCACCGTATCTATCGCGGGGAACTTTCTCAGGTAGAACTACTCGTACTGGGCTGAGCTCACATCATTATAGAAAGCTGACGTAGTAAAAATCGTACTATTAAGATGTGAATTAGGTTCCACCGCATGTGTGATCTTCTTTATTTAAACCTGGGTCTAACATGCAGAGCGCGTGAAGGCACTTTACAAAGTCGTCAGAGAAGGAATCGTGTAGATAGTACTTTAGGCTAACTAAAGACAAATAAAGGGGTAGATCACAGAAAGGCATAACGAACGTATAAGGGTTCATTGTTTACTATGAAACCATAAAAATCGATGGGTAAAGTGCCCCATATTTGTAACACGGAACGCGCTTTGTTAAGTGAGCTTCAATGTTATCGCTATGTTCTTTTTTTTTTTAAATTTTACAAACATGGAATGCCATACCTTTAGTTTTCGTTAACTTTGTGTGAGAATACCTGGATACCAGCAGACTTTTGATCGGGTTCATAGACAAACTGTGAGATTTGTCGATAATCCTAAGCTTACACACTGTATACAGTAGAGACCCTAAGTTATAGAAGATATGTTTTTTATACCACTAAGGTGATAAACAAGCGTACGACCTGCCTGATGGTAAGCAGTCACCGTAGCCTACTGACAATTGCATCATCAGCGATGTCACTCATGCGTTGCTGGCCCTAATAATAATAATATGTTACCTCCCTTCGTCATTCTCTATCAAGTATATTCAGAATAGTTGTGTGATATGATATCGACAGCTTTATTCTGCAAATGCAACACCAGCCATACGAATTTATCCTCTCATACTGAAACACAACACTCATGTTCTGTGCGCTTCCATGGGAGTATTCTTCCCGGTCATTAGGCTGTGAAATAAACTTTCTGCGGAGATATTTCAATATTCTTCAGGCACTGGTTTTAAAAAAGTATGTGAAGAAGTTTTTACAGGATCAGCAACTGCAAACCTGATGATGCAAGTGTATCTACGCACTACAATATCTTCAGGACGACTGTACGCTTGTTTTTCTTCATGGTATAAATATTGTATAAAATGTGCCTTTTCTTTTATTACATCGGGCCCCAAATAAACATAGAGATCTCCAGATGTGAAGCTGTCACCGAGAGTACTACTTACACTCACACTATCGTTCATTCTTTGTCACATGTGAGTAGTACTTATGCTAAAAAGGTGGCTGCTTCAGCAACGAGATGGCTTATATGCTGCTGACCCAGTACCTTATCAAGTGCTCTGCGTACTAATAAAACACAAAACAAAGATTAACGTTTGTCGGCAGACTTTTGTGAGGTAATAGTTATTACTCGTATTTTATATTTATTCATTTAATTTCTTTCGATTTTATTTTTTGAAAGAAGACCTTGAAATACGATTATCAAAAAGCGTAGTAATGAAAGTTACAAAGACCTAGTCTATTCAACTTTGATTACTATGGAGTACGGAGCTCTAGCTCCTGCATTATTTATATGTTACTACTCCCCTTTATCTTCCTAGCTTTATTCCGTTTCTTAACCATTAGGATTGACGGGATCTGCTATCTAAGCCTAAAGATTTAGCAAAGAAACTGATTTTTACATGGAATGCCGTCAGACCTTTACAAGCCAGAGAGAAGACCAAATCTTTCTTAGGTTAGGTCACATTCCTTTTGAAATATAATTTCTTGGACGTGCGTACTTCACGATTTATTCGCTCACCGCCGAGCAAATGATCATCACAGATATGTACAAAAATCCTAAACCACGACATTAGTGGTACATGTCCACACAAGGATTTGGTCCAGGACCAGTTGCTTAGCAGTCAGAACCCGTTATATAACGTTTTCCCATACATTTCGCGGTCGTATACGACCACCCGGGTTTCGAAGGGTTAATAGGCTAGTTCTTTATCCTCTGGCTATCAATACATAGTTATTTTTGTGATTTATATTTTCAAATTAACTTTTTTCGATTTATGTTTTTAAGACCTTACAAAACCAGCAAAAAATGAGACTTACTCTTTAACTTTTTATAAAGACATATGGAGCTACTCTAATATTCATTGTATATCTTCACAACAGGTCCCTTGCGGGGTAGGCAGAGGGAACCGGGGACCATAAGATGTGGTCCTTACACACCTCACTCGCTTCTTTAACATTCATAGCTCTTTTCATGCACGTTCGCCAGTTCCTTGGGCGCCTGACATCACCTTCTGACAGAAAAATTACCAATATGGTCATGGTAGGTTAGTCTTGGTCTTCTTCGGCTCCTATATCCTTCGACTTTCGCATTGTATATCTTTTTCGTTATTTTTTCATCCTGCATTCTTTCTACATGTCCGAACCAATGGAACATTATTTTTCTTATATTAACACCGACTCTCTCTTTCAGATCAACTCTCTTACGTCATCATTACAAACGCGGTCAGCAAGCGTTATGCCACTAATTTTGCGGAATACTCGCCACATTTATTTTATCATAATATAACATGCTTAGCTCCTATAAAAACTAATCATGTAAATATTGGTAACTAAATCTGATACAATATTGTTTTGACTGGATATTGAAGCACATCATTGATCAAAGGTAATAAACGCTTTCTTACATGTATAACTTTGGCCTGTTCATCGATAGCTGATACCAGCAGAGTGCGGTGTTTCTTCGGTTTCTGGGATTGAGCTTGATTATGCCGCCTGCGTCTCCGCCGTCTGCGCTCTAACTCCAGTTGTTCAGGACTGTGCAGTTCCCTGCCAATAACACAATGATGAGTACTTATTTTGGTTTGGCAGTCTGTAAGGAAATTGTTATATTGTTGTTATATATATTGTTATATAAGGAATATGTTATAACAGGCATTTACTCCATAGACAGTTCTAATAAGCCTCAGGAACAACCACACATGGAGTCCTTATCGCTGTCACTTTTGAGCGTCAGTATCTGTAACTATAGTACAGTTTGTTCAGACCATAAATTTAATTCATTTGATGTATTCACATGAACTTAATTGTTATATTTATTTCTAATTTAATTGTAATATATATTTTTTTGTAATTACTTTTTAATGTCTTGCTTATTTATGTTCAGACACGATTGTAAAATTGTTAATGAATGAATAAATGAAATGAAATGGATACCTGCTTCTAATTCGGAGACTGTAAAGAAAACCTCAGAGGGAAGTTCATTGTATAACCTCGCTACGCTACCTTAAGGTTAGCTTGAAAATATTACAATGAAGCAGTCTGTGTGATCATTTATTACTACGAGTATAGTGGTTTATAAAAGACCAATATTAATTTTGATACCAGAATACATTTTTCTTATACAACGTTGGGAGGCATACGTGCTTGCGGCCCACCTGATGTAAAGCGATTAGCACCGTAGCCTATGAATGCTTGCAATACATTAAGTATCACTCACACGATGCCACCTGTGCAGTTAACACAGCAACTCCTTAGAAGCTTACTGGTGACTTCACTCACGCACGTGCAAACAGCAGAGGAGGCATTGCACGAGTGAGCCTTATTGACTCAAGTGTTAATAAGGCTACGGTACCCGCTTTACATCAGGTGGACCGTATGCTTGTATCCCTCCCGACGTAGTATAAAAAAAAAACCCCGCTGCTAACACAACAACTCCTCAGTACCTTACTGGTAACCTCATTCAGACGCATAACACAACAGGAAGTTGTCATTTGATTGCGGTTTTTTGTGAGGTGGAGGTTCATCTCCAGTCGGGCTGATTTGATGTGTCACACCTGTCTTAAAGATACCTAGACCAAGTACAACAGACACGTTTATGCACACAAATGTTTGTCTAGTGTGGGTAGCGATCCGATGAGCCTTGGTGTTGAACTAGCATTTTAACGACTTCGCCACCGAGCTCGACAATCTGTAACTCAAGTCGTCTATCATGCTTTTTTCGTGGCGCTAGTTTCATCTCATTGTGCCTCTTAATAGCCGTAGCTACATAAAAGAGGTAGTCAAGTTATCATCAAAATGTTTTATCAGAAGAGGATGTCAGGAGCCCCAGAAACCGGCGAGCGTGCATGAAAAGAGCTATGAATGTCCCAGAAGCGAATGAAGTATGTAAGGACCGCTACTTATGGCGCTCGGTTCTCTCTACATACCCCGCAAGGGACCTGGCGTGAATATATACATACATACAAGTTATCATCAATAAGTTTACTCAACATGACATATTTCAAACTCATACTACATGAAAGAAATAACCTATGGAGAACCAATGAGACAAAAATTACGTAGTAACTCAATTCACCGCCACGGGTCGGGGGTAAAACGGAACGCGCAGCTCTAATTCACTAATTCGTGGATCAATGTCGCAGCACTTATCGGCTTATTGATTAAAATATTCTCTCATTGGTCAGTATTCTCGAATCATTTATATATTTAGGCGCTAAAACACTACGTTTTTGAGAGCGCGGTGTGCCATCAGCACAATCAAGTTTTTTATTAGTTTGTGCCAATATACCTGTGGTGTGTATGAAGTTTGAGTTTCTTATGCCTGTGCCTGGACGCCTCATGCTCACACCAGTGCGCCGGCAGCTCTTCGCCGGGACTGCCCATTATCGACGCCTCCTCTGCAAGCAAACAGATACGAATTAGTCTACCAGTCTTCTTCTATCTAGCGTTATTCCGTTTCCTAATTCCTTGGAATTGACAGAATCCACTACCTAAGGCTAAGGAATTAGCGAAGGTATTGATTTTAACATTGAGCGACTGTTGTATGAGGTGCACAACCCAGAAGAAAAATTTAGACCTATCCTAGCTTAGATCTTTAATTTTTGTATTGTAAATAATAAAACAATTATTAGGTTTATCACGTACGTACCATAAAAATACAGGTTAGAATTTATTTTTTTTAATTAGAGATGCCACTGTCAAATGGAATTTTTATTTGAGATGCATAGATGCTGTTCTATAGCTTGACCGTATTAAAGCGGTATTATTTTATGAAGTTATATTGAGCATTACTGGATACTTTAATATAGGTATTATCTCCACTATGTAATGTCCAAAGAGTATTTTTTTTTACTACTCAAGTGAGTGTAAGTGACGACACTTGCAATATCAGAGATGTTCAGTCGATCGTTGTCGACCTACAAGGTCATCCATCTTTGGAACAAATGTATACACATTTGAAGAATCTCATGCTTGGGAAAATATGGGCAGGGAGTTCATTTCGTAAATTAAGAGTTCTCGAAAGAAAACTTCTCGGAAAACGGTTTCACAGAAACAAACAGCTATGTTTTTATTTTATCATATAACAAATTAAAGCTCCAAGCGTGGAAGTTGTAGTAGCTACGAGCGCTAAAGTCATGCAAATACGCAACTAACTAGATTAAAAAATCGGCCAAGTGCGAGTTGGACTCGCACACGAAGGGTTCCGTACCATCCCTAACCCATAAAATAGTACAGTTTCTCCTTCTATTTCTCTGCACTGACATTTTGGCCTCTAGAAATAAAACTATGAATGCGATTGAGATGCGGTTTTCACCAGAAAGTCAAACTAAATTGCATCTTTCTAATGGTATCAAAATGGAGTTAATTTGATAACCGGAAGTATTTAAAAAAGTACATTTTGTAAAAGTAGTGGTGGGATTTGCGCGAAGCGCGAACTCCAGCACTTGTTATCGATAAAAACGGCAAAAAAATCACGTTTATTGTATGGAAGCCCCCTTAAATATTTGTTTTATTTTAATTTAATTATTTATTCTTAAAGTGAATAAATAAATAAATATTCTGTGAATATTTCAAGGGTCTACCTGTTGCCGTTATCAATATCGAGCAAAAATGAGCAAAACAATCACGTTTGTTGTATGGGAGCCCCCTTAAATATTTATTTTATTCTATTTTTTAGTATTTGTTGTTATAGCGGCAACAGAAATACATCAGCTGTGAAAATTTCAACTGTCTAACTATCACGGTTCATGAGATACAGCCTGGTGACAGACGGACGGACAGCGGAGCCTCAGTAATAGGGTTCCGTTTTACCCTTTGGGTACGGAACCCTAAAAAGCAGCTCCCCATAATATTTGTTCACCTTTGACATAATTTTCGTAAAAGTTTTTTATTTCTAGCGAAAATTCACACAATTATTTTTATTTTAAGGGTATAAAAGAAAAAAACAAATAACTGTTGAATTTGGTTAAAATGATCCTTTGGTCATTCAAAGGAGATTTAAATAAAAATACATTTTATTAAATTGACTTCTACAAGTTACTTTACCAATGTCAGCACATTGGTGAAGTTGTTTTGTTGAAGTCCTTGTAGAAGTCCACGGCGACAAAGCTTTATATAATACAACATTTCAGAAATAAAATAGTCCTTGACAGCTAAGAACCGCTGGAACTTTTTGTTATTATAAATATTTTTACTCTTCTAAAAAAGTTGTAAAAAGTCAACGGAATTGATGACGACACCAATTTAACACTCTAAGAAAAAATAACATAGACAGCGAAGCCTTAGTATAGTAGAATTCCGTTAGTACGAAAGTAGAAAAGTAGAAAATATCCTAGGTAAATGAATAAAAATATTCAAGTAGTGGTTTTCAAAGCACAATCAGTAACATTTATTTTTTATTTATCTGTTTATCTATTCTAACCGTTCTCCATTACATAACCCCCATGACAAATATAAATGGAAAATATGAAAATACACATTTTTTTAGTTTTTTATCACTATATTTTAAGAATGAATTAATAAGAGTTATGGATGTTAAATAAGCGAGAGAGGAAAACAAATAACTATGCTAGTACTTCTGGTATGAGCGACGTGCATGTTAGTTCTAAATATGCGTTACGAAGTTTTTCTAACCCAACAATAAACTTGCGAGATGTCATTTTACCTACAGGTGCAAATATTTTTTCTTTTAGGAGTTGACACCCCTTAAAACTAAGTCTTCATATTATTGTAGCAAAGCAAATATAATCAGGTTGTATAACAAAATACAATCATTTTTTATACAATGTTGGGAGTCGACCCACCTGATGTAAAGCGATTACCGTAGCCTATGAACGCAATGTATAAAAAATTAAGACCACTCGCGTGATGCCTCATCTACTGATAACATAGCAAATCAGCAGCTTACTGGTGAAATCACTCACAATCCTGGGAGTTGTTATTTGACTGCGGTTTTCAGAAAAGTGCAAGCACTTCTCCAGACGGGCTGTTTTAAAGCGCCCTACCTCTCTTAAAAACACCCAAACCAATACAAACAGACATGTTCATGTACACAAATCTTTGCCTAGTGGGAATCGAACCCACGAGCATTGGTGTCAAAGTAGTGTTACTAACCACTGCGCCACCGAGCTCGTCGTAACTATTCGCTCGCACACATAGATCCACAAGCTACACGCTGGTATGAACATACGGTCATCCTTATAAAATTGGTACCTATACAACTTCCCAGGTGGCTTCTAAATGTAAACATTTAACAACAAAATTTTGGACAATAAAGATAATCTGTATATCTAATAGAAAATAATAGAAGAATAAGCAAAAACAAAACAGCTGAATACCTTTTTCTCTTCCGTTAGTTTTCATCAACTTTCTTTTCTTATTTTTTTTTTGCTTCGTAGCTGCTAACGAGCCCTAGTGTTAGCAACGGAAATATTTGGAAACAATAAAAGAAATTTTGGAAACATACATGGTTTATATTATGTTTTACGCAAAATTTTAATAATGATCGTGGTCAAATTTCAACCATTGGGGCAAAATAAAAAAAACATACGAAAGATATATATCCCCGCATTGACGTAGGTAAGGATCAGAAACGAGGGCTTTCCCCGTTATGCTGGACCACACAGCGATGGAGAAATAACATGTTGACGTAGCCCCTAAAATAGATATGCCGAATGGGGCAGAATAGTCCGGAGTAGCCGGAATTGGATGGATAATGAGAACCGAAGGATCGTATTACGTAGCTAAGAGCGTATGGATCTTTGCTTTCTAAAAGCAGAGCCTCTTCACGACAGGTATAAAAAAATATTCACCTACATTGAACTATAATTGCTAGCTTTTATATGTGGTACATATTATCTCTATCTATCTATGGTGATACGGACGTTTTCCTTACTTTAGCCAGTCCCTTTAAAATTCCCACTTTAAAACTTTTTAATGTACGTCATAATAGCAAGTATAAATCTTATGCTAAAAACCTCACTCGGAAAATCCCTCGGTAAGACTACTCTTTTGTACAGCTAAGTGCACGTGACACTTTGAGCTTTATACCGTTCTTATGTCTTACGCCATAAGAGCCATAATAGGAATACCAGTGGCGCGTAATTTGTGTAAAATGTTATTTATACTGAAAATGGTAGCATTGCTAAAATAACGTAAGCCTGAGGCCTCTTACTTCTTGAATATATAGCATAGGATACAGGCTCATGAGAGTATTCACTAGTTAGGATGAGGCTTACCGTCGTGCAGGTGGTCGCGCAGCAGCAGCAGTAGCGGATGCCGCGCGCGTCGGCGCGCCTGCTCGGCGTGCAACGCGCGTGCCTTGCGCTCCACCAGTGCAACCAGCACTGCCTCCAGCCGCGCCGCGCCGCTCTCTTCCGTGCATACTGCTTTGTCGACCGTCTGAAATACCATAGATTATTTTATTAGAGGAGATAGATACTTCTCGAAAAGTAGGATAGTTATGAATTTTATCTACAAAGTGAGGATTTTAGTGGTAAAGACGACAGAACGGACTGTGAAGGAAGGGTGAACAGCTGATTATTATTTTTATGATTTCTAGGTGGGTTTACATAGTTTTTGTTTGAAAGCACCTAGCTCTCGATTAGTTGCATAATGAAATAAGCGTTCGTAATTATGAAATACCTAAACACCCCTAGGGTTCTATTGGTTCCTTATAATCTTGGTGAAATTGCAACTTCATTGAAGTCGATTTTATCGGTTTTTAAACCTTGTAGTTCTATATAAATCAATCTCAGTGCATCTCGTGACAGTAAGTAAAGCATAGAGGGACTGCCTATATTTCACAAAATAGCTCAGCCAAATGATAACCACTTAGCGGGTTGTTGGTTCCTGCAAATGACTGAGGTTACCAGTAAGCTCCTATGGAAGTGATACGACGGTAACACTACTACCGTAACGTAATACACGTTCCGGTACTAGTTAATTGAGTAGTGGGTCGTTTGCTTTGCCTCCCAGCGTTGTATGCAAAAAACTAAATACCAATAATTCTTTATCAACAATTGCAGCATCTATTCATACATATTCTGTGAACTATTTCATAGTTTATCAATATTTGCAGCTCTTACTTGTCACTATCTTTATGAACCATTTTATAGAGAATGTATTTGAATATCTGCTCTCCAGCAATATGAATGGTCATAATATATAATACGAGGTGTGACAGAAAAGTAATGAGACGGATTTTTTATTTACCAAAGTTTTTAGATTTTTTAAACATCAGTGTTATCCCCTTCAAAGTAGTTCTCTTGGGCAGCTACACACCAATGGAGACGTTGTTCCTACTGTTGGTAGCACCTTTGGAAGTCTTCAACCGGTATCGGTTTCAGCATGTCCGTTACACTCTTTTGGATGTTATCTAAAGTCCCGAAATGACGTCCTTATTTTTAGTTTAGGAAAAAGGAAAAAGTCACAGGGACTGAGGTCAGGTGAATAGAGGGCCACAGAAATACCTTTTAAGGTCAAAATTCTGTTATGGCGAGGACAGTGTGACATGAGGTGCTGTCATGATGGAGCATCCATTTGTCTGCAATGTCAGGTCTCACGCGAATGACCCTTTTTCTGAGCCTTTCAAAGACGTCTTTATAAAAAAAAAAAACTTGGTTAACAGTTTGTCCTGGAGGAACAAGTTCTTTGTGGAAAAAAGAAAAATTGACAAAAAGACAAATCAGCATTGATTTGATTTTCGATTTGCTCATTTGAGCTTTCTTTGGTCGAGGAGCGCTTGCAGTGTGCCACTCCTCACTTTGCCTCTTGGTCTCAGGATCGTATTCAAAAATCCATGATTCATCACCTGTGATCACACGACTATAGAAATCTTGTTCATTAGCGATTCTGTCAAGAAGATCAAGACACGATGTTTTTTCGAATGTCCTTCTGCTCAATCATGAAGTTTTTCGGCTCCATTTTGGCACAGACTTTTCGCATGTCTTTGAAGTTAAAGGCCTCCCTTGAACGGTGTTCACCTTCAACGTGATCTCTGCCTTCAAAAGTGATATGTGCCAGCGAAAAACTTAAGCTCGGGATAAAAAATCCTTTACTATATAGTTGCCTGGCTAATTATTTATCTCACCTGACATAGCGATTTTAGTTTTAACTATTGATAAAAATTTAGTTTTTACTGGAAGTTTTAGTTTTTATATCTGATCCACTCACATATGGATCCTCCTGAGACAATAAAATATCTATTTATCTATAAACTCTACGCCAAATGCCAAATCCCTTACGGGATAGGCTCGGCACATCACTCGATCCGTAAACACCTCTCCCGCTTCTTTAACATTCATTGAACTTTGCACGCATGCTCGTTGTTTCCTAAAACCCCTGACAAAAAAAATAACTATTGATAAATCTAATATACTAAGTCTGGTCAGATAAAGACTAAGTTGACTGTAACAATTCCAACAATTGACTTTTTCAGTACGTTTGTTTTTACGACATTAGGTGGCAAGTAAGCATACATATACAAGGAGCGTCACTCGCGCATCATCACTTTGCTTTGTTTGCTGTGGTAATAGCGGGCTATTACCACAGCAAACACACAGGAGCTTACTCACTCGCACGAATAAAACAAACCTCTAGGGAGTTGTTGTTTGGCTGCGGTCTTCTGTTAGAGAGCATCGTTACTTAATTAGCTGGCAGCATCGTGTGCAGGAGTTTCGACTCTAAAGATAATAGTATGTATGTGTGTATGTATAATTTCAGGCCAAATCCCTTGCGGGGTAGGCAGAATGAACCGAGCGCTACATGAGTCGATCCTTACATACCTCACTCGCTTTTTTAACATTCATTCCTCTTCTCATCCACGCTCACCGGTTTCTTAGGCTCCTGACATGACCTTCTGATAAAACACGATCAATTTGATAATAAGTATATTAAATTAAAAATATTAGTGAACCACATACCTTAAAATGTGACTAAACACAAGCAATGGTTGATGATTTACGGGTAAGTAAGGGTAGTCCCTAACTATCGTGATATAATTAAGGGGCACTCACGTCGGTCGACGGCTGTCGCATGGTGAGCGCGCGGCCGGCCCATGTGGCCGATCATCGCCTCCCGCCAGACGCTAGCGAGCGCCACCCCACACCTGCGCAAACCAAACACACCAAAATTACAAATGAAGAACATTCAAATAACTGGCGCAATGAATAACTTCATATTTGTAATGACTTATGTTGAGTGCATTTTATGAACTTGAGCTTGGTTTTCCCCAGATTTATGTTATTAGATCCATATCTAAATATGGGATATGCAAGGGCTGGATTTGCGTTATTTTTCGATTTTTCTTTTTATATCATAGCCATCGTCTCTGCATTCGTATGCGATCGTCTCTAAGAACTCCCGCTATCTGAATCATGATCCCCTGTACCCATGAACTCCGCTGCCTTGACTACTCCAAACGTCTCTATGACACGTTTTTCAACTCTCTACAAAATATCCTCAGGCGCTGTACATGCTAGCATGCATCTACTAACGGTAGTGGCTTCGTCTTCTTCTTCGGTTCTTGCATCCGCGGACGGATGCGTATGGGCCTCGAGCTATGAACTCCTTGCCAGGGCTTTATTCGGCAACGAACCGCTGCGAATAATTTAGTCTCGCTAAAATCGGAAGTGGAAGTAGAGGAAGTAAAATAGGGTAAGTAGACGGACTCTTTGGTATCGGTGAGAAATTTAAACACAACTAAGTTGTCTGAAGAGGACAAATACGACGTATAAATGAACAATGATGACACGTAGAACATACACGTAGGATATACACGCAGAATGGATTTTTGACTAAAGACTCTAAAGACAAGAATGACGAACATACATATAACGCATAAGAAAAGGATGTAGGACCCGAGGAACATCAAGACTCACTTACTACGACCGAATTCATGAACGAGTGAAGGGTACCTATAAGGACCGACTCATGTGGCACTCGGTTCTCTCTACCTACTTGCAATGGACTAGATAGGATGACTACTGCACACTTTAGATGATATTTTAATAATAATCCCTGAGTAATAATTACTCATTTAAATAAAATAATAATATTAGTAGTAATAGAATATTTGAGCCGTACGTTTAGTCTGGAGAATCAGCGAGTTCCCGAGCTCTTCGTCGGTCGGAATAGAAACCGAAGAAGGGCTCTAAGCTCATATATGAATTCATTTACCGTCAATAGATAAGTCGTTAAAGCTTTATGCCCCCAGTCGAGCCTTTTTCTGTCACTACGGGGAACCATCCGAGTGGAAAGCTACCACCTGCAGAAAGTAGTGGTCAGATTTGATATTTATGATAAGCGTCTGGCCTACTTGTGTAATATGTAATAACATTAATGCCTCCAGATGTCATATCAATAACCATTTTTATACATCACTAGAGCCCCCAGCATACAGTCTGTCTAATGTTAAGCGGGATTCCAAACCATTAGCAATAATCTCGATACCTGCCGACACCTGTTCATGTGTATATTATTCCATTGATAACCCTTGGAGAGGGTCGCGGCGGGTTCCTTTACATCAATCTTCTCGAGGAGCCTCTCGTGTATTGTATCTATATCCCCGGGCACGCCTATTAAATGACTAGAAAAATACCCGTTTTAGAGAGATCGTAAATGGCTCTATTATATAGACAAAAACAATTTAGTTTCTTTCTCTTCTGAATGTCAACCGATTTTCAGGGATTCGTACCTCAAAAGGAACATCGGAACACTTTTAGAATCACTTCTTTGTCCGTCTGGCAAGATCCTTTTTCTCAGGAACGCGTGGTGGTATCAAGTTAAAATTAATAGCAAATAGGTACTCAAGTTTGCAATCACTTGCACAAGTGACAAAATCAAACTTCTAAGCTAACGCAATCAAAGGATATAGCCATATATATGAATAGCCATTCATGCCGCATATTTTGCCACTCACGAGGGAATCCAAACCTATAGAGTACTTCAAGTTGACCTAGAATCATGAAATTTTACAAGGAACAATGTCATGTATCACAACTAAAGGGAAAGACCTAAAACCATAAGTTTGCTTATTTGCAATTGGTAAACTAACTATATCGATGCATGGGCGCAACAGTTTTCCAACGGCAAAGTTAAGTTTCTCCCTCAATCCAGTTTATTTTATCGATTATGCAATATTCGGTGCTTTTTCGGGAAACATTTTAGATACTGGATTCCTGTGATGTATGAATTATTTACATACCTAATTTTGTACAGAATTCTGACGGTGTGCGAGCTCGACCAACCGACTCGATTTTTTCAAAATATTTACTTTAAATATTTATATGCAAATTCATAGACATTTTTTTTTCAAATTAGATTAAATTTCGACCATTGGGGTGACTACTAGTATTTATTAAATGACTATGAATGTTAAAAACGCACCAAAATTAACCTAAAACAAAGCTGTCAAGTGCGAGTCCGACTCGCGCAGCGAGGGTTCCGTAAAATATTCGCAAAAAAAACTTTTTTGTAATTTAACTACAAATTTACGGTTTTCACATTTTACCTTTACTTGTGCTACATGACATTATTTCTTACCAAATTTCATGATTCTAGGTCAACGGGAAGTACCCTAGTTATAGTATAGTTTTTAATTTCCTTGCGAGTGTCAAAATATGCGCCTAAATGAGGCATAATCAGCCGTATCTTTTGATTGCGTTGACTTAGAGTTTTATTTTTTCACTGCTCGAAGGGATTACAGACCTGAAAGTTTGTTATTAGCTGCAGCTAAAAATATGTAAATATCAGCCGCTGCTTCTTCAGTATCCCTATTGACTTCAATATCCCGGAATTATCCGTCGCTACTTTTTCATAATCCCGAAATATACCTCCTGCCTTATCAGTCGCTGCTTCTTCAGTATCCCGGAATATACCTCCTGGCTTATCAGTCGCTGCTTCTTCAGTATCCCGAAATATACCTCCTAGCTTATCAGTCACTGCTTCTTCAGTATCCCGAAATATATCTCCTGGCTTATCAGTCGCTGCTTCTTCAGTATCCCGAAATATACCTCCTGGCTTATCAGTCGCTGCTTCTTCTGTATCTCGAAATATACTTCCTAGAAATATCCTTACCGATTGTCGTAAACAAAAAGCACTTTTCATTTTATTTTGGGGTCTAGTTCAAAGACAGCTTAGGTTCGGTTGAATTTCTGTTAAGGTTCGGTAAATACTCCGTCAAATAGTAAACAATAATGCTTGAAGCTCAAAAAGTATCACTCGTGCGTTGGCACCTTCACTGCTACAGTTAACTCACAGCAACTGTCTAAGTCCAACTTAGGTCGGGTTTCGCTTTGATTTCGTAATGGTATCAAACGTTCTACGTTAGGTCAGAGATAACCGTATATGATGGGCAAACGGAGGGCCGCGCGAGGGGTTTATGTGGAATCAATTTTCTTCTTTTGTACCACTAAAAACGAACTCGTCTATAAAATTCGCATGTTCAACGAGCAAACGTTATATTGTTTGATAACTGGCCTTAAACTGATGCATATTTGTACTAAACGAGACTTAAATTTACCTGTCGTATGTAATTATTTCAGACCGTTTGTTTACAAAGATGATGTAAATGATATCAGTGGCAGATCGACCGAACCAAGAGTAGCGCTATCAAGATTTCGTTTTTACCTTTTCGTACCGAGCCTTAATCATAGTTCATCCACATCAACCCTTACTCATCCCACTGCAGGGATACGGGTCTCCCTTCAACCGAAGGGGTTTAGAGTGTACTCCACCACGCTGATCAAATGCGGATTGGCGGAGGCCAGTTATTTTCAAGCCGCCCGAGGGCCAGTGACTTAGCTTAACGACTGTCATCTATGGACAATAGCCGGGACCGACGGCTTAACGTGCCCTCCGAGTACGGAGAACGTCCATATAGATAAACCCATCATAGACAGGCTGCGGTTGACGTTGCTTAATCTGCGTGTTCGGTTAGGATGACACGCACAACGACGCCATCGAGCTCTCTATAATATATAATATCCCTATAATATAACATCTCTACAATAAAGACTGGTATTTGTGCTATATAAGTAGCTGTAAAAGTCGTCTTCGTAGCAATGTGAGTTTGGTAATAAATGCGATTTGTGTTTGTTATCCCAACGTTTTATTATCCCCGTACGATGGTACAAACAACTTTCATTGTGGTACAAATAACTCACGTTTTGGTACAAACACCTATTATGGTACAAACCTTTTGTACCTTGCCGCTGTACTTAGATCAAGTTAATTTAATTGATATTCAGTTCATTGATAACTATATTTGGTGGAGTTTTTTTTTTTATTTAACATGTCTTACATATAAATTATAAAAAGATAATAATCTTCATTTGCCATTGGGACTCGCGGGTACATACACATGCTTACATTTATATCTATATATATATATTGCATCACCGTGATCGTCAGTTTTGCCTCAATAATCCTTTAAAAACCTCTTTACATGAGGCAGGGAGCTAATTCCACAACTTTAGAATTCACAAAAGGAAACTTCGCTGGAACTACAAAATTGTTAGTACAATTTTATGGCTTAAATTTTATAGAAAGTTTTCATTTGTAGAATACAAGGACATGGTTTGCAAAGGCGGGCTTATTCCTTCGAGACAAATCTTCCAGCCAATCATTGCTTTTGAGTTCCTAAGTGGAGTAATAAATGGCGGTGATAAATAAATAAACAATCTATCTATCTATCTATAACTTCACGGCAAATCCCTTGCGGGGTAGGCAGAGAGAGCCCAGCGCCACGTGACTCGATCCTTACATACCTCACTCGCTTCTTTAACATTAATTGCTCTTTTCATGCACGCTCGCCGATTTCTAGGGCGCCTGACCTCACCTTCTGATAGAACACGACCAATTTGATCATGGTACGTAAGTCTTGGCCTTCCTCCGCTCCTACATCCTCCATCCACATTCAAATTAAATAAATAATAATAAAACAATAAGATAAATGTTTCCAATGTGAGTATACATTTAAGCTTGAGGAACATAATACATTACAATACCTTATATATGATGGAAATGTGTGAAAACTCGAGGGATTCTGTTAACCGTTAATTAGGGCAAAAGGGCCGACCGAAATAAAAGAAAAACCTCACAATGTACTCGTTTAAATTGTATCGTTGCCTTCATTTCATAGGGATAATTAATCGTGTACTATGACTTTCGTATATTTACACGAAGTCACGAAGGACGGGTTCGTATACTAAACAACTAACCGAGATGTAGAGATCATCAAGAAATGATTAATATGACTTCTATTAATCATCTTTTGACGCTACGGTGATATGTTGAGTACTTATGTAAATGATGTTGTTCCAGCAAAAGATTGGAGCTTTATTGATATATGTTTGCAATAAATACGAGTCTATGAAAATTAATGTGGCAGTTCCGAATATACTAAGCGAGTAAAAATGATATCAAGCCTAAACAGAGACATAAATCATATTGCCATACATCAAAGAGTCCATAAAACTTATACACATTGGCAATATTTGAGTTATAACACTCTATCCTTTTTAAAGCTGTAGATAAGCTTACGTGTAACCTGTCGATTAGCAAACAATACTCAGCCGAAGGACAGGTAGAGAATAGATATTTTGTTAAGATCAGCCTGACAGGGGTAGTAGCCTTGGCGGGCTGCTCTTGACAAAATAATCGACATGCTAACCTAAGAGAACACCGCCAAGGAAGAATGTCCTGGAGAAGTTTTGTGTTTATGCTAGTTAGTAAGATAATAAGGAAATTTGCATTGCATTGGCAGCAAAAGTAGAAGTGAGTGTGGCAACGCACATATAACGCTTCTTATGTTTCAAGACTACGGTAGCCACTTAACTCGTACCTGCCGAAAAAATCAACTTTCTGACCCCAAGTGTTTTAAAAAATTGATTCATTGATCATCGAAAATTGTTTGAGATAAAAATAGGTAATTTATTCGCTGGAAAGTGTTTGACCTGTATGTAAGCCTCGATTTTTGTAACTAAACGTACGTAATGCAAAGCTGTGAATTTTAAATTATAATAATCCTGCTGATGTTCTCAGAACATTGGGAGCTCCATAATACTCGTAGATTAGTTATGACGTAATGAGCGTTTAGGCAGATAAAAAATAATTCCGAAAATTTTGACGTGATGACTCTTTGTGGTATGTCCTGCGACCTTCATTCTCTTAGTAGTACGACACAAAGGAATTTCACGCGCGAATTTTTTTGGTGGAAGTTTCCAAATAGGTAAGTACCTGTACCTAAATGCTACCTTGTGTTACCGTCAGTGATAGAGTGTCCAGCAATGGTTACTTGAACATTAAAGGTCATCGATCGAATCGGTAAGGATCGATTCCCGTACAAGCAAATTTTAACTTTAAGTCTTAGTTGGGTGTATGGGGTAAGTATTATAAGTATAAACAAGTTATTATTATATATATATATATATATATATACATTATTATTATTATTATTTTTAAAGTTAGATAGATACAGAAATATCAGTGTCTCTAAGTGGTAGATTCCCTTAGTTTTTTCTGTACACACATATTGAACTAAAGTTCAAAATATTTATTTTTATTAAAACAATCTAGCAGATAGTATATAGCACTTGTGTGACTATATGTGTATAAAACTGTGAAATCCAAGCTGTTACGAAAACATATTTCCCCGTAATAATATTATTAATGCTTAATTGTAGGGAACATACATATCAAAAGGCAACATATTTGCAAATTTAAAATATTACATTTATTATGTTTAAGAAGCTCGTGTAAAATAATAGGGTAATTCCACGAAGCAAACTTCATTTTGAAAAGTCTACCTTTGACATTGATTGCAAGGCTAAACAATGTTAGTGTTGTAAATATACTTTTAATAATACATAAACATAAATTATCTTTATAAATAACTATAATAAACAAAATACCTATGACCTCAATTCCTACAAAAGTGTACGGCCAAAGCGAGTGATTATGAGAATTGTTACACGGCCGTTTACCACTCGAGTCACTTTTTCTGGTTCCCGACCTATGCTTGGCGACATCCAACAAATCCCCGTACCTGTAACTCTCTACTCGCTTAATAGCTTGTTTGAAACAATAAAAACAGACAAAACAATTTGAAACTTGTGTGTTGACGTATTGTTTAGTTTTTTATGTCATGCCCTTGAAACCATACATGTGTGACTATTGATTTGTCAAACTACGTTTATAGCGAACCTATTTCTAATTGTGATTTGGATATTGATCGACTGCGTATCACCAAGTATCAGCTATTTCTCTTTTGCTCATTATTGCCTACATTATAAGAAAATGCTTTAGCGATAAGACAACCTCAAGTACCTTTCGTTCAATGAATTCAAAGTAGCAACGTATCTTTTATATGTATTCATTTATTGGTGTGATCTTATTCTACACATAGTAAAAAAAATCTGAGCGAAAAACGATTCTAGAAGAAAAAGATAACGAAACAATTCTTAAAATTACTCTAAACTAATAACTTCGTTTATAAACATTTCTAGGAATTGAGACTATAGTAGTTAATCTATCTATCTATAAGCTTACGTCAAGACCCTCGCTGGGCAGGCACAGTGAACCGATCGCCACATCACGCTGTCCTTACGAACCTCACTCAAATCATAGCTCTTTTTATACACACTCGCCGGTTCCTAGGGCTCAGCTGACTCCACTTTCTGATAACATCCGATCTATTTGGTCGTGGTAGGTGAATCTAGCCGTTCGTCGGTACCTACATCCTTCTACTTTCGCATCGTATATCTGCTTCGTCATTCTTTCCTATTGCATTCTTTCTATATATCCAAACTAACGGAGCCTTCTTATCTTACACGAATACTATTTTTTGAACCAACTCTTTTACTCATCACATTACGAACTCTGTCTGCAAGCGTTACGCCACAGATATTCCCTTCCACTTGGTCTCGGTTACACACAAAGCATCTAAACGTCTGTCATTATTACATCTGTCAGTTTTCTTTTACATTCCAGATGCCTAACCAGCGCTCAACTCTCCTCGTCCCGCCTCGATTGGAGCAGCGTGGCAAGTGGCGGCCGCTCCATGCACCTATATTCGCACAGACACGGGGTGGCTCGGTGCACATTGTCACTGGGGACGAATTTCCAATCGCCCGTACACATCGTTTTTTTTAATGTGGCTTGCTAAAATGTCTTCATTGAATTCTTCTTACTTCATACAATGCAATCTACCTGGGTGTTGTACATGACAGTAGACTTATATATGACAGATATATAGACAGCATAGTTAAAAAATCTTCACGAGCCCTTGGCTTTATTATAAGGACGTCTGCTGTATTTCGTAATATAAAATCGGTAAAAATAATATATTGTGTATTTGTACGTTGTTACCTCAAGTTTACGAACACCGCTGTAAGAGATACCATTTTTTACCACTCCATGTGCGCCTCAAAGTTAACGACATCTGTTTTCTTATAAAAATAGCAAATGGGTCAGTGGACAGCCCTGAGTTATTGCCTATGGTTAGCATACGCCACAGTGACCTACGTTTACGACAGCGTGTAAAGCTGCACGCACCAACTATAGACGTAATTCATTCATTCTAAGAGCAACCTACTCTATCAACAGTTCCTCCATGGATGTGGATCTGTTCTGTACCAGCACCACGTCTGTCAGGCGTCACTTTGCCGACAGCTTCTTCCATCACTAGCCTATTTGTCTATTATTTACCTACTTTTATTTTATTGTTTATGTAATTCTGTAACCTTGTCTAACATTATTTTTTTCCTTCATCTTCTCTTTGTTTATGTTAATACCATGTGAACTGAACTGTTCTTCTGTAATTAGCTTAGATTTATTTATAATTACCATTCATAAGAAACAATAATGCTGTAAGACTCCCAAATAATAATAAATAAATAAAATAAATAAATATTTTCTTGAAGCTAAAATAAAAAAGTGTACAGTCGTGTTTTAGACCTATAAATAACATATTATATAAAAAATGTATTCATACAGACTCCAAAAAGGTTTAACTATTATATTGTTAATCGAGACATTTAAAATAAAATTAAAAACACAAGCAAACATCCCACCTGATGCAAAGTTCTTACCGTAAGCTATGAACGCTTGTAATATATGAAGTATCTCTTGAATGTTGTTACCCCTGTTGCTCGCACAGCAAAGGTTTTAACTGGTAATCACACTCACTCACAGGAACACAACTGCTCCGGGGAGTTGTTATTTGGCTGCGGTTTTCCGTGAAATTGAGGTACTTCTTC
Source organism: Pyralis farinalis (assembly GCA_947507595.1). Taxonomy (NCBI): domain Eukaryota; kingdom Metazoa; phylum Arthropoda; class Insecta; order Lepidoptera; family Pyralidae; genus Pyralis; species Pyralis farinalis. The sequence continues at coordinate 17,681,520 of OX382266.1, read as the reverse complement.
AGCCAGATTGCTGATAAAAACATTCAGACTACGATAAACAAACTTGTTCATGCAAACAAATGTTTGTCCAGTGTGGGAACTGAAGCCACGAAACTTGGCGTTAAAGTAGCGTTGTTTTTTTAACAACTTCGACACCGGGCTTGTCTTGTCTTTGTTTTGTTTTTTAGATTGGATTGTTTTGTTACAATCAATCTCGAATTATTAGCCTAGGCAATTTTGGTGAAGATTTAGCGACACACTAAAAAGACAAAACTAAATCTTAAAATTGAAATCAACTTTTGTGAAGTCAATAACAATAAAGATTAAAGCGTTCGACTTAGAACTTAAGTTCGATGTAGCGCTAAAACATTAGTTACCTCTAATTAAACAATTAAAACATGAAGCGCTAGATCGTTCATAGGGCATTATTTTCTCGCGACCAAAGCGTTGTAAGCGCTATGAAATTCTTGGCGCTTACGTGTTTCGTTCAACGTAGTTTATCAACATCGCTGTTTGATTTAAGCAGCGCAGGGCGCTCGCGCGAGTGTGCGTGTGTTTGAGTTTTAGAGATTGGCGATGATGATGCTGGTAATGATGATGGTGAAAGAGTCGTTGAAATTATGGATTTTTCTTAGAGATAAACTTTTTAATGTAAAATAATTGTAATAGTTCTGAAGTGTTAAATTTTTAATGTGTAATATAAATTGTCATGTTTGTATACGATAGCGCAATAAATGAATATTGTATTTTACCACATACATGATAGTACTTTTATACTGATAAATAAAGCAATTCGTGCGAAATTACTCCTTAACCATTACAAAATATTCAAAAATGCACAACGTTAATGTTCAAGTTTTCACTTCTGCCGGCACTCCCGGAGTGCAACCCGTTTGTTTTATAATAACTTATTACTACTCAAACAAAAAACTGAAAATGAATAGTTGTGGTTAACTCCCTGCAACTAGTAAACCGCACAAAGTTTACAAATAAATGGTAGCACGGACGAGCGTATTCATTCTCTTTGAATTCAGTTGCGTTTTTGTGGTGTAAAACAATTTATCCAAGCTCAGAGCAGGCGTTCAATGAACTTTAGCATGTTGATATTACGTAAAATGGGGCAACAGCATAACTTATATTTGTTTGCTGGTTACCCTAAGCTGACAAAGGGTGTAGAAAGGCCCCGAAGAGATTTTTTTTTGCTTGTTACAAGGCAAATCGTCGCCAAATAGAGAAGAATACTGAAATGACATAAGGAAGTGGGTACGAGCACAAATAATAATGCTTTATGTTTATTTATCTGTATTAAAACATACTTCCGGCCGGATAAAAATTGCTTACCGTAGCTTATGATCGATTGCAATACAAGTAAAGTTACTATCGCGTTGCTAGTCGCTGCTAACTCAACTTCTCAGGAGTTTTCTGGCAATTTGTCTACTCGTATTATATCCTACGTATACTAATTTATTCTATTGCTAATACGTACAGAAATACATTAATATATATAATGCGATACAATACAGAGGTTTGGCTACTTTACTTTTCAAAGCTTTTGCCAGTGACTTCTCCAGCTCGAATCGATAATATGTACTCTATGTTCTTCTCCGGATCGAAAGCTCTTTACTTTTATTATTATGCCTGTCAATCTCAGTGCTTTAATCATAAATAGTAACAAACAACAGGCAGCCTAAACTGTTTCTTAGAAGATTTAGATTTTAGTAAAAGGTTAAATATCATGATAGAAGATGTAGATATTTATGTATAAAATAAAAAATTAATACCGTTTAGTACATAAAGGTATAAGGAAGGATATTTATTAATTCTTCCTTCAAGGTAGTCAAATTCGAGACCTATGTTTGTACGGAAATAATATATATGCTATAGGTTAAACAAAACTCAATTAAGTATTCTACATACGAACGGCATGAAAAATGCAAAAAAATAATAGAACAAAGAACAAAGAAAATAGTTTAGTGTAAAAAAAAAATGGGTGCGTGTACTTATGTACGCGCGTGAGAAGTTATACTTCTCTGGCATCATTAAATAACAAATCCCTGGAGGGATGTTGTGTTCATGCGAGTGAGTGACGTTACCCCCGCACAGAAATCGGCAGCCAAATAACAATTCCCTGGACGGTTGTTGTGTTCAGCCGAGTGAGTGACGTTACTACGTCACGGAAAACTGCTGCCAAATAACAATTCGCTGGACAGATGTTGCGTTCATGCGAGTGACTGACGTTACCACCTCACAGAAATCTGCAGCCAAATAACAATTCCCTGGACGGTTGTTATGTTCAGGCGAGTGAGTGACGTTACTACCACACGGAAAACTGCAACCAAATAACAATTCGCTGGACAGATATTGTGTTCATGCGAGTGAGTGACGTTACTACCTCACTCACTCGCATGAACATAACATCCCTTCGTCCCAATCCCAAAAATAGTTATTTGCTGCTATTTTGAGCATATTTTTCGTGACTTAATGAGCCGTTTATCGGGCAGCTTCAACCTGTTACTTTTGTGTTACAGTATCTAAAAAATTCACTCATCATGTTTTCATAACGCGCCTAAAGAAGTATTAACTTCAATACAATTTCATAATCATTTAATTTAATTTGAATAAATACATGATTCAGTAAAGTCACGTTTGAATTAATCCTATTTCGACCGTATTTTTTCAAATCACTAAACAGGTAATATGACGTAGGTAATTAAAAAATTGTAGCCTGGTCTATGTACAAAATATAATCAAAAAAAACTTTTATTATAGATCCCTGATGATTCCCCTATAGGGGAAAATTGTTTTGTATATCGATAGACTATGCATTTTTGACGATTGTATAAAGTATAAGCGACATCCCTACGTGTTTAGGCTATTATCGTTCGCTCGGGGCTCGAGTCGGCCTACTTATTTGATTTTACTATGCTACTAGTGATCGTCCCGACTTAGCACTTTATTTGAACAAATAGAACGTAACAACAATTTCATTTTTTTTTTTATAGAGCGTTGACAGTTCAAAATAATAGAATATATAAAAGTGGTTCTTGTTACTTAACTACATCAGCTACATGTTTTACCTAGTGACCATTTTGTGGATAATGATGATTACTATAAACATGTTGCACATTATTGCAGTGCAATACAATGCAATGGAATGCAATAATAGAATCGGTAATTATTTTAAAATTAAATATAGACCGTGTTCTTCTTCTGAGTGTTATCCCGTTTCCTAATACATAACGATTGAGGGGGTCCGCCACCTAAGCCTAAGCATTTGGCGAAAATACTGACATTGTACAGATGTAGCAACTTTCGTCAGACCTTCGCCTCCGCGAATTGGACGCTGTTGATGCGTCGTTGATTTTCAGTAAACAAGTAAATTAGTCGCGCTTCGTGCCTTTACAAAAATGCTGTAAAAATGCCTTAAGCGAATAGTCGCGTTCCGTACGTCCGAATTATTTATTTATTTTTATAGTCGCGCCAAAAGCTATAGCACGAAGTGCATAGAGTTAGAAATATACCGAGCACCATAGCCGGCGTACCAGAGGGAAAACCACACCTTTCTTAGATTAAGTCACATATCTATAACTTCACGCCAAATCCCTTGCGGGGTAGGCAGAGAGGACCGAGCGCCACGTGACTCGATCCTTACATATCTCACTCGCTTCTTTAACATTCATTACTCTTCTCATGCACGCTCGCCGGTTTCTAGGGCTCCTGACATCACCTTCCGATAGAACATGACCAATTTGGTCATGGTAGGTAAGTCTTGGCCTTCCCCGGCTCCTACATCCTTCCACTTTTGCATTGTATATCTGCTTCGTCATTCTTTCATCTTGCATTCTTTCTACATGCCCGAACCATCGGAGCATGCCTCTTCTTATTTTAATCATCTTAGGTCACATATCTTTCAAAATATAATTTCTTGGACTTATGGGTTTTATACGATGTTATCCTTCACCACTGAACAAGTGATAATAATAAAATATGTACATAAATCCGCAAACTTGAATTTAGTAGTACACCAGAATTCAAACCAAATCAAATCTTTACTCTCTATAATATTAGTTCTAATTTAAAACACTAATTTGGAAATATGTCCATTTACCTAAGTCAAACTTTAATATATTTTTTTATCTATCGCTTGAATAAATATTAAACATGGAACGATCCTCTAAATTGTATGCAATATAACAATTAAGTGCATTATAATTTTTGGTATTGTGGAATACCGCATATCATGAATGAGGACAATGAAAAATTATTATTAATTCAGCTTAACGACCGATATACCAACAGTTTTTACTGCATTGCGTTCATCCAATACAGGTTTCGTGATTCTGCGGTTTTGTCCATTATGCAAACATACCAGGCCATTTCACTGAACAATTATCTCGCGAAATTCATTTGCATAGAAATGAGTATACAGACTACCTGTGCAGCAGCTTGCAGAGCTAATAGTGAATTTTGCTAGGTCAGCATAACATACAACTACCTATTTAAGTTCAGAATAACTAATAAATTTTACATCAAATATGTGTGCAGTTATATAAGAACACTATCTCAAATTACTACTTAACATGTACGTGTGTTAGATGCTGCATTTTCTTTATATAATATTAATGACAATAAACTTTCAAATAAGAAAACATAGATTACAAGTATATGTAAAAGATATAGATAAGAAATAAATAAATTTGTATCCATAGTTGAACAATTTTACGTACTCTGAAATAGCATTTATTATAATGCGTCATAGTAAACCACAATTTAGGTAAAACCTCACCTAATTCGTACTATACAAGTCATTTTTGTGCTCACGATTGGCAATGTGGTTTTCCCTGACACATTGTATTTAATTACTCGTACTATATATACAACTAATTATATAAATCAGTGAAAATCGCTCATTTATAGACACTTCTTCATACTACTGAATCAAGAATCCATGAAGATTTGTGTAATGCCGTGTATCACATCAATATTCATAAAGATGAGGCAATAAAGTTACATAGCACGTGAAAACTATAATGAGAGCAAGTAAAATTTCTGGAGGTTAAGTATAACCATTCTAGATTGTTCCAGAATTTTAATATTATAATTGAGGCAAAATGCTTTTTTATTTATAGTTGATAGGTACAACTGTGGCTAGCAGCAATATTATTGACGTACTAAAATTATTATTTGCATCTTACAAGCACTGTACTGCAATTTCTAGTTGCTCACCAACTAGAAATTGTTCTAGTTGGTGAGCAACTAGAAATTGCAGTACACCTAGGCGTGTCTTCGATGTTAATCAAATGGTGCTAGTGCGAATTTATGGGGGGAGAAAACTGGCACAAAGGCTCCGACTGGGGAAAATGCATCTACAGAAGATTTTGTAACAAGTAATAGATGTATTTATCAATTACCTACTACGACTAAATTGGCAGTATTTATCAGAATGTGATATCAAAAACCCCAAGAATCCGGCGAGCATGCATTAATATTAAAAAAGCTATTGAGGTGTGCAAGGATTAAGGCATGTGGTACTCGGATATCCCACATACCTCGGTCCTTGCACACCTCAATAACTTATTTAATATTATTAATGGTGATAGGTAAATGCAATGTTGATTGCTTTTATTCCTGATTGTTTTAAGTGGAATTACCAAGAAGTTCCTTAGTGGTGGCTGACACTTTGTTTATATTACTAGGGTTTCTGGCTATGCTAAACACTATCAGATATGTTTCTCCACATGAAAAGAAAAAAGAAGTATAAAGTAGGTAGCTGTTACATTAAGAGGTACAACTATGCCTTCTCGTAGCCCTGTCAATATCGATTACAGAATTAATGGATGATAAATAATGTTCCGGCCATCAGACTGTCTACCATAATGCGAATCGATCAAATATTGTGAATGACTATCACTGAACTCCCAAACAGATTTTGTATACGTAGAAATTGTTAGCTGTGTCTAAGTCACGATACCAACCCACACTTGTTCAGTTGCTAAGGTACAGGTTTCTCTTTACCCAAAGAATCGAGCTTCTATAGAGAATACTGTACATGCTGTTCAAAAGTAGGCTGTTCAATAGTAGCTAGTATTTTCAAGGTACTACAATTTTTAATTCGATTTAGACATCACAATTCTTTTTCTTCTTAACGTTATCCCGTTTCCAAATACGTTAGGATGGTCAGTGTCAGGTCTCCACAACCCAAAGCCAGACCAGATCTTTCTGAGGTTAATTTGCAATCATAAATTTTTCTTGCCAACTTTTTAAAGCCAACAGTAAATACTCTATAAAGTTTTTAATTGAGATTTCTTAATGTACAGATATAACTAAAATCTTATTACTAACTTCTTTATACTTGTGCCAAGAAAACAAATCATGGCAAATATCCCATATCAATCCTAAAAATCTCGCATGTTTTGACATTTTTCTTAACATATACAGACTATATATTTATAATATACCTAAGTACAAAATGGTGTATATTTCAGTTCCGTACATATTTTCTTAACGTTAAAAAAAGAAACCCGTATGGTGAGACTTTAGCCATTTGTCCGTCACAGAGGCATATTTTACTCGTAGCAATGTCTAATGATATCTATTTGAAATTTGGAATAGTTTTAAAGATTGCATATTGGCCAGTCTTATTGGAAAGTAAAATGTCATTTTTACAAGCTTTTATTTAACTCGATTTTTCGACCACTTGCCAACAGGCTAAAACTATGCACACACCTTTGGTTCTGAAGACAATATAATATAGTATATTGAATATTATGGTAGAACCAATATGGCCGCCACCACAAAACGGTGGATTGTCTTCTCTTTAAAACTCTATCGATATAGGTATCTAATGAAAGGGTAAGACGAGTAGAATACAATAAGTTTCATGACTTTATTCCAAATCTCAAATTACATCCGACACAAAATGGCGGATGGCATTTCTTTACAGCCTTCTCGATATAAAAGGATCTGAAAAGTCGTATAGTATAAGTGAGCTACACACATCAAAAGTGTCTAGGGATCAACATATATTTTTGCAATAACTTTTCTCCTGATTGATATTAATTAAAATTTTCTTTAAGGATTCATCAAATAAAGTGTTTTCGTTTGTCTACAGTAACGATAAACCAAGTCACCTTTGCATTAATAAAGAAATTTGCCATTTTCATAATAAAGGGATTTTTGACATTTGAACCACTAACATTAAAGTTCGAAAAAAAGACTGAAATAACAGTTTTCTTTAAAATTTTATTGGGTAACTTAAACAATTAATAATCCGTGTTTCTACCGCGAACACTAACAACACAAGAACATCGGTTTGGCATACTCAAAATGAGTTCATCCAAATCACGCTGTGGAATGGCCGCCCATGTTCGTTGCAACAACAAAAAAAGGTCTTCTTGCGACTGGATACCCTCCATATTCGGCAGAGCTCTTCTCTGTAGCATATCCCATGCATGCTCAATCGGGTTCAAGTCTGGCGACTGAGCAGGCCAGGGCATGACATTGATGTTAGCTGCGGCGAGAGTCTGTCTTACAACTCTTGCGGTGTGCGGTCGTGCATTATCATGCATTAACCGAAATAAGGGACCGATTTGCACTTGTAGAGGAACGATGACGTCTGATACAATCGTCTCAGCATAAATTTGAGCGTTGAGGTTGCCTCTGATCCAAATCAACTCAGTTCTTCCGCCGATCCAAATACCCGCCCATACCATGATGGTTCCACCACTATAAGGATGGACTTCCTGGCAGGATTTTAATCGCTGTTGGCGTCCAGGGGTTCTCCAGTGTCGTATACGTCTTGTATCCGGTCTCATACCAAAACGAGACTCATCAGAAAAGCACACGAAACGCCATTGTTCTTCTGCCCAATTTCTGTGTTCAAGAGCCCATTGATATCGAATCCTACGATTGTGCATTGCTATAGGTGGTACCCTTAGCGGTCTTCGGGAATGAAGGTTCACTTCATGCAAGCGGTTTCTGACTGTTTGGTCGCTAATTAAGTTCCCTGAAGAGTGATGAAGCGTCACGGCTAACATCATGGCGGTTATTGTTGGAGCTCTTCGAGTTGTGATTTGAATGTGTCGGTCTTGTCTCCGTGTGGTGCAGCGATACCGTCCTCCATGGCGCTCAGCCACGGTACCAGTGCTTCGGTAACGTGTCCAAAGTCCTTTTTTTGTTGTTGCAACGAACATGGGCGGCCATTCCACAGCGTGATTTGGATGAACTCATTTTGAGTATGCCAAACCGATGTTCTTGTGTTGTTAGTGTTCGCGGTAGAAACACGGATTATTAATTGTTTAAGTTACCCAATAAAATTTTAAAGAAAACTGTTATTTCAGTCTTTTTTTCGAACTTTAATGTTAGTGGTTCAAATGTCAAAAATCCCTTTATTATGAAAATGGCAAATTTCTTTATTAATGCAAAGGTGACTTGGTTTATCGTTACTGTAGACAAACGAAAACACTTTATTTGATGAATCCTTAAAGAAAATTTTCATTAATATCAATCAGGAGAAAAGTTATTGCAGAAATATATGTTGATCCCTAGACACTTTTGATGTGTGTATGTGTGTGACTATTTGAAATCCAGAATGGCAATTATGAATGGAGCATTACGTTTCTGATTCTTACCCATTTCAGGGGTATATGTCAATGTGAATATGGGTACATATTGACGGGATTGAAATTTAATATTGTTTTTCTAAAATATACAGTTAAAATGACTTGTAGCAATTATCCAAGCCAATTTAAAGATGTCCTATAGTTAGGTTAACTTAGGAATATGATAACATATCTTAAACGTATCCAATAGATGGCTTAAAGATGACGTTGAATTATCTTAAGAGAAAAGGAAAGATGACTTAAAGATAACTTAAAGGTGATTTGAAGGTAACTTAATATTACATCCATAAATATGCTTTGTATGCCCAGGCGCTATTGTACCAATTATAGTTTATATATGGTACATAAACTATAATTGGTACAAAAGCAGTTGCGCATTATGCAATGTTATATAGGATCCTGCGTCGCCGCGCCGCAGTACCGAAGAGCCGTTCGGCGCGCTCAGCGGCTTTTCCGTACTATTGAGGCTATGCGGTTGCTTCGCCCGGCAGCGGATCCTTCAGAGTCCGCCACGCAATGCGCTTTGCCACGTCCATTGCTTCGCCATGCGCATTGCTTTGCCACGCCCATTGCTTCGCTACGCGTATAGCTTCCCCATGTGCATTGCTTTGTCGTGGCCATTGCTTCGCTACGCGAATTGCTTTGCCACGCATATTGCTTCGCCACGCGCATTGCTTCGAAACGCGCATTGCTTTACCTGGCGGCGGATATTTTAGAATCCGCCACGCGTGGTGATCAGGCCAGTCACTGTTTCATAGCATTAACGTGGGCCGGTGTATACAACCGAAAAACCCATATGCAGTGCACGGTATAGATGTTGTTTTGGTACCATCGTGGCCACATTGTCACTAGCTTTACGTGGCATATATATACTTTTTTATTTTACAAATTGTTCAAAGAGTGTATTGTGGAAAACGGATGTATGCTTTGACATCAATTAAAAAGGAGCTATGTGCTTGGAAAGCTTTAAAAATATACAAAAACAAGACCGGCACCAACGTGTTGTATGCTTTGATTGACGGGGATCCTCCAGATTTCGCCATATGCATTGCTTTGACAGGCAAGGGATTCATCAGAGCCGACAAGCGCATTGCTTTTACCGACGGGGTGATCCTCCAAACCTGTCTACCACGCAAGGGATTTGGCGTGAAGTTATAGATAGATAGAATATAATATGAAAAGATGTTTATGATTAACTGAGCTTAAGTGATCAACATTTGGAACAAGTATCGATAAACTTGCAAACCTATGTGTAGTTATTATCTTCTTAACTCTAAATTTATTTGAAATTCGCTACTAACCAACTTTACTTTTAGTTGATCGACTATTTTACCTTAAAATTCACTTTATTATAAAGCGGTAAGCAAAAGCTTTACATGATAAAGTGCGCTAATAAAAAAATATCGTCTACTTCGGATGTAGAAGACATTATTATATTATTTGGTATCTTTATGATTAACATCTTAACCATACCAAATTTTAGCTTTCTTACTTAACATAGCTGATATCCCTACAGTTATGCCGATATACAGAGAGACATGATGACATGATAAGAATCACTTACATGCTAAAAAAAACCTTACGAAAGGGAAATTACTACTATACAACTTCCTAATTTTTGTAACACCATTGCAGTGACTTCTACATACCACAGTTACACGTAGTTAGTACAAATGATCTGTCAATCGTAGTCAATTATTCCAAAACTATTATACTAAATGTCAGCTCTAAAATCAATAGCTATAGACGATAGCACTATTTCATGGAACCGTCTGTGACCTCGGCCATAGTAATTTCCATTAAACGCATACAAAGGACTTGACAGTATAACCAAAGATCGTTTGATACAGTCCGCTTTTAGATATTATTGGTTAATTCCTGGGTTCAATATAATTTGTTCAAATTACGAAACGAATTAGTATTTTTTTAAACTACTTCTGGTGGGAAATATGACCACGAGCCGCCTGATGTAAATCAGTTATCGTTGTATGCTCAACGAAATGTTATTTAGTTAGTTATGTTAGAAAAAAGTCAGCTTGTGCATATGTAATACAACATTTTTCGCAAAGAAACTATATATTTATTATGGGCCATTTTCGAGATACAGCTTATCAAAGTTTTCATAGAAAACGTCTTATGAGCAACCCTAAAGTCAACTGTTTACGCGTCGAGTGTCAATTATCTACCGGATTGCCTACGACATATGTCAATGAATGGGCACTTCTCTGATTGGTTTCTTGAACTCACTCGATTTCCGGTACTTAAATATCGTAATACCTACACTTAAAACAGATAACACCTTTTCGTAGTATCAAAACCTCACTAATAACTAAAATAAATAATATCATTATTAATTAAATTACTATAAAGTTCAAGTATGTTATTAATACTGATGAAAAGAAAAGAGAAATAATACCCCACCACCACCGTCGCTGCCACGACTGGCCTGGTCGTCGCTGCAACACGTGTTTCGCCTCTCCACGAAGCATCATCAGGCGCTGTAGATGTTAATCGTAAGAATAACATGCTACAAGTGACTAGGTCACTCGTTGCATGTTGTTCTTACGATTCTCACGACCAGGCCAGTCGTGGCAGCGACGGTGGTGGTGGGGGCATGCGGATTCTGTTCCAGATGGCGGACGACCGCAGCAGCCGAGGCAGAGACTACCGGAGCAGCCATAGCAGCGTCGGCATGTTGCATCAACTAACAGTAGTGGGTGTTTGCCGGCCGGCGCTAGGCCGCACGAACTAATTGGTGGCGGAAGCACACAAAGCAGGTTAGATCAAATTGCATGATTCTTTATATATTATGGATCAAGTGATTTGTCCATAATGACTAAATTATTGGTTTGAGTTAAAATTTCCAAAGCAATATATAGAAAGATAACAAAATTTTCTTGATTGTTCTTCTTCTTAGCATTATCCCGTTTCCTAATCCATTAGGATTGGCATGGTCCGCTATCTATGCCTAAGGATACGATGAAGATACTGATTTTTATATGAAGTGGCTGCCATCAGACCACAACCGAGAGGGAAATGAAGACCTTTCTTAGGTCAGGTCAAATATGTACCTACGACCTACTTAAACACGAAAGCACAAATTTATTGGTACATGCCAGGATTCAAACCGGGGATCAGATGATTAATAGGCCGGTTCTTTATCCACTGGGCTATCACTGCTCGTAAATTATCTTCATTGTTATGAGATAGTGACTACAGGTGTTGTACCTAATGAGAGCGATAAATATCGATCCGTGGTGGAAGTAGAGATCATCATTAAGGTAGATTCAACATTAGAAATTTAAATGAATACAAATTGAGCTCAAGGAAATATTATGAAACATTTTACCAGGTGTTTCAGGGTCCTAATTCAATTCCGAAGTTGGCCATAAAATTTTGTTTCTCTCTAATCTTTAATATAAATCCGAATACGAAAAATAAAAAATAATTAATTCATATAATCTCAGTTTGCCATATTATATAGAGACTGTTCCCACAAATCTACTGAATGAAGGAGCGATATGACATTTTGCTAAATATTAAAGCATCAATATAATATTACTCGTAATGGACTTTTAGACGGACAAACAGATTGACGAAGAAGACTAAAAAGGATTCTAAAAAATTGTATTATATTCTGTGGCCCGGATATTCCTGGTAGTACGACACGGAACTTTATGAGTGATGATTTTTGGTGAAACTTTTCAATTTAGGTAATTAAGCAAAACCTAAAATGTAGTGGTAAATATTTTTTTAAATAAGTCAAAACCTACTTGTTAAAAAAATAGTTACTACTTTTTTCATGGCCCATATGCGACATGAAAAAGTCTGCTGCTTTTCACAGGAACCTTTCTTGTCTGCTCCTTATTTGAACCTATAACTGATATGGATGCGCTTTTTGTTTCTATCTATGAATTATTCTATATAATTTATCCAACATGTAATTGAATTATTTCTTCTTATAGATTTTATTTAACTCTGAGATTACTGTAAGCTATATTTATGCTTCCAACATACTCGACAAATCGAAAATTATTTCAAATTTAGAAAAATGCATGTTTGATCTATAATTTGAAATACAGAAATGTTAGAAAATTGCATAAGTTAAATGCTACAACTTACTTATTGTCCCTCTGAATCTGAATATAAATGACATTTTCCACATTCCGATGTCATGTGTTATATATTGTCGGACAAATTACACAGCACCATCTAGCCCAAAGTAAGCGAAGCTTGTGTTATGGGTACTAGATAACAGATAAACATACGTAAATACATTTTTTTTTTGTAAATACATACTTATTATACATCGAAAATACCCAGACCAAGACAAACAGATATGTCCATGCACACAAATGTTTGCCTTGTGTGGGAATCGAACCCACGAGCGTTGGTGTCAAAGTCGCGGCATTCACGACTGAGCCACTGAGCTCGTCCAACCGATATCGTTATACCGATGATACCTCGCTAATATTCTATGGTCCAATACGGAGATGAGTTCATTCTTCTTCTGAGAGTGATCAATAGGTGCAAAACAACCTGATGACTCTTGACACTAATAAAAATGAATATTTGCTTTCATGTCATGCTGAGGAGGTGCCACCAAGACTAATTGTCTTCCGAGTAGAGACAGAAACTTGTAATATTATACACATAACTGGCACTATCATATGACTAACCAGAGAGTATAAGTACTAGCAGAATGCTGTTTACATAGCATATATACATACATATATTTATGCGAGCGTAATCTGTAATATTTGTAGTACCATAACTTCATTTGTATTGTCACTACAATGTAAGTAAAAACAATGACAGAAAACATTTTTCATTTCATTTTCAATGTTTCATGAATACATACCAGTTTCAGATGATTGAGACTTATAGATAAAATAAAATTTTGATTTAAGTTAGTGATAACGATCTTCCAAATCAGTAATCTGAATACGATTAACATTAATGATTATTACCATTCAGATCGGAAATCGAACGTCGATTTAGGTTTACCTAAAAAGATGTCCAATATCCGATATTAAACCTCCTGATCTAAAATATACGCAGCAGGTAATAATTTTTTGTAGTTTTGATAAAGATTTTTATTAATGCAGGTTGCTTTAATTAATACAGGCGTCGACTGCAATGAACTTGATTTCTCATTTCCAATACATGACGAAAAAATACTCGTAAATATGCGACACAAATATAGAATATACAAAATTTATTGAATTGAATTAGAAATAGTTAAGTTTAGTATACTGCACGTGTTCCAATTTTATAAAATTCCGGGAGGTAAGCACCCACCTAATGTAAAGTGGTTGGCTTAGCCTATAAACGCTTGCTATACAAGCAGTATTACTTATGCGTAGCTACCCATGCTGTTTACAGAACAACTCTGCAGGAGCTTACCGATAAACTCAATAGCCTATAATACGCCTTAGGAGCTTATTGGTGACCTCACTCAGTTGCAAAAACACAACAACCCTCCAAGGAGTTGTTATTTCGCGGTTTTCTGTGAAGTGGTAGCACTTCCTCAGATAGGCTACTTTGATGCGCCCTACCTCTCTCTATTCCAGTATTGCAAGCGATCATAAGCTACGATGACCGCTTTACATTATTCAGCCATATATACATCAATATAAACAAAATGTTATTTAAATATATATCAATACATTCCCTTTACATGTTTGGTTCAGGAGTTGGATGTTTATTTAGGTCAGCCTGCGGATGTTCACCACGGCTTTGTAGCGAAATCACAGGGCGTCTGATGTCGAGGTCTGCTCACAGTCGGGCCTAGGACGCGTGGGCGAACGTCGCGATGCTCCAACACAAAGCCCGGGACATTGTCGCTTGTCATTAACACGGATTTTACTTATACAAGTACGGCGGCACAATACATGCAGACATTTGTTTCTTTTGTTTTACGTCACGTGTGAAGAAACATGTATATACGATCCGCCTGATGTGAAATGATCACCGTAGTTTATGAATTCTTGGAAAACTTGTCAGAATCGCATATGCTGCTAAGACAGGAACTCCTAATCTTCTAAGGAGCTTACCAGTAATTGTCGTCTTGTTGCCAAAGCCTCGTAGTAGACATATACACCACAAACATGTGGTGAGCGATGATTTTTAACGAGCCCGGTAGCGCAATGGTTAGTAACTCTACTTTGACTTCAATGCTCGTGGACTCGATTCCCACACACGACAAACATTTGTGTGCATGAACTTGTCTGTTTGTCTTGGTTTGGGTATTTTTAAAAGAGATACCGTATCAAAGCATGAGAGTATAGAGCTGATGATGGATAGGCTCAGACATGAGCATATCCATAGCAATAATTATATACAAATAAATTTGTTTTGCAATAAATGTATAATCAGTTGCCTTCAACACAACATGGTGATGAAGGCAACCTATTGTGTTACGATGTCTGGACCTTTTAGAACTGGCGAGTGTGCATGAAAATAGATATGAATATTAAAGAATCAATGTGTGTAAAGACTACTCGGTCTTTCTCATGTTCTCGCTCAGTGGTCTCTGCTTACCCCGCTTGGGATTTGGCCTGAACATATAAAGGTCATGAAAGTATGCAGTTTCACACGTTTAGATCCCGGTGGCATAGTGGTTAACAATACTACTTTAACATAAAAACTCGTGGGTTCGATTCTCCTACAGGATAAACATTTGTGTTCATGAACATGGCTTGTTGTTTTAGTCTACATCCACGTCACATAAAACCGCAGCTATATATCAATTCCCTGGAGGGTTATTGGCTACGTGCGAATGAGTGGGGTTACCAGTAAGATTCTTAAAGCCATATTTTTTGCAGTAGCGGTGGCAAGAGGTATTTTCTGTATTGCAAGCGTTCGTAGACTACGATAACCGCTTTACTTCGGGCGGACCGTATGCCTCCTGACATGAATAAAAAAAGAAAGAAAAAAACTAGGTTATTTACTTAGTTCTCGCACGTAAAAGGTGATCAAAGCAGTGAATGAAAGAATCCGAAGTAATTCCAAAGCAAAAGATTTTATTTCGAGATATCAATGTAGCACCCAACAGTCATCATCATCATCATCCGAGCGTTAATCCCGGTCGCGTCCTACGCTTTCGTTTCGGAGCGCAGGGTCCGCTGTGTAATGTAGCACCCAACAGTATGTCCCGTATATTAAAAGAAGACTTTAGACTGGCATCTTAGAAAACAGATACAGGACTCAACCACTGATGATGATTTCATAATGAACAGGATACTTAAATCGAATAACTAGGCCTGTACGCAAAGGAAGTTCATAGAAGAATGCTGATGGTGAAATATTTATTATCTAGCAACACGTTAATCAGAAGTATTCTTCTAGCTGAGTTAATCATGAAAGTAGAATAAACGCGGTTGAAATGCGAGCGCTGCGCAAAATTTGTGGCGTAAGGCTTGTAGACCGTATTCGCAATGATGATGTTAGAAATAGAGTTGGTCTGAAAGAGAGTGTCGGTGTTAAAATAAGAAGAGGCATCCTCCGATGGTTCGGGCATGTAGAAAGAATGACGAAGCAGATATACAATGCAAAAGTGGAAGGATGTAGGAGCCGAGAAAGGCCAAGACTTACCTACCATGACCAAATTGGTCGTGTTCTATCAGAAGGTGATGTCAGGAGCCCTAGAAGCCGGCGAGCGTGCATGAGAAAAGCAATGAATGTTAAAGAAGCGAGTGAGATATGTAAGGATCGAGTCACGTGGCGCTCGATTCTCTCTGCATACCCCGCAAGGGATTTGGCGTGAAGTTATAGAGATAGATAGATAGAGAATAGCTGAGTTAATCCTCATGTCTGTAGAAAAACTGAATTAATCAATAGGGTTTACCATGGGCACTGGTACCCAACTTCAATGCATAGTTTGAAGAGGTGTTAGCAATCAAAGGGTGACTAAACCATTTGTTTAAAAAAGATAGGGCGCATCGAGCAGCCCAAATGGGTAAGTAAAGAAGAAGGTTGTTGGTCCCCTGCGAGAAGTGCAGTTACCAATAACCTCCTAAGGAGTTGTTGTGTTAGCAGCAGGGGTCGCAACGTGCGAGTAATACTTCCTGTATTCCAAGCATTTATAGGCTACAGTAACCACTTTACATCAGGTGGGCCATACTTGTATACTTCCCGACGTTGTATAAAAAAAACTTATTTTTGTGAATAATTACTAAACTTAAAAACCATGACACCCGATCTCATTGAAGTCAAACTGACTATAAATAAAATCGTTATCAAACTTATGTGAGAATAACACGTTACATCATATTTATATGATTTACATCACCATGTTCCATAACCAAGAACGGTTCATCAAAATTCTAAAATCTAAACATACAAACACGGCTGGAAAGAAAAGTTTCTGACTTCACCAGAGCTGTAGACTGTTCGTCATCTAATCCCAATCTTAATCCGTAGTGTTTAAAGACCATAAAGCCATTGAACCTGAAAATATTCTATACGATACTCATTGGGCTATTTTTCCATGGATAAAGTACGCGTTTTAATCGATACTGGTATATGGTGCAAAGAATTGTAGTAAGTAAGATGGAGACCATTGATCATATTTATATGAACTTGATATTTTCATAATGTTATTATTTAATGCGTAATATAACGCACACTATTGTAATAAAGGCTTCAAGTAATAGAAAACACGACGTTGCTTTGTAAAAATATTTACAATATACTCAAGTGATGATAGGAAGTTGTGAACTTACAACTGTTAATTAATAAAATAAAGCTTCTTTGACATAGACACCACTACCGATTGAAGCAACTATGTGAATAGGCATCGACCTCAGAAAGTCGGTTTCATTATTCATTATTATGTTAACAATAGGCCCTAAATTTTATCACTGACAGCAAGCTCATAAGTATTAATGGTCTACCTTGTTATATATATCGAGCTCTAGCAATAAGGATATGTGTTAAGATTTTAACTACATATGGCAACATAATGCTTCAAAATCTGTTTGTCTATCTACTTTAGTGAATAATAAATCTCTCTTGATAAATCATCATTTCGACAAAGCGAAGAAATGCAATATTCAATCCCAATGGTGAGTAAAGTGAGCCTATTTTTTCATAGATCTGTCAATAACATACATGATATCATATTTTATTCAGTATGGTGGCTACAAGGTTGCCAGGAAAATTTCAAATCTGTTGACTAGTCGAAAAAGAAACAGATTTGTCTGGCCAGCGGTTTAGGCTGTGAGTTAATCGGTCAATCATTCAGTTAAGACCAATATTTTTATATTAGGCTTATATTTCATTCTATTCGTTAAAAATTAAGGGTTCGTTCGTTAAATTATTTTAATTCTACTTATACAAACAATTGAATTTAGATATCACAACAGTATGCGAACAATTCCTCAAATTATCCCCATTACGATGGCAAAACCTCGCAGAGCCACACTACTAATAAACCACTAAGCTAATAAACCGAAGGAGAAGTTTATCGAAGATTTCACATTGCCGCGAAGGCGGTTTGCGCCACAATTTCCTAATCATTCCACTAACTTATCTATTATTTTGCCGGCAAATAAGCGACAGAGATGTATTATTTACTTTTGTAGTTTATACAGTGATCTCGTTAGGTGGTGGGTGGCTAGTTACGACAATTGTGATGCTGTAAGTATAGTTACAGTTGGGGTGAATATATATTTATCCCAACTGTCTACGTTGGGAAAAAGGGATAGGCCGTAGGATTTCATTATTTCTAGAGTAATTGCCATAGAACACGGCAATTGCCGTAGCAGTGTTAGCATTGTTCCGCACGACAGACGAACCTGACGTGACCCTACGCCGCTTCTCCGCTCAATAATTATAGAAGTATTCGAATTTTAGAACTTTCCATCTTCCTTGGTTTAATATAAATCTATTCGCATTTTTGCCTCTACGGAAGTTCCCCTTAACATTAAATAAAAAAATCCTGTAACATTCTTCTAGATATACAAAGAAAAGCTGCGTCTTAAATTTTATAATGTTCCATAATTAGTTAAGCTGCCTTCTATTAACGCTTATTAAAATTTTGTCAAGAAAGCGTAAAAAAAAACACGATCCCAATACTCATATTACAATTATCATAGTCTTCGATAATCTGTTTTTTATATAGAAGTTTTTATTTGCTTTGTAACTGACAATGAAGGGGATTAATATATATAGGAATCAAAACCCGTATAAATAATAAAAACAAGCTATATATAATAACCAACTTGAAATGTCATTCTGAACGCCTCTCTAAAACTTGGAGTGCTGAACAGGGTCCGGCTTTATACTTCACACCCGCACATCGGCTGTTGCTTCACAAAAGACAAATCCGACCGCGCATTGAATACTGTTCCATCTCTGGGAAAGCTCCGCAAAGTACCTAATGAGTGCCCCTGATTCATTGCAAAGGTGACCGGTCCGGATTATTGACGACCCTAAACTGGGAGCATCTTCTGAGCCGTTGGAGCTCCGCAGAGAAGTCGCTGCGCTAAGTCACTTTTACCGACTGTATCATGGAGAATGGAGAATGTTCGACGGAACTCTACAACCTTATTCCACATTCCCCGTTCAAGTACCGGAACTACCGTCTATCTCAGCGTGAACATTCTCACACAATCGAAAATATCATCCCATTACCTCGCACTAAACGGTTCAATCAATCTTTCGTGCCGAACCGCTGATCGGTGGAATAAACTACCCAGTAGGCGGTATGTTTCCGGCTCCACATGTGTACAATATTGGATCCTTCAAGAGGAATGCGAAGAGGCACGCGTAAACGCGACGAGATGACATGAAGTGCAAGGGATATTGTTGCTTCTATTCCAGGTCACCAGTGTCCTGCGGCCCGCCAAGTAGAACAGCTGTCACATGCCGTGTCCCAATAAAAAATAAAACAAAAGAAAACGTTTAACCGATTACCATGAAATCCGGCATATCTATGTGTTATTTTACTAAAATCACTGGTCATTGGATAGGCGTCCGCAGGGATATGAACCCTATAAGAGTGAGGTGGTACCTTAGAGAATATTGATAATGTTATACATTAGACCATATTTTTTAACTTGATGTTTCGTATATAAATAAAAATCGTATAATAATGTGAATAATGTAGACAATTGTAATTACTATCAATGATGAAACAATAAATAATAAAAAAAATATAATTTTTCCTTTTCTTTTCCTCCAAATTTCGTCTCTTCCAGTTGAAAATGGAATGTTTGTTTGTTTAATTTCAGCTTAATAATATCAGTTTAAATACAGCCTACGGAGCCTACAGTGCTTGATTTACTTTTATTAATGTAAGAAACTGGTTTTAAGAAACTGAAAGAAAAATTTAAGAAACTGTTCTACCTACACAATAAAAATACAAATTTGGGCGGCCTTCCATTTCTTTGTTTTTGACATACCTAACAATAATTAAAGAACTCTGCTCAATAAACCATAAATGCTCGCAGAAAAGAATTTATTTTTGGTTTTTCATTTATGTAACCCTTATGATAAATACTTAACTTGAATAATTTTAGGTGAACGATCAACACTGTAATCCAAATTTCAAGTCCATTACGTTTACTAATTAGAGACTCATGATGTACGGACGGAGACGCTGTCTTTAATAGAGTCATTAATACAATACCCTTTAATTTTCTATCCTAAATATATTCCTAATTATCTCTTGGTATTTTGATAATAATGTTTTATACCTTAAAGGATAAACTTACGCTTAGTATACGTGTAACGTATTGATTGGATACGCCCGTATCATATCGTTTATATGTGTTTGCCACATACGTTTAATGATACAGCTCATAAACTTTGGTACGATAGGATATTTGTTTGGTTGGATATTTATTAATTTGTTACTTTACTTACTATATATTTAATGTACGTCACAAAGAATGAAATAACGGCTGGGGTACTTATAATAACTTGTATTAACTAAGTGTATTAGGATCTATGTATAAATGTCTGTACCTAAAAGCAAAGCTGAATCTAAATATGATAACCTCTAGACATCTTTAAAACTTATGTAGAGCCTAGATTACACTATACGAATTTATTCAGAAATATTTAAATGGTACTTATTTATTATTGAACCTTTTGACCGCTAAAGCATAAATTCTTCGCCGTGCTTTTGTGTAGCTAAGGTTAGATTACACTTAATGCTCCAAGTTCCATTGTAACTTTTATTACACATGGCATAAGAACAAGAGCAGTACGCAAGTCAAAATGTCAAGCTTGATGTCCGCTTACCTGTACGCCAAATTCAAAAGCTGATAACTTCGTCGTCTTCATCGGTAACTATAATTCTTATATTTTTTTCTATACTATTGGAATAAACTTACTTTATAAAAAAAAATTACTTTATATTCTGATTTTTTGTTGAATTCCACTCTACTTTTTACATCAGTAATCATACAAGCAGTTACGTAGTTATAAACTGTAATATTAGAGAAGGACTATGTCAATTACAATGTAAGCAACTCTTATGTCTTGCTGATGAGTGGCGTGGTGGTAAACGGTATTCAGTGAACCATTTCACTCTAATGCCATTCTCACTGAAAAGCATGATAAGAAAAAAAGGGCAAAGGAAATGTATTAATAGTGCAAAATATAATACATAGTAGTATCGTTTGCGCTATTCGTGGTGCTGATTAACAGAGCATACAGTACGAGAGGTCGTAAAGTACAATGCTTGCTACATCTCTAATATCGTCATGAGGAAGTCACAATCCTTTTGTAGCAAAATCCTTTTGTGACCTCTTCATATTGATATTAGAGAAGTAGTTTACGGATACTTATACTAAAATAACAAACAAAACATATATCACACAAAATATATCCATTACTGAGAAAACTGTCGGTGTTGAAGTGTAACATTGGCCTCTGACCAAAATTAAATAAATTGATTGATTCTCGTAGCAACGAAACGCTACTTTGAGATAGTAACATTTTGTGTCATAGATATTGACTTAATTTTGACAAAATTGATAGCAAATTTACTCACTAACATCACCATTTAGTTTCCTGTCATATACAAAGGCCGGTATATATGATACCGGACTGTTTTTCCATTCTGGTTTCAAAGAGTAGCTTTAGAGTATGTTAATAAATGGTGTAGTGTAGGAGAAGAATACTAAGGGTATATTGAATTGTAATAACTGTAAATATTAATATATATCATACAAGCTTTATCCGAAACAAAAATTGTGAAGTACGTTTTCCTCTCGAAAAAAACGTACTAGGGCTGCCGATTAAATAGGGCAGGAAAAGTTTTACGTATTATATAAAGTTGCAGTAAAATCGCTTTGGTTGTGCTGTTTGTATCTCGCTTGTTTTGATACCATTAAATAGATGGTATTTTAAATATTTAAATAATTTTAAATGGACAAATAAAAAGTAAAGGGGTTTCAATGAACTTTTATTAGGTATACAACGTAGGGAGGCATACAAGCATATGCCCTACAAGCGGTTACAGTAGCCGTAGCAACGGTAACCTTTGCTACTAGCACAGCAACTCCATAGGCGCGTACTGGTGACCTCAATTACTAGGAACCCAACAACCCTCTGGAGAGTTGTTATTTGGCTGCGGTTTTCATTGAGGTGGAGGTACTTCCCCGTGCGGGTTGCTTTAATGTGCCCCACCTCTCTTAAAAATACCTAGCCCAAGGCAAACAGACATGTTCATGCACACAAATGTTCTGTGTGGGAATCGAATTTACACGAACTTTGGTGTCAAAGTAGCTCGAGCTCTATCAAGTCTTTTGAACTATCAAGTTCAAGATTTACATGCAGTGGATCATGTTGGCAAAAGCCGGTAAATAATTTTAGATGTCTTCATAACTATGTTTTCGTGGATAGTCACATTGTTACAACTTTTAGACACAGTTCGTAGTTATTACTATATTTGGCCTTGCACTTTAAAAAAATTAGCTTAATTAATATAATAATAAGGCACAGCTCGCTGTACGCAATGCAGTGCTGGTCCCAACGCTTACTTATGGAAGCGAGAGCAGTGTATGGCAGAGAGAGCATGAAAGTAGAATAAACGCGGTATAAATGCGAGCGTTGTACAAAATTTGTGGCCTAACGTTTGTAGACCGTATACGCAATGTTGATTTTTTTTTTTTTTTTTTTTTTTTTTTTTTATTATTTAGGATAACAAACAATTGTACAGAAGATTACTTAATAACATTACACTAATATTTGAGTGGTTGCACAATCAGCACCATTATCCTCATTTTACTTTAATAAGCAGTTGTGTGAGTCAGTTTACCCACTACAGAAATTATTATAAACATATGTAAGTAGGAACTTTAGTGTCGGAATCACAAAAAGCAGACTAAATCAAATTGCAGATACCATTGAGCTCACATTACTCAGTCAGAAAGTCTAAAATACTCTTCTTAAACAATGCTGGCGACAGTGCAAATAAATCAACATGTTTAAAGCAGTCGTTGTATGATTTCATGATACGCCTTAAAGGAGCACGCTCACCCGCATTCGTTCTGCACTCTTTGGGTGCAAAAAGACGAAAAGTCATAGTGCTGCACGTACGGCCCGCTCTGCTTGGCGTCCGATAGTAAATTTGGTTATTAATGTCACCACAATCAAATTTGGTGCAACATATATTGTACAACAACATCTGATCCATGAGCAATCGTCTCTTGTAGAGTGAAAGAATGTTAAACTTATCTAATAAAATGTCATACGATGATCTACTACGATGACACCTATAATCGATAACACGGAGAAATTTACGTTGAACCAATTCTATACTATCGCTGTATTTATCATAAAAAGGATTCCAAATAACCGTAGCATACTCGAGTTGTGTCCGAATTAGAGACTGGAATAAAAGTAGGTAAGTAGTAGAATGTTTAAAGGGGGTACACGCTCTCAGGACAAATCCATACAATTGATAGGCTTTGTTAGTAATATAGTCAACATGCGCTTCAAAATGCAATTTAGAATCCAGCAATACACCTAGATCCTTTATTAGAGACACTCGAGCAAGTGGAGCACCACAAAGTCGATACTGGTAGTTTAAAACATGTTTTTTCTTTGTAAATACAATATATTTGCATTTAGAAAGACTGAGATGTAGCTTATTCCGCACGCAATAATTAGATAATCTATCCAGATCTTCTTGTAACTTTATGCAATCGTTGTAGTCATCAACGTTTAGATAAACCTTCAAATCATCAGCATATAAAAGAAATTTGGCGTTCTGAAAACAACTATTAATATCATTAATGAATATTATAAACAGCAGCGGACCCAATATGGATCCCTGGGGTACCCCAGATGTAACCAGTACTGGATCCGATGTAAATCCATTGATCACAACAGTCTGAACTCTATTTATAACATAGGATGAGAACCAGCGCAACAGATTTCCTCGGATCCCGTTAAAAGCCAGTTTTTTTAATAATAACAAATGGTCAACTTTGTCGAAAGCCTTGCAAAAATCTGTATAAATAGCGTCTGTTTGTTTACAAGCATCGAAACTCTCAAACAAAAAATTTGTATAAACTATAAGATTACTGACAGTAGACCTCTTCTTTACAAATCCGTGCTGTTCAGGAATTATGACATGGTTTATTATGGGATAAACCGCATTGTGTACTAATTTCTCAAGAGTTTTCGATGGAGTGGATAATAATGATATAGGACGGTAGTTAGTTACATCAATTTTAGAACCATTTTTATGCACCGGTGTAACATTGGCAATCTTCCAACACTGAGGCACTATACCTTCTCGGAGACTTTTATTGTATATGATAAAAAGAGGCTTATTAATTGATTCAGCAGTAAGTTTGAAGAACAGGGGTGGCAACCGATCAGGTCCTGGACCTTTAGTAACATCCAATGACTTAAGTTCTTTAGTCACGGCCTCCAATGAGATATGAATATCCGAAAGTGCATCACAGTAGTCGTTAGCCTGAGGCAAATTCTCTGCTTCAAGATTATTTAATTCACTGTTTTCATACACTGAGCTAAAGAAATTTGAAAACAAGTTACAAACATTTTTAGGGTCATCTGAGTGAACGTCGCTGTATACCACAGTGCTGGGAATTCCAGATCTACTTTTACGACTATTAACGAATCGCCAGAATGTGTTAATGTCATTACGCAAGCCGTCTTCAATGGATTTTATATAATTACGGTAACATTCCTTCGATAAAAGTTTGAATCGATGGCGACAGTCAGAAAACTCTTTATAATCCAATTTATTTCCAAACTTCTTCCACTTAATCCACGCTCTCTTTTTATTTTTAAAAATGTGTATGAGAGGTCGAGAAAACCATATAGGAAATTGATGAGATTTAAAAGGACGTTGAGGAACATATTTTCTAACTATATCATAAATTTTTTCATAAAATACACCAACTGCAGCCTCCACAGGTAGGCTCGATAGTATGGAATCCCAGTCTATCTCATCAATTGCCGTATTTATGGACCTATAATCGCCCTGGGGGAAACAGTATCTATGTGACGGAGAATATGCCATAAGTTTATATGGTAGCTTAAAATTTAAAACGGCAGTAAGTGGGGGATGGAAGTTGTCGACAGGGACCAAAGGGTCCGCCGGAGGCCCGCATACACAGTCGTCTGTATTTACTATAAGCAAGTCTAAAATCCGGTTTTTCTCATTTTTTATATTATTATATTGTAAACCACCAGTTACAGACAGAAAATTAACGAAATATTTCTCTAAAGGTGTACTATGACTAAAATGTGAAGGTAGTAAATAAGGTTTGCCGGTGTCTTCCCACTTCAAGCCAGGTAGATTGCAATCACCAAGAATGCAAAATGTATCGATTCTATTACTCATAATTTCATCCAGTAGCGCGTCAAAAAAGGTCTGATAAGTGGCTAGAGGCTGATTTGGTGGAATATACAAACCACACACTAAATGATATTTGTCACTTATACAAGAAGGCATTTTTAAGATTACATAGTCAATTATAGTAAGTATAGTAAATATTAGAAAGAGAGTTGGTCTAAAAGAGAGTGTTGGTGTTAAAATAAGAAGAGGCATGCTGCGTTGGTTTGGACATGTGGAAAGAATGCAGCAAGAATTACGAAACAGATATAGAACGCAAAAGTTGAAGGATGTAGAAGCCGAGGAAGGCCAAGACTTACCTACCATGACCAAATTGGTCGTGTCCTATCAGAAGGTGTTGTCAGCTTTAAAATCGAGCGTGCATGAGAAGAGCAATGAATGTTAAAGAAGCAAGTGAAGTGTGCAAGGATCGAGTCACATGGCGCTCGGTTCCCTTTGCCTACACCGCAAGGGATTTGGCGACGACCAGGCCAGTCGTGGCAGCGACGGTGATGGTGGCATGCGGATTCTGTTCAAGATGGCGGACGACCGCAGCAGTGGGTGGGTGCCGGCCGGCGCTAGGCCGCATGAACTAATTGGTGGCAGAAGCTCACAAAGCAGGTTAGAAAAAAAATTGATTCGTTTGGAACAAACTACACTTTTGAGTTCCATTCGGCATAACTAGTTTATCGGTTTAGTTGGTTGCAACAGAAAAAGTGTTTTTTTACCATGTTGACCAATTATTTTTTATATGTTGACATTTTCTCGTCAAAAAAATATATAGAATAATATTTGCTGACATAGAAAAATATATTGCAATCCGATACTCTGCAGTGCAAAAGTCAGGATTACACGTCAAGAAATTCACGGCTATAAATGAAATAACTTTGGACAGATCTGCACTATCATCTTTATTCTATAGATATCTCGACTCCATTTTGTGAGACCATTTATAAGCAGTTCATAAACAGCAATCGAAATATTTTAAATGAAACGCTCAGCTTAATCTCAGTCAGTTTATTTCACAATATCGATAAAATAGATACGTGTTAGTTTCTAAAATGTATCATCACGCGATATTTGAAATATGGCCGCCATGTTTCGTTTCTTCTAATTTACTGTTAAAAAATTGCATTTTATTTTGCAAAAATAAAATATTGACAATTTAACTCAGTGAATAAAATTATGTATAATCATTTATCTATAAACTACCATATCCAGCATATTTCATATTTTGTTACAATTGCCGAAATACCAAATGACAATATCTTCACCTCGGAAGTCAAAATACAGAAATTATAAGTTGTTACACTTATAATTGCTATATTATAACTTCCGCATGTCGTCTGAAAAAGTTATCCTCAATGTAGCGTAAGAAACGATAAAATCGATCGAAGTTCAAATCAACATAGCCACAAAATCGATAAAGTACTAATTAGTGGAAATAGAATATTACATGAGCCAGATGATGTATACACACCAATTATATCCATGGCAATTAATTAGTGCGTCATACAAGTGGCTGGCTTTTCAGCCGTACTTATTACATATTTACAAGGCTTGTACGTGTACTCGACCCACAAAGTGACGGTTCACACTCCATGCGCTGCCTTCGCGTTGATGCGGTCAACATTTCTACTTAATTTTAAATTTACCTACATTACGTGAACATAAAACGTTTGTTTTATGCCCACCCGCAGTATGTCGCATAAATTTCGGGCACATAGAGCTATACGTGTTGATTTAAATCTTTAGTCTACTGTCAAATCTATAGAATGCTTTATGGTTCATCGTCTCGTGTGATATCACAAACAAATTAACCACTTGCACGAAGATCCCCCTCACTCACCAAAAAGGTCGTGTTTTAGCGCCTAAATATCTAAGTGATTCGAGCCTACTGACCAATGACAGGATATTTTAACCAATAAGCCGATAAGTGTTTTTTAATTTATTATTTATTTATTTTATAAGTGATGCTATGTTGATCCATGAACGACCTGCGCATTCTACTTTACCTCCCGATCTGTAAAGGTGATATATTTTCTAGGCAAAATCGTGACATGGTGCTCTCCATAGGTGATATACTCGTAATGCTAAGTCTACATACAAGTCATGAGAAGGTCGATGGCGCCGATTCGTGTGTTAGTCTAATCAAATACGCAAGTTAAGCACCGGATAGCTTTGATCATTTCGAGTTCCTTCGTCACGGGCACGTTAAGTCGTCGGTTCCGGCTGTTTTAAATAGATAATAGTCGTTAACTTAAGATGTGTGACGCGTTAGTCTGATGAAGTACTTCGACCGCACAGATAACCATAGCCAAATAACTACCTGGAGGGTTCTTGTGTTTTACGAGTGAGAGAGGTCACCAGTAATCTTCTAAACAGTTGTTGTATTAGCTGTGGGTACGACATCGTGCGGGCTATATTTTCTGTTTTGCTCCTTAGGGTGATAGGTAACCACTTTGCAATAGGTTTTTGTCGAGCTCGATGGCGCAGTGGTGAGTAACGCTATTTTGACACCAACGTTCGCGGGTTCGACTCCCAAACAGGATAACAGAAAATATAGTCGCACGAACATGTCTGTTTGTCTTGGTCTGGGTGTTATTAAGACAGGTAAAGCAGTCCGTCCTTACAGAAAGCCTCCACCTTACAGAAAACCATAGCCAAATACCTTCCCCTTTCACTCCTCCTTAACTATATAAAGGACGCCACAACGATGGATTAGTCATTAACACAACGCCCGGTATGTATTCACATACTGCGATTGACACCTCAGTAGAGATATATATCTCGGAACTGACTCCCAAGCCACCGTGAGGAGGTTGTGAGATGACCCACACTATTAGCCATTCGTAGCATGACATTCTAACGACTAACATCTACAGCGCCTGAGGATGCCTCGTAAAGAGGCGAAACACGTGTCGCAGAGACGACCGTAGCAGCCAGAGCAGCAACTGTGGTGGATGCATGCGATTCATATTTCAGATGGCGAACGAGATATGATTTAAAGTGGTTACCATAGCCAATGAATGCCTGCAATACGGGGAGTACCGCTCGCTCCCACCCCTGCTGCTAACATTCTCACAAGAACACAAAAATACTTCAGTGAGTTGTTATTTAGTTGTGGTTTCCTGAGAGATGGCGGTACTTCTCAGTCACCCTGCTTTTGCTGCTGATCGGTCCGCCCTTTACCGTGCTCTCCGCAGCACAAAGAAAAACTCGAGATGACTAAAATCATCCATAGACTGCCGTTAACGCTGCTTAACTTGCGTGTCCGATTATTCTGACATGCGCATCGACGCAATCAAATCCTTCTGTGTAAATCACAATTAGATTTAATTGCACAAATTTAATGACTATTAAAATAACTTCAAACATGATTAAATTTTCATTGATGGCTGGATCTTAAACGTGTGTGAACGGATGGTGGCAAAAAAAAAAAAATTAAATGATCGTTATTAGTCACCTCACGCTCACCATGCAAGTATGAGACTTGCACGTATAAGAAGTATAAGTATAAAAATTTCAAGTATAAGAAGAAATTGGAAAAACGTGCAAAGTTACCTCAAATTTCAACGCTAACGAATGGGAAGCGATTTGTTGTGTATGGCAAATAGTTGCAATGGGGCGAAAGTTCCTATATCGATGTAGAAAACGCAATGCGGATATTACTTTACGACAAACTTTAGCCACTTGTGTGCTTCGGGTGGAAGTAAAGTTGGGATACAAGCCAAGATTTTAAATATTTTTGCTAAAAATAATAACAGAATTATTAAACTGATGTAAGTTTTGTCAATTTACCTATACGTGGGACCCTCAAAAGTTTTGCGAAAATAAAAAAAACTGTTCTACAGGTAAATATTTTTTTATTAAATCTTTTCAAGGTACCACCAGCCTCTATACAAAGTTTTATGCGTCTGAACCAGTTTTCGAAACACTTTTTCCAGTCCGCCGCAGACACCTCATTTACAGCCATTACTCGTACACAGACAATGCATCTTCCGGCGACGAATATTGTATCCCCTTGAACAGATTTTTTATTTTCGGGAATAAATAGAAGTCACACGGTGCTAGGTCAGGACCCTTCTTAGGGTGATCCAGGAATTTAACCAGCGTGCTTTCCAGGCAGTCCCTCGTTATGCGTTGTTGTGGTGGATCAGTAGCCCCCGGAGCCCGTGTTTAGTCGCTTGTTGCTCAACAACAGACAAAACTTCTGCCAAGCGTTTGATAGTATACCATTCGGTGTTGATGCTTCTTTGGTTCTGTAAAGAAATTGACACCAGGAAGTCAGTCAAATTGAGAAAGCTCGTGATCAAAATCTTCACCCTGCTTCTAGATCGCTTCACTTTGGTAGGCGTTGATTCGTTTTGAAACACCCAAACCGTCGACTGGCGCTTGGTTTCTGGATGGTATTGATAAATACAGATCTCATCACCTGTAATGATGTCGTAAACACGCCGAGACGAGCCTGCTTCAAATTTGTTTATCATATCACCGGCCATTCCACCCCGGCCTGCTTCTGAGCAACGGTGAGGTTACGCATAGTTTCACCCAGCGTAAAACTATGCGTGAACTCCGCACGCTAAGATACAAGTATAGAATCTCGTGAAGGCTTTCCGATCCAATTTGCAGTATATACTGAATTTCCTGATACGTAACATGTCTATTGTCTTGGACTAAATTTTTCATTGCTAGCACATTTTCTTCCGTAACAGCCATCTAAGGGCGACCACTTCTTTCTTTATCCCCCAAAGTTAGTCAATCGCGCTTGAATTCGTTATACTAACAATACACGGTTGCCTTGGAAGAACCTTCATCCATAAATGTCATTTGAAGTCTATCGTACGATTCGTCTGGTTTCAGGCGACACTTGAAATCGCAAAAAATCATAGCGCGAAAATGTTTCAATGAGACACGTTAATTTAAATTAGTTCGCAAAAAATGTGGAGGGAAATTTTGAAATTGGAACATACCTATTTTTACTTATAAATAACCATATTTTCAAAATAGATTATAACTGGCCAATCTCTCATACATGAAAACTTTTTTCACAATACTTTCTGAGTGGTCTGGTATTAGAGAAAAGCCTGGCACTTATTAGGATTCAGTGGCATCTCAATTGTTTGACAAAATAATTAATTCGCACAAAATAGCATTCAGTCAAGCCAAAACCAAGAGTTCAGCGTATCTAAAGTCATCTACACATAATGATCCCCATAGTAATCATAAGAACTATTAATGAAAAATATAGATAAATGCGAATAATACAGGGGACATAATACCGCCCTGGGGAACTCCAACCGACAGATTATTCCAATTCGAAATATCGCGAACCATGCAAACCATCCTATATACCGCAAAAATAGGCTTAAAATCATTCTGCTGCTGATAATGAGCAATTCATGCACTTTTGGATAGCGAGTAAAGTGTCCTGGTCTACTATGTTGAAAGCATTGCAAAAGTCTATGAAAATAACTACGTTACCAGTTCATTCCCCATGCCTATACGAATGTCTTCTGTGATTCTACGGAGATCAGTAGTAGTACTGTGCCCAGAGATAAACCCAAACTGAAATGAGCAAGTAAGTTGTTAGAGAATATATTCTCTATAGCATTTATATTCTCTACATTTTTAAGAATTTTCGAGATTAAAAGTAGAATTGAGTATATCGTGATTTAATAGGTGAGAATTTGAAATGTTAACAACGTAATAGAATTACCTACAAAACCTCACACGTAATATATCAAAGTATCCGTACTCAGCACCTTTTGATTGATCGTTTTCGTCCATCGTAAGACTTCCGTTGATTGCTATTGTATTTGTGCCAAGTTACGTGAACCCAGATATGTTTTATGTATCATGAACCCTTTTATTATTGTTATGGCTGAATAAAGATTTCCCATAAAGATACGTATGAAACTACTATGACTTCTTCGCGGTCCAGTGCTACCCTGTTCATTTCAAGTTAGTTACCCGCTTTGTCTTTACGCTTTTTAAAATAATTAATTCGAGCCCATTGTAACTCTATACCTCAATGATCAAAACATAGTGAATAAATGGAACAGAAACATGATTTTATTTATAAATTATAACCTCAAGAATAATACGAGTATAAATATTTTACATTGCCATCAGAACTACAGCCAAATTTCATCGATCTCATATCTTTATCAAAGTAACATAATCTGTTTTAGAAAAAAAGAAATATTTATTGGCAGAAACCACTAAAACAATACACATAATAAAAAAAAAAGATGGTACACAAAGAAAAATTGGTAAAATACTTATAAAAAAATATGTGTATTACAATAGCTGCCAAACAAGATGCCTTCTCAGCATCATGTCGGAGTACTCGGGTGACCGTGTACTCCAACGCTG
The DNA here is from genome assembly GCA_947507595.1 of Pyralis farinalis. Taxonomy (NCBI): domain Eukaryota; kingdom Metazoa; phylum Arthropoda; class Insecta; order Lepidoptera; family Pyralidae; genus Pyralis; species Pyralis farinalis. Next base: position 17,649,714 of record OX382266.1, on the reverse strand, counting down.
TTTTTCGTCAGGCCCTTAGTGACGTCGGATTCCCGACAACAGACAATTACTCATGCATAAACATAAAAACGACAAATGTATAAATTCTGACGTACACAAAAAGCAAATAAAAATACGTGACATGTGTGGCTACCCTGCCTGATCATTTCAATATTATTAATAACAGAAACCAGCGCGCGTATACATGTGTTAAACTACTCCTACCATAGATATACATTAGATGATTGGACCACTAACTGATTATAATAAAATTCAATAGAAAAACTCAACCAAGCAAATAGGACTTACAACTTTATTACAATACTCGTACAATGTTCGGATGAAAATCGACAATTAAAATTGTATGCACGTATATATCTTCACGCTAGGTCCTTTGCGGGGTAGGCAGAGATATTACCAGTATTAGTAGACATTTGCAATGCAAATTCAATAAATATATATGTATATACTCGTAATATAGTTTTCAAATAAATTATACTTTCTGCTTAAGTTTACAGAGGGTGAATATAAATGATATTTATATATATATTAAACAATAATCAATTTTATATTGAAAACTGGTTAGAAATAGTGTAGAACAGAACTGCAATACATGTAATATTTAGTACTTTAATTCGCATATTTCGGACTACAGTATGGGGTTCTTCAAGAAAGGCGTGAATAAGTTTTTAATTTTTTATACTACGACGGGAGGCATACTAGCATACGGCCCTCCTAATGTAAAGCGGGTAACGTAGCCTATTAACGCTAGCGATATATTAAGTATCACTCGCGCGATGCCTCCTCTGCTGCTTACACAGCAACTCCTTGGGAGCTTACTGGTGACTTCACTCACACGCAGGAACACAACAACGCTCTAGGGAGTTGTTATTTGATTGCGGTTTTCTGTGAGGTGGAGGTACTTCCCCAGACGGGCTGCTTTGATGCGCCTTACCTCTCTTAAAACATCCAGACCAAGACAAACAGACATGTTCATGCACAAAAATGTTTGCCTTGTGTGGGAATCGAACCCACGAGCGTTGGTGTCAAAGTCGCGTCATTCACGACTGAGCCACCGAGCTCGTCAAAAATTTTAGAGGGTCGGCAACGCAATAGTGACAGCTCTGATGTTGCAAATGTCCATAGGCTGCAGTGACTATTTAACATCAGGCAGGCCGTATGCTTGTTGCCATAAAAAATATTTCAATTTTGATAAACCACAGTGAAAAAAGACTGTTTTTCACGGTGGTTTATCAAAATTTAAATTTTCAACATTTCTTGTCCATGTAATATGTCCAATGTTCCAGGAGGCTATGCATATTTTAAATAAACAAAGTTACAATCTAAGAGGCTGCTGCGGGAGTCAAAAAGCTTGATTTAATCGGCCTTGTAAAGTCAATATAATGCTTGTGAAGCAGGTGGCTGGGACTACGGCGCGTGCTAACAAGGATCCTAAAGTCTCCGTTTTGAAATGCAAACTGTGTAGATGTTGTCTAGTCAAATAAGAGGGCGATTGCTAGAGTTCAATCATATTCAATATCGTCGGTAGACTTGGCGAGTGGCTCGCAAATCTAGAAGCCGTACTTTCTGGTCGTTCTCTACAGCTACTAAGCAAGTTTCGCCTTCGTTGAAGATTGTTAAAGTGCAATCGATCCCCAAAAACTTGATATATCAGGTCCATCGAATTACATGCCTATCCCTACAACCTACCTTCTCTCCAAAATGATGGAACGTGTGATAAATAAATATGTGACTTTAACATACCTTGCATATCAAAATTTGATCAGCGAGTGTCAATATGTTTTTTTTTTCTTTTATACAACGTCGAGAGGCATACAAGCATACGGCCCACCTGATGTAAAGTGGTTACCACAGCCTATTAACGCTTGAAATATATTAAGCATCACTCACGTGATGCCTCATGGATGGATGTACTACCCCAGACGGGTTGCTTTGATGCGCCCTACCTATCTTAAACTACTCATTATAGTACTAAGCTGGCAAGCAAGCATAACGTCTGTTAATGGTAAGTAGTAGTGGGCTATCACACGTGCGTGCCGACCATGTAAAAACCTCATCACGCCTTTTTCGAAGAATTTCATTCTACTGTCCACAGCGACATCCTCGGTAGGGAGCTATTGATTTCTTTGGAATCGCACAGTATGCGAACATTACGGTTTCAGTGTGTGAGGATGAATTGTTAGCGGTGAATGTGTAGACATGTGTCTCGGTAGAGTTGAATTGGACCAAATTTAACCGTCCTCATTCATAGTCTTAAGTCTCTCAATTTCAGAAACAAGTTAAACAATTTGATCGCAACTTTCCTCCGTAAGAGAACGAGGGATGTTAGCGCTGTATAATAAGTCCCCGGTGCTATCGACCGCATCGCGCGAGAAGCGTTCATAGTACGGTAACCGCTTTACATCAGGTGGGACGTAGCGTATAAAAATTAAAATTAAAAGAATCATTAAACGAGTGAATAATGTTGTAGTGTAATTAGTAATTAAAAATAGTAAATAAATCGTGCAACACAAAAAGCTCTGTATGCTAACTTTATATTTTTAATATCCTTGTAACTTCTTAATCCAAAGCTCGTGATATATTTATTCCTTTTCATAGGGACATTTTGCTTACAACCCCACGTAGCTTAATACTAAAAATAGTAGTTAAAGGTCCACAATCAACACAAGGCTAGAACTCGGCGCAGTAATGAGCAAGCCGGGCACTATCTAGGCAACGCTGAAGGACTAATCGGCAGCCACAGTGCGAACTAAATAGAAAGAAACAAACTGCGTCTCTTATTCACAGAGCCACAGTTTGGTATTGTAGCTACATATCTACCATTTACATCAAAAATTTAATAAAACCACTTGATAATTACAGAATAAAAGAATTCGTTACGTAGAATGAGACTGTGACGAAACACGCGGAGAGAGGAAATATTGCCGTCATTTTAAGATCATTTCGTTGCATCATACAATTTCCTTTTACGAGTAGTATAACTTACTTCCGTTTATCCGTTATGAAAACGTTTTCATGTAAAACTCACTGCGGTGTTCACGACGCAGCCACACCGTTAAACCTATGACCGTGAAACACACAGTTTTTTTGGTCGTAGGGTGGATTTCATTACATTTCCCCACAAATACGGAGTTTTTTCTATAATACTAAGGTGGCAAACAAACGAACGGGCTCCTACGTTACGGGCTCGTACGGTAGTCACCATAGCCCATGGTCCCATGGACACTTGCTTACTTGCACTTGTCTTGTAGAACCTCATGCTGTAGCCTCTTGGGATAATCTCAACATTTAATTCGACAACCTAACAGTAGATCAAGTCCGGTTTGACTTCAGAGTGTATAACATAAGTCCTGTATAATTAGAAATGTATATTTATTTCTGCTTAATTACATGCCGTATGTTTTTTTAAGAACATGATATTATTAGGTGGACTAATATACCGCAGGTTATTATGTTTTTTTTGTAAAATCGCCTGTTTTTGGGAAATACACCATTTAGACAGAATTACAAAGTTAACTTTATATGAATACAAAATTTGATTCTAACCATTAGTATATATATATGTATATATAAATAAGAATTGATCGTTTAAAGTCATAAGATACCAGACAATCATCTCTTTATAAAAACGAGTATATAAATATGTTTCGTCTATCTTGGAAACTACTGTAAAGATTTGCATCAAATTTTATATTTAGATAAGATTTTGCTTTTTAAGTTCGTATATGTGTGTTTTAGTAGTAGGCACTCGCATCAAAAGGTTGATCAAATTTTGTATATAAGTATTAGTAAAAACATAAAAAAATTGAGAGTCCCAGATAACAAATCACTAATACCAGCTATTAAAAGCATCAAAGCAACCCATCTGGAGAAGTACCTACAACTCACAGACACCCGCAGCCATATAACAATTCGCACTTAACAACTAAGCAGAAATAAATATACATTTCTAAGTTTTATCACCTATTACGAATTCACTGGAAATGGAGGTCTCTACATAATTGATTCTAATTGGTTTTATAATAAAGTACTAACAAAGCAGCGGTTTAATCTCCGGCCGTGAAGGACTCTCAAATTAATAGGCACACGACGACGTTGAGTTTGAGCTTCTTAATTTGTTTGTTCCTCCCATTTCGCAGTTAATATAATTTTGTTATGATATGTAGGTAGGTGTTGTTTACAGTTTCTTACCTGTCATGACTGTCTGTCTCTTTGTACCTTCAACTAATTATTCCCGGGCTATCTTAACAACACAGCTAAATTCAACATGAGTATAAGTACGTAAAGGAAGAAGAAAGAATTGCGTAATACATATACAACACCAAAGTAGAAGGATGTAGGAGCCGAGGAAGACCTAGACATAACTAATGTGATCAAATTTGTAGTGTTTTGTAAGAAAGTGATCTTAGGAGCCCTAGCGGAGAGCGTGCATTAGAAGGGTATCAATGTTAATGAACAGGCTAAAGTGTGTAAGGACCGAGTCATGTGGCGCTCAGTCCTTTCTGCGTACCCCCAAAGAATTTGGGGTGAAGTAGATAGTATTTATAACGCTGAAAAAATTATTAGGTTAAAAGTATAAAAACATAAATATGACGGCGCGGTGGCAGAGTGGTTAACAATACTACTTTAACACCAAGGCTCGTGGGTTCGATTCCCACACAGCACAAACATTTGTATGCAAGAACATGCATGTTTGTTTCAGTCCTGAGCGATTTTGAGAGAGGTAGGACGTATCAAAGCATCTCGACTGGCAAGAAACTACACCTCACAGAAAACCGGGAGCATATTATAACACCTTGGAGGGTAGTTGCATTCCTGCGATTGAGTGGGGTTACAGTAAGGTCAAAAGGAGTTGTTGTCTTAACAGCAAGCTTAGCAAGGTGTTAACGCGCGAGTAATACTTACTGTATTGCAAGCGTACATAGATAATCACTTTACAGCAGGTGAGCCGTTTGTTTATAAACCTTCCGAAGTTATACAAATAACCCTACACCTAGACAATACCTAGCTCGTTTGAAGTATCGTTGAAAATCGTTATCTATTTTTTGCTAGCTAGGGCTCACCGCTAAGTAGTCATACAGAAGTATAGTAAAATGGACTACATTATTTACTAGTGAAGTAGGGAAAACAGAACGTTCGTTTCTTTTATAAGGCTCATAGAAAATGTATCAAATTTTATGAGACTTGTTGAAAGTACAACAATAATATCTTGAAATATTGATACTTCATTTGAGAGTCTTTCGACGTCGGAGTTTAAGGCTGCTTTATTAGTGCTTTGCTACAAAACCAATAAGAATCAATTATATACCAAATCTCTATTAGCAGTGAATGCGTGATAGGTAAAAATCTTAGAAACATATATTTACTTCCGCTTAGTGGTATGGTGTATGTATTTAACATTTTTAAGAAGTTAATTATCTCAAATACTTAAATTCATGACTCTCAACTACAAAATTGACTTTCAAATAAATTTCTAAATCTTATTGTTACCGCCTTGGGTGTTGAAATTTAAAAAATCCGAAAAAAATAATATTACTCCAAATTTCAGCCCACTCCTGTTCAGTGATATGCGTTGTGCTTAGCTTAGACTTAGATATAAAATTAGATAGTCACTCATATTTTACCTACTATTAGATTTCTAAACGGTGTGAATGTGATCGACACAAGTGTCAGTAGGTATATTAAAATAGTTTAACTACATAATCGAATAATTGAATGAAAAGTTATATAAATAAAGTTATTTATAACTATTGGCAACTGTTATTTTCGTAGGCTTGCGTATCAACGTATCTTTTGCTAACAATTGATTCTTATTCTTTGATATCAATTGTTAGCAACAGATATAAACTTTTATGTATCGTAACATACAAACAAACTTTCGTCAAATAGACAGAAGTTATGGGTAGTCTTTTAGTGAAATCACCTTCGCTCCGTTGAGCTGGAAGAGTGCCGAAACAATCTTACAAAGCGAGGGATACGGTGGAGAAAGCAACTTTTTAAAGTGTACCTAAGTGTCAGATATAGCATGAGTTATGGTTCGGCTATCGGATTTTAAAGGAACATTTTGGACTTTATTCTCATCTGCCATTGGTATCTGATCTTTTCTGTGTGCGTGGGTAATTTTATTTACTTAGATAACTTGCTGTTGTTTACATTTAATTCTTGAACTGACGAAGATTGCAAAAAGTAACTACGTCCATACGTTTGTCTTTTTGTTTTGTTTGCTTTGGAATAATAAGTATTTTATGATATAATATTTTATGATGATTATGAATATGATGCCTCCAACATAAAAAGAACTTTGATAAACCAAAACCCGATATGAGATGGCTGCAGTTGCATGAATATTATTTAGAGAAGTCTCCGTTTACGATTGGAGGAGTACTAAAACTGTGAGGGATATCAATCAGATGATGAAATTTAATGAAAAATAAACTGCCACTATTAATTAGCAACATAAAATTTTACTTGAACTTTCCGTTGTGCATTTATTTCATTATTATGTGTTTATACATACGCATAATAATTAATTGGTCGTGTTCTATCAGAAGGTGATGTCAGGAGCCTTAGAAACCGGCGAGCGTGCATGAGAAGAGCAATGAATGCTAAAGAAGCGTGTGAGGTACGTAAGGATCGAGTCACGTGTCGCTCGGTTCTCTCTGCCTACCCCGTAAGGGATTTGGCTTTATAGATAGATATACATATGCACGTTCCAATACCTCTAATCAACCCTTTTTACAGTATTTTCCGTGACATATTTGTATAAATTATACGTATTCTCGTCATGTCCATAACGACCTCTTCGAGTGGAGGCTTCCAGTGTTCTTGCGAGAGTATAAAGTTGGTGAGAGTAAAAAGGGTGCTGCGTTAATCGTAGATAGATAAGATAAGGCTGTGATAACCGCTTTTTGAAGTGAAAACTTCTTTAGCATCGTTGTGATTTGAAATTCGATGAAACTAAAAAGCGACAGTAAAAAGAGAGAACCACATACATCTATAGGATTTATCGTACGTATAGATGGCAGTGTTTATTACAGCTAGATGTATGCATCGTAATGCATCATAAATATTTTATTATTTTAATAAATATTTTTTTCAAGTTTGATCAATATCATTTGGAGGTCGGTAACAGAAGCGTGCACGCCGTGACGTGAACCGGCGAGTGTGCATGAAAAGAGCTATGAATGTCAGAGAAGCGAGTGAAGTGTGTTAGGACCACGTCTTATGGCGCTCGGTTCTCTCTGCCTACCCCGCAAGGGACCTGGCGTGAAGATATACATACATACATCAATATCATCATAAATAAACCCTACGATTATCCTACTCCTGAAATTCTACATACGTCTCATTATCTTGAAGTTCACATTTTTGAAGATTTAACTTCCACTGCGGGAAGCATTCGAGAATACAGGCCACCTGATGTAAAACGGTTACCGTAGCCTATAAACGCTTGCAGTACATTAAGTAGTGATACTTAATTTATTGCAAGCGTTTATAGGCTACGGTTGTACAGCAGAGGTGGCATCATATGAGTAATCGCGCGATGCCACCTCTGCTGCTAACAAAGCAACACCTTAGGAGCTTACTGGTGACCGCACGCAGGAACACATCCCTCTAGGGAGGAACCCTCTGTTATTTGGCTGCAGTTTTCTGTGAGTATTAGGTACTTTACGTTCTTTGATGCGCCCTACCTCTCATAAAAGGTTTGACACCAGACCACCCGTATGACGTGCCACAACAGTGGTACAAAAAGAACAATAAATTATTATTAAATGTGCATTTTAATATTGGCGAAAGAGTGATCCTTCTTTATTCATTCAATACAATAAAAAGAAGTACATGTCCAAATAAACGTTTTGCCCAAAAAAGCAGAAATCGTCGGATTACTTGTAAAATGGCAAGGGTTAACGACGTTGAAGTGCCAATGAGGTGATTTGTGAATATTTAATGTCTCTTTGTTAACAAACGACCTTCCAATGAATTAAGGAATGATCCGAAATTAACAGCTTCATTCTTTTTATCACATTGACAACCGAGTTTATGGATTAATATCTGATTATAAATAGATTATTTATCTACAAAAGTGTTATTAATATAATTAAAATACAATATTTAAAAAAAAGTGATTGTAACCCTTCTCGGTGATTAAATAATTGCGCTGGACTTTCCCTGCCTACCCCGCAAGGATAAATAATTATGTCTTTATAATAACATTCAAAAGTTTTAATGCTTGGAATATCAATATTAAATATATTCAATAATATAATATCCAATTTATGTTTAACATACGAAAAAGAAATTACTAAATTACGATTTATATATTTATAGTACTTTTATTTTAATTAGAAGTCATATAATGCTGATTAAAATAAAAGTACAATAAAAATTCGATAGCAGGCGGTTCGCATGAGCCATGAGCATTCCCAGGGCGGTATTTTATCTTTTTTATATATATTAATATAATGTATTAAGGGGGGTAAACGAACACGTGGGTCACCTGATGGTAAGTGGTCATCACCGCCCATAGACATCAGCAACACCAGAGGGTCACTGATCCGTTGAAACATAGGCTCTTTTCCTGAAGGCACCCATAGTGTATTTGTTCGGGATCACCGCAGTTTATTCCACAATTTCACCGTACGCGGTAGAAAATACCTCAGAAAGCGTACTGTAGTGGATTGCCACTCATCAAGATGGTGAGGGTGAAATTTTAGTTTGTGTCGAGTGGTACGATAGTGGAACTCAGCGGCTGGTATTAAGTTGAACAGCTCCTCCGAAAACTCCACATGATACAATTTGTACAGCACACAAGGAGAAGCAACGTCTCTTCGTGTACAAAGCGAGTCCAGCCGAACGGACATCACTGGGTCGCCGACGATTCGAACTGCTCTACGTTATATGCGATCAAATGAAGTAAGCAAATATTGTGACGCGCCAGGCCAAAGATGTGAACAGTATTCCATGTGAGGCCGAATCTGGGCCTTAGAAAGTTGAAGGCGATATAGAGATGTAAAGCATTTTTTAGCTCTATTCATCACACCAATCTTCTTGGACGCCAACTTAGCTTTGCTCTCCAGATGACCGCGAGACTGTACATCGCTCGATATGACGTACCACGATATGATATACCCAGTATACCGATGCTAGGCGTAACGCTTAGGGCTCAGGGGCCAAGTATACCAGAAGATCTCCTCTATTGTTTTCCATTTTTATAAATTTTCTTACATTTTCGTTGAGTTACTCTTATCATTTATACGCGAATGATATGCAAGTTTATGTGTATATATATGACATCAGATGCGCTGAACTCGGGAAGTTAAATTAAAGTTTGTGCACAATAAATACGAGTACTTGGTCGTGTTCTATCAGAAGGTGATGTCAGGAGCCCTAGAAACCGGCGAGCGTGCATGAGAAGAGCAATGAATGTTAAAGAAGCGAGTGAGATATGTAAGGATCGAGTCACGTGGCGCTTGGTTCTCTCTGCCTTAGCAAGGGATTTGGCGTGAAGTTATAAATACGAGTACTTGGTCAAACAAGTTTGGAATTCCGGTGAAAATAAGTGCCAGGCTATTTATTCTCTTAGGTACCTAAAAGGTAAATTGATAAAATTGACATCAATTATGTTATTCCTTTCAGTAAGAGTGTCAAAAATCTTGGCTTGTGTCTTGACTCTACTTTGAGTTGGAGCACATAAGTGGCCGAAGTTTGTCGTAAATAATATCGACATTGCGCTTTCGAAATCGATACAGAAACTTTCTTCTCCCTATTGAAACTAAGGTCACATTAGTTATTTATTGAGGAAAATATTATGTAATATGTATTACGAGGATTTTGTATGTATTATTGTAGTTATTTATGTATTCTTATGTTTATGTTACGTGACCCTATAAACAATATGTTCTTATTCGTTCATATTTTATTTTAATTTTAATAAAAACCGCTATCGCGTTGTTTCGTCACTCCCAATGTTTGACTGGTAGAAAATGCAATTAGCGTTAAGTCCGCCTTTTGAACTAACTGTATTGGGGTCAATAAAGTATTAAATTAATAAATCTACTCATCTTTGCAGCTGATGTGCCGGTATACGCTTGCTTAAGTTAATCTTGTCCGTTTATGCATAATCGTAGGGGTTCAAGCTGTTAGTTAGCTGTTAAAGCTAACTAACAGCTTGAACCCCTACGATTGAACATAGGCTACTTTCTTTCGAAAGTCAAAGCTAGCAAATCCTCGTGCGGATAAGATTTTCATATTGTAAAGAAAAGTATAAAAAACGCAATCGACAATGACTACTACGTTTATGAGAACATCGTGCGTGAACCTCGGATTCATAAAATGACTGCGCCAAAACTGGGCAACAAAAGTTTAATGTTTCTAATAAACTTTTTATACCTTATTCCATATTCTTAACGCTAACCTCGTCGAGATTGGATTGGAGTCGAATATTATTGCCAATATTGGGCTTTTATTTTATAAAATGACAGAAAAAGTATCCTATGTATTGCACGTCACTATTCTAATAAATTAGTGTAATTTGTCCGGTAATAATATTATGAATGGCGGATTATAATGAAAACGACTTTTAGACGCGACGCGAAGGCATTTTACGTATAGACATGTTGCAAAATCTTCGGAAGTCAATTTTTTTTTTTTTTCGCCCAAGAAATTTGAAGACCCACACAAGAAGGACTAACCCACACCCGGGTGTGCGTTAGTCATTCTTCCGTGAGAGGCACCCTCCGGAAAAAGGGAGGGAGGAGGTGAAATCTTTCAAAGATACCATTTCGTGCGAACGAACTGATTATGTCAGATTTCCACTGACTAAAACACCCCCCGGGCCTTTAGCCGGAAGTCAAATTTTATAAAAGTTTATTTATATACTTTTGAATTGATTTAGCTGAAAATCTTATCGGGGCTAAGTTACGTAAGTACATAACAATTGTAAAGAAATCAGCACAATTGTTTTAGCAGTTCGGGAGAAAATTAAACGTACTTTTTTTGTTGTGAAACATCTATTGGCGCGCCTTGGCAGTAAAATCAAACCGTATGCCCTGACGGTAAATAGCTTGACGCTCTCTCATGCCGTCATGCCCACTCTACGCCACCACTCTCGACTCCCTGCGTGTGTGCGCGCGCATTCTAGACACTCCGTTGCTTCTCTACATGAGCTATTTACTATACCTATCCGATGATTTTCGATTTTTATTTATTAAAAATTTGAATATTCACTACATCATTCAGGGCATCCCGTGACGGCCACCATTTTTTTTTAGTTTAAAAGATAAAAGATAAAAATTATTTATTTGCCTTTAGACCCTCGCGGGCACTTAGACACGTCTTACATTTTCAATATTATATCTTATCATTTTTTTAAGGTTTTCTCTTTTTAGGGTTCCGTACCCAAAGGGTAAAACGGATCCCTATTACTGAGACTCCGCTGTCCGTCCGTCCGTCCGTCCGTCTGTCACCAGGCTGTATCTCATGAACCGTTATAGTTAGACAGTTGAAATTTTCACACATGATGTATTTCTGTCGCCGCTATAACAACAAATACTAAAATATAGAATAAAATAAATATTTAAGGGGGCTCCCATACAACAAACGTGATTTTTTGCTCCTTTTTGCTCGATATTGATAACGGCAACAGGTAGACGCTTGAAATATTCACAGAATATTTAGTTATATATTCACTTTAAGAATAAATAATTAAAATAAAATTAAACAAATATTTAAGGGGGGCTCCCATACAACAAACGTGATTTTTTTTGCCGTTTTTATAGATAATGGTACGGAACCCTTGGTGTGCGAGTCCGACTCGCACTTGGCCGATTTTTTTTGCTCGTTTTTGCTCGATATTGATAATGGCACCAGGTAGACGCTTGAAATATTCACAGAATATTTAGTTGTACATTTACTTTAAAAATAAAGAATTAAATTAAAATAAAACAAATATTTAAGGGGGGCTCCCATACAACAAACGTGATTTTTTTTGCCGTTTTTATAGATAATGGTACGTAACCCTTGGTGTGCGAGTCCGACTCGCACTTGGCCGATTTTTTTTGCTCGTTTTTGCTCGATATTGATAATGGCAACAGGTAGACGCTTGAAATATTCACAGAATATTTAGTTGTACATTTACTTTAAAAATAAAGAATTAAATTAAAATAAAACAAATATTTAAGGGGGGCTCCCATACAACAAACGTGATTTTTTTTTGCCGTTTTTATAGATAATGGTACGGAACCCTTGGTGTGCGAGTCCGACTCGCACTTGGCCGATTTTTTTTGCTCGTTTTTGCTCGATATTGATAATAGCAACAGGTAGACGCTTGAAATATTCACAGAATATTTAGTTGTACATTTACTTTAAAAATAAAGAATTAAATTAAAATAAAATAAATATTTAAGGGGGGCTCCCATACAACAAACGTGATTTTTATGCCGTTTTTTATAGATAATGGTACGGAACCCTTCGTGCGCGAGTCCGAATCGCACTTGGCCGGTTTTTTAGGGTTCCGTACCCAAAGGGTAAAACGGAACCCTATTACTGAGGCTCCGCTGTCCGTCCGTCCGTCCGTCCGTCCGTCCGTCCGTCTGTCACCAGGCTGTATCTCATGAACGGTGATAGTTAGACAGTTGAAATTTTCACAGATGATGCATTTCTGTTGCCGCTATAACAACAAGTACTAAAAAATAGAATAAAATAAATATCTAAGGGGGCTCCCATACAACAAACGTGATTTTTATGCCGTTTTTTATAGATAATGGTACGGAACCCTTCGTGCGCGAGTCCGAATCGCACTTGGCCGGTTTTTTTATTATGAAGAACACACAGTATGATTAATTTCAATCACTTTTTGAAATGTTGTCTGATACCTTGTTGTGTACCTTGACCTAACAGAAGACCACAGCAAAAATAAAACCTTCCTGGAGGCTGGTTGTGTTCCTACAAGTGAGTATCGTGACCAGATTAGTAAAAGATTAGTAAGATCCTAAGAAGTTGCTGGATTAGTAGCATCGTCGGGAACGCAACGCGCCTTATATTGGAAGTGATCATTGGAGCATTATGCTAGTTACCCACTATATATAGAAACAATATCTATAGTTGAGGCTATTTCAACACAGCCAGTACATATATCATCAAAATAGTACAAGTTAAAACAGTAATGGGCTTGTACACATAGAGCACTGGTGATGAATATCATATGTGAGGAACATCTTCAATTCAAAATATTAATTTCTCAGAACATTACATTCATAAGGTACCGTATTTTCAAAACATAAGTTGCAGTTGAAGTAATCATCTCATTTTCTCATCAATGTAGCTACGAGTATGTAGCACCATTAAAACAAACTTCTTTTTAGTTTTCAATAACTATGGTATTAAAAGTCATGTAAACATGTAGTATAGATAGAGAACTGCACTTTAAAAGTGATCTCTTAAAGGGACAATGATAGGAGATAAGGTGTGACAAATCCACATTGTATTACATATTACTCCAAAATATAAAGTTAAAGTAATAAAACTGTTTGATTATATTCTTTATGATACATTCTGTAAATTGCTCACCATATTTTAAGAGCCATAGCCAACCTAGTGATATGCTTACAACTTGAGAACATTAACCAGCCCAACCCGGGAAGTACTATCACCATACGGAAAGTGTGTTATGTGGCACACTGGTGTATCATGGTCATTAGCAGGGTCATCAAAACAACCAGTTTAGTTAGAAATTTAAGAAGACACCTACACACAGGTGAGAGATATGCAAATTTATTAACAATTCTACTTATAAATATAATAAATATTATTATATTAATAATTTTAATAATATTCAAAATATAATAATATAAAAAAGTCAACTTATAAATAACTCCCCATGACATCATCGTGTAAATACCTAGTCCAACTCATAGGAAATCTCTGGGTTGCTGACGATTCGCACTTGATACACTTTGTACGCGGTCAAATGGACTCAGCAAATACCAGGCAGCACCAACCCAGAATTGTGGGCAATATTCCATGTGAAGTCCGATCCGGGACTTACATAGTTGAATGCGGTGGTGGAGCTTATACCTCTACCCAGCACACTTATTTTATATAGGACTAGCTTATTCCCGCGGCTTCGCACGCGTAGTTTATGGAATTTCGACAGTTTTACTTATTTTTATTTTACTTCTTATTTTTTGGTACAGTCCGCATTATATAGTTAGTAAAAGTACCAAATATTCGTATTTGTGTAGTAATGAAGATATGTCACGATCTGTTCGGTTTTCATTAACTATTTGATATTGACTGAATACACTCAAAGCACCTCTCTATTAAATACACAACATTGCCTATTTTAAACACATAACTGTACAAAGTCAGTAACTTCAAAAGATATTTCTACTTCATACAAAGTGTCAACCCCCTTTTCAGCCCTCTAAGGGTGGAATTTCGAAAAACGCTGAAATTACTTTTTTGACGTCTTGATTGAAAGTATATTCACAAAGCCTAAAGTAGCTCACTTTAAAAAAATCGAATTCTTGAGCAGTCAGAACCCGTTATATACGTTTTCCCATACATTTCGCGGTCGTATACGACCACCCGGGTTTCGAAGGGTTAAACAGTTCAACTTTAGATAGATTAGAATTTTTGAAAACGCTGAAATCACTTTTTATGAATTCTAATAGAGAGTATGTATGCAAAGTTTCAAGTCATTAACTTAAAAATATATATAATAATGAAAAAAAATATTCTGCTCCATACAAACTGTAAACCCCATTTTCAGCCCCCTAAAGGCGGAATTTTGAAAAACACTGAAATTACTTTATTGATTTCTTGATTGAGAGTATAGGTACAAAGTCTAAAGCAACTCACTTTAAATAAAAACAATTTCTTAACAATTCAACTTCTAGTTCAAGAAATACTTTTGACCCCCCATTACACACTTTAAGGGGTGGAATTATTTAAAACGCTGAAATTACTTTTACAATTGGCTCATGACTTTCAATGAAACACCTTAATATTGAATTTCAATCGAATAACTTCAAAAACGTAAATTTTCATACTAACTTTGCATCCCCGTTTTACCGCCCTAAAGAATGATTTTTGAGAAAAATATTTTAGTCGTGTTTCATGCCTTCCAATAAAGAACCTTCATGCTGAATTTCATTCGAATAACTTCAAAAACGGCAAAGGTTCATACTAACTTTGCGCCCCCGTTGAACCCCCTAAGTGATGAATTTTGAAAAAAATATTTTACTCATGTTTCATGCCTTCCAATAAAGAACTTTCATGCTGAATTTCATTCGAATAACTTCAAAAACGGCAAAGTTTCATACTAACTTTGCGCCCCCGTTTAACCCCCTAAGGGATGAATTTTAAAAAAAATATTTTACTAATGTTTCATGCCTTCCATTAAAGAACCTTCATGCTGAATTTCATTCGAATAACTTCAAAAACGGCAAAGTTTCATACTAACTTTGCGCCCTCGTTTAACCCTCTAAGGGATGAATTTTAAAAAAAATATTTTACTCATGTTTCATGCCTTCCAATAAAGAACCTTCATGCTGAATTTCATTCGAATAAGTTCAAAAACGGTAAAGTTTCATACTAAATTTGCACCCCCGTTTTACCCCCTTAGGGGATGAATTTCCAAAAATCCTTTCTTAGTGCTCCCCTCCGTTATAAAAGGAACCCCTGTGCAAAATTTCAAGTTTCTAACCCTTATAGTTTAGGCCCTGCGTTGATATGTCAGTCAGTCAGCTTTTCCTTTTATATATATAGATATAGGAACTAAACGCCATTTTATTGGTCGATACCCTAAACATAAAAGTAACCAAAATGTTTAATTGGCAAAAAAATCTCAAAATTCAAGTCAAAACAAAAACAAATATTTACAAACTGTTTTCTATTCTGACTGACATTCTCTAGGATTATTTAATATAATGTACATCCATCACCTAGAACCCATTCAACGAAAAACTTGTGTTTGATACTGAACTAGTGCGCACTAGATGGCGTTGTCACAGTAGTAAATCACGCTATGGTTTGGTTCCATCGCACACTTAACTCAATTGTAACAAACACATTGTATAATATACGACAAAATATGTTTCGAAAAGAAAAATTTTTGTAATTAGCACTCTTACAGTGCTAAATAATACAACGTTATTTATATCTCTAGATTTTCTACTGTCAAAATGATTAATATTTACGCCACTTTAATGACATTATATTATAAATGATAAAGTTGCTTATGTAATGTATTAATGCTAATTTTAATAATTACAATATATTCAATTTGCTTAAAGCAGTGATAGTCCGGTGGATAGGGAACCGGCCTATACAACAACAGGTCACCGGTTCGAATCCCAGCATGTATAATTAAATTCGTGTTTTCGGATTAAAAATACATATTTGACATTATCACTTGCTCGGCGGTGATGGAAAACATCGGTAAGGAAACCGCACGTCTAAGAAATTAAATTTCATTAAACGTGTGACCTAACCTAAGAAATGTCTGGTCTTCCCTCTGGGTTGTAGAGGTCTGACAGCAGTCACTTCATGTAAAAATTACCGACACACAGCATTATAGTAGAGTAATGATAGCCCAGTGAATAAAGAGGCAGCCTAGTGACTAACTGGTCCCCGGTTCGAATCCTGATATGTAACACTAAATTAGTTTTTTCAGATTTATGTACATATTTGTATTTATCACTTGCTCGGCGGTGAAGGTAAACATCGTGAGGAAATCCGCACGTCCAAGAAATTATATATAAAAGGCGCGTGACCTTACTTACCTGAGCTTGATTTTCTCTGAGTTGTGGAGGTCTGACGACAGTAAATCTAAAGAAATCTGTATCTTCGTCAAATCCTTAGACTTAGGTAGCGGACACCGCCAATCCTAATAAATTAGGAAACGGGATGTTGCTGGGAAGAACCAATTTGCTTTATACATAATATTTTATTGATACTTTATAATTTATTAGTTTAATCATATTTTTATTAGTAATAACGGCAGATATATTTTCTAATAAATAAATATTGACAGACAAATTAGACAGCGCCATCTAGCCCCAAAGTAAGCGAAGCTTGTGTTATGTGAGTGTGTATACATTTTTTTTTTGTAAATACATACTTATTATTCATAGAAAATACTCAGACCAAGACAAACAGACATGTTCATGCACACAAATGTTTGTCATGTGTGGGAATCGAACCCACGAGCGTTGGTGTCAGAGAAGCGTCGCGAGCTCGTCATCATAAGTAAATAAATACTGTCGGACAAAAGTAAGCGAAGCTAGTGTTATGGGTACTAGACAACTGATAAACGTACTCGTACGTATACTTTTTTTGAATAAATACTCATGATACATAGAAAATTTCAAGATAAACAGACAAGTTCATGCACAAAAATGTTTGGCCTGTGTGGGAATCGAACTCACGACCGTTGGTTTCAAAGTAGCGTTACTGACCACTGTGCCACCGAGCTCGTCAATTCTTAATAAATTGACTTGTAATTCATGTCAATTTTTGTTTGACAATTTGCCATCTTCAGGAACACCGTTCCTATATGAAATCTATATGTTTGTCTGTGTGTGTGTGTCTGTCGCTTTTTTAGAATATTCGAATGTTGACTTCAGATTCGGATTCAGCATGAAAAAGTACAACAGGAATGTTCAGGAACACCGTTCCTATCTCTTAAGGAACATGGCCAAAATGGCCGACAAATTAAAAAAAATATATTTTGAATTGTTATTTAATCTACCA
Organism: Pyralis farinalis; assembly: GCA_947507595.1. Taxonomy (NCBI): domain Eukaryota; kingdom Metazoa; phylum Arthropoda; class Insecta; order Lepidoptera; family Pyralidae; genus Pyralis; species Pyralis farinalis. The sequence continues at coordinate 17,631,960 of OX382266.1, read as the reverse complement.
GCATTTCAAATGACCATTGGCGAAGAAGAAATGCCAAAAGAAACTTGCCAATAGAGGTATTTTTTTTTCAAATCATCTTATACATATTACAATAAATATAATGATATGAGTATATATATAGTGATATCAAGTGGTACAATTAAAGTTATATTAATTCATGTGCTGAATCATTTCCATACATCTCTGTCAGTTCGATATTCATCGATTCTATAATAACCCTTCTTACATAGAGTATTTTTGATGTGTCTTTTGAACATATTGTCAGGCAAGGACAGAACAGTTTCAGGTAATTTATTACAGAATCGAATACAATTTACAACAATAGATCTATTAGTCTTAGCAAGCCGATGTACTGGCATACGCAAATTAATACGTTTACATTATCAAAATGTGGACACGGTGAAAACTTGAGAAATACACATACATATCCACAGACAACCTTAACAGGTCAAAGTGCGGCTTAAGCCGGGATTAGGTTTTAGCATGGTATAATAATATACTACGCCGGTTTTAGTACAGTTTCGGATTAAGTCTATAAAACATAAGGCTAGGCATATATCCATAGTAGGTCTGGAGTACACCTGACTTAGATCTATGTTGTTAGATGCGTTTTAGTTACGGTTTAAATACAACATAGGCTTGGCTTATGCTATTATAAACTGCGCGACATGAAACTCAATACATATTATATATATTCTGAGCGTTCAAGAATGTAACAACTGTACATGTAAATTTTAAAATATCTTTAAGGATTTTAAAATGTTTTTAAGGTCGATATTATTCAAGCAACTCTTCTTCTTCATTACACTCTCTTTAGGTTAAAATCTTTCCAGAAGCTTGTTGTGTACCTACATGTGAGTGAGATTACCAGTAAGTTCCTGAGGAGATGTAGTATTAGCAACGAGGGTAACAAGAGGCAAGCGATATGTTAATATTTCAGGTGTTCTATTGTAACCAAAGTCAAAATAAGTAAGGTAAGGAAAAACCGGGCACGTATATGACTAAATTGCTTTATAAAGGTAAACCTTTCACGACCATATTTACTTATGGAGTCGAGATTTTTAATGATGTATAATAACTTATGCTAATTGCTACTTAAAAATATTATTCTAATCTCCTTATAATATTCTAATAAGTCTTTATCAATTTTAACAGTTACAAAGTTAGAGACAATTGTGTATGTGATAATCAGACAGATATACAGAGTCGGTTACAGTCCATTTGTATGTTTTTTAACATGAAATCTTAGTAAGGAAAATCACTTAGTATCGCTGTTACAATTTATTACAGCCATAGTAGTAATGTATTCATCCTGGTTAACAATCGGATCAATGTCCACGGCAAACTTTTAGGCTACGAAGTTGGTCTCAAAAGCCTTTCATAAATATGAAATTAAGTTACGAAGTCTTTTTACAAATTCCTTAATGGCAACATTTTAAGGCTATTATAAGTTTTAAATTTTTGCGTTGCGTTATAAAGCTATATCTTTTGGTAGGTCTTTGAAATTGTCAGTTTAAGACAAATCTAATATTTTTTATTTAATACGGAATATATATTTAAATAGTCTAAGTTTTGACCATTATTGTCGAGGAACATTTGCCATTTTAATGGAAGTTTATTGATACCTCTGTTGTAGAAATCCTGGGGACGGGAATCGATAAACTCCTGAAAGATGAGCTCAGCGGCGCCGCGGTAAATAATGCGACTTTGACACCAACGCTGCTCGTGGGTTCGATTCCCACACAGGACTGACATTTGTGTGAATAAACGTGTCTTTTTGCCTTGATCTGGGTGTTTTAAGAGAGGTAGGGCGCATCAAAACAGTCCGTCTGGGGAAGTACCTCCACCGCTCTTAAAAACCCCGGTCAAATAACAACTCCCTGGAGGGTTGTTGTGTTCCTGTATGTGAGTGAGGTCCCCAATAAGCTCCTAAGGGTTCTTGTTTTACGAGTGTTGCTTAATGTATCTATTACCAGCGTTTATAGGCTAGGGTAACCGTACGGTGGACCGTATGCTTGCATGCCTATCGACGTTATATATAGAAATCACTTGGAGTAAGGTCTGGTAAGTATGGTTGACGACAGAGGAGGATGACGGCGATCAGATCGTAACTTATGTAGTTTCAAGACAGTCTATCGTGAGATGTGTGGACCATCATTGTCGTGAAGATGGAGTGGACAAAAGAATTAACATATGTATGTTAATTAAAGTGAGCTTGTCATTATTATTTGAAATCATGATTTCAAATAATAATGACATTTGAAAAAATAATTGACATTTGAAATCAGCATATTTTGATTTAATTTGAATGTGAGACATGTCTCACATTCAAATTAAATCAAAATATGCTGCTTGTTTTTTTTTATATACTACGTCAGCAGGCATACAAGCATACGGCCCACCTGATGTAAAGCGGGTACCGTAGCCTATTAACGCTTGCAATATATTAAGTATCACTCGCGCGATGCCTCCTCTGCTGCTTACACAGCAACACCTTGGGAACTTACTGGTGACCTCACTCACACGCAGGAATACAACAACCCTCTAGGGAGTTGTTATTTGGCTGCGGTTTTATGTGAGATGGAGGTACTTCCCTAGATGGGCTGCTTTGATGCGCCTCTGCTGCTTACACAGCAACACCTTGGAAACTTACTAGTGACCTCACTCACACGCAGGAATACAACAACCCTCTAGGGAGTTGTTATTTGGCTGCGGTTTTATGTGAGATGGAGGTACTTCCCCAGATAGGCTGCTTTGATGCGCCCTACCTCTCTTAAAACATCCAGACCAAGGCAAACAGACATGTTCATGCACACAAATGTTTGCCTTGTGTGGGAATCGAACCCACGAGCGTTGGTGTCAAAGTCGAATCATTCACGACTGAGCCACCGAGCTCGTCAAAACGCGACTATTTGCCAGTGAATGGAGGACGTATACGGGCATTATTCATTACAGCTTCTGACACCTGCCACAATAAATATATTACTATGACATTAGGAGAATCGATTATTATGGATATTGTTATTTAGACATTACACGGTAAGAGAAGTAAAACTGAACGTGAGCAAAATAAAAATGATGATGATGCTTAAACAAGTTGATACAATTGTTCTTATTAGTGAGACTTTATATATTTAAATAAGTATTACTATATTGAAATATAATGTTTGTTTTTGTAATAAAAATAATTGAATTTTACATAGAAACTGTGTTTTGTTGTGTGTCAGTAAATGTACCCTTTTCTCATTAAATGTATCTCTAGTGATTGTTACAAGACCATTAGGTGATGTAATAATCACTAGAGAACATGATTTCATTTAAAATCCGCCACTTACGGTCAAAATGTGTCTCACAATTAGTCGAATTCAATTCAAAACCATTTTGTACAACAGAATTTAGAACATTGAAAAACAATCTCTGTACTATAAAGAGTTAAATAATGGAGTGGTTTTGCACTTGTGCAATACGTTTTGATAAGTAATAACAATAATTTCAATACTACAGTGCAAATAAAGAAACAACCTTTTTTTTGTGTCGCAATGAATTCGAATATCAATTTCGAGTTTTGTTCTCTAATGTTCATCTTCATTTGTTTATCACGACTTGTCAAAGCTATTTTCTTTTGTTCATTCGTTCTGCACCCTACACCCCATGCCTTTATTGATATGTAGCTGAACCGATGTAAATGGTGTTGATAAATGCCTAATTCTTCAAAAAAATGTTTTGGCAACAACACAAACTAGAGATTTCTTCGTAGACAATTCTTCGCGTAAAGTGAAAGGTCACACTACTAAATGAAAGATATATCGTCGCTACAGTAGTGTGAAAACCTCATGTGTGCATTTTTGAACAGAAAGGAAAACAGTCTGGCGAACATTTCAGCGCACCTACTACTCTGTATCTTTTATTAGCTAAAGAAAAACAACTTTCTTTGCTTTGATTTTATCTAAAATTACCCCTCGTGTTTTCTCGTTTAATATATTATTTACCAAGGTGTCTCGGTCACTTTAGTTACTTTTTAATTAAACACTGGTCTGTTATCTTTCTATGACCCTGCCTATTCTAAATATTACTCAAAACATACTAATTAAATTTACTTCTTTGCGAAATAAAAATCTAGATATCTGAAAAGAAATCTTCTTCCTAGCGTTATCCCATTTCTTAATCCATTAGAATTGCTGGAGTCCGCTATCTAGACCTAAAGATTTGGCAAAGATACAGATTTTTACATGAAGCGAGTGCCGTCGGAGCTCCACAACCCAGCATAACATAAGAGGAAAACGAGACCTTTCTTGGTTAGGTCACATGATATATGTCTTTCGAAATATAAATTAGTGGTATATGCCCCATCAGGATGCGAACCGGGGACCAGTTGGTCAATACGCCGATTCTTTATCAACTGAGCTGTCACTGCTATTTCTATCTGACATAGAAATCTTTCATTTATTTCAATACGACAGACTAAAATTAATGTAGATAGTTTTGGTCCGCGCTATTTCAGTTTGTTTTTCTCGCATTGCCTACGCAATAAATGCACTTTAATCACACATGTTGCTAGTGAAAATGGGGTCCGTTACTATGAGCCTCATATGGAAGTTCAAGGCTAGACGGCGTGCGATGGAGAGAGCCATGCTCGGAGGTTCTCTCCGAAATCGATTCAGTTATGAGCACATTCGTAGTAAAATCAGAATTACCGATGTGGCTCTAAGGATCAGTGAGCTTAAGTGGCAGTGTGCAGGCCACATAGCTCGAAAGATTGATGATCATTGAGGGAGAAAGGTTCTCGAATGACAACCACGAATCGCAAATACAGCTTAGGACGGCCCCCCACACAACGGACTGACGACCGCAGAGAGCAAGCAGCTCAGCAGGACTAATCGCTGTGGAAGTCTATGGAAGGTCAGTGGACATTCTTTGAAATTATAATTATGATGAATAAGAAAGGATGAAGATTACAGAAACATCTGGATCACTTTAGTTTTGAAGCTACAAGTTTGTTCTTTTCTTTTCGTGAGCCTATTTATGCAACTCAAATGGACTTTTGGTTATAAACTCGTTTCTAAACGAAGCGGTTATTTTTCATTTCTTTGTACAGTGCTTGTCCCTCATAGAAAGACCAATATCCTACACGGATCAACCAACGACAACTTCTTTGCTATTGTTAGGGTAAAAGTTAAAGAAATCTGTCTACTTTACCGTTAAGACTCATTTAAAAAATCTAACTAGACCTTGTGATTTTTCTTCTATTTTATTTTATATTTAAAATATTTTGAACCAAAAATTGTTCATAGTGATCATTTTAATAATTATTATTATTATTTTAATCATTTTTTCATTTTACATAACCCATAAACTATCAGTAGCCTATGTATATAACAAATACTGATTTTGAGAAATTGGCAACCGAAATCTAATGTGGTACTTACTTACTGATCCGCACTATTGGATTTAGTTGGATATTTTTCCATATCGATAACAGTACCGACATAAACATTGAGAACTATCATAACAGAGGTATGTCGTAAATTTCTTCAGAAAGAAAATACGCCTATTACCCTCGCACGAAGGCGATAAATATATTAGTGTGTGAAATAATAAATGTGTGTTTACCGTGGGTTCAGACTACTCGAAAATATTTAATATGATTGAGCTCATCGTGAGGGCTGTTTGCACGAATAAAAAATTCTGAACATTCAATATATCATGTGTTGATGGAAATAAAGTATGTGTTCGTTTTAAGGGTTCCGTACCATAAAAAATTAACCTAAGTAATTCACTTGTTAAGAACCAACTACAAACTACGTTAAAAACAAATCCAAAGCTATAGGGTTCTCTCAGTGGACCTAAGATCAAGAAATAAGGTTTTGGAACAAAAGTAATGGGAAAACTCCTAACATTGCAATATTATAGCTGTCCGTCCGTTTTTTTTTTTAAATCACATGTCCTTGTAATATGATCACGAAAGGCAAGAAGCAAGATCTCACACAAATACAGGTAAGAATTAAAAAAATACTATTTTGTTGTTTTGTTGTCGAGAAGTCACAAATTAAAATACTTAACATAGGATTTTTGCCAAGAAGCACGATCTTTCCAATTTAAGTTCCGGATTGGAAAAATTTTTTTTTCATCATACTGAGTGGAGTATCAAAATTAAATATGAGCATTTTTGACAAAGTATTGTATGTATCCATAATACAAAAAGAACTAAGTGTATACTAAGTGTATATCATTTACAACTATTTGTCAACTACTTACATAATACATGAGCACCATTTACTGACAATTTAATACCTTAGTAGGTATGTCTCGAGGGGATAACAGGGGAAAGGCACGCGTACCTTTCTGCAAATATTTCTATGAAAGCATCGTAAAATATAGGCAATAAACTCAGTATTTGATACAGCTATATCAATAGTATATAAGTCAAAAGAGATAAATAGTCATTTATATTAGAATATTTGCCCTTAAATGAAAGTATGAGGGAGAAGAAGAAAGAAATGTACCGTCTATGCAAGAATGATACCAAGGCTTTAGTGAAAGAGAAGCGTGAAAGACAAATTATGAATGAGGAAGAGAGACTGACGAAAAACTTCGAGGCAAATACCAAACTCTTTTAGAGAGAGGTAAAGAAGTCTCGAGGTAGTTCGTCGGCATCCAGTATGAACAAGATTAAGTCTAAAGCTGGTATCATTCTTGCAAACACTCAGGAAGTGTGTGGTGGAGTGAATATTTTGAAGAAATGTATGAATATGCCTCGGACGCTGACAATGAGAGTGAGTCTGATGCTCACTCCACGTTGACGGCGTCGAATGAAGGTATAACTATGGATGAGATAGAATGGTCGATACGAAGTTTGAAAAATGGAAAGTCTGCAGGAATTGATATGATCACAGCTGAAATGATCAAACTAGGTGGCAGTTACGTCCGGGACGCCTTCTGGTACTTATGCAACCTATGCTGGAGAACTGGAAGGGTCCCAATGGACTGGGGACGCGCAGTCATCGTACCCTTGTATAAAGGCAAGGGATCACGCATGGACTGCCCAACTATAGGGCCATCAGTTTGATCAGCTTAGCAGCAAAAGTATATGGAAAGATAATTGAAAGGAGAATGAGGGTGAAATCTAACGAAATGCTGTGGGAGGCACAGGGAGGATTCCGAAATGGAAGGGGATGTACGGATCAAGTTTTCTCGCTCCGCAATATTGTAGAGAAGTATCTGGCCACAGACCAGAAGGTTTTCTGCGGTTTTGTGGATCTTGAGAAGGCATTAAATAGGGTTGTGCGAAAGGAACTGTGGTGCATATTGCCGAGTTATGGGATTGACGGCTCACTGCTGCGTGCTGTGCAGTCCACCTACAAGGATTGCTCAGCATGTGTCAAATAGATGGCAACATGTCACCCTGGTTTGATGTCAAAATTGGTGTCAAACAGGGTTGCATGTTGTCTGCTAGGCTATTTATTCTGTATCTCGATAGTTGTCTACAGAGAATAAGATCGACGAATGTAGGATTACGCATGGGTGACCTAGTGGTGAACTGTCTGCTGTATGCAGATGATGCCGTCGTATTAGCAGAAACACCATCTGAGCTGCAAACACTAGTCACAATGATGAAAGACGAATGTATGAAGGAAGGCTTACTATTGAATGCGAAGAAAACAAAGATAATGGTATTTGAAAGAGAAGAAACTAGAACCAATGTAAGGATTACGGTAGATGATGAAGTGTTGGAACAAGTGGATAAGTTTATATATCTTGGATGCGCTTTCAGCAGGGATGGATGGTACACCGTAGATGTGGAAAGGCCAGTGAGTGCTGGGAATAGCGTGAATGGAGCGTTGGGAAAACTTCTTGGCAGTAAAAACCTGAGCCAGAAGGCGCAGCTGGCTATACACAATGCAGTGTTGGTCCCAACGCTTACTTATGGAAGCGAGAGCTGGGTATGGCAAGAGAGCATGAAAGTAGGATAAACGCGGTTGAAATGCGAGCGTTGCGCAAAATTTGTGGAGTAACGCTTGTAGACCGTATTCGCAATGATGAGGTTAGAAGCAGAGTTGGTCTGAAAGAGAGCGTCGGTGTTAAAATAAGAAGAGGCATGCTCCGTTGGTTCGGACATGTAGAAAGAATGCAGGATGAAAGAATGACGGAGCAGATATACAATGCAAAAGTGGAAGGATGTAGGAGCCGAGGAAGGCCAAGACTTACCTATCATGATCAAATTGGTTGTGTTCTATCAGAAGGTGATGTCAGGAGCCCTAGAAACCGCGAGCGTGCATGAGAAGAGCAATGTTAAAGAAGCGAGTAAGATATGTAAGGATCGAGTCACGTGGCGCTCGGTTCTCTCTGCCTACCTCGTAAGGGATTTGGCGTGAAGTTATAGTATTAGAATATTTTTACTTTTTGAAGTGAAAACTTCTTTAACGGCGTTGTGCACTTTTTGGGATGAGTAAAAAGTTACTGGAAATATGAAATATTTTAGAGCTTTTAATTTTATCATATGATCTATGTATATATTGACTCGTTGTTTGCACACCTCACTCGCTTCATTAACAATAGTTATTCATATATATACGTTCGCCGATTCCTCTTGACACCACATCCTGATAAGACACAAGTCGTTGTGAGTCTTGGGGTTCCTCGGTTCCTACATCCTTCCACGTTCGCGTTGTATATGTGTTTGAGTTTTTCTTCTTGTATAAATATAGCAAGAGGAAAAAACTACATGTCCAAACTTCGTAACTCCGATCTTCTCATTCAGACCAACTCTCTATTTATTACTTCGAGAAAATACTACGTTAGTTGAATTACCAGAGATTTAATTAAGTATAAAACAAGTTGACTTTTAAAGTGTTTTTTATGCTACGTCGGGAGGCATACAAGCATACGGCCTACCTGATGTAAAGCGGGTTCCGTAGCCTATTAAGGCTTGCGATATATTAAGTATCACTCGCGCGATGCCTACTCTGCTGCTTACACAGCAACTCCTTGGGAGCTTGGGTGACCTCACCCACACGCAGGAACACAACAACTCTCTGCTGCTTTGATGCGCCCTTACCTCTCTTAAAACATCCAGACCAAAGTCATATTCATGCACAAAAATGTTTGCCTTGTGTGGGAATCGAACCCACGAGCGTTGGTGTCAAAGTCGCGTCGTTCACGACCGAGCCACCGATCTCGTCAAAAGTAAAGTACTTAATCATAAAGTATAATATATTAATTACGCTTTTCAACATTTAACAAGGGTAATAATACTTTGAAAACCAATTCCTCATATATTTCATCTAAAAAGTATGCAAATTCCTAACATCTAATACAAACGAAAATATTCTAACGAAAAACACTATCGCAAACAAACTCAAAGACAATATCGTATGCCTCCGTAACGTAATAAGGGCTGTTGTGCAAAATTCCGATAACAAATAGAGGGTCCCAATATAAATTATTCAACACGGCTGCACCGAACAACAGAAATTGGAATCCCACGGGAACCGATGAGGCGACCCAACAGGCCGATGAGTATTAATCAAGTTAGATTATTGGCGGCACTAGAGTTGCAAGTGACAATGCGCTCGCATCCCGGGAGATCTCATCCGCTTTGCTCGAAAGTCGGCCACGTTCGTTCGCCGGAACTACGGTACGGCGCGCGGCGCACGGCGGGCCGAACATATGTGATACCGTTTACGGCATAAAATAATGTCGCTACCATTTTTATGCTCTTACTTTTAGGACTCAAATGACATTTATTTCCGTACATATTCGGCCGGAACGTATTTTCTGCGGTATTTGTATAGTACATATCTTCGATGTACTTTTTTCGCAATGGCGTTTCACTGAAGGTTTAAATGATAATTAGCCTTTTAGCCAACATTGATACACTGTTTCCAAGACGACAGGTAAGCGTTTTATGAACAAAATACGAAATATTCTGATAAAATGAGCTTATTTAAATCTAATCTGTAAATTCAGAGACAATTATATCACAAATGCTTGTGCACCTACACGGTTACTTTTAATTGGAACTTTTATAATAATAAAAATCAGCCAAACTTATTAGATGTCTTGGTCTAAAGCGCCTCACAGACCGACCAGACAAAAAACTTATGGAATGTAAGTGGCTCAATGTCACCTTTAGAGCCAAAGCCAACCTCTCCTGCACGTGGTGCACCCCGCTTATCAACAGACGAGGCTCTAGCGAAAGAGAGACACGACGTTAGCTTGACTGTAGAAGTGCCTCTACCTCACAGAAGACGACAGCCAAATAACAACCCCCTGGAGGGTTGTTGTGTTCCTGCGAGTGAGTGAGGTTTTGCGAGTGAGGGAATTTGCTTGCCACCCCCGACGTGAACACAGCGGCGGTGACAACGCGCTATTGGCATTCTTTTTCTTTTTGTTGCTAGAGTTTATAGGCTACGGTAACCACTCTACATCAGGCGGACCATATGCTTCTTTGCTATCCGTAGTAGTACGAGTATAAAAAACAAATTTTGTAAGAGTTCTTTCTGATGGACTATGTAAAGAAATTAAGTAATTTTTACAGACTTAATCAGGTGTCAATGATTCACACGGAGGAGGTGAACTTTTCCATTTTAAAATATATAACAAGCATCTGATGTCACAAACACCCATAGTTAGCGGTAACTGTTTACGTTAAACATGTCGATCGGTGGTTTATTTTCTAAAAGAAACTGATGTAAATGCCGCCTAGCAATTCAATAAATTCATAATAACCATTAAATATACTATTTGTATAATGTTGATCTGACAAAGTCTGTTCTCCGAATATTGACTTGTTGAAATCAGGTCGATCGGAGTGGCCGAGCGTAGCGCTAAGAACGTAATCAACACAATGAGGATTAAAAGTAACAGATAGTTAAAGTAACCAGTTTTAAAACACAAAAATACTTGTTCCTTTTTATCTTTTTCCTAGGTTCATCCAATTTCCTAATCTGTTAAGAGGTGAAGTCCGCTACTAAGGATTTGTCGAAGATACTAATTTTTACACACAGCGGCTACCGTCAGACCTCTACTACCCAGAGGGAAAACCAGACCTTTCTTAGGTTAGGTCACACACATCTTTCGAAATATAATTTCTTGGACGTACGGATTTCTTCCGATTTCCTCACCACCGAGAAAGATTACCACACATGTGTTTATATAATACACAAATTATGATTTATAAGCACATATAATGATTTATATAATATAATGATTTATATACACACGAACCGGGGATCGGCCAATAGGCCAGTTATTTATCTAAACGTGATTATATAGAAAAAAGAAATCATAACTGGTGTCATCTCTCTCTAGCCTATAATGGTGGGCCTATTTTAGAATTCAATTGGCACCCATTTTGAAATAGTTCTTATCCATGTCTAAAGCTGCTCAAGGGATCCATTGACTTCCCCTGAAGCGGGTCGCGGCAGGTGTACCACATTACATCAATCTTCTTGAAAGGGCCTTTAAGTGTTGGATTCATCTAAAAGTACTATGCTAGCAAAATAATGAATGGCGTTCCAATATCAATAACATATTTGCTACTGGTATTAAGCGAGTACAAAATAGATTATTAACACTTTTTTTTAACAATTTTTGAATTGAACATTACGCGAGTGTTGCAAACACTATTAAAACATTTTAATACATTTTCTGTATGTTTATAAAGATAAAAAATATTTATTTGTCGCTTGTGGACACTTAGACACGTCTTATATTTTGCTAAATAAAATCAATAAGATTTCTGAAGAAGTATGTACGAGTATTTAATTAATCTCTCGTAGTTTTCATTTTACGCTTTTTTAGTTTACCAGTATTTCGAAAATGACCATTGGCAAAGAAGTAATGCCGAAAGAAATTTGCTAATATATGTCTTTACTCAATTGATATTATTTATATATTTTTTATATTATCTATAAATCCATGTCAGTAACAGTTGTTTGTTGTCACAAACAACGAAAATGTAACGTATGATGGTATCAAATATAGGTATCCATCAAATGTACATAGTTAGAAACTATCCATTCTGCAGGAACTAAGTTCTTTGAAGCCCGCTGCACAAACAAGCTTTAGAAACTTTCAATCCAAACACTCAAACTCATTGAACTTTGATGAGAAATAAGATTGTAGTCATCAGTAGACGTGTCCTCATATAAGCAGCTAAACAGACAGATTTCAGTCTCTTTGCGATTCAACACTTGTATGTTAATACATCAATTTCAACCTTATAGGTATCTTGTGAAAAAAGTTTCACTCGAAAATCTCACATCATGAAGGATTAATGTCAATTCAAGGTATCGAATACTATAAAAAGGCAATTTTATACTTTAACCCCTAATATATAGGTATATATAGTACGTTTGATAACTCTGATGCAATGCCCTGATGTAGAGAATTTGGGTGGACTTAATAATCGCACGGAACTCCGGGCTCTTCAATCGACTATTGTTTATTACATCATAACTGCAAAGATTAAGAAAAGATAAATAGCAAAAAAGATTGTACTTTTTTTATTCATTTAGAAATAAAGAAAAATATACTTAATAACACAAAATTGTATGATCAAATAAAGGTATACGAACACGTACACGAACGTAAAATAGAAAACCATTTAATACATAGTGATTATCAATTAAAACATGAAGCTAAAACTATAAAAGATAAATCAACCGGAAAATCACATTTTACGAAACGGTGGATATGAACTCAGGGAACATCGGCAAATTTTAACATAAAAGTGTGGATACTAACAGGAGAAAAATATATTTGCAAGCAGCACTGCTATAAAATATTATATATAAATTCTCACAATCCTGGACTTTATTAGGTACTCTTTGTAGAAAAAAAATTAAAAGGATTATAAATGTAATGTTAATCTAATCAAATAAGGAGAAACGGAGCTATTTTGATAACTACCATAACATACTTTGTTTTTGACAAAGGTTAAAAGGTTGTTTATTGTTTATAAAAACATTTTATAAATAACATACAATATCCAAAATTTCAAGAGCGTTGAAAATTTAATATCATCGAATCTATGCTAGAAATCTGCAATATTAATAAATGTGTTAACACTATCATTCAATAAACTTTTACATGCGAATATTTTCGAAACAAATACGTAATACAAAGTACAATGTTTTGAAAACAATCCATCAGTTCTGAACCAATCAATCGTAGTCGACGTGAAAAAGTTTCACAGCGTAATAAATAATCTATTGTAAGTTAAATAAGCCCAGTTTTGCTTCCTAAATGTCGCATATAAATGGTAGAATAAACATACAAATGTAAGGAAAGGACACGAAAAAGAATAGCCTGTCATTTATCAGGACACGTGACACTGGTCATAGATAAGTGAAGCCTCGTTTTAGCGTACTTATTTAGCCTTTTATTTTACCCCGAGTGTCATTTGGTACGTAAGTTTTTACATTACATATTTGGCATTTTCAAGTTTCTTATCACTCACAGCTTAAAAGTGTAGGCTATTAAATAAAATACCACTACTATTGCTTATTAAGTTGTCAATTACTTATGTGTTAATATCTGAACAGTGAATTAAAGTTATCTATATAGCAATAAAATAAATGTTTAACGTTAAAAAAGGATTATTATTTCTTTGAGTAGAAGGCTAAGAATAGAGAAATATCACTTAATTTTCTACATAACAAAATATGATCGTCTCAGTCAGTAAATCAACTAATCGTGCCATCAGTCAGGATCAAGACCATATTCAGCCTCGTAATAAGTTTTCTATAATATTCTACTACTATGTGAATCTCGTTATGATCCTATCTGTCGGAATAACGAATGCAGAGATAAGCAATACTGCCAGTAATAGCCATCGTTGGCCGAAACGAGTGTGCTTCAGTGATTCGGAAATATGGAGAAAAGAAGCGAAAGATTAAACGAAAGATGCTCAAAGGCTGGCCGAATCGAATAGGAATACGTAAATCAATTGTGTTCTCACATAGTTCAGCTTGTTGATACGAATGTATCGAAATATATTTAGTCATGCGTTGAGATAGTGCGCGTTGACTCACGCATCGAAGATTCCGTATGTTCCTTGGTATGCACAAATTATTAAGTAGGATTTTTGATGATTTCTAAACAGCCTTTGCTGGTTAAAACTATATTTTGTTTTTTGTATCTTTACCAAAAATAAATTCGACGTAAAATGTAGCTCGCGTTATTATTAAAAAAATTGCTTAAAATGTAGCATCAGTTTAATTGAGCACGAAAGTCGAGCACCGTCTAGTGTAGTGATATCTACGAGTGAGATTTTTTTCGTTTCTTCGAGTGCGAAGGGCAAGTTAACATATCGGCCCCGGTTATTGGCATTAAATGATTGTCGTTAAGCTAATTCAATTGTATCAAACACAGTGCTATTTGTCGTTGTGGCGGAAAACAATAGATAGATTGGATCTAGAGGTTTAGAGTAGATTGAGTCGATCCAATTATATTATAATTAATAAATTATGTAAATTTGTTTGGATACCAAAAGAGGGATGCCTGAGTTTTTAGGCAGTATTTTTATCAGTGCTCACCTAGTCATTGCACGGTAGGGAAAAAAATTGTGACGATTCCAAACAAATGTAGCCATTTTTACGGAATATAAAGATTTTGACTTTGACTTTGACTAGAGGTCTATAAAATAAACAATTTATCATGGATTTTGTATGTAACCTGTATGCGACAATCGATTTAAAAACAACTAACTACCTATACATGTAAAGCAAGCACAGATTTTCTTATTTCTTGCACTACGTGATGTATTTCAATCCCATGGCAAAGAGCGTAACATTTCTCTTATTCGCGCACACCACACATGAGTGAGTTTCTTTAAAACTCGATAACTAAGTTACGTATCGTATAGAAAGAAGAAAGGACAATAGTGGACAATAGTATTTAAAAGTCAAATATATATATATATATATATATCCCCCCCCTCGCGCCGTCCGCAAATACATTTTCGCCTCTGTGCTTGCTTTGTCAAAAATGGTTTCGGCTGTAGCCTTTCGGACAAGATTGGTGTAACCCGATGCATCTTATATAAGAAAGACACAAATGGGACCTATTTCTAAGAACTTGAAAATAATATACAGCTTATTTCAGTCCACAGTGAACAACAATTGTTCTTCAGCACCGTTTTACTGCTGGACTCAGCGACGTATCAAAAGGTAACTATAAAAACAGCTTAGGCTGGACTTATTTGCTTTGTAGGTACAATGTGATATCTTTTTATTTTCAAATAGGCAGATTCTAAACTATTGGAGAAAAGTTAAGTTGCTACTAATACTAGCAGTAAAGATGACTACTGTGCTCCATGAATGAGTGACAGATATTATCCGATAAATTACTTTGCGAAATAGCGCTGCTGTACAAAGACTATACAAATGATGAGATTGCTGAACACGTTGGAAAGTCGTTTGGCAATCGCCTGAAAAGTAGTTAATTCTCAATTAAGTTGAATCAGTCAACTCTATCAAGATTTATTAACCGATTTATATTTGTAATGACAAAAATTAGTCATTGAGCAGTCAGAACCCGTTATATACGTTTTCCCATACATTTCGCGGTCGTATTCGACCACCCGGGTTTCGAAGGGTTAATAGATTCAGGCGTTATATTGGGAAAGTCAAATTTACATGTAATTTGATCTAACCTGCGTTGTGTGGTGGTTTGGGTTGGTGGCGGAAGCACACAAAGCAGGTCAAATCAAAATGCGTGTAAAAGTTAGTCAATTGCTGTTTTAAATGGAAGCGCGCTCAAAATGTTCGTGTAGCTCAGTGATATTATTCTTGAAAAAGTAAGGCACAAAATTACGCTACAACTTCTTCATCAAAAAATGATCTCCCATACTTTACAGACTTACATATACGTATTAATGACTTCTTTAACAAAAAACATATTATAAATCAAATACAAACAAATATATATCGCCAAGCTTGAGTTTCACAATTTGCCTATTTGTCAGCAGCAACCTAGAACAAACGACTTAGTTGTTTACTGCCATTTGGATATTTGAGAAACCACCATGTGATGGCAAAGAACAGTTCCAGTACATTTTAATATTGTAAATACAGTGTGTGTTGAATACTTTTTCAAATGTGGATAGCTAGTTTATTCTAGCAGGAAGAAGACCTTTAAAATGGCAACGAACGAGGAAATAACAATTAAATTCAAAAATAGCTACCAAAATTCAAAAGCCATTGCCGCAATTTTAATATAGATTGTGGTCGATTGTTCAATGATTTTTTCAATGACATTCCAGTTGTCGCATTTGTGTGAACGTGAATTTACAACTGTGGCAACACTGAGCTGAAAACAGAAATCTTTTGTGTTCATCTTCGACTTCAGCTGTTTTAATTAAATCAAGTTAGGTGCATTAAAATTATACTAAATTAAGTAAAAAATATTAGGTTACAATTAAATACAATTGTGTCATTAAGTTACAGTGTAGTTAATAAAATATATTTCGTAGTGCCCCCTAGGAAATAAATGATTAAACGAAGTGAGCGTTAGACAAACGAACGACGTTTAAGAATCTCTGATCTAAACCCCTTCTGTTAAAGCCTAGGATGAGTATGGGGATTAGTGATCTATTCTTAAGAAGGGGCATAAAGCTAAGTGGCGCCCTCATTTTGTTTTTATTAATAACGCTGAATTTAAGACCAATTCCGGAAAAGACGCTCAATACAGGCGCTTAAGGACTATTTTTGTAACATCAATATGTTAATATTGTTCAGTGTTTCGAATTGGGCATTCGTGGTAACATTGATTTTAAATGTAAACGAAAACTACAGTAACTAAAAAAATAAAAATTCCTTATTTAACATTTTGTCCCCGCGAGCACTATACAGATATAATGATAAGTTGCAAAATTCTAGAGGCTAAAAAAAATTACGACGAAAATATTACTGGTTTTATATACATATTATTAATACTTTTGTAAAAGTAATAAATGTTCTATACAACTTTTGCGAGAGTGATAAGGTTCGCTTGGGTTCTAAAGATTTGGTTTTTATTTGGTTGGTGATTTTATTAGGTATGGTTTTTATTTTTTAAGTATCCATATGTCGTGGTTGTATTTAAAACTAATATAATAAATAATATCTACCTGTAGCTTCTAGCGCATCGGAATCCCGTTATCTTCTTATTCTCCAGATTACAGATTACCTCTGCACCGTATTTCATTACAATTTGATCAGCAGGTCTCGTGAATGATTAGTTGCAATCTCGCTTAGCTCTGTTTAGGAGCGCTTTAAAAAAACCCCGACGTCGCATCTGATCAACGAGTTCGTATCTTTACATGGACGTACTCAAGTGGGTGAACAGAAATCCCTACAATTGGGACGCGATCGTGACTTCACTCGGCACCCTCGAGACAAATATTTTTTATATAACGGAGAAATTCCGCTCGTTTTCACCGTCTGCGACGAGATCGGGGATAACGTTGTGATACAATCTAATGAAAGCTCTCTCGTTCGACAAACCCTGCAGAATCAATTGCGAAGATAATGGTTTACGTTAATAAAATGAATAGGCTATTTAATTTTATGCATGTTTTACATTTTTTGTTGTACAAAAACATTACAAATAAATCGGCGATCGTAACAAAGTTTATATCGTTCACGGATTCATAACGTTATATATATATATATTATATATTAACTACTTACGTTATATATATATATATATATTAACTATATATACGTTGTCTTTGGATCCAAAGATTATCATGTATATATATATATGTATGTATATATATATATATATAGATAAATATATATATATATATATTCATGATAATATGATAATATGAGCCAAAGACAACGTCACCTAGAGGCAAAAAAGAGCATTCCAACTGAGGAACTCTAAAACAAAGACTCACGCAAACAAAAACTACCTGAAAGATTATTGACCAAGTCTCCATGCGGTCAATGGGCACACACTTACTTCTTTAACATTCGGCTCTTTACATGTACGATTCCCAGTTAACAGGGTTCCTAAAGAAAGACGACCAGTTTGAAATTGATTGGTGACTTTAGTCTTACTCGGCTTGTTTCTACTTTTATTTCATTCTATTATATATTAAGATAATTTATGAATACTCAGTTTACGAAAACTGATAAAGATATAAAATAAAACCTTCGCCGGCTTCTAGTTAATCTGCTCGTATTTCAAACGTCAATAAATCACGATAACACCAAGATTATGTAATAGACAACACTGCTCACCTGACATTGCAAAACTGTAAAGTAGTACATTGCTATAACTGGGTTCCACAGTCCTTAACAACAGAGGTTGCGATAAGGAATCGGGGGTGTAAGTAGCTCATCATCTTTAGAGCACGTGGTGGCCCCGGTGAGCAGCAAACGATTTATTAGTGAAGGCGGGGTAGGGAATATCTATATTTAATAAAAACCAGCCTAATTAACGAACAACCTACATCTAAAAGAAGATTACAGCCAAAATTTATTGCAGGGTAATTTTGTGTTTCTGCGAGTCAGTATGGTATTTTTTATGACCCAAACTAGAACTGTGGGGGAAACCGTTAAGCGATGAGTTTCGTGCTCTACGCATTTATAAAACCCTAGTCCTTTAAGCGGAGCTCGTCTGTCTGTCCGTCTATCTTTCCGTTCGTTTTCAAACTTTCACGGCGTGTGTTCTACTATGACCAGATCTGATCCCTTCGTTTATAAGTTCAACTCGCACTTGCCTGGTTTTTTTAGCAATACAAATAATTAATTTCGCAAGTATACACAGTATATACGAAATGTACAAGAATAATTTTAAACTTTCACGGTTGTTCATTCCGTGACTATGGCGCTTGCAACGTGGCAGAAACATCGGGAATAAAAAGTCCCGTACTTATATATAATTCCCATACCGTGGCATGTTTTTTTTTTTTTTAATTCACAAGAATAGCTTTGTTAATTTTATGTTATCATGACTGATTAATTTGTCCTGAATACTTGTCTATCGTATTGGTATAAACTGTAATGCTAGACTTAAGCAAAGATAAATAAATAAATAAAAATAAATAAAAAATGTAGGTACAGTATATGTAGTATAAGTAAAGATGGTGTACGCGTGATGCACCATGTATACTTGACTTTACTTTATAAATTATGAATATTATTACCTCAAATAATCATAATTAATCGTAAACTCTCCGTTCACTGAGATATAATATTCAGTCAAATAGTCAGTTACCTAACCAATAATCTACATTTTGTAACTGTATGTTTAGACAATTATCATATCACAGCAAAGTAAACATACATTTTATATCCTCGATTTTATGTCGATATGTACAATTTTCGCGTGAGCTCTCATAATTCCGTATAATTTTAAATTGTAGGCAATGTTTGATCAGGCTAACCATTAATACGAATCCTGTCGTATAGCCCTCGTTAGCTAAAATATAGTTATCTCCGCAAATGTTGTGAATTTTAAATTCCACATTAATTATTCTCATAAACTCATTATAATTTAGCTTCGTGTCGCTTTCTTTTTATCAATGGGTTGCAACTTCAAATATTTGTGTAAAAATAAAATCCTTGTAAAATCTGTGCGGGGAGCACTCTTTATTTGACAGTAAAACAAATGGTGAATCCCTCGAGTCGGCCGGGGAGTTTTACTCGCACATTGTGCCTAATATTCGTGCCGGATGACTGCAATATAATTACATTATCCTTTCTACGGATGAACTTTACATAAACGTTAGGCAAAAACATTGATCATGTTTCAACGAAATTCTACATTATGGGTGAAAATACAGAAAAGGATGTTGTACTCGTATTTTTCAATAATCATATAATGTTTCGAGCATAACAACTGAACTGAACTGAACACAGTGGATTTGTCTGGTTATCTCCAGTTTAGAATTAAAAGTCTAAACTTATTTGTTTTCATATTTACACAAATTAAATTAATTTAAATATTACTAACTGCCCGCGGCTCCGCCCGCGTGGAGTCAAATAACGTAGCATTTATAATATTAGTAGGATATATTAACTAGCTGACCTGGCGAACTTCGTATCGCCTTAGAATGAGTTGTATAAACTTATTACCTGAATTAAATTCAATTTTTTATTAATACAAAATGAATAGTCAAAATGAAGTACCTAAGTATAATAAGTGTTCAAAAATATAAATTAGAAATATTTTAATTGCATTAAACTGAATCTAATTCACATGGCAGCAATGCATTTGCTTCATAGAAGCGAATGAATTGATTCGCTTACCATTGTTGTACTACTTTATATTAAGCTGTTTGCTGGATGTGTCGCATTCGAGTCGATTCCCTTCGTTGAATTGACTGCCGACCTAACCTTTAGTAGTAAATTGTGCGGTGGCAAATCAGCCTGATCTAATGAGTTTAAACATTCAGTTGTATAGGTGGTTGCTTCGTGCTTCGTGGTTTGTTACATAGTTGGTAGATTTGAAGGAATGCAGTAAACCATCGACTTAATTACGAATAGTGAAATTTAAGTATTCTAAATTTTTGTTCTTTGCCGCAAGTATTACTCGTTCACTCAACCATTTAATATTTTTGGGGTTATCAAAAATGCTTGAGAAGAAATATCAAAATTCAGCGGAAACAAAGTCAATCCATTAGATTCCTCGACAGGAATTACCGATAGTCGGTATATGCTTGGAGAAACCAGATGGCAGATGGATCGTTTAGCAATGCAACTCGCATGTTTGCCGTCAGCTGAAGTTTTACATAATTTTTAGTTGTAAGTTTTTAAACATGAACAATGTTGAATTTTTGAACGGTGACTGATTTGGATTTTGAGTAATAAAACTGTCGATAATTTCCTTTTTTAGGTGATAATGTTTTCTAGGGTACAAAAAACGCTTCAGTTATGTACTCAATCTGTAATAAATCATTTAATAATTTTACGTACTATTTCGTAGATGTCCAAAAGCCCTAAAGTTAATCAATCTCCTTTGACGCCAGACGGCATGAGAGACTTTCGTCATGACAACTTCCGTCACGGCATACGGTTCGATTTTACTGCCAAGGTGCTCCAATAGATGTTTCACATCAAAATTAAAACGTGTTTGCTTGCAGTTAGTTCTTCAGTAGGCATACAAATATACGGCACATATGACGTAAAGTTGTTGCCGCAGACTATGAACGCTTGCAAGAGAGGAAATATGGCTCGCATGTTGTCACTCCAACTGCTAACACAGCTACTCCTTACGTCGTAACTTTGTTTGCTAATGTTATTAAAAAAAGATAACGAATTAGACCTGGTCAGACAAAAAAGCAGCGTATTTCACCTACATGACAAAGTTATAATTGAGATTGAACGAAGTGAAACTCATGTTTTGTTCCTGATTTATAAATCCTTAACTTCAGCTGTCCGGATTATGTTGGTAACTTTAGCGGTTACACAAGTAAAGGGCTCACGTAGCAAGTTTCACGAAGTAATAGAATTTGTCTTAATTATAAGCCCAAGGCTTCCGTTATGAGACCTTAGGACTAATTAGCACGCTTAGCGGCAGTTTAAACGTTGATAACTGGGTACATGCTGGGTACAGAATAATACAACATGTTGAATACAAGTTCGTAAATAATTTCTTGAGTCAGTCAGGTAAATGATCCCAATAGTATTTAACCGATTTCAGAAGGCGGAGTTCGCATTTCGATTCGTATGTTCTTTTTTGTGTCTTAAATGATATATAAAATATATCTAAAGTGAACAAAATATTATACATTTTCGTTAGTTAAAAATTAATTCCAAAGTCTACAAATGGTGTGCGGTCCCTCTGTGCAAAAATACACAATGTCAACACCTAACAAACCAAACAAATAATTTTGTTTATGTTCCAAACAAGAAAATATTGAGAAATATATGGCTAAAGCGCGCACAACGAAACCCATTAGATGTAGTTACTAATTCGCTAATTTATTTTTGTGAAGACCACTTTGATGTAAGTATTTACTATAGATTATTTAATAGGTGTGTAACTCAAAAACTTTGTTTAAGATGAAATACTTGTGATTGATAATAAGCAATTTATAGACAAGACAACAACTGACATGGTGTGTATTAGCTTCAAATAAACAATGACATTAGATGTTAATTTAAGGATGTAGAGCTGTTTCGTAGCTAACCTCAAAATAACATATGACATAAATGTTAAAAAGGGCTTGTGTGAGTTAAATTATACTTAGCACTAAAGAATAATAATAGTGTACTTACAAGGAAGTTATCACATTTCGAAATTCAGATGAACAACTCTCTTTATTTGATGCGAGAAACTCTCCCAACATCAACAAATCAATTCTGGGCAAATTAGAGCTAGTTGCCTTAATAAAACCTTGTTTCATCATTGATGATTCTTGGATTATTAACTTTTATCACAAAACTACGAATAAGCAACAAAATCTATTCATTAGTTCAGGCAAAAGTCAATCGAAACGCGTAATCACAACAAAAGTTCAAACAGCACGGCGATGTTTCCTTAGGCGTGACGTCATTCGCTCTGATTGGTGTTTCGGTTAACATGGCCGATTGCAGTATTTTATACTTTTATTTCATTGAAAATCGTATCTCAAAGTTTATATTATAACTGGGCAATTTTTTAGAATTCTTTTAACATATATTTTTTTCTAAAACCATTCATTCTGTGATTCTAATACTGTCATCAGGCCTATTTGCGAGTTTTATCATTAGGTCCAGAATTACCTCCACCTCACAAAAAACCGCAGCCAAATAACATATCCCTGGAGGGTTGTAGTATTCCTTCGAGTGAGTGAGTGAGTACACCTATTTCTGAACCTTAGGTTGATGCTAGTAGTCATGGTGCACCACGTACGATTAGTACGCAGGTAATACTGGATCTGAAGATTGTAGGGAGGGTCTTACATCCCTAGTTACTTAGTATTATTTATGATGATACTAAGACCTTACGAATTCTAAAGAGATGACGTCGGTCTGTCTGTGTGTTTAGCGTGGGCGATTAATCTTCTGAACTGAGTAAATATTCGTAGGGACTTAGGGTCTACTTATTATCTCAATAACCGGATCCTCATGCAGGTAAACCTGCGGGTAGAAGCCAGTTAGTTTATTTTTTTGCTTCTGAGAATGAATTAAATGTATTACAATGTTATTAACTGGTCTGTCAAAAAATACCGATACCTATTTCAGAAATACTTTGTTTTTATACCCTTTCTGATAGGAGATGCAGTTTTTTCAACTCTGTTTTGAAGACTCAATCGACTCCATATATAATATTTTTTTTTTATATTTACTAATTCACGTTTTATTTAGAAAGCAAATAGCATGACCTTACAGTTTTCACGTATAGTTACAATTACATCAAACAAGGAAATAAATAAACACTATTTAAATACGATTATCATCTGTTACATTGGTAGTAAATGTATCGAAAATTTAAATCAGTGCATGTTGTGTGCATGAAACATTTATTAATGCATAAAAAGTTGTCTTTACTATGTGGGTTAAGAGAAATAATAGACGCAAGTATCATCGCCAGTTACGAAGCGATTCCTGAGATAAGAATCAATAGCATTCAGCATGTCCAAAGTCGCGACCCACTAGGAATGGCTTCGTGGATTAGGAGTAATGTTTTAAGCGAGGTCCAAGCCTCCAGCCTTTCCAGACCAAGCAGTTGTCTGTCTACTAAACGGAATTAAGCTTCATCGTGGTGGGGAAACGGAAAATAGTTTCTTACGCGCGAAAATACTTCATGTGCCATAAACGTTCATAGAGTAATCACATTACATCAGGCGGACCATATGGTTATATACCCCCATCGTTGTATAAACAAAAATATCGGGAGCCCTTCGTGAACAGCGATTTCTTTCGCGTAGAAGCTCCCTACAACAATTACATCAGCTGATACTGACCAGCTGAAGGTGATAAATACTAATTTTCGGACCTATCTGAAAGATCACATTATGATCAGCGATCTCATAAGGCTATCGCCAGTGTGGCGGCTTGTGAGCTTCCAGCGTACAACACTGTTGGACTTTTGGCAATTGAAAGTTAAGGTATTGAGCGCCTGTCAAGACACGGTGAATGCGAAAACAAATAGTTATATTTTCAATTTTTTTAAAGTATTCGCATATTTAAGCAAGAACTAGATCGGCAATGATCAAAATCCAGCCCATCTGAAACTGAAGATGTTTTTGTAGTAAGCTAGAGAGCGCAGGAGGCGTCGGTAATTTAATAAGCAGTAAAAAGATCCTAAAATAAACTCCAATTTTCGTTTACTTCAGGTTATTTTCATTCGGAGCACGATCCAAGATTTTCTGGTTTTAAGTACACCTTAACGACGCCATTTACAACGTTCGCATCCTCTGTAAATACCTAACAATTGATACCTGATCCCGAAAATATAGTTTTCAGCATACAAGTCGACCGGCCTCCCATTAACTCACTTCTAATGACTGCACATCATGCCGTGTAAATGTTATTTGTTTTGCTTTTATTTCTTTCTTTTATCAACTGTGTGTAGTATTGCTTTATAGGGTCAAGAGATGACGACACAATATAATGTATTTTATTGCACCTATAAATATATTTTTACGTAATGAACATCACACAAATACCACAAAACGCGGCCTTTTCACAAAGCAATGTTTTCGAAACAACCTTGTTAGTTTGTACTAAAACAACAAATATATGCCGTGATTGAATTGATCATTAATTAACAAACTTCTAAAAGTAGGTGCTCTATTCATGTGTAGAAACATCGTCTATATATAAGTTCATGTTCAAGTTCATGACTTGATATTTCCTAACCAATTTTGATTAGCAACCAATAATTCTTTGAAAGAGTTTCCTTCCGGAATCGTCTCATATAGGTTGGGTTAAGGATAAAAAAGTTTACAATAAAAAAATTTGAACAACAAATGTAACCAACTTCATTGACTTCGTCTCCAGGACGCACCTATACAACAATGCGAATGCGACGCTCGCAATACATTAAGTATCACTCGCGGGATGCGACCTCTGCTGTTAACATAGAAACTCCTTAGGGGCTTACTGGGTTAGGGGTGACCTCACTCACACGCTGGAACACAACAACCCTCTAGGGAGTTGTTATTTGGCTGTGGTTCTCTGTGACATAAGGTACTTCCCCAGACGGGCTGCTTTGATGCGCCCTACACTCAAACCGAAACTCTCTTAAAAACACTCAAACCAAGACAAACGGACATGTTCATGCACACAAATGTTTGTCCTGTATGGGATTCGAACCCACGAGCGTTGTTGTCAAAGTAATGTGCGCGTGATGATTCACAGAGATATACTAAAGAAGTTGACAGTTACAACATAAGGGTTCCTTGTTTACTACGGAGCTCTAAAAAGATGGCAATAATACACCTACTACAATCGCCCGTCGTGGTAAGGGACTAAGATTTGAACTTTTTTTAAAGTTATACTTCTAATGCGACTTCCAACAAGGTTGCGTTAAACGTTTAACGCTACCATGGAGGGGGAATAGAAAGAGACAGAGCGAGAGTGAATGCGTGGCATTCGAACGCATGCGCGTAGTATACTTATACGTTAGCAACGAGTAGCGTCCAATATTATAGCGAAGTAAACAGTGGGACGTTTCACTTCATCCGCGCGGTATTTAATATAATTAATACTACATATTAATAAATTATTACTGTTAAATATTTATTTAATGATGCCAAAGAAGTATGACTTCTCACGCGCGTACATAAGTACCTACACGCACCCATTTTTTTATTCAGATCGCAACACATACAATTTAATAACCATGATTCCCATTAGTATATAAATGGCAACTCATCGTGTTCACTAAATCATCGAGTGTGTGTTATACGGATTATACAGGTTTGTGTTTGAGTAAGTGGATTACCTCACCCGATGTTTTTACAGGTATACTCAACCTACGAGGATAAGAAAGTATTTTTCGAATCTGTGGTAAGTAGATTGTTTCTAACGAGGTTTTAAAAGAGGTAGGGCGCATCAAAGCAACACGTCTGGAATGTACCTCCACCTCATAAAAACCGCAGCCAAATAACAAATCTCTGGAGGGTTGTGGTGTTGCGTAAATGAGCTCTCCAAACACAAGTATTTATATACTTAAATGGAGTCCCCAATCACAATGAGATATTGTAAAAAAGTGACAAATAAATACTTATTATTATTATTAAATGAGGTCACCAGTGAGCTCCTAATGAGTTGCTGTGTAAGCGACAGAGGAGGCATCGCGTGAGTGATACTTAATATATTACAAGCGTTAATTGGCTACGGTAACCACTTTACATCAGGTGGGCCGTATGCTTGTATGCCTTCTGACGTAGTGGTACCTAAGGAGTTGTGTTAGCAGCAGACAACACATTGCGCGGGAGATATATAAGTTATTACAAGAGTTCATATGTAACGGTAATTGCTTTACATCAGGTGGGTCGTATGCTTATATGCGTTCCAACGTTGTATAAAGAAAGTAACTCTAGTTCTAAAATATCTCCATGTGAAAATCACGTCGTACCCTAGAGCCTGGAGGAGTGAAAACAGACACTTTCGCGTTTGTAATATAATATGTGTAATCTGTAAAAGCGTCACATAGATTATCTGTCCTAGTATTCACTTTTGAACAACAATTTTTACGGGCCAGTATGGTAGCGTCAACTGACAGGACACTGTCCTTTGTCAGTTGCCGCTGCAATTTCAGCTCCTCTTTTCTCTTACCAACAGGCGAAGCGGAGCTACTATGCTGAGCCAATATTAAAAGAAAACCACAGTAATAGTAGTTTTAATTTAAACCTTGGTGGGTGGGGTCACTTATGTTGAACCCCGTAAGTTGAACACCGTGTTCAAAACTTTATACGAGGGCGAATTACTCCTCTTCTTCTTCCTAGAGTTATTCCATTACCTAATCCATTCGGATTCACGGGGCTGCCTAAGACTAAAGGTTCGGTGCCATAAGACCTCCGCAACCCATAGGAAAACCAGACCTTTAGTTTCTCATTACATGTCTATCGTAAACGTCGTGAGGAAATCCGATGTTTTCGTTCGCCACAGAGCAAGGGATAATTACAAATATGTACACGAATTTAGTGGTAGGTAGATGCCCACACGAGAATTCGAACCAGGATCAATTGGTTAATAAGCTGGTGTTGGTTCTTTTCACTTAGCTATCACTGCCAGAGCGAATTAATCTATAGGTATAAATAAAAATAAATTGACACGTGAAAGATCATCACTTGAGAACAGCATCGGCCGATCCATCAACCAACATTAGTGATTTTTTGTTATTCTGTTCATAATTATCAGGACAAGGTACGTATGTATGAAAGAAAATGTTTGAAAAATCACTTGAAAGTCGAAAACCTTTTTCTTTACTTTTAACGAAAATCTCAATTTAAAAAAGGGTTGATTTACAGTTGGTTTTGCTATCATATTAATTTGATATACAACAACAAATCGAATGGAGAGCGATATTTCAGGGCGTGATTTTAGTGACCATAATGTTAGTGCATTCTAAACCCTAAAACTCATGAATTTGATGTATTGTAAATGTTAAATTTATTTCAATTTCAGGTAATTATATGTATTGTAACATTTCTATTCATATAGATAAGTATATTTATAAAATAAGTATAAATATACAAATAGCGATCATTTTCGTGTGTTAAGATTTCAGAAAATTTGGTATTATATACGAGTGAAATGATGTTAACTAGCGTAAAGTCACCTTAAAATTGTCCTTACTGAAACTAGAAGTACTAAGTCTAGATGTAGGGTGGGAGAAAAGACACAGAATTATCTACTTAACGGTACGTGAGAGTGGAAACATTATTTAAAGAGAGAGATTTGTCGTAGATAGGTACATGTCCTCTAGAATACTGAATCTTGAATCTGTGAAGTCAATGACAAACCAAAAGGATATTAGGATGTGTAGAAGATGAAGGAATACTAGGGTCTATACAGCACAATTATCGTTTATCTGCTCATCACCTTGTAAAAGTGACATCTGCCCAGGCGAAGCTGGATCAGGTTGGCTAGTGCAAAATAAATTAAAAATAATAAAAATATGCAGTAAAATGCACTGCTAAAGTGTTAATTCCAAAAGATTTAAAGAGTATATAAATATGTAATGTATAATATGTGTAAATGTAATCAGTCAACACAGCTGTAACTAGTTGTAGCATATATCATTTCTCATATTGCAAATATGATAGGGTACATAACATAATTTAATTTGTTGAATGATATACATATCAGAAATACAGTCTAGTCCCTATTAAAACCAAAGTCTCGTCGAACCAATGTTTACGTATCGCACAAACACACCATAATTTATGTACTTGTAACACGTAGGTATACACATGCCAAAATCCTTGAGTAAAGTCAAACATATATCACACAGTTCCTGATTATGATTCAATCGGGACCGCGTAAATTATGCTGGTTTACATTTGGGTCTAAAACTGCAGCTAAAACTAGCAGACTTCATACATGCAGCATAGTATATACTCGTCAATAAATAATTTTCCGCTTAGTTTCGTGACTTTCTAATGGCGAATAGACAGTTGGGTAAAGGTTTTTTGTTAATACCTATTTTAAAGGTATGCAGTTAATCGCAATTCTAATTTTGTAGATATGTTTACGTTTCCTGAGTCACAGTATACTACATTCACTAGATTTTTATGCAACGTAAGGAGGCAACTAAGCATACAGCACAATTGGTTACCGTAGCCTATGAACGATTGCAGTACAAGAGGAGTATAGCTCGTGCGTCGCTAACCCGCTGAAACTGAATAACTCATCAATAGTTTACTAGTTACCTCACTCACGTTTTCTGTTAGGTACTTCCCCAAGCGGGCTACTTTGGTACGCCCTACCGTTCTGAAAGGATGACAATTTGTTTCTCTCTGCGTACGTGCGCGTACATCAACAAAACTTTGCACTCAATTTTCTCGCTGTGAGTGTATTATTCGGAACTTAGTCCTGAATAATATTTCGATCTCAATTAGATCAGTAGTTTTGAGTATCTTAAAAAAAAATATATTTTACACGCCTTCGAATGAGAAAACATTTTAAATCTATCAATAAATCATATCACAAACTCTTGAGGAAAAGGTCTCAAGATAATAAGGTAACTTTGTGACGAATCTTAAAACCACCCGTATCCATTTAGCAGTAGACAGTACAACCTAGCTGATTCATACAACTGCTAAGAAAGAAAGTCAAAAGAATGTAATTACTATGCGAGACATCGCAACGGCAAATGCAGTACTGGATAGAGCAATGACCGTGTCAAAATTGATGACTGCGAGGGGTTGATCGATGCGCCTTATAAATACGGATAGTGTACGTCAGTATTAAAACTGTGATATATGATACAAGTACAATGATGATTATGTATATAAAAATGTAAACAGACGTTGTACATAATAAAGGAGATGAAAAACTGAAAATTTCGGACACATTAATTATTAATATTCTTTTTTTATTATGAAACCTCTTTTAATGTCAATAAAGTTTTATGATAAATGTGATTTTACTTAGCAATAGAAAGTGTAAGCCCATAATTTAATCCCTCAGCAAAACTTTTAAAGATCCTATCAAAAAGAGATTTCATCTGTCCATTTCTCTGAATAACTCCATTAAATTTATTTGTTTCCGAGTTCTCTCCGAAATAAATGGCATACGAAATAATTCTTATACGTGAAAAACTTATGATGATTCGGGAATGACGTAGCTCTAGGTATCTGACTTGTGCCTTCAAGAAAAAGCACAAAATAGTACGAGTATTTAGTAAGATTTCTTTTGTACTTACATCTGATATACACTCCAAGAGCAAAAATATATTCATAACTTTAATTATGAAATGTGTATTAAAGCTATTCTTTATGTATCAACATTTAAATATAGCAATGTTAACTTAAACTAAATATAGAACGATTTAAGCACGTGTAGCTCCATATAAACTGAAATTAACAAATGATGTTGTGTATAAAATTAATTTAAAATTAGCACTTACCTATTTTTTCACTATTAACTGTAGTTACTTAAATTAAATCAAACGAGCATTATAAATATCTATTTAAAATTTCGGTTCCAATTTATAAAGAATGCTAGGAATATTAACAGCACTTTTTATTTTCTATTTTAAACTGAGACTGCGATTGCTCAGATATTTTTAGGTCCCTTTCAATTTAGTTATTGTAATTAATGAAAACAGGAGGTCGTCGTTAAGTAAAAACCCCGACAATTATTGTTTTTTACCGACCATTTTATAAGTCTCCACGGAACTTCCCATACCGACTAAACTATATATCAAATGAAAATCATATATGAAAATTAGTATGTTCTGTACCGTAGCCGCGTAAATAAATAATGAAAACAGAAACGAATTCATTACTGAAAAGTTGTTAACTAGAAGCTCGTACTGCAGTTTTGGGGCACGTGTGTGCTAGTTCGCTAGGAAAAGTTGCGACGGAGGGTTATGGTATTAATTGGTGCTTACCATGGGTCATGATAACGCGGTGAAGTGTAGCCGAATTGCGAGCAACGGCTCACGCGAGCAGACTGTTGCTCTCGGCCGGGCCCAGGCTGCGTGCGCAAAGCCTGCGACCCGCGCGCCGCTGCCCTCCCTAGCCGCCCCCGCAGTGGATACGCCGCCAACCCGCCACCGCTACCGTCGCGTCGCCACGCGCTGCGCCTCCTCTCACATCCTCTCCTTTGTCTCAGACTTAATTGTCAGACATCCTTACTAAACAGGTATTCGATACCGCTGTCCTGTGTTATGATAACCTGTACCTACGATGTTTTCTTTATGTAATATTCCAAATAATTTTATAGTTGTGCTAACGGAGAAACATTTTTACAAAAGACATACAACATACGTTAAAATATTAATAATTTAATTACATAAAATATTTTATTATACTTTACTATTTTATTAATATTTTTACACGATCACAACATATTTTTAACTTTGCTAATATTACTCGTAGCCATGAAAGTTACGATAGTTTTTCAATAGGTAATGCAATTATGACCAATTGACAAGTCAATGCGTTTGTACGATACATAAGAATTATTAAATACCAAATCCACCTTAGTCGAGATACACAACGACCAAATTTTACTACTAGATAGTAAAACCTTTTGTTTCTTTACTAGTTGTAATGTTAATACATAATTGCCGGTCTCTCAGATCGCCCCAGCCTCCGTTACCATCAATGTAGTCAAAAATTATATCTTCATCATCTTCTAACTCTATTTGTGTATAAACTTCAAGATGTGGAGGAAATAGACTATGGTTGTTACGTTTCTCTAGGTCTATCACTTGATAGACACTTTCTATCACGTCACAATCTAATATGTGACCATATAAGCCGCAAGAACTTGTTTTAAATGCTCTCGGTAACATGCTTGACATAGTACGGTATCTTTTTCCGTCTTTTCGATTTAGTGACACATAGTACAAAGACCGAGACCAAGAATAGTCATCGATATAACAAAAAAGATCGTAATGTAACGATATACTTTTCCATACCGACGAGTCAAAACCTATAACACTGGAATGATATTTCGGGTCCCACGTAGAAACTTCTACCCGATAGGTATAACTCTCATCTAGGGTTATGAGTGGAGATATTCCTAAAGATATGAATTCACACTGATTTAATGTTCCGGCTACAGTTTTCATGTATAATGCCATATACAGAAAATCTTCCATGAAGACAAAATCGTCATTTAAGAAAATTACAAGACCATCGTGATTTTCCATACATTTCAAACCTTCGAATACTTTATTGGTTGTCCACCACCAGCGGTGTTTCAATTCGGTCAACCTGGGATGCCTATAATTGCCGTGGATGTCCGGATTCCATGCGCCAGTGCAGTTCAAGGACTCTGCTGTTTTAATATCCATATTGTAAGCGCAATCACTTGACTGGAATCCAGGAAATTCGTTAGAATATATTTGTACTGAGTAAGGATAAAAAATTTGCAAAACCCGGCAAAAATCTATGCTACTGATCAAATTATTAATATTTTCATCAAAGAAGGAATGTGAAAATACTATTAATACTCCTTCGATTCCTTTCACTTGGGACAGAGACACCAGAGTAAATTTTAAATATATAGAGAACTCGTGTACATATATTACCAAGACAGGTGTATCCGTTGTTATTGCCCCAAATGTATCAACATTCAATATTATTTGTTCTGTGTTATATTCATCTGCAAGTTTCCTTAATGTATTTTTGTCTTTAACCGATACAGATATATTATTCTTGAACATAATGTACTTTAGAGCATTCTTGGGGATACTAGCTGCAACCTCCCCTTTATGGAATTCCTTCCCTTGGTACACAAACACAACAAGAGTAATTATTGCGAACAACAAAACATTCCGAATATATCCAAGACATAGGCGTAAATGAAATCGTCTCCAAATCATTGTGATTAATATATTAGAAAATGATCCCAGAACGTGAAAACGTTTATTAGTTTACCATTTTTATCGTCCACTGGTAGAATTCAGATTAATTAACCTCGCCGGTAATTCATATACATTTATATTTTCATATTCTCCTCTGTAATATAATAAACAATATAAAATTGTATAAATATAAAGACAATGTCTACGTCAATGTCTTCCTGAGAGCTTAACCAGAGAGAACATATTCACTAGCTAGACCTCAGTTCCTTTATGTAAATTCTAATAAACTTAATATTTTCACTGGTACTACATATGAAGATATTATTATATGCCGAGAGCTGACATTGAAGAGAAATTATTAATAAGGCCAACATTAAAGAAGCGAGCGACGTGTGTAAGGACCGCGTCTTATGACGCTGGGTTCTCTCAGCCTGCCCCGTAAAGGGACCTGGCGTGAAGATATACTTTTAATATAACTTTTCTTAGTGAATATCATCAAACTTTACCATTGTAATACGAGTATTAAGTACAAGCTGATCGGCAAGGGTCGCATACGCTACGAATAATTTTAACTAGATAGTTCGGTCACATCTAGATATTCACTAAGTATGATATTTAATCTATATATAAAGTTCATATTATATATATATATATATATATTGTAGTCTGGTGGAGATAACCCAAGAATCGTTCATAAAATCAAAATTGCGCACACCGCACCTTCTAAATGATTCGAGATATCGAATATAACCAAGCAACTAATATTTATAATTATCTTGGAGAATATATCGAAGGATATTGTAAATATATTTAAAATTATATTTAAAACTCAATTTACTAACAGGCAATTTAATCTTAACTACGTTGTGTGCTTCTACTACCAACTAGTTAGTAGTGCTACTAACAGTACATACGAACTAGCGCTGGCCAACACTCACCCAACTACCGTTAGTCGTAGTCGCTGAAAGCCGTCGCTGTTCTGACTGCTCTAGTCATCTCTGCGACACGTGTTTCGCCTCTCCGTCAGGCATCATCAGGGATTTAAATAGTAGCATGCAACACAGCAACAACATGCAAAATGATGGCAAGCAATAGCAGAGAGGCTACCACCGGGACAGAAACGACCAGAGTAACTGTATAGGGAGGGTGCCGACGGCGATATTTCCCACGAACTAATGGGTCGCAGAACCACAAAAAATTTATATCAAAGTAGAAAATTTTATTTCAGCTAAATAACGCCTTTACCTATGAACTGTTCAATTTATTAACAATTTTCACTAATTCTGATTGGAAGCGATTTTAAAGAGAATGGATAGTGAAGTTTCGAGTTTTAAATCCATATAAGTAAAAATTACGCGCTATTCTTTACGTGTTGTTTTTTAATGAAATGGCTGCACCATAAAGAAAATATGTATGAATGTATATCTTCACGCCAAGTCCCTTGCGGGGTAGGCAGAGAGAACCGAGCGCCATAAGACGCGGTCCTTGCATACTTCACTCGCTTCTGTGACATTCATAGCTCTTTTCATGCACGCTCGTCGGTTCCTGGGGCTTCTGACATCACCTTCTGATAAAACACGACCAATTTGGTCATGGTAGGTTAGTCTCGGTCTTCCTCGGCTCCTACATCCTTCCACTTTTGCATTGTATATCTGTTTCGTCATTCTTTCGTCCCGCATTCTTTCTACATGTCCGAACCAACGGAGCATGCCCTTTCTTAACTTAACACCGACACTCTCTTTTAGACCAACTCTTTCTCTCACGTCTTCATTGCGAACGCGGTCAGCAAGCGTTATGCCACAAATTTTGCGCAATGCTCTCATCTCGACCGCATTTATTATACTTTCATGCTTTCTCTGCCATACCCAGCTCTCACTTCCATAAGTTAACGTTGGAATTAGCACCGCGTTGTGTACAGCGAGCTGTTCCTTCTGGCTTAGATTTCGGCTGCCTAGAAGTTTACCCAACGCTCCATTCACGCTATTCCCGGTACTCACTCGTCTCTCCACATCAGCGGTGTACCTGCCATTGCTGCTAAAAGCACTTCCAAGATATACAATCTCATTCACTTGCTCCAACGCTACATCATCAACCATAATCCTTGTTCGTTCTGGTTGTCTCTCTTTCAAATACCATTATCTTGGTTTTTTTCGCATTCAATTGTAAGCCTTTCTTCATACAATCATCTTTTATTGTTGTAACTAGTGTTTGCAGTTCGGATGGTGATTCTGCTACTAATGCCGCATCGTCTGCATAAAGCAGGCAGTTGACCACTGAGTCACCCATTCGCATTCCCACATTCATATTTCTTATTCTCTGAAGACAACTGTCCAGATACAGGATGAACGAGCCGACAGCACGCATCCCTGTCTGACATCAAACCAGAGCGACAAGCTGCCGTCCACCCGCACACATGCTGTACAATCCTCTTAAGTGAATTGCACAGCACGTAGTAGGTCACCGTCAACCCCATATCTGGGCAAAATGTTCCAGAGATTCTTTCGCACGACTCTATCAAATGCTTTCTCAATGTAGATAAATAAAGAAGATAACTTATGTTTATTGTTTTGTGCGCTGGACTAACTTGTATAATATTATTGTAATGTTCGTAATAGTTCGAATAACGAATATGCATGAAGCAAAAATGAATAAAAGTAATTCGGGAAGAATGAAACAACTTTTGTCTTTCAATAACATAAAACCGTAGTACCTAACGAGAACACGCGCGCGCCATTATTATAAGCTCACGATGATTGGAACGATGTTTTTGCATTATTTTATTTTGATTCAGAAAGAGGTATTTATTTGTTTTAGACTTGAAAATATTAACTGGATAAATGTTTCATCGCTATGTAAACGACCATCTTGATTCATAATTTAATTTCTAAAACAAATAAATAAATACCTCTTTCGGAATTTTATGACACTCTAATTCTTAGCGACTGAAACAATAAGAAAGGTGTTAATTAAATTCAAGCGTAATTGCTGTCACTAGAAGCAAATTACAATGCGCAAAAATGTATGGAACCTGGGTACATCTTGGTACAATGTATGGAACGGCAACCACTTTACCTCAGGTGGGTCATATACATGTATGCTACTGACGTTGTTTAAAAAAAACTTGTAATGACATGTATGGCGTTAGATAGGTTTTTTATGTAATATAACAACAATTGCATTGGCGAATAAAGAATTAGTTGCCCGTTCAATATTTGAAGGTAAATTTAATTATTGTATTCTTATTGTTAATGATATGTTGTTGTTTTTAGGGTTCCGTACCCAAAGGGTAAAACGGAACCCTATTACTGAGGCTCCGCTGTCCGTCCGTCCGTCCGTCCGTCCCTCCGTCCGTCTGTCACCAGGCTGTATCTCATGAACCGTGATAGTTAGACAGTTGAAATTTTCACAGATGATGTATTTCTGTTGCCGCTATAACAACAAATACTAAAAAATAGAATAAAATAAATATTTAAGGGGGCTCCCATACAACAAACGTGATTTTTTTGCCGTTTTTATAGATAATGGTACGGAACCCTTTGTGTGCGAGTCTGACTCGCACTTGGCCGATTTTTTTAACAAATAACGTTACATTATTAACAAACAGTACAAGTATTTGTTATTATTACTGTTTCTTATGAGTCACTGGTATTAATCCCGGTCATTTGATAGGCGTGCACGGGGATGTGGATTTAACACATTTGAGCAGAACTAATTAATTGTATTATCTAGTATAAGTAATTATACCCACCGTGAGCCGCTCCGAAGGTTATCAATGGAACAATATAAGCAGGTCTCGGCAGGTATTGGGACTATTGCGAATATGTGGGTAAATATTAGGCAATTTTAGTATGAACTGGAAGATATCTAGGATTAACATATCTACACGCAGAGCATGTAGAACCGAAAGCAGCAGTCATAATAAGACTAAAATCACATTTTTCAACATCGATACCCATTCCGTCTATTGGATATGACTATTTTCTATGAAATTTCATACGCATCGATCGACATAAATATACTCGTTGGTAAGCTGAGCTTACTAATTAAATATTTATATTTACTAAGGGCCCCACGTCTATTTAGAGTCTAATGTAATTCAAAGATCCATTATCACAGACAACTATTTGCGACAACAGTCAAGTCTGTGATAATATGTGATAAGCCTAATATTAGAGTAATAAACCGAGTAACGCGATGAAAGTTAAGAAAAATAAAATTTCTAAGTACTTTGGAATTAGCCCACGAGACTACGGATGTGACATGTGGACTCAATGATAATTGCTCCATAGTCGGAACAGGAAAAGTACTCGTAGCTAAGAACCTCGCCCATTATCTTGAGAAGCTGCCACTCAGCAGTTGAGCCAAGAACTACCTCTAGAAGTCGATTTTCTTGGACACGCTCCGCATTAAGAGCAGGTTTCTGACTCTGAAGCCCTGACCACTGGTAGTTTGGATATCCGCACCACTACGCAGCGGGTGCCAATTTTTAAATGTATTTTCTATATAATATCTCATGTCTATTATACTTCAATGCATTATAGTTCATTATAGAGTATGTAAGTAGCCCGTCAAAAATCTAGTTCTTGACTTAACTACCGAGCCCCTCAAGGTAACTCCTCCTCAAGGTCCTCGAGACTCTTCGCTATTTGTATGGGATACCTTGATAACGTATCTACGCGAGATGTGTCATTCATTACACCACCGATAGCGGTAGTCTGTCGTGAGGCAGGGTGCCTCTGAAGAAGTGCTGTTGGGCATGCTTTCTACCTTATTATCTTTAATACGCGAATTTCATTCTTAAGAATAACACAAATGTGTAAACACTATGATATTATATTTTGAAATAATTTCAATAATTTTAACCGACTTCAAAAAACAGAAGGAGGTTATCAATTTGGTTGTATTATTATTTTTTATGTTTGGTACCTCAGAACTACGACATTTATAAAACGATATTTTTTTTTTATTAAATGGATATATATTCATATTGGAGACAGTAGTAGTTCGTTTTCAAATAAATTTCATTCCGTGATGTTTATCGCCACTATTTTTTTTTACCACTAATATTGAAAACAAGGGTACGGCCTACCTGATGGTAAGCCGTTACCGTAACCTATGGACATTTGCAACACCAGGGGTGTTACTCATACGTTGCCGACCCTGTATAACCCTCTTCACGCCCACTATGTACTTCAAGCCTAAGCCACTTCTTCTTGAAGAGATCCACGCTTTAGTTCCTTGGGAAACCCTCGGCTGAGTGTTTATTCCACAACTTGAGAGTTCTCGGAGGTAAACTTCTCTGGATCCGCACAGCACGCAGCTATTGCGGTTCCAGTGTGTTTAGGTGAACTCCTCGCTGTCTGCTAACGGTGCGGTTGTAAAAACAAGCTATCGGCATCATATTGATCAATTCTTCAGAACACAAAACGTTATACAATCGATAGAATACACAAACGGAGGCAATACCTCTCCTTAAACTTAATGGCTCATACTGTGTGTGACAATTCTCACATGTCGTCAATGAACCGAATCACATGGTCCTAGTTGGTATCCAGGTGCTCCCGCCTAATGGCGACTACAGTACTCCATGTGTGGTCTGACTTAAGACTGACAAAATATAAGTCTTTGACTCGAACCATACTCGAACCGAAGTGCTGCTTTGCTCTGTAGATCACACTCAGTTTCTTGGACATCAGTTTGATCTTATCCTCCAGCTGACTTCGGTATTGAACCCTAATGCTATTGGCGATGGTATGAAGTTGAGGAACCACAGCAAATGAGGTTTTCTTAGCGATGAATGCGCAAACCTATGTCTTCATGGGATAAAATTGAACTAAGTTTACCTTAGTTTAGTTTAAGTTTAATTAAGTAGTCAGATATTTTAGTTAAAGTACCTTCAATTTTTTTTTATTCTACGCCCGAAGTCATACAAGCTTACGGCTCACTATATATTACGTATCACTCCCGCCACCTCTGCTGCTAACACAGAAACTCCTTAGGAGCTTACTGGTGATCGCACTAACATGCAGGTCACAACAACCCTATAGCTACGGAGTTGTTATTTGGCTGCAGTTGTCTGAGAGGTGGAGGTACTTCCCCAGACAGGCTGCTTTGATGCGCCCAACCTCTCCTAATAATCTATTAGGATTGTCTGGGTCCGCTACCTAAGCCTAAGGATTTGGTCAAGACACTGATTTTTACAAAGAGCAACTACCGTTAGACCTCCACAACCCACAGGGAAAACAAGATCTTTATTAGGTTAGGTCAAACTATCCTATTCTATAACTTCACGCCAAATCCCTTGCGGGGTAGGCAGCGAGAACCGAGCGCCACGTGACTCGATCCTTACATATCTCACTCGCTTCTTTAATATTCATTGCTCTTCTCATGCACGCTCGCCGGTTTCTAGGGCTCCTGACATCACCTTCTGATAGAACACGACCAATTTGATCATGATACTCGTAGGTAAGTCTTGGCCTTCCCCGGCTCCTACATCTTTCCACTTTTGCATTGTATATCTGCTTCCAATTCTTTCATCTTGTATTCTTTCTACATGTCCGAACCAACGGAGCATGCCTCTTCTTATTTTAACACCGACGCTCTCTTTCAGACCAACTCTGTTTCTAACATCATCATTGCGAATACGGTCTACAAGCCTTACGCCACTAATTTTTAGGTCAAACGTCTTTCGAAATATAATTTCTTGGATACGTATGGATTTCCTCACGATCTTTTCCTTCACCGCCGAATAAGTGATAAATATGTATATAAATAATATAGGCGTAATCCGTAAATACGAATTTAATGATACATGCCCCTGCCAGGATGCGAACCAGGTGGTCTATGGTGGAAATAG
This sequence comes from Pyralis farinalis, assembly GCA_947507595.1. NCBI lineage: Eukaryota > Metazoa > Arthropoda > Insecta > Lepidoptera > Pyralidae > Pyralis > Pyralis farinalis. The sequence goes on along the minus strand of OX382266.1, from coordinate 17,592,686 downwards.
GCCGATTCCTTGTCCACTAGGTTATCACTGCTTCTCCCTTTCTTCGCTCAACTCATTTCAAAGGCGCTGACTTATAGCATATATGGGCAGCAGGTTTAGTAGGCGTTTAGTAGAATAAAATCAATGTATTAGGACAATAATATAAACTTATTGTTAGTTTTGGAGACGGTATCAGCGCAATTGTTGTGTATGTTTGTAAATAGTTTTAATTAGGCGTTGTTACACGTAACTTTAAACATATTTTGTAAATGTAAGAAAATTTCCCGAAAATTGATTTGCACCGACTCCAAATAACCATAAATGTATGTTACTGTCCTAATACATTGATTTTATTCTAAAGTCTAAAAATATATTTCTAATTTTTCTTTAAGTACAAATAGTATAATATTTCTTTATATTAAATTCAAAGAAATACCAACAATTATTTTGTACCTTTTAGTGCAGCTGATGTTTTTAGAGTCGGTGTTTTGTTTTATATTTTTATTAATATTTTTTATTATTATTCATAGTATTCTTCGATATCGCTACTTTGATACCAAGGCTAATGGTTTCGATTCCCAAACTGATCAAGCATTTGTGTGCATGAACATGTCTTTTCATAGGCTTCAGTAACAACTTTACATCAAGTGGGCCGTACCTTAAAAAAATATATTGCAAACTATTGAATTACACATTTAATAATTGCAAAATACGAAAATAAGGAAAATATTTACAAAATACTGGTGGTACTTAGTTCGCATTTACAAAAAAAAAAATGAGAGACCTGTCCAAATACCGCTTAGAATAAAGCTGCATTATAAAAATTGATATAAATAAAAATTTGTATTTTCTATCAACTTTTTTGTCAAGTTTTTTTAAGAATATACGGAAATATGCTAAGATTATTCTACATGCTAAGATGTTCCGTAACAAAAAACTAAAAAGAACCCTTATGGTGCGACATTGACTATTGTATTGAGGTATGCCAGGAGTCGCCAGTTTATCATTCTCCATCATCCTGGACAGAAAAGAGATTGTAGCGATAGTAGTAATTCAGCTCAGCATTAGCAGTTTTCTTCGAAGATGAGATTTACTCACTGGAGTACGAAAACACGTGGCAGTATAAATCAGGTACAGAATGTATCATTCTATACCCGATTAATTATGTTATATTGTATAAGTATATTAAATAATGTGATACTGTATTTTTAGAACTTAAATTGTTATTATGGTTGAAAAAGCAATTTTTATTTTTTAATAACAAATGTAAATGTTTTTTTTTTTATATAAAATGTAATGACATGAACGTATTTAATTACCTATATAATTGTTCCTCATAACATTTGCATGCCAAAGTTGGTAAAATACGAGAAATTTATTGTTGTAATTATAACATCTATGTACATATATAATAGTGTTTTATGAAAATAGATTCATTTAATAAATAATAAATATTGTCGGACAAATTACACAGCGCCATCTAGCCCAAAGTAAGCGAAGCTTGTGTTATGGGTACTAGACAACTGATAAACATACGTAAATACATTGTAAATACATACTTATTATACATAGAAAATACCCAGACCAAGACAAACAGACATGTTCATGCACACAAATGTTTGTCTTGTGTGGGAATCGAACCCACGAGCGTTGGTGTCAAAGTCGCGTCATTCACGACTGAGCCACCGAGCTCGTTGTTTCATTCATTTGTTCATTCATTAAATTCAACTCGGGAGCATACAACTTCAGCACCACTGCCGGTATAACGTCTGCCCCTACTCGACTTTTGATTACCCCTGAACCCCTGAACTGAAATTTTTATACATTGACCGCGTATGTTTTTATTTAAATAAGTAATTAAAATATTTTGATTTGATTTATGGAAGTGTCACTGTTCTTTTTATTTTACTACTCTAGAATAAAATAGGAGCGAAATCATAGGAGACAAGCGGTAGAAACGTACACACATACATCAAGCTATACAGCAATCTGTCCTATGTCGTTGTAGTAAAACTACGGTTTGAATGGTGTCCTTATGTCGCCGTGTATACATAATTGAAATTACAAGGTCGTAGTTAGAAGTAAATAACATTACAATCGGCATATTTTAGCCTTAGTTGAAATTTCATACTTTCACAAATTTTTGATAAAAGTCCTGCACCGATCACAATTTTTTGATTATTCGAATCTATCGAAAATGAAAAAAGTCAATATTTTTAGGATCCCGATCGAAAGAGTCTCATGATTGACCGTTTCTTAATCCTTGGAGTCTCATAATTGTAATGGATCGATTTCTTAGAAGTAACATAGAATCTTAAGTTAAAAAGAGACCAAGCAATTGATTATTAAAGTTATTTAAGATGATGTTGCACTACAATCGTTATAACAAATACTTTATAATGTTTTATTTTTATCAAAGGGATAAGTCAGGATCCCTAGAAATCTGCCAGCGTGCATGAAGAGAGCTATGAATGTTAAAAAAGCAAGCAAGGTGTGTAAGGACCGTGTCTTATGGTGCTCGATACTGTCAGCATGCCAAGGAACCTAGCGTGAAGGTACGAGTATACATAGACAGATAGATAACAAATGCTTAAAATGTTTTTGTATTTGAATAAAAAATAAGTTCTTACTTTTTTCGGTACGTATTGAGATCCCTTTGGATGATGTTTATTAAAAATCTGAGTTCGATTTATAATTCATGTAGATACATTGCCCTAGTGGCTTTTGAGCTTTTGTACATGGAGCACACTGACTGACGGCTTATAATAAAAGAACTACCCCGGTGTTAGTGGTACCATTGATGGTACAAGTGACACAACACATGAACGTAAATAATTTTTAATTTACTTCATTTCCGAAGCGCGTTAACATAAAACATTGTCATAAAATTTAAAAATTCATATTGGACTTCATAGTGAGGTAATAATCGGTTTGTTCAATACACGAAATAGTGAATAATGACCAGTACCATTAATGGTAAGTCAATGGTACCACTGACATCAGGGGAAGAAATACTATTACAAAATTTGAAAATGGTACTCTCTGGGAACATGTTGTTTTTTAATGTGCGAGTTTGTCATCTGTTTTTCATTTGAAAATTTATCAATTTAAGTCGAAAATTACAATTTAAGAGGCAAATAATTATGCACTATAATTTTTTACTGTTTTTGCTGCAACTTGTGTCAGTTACAAAGTTATCAAAGACTTTAATTGGCATTTGGTGATAAGGTCCCATCTCGTGGCTCTGTGTGTGCATGGTTCAGTGAGGTTAGACAATACTGACGTACATTAACACATGCTTGCCCAGTATCTCGAATTCTCGTCCATCTTCATCATGATTCCGCTAATGAAACCGTCCTAAAATTAAATACAAACTTAAAAACACAAGTTTCATAAGCTCTAAATCCACGAAACTATTAAAAAAGCTTCCAAGGAAGTCTGATACCACTTGTTTTTCAATGGTTCAAATGAGTTCAAAAATGTACAAATTTTTGAGGTTATATTTTTAAAAACAATAAATGTATCATAAGTCTTATATTTGGTCTATTTAGGTGAATGAGTCTAGATCCAGAAACTTTCAACATGACCTAATAAAAAACTAAATATTTTCATGGCACCACAAAAAATATCCAGGTGCGTTATGTCTATGGATCCTATTGGCCCTCTAATTAATCCATAAGTACATACCTACCGCCCAGAAAGATTCATTTATTGTTGGAATGTTATGAACCGAAACCCCATGTTATTGGAAAATTAAAATTTTTCGCTTGCTTCAGAAATATTAATTATCTTACATCTCAATCCCAAGGTCTTCTAAATACGTTTCCATGGCCTGTTTCTTCTTAAAAATGTATTAACAGTCCTCATTTTATTTTATAATCCCACACGAAGTTTCACGAAGTTGTAAGGATTTGTTCCGCGCCAAATGCGACTACTATAGCGGTTGTGATTATTGTTACTAAAATTTGATATGCGTGACCAATTAATATAATTTGAAAAAGTTAAATTCTCTAAGACAGACCTCTCAGTAATTTAGTCTTCTGTGGGTAATGTTTTTATAATTAATATTTTTTCATTACTCGGGAAAGTCTACTTTTTGAATTCCATTTTCATTTTCCACTCGCTGAAACTGTCGGATTCACCTCAAAGTACTCGTAAATCATTTTTTTAGTTCGTCATCGATGACGATTATCATACGGCGCTGTGATTGATTGTATGCGTTGATGACAATGCCCCTAAACCTACCAATTTTTTGGCCATTCTTTGAAACAAAACGAGATAGTGTTTGTCAGTCGGGAAACTTTCGTGATACCTTCGCAAAGCCAATAAAAATAATGTGTAGTACCTGCATACCTACCTCTAGAGACATATCAGTCACACCGTCATAATATATTATATGTTTATAATGTGGGAAAAAATATCCCTTAAGTTAGTAAATACTTTGAAAAGATAAAGTAGATATTAGAAAATCAACGGTATTTTCTATCTATCTGTAACTTCACGACAAATCCCTTGCGGGGTAGGCAGAGAGAGAGCCGTGCGCTACGTGACTCGATCCTTACACACCTCACTCGCTACTTTAATATTCTTTACTCGCCGGTTTCTAAGGCTTCCGACATCACCTTCTGTTACCAATTTGGTCACGGTAGCTAAGTCTTGGCCTTCCCCGGCTCCTGCATCCTTCCACTTTTGCATTGTATATCTGCTTCGTCTTCTTCATTCTTTCTACATGTCCGAACCAACGGATCATGCTCTTCTTACTTTAACACCGACGCTCTCTTTCAGACCAACTCTGTTTCTAACATCATCATTGCGAATACAGTCTACAAGCGTAACGCCACAAAATTTGTGCAACGCTCGCATTTCGACCGCGCTTATTCTATTTTCATGCTTTCTCTACCATTTAAAGGCTTTGGCTTCCACAAGTAAGCGTTGGGACCAACACTGCATTGTGTATAGCGAGCTCTGCCTACTGTCTCAAGTTGTTACTGCCAAGATGTGTTCACACTATTCCCAGCACTCACTCGTCTTTCCACATCAGCGGTGTACCTTCCATCACTGCTGAAAGCGCATCCAAGATATACAATCTCATCCACTTGTTCCAACATTTCATCATCAACCATAATCCTTACATTGGTTCTAGTTTCTTTTCTTTCAAATACCATTATCTTTGTTTTCCTCGTATTCAATAGCAATCCTTTCTCCATACCATCGTCTTTCATCATTGTGACCAGTGTTTGCAATTCAGATGGTGTTTCTGCTAATATTACGGCATCGTGTGCATACCTACAGCAGACAGTTCACCACTAGGTCACCCATGCGCAATCCTACATTCGTTGACCTTATTTTCTGCAGACAACTATCGAAATAGAAAATAAACAGCATAGCAGCTAACATGCAACCCTGTTTGACACCAATTTTGACATCAAACCAGGCTGACATGCGACACTCTATCCGCACACATGCTGAGCAATCCTTGTAAATGGGCTGCACAGGACGTAAGAGTGAACCGCCAATCTTATATCTCGGCAACATGTCCCACAGTTCCTTTCGCACAACCCTAAGCACTTGCCAGCTCATAACCGAATCAATGAGCGAGCTTAACCTTCTTAAGCTACCGAAGTACGATATAGTATTAAAATCAAAGACATGAATCGGTAAAGTCAATCCAATTTATCATCTGAGAACTGTTTTGGAATCTATTCAATTTTTGTTTTCTTTTTATAATACGTCGGGAGGCATACAGTTATACGGCCCACCTGATGGAAAGTGGTTACCGTCGCCTATTAACGGTCGCAATGCATTATTATCACTCGCGCGATGCTACATCTGCTGCTAGCACGGGAATTCCCTAGGACTTTACTGGTGACCTCACTCATACGCAGGAACACAACACCCTGATCTGATGTAAAGTTGTTACCGTAGCCTATGAACGCTTGCAACACATTAAGTATCACCCCCGCGATGCCACCTCTGCTGCTAACACAGCTACTCCTCAGGAGCTTACTCGTGACCTCTCTCACACGCAGGAACATAACTACCCTCCAGGCAGTTGTTATTTGGCTGCGGTTTTATGTGAGGTGGAAGTACTTCCCCAGACCAAAAAAAACCAAGGCAAACAGACATGTTCATGCAACGAGCATTGGTGTCAAAGTAGCGTAACAGCGCGTTTCACCACCGTTCTCGTTATATTTTATAACCACCCTAATCCTAGAGATCTTAGATGACTAAGTAGTGCCATAACATAATACGAGTAGTAACTAATAATCTGATCGAAATCCAGACTTGATCACTTCTTTTGGTCTATTTACTAAAAGAAAATAATGAGACGCCAATGAAGACATTATACTTGAACAAGAGATCGTCTAGGACACCGTATGCAGCGTGACCGTTTGCCTAATACGACGAATTGTTTAGCACTATATGAGCAGTACATAGCCAGCTAAAACCATAACCCTTATTTTGGCTTCGCCGTAGTCGAGTGAAAATTATGAATGGCGCACCTTATAATTTGTTAAAAACTAACCAATTAGTGCTGCTGATTGCATCGATTTACTAGACTCTATTTGACGGCGTTTATTCAAAGGGAACTGACAGGCACTTTAGGCCTGACAGAGAATTTTTTTCCGTAGATTATTTTTTAGACCTTTGATAATGACTTTTTCGACTGTTTTTATATACTATGTCTAAAAGCATATGAACAATTGCAATATTAGAAGATCGCTTTTATTCGTCACCCCCGCTGCTAACAAAATAACTCCTCACGAGCTTACTGTAAGAAGTTAATTTGCAGCAGTTTTCTGTTAAGTGTATGCACTTCTCCAGTCGGACTTTCTTAATAGCAATCGCTGTATCATGTACATCTCATCATGTGCTAGTTGGTAGGGTCCATCAAGTGCAGATGAGGTTGACTTTGGCATGTTTTGGCTCTAAAGATATTTTTTGTAGACAACGATGTTTACCTATCTGAATGTCGGCTAACGAGCTGTGAAAAACTCAATACGATTTTGATGAAGTAGGTATTTAGCTATAGTCTCCCATATTTTAATGGGGACTGCGGTTTTGTTTATTCCTAGTACAAAGATTTCCTTGCCGGCTACTTGTCACGATGGCATAATTTTTCATAAATTGCGCCATTTGTAAGTCAGACAGCCGATTGTACATTGCTACCAACCAAACGGCACGAATGCGCAGTTTACGAAATTATTATCACGATAAATATTGTAATTTACATCAAATGTATTAGCTAAATATGAGTTATAGATTTTATAAAATGTATTAAATTTGAAATTTATTACATTTATTTATATTTGTCATTCTTTAAAATATTAAATCCCTCAAGCGTTCAACTTCCGGTTAGTTGTCATGTTCAACCACCAGGCAGCGCTAGTAGCGACGTCACTCGTGTATCTATAGTTTCCACTTTCCTTCTGTTTTGAAACCCAAGCTTAGTGATATAGTTCCTTGAGATTTACTGTAAAGGCGATTGAAAAGTGTCTATAAGTGCAAATCTACTTAATCTTCAAGATGGAAAAGAGGATCGCCTTGGAATCAAGAGGGAGGAATCCTTCGCAGGTAAACGTCGTCTATTTTTCAATGTATTGGAATGTTTTGTCGATACGTATTTCGCCAGGTACTTATGTGTAATAAATAAAAAATACGATTATTGTTAGAAATGTATCAATGTATATTGTAATACAGCACTAATAATTTGTAAATTCACTTCCAATTTGGAGATGTGGCGATATTATATACAGAAAATTAGCCATTACTGATTGTTACGTTTCATTCATGTGCACATATTATTATGCCTTCCTACTATGTATTATCGCATCGGTAATTATGACGTTTAAATCTGCAGGATTTCAACTTTATTACGACATATTTATTTCTTTCTTTAATGCAGCGGTAACAGTTTTATTACAAATAATAACATATTGAGGTTAAGTGTCGAAACTTATGGATTTACATAGAACCTATGTATGATTGTAAAAGCCTACATATATACGTAGTGCAAGGATTAATCTACTTATACCTAATCTGCTACTGCTCTTGTTTTTGTAAATTAATAAGTATTCATCGTTAAAATCTAGGCATTTCAAAAATAGGGCTCATTGATTAAAGCCTGTCAATGTCAATAGAAATTACTATGTTCCTAAGTATTCATTGCTATCAAGATTAAATTATCTACAATTGCAATAACCACATCTATTCTAACATCAAATTTGTAATGTTATATTATACTATAATTAAATCAAAATTTCGTTCAAAGTATCTTATCTACCTACTGTATATAATTTCGCGCCCTTTCACCTAAGTGTAACTTATCCTTAAAATATGGCAACTGCGCAATTAGATTTTGAAACTAACGTTATTATTTTTAATAACTAGTTACTCCATATTTTCATCGTATTTTCACTTTATATCTGAAGTCGGCTATTGACGCACGCCTTACCAATATAGCGGCCATTTTTATTGCGTCGCGATGATTCGTGTCATCCGCCATTGCAAAATATCATCGATCTCATATCTATCCGCAACTTTAACACGGCAACTAATTGTGTAGTACATACGTCTACACAAACACATCCCTTATATGTTTCAATGAATATTTCCACGAAATAATCACTCATTTATTGGATATAACCAACTACGTCTGCCTTTGACAACTCACACCATTTTGACGTTTTGGTTGCTTGCCTCGAGCCTCGACTCGACTCGATATATACTCATCAAGCCAGTTACATTCCCTTTTTTCAGCTTTCACTTCCTATTCTTTCTAGTTGTTTACGTTCAAGTTATAAAATCATGGATGATTTTTATGTTACTTATGACATTGCTATCATATGGAAATAAATCAGACGTAAAAATTTTCATTATGAGTACCTAGCTTTTTCTGAGTAGAATGAAATGAGATTAAAATTTAATGTAAGTACATAACTAGTATACATATAATATATGAACGATAGGTCTACCTACATAATATAAGTAGGTTTGTATTCTTGGTCTACATATTGATAAATAACGCATATTATTATTCTCATGAGGCTAATAATTTTTCTGACCGTGTTTTCAAGTGATAATATTGTTGTAGCTGTTCAGAAAACAGAAAGGCGTGGTGGTGTACTGAGCTTGTTTTGCTTTATCCAGTCGTAAATTTACTACAGGAAGTTTCGTCATTTCTCCATAGATGGCGTTGTAATATTGTGTGCTTACATGCTTGGAAAATATTTTTACATCACTGTACATTAAAATGTGTAGAGAGTAATGTATAATAGCGACTTGTTTATTATATAATTTCTCAGTGGTAAAATGCTAAAAACAAAACTAATTATACCTCAAATTGATTTAGAAATAACTCCAAATACAATTAAAACAATATGAAAGACTTGTTTACAAACGGATGTAGTACAGAAAAGGGAACTCTTTAATAAAAGAGGTACTATGAAAGAACTTTGCTTGGTCTTGACTTGTTAATAAATTTGCTAGTTCTGATGCATAAGGGCCATCTATTTATAGATGGCCTATGAATGCTTGAAATACAAAAATTATTGCTTGTGTTTTGCCACCCCTGCTGCTACCACAGCAATTCCTTGGGAGCTTACAGGATGTCATTCACTTGCAGGAATGTAATAACCCTCTAGGGATTTGTTATTGACAACTGCAGTTTCCTGTGAGGTGCCCCCAGGGCTCCCAGGACTGCTTTGATTAACTCTATCAGTATCTTTGCCTGATCCCTAGACTTTAGTAGCAAGCCCACCAAATATAATAGATTAGGAAGTGGAATAACTCTAAGATGAATGGAGGTGTGCCTACTTTGACTCATTAACTTGTTGGAATTGTAATGCGATTAAAATTATTTCCATAACCACAATGAATAACCATGGCAATGTTTAATTTGAAATAATTATTGTTTAGAAAAAAATATTAAAAATTTTAATATAATTAATAATTCTGTAGAAATATAGTCGGTTGCATTCCACTAGATGAAAGTTTAACACAATGAGCTACTGTATATTTACATGAAACTACTGTGTATATTTAGAATGCAAAGATTTTTTACTTACGAAATTAAAACAATTGCTATAATGTACTGCTTTAATATGTTTGGTGTGCACTATCCCTTATGACAATAGTGTATAATTATTTTATGGTATATAGGAAAATTCAATTATTTATTTGCAAATGTAGGTAACAACAGTTGTTAACATTATATTTCTTATGAGCACCTTCTACATTTTACCTTTCGGCATGCAACAATTATATAAAAAAAAAATTACAATTTATAATGCACATTGGTACCATTCTAACAGAGAGAGAATTTATTGCGGTTATTGTTTACTTTTATCCTTATGAATTTAAAATGTCAAATAATAGTTAGAATAATATGTCAGTCACAAAATTACAAATAATTATAAAATGTCAGAAAGATATTCATTAACACTATAATAAACTTTTTCTTTTAAAAAATTGATAAAGTGCAAGCAACATCTGACTGTCTAAGTACCTCCACCTCGCAGAAAACTGCAGCTAAAGAACTTTTCATATATAGTAATAGGATTTATTCACAGTTATTATTATTTAACTAATTATTGTGAGAGTGTATTTAGGAATACATAGGTATATGTTATTGACATATCTACGTTCAAAAGAATTGTTTGTTATTTCAATATGACTACTTTTATAAAAAAAATGCTGTTAAAAAATAACATCACAACATTTTTTTTTATTTTATTGGTAAACTTATATAGTATAATAACAAAAAAAGAAATTTGACTTTTTACATTTTTTATACATGTTTGGGGCTTAGTAATAGGGGTTAAAGTATGAAATTGCTGTTTTATAACAATAGATATTTTGAATTGAGACATGACGAAAAGTTGATTCTTTACAATAACAATAAGCAAAAAATGCAATGGGTGATCCCAGGCAAACGCCACAACAGTGCCCTAATTACCAATAAAAAGGTAATAGTAACTGCTAGGTGGTCTCTTCATGGCTTTATTCACTATAGCTTTCTCAAGTCTGGGCAAGCAATAACAGCAGATGTTTACTGTGCCGAACTTCGTACAATGATGGCCAAACTGGCAGTGAAACAGCCCCTACTCCCGAATCGATCTTCACCATTAATGCTCCATGATAACGCATGACCTCACACTGCACAAGAAACCGTTGTAACTCTACAGGAGCTGCAGTTAGAAACCATACGTCATCTTCCATACTACTGTAGGATAAAGACCTTTCTAAGACCTTAAAACTACCATACATTTTTTCATGATTTGGACCGTTTTCTACATGGTAAAAAATTTTCTTCCCAGGAGGCAGTACAATATACTTTCACACAATTTGTCAAATCTAGATCCCCAGAGTTCTATCGCAAAGGCATAAATAAACTTCTGATTAGATGGCAGCAACATATAGATAATGAGAGTAAATATTTTAAGTAAATAAATATGTTACATCTTAGAAAAAACGAGTTTGAATTTTTCAGTACTAATCAGCAATTACATACTTTAACCCCTAATACAAAGAGTTGTTAGTCTTTTTGGAGTACTCTTCGAATGATGGATTATTATGAAATTAAAACAGAGAGATTGCCTTGAACCTGGGTAGTAACATATACATAAGTGGAATATAGCAACATTAATAGAACTCACATGCATTGAAGGCACTGGGTGAAAGCCGCCAAAATTTATGTATGTATTGCATGCAGTGAATGTGTTAACTACTGGCAGAGGTTGAATAACTCATACCTGTTTGCTATATTTGACTTTTGATTGTTACTGTTTCTGAGCCAATCGAAGATGTTAAAATTTTTTAGCATCATGTACCTGCTCAAGACAATGAATTAATAGGTATCCAATATTTAATCTGCATAAATTTCAGGTGAAGGAGCTGAACTTGGACAATTGCCGGAGTACCAACATTGTTGGGCTGTCTGATGAGTATGTCAATCTGGAAATACTCAGCCTGAACAATGTGGGTCTCACAACTCTAAAAGGATTCCCTACACTCCCCAAACTGAGGAAGCTGGAGCTATCTGACAACAGAATATCTAATGGCTTGAACTTTCTTAATGGCTGTAAGAAACTAACACACTTGAACTTATCAGGGAATAAAATCAAGGATTTAGAAACCCTGAAACCATTGGAAGAGTTTGAGAATTTGAAGAACCTCGACTTGTTCAACAATGAAGTCACCAGCATTGAGGATTATAGGAGTAAGGTGTTTGCATTGCACCCATCACTAAAGTATTTAGATGGGTAAGCATCATTGTATTATTACAAATTTTCTGCAGTCAACTTCATTTCTAGTTCATATATTTATTTGGGAGGTGTTACATAAATCATATTTACGGGCAATTCAATCTATACTACTTTTTTAGCTTCCATTGTCTGTTTACTTTGCAATGTAGTATATTTGCTATATATAATAGCAATTGTGATATTTGTACATAGCGAAAATAGGATGTAGTAGCCGAGGAAGGCAAAGAGTATCTACCTTCTATGACCAAATTGACCATGTTTTATCAGAAGGTGATGTCAGAAGCCTTAGAAATCTGCGGCTGTGCATGGGAAGAGCTATAAATGGCAAAAGAAGCATGTGAGGTGTGTAAGGGCCGAGTCATGTGGCAATCTGTTTTTCATGCTACCCCACAAGGGAGTTCGTGTTAAATTATAGATAAATAAAATTGTAGTATATTCGCTATTCTTATTATTAAAAGATGTTTGATATCTAGATACTTAATATATTGTCAAACAACTTAGGCTCATTGAATTTAAACATAGGACTAATAAAACTTTATGATAATATTACAGTTTCGACAAAGAAGACAGAGAAGCTGAAGACAGTGATGCAGAGGAAGAAGACGAAATGAATGGCAATAATGACAGTGAAGACGGTCAGTATCATAAACTGCTATAGACTCTTTTTGTGTACCTATGTAGCATGTTTGGGTGCAGTAACCATAAGTACTAACGGTAACCGTTTACCATCAGACATACACTTGTTTCCGATATTAATGGCAGAAAAATATAGGAAAAACTTATCTGCCACCACAAATGGTTATCTAAATTATTAACAAGTTCATGACTGTGTTATTTCATAGTTCTATGCCATTGCGTATTTTCTGTAAATATACATTATATATATATATATATATATATATATATATATATAATGTATAGATTTACAGAAAATTGTTTATGACTTAAATATCTTAGTATATCTTAAAATTGTATTTGCACAATGGGAAAACTTGTGTGATAATGATGCAAGTGAATTCTACTATCAAAACTGAAGCTAAAACTTTTATTATGAACATGTTTCTAAGTTGTTGGTACACAACAACTGACAGACAAATATATTAAAAATTACCATTTTGCCATACACACAAAGTACTAAAATTTTTTGTCACAACTATGTTCTTCAAGAAAGGCGTAAAGAGATTTTTAGATGGTTGGCAATGCAATAGAGACCCCTGGTGTTGCAAATGTCATTAGGCTACTGTGACCGTTTACTATTGGGCAGGCCGTATGCTTGTTTGTTTATTCCATTTCAATATAAAACAACAAGTTCCTCACAGATGAAGTTCCAGTCAGCAGCTAAAAGTCTGTACAGTTTTTATACTGGCTTCCAGATTTGGACATAGATTTGGGACCGTTGGTGATAGACGATACATCAGTAACATCCGCTGCTGTGAGCAGAACTTCTTTCCCAATGTTATTATACAGTGTTTACGGTCTACTGTTTCACATGGGTTATCTGTTGAAAAGTAAGATTTTCTTTTATGAGATGCTTCAAAGTGTCACTTTATACGGTTAAATGTTTAAAAATATGAACAGGCAAGGTAACTTCATATAACATAATCAATTGTAGGTTGTTGCGGTTTGATAATATTTTACATAATTGTAATTTTAAGGTCATTTTTATGATCATTTTGTTGTATATCGTAACAATATTGTAATATAACAAATTAGGTAGGTAACGATAGGAAGTATCCCAATAAGGTTAAGTAATTTCATCGTTTTGATACATTGAATAGTTGTTATGGCAATTTTTCTTTTGTCCAAGTATTTTATAAATGGTAAACGAACTTGGTCTTCTATCTATGTTATATCTATTGAATAATAATATTAAAATATTTACAAAGTTCGTTACAAAACTACAATAATTAATATAATATTTGTTATGAATTTAATAATATCTTATTTATGCATGTTTTGTTCTATGCAGGATCTGATGTGGAGGAGGAAGAAGAAGATGAAGATATCTCTCTTAGTGCAGTCTACAATGAAAATCTTGGTAAATATTATAATACATGATGTATATATAGCTTATCCCAGCTAGTGGTTTAGGATGACAAAACCTATTTTAGTTTAGGATTTGTCTATCACATTAATGCAAATTAAACTTCTGGTATACATGTATATTTTTATGCTAGGTCCCTGCATGTTTGGCAGAGAGAACTCAACACTACAAGGTCTTTACACATCTTACTCATCTCTTTCACATATTTTTTTTTTTATACAACGTCTGGAAGAATGAACATCTGCCCTGTCTGACATGAAATGTTTAACATAGCCCATGAATGCTTGGTATACTAACACCACAGCCCATTAAACGTCACTTGATTTATTTATTTCTTCCACAATTTACATAACAAACACATGTATGTATAAATCATTATATAATTACAAAATAGTTAACACCTATATTTTTCTGTGGTCCCAAAATAGTGCAACTACAGAAAGTGATGAAGCATTTTTACAGATTCCGCAACACACTAATGATGATGCCTCTGGTATTTCAAGGGTTGATAAACTTTTGTGACCATTTACTATCAGCTATCTATCTATATATACTATCAGCCAGATTTTATGCTTTAATTGCCTCTATAATAGGAAATTAAGTTAATCTATTTAACCAATAAGTGAATGATGTAACCAAAAAATATCAGGCAAATCATGTTTTTTCATTGAACCCATGCCACTACATTTGTTTTGTCATGTTACATGAATTTTTCTTTGTTCCAGAGGAGGAAAGCTCTACGAGCTCAATGTATGAAGGCAGCGACGTCTCTGAGGAGGAGGATGTAGAAGAAGAAGATGGCGAGGCTGAAAATGATGCCGACGGCCGCGAACACAACAATAAAGCGCAAGGTAATATTATTATTTAAATAATACATATAGCAATATTACCTAAGAAAGATGTAGTTGTTCCGCTGGATTATGGAGTCTAACGGCCGCTGCTCCCATGTCCTGTCTCCCTGAGAAAAAAAGAAACAATCCTAGCACCTGATTGGAGCGCCATCTACAGGTCGAATCTAAACAATACAGAGACTAAATCTTCCACTAAAAATGACACCTAAATCGGTTTTCACTCTCCTGCTTATTTTGTAACTGCAAAAGAGAAGCCTGCTGACTTTCTATATATTGATCATTCTTTGTGCAGATGGCGAAGAGAACGCAGACGGCGCGCCTGAGGAGAGTACTCGGGGTAAAAAGCGAAAACACGAGGACGACGACGAAAATTGAGTTTTGCCTTAAGCGGAGTTATCTTACTAGTTCGTAAGTGTACAGCGCTCCGATGCATCGGACAATAAACCTGAGTCTATATCACGAACGCATCAATCCAGGCCGGCTCTGTTTGCTGAGTGGCATGCTCAATAGGGCTCTTTTCCACGACGTTTGATGTAGATCCGGTGCAACAATTGAGCCTTATCCAAAATATATTGAAAACTATCAAAAATGAAGATTTTTTAAGTACGCAAATTTGGAATACATTTATCGTACACCAATCTGGCCGCACCGAAAAGACGAGATGTTTGTTTGTATAGACTCTAGTGGTCGAATGGCAGCAATGGTTAGTTTTAACACCAAGTGTCGCGGATTTAATTCCCATTCAAGACAAACATCTATGCATTAACATATTTGTTTATCTGCGTCTGGGTATTTTCTATGTATTGTACATGTTTTTACAAAAATAAGTAGGTATTTATTTAGCAAACATTAGGATCCATTGTTTTGCCTAGTTCGAGACTAGATTGCGCTGGGTGAGTTGTCCGAAAACATTCATGTTAATACATTTAGGCAGTGTTCGTAGTACACGACGGACGTCGCATGTAGGTCTCTGTGACTGCGCCGGATCTAACGTCGTGGAAAAGATCCCATACACGGCCTTACATTAGGCCATACTCGCGGAGCAGTGGATTGCGTGTGGCGTGGTACAGTCACAGAGCACATTCACGGTACGTCGCAGTCATCCCCGTAGACTATAGTTGTCATTCGTGAGATCGATACCGCCACTCGTCAAGGCTACACTCACCGGCTTTCACTTAGTGTAAACGCGTCTTTTAAATCGAGCGATTTCAAAATGTTTTCTATCATTGATTAATGTTTGATGTCTATTGTGTGAAATCTGTAGTTTGTTGTCCGACAAGTTAACGTTTCAATTAAATTGTTTATGTAATAATCATTTTTTATTCTATTGACATGCTTAATTTTAGTCCAATCATTGAAATGGAAATGCAAGATTTTAGGATTAAAATAGCTCTCATTCTATAAATCTACGATTTCAATGAATTATATTAATTAGCTGTAAGTGAACGGACATTTCAAGCCCATGGATTACAATAAAATTAAAATGGATGTGGGCTCCGCCTGTTTGTTGGTGACCAATTTAGACTGATAAATACATACATAAAATACTGACTATTATGTCAATTTCCTTGTAAAAACTAAACAAATTTACATTATCCAAAATTGGGTGTTAATTTTAAAAAGTACAAGTTTAGAAAAATCTGATTAATTAGTTTAACGAAAAGAAAATAAATATAATTATACATTGCAAAACGTTGCGTTCAGGTGAAATATTTGGTTTGAAGTATAAATTTATCTAAGGAACAATTTTATAACGAGTACGATCGAGATATACTGCAAGTATATGAATCAGACAACATTATTGATATCTACCAAACGCTATGGTCTCTGGGACCCTTTTCTTACACTTGTGTTTGCACAGCAAGTTCGTAATCTCACTAGTGATAACTGATTATATGTTCATCAGTGTCTCTAATATAATTCCAATGGGCGTAGTAATTAACATAATCCGATTAATTAGATCAAATCTTTGACGTCTGATGAGTTCAGAGAGTATTTTTCTACTATCTTTTTAAAACTTGAAAAACGGTTCATGCACGCAAGAATATCAATGAAATGTTTGGTTGATGATGCATCATGGTGAACGTGCCAGATATGTTGAAAAGAATTTTAGTTAATAATTTTATTATATTATGTAAGTCATTAAGTTTAAGTAATTTACAACTTGGCCTGTTGATATATATTATATAATCCTATTAAGACTTTATTTCTGGGATTGTAAAATAAAAGCTAAATATGAAATATGGTTTTATTCCCAATTTCGGGAAAATTTATATTACCTCTTATATAGCATCACGATGAATCTACTACTATCAACTACTGCACAAATCTACTATACAATCTTGGTTAGTATATTTAATGTTGTTTTCCCCGTTTTTTAAGTTTACTAACAAGAGCTGACTGCCTGACCAGTTACTAATAATACTTTCTTGTCGTCTCATCGTTGTTACACGAATGTCGCTTGTTATTTAATCTACCAGCATTTCAAATGACCATTGGCGAAGAAGAAATGCCTGAATAGGTTTTTTTTTTCAGATCAAAAATAAAATAAGGCTTAGATTATTTGTATTTCCATATACCAATATGACTGGCAAGTAATTGTTCGTGGCTCTGTCCTAGATGCGTATACGTAACTTCGGTAGATTACAACCACGCAGCATTAGGACCGGTGTGTAGTGAAGATCAGCGATCTGTATAGGCACGGAATGTCATACTAGCGTATTGACCCACCCTCTGCTGCTATCAGCAACTTCCATGGAGACCTCACTAACACACGGAAACGCAACTCTTTGGAGACCTCACTAACACGTGAACGCAACAACACTAGGAGTTATTTGGTTCTCTTTCTCTGCGGTTTTCTGTGAGGTGTAGGTACTTAGCCTTATTTGAAAAATGCGAGCTTGCTTCTATTTACGTTTACAACACTAAAATTGAATCTTACAAAAAAATTAATGGAGAATGAAAATTACTACCTGTGTGTGGGTGTGGGAAAATTAACGCTTAATCTTACTGTTATTTATACAAACATCACGGGAACGCCGATGTGGTAAATTTTTTTGAATATTATCTCCACAGCGACAAAAACTAGTCTTCGGCAACTTTAATATCGATTTGCTAAATATATAGTTACCTCAATACATAAATGACTTTGAGGAAGCCGAATACAAAATAAAATTAATACAAATTACTGAACGTGAGAAACGAGCAGTGATAACCTAGTGAGAAAAGAAAAAAATCCTGACCTGTAAATTAAATTAAATACCATTTAAATTAGTGTTTTTATATTTATGTACATATTTGTAATTATCACTAGCTCGACGATAAAGGATCTTAATAAATGATATAATGAATGATGATAAATCTTTAGTAAATTCCCACGTCCAAGAAATTCTATTTGAATGATCTGTTTTCGCTCTTGGTTGCAGAGGTTGCGTAGCGACGCAGGCAGGCATAGGTGGCGCTCCGCCAATCCTAATGGAGGGGACGCGATGATGCTAAAATAATAATAGACTCATGTTTCTACAAATATAAAAAATACGTCTTCAGTCTTTGAAACAGCCCTTTCAAATCATGTCTTGAAATTGCAAAACCCGACATGAACATAAACTCAAATAAACAGCACTAGACTACTAAAAACGTTACAAAAACTAAAGAAATAGATTGGCGAAGCTATAAATTAGGTCAAGAACCATCTCTGGCAAGAAATTAATAGAAATCTATAGACAGTTGGCATGTTCTGTGAGAAAACCGATGTTAAATTTGTCTATAACTATGACTAAGCGAAAATGTTCTTTCCATTGTCATAATCCTGTGATCGTAGTGCAGGACGAACAAGTCAAACTTTCTATGCGTCTGTATAAAATGAATAACATTACAATTGAAATTGACTGCAAATTAAGTGAAGTTAAAGGTCGTCACAGTCGAGGGCTTTTCCACGGTGTACTTTTTCGTCCGTCAAAATAGACTACACTTAGAACTGAACCTCATAACCTATACATTAGGGACTAAAAGTACCGCGTACAATAAGTGCCCCAGAGCAATCGGGAACATCGACAGACCTGTTCGTACATAAGTGCACCGGAGTCGCCGAAATAAAAGAAACAAACGCGCCAGGACGCATCGCTTATTTAAATATTATAAAACGAATATTAACTAGGATAATCATAAAGAAAAATAATCATAAAAAAAATGTGCATTGTTATATACAGTACAGCGACTTATTAAACTTCCAGCGGACAATGGACCCCACATCGTGTGCGTTAAGTCCGTGGAAAATCCTCGGTAAACATTTCTGCACGCTTCGAGGATTTTAGTTCTCTACGGATAAAAGTCCATCTGTACAGCCTTTAAGTAGTTTTAAAAACTATCATACTAAGCTTAGTTCCGATGAGACGTTAACAATTAGGCATTTTATCACTACTCTGATCGAATGACATCGACCATTCATGTGTCTACACTTATGCTATAGCACATGATTGGTTGGATGAAGGATTGGGTGACTTTTTGGGCTACGTCACTCGTCTTCCGAGACACAATTTCTGGGACGTGCGGATTTCCTCACGATGTTTTCCTTCACCGCTGAGCTAGTGATAACTATAAATAAGTACATAAGTCCGAAAACACGGATTTAGTGATACATGTCAGGATTCTAACCCGAAACCAGTTGGTCAATAGGACGGTTATTTATCCATCGGGTTATAACTTTTTTCATATACGATGTGATAAATCTTTTTGTGATGACATATGTAACTTTTTCGTGTATTGTCGGGTAGAAAACTAACATGGAAGGACGCCAGACCGTTTTTCCCTTTTGATTGTTCAAAACTATAATACTCGTAATAAGAATACTATATGCAATAATATACTATATGAAAACTACTATATGAATGTAAAACACTTTATTATAGGTACATGATAACAATTCGGTGGGGATGACGGGATAACCGATTTTATGTTTCCTTAATCAGCTGTTTTGCTGATCTAAAAATTGTTGTAATAAAGCATTTTCAATGGGTATAATTAGGTTCTCCCCGCCATCATAGCTGCGCTTCATTTTGACTAACTTGTGATCCAAGAACTCTGTGAGCTGGGCTCTAAGCGCGAGGTCTGAGCTCACTAAGAACTGCTCTCGGCTTTTTGAGTACAAGTCTTTGAACGGTAATCCTAGAAAAGAGAAAGGAAACAATAAACGATCATGTTATGAAATTAAAATATGTACTAGTTTATTTTAAATTTAATTTAATTATATATTTTTTTACAAGGCTCGAGACCGATTTTAATAATACCAAAGAATTATGGTTTTACAGATACGCGTTACGTTGTCATTCAAAGTACGCAACACATGACATAACAGAAGTGTACAACGTATACGAATGCTTATCGGCTGTGAATTGCATTATTAAAGTTGGCACAGAGTATCAAAGTCAGACACACATGAAGGATAATGAACATTAATTTTAATGAAAACATTATTTCAGAACTGCGGTCTGGTGCACTCAAGAGCTTTACCAAGGCCTTGTTATGGCCATTTAAATTGCAGCGAGTAGTTTGAACAAGACTTTCACTTGAAGTTATCTTCTTGCCACTCATTGCAGCGTCCTCGTCCTTATTTAATTATAAGGAACGCCAAAAACTATTTAGTGTTCTTAGAACACATCTAGTACCGTAATAAGTTTAATATACGCTATATAGCGTATAATAATAAGTTTTATTATACGCTAATTTGTATAAGGATGAGCAGGACCTTCCTATAACCGAAGCAGGGTTATTTTTTATTTCTTTGTCCCCACGAAGTTACTCCACTTCCCAGGGGAGTGTATTGTACATAAAAGTAAGTTACATTGTTTACAAATGTTTATATGTCAGATTCACAACAGATAATGTTTAACTTTACAAAGTATTTTTGTTTTTTTTACCTGCTATTTGATACAGGTATTTTTATAAATACACATGGAATAAGTATTAATGGAATTAAGAATGAATTCAGATATTTACAAAAGTTAAGGTACATATTATGTTATTATTTACATTGTTTTAAAAACCGAAACCGGCTTAACGTGTCTTCCGAAAAACGGAGAAGATCGAGATAGATAAACCCATCCCTAGACAGGCTTAACCTGCGTTTTCCGTCACAATGACACTCACAACGACGTCATCGAGCGACGTCGGTCTATCTAGACCCAATGGTCGGTAGCAGTTTTTAATCAACACCTAGAAATTAATACCTACGAAGTGAGCGTTTATCAACGTAGCACGGGTGCGCTTTTATATAATTCGTAGATTGTAACAGGGCTGACAGATGTGACGAATCACACCAACGTCCATCGGCAACGGGACATATCACGATACACGCACTCACGGCTCAGCGCGGCAACTTTCTACTCGCGTGGCTTGGTTTTCAGTAGGTAACCAGGCTAAATTAGCCTAGTACGGAAAAAATAAGGTGGGTTTTAAGGTGTTCACGAACGCATGCAGTGCATAATCGTTCTTGATCATGATCATGATGATCGATCACAATCGTCAATATATCGCAATTGCCCACGCTGCGTCGATAATTAAATATTACTAGCATAGATAATTAAATAACTGAGTATGTACGATATTACTGCTTTTCGAGTATTTAGTCGATAAGCCTATTAAGTGTCGGCGGGTACATTGGTAAAGATTACTGTTTTATAAACATTGATTAAATAATTCACAGCAGCTAGCATACAGTTTCGGCATACATGTTGAATGAACGACCAATACACATAAATTAATTTGGACGATCGAACGAATATCTTAGTGATGGTGGCAAATATGGCCCAATCAATCTGTATTGGGCCAAGAACACCAAGGCTCATTATTTACAGGTAGAGGCCATAAGAGCGGGTAACCTAGAACTGTTTTTATAAGTCGAACCACATATGAGCATTACGAACTTACCTTGATAATGAGCTTGTCTTTGATTCTCCAGTTGGTATTCTATAATAATATTGTATATTCCTTTGGCGTTTGTCGTCAGTGATTGGTAGACACTACGCAGTGACGAGAGCTGCAGAACACCACTCCTGTGCGTCATAATCGAATTCTCGTACGATGTCTCTTCGGTGTACGGCAGGAACGTCGTCACATCCCACCAAGTGAAGTTAAACTTGCTTAACTTAGAATGGTCCCATACTAAAAAATAAAGGTGAAGATAAAAGCTGCCGGCTCAGTTGTCTATGCTGTACCTATCTCGATAATTGTCTACAGAGAATGCAGGATTGCGCATGAGTCGCCTAATGATAAATTGTCCACATTAACGGACACATTAGTTAAAATTATGAATAATGATTGTACGAAGAAAGGCTTATAGCTGACTGCAAACAAAACAAGGACAATGGCATTTAAAAGAGAGGAAATCAGAACGAACGCAAGAATTACAGTAGTTGATGTAGTGTTAGAATACATTAGATGCGTTTTCGTTTGCATTAAAGTGCAGACATAGAACGACGAGTGAGGGGAATAGTGGGAATGAAGCGCTGGGAAAACTTCTAGGCAGTAAAAGCTTGAGCCAGGAGGTACAGAGGGCATGAAAGTAAAATGAACTCGGTCGTAAGCGAGCGTTGCGCAAAATATGTGGAATAACGCCAGCAGACCACGTTCGTTATGATGGTGAGGAAGAAGCCTTGGCCAGAAAGGCAGTATCTGTGTCATGATAGGAAGAGGTATGTTCCGTTAGTTCTGACATGTAGATATAATGCAGAAGGAAAGAATGACGAAACAAATATAGAACGCGAAAGTTGAAAATTCCCTACCATAACCAAATTGAGCGTATTTTATCAGAAGGCGATGTCAGTACCTCTAGAAACTGGTGGGCGAAAAATGAAAAGGACTATGAATTTTAAAGAAGCTAATAAAGTGTATTGAAAATATAATATAAATAAAAAGTATTACAAAAACCAATACATTTCACATGAAATTAAGGAATTTTATTTTACACTACTAAAGTAAAAATATTGTACTATCAAAATAATAAAATTAATCTGCGAATGTTCTGTAATTTAATTACAGACTAGACAATGTGTTATTTCTTTATATACAATGTCGGAAGGCATACAAGCATACGGCCCACCTGATGTATTACGGTAATTGAAGAATCGAAGTCTACAAACGCTAATCATAGTGGTTGCTATACTCTTCCCTCTTCTGTATAACCTGACGTAGCGTATGTAAGTGGTCTATGGCTGAGAAGCCTTTCCGGAAAGCGGCTTGTTCGGGAGGCTCGTGATGACCTATGAAAACAGCTTAGACAATGCTCAGAAGCGAGATGGGTCTATAGTTTTCAAATATGGCTTTAAGAAGGGTTATTTGAAAAAACATCACCACAACACTCCTGCCCCATGCCTGTGGCGCTTTGCACTCGAGTATGACGGAATTGAAAAGCTTCTGAAGGACTCTAAGTACTGGTTTTCCACCCGATGTGATTCCGTCATCGCCCGGGGTTTTGCTGTTCTTAAGCTGTTTAAGAGCCATGCTAATCTCGTACAGGCTCATGTCTGGGATATCGTCGGCGTAGTGTCGAGTCAATTTGGCTCTTGGATCTGATGTCGAACCAGAAGTGGATTTCGGTGACTTGCTGTATAACCTTGGTCCATAGAAACTCAATTCCCCTGAAGATCTCTGATTTGAATGAGACAATGTCGTCACTCTTAGTCTTCAGTTGCGTTAACTGACCTCGAACAACAGACAGATTCCTTGCGAACACTTTGGAGCCTTTATTCTGCTTAATCGTCTCTTCAATACTTTTTGTAATGAAGAGAGACAGTTTGTGGAGGTCTGACAGCAGTCGCTCCATGTAAAAATCAGTTCTTCGTCGTCGCGTTATCCCGTTTCCTAATCTATCCGGATTGGAGGGGTCCGCTACTTAAGCCTAAGGTTTTGAGGAATACACTGATTTTTACATGGAGCGACTGCCGTCAGACCTCCACGGCCTAGAGGGAAAACCTGATCTTTCTTAGGTTAGGTCACATGTGTTTCGAAATATATTTTCTTGGCCGTGTGGATTTCCTCACGATGTCTTCTTTCATCACCGAGCAAGTGATAAATATGTACATAAATCTGAAAACACGAATTTGAACATGGCCCCGCCTGGATTCGAACTGTTTGCTCCATTTGCTCAATAGGCCGGTTGCTTATCCACTGGGCTATCACTGCCTTTCCATATAAAAATGAGTATCTTCGCCAAATCCTTGGGCTTAGGTAACGGGCCCCGCCAATCCTAATGGATTAGAAAAAGGGATAACGCGAAGAAGAAGAAGCCATATATATTTTTTTATCTTCAAATATTCAAAGGGAGGTGAACTTGTTTAATATTTTAGGGCATATAAAAAAGTACTTACATAGTGGTGCATTGATATGATCAATGGAAGCGATGGTATGCACGTTCTTAATCTGCGATATGCTAGACAAAATTGTTTGCGCTTTAGCATTACGAAGCATAGTACCGTCGATGTTGTGAATTATCAACAATAATTTCACACCATTCTTTGTAAGTTGTGTGTCTATCAAATTAACAACGTCTCCAATATTATACGGTACGTGATTATTTTCTAATAGATCGATCACAATAGATTCTAGAATATTCTTGATGCTGAGACTAGGGAAAAATCCGTTGACAACTACACAAGGGTAATCTTGGAGTTTTTGTGCTTGAAATTGATGAAGTACTGAACGTTTTGAGCCAACTCCGTAAACGATTATGTTAAAATCTTCACTTAATAAGTAAAGCCAACGATTAAAGAGCTGCTCATACGATTGATTAAGTTTAAGTATCTTTTTCTTATGTTCTGTTGATATTTGTGTATCTGGTGAACCGGAATTTTCAGAGAGATTCAAGTTTTTTATCCTCGCTAGCGTGTGATCTGATGTAGTAATCTGAAAAGAAAAGACCATGAACATACATGTACCTATAAAACCTTAGTGAAATTGTAATTTCATACCATTTTTTGAAATGAAAACTTCTTCAGGGACATTGGGCATCTTTGGGATGGGGAAAAAGCACGGTACTCGCGTGACCGTTGCGCTTATTGCTCTTGTCGCCTAACCGAGATCTAAGCGAGTTAAACGAAGTAGGTTTCCAGCGGAAACTAAGGTCAAATGAACGATGTAGCGATGTGACGGGTTGTCAAGCCAGTCGACGCTTATCTTCCAAGTAGAGTTACGTTACGGTTCGGAAATGATCAATATTGACGAGGAAAGCTCACATGATGATTTAACTCAATGTATTAAAAAAAAGATAACATAGCTTAATTATCTCAAAGAGAAGAATAAACGTAGATTTTGGTTACGTAATAATACGTTGATAAAAATAATTTCTAATAAAAAATATATCCTAAAAATATTTCTTAACAACCCAAAAATAATGTTTACAAGATTGTGAAGCTAAGTTTTCACTTCTGACGTGCAGTTCTACGATTGACAGTTTTATTTTATAATTGCCTACGCAGCACGTACTTAGGAAGTTTTTATATAGCCAGATATGCCCTTCCTTTTCAAGATCAATTCTTAGCAAACACCAATACTTCCCTATACTTATTTTAACTTTTCGTTTCGTATATCTTATTTAAACTCCGCCAAACACTATATTGTCTTTTACCATTAAGACTAGCTGATATCTGGACTCCACCACCTGCGTGAAGTTCAGCTTTTCAAGTTTTACATTGAAAGACTGAAGAGGGGTAGGGCATCATAGCAGCCCGTCTTGGGAAGTACCTGCACCTCACAGAGATCGCAGACAAATAGAGGGTCATTGTGTCCTGCGTGTGAGGGGGGTCACTAGTAAGCTCCTAAGGAGTTGCTGTATTAGCAGCAGAGGTTGCATCGCGCGAGTGATGCTTAATGTATTGCAGGCGTTTATGAGGCGTAGAACGCCTCCCGACGTAGAAGTATAAAAAAAACTAAATATTTTCTCTCTTATCTAGTTATTTTATATAATCTATTTTGTATATCTTGTATCGTACAAATACATACCTTTTTACTAGAATGCATCATAAAATAATTATCTGGCATGACAATGTATTCAGATTCCTTTGCTTTTGTTCTATAGCCTTTACTCTTAACAATTTGGAGTTTTTTAGCTGGTATACAGGTTTCATCAGGTTTTTCCTCCTCTGAATCACTTTCGGGTGATGATTCCTGAAAATCAAAATATACCTATTATAGATGCAACTGACTATTCGTATAGCTAAGCTGAAAAATATTGAGTGAGCGAAGCGCGCAATGCTCACAAAGAAGTTATGTACACTGACACAATTGCACGTGTGGAACACGCAACTTTGAATAGATAGTTGTTGTACAGAAACGTTTGGGTGACGTTACCAGGACGCTCCAAAGGAGTTGTTGCGTAAACAGCAGGGGTGGCAACGTGCGAGCGATACTTCCTGTACTGCTAGCGTTAGGCTACAGTGACAACTTTAGGTACATCAGGTGGGCCGTATGCTTGTATGCGTCCGGAGGTTGTATAAAAAAGTAGATTCGCGATCTCCCACGACAAATAGAACCTGGGTAGTAAAATACGAAAGCGTGAAATGGCGAGTCTGTACAGAATAGAGTTCACAAGCACACTATTGCAACATCACTGTCGGTATGCCCATCCTACTTATGAATGTCAAAGGTGAGCAAAACACTCAGGACATCTCGTTGTAGGTAGGTACTGCACCGTGGGAAGCGGTAGATGGCAGTCTCCTGACTATGCAACATCGAGTTACAGACAAAGATATTAAACTCACTAAATCAGCTTACTCATAACGCTATGGGCCAATCTAGACAGATGACTACAATTTCCCAAGCAGCTAATGAGGGCGACCATGAAAGCAAGGTTCCCTGATCTCAAACTATGATTAAGCTATCACCGTATCTTGCCTGAACCATTTCTTCACTGAACAGCACTGAGAACAGAACTGAGTGAGCATTCAGTGTGCATTTAACTTCAGCCATGCAATTCTGTAAGAGCAAACATCCTTACATCCTCGGAAACATCGGCTGTTATAGCCTTGAACACAAAATTGCAATTCCTTAGTGTCGGTTTTCATGGTTGTGCGACACTAGCGCCGCAAGGCTGCGTTTGGAATTGGAATTCTACAAGGCAAACAGCCTCGCGTACGCTTACAGCCTTATAGAATACCAAATAAAAAGCCGTGATCGCAATAGACGATGTCAAAGCTGTGACACCTGTGATCACAGCGACGCACACAGCCATTACGAGTCGCTTATAGAATTGCATGGCAGGACATTAGGACGCGCATTAATACGAGTCGTTGTCCCAGCTTCCTAAGCAGTTTTTATTTTATTTTTATTTATTCACATCTTATTAGTATACATATGTGACACGGCGAGTCGCAGTTATATGAAATGAAAAAATCTATAAACTAACCATATCACCTAGCAGTAACATTGTGTGTTTGTTTGGAAATATAATGATTTTTTAACTTAACTACATACCTTCCGTTTTTAATGTACATATTATGTAGTTCGTCTGGTAGCTCGTTTAGGTATGTAGGAATTAAGTTGTTACAGAGTCTATATCCATATAAATTATTTGTTTTTGGAAGAACATATCTATTGAAGTGTATGTTTTGCCTTAAGTTACCTGGGCGTATTTTAGTTACCAAGGTTTTATACATATTAGGTACTTCTGTTAATATTGAAAATTTAATTTTGTCATGAACGTTCATTACATTACAATATCTGAATAGAGCTTCATCATCATTATGGAATTTTTCTTTAATATTTTTAGGAACAATCGTTTTCAATATTCTTCTTTGTAGTTTGTAAATATCTTCCATATAGGACCTATATGTTACACAAACAACATATAGGATGTTACACCATAACTACTCAGACCGTAACCGATAACATAGTCAGCTAGAGCCATGTACAACATTCTGAGCGTTTTATATGATAGTTTGTATTTCAACACTGTGAGTTTACTAATTACTGAGCGGAGTTTATTACATATATACTCTTTATGTGGTCCCCAACTGAATCTGCTATCAATTATCAATCCGATGTACATATGTTGTTCAATTAATTCTATGGTTGGACAGAGACAATGTTTAGTATTATTGTGTAAGCATCCGTGATCATGGGACACGACCTTTGGCTCAATATTCACTGTGTTTTGGGATGAATGTATGTGCATTAACTTTGTCTTTTGTGAGTTGATAACTAAACCTACATCGTGCGCCCATTTACACAGCTGACCATAATTCTGCTGCAACGTGTTAGTGGCTTCTTTCACATCTTTATGAGCGACCAATAAGCAGGTATCGTCTGCGAATTGGTACACCGATCCACCACTGATGTCGTTACTCATATCATTTACATACATTAGGTATTTAAATGGACCGATTATAGAACTTTGGGCCGTACCCTTTTCACTGGTTACTAATTTTCACAGTGTTGTACCGGCTTTCGTGATAGTTCATAAGCAATTTCAGAAGGGGACCTTGAATTCCACGTCGCCAAAGCTTATCGTACAAGATTTTATGTCTAAGCATTTCAAAAGCCCTGCTAAAATCTATAAATAATACAAGTATATGTTTCTTATTATTTAAATTTTCATTTACTTCCTCGGTAAATTTTCGTAGTAGTTTTGTAGTACTTTTGTTCCTTTGGAAGTGTTCCTTTGGGTACGGCTTCCAAAGGAACAAAAGTACAACAAAACTGGTTAGTGTTTATAATATGATTAGACTGTATATAATTACTAATTTGATCACTTATAAATCTTTCTATTATTTTATCAATACAGGACAGTATTGTTATGGGCCTGTAGTTGCTGAGGTCATTATGTTTCCCTTTTTTGTAAATCGGACGAATCACACCAATTTTTAAAGAGTCTGGGTATATTGAAGTGACTACACAGCGATTTATCAAATGTGTTATTAATGGTATTAAATTATCTTGTTCATATTTTATATCTTTAGCCCTTATACCATCGTAACCAGGGCTTTCCTTGTCGTTTAATTGCTTGACTATTTGCGCTATTACGTTTATTCTCGCCGGCTTAAATCTCATTGCGCTGATGGGCTCGTATACGTAAGTACGACTGTCTAGGATGGGGATATCGCAGATGCTACTTTTGTTTTTTGTGTGGCTGTCGAATTCACTAGCGAACCTGTTTACCAAAATTTGAGGTTCTACGTTAAATTTTTTTAATAATATTTCATCTATACTTTTTACAATTTTTCCGGTTAAACTATTTATGATTTGCCATACTTTTCTTGTATCGCGATAATTTCTTGTAATTTCTGTTCTAATTTTAGCATTTTTTAACTCATTTGCATACTTATTTGTTTTATTCCTGTACTTATTATATAATAATCGTTTTACGTTGCTTTTATCTTTACACCAAATTTGGAATAATTTATCTCATTTTTGACACATTTTTTTAAGCTTACTATTAGCCCATAGGCATGTTTTACGTTTTCCAAGTTTGTTGTGACTGTAATTGTAGGTACATTTATTATAGGCATTACTAAACTTGTCGTTTATATATGTGACAATATCATTAGGGTTATTATAGCTCAATGTAATACTCCAATCGATATTTCGCAGTTCGTCCTGCAGTTTGCTGTTGTCAATTTTATTTATCAGCTGTTTGTTCGAGTTCGAATATGAGTCACCGTCATTCGGCAGCGCTCCTATAAGCGCACATCCGGTTATGCAGTGGTCGGCCGGCGCATCGCTAATTACTCATGTGTAAACATTGTAGTCACTCACATTGCGAACAAAAATATGATCAATACAAGAGTTAGATACAGTTACCAAACTTTTCTATGCGTGTGTACCGACTTATCCCACAAACAATCAATGCCAAGTTCGCATAGTGAATTTAAGTATCGTGAAATTATTGGTTTGTTTAGTGATATGTCGAGATTCATGTCTCCCATAATATAGTATTATTTTTACAAGTGTAGTTTGAAATTACATGTCCGAGTTCCTTTATAAAACCGTCCTTGCTTGTGTTTGGTGGCCTATACACAGCACAGAAGCCAATCTTATGTTGGTTATTTATCTGTATTTCGCCAGACAAACATTCGAAGTTATTTACACAACAGTCAATTTTAGCAAAGACAATTGATTTATGTACATACAATAATATTCCCCCACCCCTTTTACTTGATCTTAGCTCTGTATATAAATTATAGCTAGGTAGTGAATACATACTTGTGCAATCTAGTTTTATGTTTACTTCCGTTACTAAAATGTTATGTATAATGGTTTTTAAATTTGATATTATATCTTCTAAACGGATGGAACACGGAACGACAGCAATGTTCCATTAGTTAATGGGATTTTGTTCACAAAGTCGTTCCATGTCGTACAGTCGAACTCAAGAATATTTGAATTTGTTGGGTCTTGTGCGACTACTTTCAATGAGGGGAAAAATACATAAAAGATTACTCACGTGAATTTTCGCCTGTAATTTTTTCTAGTTCTAGAAGAGAACGTACATTAATTATTTTATCTTTATCGTTCTTACGCAGTAAAATTGCACCATTTTTACAACATATATATACTTGTATATATTGTACTGTTCTTTTAATTCCTGTTTAGTCTTCCATAGAAGAAAAGACATTGCCGGTGTGAGAGTTTCACGAAGGTACACTTTCATATGGGATTCCTTTCTGTCCACGTCACTTTGGGTCGCGGGCCCCCTCACGAAGCACCACGGTGATGACAGGTGGCGTGTCCCGATTGGCTGTGCTTCGGTTCTTTCTTTTCCTATATGTTTTTAGTACGTCGTCAGGATTTTGATGTATTATTTTTGCTACGTGCTCTGCAATCAAGCCTGTTTGCTCCTTTGGTTCCTCCTCCACACCACATATTTCAAGTTGATTTGCTAACTGGTATTGTTCTATCTGATTGAGTTTATTCTCTAAGGTTTCATATTTAAGATTGATATTTTTTACGTGGTTTTTTAGATCAGCGTATTGATTGTCCAGAACCTTAATATTTTTGTCGAATGTCTTCATCTTTGCGTCCTATTCATCAAGTTTGTCCGAATAGAAATACAATGACGGTTGCAACTCCTCTCTAATTATGTTTCGTACTTCCAGTCGAATTTCCTGCAGTATTTGACGTGTTGTGGAAAGTTCTGTATTTAAGTTGGAAATTTCCACGTCTGAGTTTTCCTCTGCATCTTCATCCGGTATAATGCACGATACTCTTTTTTGTTTGGCATTTCCTATACACGGTCTGAATTTCCAGTCAACGGAATCCGTAGCATATAGTAAGTTAAGTTGTTCGGTAGTGACAGTTGCACACGCTGCATGAAACCACTTACTACACTTTCCACACTGTAATCCTGGTGATTTTTTATTAATTAGTTTTGTACATTTTGCACACTTAGGCATTTTTAATTTCTGAGGGTAATTTATTTTTTATGATGAATAACGGGTAGCGAACGCACGCGCATACAGTTTCGCTGACCGCGAGCGACTGATCATCTTCTTGAGCAAACTGCTTAACGTCACTATTAATATACCAACCCCAACTCATCAACTCATTAAAGCATACTCCACCACGTGGCTCAACTGTGAATTGACGGAGAACCGTGTTTTCAAGCCGCCCGAAGGCCACTGACTTAGCTTAAGGACAACGTTATCTATCGACAATAGCCAGGACCGATGGCTTAACGTGCCTTCTGAAGTATGGAGAAGCTCGAGATAGTTAAACTTATCCATAGACAGGCTGCGGTTAACATTGCTTAAACTGCATGTTAGGTTAGACTGAGACGCGCAACCACTACATCGAGTTTCCAATAAAATCGAGTTCTCATCGTCACTATAAGACCGATTAAATCTCTGTCGTTGACGAGCCCGATGGCGGAGCGGTAAGCAGTGCTACTTTAACACCAAGGTTCGATTCCCACATAGAACATAAATTTATTGTTACGGTGTAAATCTGCACTTCCATGTTGTTTGCAAATGTCGGCATCTGTTATGTGTAATCTAACTTAAACCATGATAATCTAAATTAGAAAAATATATAAATATATGTTGTCCGTATGAAGGGAAATTTATTTACTCTTTAATTATATTTGAACATGCCATGTAGAATATGGACATATGAAAATTAATTTAAGTTTCCTATTAATTGTGTCTGAAAGCGATTGTAAAGTACATGAATATATTCTCTTTATATAAGTTTGTGCATTATTTTGTCTTACTTTCCTGATAGGTTTAGGTTAAATCAGGTGGCGCTCTTTCTTTCTCTTAATATATTTAGTTTTTCTCCGCTGATAGCCAATCACAAGGCTACATTGTTAAACTATTCGATCGACATGATTAGCTTACTCGCATGTTGGAAAGTTTTATCGGTTATAAATTAATGGTAATGTGACCGCGCGATAACGCGCATCAGATGAAATGTATATATATCTTGTGAACAAGAACATTACAAAAACGTTCTAAGAAGCTATTTAATGTCTATCCCGCATCCGCATCAAAGGACACGCCGTGCAGATAGTGGAACTACCACCCAACGGGCCTGAAGCATCATCAAAGTCTCAGCCGATAGTAAGATTAAACTATGTTAATCTAGAACATCTGCACGAGACAAACGCAAAGATCCTGTAAGACTAGAACAGGTAGACACAGGAAGTATCTCTTCTATCAACTGCTATTCCTGTCTATACAATTATGTTCAGTATATGCCTATTGGGACTTACCTTAACATTATATTGGAAATATCACAAGACTAAAATGAAAGAAACAGGAACCTCAGATCTAACGTATACCGATGGAGCATCTGGAACGAGAAACATTGAACCCAGACAAATAAAAATCGACACTTGCAGCATCCCGGCAACTCTCTCAGTATAACCTCCGAATAGTTGCCGATCTACGGGGGGAGGCTTTACGGAACCACAATACACGGAAAGCGTCAAGTATACAGCATCGTTCCGAATCACCGTGTTGCAAGATTGCGACACCCGCCGTGCACATCTGCGGTTGATTCAG
The DNA here is from genome assembly GCA_947507595.1 of Pyralis farinalis. Lineage (NCBI taxonomy): Eukaryota > Metazoa > Arthropoda > Insecta > Lepidoptera > Pyralidae > Pyralis > Pyralis farinalis. The sequence continues at coordinate 17,559,559 of OX382266.1, read as the reverse complement.
CGAGGCAGCGCTCGAGACACTTTTGGTTCTCACGTCGACCAATTGTCTTGTCTTAATTTTATATATAATACAGTAACTAATTTTTAATTTATTATTTAATTGACAAATTTTGTTTTTTTAGTAACCATTGACTACAGACTTCTTAATGACTTTTTTTTTTAGTAATTACTTTCCGACGTTGTATAAAAGAAATATAATAACACACGATATAAATCAGTTTTTTTATACAACGTCGGGAGGCATAAAAACATACGGCCCACCTGATGTAAAGCGGTTACTGTAGCCTACGTACGCTTGTAATACATTAGGTGTCACTTGCGCGATGCCACCTCTGCTGCTAACACAGCAGCAAGCAAGCAACTCCTTAGCTGCTTACTGGTGCCCTCACTCACACGCAGGAACACAACCACCCCTTTAGGGAATTGTTAGTTGGTATTTTTCCCCTATTTTCCTTGTAAAAAATGATTCTATTCGCAATGGCCACCTTTGGCTTTGATACAGGTCATTAATCTGATCTGGCCACGAATCTATGGATTTACGCACTGTTTCCACGGGAAATTTAGCCACTGCTTGGTCCAGAGATTTCTTAAGAGATACAATGTCGATAGGTCGTTTCAAGCATGCCATGTCCTCTAAAACTGACCATAATTTGTAGTCTAAGGGGTTCAGATCTTGGCTAGACGAGGGCCAGTCTTCAGCTCTTATAAAATCCGCAACGTTGGTTTCGAGCCAGGCTTGGGTAGTTCATGCCTTGTGACCAGGTGCAGAATCCTGCTGGAAAGTCCACGATACATTCGTAAAAAGTGTATTTCTGAAAGGTTTCACAACACGATCCTATTCACTTCTTTTTCACAACAATGAAGCTTTGTGTCTCCTTGATAAGACATCCCCCACCAAACCATTACGGACGCAGGACGATGACAACGTTGTACCTTTCCGACCACTTGGGCGGCTTCTTTAGAACTGTGTACAATTAGTTATTTTGCTTGTTGTAGTGCTCTTCAATCGTGAATTTTTTTTATAGATAAAAAGGATATTTCTTTGCCTTTCACCTGCATATAGGGACTGAAGGCGTTTTGAACGTTCTTCTGTCTTCAACTGTAGGGATTGATTTAGGGCATATGCTGTATATCGACGATAAACGCCGAACTTAAGATCTTGTTTTATTATACGCGACAGCGTCCTAGCGGAATCTTATTTCACGACTTTTTAGTTTCCTAATGGGGTTTCGGCGAATTCTGGCTTTAACAGCCTTTGTAGTTCTAACAGCACGCGGTCGCCCCGGTCCTTTATGGTCTTCATCAGAGAAGTTCCATATACAAAATAATTAGAGTTGAAAAAAATAAAGTTTATATATAACAGTATTTATGGCCAGAGTAGTTGGGAACATGCGAAAAATACATATACTCTGTCTTTAGTGTGCGCAGGCGAGTAATATTTACTAGTCAGAAAAAAATGTGATATCAATTTCAAGCGGTAAGTAACAGCAGGCAGGAGAAATACGATTCTAAATGGAATTGCCAATAATGGAATGGCTACATCAATCATATGATATCACGTGTGCTCACTGTACCTAGATTGATATCGGAGCCGCCGGCACGGTACAACAAAATTTGTACGGCAGGCAGTCATTATATCACCATGAATATAGTAACAAACTTCGATTTATTCATGCCTACTGACCAATTTATACACAATCAATTGACTGAAATAGCTACAAAAATAGCACTTCGCAACTTTCAATGGCGCTACATTACCTTCGTATTTTTCAATGCTACCGTATTGTACGGCGCTGAAAAGTTTTTGCAAACATATAAAAAATCTCAAATTATTGGAAAAGGTATTTTTTACCCATCCTTTTCGGAGAAAACGAAACAAAATATTATATTTAGTACTGATGTACTTAACATCGCGTACACACTTGACTGGATGCGGCAACATCAATTCGATAATACTGGTAAATTCGTCATTGTTTGCGAATCGGAGACACATCAGCAATGCAATGAAACTGAAGCTATAAGTGTGTTATGGAACTATAGAGTCACAAACGTAGTGTTTCTGAAAAATGGCTATAAAGAGGGAGAAGTACTGGGCTACACGTATTTTCCTATGGAAAATGACTGTAACGAAGTAGCCCCATTCAAATTGAACAATTTAGACGCTTGTATGGAAAATGAGATGAATTGTGGTAAAATGTTCCCATTAAAGTTGCAAAATTTACACAAATGTCCAATATTAGTTTCTATATACGTACAGATACCATTAATGTCATTGGTCGATGGAAAGACAAGAGGTGTTGATGGTGATTTATTACGCATTATATTTGATGGTCTGAACGCAACTCTCCAAGTGATGAGGCCCCGCCGCGGGGATGGCTGGGGAAAACTAGAGGAAGATGGAACGTGGACAGGGTCGCTAGCAGACGTGGATGACAATATTGCAAATTTTTCAATGACATCCGCAGCTATAACTGTATCGAGATTTTCCCAATTTCAAATGTCTACAGATTACTACAGTACCACCATTGTATGGATCTGTCATCCAAGTGTCCTAAAACCGTCCTCTTTAAAATTACTGTACCCAATGCAAGTATCGACTCGAGTTGCAATATTTATCAGTTTTATGATCGTTATATTATGTGCCATATTACTCAAACGAATACCGTGGGCGAAAGTAAACGAAACACTTAAATTGGACCCACTGCGAGGTAGCGTCGTCTTTCACTCTTGGATGATATGCATGGGTCTACCGCTGACAAGGCTACCTACGCACCAGGCTCTGTTAAGCATAGTAGTTTTGTGGTTTTGGTATTGTTTAATGATACGGACCGTTTACCAAGTATGTCTCATAACGGTTTTGCAAAGTAATTATTATTATGCAGACTTTCAGACGATAGAAGAAGTACACAAAGCCAACTATCCGTTTGGTGGATTTCCGACATTGAAAGATTATTTTATTGACAATTCTTTAGTTTATAATAATTGGAAGAATTTGAATATCACTGATATTATACCGACATTATTTGAAGTAGCGGAAGGTAAAAAATTTGTACTTGCAATGAATTTTGAATGTGCTATCACCCTAATCAGAACACGCAAACTTCAGGTTCATATACTATCTCAACGATTGATCAGCAGCCCTACAGTGCTGTTTTTTAAAAAATTCCATCCTCTCGTCGATCCTATAAATCGGGTGCTCACACGCCTGATCGAATGTGGTTTAGTAGATAAAACTTACAAAGATCATGTCAATACTAAACTCGATCCAAAATCCAAAGATACCTACGGTCCAATAAATATGAATCATTATAAAGGTTGTTACATAATTCTGATTATTGGGTGGGTAGTGTCTGCTACTTTTTTCTTTTGTGAACTTTGTCGTGGGATATATTGAATGTACTTTGTATCGTAATATGTAGACTTTTACGTTTAATGCTAAATTTTTATTTCAATGCTAAAGTTGTTTTAAATCAATAATGCATGACAAATCCATTAGCAACTCCAACAGCAAACTTTGTAACGATCAAAAACGCATTAAAAATATGTTACTTAATGGACCGCCAACTATATAACGCTTAATGATTGACATCTACGAAAATGTCGCAATTTCATCACAATCTTATAAATTGCCGATCAGGAACAGCTTAGTATTTCAAGTAATACTGCTATTGCAGCTGAAAGCGACTTGTATTGTATTTACAAAATAGTGAGATTAATTTTCTAATATGAATCATTCAACAATAATGGAGGAAGATGAAGCGGTGTCTAATCTCGGTAAACTGGCAGCAAACATTGCTTATTACAATTTTGAATGGCGTTTTATTACCCTTGTTATCTTTAACACAATACAAGGGGTTACTTGTGTAGAAAGCTTTTTGTCTAACTATAACAAATCTATAATTTTGAAAATGGGAAAATTTGTTCCTCGTCACCATGTTGAAGTTTCTCAATATGTAATATTTAGTAATGAAGCTACTGAATTGACAAATATACTTAGGTGGCTTGTTAACTCTAAATACGACAACACTGGCATGTACATAATTGTATGTTCATCGACGAATAATGCAAAATGTAATGAACAAGAAGTATTTCAAACATTATCTAGAATATACATAGTGAATGTTGTGTTTATAAAAAGATCCGAAGACTACAACGAACCTTTAATATTTACCTATTATCCTGTAGTACCAGGAAAATGTTCAAATAATATTCCCGAAAGACTAAATATGAATTTAAATTGCCATAACGATTCGTGCAAATACGTATTTCCCGAAAAATTTAAAAATTTGCACCGTTGTCGTTTTGTTATTTCGACTGTAGAACAGCCTCCATTTATGTATCTACATAATGGTACTAAAGAACCCACGGGAGGTGACGGAGATATCATAAAACTGGTAGCAGATATTTTAAATGCTACTTTGATAATAAAGACACCCGAAGACAACGATTGGGGTCATTATAAAAATGATAACTGGACAGGTTCTTTAGGGGACGTGTACAATATGCGCGCTCACGCTTCTATGTGTTCCATACCTCTTACACCGCATAAATATGGCAATTTCCAAATATCTTTCCCATATTATTCGATGGATATAGTGTGGGTCACCAGACTACCGTCCCTAAAACAAGCATGGGAGAAACTTCTGTATCCTTTAAAGCTTTGCATAAGAATAACAATATTGCTCATGTTTATTGGGATCATAACCATTAATACATTTATGAAAACAAAAAGATGGAATAAAGTTCGAAAAGTCCTTAATATTGCACAGTTAAAGTCGAACTTACTTTTTCATTCCTGGATTATATTCCTCGGAATGTCTGTGTTGAGATTACCAACAAAGTCAGCTCTTAGAACTACAGTTTTTGGATGGATGTGGTTGACTTACATTCTCAGATGCGGATACCAAGCTACGTTGATCGATGTAATCAAACATAAAATTTATGATGATTATTTTATTGATATCAAAGATGCCCTAAATAACGGTTACTTATATGGTGGATCTTCCTCATTAAAAGAATATTATACTGAAGAAGCGGACATATTATCTAAATGGAAATACGTGAACATATCTGAGGCATACAATGTACTTGACAATTTGATGGATGGAAAGTCAGATTTTGTTTTAGCATTTAATAAACAAAATATTCTAAACCGTCTAATAATATATAATGCAACTAAGCGACTGCAGATATTACCAGAAAAGATTTTAAACAGTCCCTCAACTTTATTCTTTAAGAGATATGCGCCACTCAGGGCACGAGTGAGTCATATTCTAAGCATTTTAGTAGAAGCTGGTTTTACTGAAATGTTGCATGAAAGGTATCTAGACCGCGGTAATTACTTATTTCGGCATTCCACTACTTATCAAGGGTCAGAAGCTCTTAGTTTAAGTCATTTCACAGGTTCCTTCATGATCTTGTTAGCAGGGTGGTTTTTGTCTGCTATATACTTTGCTGTAGAAATGTTTTTCAAACCAAACTTACAATTGCGATAGTACATATTTTCACTGCGAAAAATAAATTCATGACGTGTTTGTTTTGCATACTAAGATGCTATTCCTACTAAATCGGTAATAATTATTAACATAGTAATAATTGTTAGTTTTATTTATAATAGCACAAAGTCGAGTAAAACGAGCACAAACTGAAAGAGCTTTCTTTTAAATTGTACGATGTAGTGACTTTTCGCTTTCGAAAATGAATAGTTTTAGCTCAATAATATACACGCAAATGCTCGAAAATTGTTCAGTACATTTGCTTTAAAATAACCAAACAGTTAGTGCGTGGAATTAGTTATACGAAGTCTGTAGAATAAAGGTATCTGAAAAATTATTCATATTGTTTTATTCGTCATTTTTTCCGATAGTCATATTCGAAATCTTGGTGATGATAATTTATAATTAGAATAAAAGAAAGAATAAATATATTGTATTAAAAAGAACAGAAAACAATAACTAAACCCAATTAAAAAAAAGTAAGACGTGTCTAAGTGCCTGCAAGATCCCAATAAAAATCCCAAAGGCAAATAAATGATTTTCACCATGTTTAATAATTATGCACTGCTGGGATGCGGTCTTCCCTCCAATAGGCTATTTGACACTATTAAAAATATGCTACGAAATGTGGTGATTCTATTAGGTAATAGCATAAAAAAACATATTTATCTCTGTTTTATCCAAAAATATTTATAGATTTTTCAAAATAAACAAAATAAATTCAAATTATTTTTGAAATTAATTCAGCGACATGAACATTCTGTGATTGGCTACGCCTCGCGTGACGTCACACGCTAGTAAACATTGTTTATTGTTATACGCTGTATGTGATTCTATCATTTTTGTCGTATTTTCTTCGTTTCTTGTGCTATTTTTACAAGAATTTTTGAAGATTCCGCAAGACATTAATGTCTAGTAATAAAAATAAAAGTGTTTGCTATCAAAATGGACGAGAATTTTGTACGAGCCGACAATAGAAATCTACCTACGATAGACGCAATTATGGTTGCACTTTTCTTCAAAATTAATACTGATTATTATGCTGCAGAGCTGAAAAATATAAAAACTGCTGTGTAAGTATCTACTTATTTATTTATAATGATATTTTTTATATAAATTTGCGTCGCGGTTCCACAAAATATTTAGGTTATGTCTATTAATACCTTTCAAAATTTCTAAGCCCATTTTGTACTTCATGTAATTAATTGTATCTTTTTCCATCTGAAATGTAATAATCGAAGCTAGGTAAAACCAGTTTTTGCTATCAAGTTGATGGAAACAACACATTTTAATCAAATGGTTTTAGGTTATGTATATGTACTATATTTATTTCGTTTTACAAAAATCAATTTTTACTTATTTCCTATTACTATTCGAAACAAATATTACTGGCATACTTACATCAAAGTGATCTTCACACATGAAAACATTTGTATGAGATAAAATGCTGTTTGGGTCTCTTCGAGCTAACTGTAACCACTTATTACGTCTCTTAGGGTTCGTTGGAACAGAAACAAACACTTTTTGTGGAGTTTTTATAGAAGTATTTGTACATTGTGGCATAATACACCATTTATACACCATTTTTTTTAGTAAATTGATAAGAAAAATATTAGAAACACGCTGAATGTACACTTCGGTACACTCGTTTACTTGTCTGTGACGTCACGCAGATCATATGCACCCGCCATTAAAAAAACAGCGTTTTTAGCGCGAATATTGTAGTTTAAATTTCAACACAATATTTTACGTAAAATACTGCAAATTTCGCAGAAATATGCATGTGGTGTATATATATATATATATATTCGTTGGTATATGATGTATATGTATATATATATATATATATATATATATACATCATATACCAACGAATAATTGAAAACAATTTTTCAAAATCAGTCAAATAGCCTATTGTAGCGGTTTTCAGCGTATTTCACAATGCTGCTTCCTGCGAATTGACGGAGGACAGTGTTTTCAAGCCTAACGAAAACGTCACTGTATTCGTTGTACGGCTGTCATATATCAACAACTACACTAGTACTCTGTACACGTGAAGAAGCTCAAAATAGTCAAATCTATCCATAATCAGGCTACGATTCATGTTGCTGATATAGCGTGTTAGATTAGACCATGGAGGAAATAACCAATGGCTAATTGTTTTGAAACTCGACTTACCGTTTCGTATTCGGGGGTGAAGTAGAAAGCGCAGCTCTTATTGGCTGGTTCACTCATCAACATCCTGTTACTACGTGCTATTGGTTAAAATATCCTCACAATGGCCCGTAGGCTCGAATCAGTGAGATATATAGGTGTCAAAACACAAACGTGATTTATGTGTGAGTAAAGGATTATTACAGTAGTATTGCGGTTCCCATGTATACATAGTATTCTCTGTATTAAACACGACTGACCAAGTATAAATTTTTCCAGTTATAGATCTTTTTCAGAAATAGAGGGATAGGTATGTCCCGTCTTTCAGAGACAAAGTTGGACACAACTAGGCTAGAATGACAGCGTTGAAGCAGTTGCGCAGTGATAGACCAGTGGATAAAAAACCAGTCTATTAACCAACGGTCCCTGATTCGAATCCTGACATGTAGGTACCACTATTTTTGTGTTATCGGATTTATGTACATGTTGTCACTTGCTCGGCAATGATGGAAAATATTGAGGAAACCCACACGCCAAAGAAATTATATTTCTAAAGACGTGTGACCTAAACCTAAGAAAGGTCTGAGTTTTGGAGGCCTGACGGCAATGGTTCCATGTCAACATCTGTATCGTCACCAAATCCTCAAGCTTAGGAAGCGAACTCCACCAATCCTAATGGGTTGGGAAATGTGATAACACGAAGAAGCCGTATAGGAATATATTTTTTCTTCAAATATAATAAATTGCTGATGTATACAGAAATCGCCATGAAATTTGACTAGCAACACAAGCGATATTAACATTATGTCGCATTTAGCTCACGGCATTATATAAAAAAAATACTTTTTATCTGTCCTGTTCGGAAAGTATGAATTTTATGAAGAAAGTAAGGCTCTTTTTTCATTATATGGTCCTCGCGGATACGCTTTATCGTTACGAGTACCTAAATAGTGCAAGAAAGCAATTTTGCAGATCTAGAATAGCGAAGCTTATCTACAGATAACAAGTCGAACACCATACATTGGCTTCGTGTACACCTGGCGAAACATAACTAATCTAATCATTACATTTATTGTCAATTGTTATGATTTAATTGCAACTGGTGAGAATTACAAAGCGTTTAGACGATTCCGCGATCTATATTACTGGAATCAATGTGTTTAGTTAAACACACGCCATCATAAATTCTCCATTGTGTTAAGAGCGTGCACGTTATTTCACGCACCAGCGTTCGCAAATACGACTCGATTTTGACACACACTACAACGCACGCTCTGTGTGTGTGAAACTTGAGCGCTTTACTATTTTGTATGGCCCATTTTGATAGTTGTGTTTTGTTTATGGGAATAAATTTTAAAGTGATATTTATCATTAAAATATACGTTTTTTAGTGATCATAACGTGGGTCTCTGCACAAAGATCTCACTATTTGTTCATTATCTGCGTGTATCCGCGTTTGTGAGAGCGTATATTTTATCTTATTATCAGTAAGTGCTATGAAAAAACAACATTAGAATTGTAGTAGAATTGTTCAATAGTATATTAGGATGTAAGCGGGTTACTATAGCCTTCATAGACAAAGCCTCCTCCCTTCACCTCACAGAAAACCGCAGCCAAGTAACTGCTGCGTTCCTACGATTGAGTGAGATTATCAGGGAGCTCGAAGTTGCTTCCCTAACAGAGGGGGAGTCAACGTGCGAAACTCCTTGTGCCGTAATCGTTCATAGTTTACGGTTTATACTTTTTCCATCCAATGAGTTATTAAAGAATTCATACGTTTATTATAAATGTGAAAGTGTGTGTTTTTCTTCTTCACGTCAAAACGAAACAACGAATTAATAGTAGGGGCGGAGCCCCGGGTAATGGCCAGTTAGCCATATGTAACATATTTTGTTACAGATTACATTTTTTATTTTTACTATTTTGTTTGATTGATTTTTGGGGTATACTCGGAACTTCCGAAATACGACCAAAAGTCTTCCTTTATGAATGTCGGCAGATGGCGAATCGTAACATACATACATAGGAACTAAATTTACTCTGTGGCGAGATTCCAATCGTTCTACCCTCAAGATGCCGTTTTATACAACGCTGCTTTTACTTGGTGGTGAGCTGTATGCCACGTAGGCAAACTATAATAACTTTTGACCCATTGAATATCGCTGAACATATCTTAAGTTAATTCGATAAGTATTGAGGTCCCCCACCGCTCTACCACTGATGATCCACCCTTCCATTTACACCCTGTATATATTAACACTAATTATTATATTTAAGTACCCTAAAGCGAAGAGCATGTATGAAGGGAATAATGAAAGAAATATATACATATAAATATAATACATACATACATATAATCACGCCTCTATCCCGTAGGGGTAGGCAGAGACCATTTCTTTCTTGCTACGATCTTTACATACTTGTTTAGCTTCGTCCACTTTCATGTATGTATTATATTTATATATATATTCTTTATTATATATATATATATATATATATATATAAATATAATACATACATGATATTATTATTATTATACATATATACATAACAGTGTTAATATAACAATTTAACAGTCATTAAAGAGCTCCATGTGCCAGCAGCAATGGACTCTATCATCTTTTATACGAGGGTCATTTGAAAAGTTTTTAGCCTAGCATACTTAATGGAACCACACAATTTTGAGTTTATTTTTATTTTTCAACATACTCCCCTCCGAGCTCAAAACACTTTTTCCATCGACCTGGTAAAGCTTCGATACCCGTTTTAAAAAAATCTTCATCTAACTCCTCAAAATAAGCGTCCACGGCGGCTATGATCTCTTCATTTGTAAAAAAATGTTTACCACCTAAAAATTTTTTCAGCTTTGGGAACAGATAAAAGTCGGACGGTGCTAAATCCGGTGAATATGGGGGATGAGGTAACAATTCGAAGCCACATTGATGGATTTCTGCCATGGATTGCACAGAGGTGTGAACGCGCGCATTGTCCTGATGAAACAAGACTTTTCTTCTCAATAAACCTGGACGTTTTTCTTTGATTTCTTCTCTCAAACGTCGCAACAGGTTGCAATAGTAATCGGAGTTTATTGTTTCACCCTTTTTTAAATAATCCACGAGAATTATACCCTTTGCATCCCAAAAAACGGATGCCATGACTTTGCCCGCCGATAAAACCACCTTTGCCATCTTTGGGGTGGGCGATCCTGCTCTTTTCCATTGTTTCCACTGTTCTTTTGTCTCGGGTGTATTGTGGTGAATCCAGGTTTCATCCATGGTTATAAATCTTTCAACAAATTCTATTGGGTCAGCTTCATATGACTCTAAACAGTCGCGAGAAGTTGTGAGTCGGTTACGTTTTTGTTCCACTGAAAGCAGTCACGGTACCCACCGCGCAGACACCTTAGAGAATCCAAGTTCAGTAGTAATTATATGATATGTTCGTTCAGATGAGACGCCTACAGTCTTAGCTATCTCCTCCACAGTCAATCTTCGATCAGATAAAATTAAATCACAGATTTTTTCTTTGTTTTGATCAGTGGAAGCAGTCGAAGGCCGGCCACTACGGGGCTCATCTTGAATGGTCTCACGACCACGTTTAAACTCTGCCATCCAGCTTTTAACAGTCGCATACGAAGGAGCGGACTCACCCAAAGTAGCAGACGTGTCTTCATGTATAGCTTTTGGAGTTAAACCTTTCAAATTCAGGTATTTTATCACTGCACGATGTTCAATTTTATCCATTTTCAAAAATAGCTCTGACTTGACTTACGGTATCACGTGTAAACGAACAATGAGTTACTGTGAATAAACTAAACTGTGCATACTTGTTGCTAAATAATGTAACTACACAATGAGGGTAGTTATAAAAAAACCAATGACTTTAACCATGTTAGGCTAAGAACTTTTCAAATGACCCTCGTATATCATCTGATACTGGTACAGGAATTCTCTTAGAAATCGTTCTATGCTTGATTACAATATTTGAGGAGCTACATTGATTCATTATAGTACTCATCATCAGAAATTCTTGATTCTATCGGGGCCGATCTAGTAATACTCTACAGATAATAAAAGAATCACAAATGTATCGTTCATAAATGTTCTGAGGTAAGTATCAAATAGTTACGATCGTGCTATATAATTATTTGCTCGTCGGCGGCCACGAATCCCGAATGTTGGTCGCTACTGTGTGATGAGAGCACGAGCTACGTCCTGTCGCTGGGAGGACACGTCGCGTGTTAAATTAAAACTGATTGAGCGAGCCGTTTTATGGGTTGTTTTATAAAAAATCGTCTAAAATAGTTAAATTCAAACTATAGGAATGAAAAAATAACATATGTTAAACAATACTTCTTGCTTCATGGAATAAGTGTATTATTTATAAATATCGTCAAATTCATATAGAAAACAATCATGAAATGTACCTATATAATCAGGTTTAACGATGTCAAAACACAATATATTTTAAAATTTGAATCTATGATCCACTAACAACTATATGTCCTTTTAGATACAAGTAGAAAAATATACATACTTGCATGTCATAATTAAATGGTTAAATCCTACCTGAAACTACCTACACCGTAAAGGAATTGAAGTCTTCTTAATAAACCGTCAATAAAATTAATGTTTATACTCTATACTGCAATTAAGGAAGAGTTTATCTTTCGAATGCAGCATTTTTTTTTTAACCAAAGTGGTCTCATAGCTACTGTTGTTACTCATTACTTTTACTCATTTTTCAAACACGATTACGTGTTTGAAAAATGAGTAACACACCGCTATCTCGGATGCGCGCTCTTAAGATAAACTAACCATCATTTTATTTTATTTAAAAAGTAGTAATATGTAGTATGTTGGTCATACATTTACAGCAAAACAAGAACTATTACTAATATGTATCAGTGTTAATATTAAATTAATTTTATTTTAATATACTTTAAGAGTTTTTAACATGAATTGACTCGGCTGGCTGATAGTAATAATTTTAGGATATTAACGCCTTCGTCTCATTTTGCTATCTCTGACATGGAGAACAACAAGTTAAATCTCAAACTTACTACAGATACGGATTTCTCATGATTAAATTAATTGTGAGTTTGAAAGGCAGGTTCAGTTTTTGACTACAATTAAAATTAATTATCCTTTGCCATAGTATCGGTTGTCGGTATTAATCCTTACAGGGTAGGGAAGGTGTGTTCGGTCTTCGTATATAATCAGTATGAAGATTTATTTAATTTCAATAATTTCGACGGCCAGTCTATTGAAATAGTTGTTTAATTAATGAGTAAAATCAACCCTGCCCTTTCGTTTTGACTGTCACCCTGGGGCCACTCGGTGTGACTAATATATAAACTTCTTATAAATAATGGTGTATCATATATAAATTAATAAGTAATAATTTTCCGATAAATTACAGAGCGCCATCTTGTTTACTATATGACATAAGATTACCTCATTGTCACTTTCTTCGGGTACAAAATCACTACTGCTCCCCGAGAAGTCACTGTCGGGGCTCTCGCTCTCAACTTCGTGAATTATTCCTGGAATAAAATATTAGAATTAGTCTCGTATATTCATGACGTTATAAAAAAATGTATTACATTTAACAGCATACAAAGTATAACTATGAGATTTTTATAACTAGTTTTCATTACTTGAATATTTAAGAAGGATGCATTACAGGCATGAGATAATAATTTATTCAAAAAGGTAACAATAACCTAATCATATATGTTACATATATCGTCGCTTAAGTTTTAACATCGCGTAACTCATAATAGTCGTCTTTTCAGGAGAGCAAAAAAACTTTTTGTATTATTTAACTATTAAATACATTTGTTTTAACTAAAAATGCATAAATAAGTCGTCGACATAGTATAAAATTCTTGTTTTTGATTGGTCAAACGGTGCATCTTTCGATCCTCTATCGAATGACATGCGTAACTCAAAACAACCAATTTTTTGAGTTACGCGGTGTTAGAACTTACGCGACGATATATAGATAGATAGCATTTACTACAGCTCAACAAAGACATGACATGACATTTTCATTACTTGAATATTCAAAAAGGACATTACAGGCATGAGATAATAATTTATTCAAAAAGGTAACAATAACCTAATTATATATGTTACATATATCGTCGCTTAAGTTCTAACACCGCGTAACTCATAATAGTCGTCTTTTCAGGAGAGCAAAAAAACTTTTTGTATTATTTAAACTATTAAATACATTTGTTTTAACTAAAAATGCATAAATAAGTCGTCGACATTGTATAAAATTCTTGTTTTTGATTGGTCAAACGGTGCATCTTTCGATCCTCTATCGAATGACATGCGTCACTCAAAACAACCAATTTTTTGAGTTACGCGGTGTTAGAACTTACGCGACGATATATAGATAGATAGCATTTACTACAGCTCAACAAAGACATGACATGACATTCTATAATATTTAATATTCTACAATATAAGATGCATAACTTCAATCTAGGCGCCAAGTTCAGCTGGTTGATGATACTACTACTTACTTTTTTTTATAATATCCTTGACTTGTTTAGGTGTAGCTTCACTCGATTTGCCTAGCCGTGTATCGAAGAATCTTTTTCTTGGCGTCATTGGGGAGTGAGTAACTTTAGGGGAATTGCTGATGGCTGCTTTGACTTTGTTCTCCAAATCTTGTTTCGTGTGCCGTGACTTAAACTTGAACATGTCCTGGCCTTCGACATCATCGTTAGTAAAGAGTGCTGTAATAAATTACGTACATACTTAAATTTTGTTATTAATTACTAACTGTAGATATGACGTTAATGCCTCCATAGCTGCAATAATTGTAATATGTATGAAGATTTTCAACATATTGACAGAGGAGCTGAATAAAATGCAGTAAACAACATAATAAGGCCAAAACGAGACAATATTTTTTTTTTGTAAGTAGTAAATTAGTGCCATATTTTAAAGTTTAATATCGATACACAAATAAATTCACAGACTAAACAAATAGAGAGATTTATACGCAGCCAGTGGTTCGGTAATCTTGATCTCTTTGTTTTTATATGTAAGTTTATGTTACTTCGATCTCACAAAGTATAATAAAAACTGGAGCATATAGCTCTATCGACTACTCTTTAGGCGGTCAATGAAGGTAAATCAGAACTAAGAGTCCTGTGGGCTTTCTTAGCTTTCCACTACGACCGACAAAAGACACACCGGAGACGAAGATCCTGATCTACGCTCTGGAGCACTCGGTACCCATAGTGCCGTTACTCACCCACAGCTAGCCACAAGCTATCCTGCGGAGTTCATTTTTCTCTTTGATCACGAGGGTTAAACCTGGTCATTTGATAGGCGTACGCAATCCCGCGCACTGGATCCAACGAAAATATTGATGTAATGTATTTGACATGCTGTGAGCTGGTTCAGGAGATATCAATGAGAGAATATACCCGTGAACAGGCCACGGCAGGTATTGGGACTATTGCGAATATGTCGGAAATTAATGGTCTATTAAAATGAAATCTGGAGGAACTTAATACTCGACTATCACAGAGCAAATGCCTGCCATAATATCAAATCTGATGTTAAAATTATATCGTATTTTTGTACGCAACCATTACACAAGCGTCATCGGCAAATTGGTACACAGATGTCTCTCGTCTATGGTTTTACATATTGTTGAGGTATAATAGTAGTAGGTCCCTGCGATCAATCCTTATGCCGTACCTTTTCAGTGACTCTACCACTATATGATTTGTCGAATCAAACTGAGGAATATGATATGATAAATTTTAATATGCACGTTAAGTACGACCATAAGTTCTGTTACAAATGAATATGCATTTATTTTTTTATGGAAGACATAGCAAAAATATAAAAATGATTTTATTCGATGATGATTCGAATGGCCACCTTTGGCTTTGAAACAGGCCTTTAATCTGTCTAGCCACGAATCTATGGATTTACACTGTTTCCATAGGAACGGTTTGCTCCAAAGATTTCTTAAGTGACTCAAAGTTGGCGTCTCGTTACGAGCAGGCCACGTCCTCTAAAACTGACCATAATTTGCAGCCTAAGGGTCTTTGTATTTGTGGGCTAGACGAGGGCCAGTCTTCAGTTTTATAAAGTCCGGAACGTTGGTTTCGAGGCAGGCTTGGGTAGTTGTTGTCTTGTAACCAGGTGCAGAGTCCTGCTGGAAAGTACACGGTACATTTTTAAAAAGTGTATTGCCAACAGGTTACACAACACGATCCAAGACAGTCTCTTGATACACTGTGGCTTCTTCACTCCTTTTTCACAAAAATTAAGCTTTTAGACTCCTTGATAAGACACCCCCACTAAACCAGTACAGACGCAGGATGATGATCACGTTGTACCTATCCGACACTTGGGCGGCTGCTTTAGAACTGTGTGTATACATTTTGTCATTTTGCTTGTTATAGTTCTCTTCCATAGTGAATTTTTTTTCATCAGTAAAGAGGATAGATATTTCTGTGCCTTTCACCAGCGTATCGGGACAGAAGGCGTTTTGATCGATCCACTCTCTTCAACTGTAGGGATTGATTTAAGGCAGATCTTGTTTTATTATACGCGACAGAGTCGTAGCGGGAATATTCATTTCTCCCGATGATTTATTGTTTCCTAATTCCGTACATAAAACGGACCCTATTACTGAGACTCCGCTTTCCGTCCGTCCGTCTGTCACCAGGCTGTATCTCATGAACCGTGATAGTCAGACGGTTGAAAATTTCACAGATGATGTATTTCTGTTGCCGCTATAACAACAAATACTAAAAAACAGAATGAAATAAATATTTAGGAGGCTCTCATACAACAAACGTGATTTTAAAGCTCGTTTTTGCTCGATATTGATAACGACAACAGGTAGATGCTTGAAATATTCACAAAATATTTAGTTATATATTCACTTTTTAAATTTAAATAAATATTTAAGGGGGGTCCCATACAACAAACGTGATGTTTTGCCGTTTTTATAGATAATGGTACGGAACCCTTAGTGCGCGAGTCCGACTCGCACTTGGCCGGTTTTTTAAGTCTACTTTCAAGCCCATCTGATGTGAAGTAGTTTCTTTTTTTTATATACCACTAAGGTGGCAATCCAGCATACGGCCTGCCTGATGGTAAGCAGTCACCGTAGCCTATGAACGCTTGTAATACATTAGGTATCCTGGTGCGATGCCACCTTTGCAGCTAACACAGCAACTCCTTAGGCTACTGGTGAACTCACTCACACACAGGAACACACCCTTCAGGGAGTTGTTATTTGGCTGCGATTTTCTGTGTGGTGGTGGTACTTTCCCGCAAGCTGCTTTGATGCGCCCTACCTCTCTCTTATATATTGTATGGCATCACTCCACTGTTCTATAACAAACTAAAACATATCTTAACTTTTATAATCCTCACCTTCTACAAACACTCACCTACCTGTAGGTTTTTGGGACCCTTGCCCCTCTTCAAAGTTTTCTAAGTCATCACTATCAGAGCTTGAAACTTCTTTTGGATTCCTGCGCTTGGTTGGTGATACATCAAAGAAATCGCCATACTTCTTTGGCTTTGTCCTATTTCTAAGGCAACGTCTTGTTGGAGTTACAGCATTTTCATTGGCTTTCTCTATACAAGAAAAAAAATTGATTATCTATTTTCTGTATAAAACTATTCAAAAAGTACTATATTATTGCAATTTTTTGCCAACTGCTTAGCAGTTTGTTAGTGAAGAAAAATTGACGCTCTACTGACATTCATGAACATTACAGTGAAGACATCAGCATACCAAAAGCTCAAAGATCCCCACACCCCCAAGACAGCACCACTGTCATAAAAGCTACATTATGTTCATACTTTTTAGGGTTCCGTACCCAAAGGGTAAAACGGAACCCAATTACTGAGGCTCCGCTGTCCGTCCGTCCGTCCGTCTGTCACCAGGCTGTATCTCATGAACAGTGATAGTTAGACAGTTGAAATTTTCACAGATGATGTATTTCTGTTGCCGCTATAACAACAAATACTAAAAATAGAATAAAATAAATATTTAAGGGGGCTCCCATACAACAAACGTGATTTTTTTTGCCGTTTTTAGGGTTCCGTACCCAAAGGGTAAAACGGAACCCTATTACTGAGGCTCCGCTGTCCGTCCGTCCGTCCGTCCGTCCGTCTGTCACCAGGCTGTATCTCATGAACGGTGAGAGTTAGACAGTTGAAATTTTCACAGATGATGTATTTCCGTTGCCGCTATAACAACAAATACTAAAAAATAGAATAAAATAAATATTTAAGGGGGCTCCCATACAACAAACGTGTTTTTTTTTTTTTGCCGTTTTTATAGATAATGGTACGGAACCCTTCGTGCGCGAGTCCGACTCGCACTTGACCGATTTTTTACAGATAATGGTACGGAACCCTTCGTGCGCGAGTCCGACTCGCACTTGGCCGATTTTTAAATATTGTTACTTCAATCTTTATGATAGATTGTAAGTGACACAGATCTTCTTAATCTTTGGCTATAATAGTTAATAGCATTTGGATCAATGCATTTTTTTTTAATTTCGTATATACTATTAGTTATATACCCTACTATCTCCATTGCTTTCTATACGAAAGTGTTCCAACACAATCAAGTAATATATGTTTACATTACAGGCATTATTTTACACACCTTGTAAATATGCTTACATTTTTACTAACATTTCTATAATCGCAATGGAACTGTTTTTTTTTTAATTTTTAGGGTTCGTATCTTAAAAGGAAAAATGGAATCCTTATAGGATCACTTTGTTGTCTGTCTACCTGTCTGTGTGTCTGTCAAGACTCCTTTTCTCTGGAACGGGTGGAGCTATCAAGCTGAAATTAATATCAAACACTCGGGTCTGTAATCCCTTTGAGAAGTGAACAAATCTAACTTTTAAGTCAATGCAGTCAATAGATACGGCTGTTTATGCCTTGTTTATGTGCATATTTTGACACTCACAAGGGAATTAAAACATATAGGGTACTTCCTGTAGAATTAGAATCATGAAATTCGGTAAGAAGCAATGTCATGTAGCACAAGTAAAGGAAAAATCTGGAAACCGTTCATTTAAAGTTCCATTACAAAAAGAGTAATACTTTTTTGAGACAATAATTTGCCAAAATAGTTTTTTTTACGGAACCCTCAGCCCTCAGAGCGTGAGTCGGCTCACTTGAGGGCTTTTAAAAATACAACTTCATAACTTGTACTCACCATTAGTGAATCAACTAGTGATTTAATTATCTTTTTTAGATTATAGAATGTACGTAATTACAAAATGTTATACCTACTCATAAATATAAAGTATTTTAAACATATAAAATCTATCTAAAATATTCCAGTTATCAATTTTGTGTTAGTTATTATTGTGTAAACATGCATATGAATGATCAATAATGACACGAGAAGTTTGCAATTTTTGCCTTTTTATTTTACATGATGAATAATATGTAAGTACTTAGAAAACTATGTTGAGTAGAATGCTGTTGTGTTGCACCCACTTAGGGATATCTCAAATTCAACCTGCATACAGTCATGCATTGTTCGAAAGTGTAGCTGTGTTCAATCACCCTGGACAAGGTGTTCACATGCATGATGTGCCCAACTGGATTGTACACTGAGCTGCTGGTCAGTATTGGGGAAGCCACTCACTTACAAGACACATTCATCCATGGCTAGTTTAATCTTTTACGACAGCTTATTTGTACTTTACTGCTACTTTACCATCATAAATAATGCTAAACACTGAACTTATTGTATAGGACAGTTAGCAACCTACATTTGTCTGACCGCAGTATTTCTGCAAGTTTCTGCCAAGTCCAATGTAGCTACCTATGTAGCAATATGTTAACACTATTTTGTTTCTCATTCTCAGACACAGAAGGTACACTCATTCACACTTGAAAATATTCAGAGATTGTATTAGTAAGTGTGTGCGCAGTTAAATTATTTTCATATTGCTTGTGCAACCAAATATGATAGATGCATGAGAAGCCATCCATTCACTATGGCCGATTGAGTTATCTCTGTACTTGGGATTGTAGAATGGAGACCCTGTTCACACATGTCCTATGCATATTCTCTTCTGTGGTGGAATTTCGGTTTCTTGTATACAGCTATATTGTCACCAAATAGTATATCTTTTTATTTCTTCTATAAAACATAGTTTATTATTTTTCAATGTATAAATGTCTATACTGTGGATAATTGTATCTTCCACTTTTAGTTTACGATGTAATCTTCTTTCGCATAGATCAATGTTCACCTACCTATTTCATTATATTAATTATTGAATCCTTGTATTGTCATTATATTTATCTGACGTAACCCATTGAGGCCCGAGCGGTTTGATCAAATCACGCATGTTACAGCAACCAGTATAGACAATAAGATAGATATAGTAATTATGTCATATCTTATTATTGTTGCAGTTTTCTATAACTACTTGATATTCATTAAACTTTTTTCTCAAAGAGCTAATATTCAGATGAATATTTTTCTTCTAATCATAAATTCAAATATTCATAAAATCTAAAGGGAATTTATAGTATTGTACATATAACCTTCACACCAGGTCCCTTGCGGGATAGGGGGAGGGAACCAAGTGCCATAAGATACGGTTCTTACACACTTCACTCTCTTCTCTAACATTCATACCTCAGTTCATTCACTTTTTCTTTAACATTGTGATTATTATGAAAACATGTAGTGTTACACATTTATCTTCCATTTATTGTTCACTTATTTCAAATAGCAAATCAATGTCACTCTTAGATTTAACTTGTATAATTTTCTATCTTCTTCAGACTCTCTATTTTTTTCTATCCAGGATTATAAGAATTCTTAACTTGTAATACTTGAAGGTAGGTTTTAATTGTGTCCTTGCCTATGGTGGAATTTATTTTTGATCAGGCACAAGCCTCGTTTATGTAAATAAAAAGTTATTGTCAATACTTGTATGCCTATTTATTAGTTTCTGCTTGCATTACAAAGCGCTCACTTGTACCTAGCTAATTTCCTAAATAGAGTGACGATAACTGCTTAGAGGAGCTTATCTTCCTTTTCCTCTCGGCCTATCCTTGCCACCTTGTTAATCTTCATTCATTCAGATTCATTCTTCGGTATTTCTAACAAACATCAGAAGTAATTTTAACTCTATATCTACATTTTGCTGTTTCTAGCGACTTGTTATTTTAATGCTTTTCTCTCTGTTTCTGCTCAATATAGAGTACACTTTCTTTTCACGATTTAGTAATTTTTTCCATACCCGTATTTTGTTATTCTGAACACATTACCTATTCTTCTTTCGGGTGTTTTCATAAATTCTGTCATTTGTTAGAATTGTTCCGTGTGGAAATACACCTGTAAGTATCTGTTAGATATTGCCTTTTTGCGTCTCAAATACAAATTATAGCAAAAAATACTAAAAAATAAAGAAATAAAAAATGTAACCAAGTAAAACTAACCAACACGTTTATCACCGGAAAAATTTAAACTGGTCATAATTTATTACAGATTGATTTAATAAATGTGAACACAACAATGAATTATAAACAAAAATGTGTTACAAAACAGAAAGAAGTATTTTGTGAAATAAGTAGTAGGACTTTTCTTGCCGCCAAATTTTTGTTATTACGAAACCCAACTAAGTACGAACGAAATAGCCTACAAAAATACTGACTGCAATTCAGGTCTTCTTCTTAGTTTAGTTTATTGGCGTTGGCGCCAGGTCCTCAACGAAAACAGTTTCGGTCATCATCATATTTTCACATCAATCGGAGTCATAAAAACGTCTTCGCAACCGTTGAAATGCTCTGGGAAAGATTATATTATAAATTTTTAGCAACAAGCGGATTATAAAGACTACATAAAATGGTCAGTTGGAGTATTCACATTGCCTTTTAAATCCATATTCGAATCGGAATCGGCAATATATCTGTCAAAATGTATGGAATCTGAGTGCAATCTTTTCGAATAGGTATGGCTTTTGAATATGAATACCGTCACTGGTCTTACGACACTCTGATCACTAAATCCAATAATGACTTTAACCGTTGTTTGCTTTATTTTACATTATTCAATTCGCGAAATATTGACGACCGAAAAATTATTGAAGCGAATACAGTTTGAGTTCCCGATAAAATACCACATACCTCATGTAGTGTCAACCACGTTGAAGGTAAATTCGTTATTGTATTGTTTTTTTGAAATTATGCAGCTCCATCGCGGTTTAGTCGACGATAATTTTATCAATCGAGGTCGATATTGAGAATGACACTTTTCAGTCAATAGAACTATAGATCGCTACCAACCAGCAAGCAGCCGGTGAATAATTTAAAACTACACAAACACAAAATTACTACCTCACCCTCAATAAAAGTTTCTTTTTTGAAGTGAAAACTTCTTTAGCGGCGTTATACACTTTTTAGGATGAGTAAAAAATGGTTATTTGACGGACACGTGACCCAGACCGTAAGATTTTAACATTAGTTGCCTCTAATTAAACACGTGACCAGTCAGAACCCGTTTTCCCATACATTTCGCGGTCATATATGACCACCCGGGTTTCATGAAGCGCTAGATCGTTCATAGGGAATTATTTTCTCGCGACCAAAACGTTGCAAGCGCCATTAAATTGTTGGCGTCTACGCATTTCGTACAACGTAGTTTATCAACATCGCTGTTTGGTTTAAGCGGCGCAGGGCGTTTGCGCGATTTTTAATGTACCTAATATAAATTGTGATGTTTGTGTACGATAGCGTAATAAATGAATATTGTATTTTACCACATACATGATAGTACTTTTATACTGATAAATAAAGCAATTCGTGCGAAATTGTTCTTTTTTTTTTTAATACTACGTCGGGAGGTATACAAGCATACGGCCCACCTGATGTAAAGCGGGTACCGTAGCCTATTTACGCTTGCAATATATTAAGTATCACTCGCGCGATGCCTCCTCTGCTGCTTACACAGCAACTCCTTGGAAGCTTATTGGTGACCTCACTCACACGCAGGGACACAACAACCCTCTAAGGAGTTGTTATTTGGCTGCGGTTTTCTGTGAGGTGGAGGTACTTCCCCAGACGGGCTGCTTTGATGCGCCCTACCTCTCTTAAAACATCCAGACCAAGACAAACAGACATGTTCATGCACACAAATGTTTGCCTTGTGTGGGAATCGAACCCACGAGCGTTGGTGTCAAAGTCGCGTCATTCATGACTGAGCCACCGAGCTCGTCAAGATATTCCCTAACCGTTCCAAAATATTCAAAAATGCACAACGTTAATGTTCAAGTTTTCACTTCTGCCGGCACTCTTGGAGTGCCACCCGTTTTTTTTCTTACAACGTCAGATGGCATATGCCCCACCTAATCTAAAACTGTTACCGTACCGTTACCTTTAGATGCCTTCCATATATAAAGTATCACTCGCGTTTTGGCACCCCTGCTGCTAACATAGCGAATCTTTAAGACCTTACTGGTAATCTTACTTACTCGCATGAATACATCAAACTTGTAGGATGTTGTTATTTGTCTGCGGTTTTCTAGAAGATGTAAGTGCTTCGATTTAAAGAAGCTGCTTTAAAGGTCCCAATCTCGCTTAAAAACACCCAGACCAATAGATCAGATCCGCCGTCTTCCCTTATTTCTGAGGCGATGAACCTAGAGGATCACGATTTGACAAGACAAGACAAGATCACGATTGGCCGAAGCCGTATTGACGGTCGTCAATACGGCTTCGGCCACGATCGTTCGACTGGTGATCTTCTAGTGTACACTTACACACCGCTGAGCTTCGGTGATTGAGAGTCAAGGTGAGGCATTAGTAGTCAGCCTAGATATGACGAAGGCATTCGATCGGGTCTGGCATCGGGGTCTTCTATCGAAGTTATTGTCATACAGGCTAGCCGAGGATTTGTGCAAACGAGTTACCAGTTTCTCTATCTAGCAGATACATAAAAGCCGTGGTAGTTGCTCTGATAGCATGGATATCAATGCTAGCGTTCCACAAGGCTTTGTCTTATTACCGACGATGTTTCTGCTGATGGCATTCATTGTTATGCGGATGACAGCACAGGGGACACTTATTACACAGGCCGTGCTAACACTCCTCGTTCCCATGTGGAGGAAAGCCGCGATAAACTTGTGTCTGAAATTGAGAGTACTTTAGCTATAGTTAGTAAAGAGTCGGCTGAGCTTAGTCGAATTTAATCCCACGAAGACACAAGTCTGCGCGTTCGAAGAAAACCCCATTTGCTCTGGTTCCTTAATTCGAGAATCTGATCATCGCCAAAAGCATAGAAATGCTGAGTGTCGAGATATCAGGTGATTTTCAATACTGAAGTCACCTGGAGGAGAAGATGAAGCTGGCATCCAAAATCTTGGTGTGCTCAACAGAGCGAAGCAGTATTTCAGCACGGCTTTGCTCCGTGCACTTATGTTATACAAGTCTCAAGTTAGACCGCACAGGGAGTATTGCAGATACTTTTGGTCTGAAGCACCTGAATACCAGCTAAAACCATGTGGTTCGGTTCAGAGACGAGCTGTGGGAATTATCGACGGTCTTAAGCTTACACACGGTATTGAGCCCTTAACTTTAAGGAGAGATTTAATCTCCCTTTGTGTGTTGTACCCCTTGTACAAAGGGTTGTGCTCTGAAAATCGACTTTTTCGATATGATGCCGCTCGCCGACGACGGCCGGGAATTCACCCCCAAACACTGGACCGCAGCTATCACGTACTGTGCAGTTGTAAAGAAGTTTTCTTCCGAGAACAAGTTGTAGAATTAACTCCCATGCGAGGTTTTCCCAAGGAGCTACAGCATGGAGTGGAGAAGAAAAGCGTGAAGGCTACGTATGAATGACACCCCTGATTTTGCAAGTGTCCGTAGACTACGGCGACACTAAAGGTATAAAAAATATTCGCAGTGATATTTTTATGGTGATTATATTATATAGGTATCTAATCATGATTTAATTGAATCACTTTTTGAAATGTTGTCCGATCTCCTAACATGTACGAGTACAATACTCTTTATTGCACTACATAAGACAGTATACACATTAAAATGACAACTTAAAATTAAAGTACAAAAGGCGGTCTTATCGCATAGCGATCTCTTCCAGACAACCTTAGGGTAGAGGAAAAAATAAAAGAACAAAATAGGTAGGTGGCGCAGCACAAACAATAAACATACTAAAGTTAAATACTTAGTTCATATAAATTTACACACACATAATGAGATAATGAGCCTTAACTTGATTTTTAAAACTGACCACAGTTTGTGCATTACGGATTGTTAACGGCAGAGCATTCCAAAGCCGCACAGCCTGCACCGAAAATGATTTCGTGTAATATTGGGAAGAGTGTGAAGGCGTTTTAAGACGAAGGGCGAGAGCACTACGAAAAGAACGACCCTGCGCTCCATCATGGAAAGAGAAACGCTCATTCAAATAATCAGGGGATAATGGATTAAAAATAATGGAATAAAGAAGGGACAAAATGTGTAGATTACGGCGAAGTCTAATAGGAAGCCATTTGAGATTTGAGCGAAATTCAGATACGTGGTCATATTTACGGAGTCATGTAGTGAGTGAATGACTTGCGAGCCTTAGAAAGGAAAATCATCAGCAGTCGATATGGTTCTAGCTGAAATGATATGATCAGTCTAGGGGCATTGGTTACACACCTGTGCTGGAGAACCGGTAAAGTTCCTAAAAAGGATTTGTGCTGTTTTGTGAAAGCACATGACAGCGATCACTAGCGTGCGTGGCCGGGCCTATAAAAGTGGACACACCTTTTTGCACTAGTGCATCTCGCTGTACGCATACTAAGTGGTTCAAGCGTATTAGGCTGACATCGCATCAGCAACCGCACGCAGTCGCTATATTCAACTGCATGCAGTTGTCTGCAGTCGGATCTGACTTCACGCAGTTGACGCCAAGCATCTAGACTTGTAGCTTAGTGTTAGATTTGACGTCGAAATGAAAGCACAGACATTACTTCTCATATTATTAATACGGCGCCGCCGCCGGCAGCGATGTAATCGAATTAAAAAGCTGCAACGTGCAGTGCGGATATGGATTAATCCTTTACTATTATATTGCCATACGGAAGGTGATTTTTTCATACTGTATCCGAAATTAAGACAAGACGAACGTAAATTTTACAACTACTTTAGAATGTCAAGTGCTACAAAAAAGACGCCAACAAACTTAAAATAACCAAGTTAAATTTGTGGTAGACCGAAAAAAAGATTGATGGATTGCGTGAAGGAGGATATGATAGCGAAAGGAGCGGATGATGAGTTGACGAATGATAGAAGTGAGTGAAAGAAGAACACATTTTATTCCTATCCTGCCTAGTGCGGGATAAGGACAAGTAGATATAGATATTTAAGTAGGTATTCATCTGTATTTATTTTATTATACATAATTTCTTATGCTAATTGCTCTCTATAGCTTCTAATAAGGCACGACTGAACAACTTTTTTAAACAAGGTTTCATTCTTAAATCACTTTGTAATTAAAAATATTATTCTTTGTAACACAGTCTTTTTAGGTAACATTCGGTTCGTTCGGTACCAGGACTAACTGCATGCGAACGGCGGTGGACAGCATGCGGCGACACTACATAACTATAAATCAGGGTTTCTCAAACTTACGGCTCCACGTACTCCTGTTAAAGTTTCCAGATGACAGTGTTCAATTGTCATTGGTTTTATTCAAGGAATCTTTATGAACTGTAGCTTAGATATTCCTAGAAAGAATTTAAGAAGAAAGAATGACGAAACGAAGTTTATATAACGTATAAACGCGAAAGTAGGATGGAGCCGAGGAAAGCCAAGACTCACCTATCACGACTAAATTGGTCGTGTGTAATAGAAGGTGGTATAAAGAACCCTAGGAACCGGCGAAAGTACATAAAAAGAGCTACAAATGTTAATTATACGTATACCTAGTTCGTGTCTTAAATTACTCCCTCGTTCATAAAGGACCGAGTCACGTAGCGTTCAGTTTTCTCTGCTATACCTTTTTAGATTCAGTGTGAATTGCAGATGTTTTTAAATTACCTCATATGCTACATACATTCTCATACTATTTTTAAAAAGTTTCTTTAAAATATTACAACATATATTTTGTAATTAAATAAATCACGTTTTATCTTGCAGGTAATGTTTATATTTGCGGCAGTTACCGTAGCCTATGGACATTTGCAACGCGCTTGAGATCTAGATACCGAAAATCCCAATAGCAAAGTGTGCAAAGAGTGTTTTTGAAGGAGAACCACGGCTAATGAGATTCTCCTAGCGGTAGCGAACAAGTATGCAACTTGTGTCCTTATAGAGTTGAATTGGAGTTCAAGTTCAACAGCCCACAGTCCGATACTTTAATTAAAGTACCCTCAGTTTCAGACACAAGTTTATCGCGATTTCCTCCCCAAGGGAACGGGGGATGTTAGCACGACCTGTGTAATAGGTATCCTCGGTGTTGTTGTCCACATAACAATGAATGTCATTAATTGACAACATATCATTGATATGCAACAGAGACAGCATAGAGGACAATACAGAGCCCTGTGGAACGCCAGGATTGATATCCATACTATCCAAGCAGCTGCTATCTGCAAAGGCTTTTATGCATGCATATGTGCGATAAGAAACTGCAACCCATGTGCACAAATCCTCGAGCAATCCGTACGACGGTAACCTCAATAGAAGACTGCGATGCTAGACCCAATCAAACGACTTCGTTATATCTAAGCTGGCAACCAATGACTCTAACAGAGGCCTGTTTGATTCCAGTTAGGGACATCACCATAAATATAAATTTAATGTATGTATGTATATCTTCACGCCAAGTCCCTTGCGGGGTAGGCAGAGAGAACCGAGCGCCATAAGACGCGGTCCTTGCATACTTCACTCGCTTCTGTGACATTCATAGCTCTTTTCATGCACGCTCGCCGGTTCCTGGGGCTTCTGACATCACCTTCTGATAAAACACGACCAATTTGGTCATGGTAGATTAGTCTCGGCCTTCCTCGGCTCCTACATCCTTCCACTTTTGCATTGTATATCTGTTTCGTCATTCTTTCGTCCCGCATTCTTTCTACATGTCCGAACCAACGGAGCATGCCCTTTCTTATCTTAACACCGACACTCTCTTTTAGACCTACTCTTTCTCTCACGTCTTCATTACGAACGCGGTCAGCAAGCGTTATGCCACAAATTTTGCGCAATGCTCGCATCTCGACCGCATTTATTCTACTTTCATGCTAAATATATAAATTATAAATATATAAATTTAAAATATATTATTACAATTTATAATGTTTTTATAAGAAGATAAGAATGTGTACAACCCGTACGGGTTCCCATCACCATCTTCGGGGCTTAAGTCTACCTCACCTGCAAGTTGGTGCACCTGCTGTTTGACAGACGAGGCTCTGGCGCAGGCTTTCCTCAAGGGATTGGGATGTTAGAAGGCAGACGCTCTCGTAAAAGCTACATGAAAAACCAAATCATATACATGAATAGAAGGAAAAAATCTTGTGCCACCGGTAGCGCGTGCGGCGCCGCCGCAAAATGGAGCGCAAACCCTTCGCCCGACCCCTGTGGTAAGTGGACAAGTGCTGTAAAAACGTGAGCCAAAAGGAAAAACCGCTTCGCGACCTGAACATTGGCACGCGGGCTAGATGCCCGACGTGCTTTCTAGGTGAAAGGTGGCCGTGGCATTCCTGCAGGAGACTCAGTGGAAAGGCAGCAGATCCCGGCTTATTGGGAACGGCTACAAGCTGATTTAGACGGGTTTTCACACATTCGTTTGTCCATCCACCAATGTCAAATGTTTAAATACAAAATACATATATGTGACCCAACGCGCGTCACCGACTCAAGTCGCTAAAAAGTACCTTGAAACTATACCTAAATACATACATACATATAATCACGCCTCTATCCCGTAGGGGTAGGCAGAGACCACTTCTTTCCACTTGCTACGATCCTTACATACTTGTTTCGCTTCGTCCACTTTCATTATTCCCTTCATACATGCTCTTCGGTTTAGGGTACTCCTGACCTGGCCTAAATACAGCAATACATATAATACGAACGTCATATAAAATTCACTTATTTATTCTAACAAGCAAAGAATGTGTTCACTACATTTTGTAAAATTTTATGCATAATAAATATGCTTGTTAAATTCGCCAATTTGCCAAATCAAAACGCTACGTTTAGCTCCATTTTGATCACACTCGTAAGCTCTGCACTCCGACCTATGAAAATTGGCATAAAACAGACATACTTAAAATGGTCATTATGTATTATTAGATTTTCATATGTTATTATATTTAACTCTTCTATTACATTAGCAACTAGAGCATGACTGAAAATGTAAATTAAAAAATAAAGGAAACAGTGGATAAAGTAGAGAACTATTGTATTACGTATATCGCGTGTTCATGTACAGGGGGCGTTGCCTACTTAATTGAAAATTTTATTAATATTTGATGTCCAAAAAGCAGGAAACAGTCTACCTGTTTTTTCATCAAATTTAATACACAAAAGAAAGAGGTGCAAAAAGTCGGGTTATCGATTTTTTTATAAGCAACCATTCAACTAATCTATCAATAACTTCACGCCAAAGCTTAGGAGGTAGGCAGAGAGAGAGAGAGAGAGAACCGAGCGCCATAAGACGCAGTCCTTATACACTTCACTCGCTTCACATTCCTAACTCTTTTCATACACGTTCGCCGGGTTCTAGGTCTCTTGACGTCACCTTCTGATTAAACAGGACCTTTCGTAATGGCAGGTTAGTCATGGGCTTCCTCGGCTCCTACATGCTTCCACTTTTGCATTGTATATCTGTTTCATCATTCTTTCATCTTGCATTCTTTCTATAAGTCCGAATCAACGGAGCATGCCTTTTCTTATCTTAACACAGACTCTCTTTCAGTCCAACTCTCTCTCTTACGTCGTCATTACGAACGCGGCCAGCAAGCGTTATGCCACAAATTTTGCGCAATGCTCTCATCTCGACCGCATTTATTCTGCTTTCATGCTCTGCCATAACCAGATTCCACGTCCATAAATTAGCGTTGTAATTAGCACAGCATTGTGAACTAGCTAGCTGTGCCTTTTGGTTTAGATTCGTCTGACTAGAAGTTCAACTAATCATTATGTACCTATTTCATAAATTGATATTTGATTATATACGAACACTTAACAGGTAATAGTTTGAATTATACAAATCCATAAAAGCGTTTTGTGAATATATCTAAAATCCATATGCTTCGAACATAGACTCTCCTCCTGTCTTGTAGAAGATTAGATAAGAGACAATAAAAACAAAACCTTATAATTACATCATTTCATTTATTTGCTCAACTTACTGACAATTTCGAAAATCACAGTTATTCTTGACAATTGTTTTGTAACTATATTTATTACACCAAAACAGCTGTCCGCTATTTAAATGGGAAGTGGGTATAAAATGGTATTAAATATTTTTTATTATTATTATTGGCCACAGTACATTAATTCAATATCGATTTTTTGCGAACTCTATAGAGGAATAGTACTCACATCATACAAATATTGAAGAAAATAGTGATAAATAGTAAAATAAACAGGATAGATTTATAACATCAATCGTATTTCATTACAAGATGAAAATTTATATCTAAATAAATAGAAGATAAGTGACAAAAAATTCCAATCAAATATAAATTCTCAAGTGAGCAATAATGAACGACTTACTGTCGTGGCATGTGACATGCAATGTATAATCGATGAAGCGACAACAATACATTTCAATGTCAAACAATTCTGGTAATCTACATATGAAAACAAAACAAAAGCATGTGTGTAACCTATGGAAATTTGAAGGAAAAAATCACAATATGCCATTGGAATAACATCCTATAGATACCATAAAAAAGTTAATGGTGTCACCTTTGATGTGATAATACCACTTATGATTTAGTACTTAGAAATATTTAAATGGTGGGATCGTAGCTCATCTATATACAATACCAACGAGTTCAATAGACTTATTACAATCACTCGAGTCGCCTACAGCTTCTAAATGTAATACAATTTTGAACAAATTCCTTTGAATTGTATTGAAACTAGGGATGGGCAATTTCCGAATGTTTACTCCATTCGGAAATACCACATATATTTTTGTTCGAAATATTTCTATACAAATAAATACTATGTAAATATTTCGAATAAGTTTTCATGTCATCACTAATTTAAATCAATACACGCGACCGTTAGTAGAGTGCGGTCACGATTTGAAAACAATTTGTTCAAAAAAATGTTACAATACTTTACACAGATTTATTGCATTCGCTTACCGTTACTACTTCGAAATGTTCAAAAGTACTACTTTTAAACTTCTACATAGAATCATTTCAACCGATCATTTTCTATGGGAACGAGAAACACCAAGATTTATTTCAGTGCAATTCTGCTGTCATAATATAGAAGGACAACTGACAATTGGCTCAGTACAAGGATAAGAAAAAAAAAACTTCACTGAATATTTTTATTAATTAATATTACCATCATATTTACACTGATCATATACATATATCGTCTTCTATATTAGAAATGTTTCGCGCATTCTTCATGGCAATATCAATTAACACAATACAATTAAACCAAAAAAAGTACTTAACAGTTATAACAAATAATTATATTCGTGACATGGCTTTTCTACTAAGTAAAATACAGATTTCATAACAGTGCCTACGTCAAGAAATTATGAGTATCTAACTTAATACATCAATAAAAGATGCATATAGTTGCGTAAGTTTATGCGCTTATTATTGTATGTACATACTTTTGTCTCTGTTCATTTAAACATCAATAATAAAATTTTGACTGCAGTACAGCTAGTGGTGATTTATCGATGACTAGCGACATTATGGGTATAGAATATTCTCGAGAGTTGATAAAGGACTTGGTCCCTGTCTTGTCAGTTCAGCGCAGTCGTTGGAGCAACATGCTTGAGGGGTGCAGCAAATATGAAAGGCCTAACGCTGCGAGTAACTTTGGAAAAATCTCAGCACACCTCTGATGATGAAACGTTCAAACTGGTGTTACCCCCCATCGAATTTTCTAGGCAAAGTATCCTAGCAATCAGAAGTAGTAGTTATGTTAGTCCATGTCCTTAATAATAGAATATTTGTCCCGTCAGATTCCACACCCATAGCCCATTGAAAGGTATATTGTTTCATTGATATTCGATGGAGCTGCTCGCGGTGGGTTTACCACATTACACTAACGTTCTAAAAGCGGCTACAACTTTTTGGTTTCATACCCATAACACCAGTGGAATAAAGATCCCTATTATCATTAAATGAATAGAGATAAAGCTGTGTATGTACAAATAAGCGCGTCTTTTTTTTCTTAACCCTGATATCAAAAACATTTTTGCAAACACTTTGTTTTCTTTGTGAAATTTTTGAGCGTCAGTTGTCATTTATGACAGCAGCATTGCACTGTTGACAATACAAAGAATTTAAATAATTATAATTTTATTACAATACACTGCATGGCATTATAATTTTACGAGTTACGCCATATGTTAGCCAATGAATGACAATTGTACAATTTAACTTTTATGACATGGATAACTTCTTTTAACATGAGCGCCATATTTAATACATAGTAATAATTTACATTAAACATAACCGCAAGAGAACGTCCACAGAAACGACATTACATAAAATATTAACTCCAAGCCTACTTCCAAATCTACAACGCGCAAAAAGCGTCCAGTGTTTCTCCGTAACGTACACATTACTTAAAGGCGGCACACTAACGACCGCGAGAGACAAATTAAAAAAAAAACATTAGGATCGAATATCGTCTTGAGATCAATCATAGTAAACGAAGGGGACGGATCCATAGATCCGCAACTAATCATACGAACACATCCACCGGCCACTCTCACTCCGAGTCTCACTGTTACGGTTCACCGTGTAAATTCTAACAATAATATTACAGTTTGCAGCCTTGTCGTAGAATAAAAATAACGGGCGAGGATTCGGACATAGCTATAAGAATTGTTATTAGCATATATTAGTTAAACTGGATGCTATCGTATAATTATTGACACGTCCGCGCAGACTAAGGCGTCGTATATGTAAAATAATTATATAACGGTACCGAGTTTGACTACTATACACTATCGGCGCTACAGACGATCAGACTAGGGATGCATTTAGACTCCCCCGAGCACCAAATACGCTACACGTACCGTATTCTCTGTACGAAATGCTTGCTCTCATATTATTTGAACAAACTCCATTTTCATACAGTCACATATGCTGTGAGCAATTATTTCGACATGATCACATAACATAGCAGTTATTATGTTATTTCCTTGAGGCTCAATGTTAGCATTTTAGTTATTACGGTGGCATAATGTGTGCGTAATTGTTCCATTATTGTGATATGTTATATTTCAAATGTGAAGATGTGTTCACATTTCATAGTGACACTGTTCAGTTTAAAACGCATACATAGTACATAAGCGTAGTACATGGTCACTTTCGCAAATGCGGAATATTATCACTTGATCGTATGTAGCGGCCATCATTCTAGTGTTGCCAATCGATTGTCCCTTCAAATTAATTGTTTCATACTAGTAACAGTTTTCAAACTATGGATAGTAGAAAACAGATCTGATTTCAAGGGTCAACTATCGACAGTTCGACAACACTAGATCATTCTTATATTTATGGTTTTATGTGTACCTGCCTGGTTCAGCCGGCGTAGAATTGGAATATGTGCGTGCCGCGTGGCGTGTCTTTGGTATAGGGGCGAGCGTCTGGCAGGCACTAGGCCTGCTTGACGCGTTTGCGCGGCGGCCCAATGGGCGGTATCTGCTGCTGCTGTGTGGCGAGCGCGCGGAATGCCTCCGCGATGAGATGCGGATGCGACGAGATCATGTTCTTCCATCCAGTTGTGTCCATCACGTCTGTCGCGTGACTCCTGAAACATATTATTTATTTAGAAATTGTTTGGATGTCCAAGTAACGTATATATGTACTTAGTTAACTCCTCTACTGATGTCGAAGGAAATAATAGTTGCTGTCAAATAAACAGACTATATCAGAATGTCGATTAATATGGGCCTTGACATTTAGAATCCCCTTCTTACAAAACATTATAAAATTTACCAATAACAGAAGACAGAAACACCATACCTAAACTTGAATTTTGTATGTAGATTTATATAGTGACGGAGATATCCTATTTTTAAACAAGCAAACTAAATTGAAAACAAAAAAAAATTTAGGCATTACTTGATGGCGATATGAAGTGATTCGGAATTCCAATTGTAACTGCACTTGTAAACTACCACCCCTCCACATACTGTATAAACCAAAGTCAATGGATTTGACAATTTATAATACAAAAAATGGCTTTTATGTTAAGATCTTCATTTGCTGACTCCACACATCAAATGTGTTTATGAATAGTTTACATAATATTTTTATGTAACAGAATTGAATAATTTAACATTTTATCCCCACAAGGCGTAGATTCTACAAAAAATCCATGTGCCTATACGACATATAAAGTCTACCCTATTATAAACATTACTATATATTATTATTTTCAAATGATTTTTATGGATAAACCTCTGAACGTGTTATGATCAAATCTGGCACAAACATGGATGGTAGGTCTGGAATAAAATTTAGGCTTTAGGCTTCGTTTCGGAACTCACCGATGATAATAATAACATTATAATATAATTGAATATTTCTTTTATATACAACTAGATTGGCAAACAAGCATGCGGCCCGCATTAGATGGTAAGCGGTCACCGCAGCCTATTGACGCTGCCAATGTTGTGACCTAAGGCTGTTTCGTCAGACAGAAATAGGTGAGACAGAGGTAGCCACGCATTCGACTTTTGTACAAAGTCTCCCTCTGGTAAATTATCTCATTATTATTATCATTAAACTCACGTATTAATAAAGTCGATGGTCTGCGCCTTCAGTTGATCAGCTGAATGCAGGTCCGCCAGGATAAGGGTCTCCGCCGCCGTTTCCACCGAGAGGCTCAGGCATAGCGCTTCTTCGCACATCACTTTTAATCTGTCCAATGCATACTGAAAACAAATGAACAATCGTTGGTTAAACCAAAAATGCACGCTCGGCACGGACTATATGAGACTTTAGCTGAGGATAGCCATAAAGGGAATAAGATATATATAGTAAAGCATATATTGCCAAAGAGTACACCAACAAGTCAAACGAGCGCAAACTCAACGCACTTGTTAATTAAGGAATTTCTATGGGTATCTTCGACCTCCATCATCATACCACCTCGATGATACCATCCTGTCATCACAACTATAGTCAGTTGCCATGTTTCATGATGCAACAAATAGAAGTGGTTGAAATCCGGTTCTTCAGATTCCATTTCAAAACAGCTCAGTACGCTCAATGGTCGAATTTCGTGATGATACATCAATCAGAAGTGGTTGACCTAAGAAAAGCGTTATGAAATGAGTGGCTTAGTTCCGATTACATTTTAGAGATTTATCCTATCCTAACAATATCTCCAAAAGGCATATCGAAAATACTGTTTGAAAAATGGATTATAGAATTATTATAGAATTGATGAATATCTAAATGAAATAGATGTCTGGAAATGATTCAGCACATGCATTCATATTTTTGATTAATTACTGACATAAGTTTATTGTCAAGTTTCATTGGACATTGCTTCTTCGCCAATGGGAATTTTCGAAATTCAGGTAAAATAAAAAAGAAAAACGTATACTATTAAAAATTAATAAAACACAGTTAAAATTTAATTTATAAGACGTGTTTAAGTGTCTGGGAGGTCCCAATGGTAAATAAGTAACTCTTTATATATATAAATATTAACCTATACGTGATAAATCATTCAAAATCATAAAAGGGTTATATGGAGATAGTTTGCCAATCGATTAAAAAAGTAATTATCAAAATTGATTAAACAACGCTACTAGTGGCTATCAATCACACTCAACGCACGTACGTATGTACAGGCCAACCAAAACTAAGTTAATATTGATAACAATATACGAGTATAATCTTAATCATTGCTAAATGGTATTAAGTGATAGTGCAAGACCAAATAAAACATGTCTATTTAACTTAATATTATATATTATGTTAAAGGTTTTTTCTTCAAGTGATTATTATACATTATACTTTTTAGGTGATGTCAAGTGTCCTAGAAACAGGCGAGCGTGCATGAAAAGAGTTATGAATGTTAAAGAAGCGAGTGAAGTGTGTAAGGACCGCGTCTTATGGCGCTCGGTTCTCTCTGCCAACCTCCGCAAGGGATTTGGCGTGAAGTTAAAGATAGATAATTTTATTATTATCCTAAATTAATACCTGCATTATAGGTGCGCATATACCTACATGGAGATATATATGTGATACTACATATATTTATTCAAATTTATTGTTACTATGTATGATTATTTTTCAAACACTAGAAAAAAGATGTATATCGCTAGGAATAGAAACGTCCCTTGCTTCCCGCTACTTATATATATGAGCTCGGTGGCGCAGTGGTGAAACGCGCTATTACGTTACTTTGACACCAACTCTCGTGGGCTCGATTCCCACACAGTACAAACATTTGTGTGCATGAACATGTCTGTTTGTCTTGGTCTGGGTATTTTCTATGTATAATAAGTATTTATTTACAAAAAAAATGTATTTACGTATGTTTATCAGTTGTCTAGTACCCATAACACAAGCTTCGCTTATTTTGGGGCTAGGTGGCGCTGTGTAATTTGTCCGACAATATTTATTATATTTATTAATTATATGTAGTGATAGTGAGCATACCGCCAGAGCGGCACTACAGGTAATATAGGTGTTTAGTTATGAATAATTTTTACTTTCTTTAAAATTTTGTAATTTAAATGGATGAAATATATGAATACATAAAAAGTAAGTAATGTAAACTTGTAAGTGAACGAAAAAATATATGAATAAAAAACTTAAATTCATCATTTTTTTTCATATTATTTTATATTCATGGGCACACTTCATAATCACAAAATAAATCCTAATTTTAAATGATTCCATATTCTTAATTCTACATTTTCGTGCACTTTATTGGTATTATGATGAAAGACAAATAAATATTTATTTTACCAAGATAATAAAACCACTTTTAAGAAATAACACCTCTTGTTTTTCTTTCCTATGCGAGAGCGTACTAAGGCAAACTCCTAGGCTGTCGCTATGAAGGTGGTAACGCACGGACGATACTTCTTGTATTGCAAGTGTCCGTGGTCCAAATTTTTCTACGATAATTAGTTTGAAAGTGTTGTTTGAAAAATGCAGTTTGAAAGTGGCATTTCATCACGTGACTTGAAAAAGCTTCATACTAAAAGGCTGTGGTAGATGACGTTACGAACTATGAAGGAATGTATTTTGTTATAGACACTGATTGATTTTTTACGATTTTAACACCTAAATTAAACCAAAAATATAGCAAAAACTAAACTACGAAAAAAATATTTTTGTTTTACTTTTTATATGATAACTGTGTGATTTAAAACGAAAAATAAATTTCATGCATATTCCCTATTATTATTATTTATTTAACATCAGGTCAAATTATAATCGCCAATATCACACAACTAATGAACTACGAACTAAACTTAAAATAGAAGCAGGTCACCACGTACTATAACTAGACACGTATATCAACAGAACGAGGAAACGAATTATTAAAATATACTATTATAATAAATATTGGATCATTTCATCGTTGTATCAAAACATCATTAGTATACAAGGTTAAATCGTTCAATTTTATCATTTTAAACGGTTTTACTGTTTTATTATAAAGTGTTGGTATTATTTTATCAGTGTTGTTTAAACTTTGTAGTGAATGGGGTTCGTTTATTTTGTACCTTCGCGTGACAAAGAGGCCATGTATTGTCAAATCCGTAGATTACTATTCGCGCGTTTTCACCTCCGCTTTTTCTCCTTAGGAGCATTCTAAGGAGGTTACTCACTCTCAAATTGTGGTATTGTGGTTTTTATGTTACTGCGAGTAAGTAAGCTTGCCAGTCAACTGCTAAGGAGTTACTGCATTAACACCGTGAATAGTAACAACACATGAGCGATATTTCGTGTATGCAAATGTTCATAGCCCACGCTAGACGATTGACATCAGGTTGACCGGAAGCGGTTTTTCCACCCAATCTAAGTAGTAGTGGTAAATAATGTAGCAAGTAAATTATTTTAATAAAGAAATGAAATAAAAACGATAAAATTAAATGGGATATGCGTATTGAGCCTGATTATTTAATTTTGTAGCATTCGGAATTCTACCACAATGCACAAAACCTCTAACAATATATCTGTCTTCATGTATTGCAAGTGACCATACACTACGGTGCCTGCATAAATCTAATGAATCACATCATTTGTACGGCACCGCAATAGTATAAAAATATATCGCTTACCTTATCTGCAGCTGCTAAAAGATCGTCAGCCATTTTGTCGAGGTTTGGCGCTCGTCCCGTGTATATAAACCGTAACATTTCTCTTAGGACCTCGTGGTCTACATCCGTGATGTCCACTCGGTTTCTTTTGCGTTCTTCCATTTCGTGCTCGAACATTGCCGCGAAGACAGGACTCCGCGCTGAAAATCAACATGCCTCATATTAAACCAGTTGAGAATGCGCAAGCTTGCATTGCCAGAGGAACGACTGGCTCGTCAATTATATAACAATTCAATATTTTTTTTTATTTGTCGGCCATTTTGACCGTGTGCCTTAAGAGATAGGAACGGAGTTCCTGAACATTCTTATTCTACTTTTTTAAGCTAAATCCGAATCAGAAGTCAAAATTCGCCTTTTCCAAATATAAAAGCGACAGACAAACGCACAGACAATCATATAGAATTCATATAGGAACGGTGTTCCTGAAAATGTCATATGGGGTCGTAATACTAAATTGTAAATCCCGTGAAGAAAGTGATCAATTGCCGCGGAGATATTTACAACATACGAATGTCATCGAGGCAGCTTATAAATCGAGGGTGCAGTTGATCAATTTCTCCCGAGTTAAATACTCTTATTGTTCATTTTAACTAAGAGGGAAAAACCAACATTTCAGTGTAAAAAAACAAGTAGGTATATTTCAGAAATCTCACATTCTTCCCGCTACTGAGATAACATACTAAATGTTTCATTTCTGAACAAGAGAGTTGAAAAACATATTGAGAAAACCTACGTATAAGTGTCAAACTTTATTGAAGGAATTATTTATTGATTTAGGTTAAAAGAATAATAAAATAGATGATACAACATCACATAATATGAATAACCTTCTCAAAATAATTACTACGTATCAATTAGTAAACACATGTTTTACTTTTTAAATGTTTCTACGTAGCAAATATTTGAGATTTATCTGTCATGGTGCCAATATATTTATCAGTATATGTGTGGTGATAACATTAGAGATATATTTCATGATAACTGTTTGCCAAGTTTTGCACGTACGAATTTGTGGCCATATTACGTGCACAGTATTTAGGTACTTGTGGTACTTATTTCAAATACACTAGAGGATAATACAGTGGAAATTCCAACTCTATACATCACATTCAATATGTTATTGCTATCGTTATGTCTGGAATAAAATGTTATGAACAGATAAATCTGTTTTTATTCATATTAATGCCCTCGATTAATGCTGGCAATTCAAAAGATTCCTTATAAATTATTATCAGCGACTCAAATCCGTTCAAATGATAGAGGTATCCCTTCAAACGGAGTTTAAGAGTTCACTCCGCCAATCTGAGAGTAAGCGAAGACCCGTGTGTTCAAACTACAAAAAGGCTGGCTAACGACTGTCGTCTAAAGACATAAGCCAGGTCTGACGTGCCGTCGAAAACGGGCAAATAAAAAATACCCCACGAATTGCTTTGTTTTTTAACAATTGTCTACATTAGATTCACCTTGAGTTTAAGCCATTTTTAATAGTTGAATTCGGTCAACTTGCCAGAAATTCTTTAAATACATGAAAAATGAAACTGTGTGAGCCTTGAAACCACGTTTTCTAGATTCCGGCTAGAGTGTTTTTCCAACTGAGCTAGAACGAGGTTTGTAGTTGTGACGAATTTTCTTATGTCTAGTTACTGATGTGAAGATGAAGTGCGACGTCGTTATCTACTCGTAAGTAAATAATCCGGACGTAAGGATAATAACGCAATTTTTTTATTATTTAAACATTTGGACTATATTTATATTAATGGCCGCAAATATTACTGATAGCCACACGCACTTAATATAATTATTGGCAATATAACAAATTGAACCAATACACAAATTTACAAACTCAGTCGGCAACTCTCTTGTTCGGCGGTGAAGTGAAACATCATGAGGAAACCCGTACATATAAGAAATTGTATTTCAAAAGACGTGTGACTTAACTAATCTAGTTTTCCCTGTGGATTGTGGTCGTCTGATGGCCTTTGGTCGGGAAATTAGATCTTCATCAAATCCTTAGGGTTAGATGGCGGACCTCGCCAATCCTAATGGATTATGAAATGGGATAACGCAACGAGAGAAGAATCTGTTTTGGCCAAAGAGGTGGAGGACAAATTATTTGTCAAATCGTTTGAATTAACACTCGCCAAATGTATAACTTAACGCCAGGTCCCTTGCGGGGTAGGCGGAAAGAGCCGAGCGCCATAAGACGGGATCCTTAAGTTAAGTAACATGTGATAATGAGAGTCTATTTTTTGTTGAAGACCGTCAATTCAATTTTTTGCATTCTACAGATATAATTAATAAGAAGCGGAATTAATCGGAATTAGTGAAGATCTTGACGGAAATCTGCAGTTATATGAAAATGTCTGGAAGGACAGTACGCAACTGGCAACATCAGACGGGCCATACACTTCTTTGTCACTCGACGCGATATAAAAAATCTAAGAGCTACATTTAGATGGCATGCAATTGGCATTAAAAGTGGAGCATAATTTGTAACGGCAGCGGCTCAATTAATGCAGATTGTTTCAACCTAACACTAACGAGGCACGTAGCCTACATTTATTCCGAGATGCTTGATGTAACCCGAAAACAACGGTATTACTAAAATTAAACCATTGGGACGTGCCTTCGGGATCCAAATGAGAGCGTGTCAACCGTAATTAGGTGCAAGAATATACAGGCTAACGTCGATTGACGAAAATAACATCTCAATGTTAATATGCAACATTTGAACTAAATTACGCTCTTTGCGAGCGATGCACGATTTTTACGCGTGCCATTCGGATATCACACATGTTGTTAACGAAATGTAATGTTGAGAGATCGTATTTACGATTTAATATAATCAAATGAATCAAATTAACAAGCAAGTGGATATTTAAAACATCCCACAGAATAGTCTGATAATATGGAAACTTAGATATTGATTGTTAAGAAAAATACATTTCCTGAAGTCTCATGTCGAACATACAGCGATATCGCAAGGATCGTAATTTATTATCATTTCAGCTTCGCAATAATTACTTTCTTATAATCTATCACGTAGATTGCCGCTAATAGGTACATTTCAAAGAGATATCTCAATTATTTAAGCCCGTTGTAGTAGTGTAGGTACCTATTAAGAGGGAATAAAAAATCCAATTATGATATTAACGTAAATAACGCACCGATAATGCACACAAATGCTACTAAACAAAAACAAAAATCAATGTCTACCTGCTAAGATAGCTTTGTGCGCCTGAAATTCCCTGCCTCCGACCGCTAACGTGACGTCGGAAAACCTTTCATTGTCGAAGAGAGCTCCTAAGTCGTCCGACAGTCTGCACTCGGGTACTTTAAACTGCATGACATTGCTCTGCCCACTAATATTGATGCTGTCAGCGACCACCGACACCTCGCAGAATATCGTTAACTTGTCTTCGGGTAGGAGGCCGTTCGCTTCATCTAATAAGAAATCTCTGGAAAATGACGAAAGGCATTATTTAAACATTGTCACGTGATGTGTTGTATATATAATTTCACCACAATATCTCATGTGGGCCATACTATATAAACGATACAATCCCATGATTTGACGTGGAAATGTAACATATCTCTTAAATCGTACTAAAAGTACTTCTAATAAACCTTACGAATATGTAAGAAGTTTACAAATGAACAACTTACGAATATCACAATGGGTATTGTTTAATAATTACATATGTAGGGATCGTCTTGAGAATTCGATCGCATATTGTATTTAAAAGTTGAAAGAAATATCGTAATTACCGAGGTTAAATTTAAAAACGCTAATACACAACGGTATAACATAAGTCGCGAAAGATTGTGTCTGATTATGAATCAAAATGGAACTGAAAATAATCGTACATTATAAATAAATTTCAATGTTATTAACTGTATACAATAATATACAATTATAAAATAATATACAATTTACATGTTGTAAGATTTATCTATTAGATACGCGCGAACTCAAATAATGCATATTCTGTTTGGTATTGATAGATCCCAGGCTGTATGTTACCGGAAACACCGAAGCTGAGAGTGAATTCCATTCTTTCGCCATTCTTATAAGGAATGAAGAAGGTGTATAAAAAGCTTTGTGATAGATAATATGTTAAATGACGGCCATATAACGATGAAACTTCTCTTGATGCGACGCACGTTTCGTTAGTGTAACTAGAGTGCGTTAAACATTAGTGACCAGATGATTTCGAGGGGCGGTAACCAATAAGCAAAAACTGTCTAATCTGTATCTGTATTAAGAGCCATTGATAACTTAATTTGCCGCAGCTAAACATAAGCACAGATTACAAAAAGTTTCCAAAGCGGTGGCAACACGAGAGCGTACGTACACCTGTATTCCGTTCAGGTTACGTTAACTGCTTCAGATCAGTGATAACGTACGGTTGTTTGCTACTCGACACGGGTAAACAAAATAACATTCGCTAGAAAGTTTTACTGTTCCTGTGAGTGATTAGCACGTAGTATTTTTTTGATATTAATGTCTATTCAATAGTAAATTTGTTCATATTAATAATCAATATCACTGCACTGCTTTTAAACACCATATTATGAAGCGACCCGTGCTAGATACCTCGGCCAGTGAGATCAGGTATACGCTAGCAATAAAAAACACAATAGCACGATTATAAAAGCAGTCCCCTGAATTGAGAGACCAGGTAAGATATTGTAACATTCAATACGTTTACGTTGTTTGGCTGTCGATATGAATAACAAAAATAAAGTAAGAAGACTGCTAATGTATGTTTTAAAAACTTTGTGATCGTATGTACATATAGCAGCAACAAAATATTCTACTATATATAAAACATTAGCATCATCTCAACCAAATGTACAAGCTTTCAATTACATGATTATATTTGAATATGTAATTGAAATAAAATATAAATAAATATTGTCGGACAAATTACACAGCGCTATCTAGCCCCAAAGTAAGCGAAGCTTGTGTTATGGGTACTAGACAACTGATAAACATACGTAAATACATTTTTTTTTGTAAATACATACTTATTATACATAGAAAATACCCAGACCAAGACAAACAGACATGTTCATGCACACAAATGTTTGTACTGTGTGGGAATCAAACCCACGAGCGTAGGTGTCATAGCGTAACGGCGCGTTTCGCCACTGCGCCACCGAGCTCGTTGTAAAATACTATATGACAATGATAAAATTCTGCCGAGACTTGCAGGCTTCTAAAGTATTTTATATTATTTGTACGCTTAAAAGCATGGTAAAACTTACATCACGATCAGAGATTTACATAATGTTTAATAAGGAGTCACGCAGAAAGATGTATATGCGAACCCCGGTCACCTCCTCAAAACAATTTAAAAATCAACCAAACCTCCCGGCTAAGGTAAACATTCAAAGTTCTACGAGTGGTATGGATCAGGTTTAGGTACCCAGGCGTATCCTTGAATTTGTATTTACAGAATGTTTTGTGGCCTTAAGTCTACAAAAGTTCTACCATTAAATCTATTTTGTATAATGATTTTTATTTTGCATTATTGTTTACTCCTTTTATATGTTTATATTCTTGTGGTTCACTCGAGTTGCGACAATTAGGGTGTAAGCCGGTTTACCACTATTTTTAGAGACAAAGTCAACTTCATTTCCTTTTTTTTTGGGTTACTTGAGTACAGTTGGTAAAATAATGATAATCCATATGTCTAAAATAATTATTTTAGAGCTAAAGACAGATACACCTACGCATGACGCAATCTGCCGCGCTTGCACAAATGCATTTTTAAATGCTGCTTTAGGGATAGCATTACGTGCAGGTAAGGTTACCGTTGGTTCTAAAGATGGTAGTGAGTTATGTATATTACATATTTGTAAATTTTGTGAAAAATGAACCAGCGTGCCCATACAAATTGCTCAATAAACCAATCACTTTTGTATGGAGAAGTCGAATTTTATTTCGATTTAGAAAGCAGCTGTCTGCTGTGATGAGTGCACGGAGTGGTTAGTAATGTTATTTTGACACCCAAGACAATACCA
The DNA here is from genome assembly GCA_947507595.1 of Pyralis farinalis. Taxonomy (NCBI): domain Eukaryota; kingdom Metazoa; phylum Arthropoda; class Insecta; order Lepidoptera; family Pyralidae; genus Pyralis; species Pyralis farinalis. The sequence continues at coordinate 17,515,302 of OX382266.1, read as the reverse complement.
AGTTCAATTCCTACACAGCACAAATATTTATGTATGTACATATGTATATCTTCACGCCAGGTAGCCTTGCGGGATAGGCAAAGTGAACCGAGCGCCATAAGACGCAGTCCTTACATACTTCATCGCTTCTCTACCATTCATAGCTCTTTTCATGCACGATCGCTGGTTCTTAGGGCTCCTGACGTCACCTTCTGATAAAACACGTCCAATTTGGTCATGGTAGGTTAGTCACGGTCTTCCTCGGCTCCTACATCCTTCCACTTTTGCATTGTATATATGTTTCGTCATTCTTTCATCCGGCATTCTTTCTACATATCTGAACCAATGGAGAATGCCTTTTCTTATTTTAACACCGACTCTCTCTTTTAGACCAACTCTCTCTTATGTCGTCATTAGGATCGCGGTCAGCAAGCGTTATGCCACAAATTTTGCGCAATGCTCTCATCTCGACCGCATTTATTCTACTTTCATGCTCTCCCTGCTATAAGTTATATAATATTTATGTACATGAAAATTTTGTGTTGGTCTGGGTGATTTTAAGAGAGGTGGGGTGCATCAAAGCCCGTCTGGGAAATTACCTGCATCTCACAGAAAGCTGCAGCCAAATAACAACTCCCAGGAGGGTTGTTGTGTTCCTGCGAGACGGTAACCATACCAGTACCTAAGCTCCTAAAGAGTTAGTTGTTGTGTTAGAAGGAAAGTTGACATTGCGCGAGTCATACTTAACGTACTGAATTTTTAATAATACTCTGAAATAATATAGCTCACTGGATAAAGAAGTAGCCTTAATAGGCAGTCGGTTCGAATACTGGTATCGGGAGGCTTACAAGATCAATACCCACCTGATGTAAAGTGGTTACCGTAGCCTAAGAATGAACCCGCCAGGAAGAAGATGAAGACTGATATAAACTTCGTGTATGATGCGTATGATATTTTGTTCAACGCTATTTTAGTAGGTAATAGTACTCGTAATTTGACATTTCTAAAGACAAAATATATCTGGTTAATAGATTCAGGCGTTATTTTGCGAAAGTCAAAGTAAAATATATCTGCTCACACATGAAAATCCCAAATATTTAACTCCCTTATACAAGGTGCAAACATTAGCAACATTACCGGTCACAGGGAATAATATTAAAGATCCTTTATAACATTATAATGGGGCTTACCCCCTTCAACCGCTGAACATGGGTGCGCTGAAAATCAATTTTTATAGAAGGGGCGATAGTGAAAGGCAATGTTTACTTCACTCATGATAAAATAACATAATTGTGGTGCAGAAATATGAAGATAACACAGTACAAAAATGGCTCATAGAACTAAAACTAACTGCTCGTGGATCACCCTGTCAATTAAGAGGTTCTGGCAAATAGGAACGGGATGATTGTGTTTTAGTATTGTGAGCAGGATAGATCAGTGGATAAATAACCGGCCTGCCAGCCATAATTGACCCGTTTGGAATCCTATGACTAAATTCATGATTTCGGATTTATGTACATATTTGTTATGATCACTTTGCTCGGCGGTGAAGGAACATCGTAAGGAAACCCAACCGTGACCTAAGAAAGGTCTGGTTTCCTCCCTGCCTGTTTAAGGTCCGACGACAGTCCGCTCCATGTAAAAAAAATGTATTTTCGCCAAATCGTAGGCTTAGTTAGGTAGCGGACCCTATTAATCCTAATGGATTGATGAATTAGGACAATATTAAGACGAAGACAATTGGATTGTGTTCCTGTAAGATAGGGAGGAAGCTCCTGAGAATAAGCTGCGGTAACAGTGCAGTTGACAATGCGCCAACAATATTTATTGCGTTCCAAATGAGGGAATGGTCACCATTTTACAGCAGGTCGTATGTTGCAATCAGACGTGGTATAAAAAAAAGAGTGCCAAAAATATTTGTTTAGGTCAAAAGTTATTTTGATTAAATTCTTTCTTAGTAAACAAACGATATCTTGTGACGTCTACTATCAGTGCTTATGTAACATATTCGCAGACAATGGTTGTGTTCAAGTGGTAATAAATACATGACTCACCTCCTTATAAATTTCTTGAACCCCCAGTCCTTGCCTTGGACGAATCTGTACGCCCTTTGCGACTCCATCGCCTTTGTTTCTTCTCGCTTCGCGTTCAATATTGAGAATTTGAACTTTGCTCGGACTTCTGATTTATTACACGACACTAATAATAGATATAATGATAAATAGTCTTTGCTCTCTTCATCGAGTCCTTTTGGATTAACGCGGAGACACCATTTTAATTTATCGCTAGCACCGGCAGAAAACGTCGATGATTTTAACACTTCACCCATCTCTTCTCTACAAAAACTAAAATTGTTTATTGTCCACATATAACTGAATTTCACCACTTTGACCTGGAACAAAGGAAATACATTGATGTTATTACATAGAAAATGAGAACTGTCACGGTCATATAGGATTCGGCAACGCACAAGTGGCACCCCTGGTATTTATTCCCTTTGCCATGCCTTGCAATCTTAATTGTATAATAAAAGGGTATAAAGAACCCTTATTGCAAACGTTAATGACGATAATAGTACTCGCAGGATAAAGCTATAAATACTGGAAAGGCATAAAAATCTCAATAGAGAGCTTCTTAAGAGTCCAGCGGTCCCTGTATACGACCTCTAAATAATAAATCTTCTAAGGAACGGGTCCTAAGCTATCGAGATTGTAACAGTCCCTTTGTACCGTATCTAATTGCTGTACTGACAGCTAGGGACAAGCGGTCGCTACGCAAGTTTAACGACGCATTTATGGCAAATAATAATTAACAACAGTTGTAATGGTTTTAACTTTTATACTTACAACGTCGGGAGGCATATAAGCATACGGCCCACCTATTGTAAAATGGTTATCGTAAGAATGAACCCTTGCAATTAAATAAGTATCAGTCGCGCGTTGACAGCCGTGCTGCGTGGAGGTAAACTCGCACTGCTTTAATTCAACCTAACATTCTTAAAATCTATCTATAACTTCACGCCAAATCCCTTGCGGGGTAGGCAGAGAGAACCGAGCGCCACGTGACTCCATCCTTACATATCTCACTCGCTTAAAATAAAAATATCTTAAAATCACCCGGATAAACAGACATGGACATTATGTACACAAATGTTTGTCCTGTGTGGGAATCGAACCCGCGATTCTTGGTGTTAAAGTAGCCATTGCTAACCACCTGACTACCGCACTCGTCACCTATGTTAATGTATTGTTCCCTGTTTACAACAGTTCGACTTACTATCACAGGAGAGATAAACAAGTAGTAGAATAACTTCAAAGAAACGCTCGATATCACCACGCTCCATCGAGTACGTAACCTAAGTTATATACTTACTCGATGCCACGCTCATACAGATGTAAGCCGCTTTTTTATACAATGTCGAGAGACAAACAAGCATACGGTAAAGAGGTTACCATACTCTATGAACGCTTACAATACAAGGAATATCACCCGCAAGTTACCACATCCGCTGCTAACACAGCTTACTAGTAATCTCACCCACTCAAAGGAACACATCAAACCTAGGAATTGTTATTTGGCCGCTATACGAATCTAACCGTAATCGCTACTCAAGTTAGTCGCGGCTGATCTTTCAAAATGACGGATCACATTTTATAAATACAGCAGGGCGAACACTGTTCGCGATCTTCAAAAATGACAACGATACCGCTTTAACGGGAGCGTTGGTAGTTATTTCAAAAAGGTCTAATGGAACTAGTTATATTACATTTACAACTCTCTAGGTACTGTGTTACTATTGTCCAGGTAAAACACTCATTCAATAAGGCAAGCTCATCCCTTTACACCCTATAATGGCTGAGCCGATAGGCAGCTAGGGAAACAAACGGTCGTTTCGGGCACGCGTTTAACAACTTTATTTTTGTCAAATATTTTTTTAGTAAACAGCGTTCACGACATACAAGGTTAGTCCCCTACGTATGCTGTGTCCTCTATTTAAATATTACTGTTGTCCAGGTAAACGACTCTTTCAATAAGGCAAGATGAACAAACACATCGTTGTAACCAGTCCTGCGTGATTAATACTATCCAAGGAAACCTTTTGTGTCTTGAATGAACTTAATTCTCAAGGTAGCTTATATTTACTCGTACAAATGTATTAAAATATTTGGAGCTAAACCAGCGATTCTCAAAGTTTAGCTCGCCGACGAATATTTTTTTATATCCGAGTAGGTAAACTATCTTATTTTTATTTTTTATTCATCGAAGTCATTTTCAGAGGTTGTAATTCCATGCGACCGTCTTCACCAAATTGATATCGGGCACAACAGATGCCAGACCTTCTCAGAAAAGAAGAATTTTCGAAATATATTTCACAATATTAGCGAAGGTATGGAATGAATGGATAATAGAATTGAGTAGCTCCTCCCTCATTTTTGAAGAGTGAAACACAATTTTAATTATTATCTGCAGTAGTGCAGCTAACTCGTCTCAACATCATATGTTTAACAAAAACATAGTTCATAAACGAACTTAATAATGAAAAACAAAAAACTGAGCAATTATTAGAATGGCAAGTACAGTACACAAGTAGTTTTGCGAAGTTTTAGGCGAAAGTTTTCGGCACATTTGCCTAACTTTCCCCGTGTCTTCGAATGTTAGGTAAGTGGCTACTAAAATACTTGAGTCTCTTTTGATAGTTTTCATTTTTATATTAGTTTACCAACTATATTTCTTTTCTACGATGGCATTAGTTTGATGTCGCCAACACAAAATGATTCATCAACGGAGACAGCAAAGTAAACAATGTGTTCTATGTCGTTCCTCAAGAAGACAACGAAGTATTTTTACGCTAATTAGTCACATCTAAAATGTTGTCATTTAGTCATATCACGAGTTATTGTGACAACTAACTTTTTGATAATGTTATATTAAGTAAGTTAAAGACAAAATAACTCGGCACCTTTTTCTCCTCTGTTTGTCAACCGATTTTCTTTTTTTCTTTCGTTTAATAGTTACTAAGTAACTTTAATGTTATCAATTAAAAACATTTTGAAAACAATAGAAAAAAGTTGGCCATTAGTAAATTCGTATACATTTTCCTTCAATACTCAGTAATGATTACGGTCGAGTTTCGACTATTGGTCAAAAAAAAATCCTAGCGGGGTCGAATCCGCACACAGAACACACTTTTGGTATAGTGATGCAGCGGGGATATACTAAAGTGTACAAGATCATAAGTAATAGGAATTAAGAACCACTGTAGTGCACGATTTAATCTTTATGAAGGTTTTACAAACAGGAAAAGAACGACCATGTTTGCAAATATTCATTGTGGTTTTGAATTTAACCTTAAAAACTAAACTCTGTGCTTTGTTAGAATAAAGGACGAATATATGCAGTACTGTATACATTTTAGGTACTTGATTAACATTATGTACCTAGCTATTACAGAATGTGATGTCATGCAACAGCACTGTACGAACTTTCAATGCTTGGATAACGCATGCGAGTAACAGCGTTCAAAAAGAGGTTTGCCATTTTTTTGTGTTGGTGTTAGGGGGCCCAGCCAAATGGGCAGGGTGGTCGTTTGGGCAGCGGTGAAGGTCAGGGGAACTAGCCGGCCCGTCGTCGCGGGCGCAGCCTGGGCGCTGCTGGTCGTTGCCCCCGACCGTTGCTTGGCTTGCGGTGCTGCTGAGGTCTTCGCCCGGTCGCCGACCCGATCCAAGGCCGACCGCATCATCCCCGCTCGTTCGTGAACATGATAACGTCCATTTGCAGATTCCGACGCGTCCTCAACCATACATGGACACCCGGTCTAGATTATACATACATTATGTTCACAAGTCGCATGTATTACTAGTTTGCCGCGATTCAGCAGTTAAATCGCCGGAACGATAACTGATTGTATCCATAATAAATGTGGTTTTTTTTTCATAATGTTGTTTAAGTATGATGAATACCTTTGGAAAAAATACTTATTATTCGCATTATCTTTTAATACAGCGTTTGTGTCCTTGGTATTTTCATATGATAAGATTAAAGAGATCCACTTGTGTTGTCACAATGTATGCGCTAGTGCGTCGAACGCTATAAAGTCCCTTAATACAATGTATTAATGGAAACGATAACAAGCGAGATTTACAGTTGACGCGTTTCCAAGCAATGAAAAGAGCGGTTATCGCTCAGCACGTGTTGGAGCAGGGCGGCACCACGGCACGTGCCTGCTCACAGGTTGCGATTCAGGGTTACACGGAAACGACCATTGTTTTTGCATTACGCCAATTGACCAATTACATCTAGTCTAGCTATTTATAAATCTGAAATAGTGTGTACACGCACAGGTTTCTGCTATTCATTCCACCGTTAACGGTCTATGCAAAGATCATCAGCTCCGAATAAAAAACTCAAACGAAGACCTTAATAAGTATACGTGCCGTAGTCGCGGCAAGTCGAGACACCGTTATTGTTCGCAAACTAAATAGATTTTTCGGCAAAAAGCATCAAAAAAGGTAATACCGGGTCGCCGGCTAAGTCGTCCAACGGTTGGCCCAATTGTTCTGACCGGTGGCCAGCGGCCATCCGTCAGGGAAATAACGTTATCGACACAATTAACATTACTTTCCTGTCCATCTGTGTCTAATAAAACCACAACGGCTATGATAGATGTGTCTATCAATCTATCAATCCGTTCGGAGATACTACCTAGATCATTCATAGTAATCGGTTTAGAGTTTTCTGACGTTGCATCCATTTCATGTATTATAAATGCCAGATATATTCCCAACGTGGTGAATATTACCTGCTACTGAACTCGAGTGGAAAATATAGTATTTTTAGATCTGTTGGTGATAAGTAATCATCACCGCCCGAAAGCATCAGCACACTTTAGAGTACAAATTTGTAATGGGTCATTGATCGATGACCCTTTACAAATTTGCTAGCCCGTTTGGAAGTCCCCTGAAATGTCACATATGTTTGAGGACACGGTCGAGAAAATTTTGAATCACAATCATTACGTACAATAAACTAGTGTTTATGCTGTCACCTATGTAATAAATAATAGAATTCAATGTCGTAAAAACGTTGTATATCGCATTGCCTCCCAGCGACCGCACACCGCAATTACTAGTGTATAGCTAACTAACTCTACAACGTGACGCACGAGGTCCATCCACACCACAGTTCGATCGTCTGACGAGTAATGTGTAAATGTACGCATTAGCTCGCATACCTAGTGTACACTTCCTTGTTCGTTCGTTTATTATGTTAACAACAACGGCGTGTGCACGTAATGTTTCAAGTTCACCGATAACGGCCCTTATCGCCATAACTCCACATCAGATGAGCCGTATTATTTACGACATGGCCATGGAGCTCTGCTTTACAACCATTCAGCCTGATGGAATTCTATTTCGAAGTTTCGCCGAGGTCGAGTTACTGCTTTGAACGTTGTTACAATATACAAGCTTCAATAGATATTTATCAATGTCAGAATTTTACTTATTCAGTTACCGGGCAGGCAATATTATCACGTATCTATTCTATGTCTTTCTTATAGAAACGGGAAATTTAATCTATGTACTGCAGCAACTCTCCGAGGGTCTCTGAACCGAAGGGGGTTTAGTGTATACTCCACCACGCTGCTCAACTGTGGATTGGCGGAGGTCATTTTTGTCAAGCCGCCCGAAGACCACTGACTTAGCTTACCACCTATCACTTTCGACAACAGCCGGGACCGACGGCTTATCGTGCCCCCCGAAGCTCGGAGAAGCTAGAGATAGATAAACCATTCCACAGACAGGCTGCGGTAGACGTTGGTTAACCTGCGTGTTCAGTCAGATAGATTACAAATTGAGCTCACTTGATTGTTCCCCCATACGAGTCGAATTTTTAATGGAACTTGAAGGTTAAGTCTAGCTAAAATTAGCTGTAACTGGTGCACATGGTCAAACTCTTTGGGTGAAGTGAAGTCGCGTATTGAGAAACTCGAAGGACTCGTGACGTGAATATCAGTTCAATTAAATACGCAAGCTAAGTAACTTCGACTGCGGCATGGTTGACAATAGACGTGTTTAAATTATCTCGAATGCTTCCTCGAGGACACGTAGAACTGTTGCTCCTGGCTGTTTGTCGTTAGATAAGTCAGCGGCTTCAGGGCGGCTTCAAAATTGCCTTCAATCCGTAATGCGTTGAGAAGAAGCGTGGCAGAGTAATAAGATTTCGATTGAAGGTGGCCTGATATGACAAGATAACGATGCTCGAGGGACGGCATCTTCTATTAGAAGCATTTATTGGCTATTGTAATCGTTCCACAGACCCGGTGACTAAAAGTGGATATATTGACAATGTCCGACGACTGGATTAGAAGTATTAATCTTTAGACCCAAAACCAATCTCACCTACCTACAGAATATGGACGTCTGGCAAATAGAGTTTGTAACTTTGCTGGCGTTATAAGCATCAATAACCAAACTTTAGCTTTCTGACTAAGATAGTCTGTGACAACAGTGTCATATGGACAATATGGACATACAGAAAACAGATAGACATGACGATGTTTTTAAGAAACGATAAGATTACTCGTAACATAATGATCATTTTCTAAATAAAAGAAGCAGTGATAACTATTTGAAATGAATAACAATAAGCTTTTTTTAAGTATAGATGCCCGCTAGAGCCCACGGCAAATACTAAGAATTTTGTATCGCTCTATAGCTATGTTACGCCACCATTGCGGGCATAGTAGAGATACAACAGTAGGCAGACTAGCGCACTTAGGCATGTTTAGGGTTCCGTACCCAAAGGGTAAAACGGGACCCTATTACTGAGATTCCGCTGTCCGTCCGTCCGTCCGTCTGTCACCAGGCTCTATCTCATGAACCGTAATAGTTAGACACTTGAAATTTACCAGATGTTGCCGCTTTAACAACAAATACTAAAAAACAGAATGAAAAAAAAAAATTAAGGGGGCTCCCATACAACAAACGTAACTTTTTTGCCGTTTTTATAGATAATGGTACGGAAACCTTAGTGCGCGAGTCCGACTCGCACTTGGCCGGTTTTTTGACATAATCACCAACGTTCGCGTTAGCGCGGTATGGTCGTCACTTTTCATGCCCGCGAACAGTGAGTAGCATTTCAGACGTTTCTTTGCAATCGTCCTACTGTATATCATGTGTACTGCGTAGCCGGCTAGATTGTACCTGTGTGAAGCACCAGTTTTCTGCGACGGGTGTGTTCCCGTCGTGCAGCGGGCTGGGCACGCGGCTCACCGCCATCCCGCCGGCGCCGTTCGAGGAGACGCGCGCCGACTGTGGAGCGGGCGCGCCGCCGCCCGACCCTCCACCGCCGCACTCGCTGCCCGACCCGAGCCTGCAACAACCACGTGCAAACGTTACCTTACTTCCTAACACGGCTATACAAAATGGCATCAGTAAAACTCTCAATCTCAAGTTGCACAAAAAGTCCTGCTTAGGTATCTGATTGAACTGCAATCAATGCACCAATTGCGTTCTGCTGATGCTGTTCTTATTGATATGACTCTCAAATCGGTCTAAAATCCAGTTTTCGTATCATACTATCCGGGCGATACGAAAAATTTCCTTATACTATTTGACTCTTAAGTCGCTCAAGAATAATAATTATATATTTGCTTCCATTACTTCTTAACTAGGTACCTAATGTAATCGACCTAATAAAAATCTAAATAGGTATATTACTATCAAGCCCGCTCAACAACAATGCTCTTTTATTATTTACTTCAGTTATTTGAGCTTCCTAATGAGCCCAGCGGTTAAGGACTAGCAATGACGTAACACCTATAATCATGGTTTTTATTCCCGCACAAGACAAACCTACATGCACATTTGCTTATGAACAGTTGAGATCTTAGTATGGGCGCATTCTATCTATTACAAGAATAAAATGTCATTGCGTATAGGTATAATATCAGATTTGCTTAATTTGGAGATAAATGATGCTGTGTAATTTCTCCAAAAGCAAAATATTACTTTATTTTACTTGAAACCCAGTAAAATTCACTAAAAATATTTTTAAATGAGTCTCTGTATTTAGCGAAGCAATAATATCAAACATAAAGTCACTCTATTATGCCTACAATCTAAAGATTAAGTACAGACGGAATTAAATGAGACTAGATTTAGAATACGCCCAAAACGACTAGTCTACTTTTCTCTACTACAATAGAGAAATTATTATTGAATACTTATATTATTGTCTCTACTTCGGTATTTACTCAAGGTTGTAACCACATAAAGCATAAGGTTTTGCCTATTTCCTAAACATTAAATAAAACGTAATGGCGACTGAGGGACGCCATGTAAGACGGCAAACTGTATACATGAGTAACATTTCGCTGAAAAATAGTCCTCTTTTCATTTATTTCGTATCCTATAACCATATTACTTACTTTTTATACATTAAATACAACTACGAAAGAGAAACAGATGACTCTCTTCGTTACCTTGAGAACAATGTTTTAAAATTATGTGTGTGCAGTACAATGGATAATAAATGTGTTGCAAAGTTTGACAGAAATAGACACACATGGTAATAGTGAAGAATGCGGCATAAAAATTATGATTATTAATGTTTTCTAAACAGACGTGCAAATATAAAATAAATTGAAGAAACGTATTGTAAGTTAATGGCAAATATACGAGTGACCTACTGTCCGTAAAGCAACACAAATTTCTCATGGAATTGAATGCAAGGCGAAAATGTAGCAACGTCGTAATACGCCAATCAACGATCGCAGTTTCGCTTCCCAAATCTGGGACGCGAACACAATACATACTAACACATTTACGTAGTAACTAATACTGGTAGTACGTGTGCATCAAGCCGACAGTTCACGAACAATGAGGACCCGGCCAAAGAGTTACAAGCATCATTTGGATTTTGGGTTTCGGTGCCGTCAAAATGTCGAGAGTATCTCTAAGTGGGACATGTACAATGCGAGATATGACCGTCCTGCGAGACTTTCACGAGCTGTAGTTCGATTACCAAATACGCGTTAGAATCTGTGTCAGTTTCATCACCGCACTGCATCCGTTCACGTTAAGCGTGTGGTCGCTTTGTGTGAAGGTAGTAGGCATATCGTGTACACCAGCTGTGCTGTGCGGTCGGCCGGCCGGACATTGGGCTGGGACGTCGTATCCTGTAATGCTATATGCTGTACTTCAAAAAGCCGTACTTGCGATTACGGTCCATCACAAATTACTTGCGTGGAAGACGTTCACACTACCAAATATATACATTTAGTCAAACACATTCAAGTTAAAACTTCGCCAGGGGAAAATGAATTTAGCGGATAAGTTATAAGCGGTGCATTCAAGACCAATTATTTTGCTTTATTTAATAGCAACAACTTATCACATAGCTACAGGCATATGGCAGTTGACAAACAATGTTTTTGTTGGACGAATGTCACGCCTGTCAGAAATTACTGGCACACTGATAAAAATAAATGTTCGACTCTGTTCCACAATACCTCTCATTGATTCTTTTTATCAATTTAATAATGCACGCGTGCAACATGTGCCCATAATTTATATCTGACTAATTGAAATAAGAAAATCTTAAGCACAGTACACAGCGAATGCTCAAACAAACTTTCATAGTACACATATAAAGTGTAATTAATCAAATGATAGAACCTATAAATGTGAATAGAGAGCTCCTAACAGCCAATAATAAAATTATGTAAACCATGGGAAATACAAGAATTATGTCAGATATATAAAGAGTGTCACAACTCTAAATAAAAGTAGGCTAAGTGAATTAATCGGCGCGACCCAGAAACTGACAGCGCTGACGGAGTCGAGCCTTGCAGTGATGGCACCGAAAGCGAATCGTAAAACATAAGAAAATAAGGTATGCAATCTGGAGTATGAAGTGACCTACATAAAACAAGACCCCAGGAAAAAGTTACAACAATCCTACAAATTTCACCCTCTAACAGACCGTTCCACATTCGACAGAAGATGATTGCAAGGAGAACATTTGAAATGTGACTACTGAACGAATAATGTTTAGTATTCAATCGTCAATAAAGAGAGGTAGGGTGCAACCCGTATGTGGTCAAAGACTGGAGGAACAGCCTGTCTATGAATGAATTGAAATCTCGAGTTCCTCCTAGCTAAGGGCTAAGTAAAGCAGCCGACTGGGAAATACCCGCTGCCTTACAGAAAACCGTAACCGACGACTCCCTTGACAGTTGCTGTGTTCTTGCAAGTTAGGGAAGTTACAAGTTCCTAAGGAGTCCCCGTGTTAGTAGCAGGGGCGGCAATGGGCGAGTAATACTTTCTGTAATCGCTCTTAGGCTACGGTAATCACTTAACATCAAATGAGGTTTACCATGAATATGAGTGATACCATGAATAATAGTCATGAAAAATTTGCGTAGGCCGACATCTTTTTGCTGTGCTGAGTGTAGATAAGATATCGCGCGCGCAATGATTCGTCCGAGGTCGATCAACAATTTGCCACTGTGGCAAATGGAGCGGCCCGACCGACCCACATTCGATACAGTAAACCGCTCCTATGACGATTAAAACGTGATTCATCATACTCATATCACGCAAATACTTTAAGTCTGTAAAAACGGATCGCAACTACTTAGAAACCCCTATGACGTGTTTTCAGTATATGTCTATAAAAGCTCTAGGGGTATAGGGTTGCCATATAGTAGTTATTTTCGTGATATATCCGAAATCTTATCTTTATCCTGACATAACACGAAAGAAAAATAATACGATAATAAATTATTTATTAAGTAGCTAGATTGTTAACAAAAAATGATAATAAAAGAATCAAATCTGAACAATTAAATAAGTTTGTTGCTTGCTTTATCTATCATGACTCTAAGTAATATTAGTTAAGTTTATCGTATCATATATACTTTAAGTTGAGATATTTATCTATGGATCTGTGTTGCAAAACCTGCCGTCTGAATTATTATTTGTGGAATTTAAATGAATACAGCATTGACATAACAAACATGTCAGGAAACTTATCTTGATGATCAAGGATTTTCCCCGGAATATTCATTTAGGGATACCTATTTTTGTGACATATATAGTGTCAATAGCAATCTGGTGGAGAAAATAATCAATAAGGATGCCGCTTGCGGCAGACCACACACAGTTAGACCACCGCACTGACAACAAAAAACAGCCACCGCTATTGTAAACGATAGCGTTCCAGCGGATCACTCGTTAATTTCTACGTCTCTTTTAAAATCAACCCTTCGAAAATGGCCATTACAAATGAATTCTAATATTGAATATATTATCTCTTCCATAATTAAAAGACGAAAAGTCAATTAAGTGGTCAAAAAATTTAATAACGAAACAAATTACAGTTATGTTGAATGATGGTGGTGTAACATTAAGTACGTACAGTTTCAGCTACGAGCAGATCGCGCGTGACAACCGAACTGCAATTGTGACTATTACGTCGTCGGGCATATGACAAACGTCCAAGTGTAAAGCTCGACGTACACTCAGCTGTTAGAGTTCCGTGCCTCAAATGTAAAAAGTAACTTATGGTATTTGTTCTGTTCGCCAATTTGCATTTCACAGACACCCCTATATGTCATAGGTGTGTAACACAATCCGAAGTAATTGCAGATAAAAAAGGGTTCGCTAAATACGACTGAAATAATCCATATCGAAAAAAGAAACTGAAGAAATTCGAGATGTCTACACTCATCCATAGACAAGCCGAGGTCGACGATGTTTAACTTGCGTATTCAACTGAACTAACATGCGCAATGTCATCGAGCTCCTCAACTTAAAATAGAATGATATAACTATAACATTTTTTTCAAAACCTTTAGAAAATCCAACGCTAAACAAACATGGCGGATCCACGGAGAGCACGGAACATTCATAGAGCTAGTTCGATTTGCACCTGACCGGTTATATTTGATGAAAAGATAATAATTACAATCGAAGTTATGACGTGTCTGGTCTCTTGGAAAGTCAACAACCCGTGAAAGCTTGAGCAATCTACGTTGTACATATCATTGGTCTCCCGTGGTCTTATTATAGATGTCACCCGACCTGCTCGCATCCTCTTCTATATTTAAAATGATCTCTGCGTCGTTTCTCTACATCGTTGGAATATCGTGATATAAATTTTGTATGATAAATGTACAAGTATCGGCTGACCGACTCGTTCCGAGGTGATTATTGTTTTAGGGGGATGTAAAACGACGGCGGCGTAAACGTTAAAGACGAAACGCGACCGTGAATGTTAACTCGATATTTATGTATAACCATGTTATTACCTACTTGTCCTACAACTGGTTTCAATGGTTTCGTTTTATATTATTGAAAGTTACTTGTATAAAACAAGTAGCAAATAACATTTATTTATGATAAAATACTATCGATAGATTAAATATTTAGAATGAAAATATAGTATAATATAGGTACTTATATATTAATTGCGGTATAGATAGAGAGAGAGAGAACTCAGCGTACTTAATATTGTGTGTGAGCGCCAAAAGATGCGGTCCTTCCTTACACACTTCACTCACTTCTCTAACATTCATGACTCTTATTATGCACGCTCGCTGGTTCCTGTGGCTCCTGACATCACCTTCTGATAAACACGACCAATTTGGTCATGGTAGGTCTCGGTCTTTCTCGGCTCCTACATCCTTCCACTTTCGCATTGTATATCTGTTTCGGCATTCTTTCATCCTGCATTCTTTCTACATGTCCGCACCAACAGAGCATGCCTTTTCTTAACTTAATACCGACATTATTTATCAGATTAACTCTCTCTCTTACGGCATTATTACTATTAATATTAAAAAGTAGTATTAATCACTACAAAGGTAGTGTCATCTTTAAGCAAATACTTTTTACTTTTACTCGTCGTAATAACATCCACAATATTATTTTTTGTAGGAATCGGACCCACGACCGTTGATGTCAACGTAGCGTTACCAACCACTGCATCACTGAGCTCGTCAGGACATCAAAACTCGACAGGATCAGATGCTAGCCTAATCAAGATTTCTTGAAATTTTCATCATAATCGGTCCAGTCATAAGGAACATACATCAATGTTTATTATAAAAAGATTTATTGCTTTTAAATTAATACATATTTTAGAAACAGTTTCGTTTTAATTAGGTGTATAAATTGAGCTGTCTTTTCTATTTTAAAAACAATTCATTGACATATTTATTGTATTAGTTGTCTGTAATTTTAAAATGCTACAACTTTTTTCCTTGGAAATGTAGATATTTAAGACATCATTTGACATACATACGAAATTGTCATTATTACTCGCCCAAACCCGTTGAGAATACCATAAAGCAAGTATCAAGACTTTATACTAAGAAATGTTTTATGCACTTGTATAAAATGTACTATAACTTCAAATATGTAAGTGCTTAGTCTAAATGAATGACAATTGTAATTCAATTGACAAATTAAATTGTCATATTATAACAATTCTATTCGTCAATTCAAAATTCATAATTAATACGTAGGTACTCTAGAACAAAAAAGGTTCACAATAGGCCATGCATTGCCATAAATTTGCAATCAATAATAAAATGGCGGACAGTGCGGGACAATGGAATCAGAATAAGGACGTATAGAACAATGAGCGTCCTGATTCGCATATGAGTGGTTTATTTTTCAATCGGTGCGCGGTGGTTTGATGCACCGAACGATTCAAGGGGGGAGTAAGCAAGTGAGCAATGCCCTCTTAACTGCGACTGCATGTAGTGACTCAGACGCCCTGAGGACGACTCGACATTATAGGGTCCTCGACTGGGCCGATCTGAAGGACGATATGTTTACAGCGAGCAAATCCTACGATAGCGGCTGGTCGGTGCACTCACGTGTCACACCTACAATGTTTGACAACACTTAAGTAAACATTGCGTTCACTTAAACACTCTACAGGTAAAACTAATAACATAATACGTTATACCTATAATTATGTAAAGCTGGATACAAATCAAATTTCAATCGATTTCTTAAGATTATTCGTTATTAATTCTTACACACACCTACATCAAAGAACTGCGTTCATTTCACTTAGGTATAAAAACGAGTACCTATTATCACGTTGTGGGAAATCGAAATCGAATGATCGGGTACCGCGTATATGATTTTCGTTCGTATATGAATTATTGCCACCCTAGTGATATCTTCTTCTTAGCATTATCCGATTTAATAATTCATTAGGCTTGGTGAGGCCCGCCACTTAAGCCTAAGGATTGCCGAAGATACAGATTTTTACATTCGAGCTGCCGTCAGACCTCAACAACCCAGAGGGAAAATAAGACCTTTGTTAGGTTAGGTCACACGTCTTTTGAAACATTATTTCTTGGACGTGGAGAGGTTTCCTCACGATGTTTTTCTTCACCGACAATAACAAATATTACAAATATGTACATAAATCTGAAAACACGAATTTAGTGGTACTTGCCAGGATTAGAACCGGGGGCAAGTACGTCAATAGGCCGGTATCCACTGGGCTATCACTACACTGCCACCCTAATGACATCAACGAGTAGTAAATTGTAGATTGGCAGGAGAGGTCAGTGAGTTAAAGAATGTCACTGGCTTAAGTAGCGTCATCTACTAAACATCAGTCAGACCGATGAACGTGCTCTCTGAAAAACGGAGCAGCACGGGATAAATAGACGCACCCACCAACGGACTACGGTTGACGTAGCTTAACCTGCGAATTCTACTAGATAGACACACGCTCAACGACCCAAAGGTAGTCCTCTTTAAAACTCCGACACTTTCCCAAGAGCTTTGTATCGATGCATTTATATCAGAGCATAATGTGACTTGGAATATATTTAAAAGATTATTCTTATTGAGATCAGAATGCTCCACAAGATGGTTAATGTAGATACGAGGTCATATAGTCTTTACATCTAATATGAGCGAGTCAACGGCGACATCACGGAGTCCGTGGACATCTTAATAATAGACGTATGAGTAGTTACCTACAGCTACTGTATCATATCCGCTGACCCACTAGACTGTACAAAAGGCGAGGTTAGCACCACTACAGTTATTGCAAAGCGTTCGTAGCCTTCATAAAGAAGTACTAGATTCTAAAAATAATTCGAACTAGCAAACTAGTCTTCGTTCTCGTGAGTTGTTCGAAATGACCAGATACCTTGATCTCCATTTTATTTGACAATCCATAGTAAGGAGGGCTCAAGCTGTTTCCGTGCACCCACTGCACAGATCAAAATTAAACTCTGCTATGTATCTGAGTGACACTATTAAGTAACATAAAACTAATCAACCCGTGATGAGCTTTTAAAGGAACAATATGAAAAATAAAAAGATTTTTAGAATTCACTCATTGTCAAACATACCCCGATTTTCAGGAACACCGTTCCTATATGAAATCTGTATGTTTGTCTGTCGCTTTTTCGAATATTCGAATTTTGCCTTTAGATTCGGATTCAGTATAAAAAAGTAGCATAGGAATGTTCAGGAACACCGTTCCTATCTCTTAAGGAACATGGTCAAAATGGCCGACAAATAAAAAAAAAAAATTGAATTGTTATATAGTTGACGAGCCAGGTGTTCCTGTGGCAATGCAAGCTTGCGCATTCTCAACTGGTTTTTATTACTTATTACTGGTTATTATTACTTTAATTTAATAAAACAATCAGTACATGTTGCGGTTTAATTTTATGTATCTATCTATATTGTGTATATCGTAGATTAGCGACCCACCCCGCCTTCGTGCAGGTACTTATGTTCATGTAACTTTATTGATTTGCATAGTGACGACTGCTAAGAAAGTTCTCGTTAGACCTGACTTTAATTAAAAAAAAAACAAACCGGTCTGACTAATCTTTTGTGTCTGCGTTATTTTATTGTATCTATTTGTTAGTTGTATGTTTTATATACCATTTATACAAAAACAAGGTTGCTGCCTGCCTGATTGTTAGCAGTTACCATAGAGTATGGATACTTGTAACATCATGACTGGTGCCGTGGAGAATGAAAGTATTTGAAGTTATTTTTTTCTTAAATTTCGTAATACAGTGTGAATATTGTTGAAAGTGTGAACATGGTTGCAACTCGCTTATTGACTAGCGAATACCTGCATGTTCATTCTCGTGCGTAGCAAACGACCAGATATCTTAATCACCACTTGAAACGGAATCTCATAGTAATGAGGGCTCAAGTTGTTTCCGCAAGCCTACTGCATGGATCAAAGCGAAACTTTGTAGAGTATCTAACTAAATGATGAAATATGGGTCATTTCGCAATGAGCATTCAAACGGACAATATTTATGTATGTGGTAATAATATGTCAGGTACCCTCGAGGTTTTAATAAATTAATTCATAATAATAAACAAACAGACTTGAACACGTGGCTATTTTACTTTAGGCATATATGTATGCGTAGACCCACTCCAGCTTTGTACAGTCGATAACTTTGATTTTGGATGCTGTGAAAGTTCCAAAAGGAAATTCACATGATTTGGTCATTATTTTGTATTTGCATTATTCTAACGTACATTGTATCAACCTAGTTTGATCAATCTATTCGTATCTACAGTATTCTATTGTATACATTTGTGTAAAGATTGTATGTCTTACATACCCACTTAGGTGCAAACAAGGGCACAATGTGTAATTTTCTATCATTATTGTATCTTTCATATCTTTACGGTAGGTTGCGTAAAGAAAGTGACGAAAATAATAAAAAAAAAAATACAATTTTTCCAAAATTTCGAATCTATATAATAAAACACTTTTAATATAATAAAATAGATTAACTGTTTCATCATCTCTAGGGTTAAAAACAAGGTGCATCTGCTCATTAACGGATGAGGCTGTGGTGAACGACAGGCAGGGCACAGCTAAATTAAATTAGGAGCAACTCAATTAGGTAAGTAAGCACCTCCAAAACAAACACGATAAAGGACTTTATACTGTGTAATGGGCGATTTATCATACTGACCTATAAAACCGTACTATAAGAAACTGACTTGAAGAGAATACTTCTAATATATTTCATACTCTTACTTTTAGCAGCGACTGGAGATACACCGCTGACGTGGAGAGACGAGTGAATGAGTGCAGGGGACAGCGTGAATGGAGCGTTGGGTAAACTTCTAGGCAGCCGAAATCTAAGCCTGAAGGCAGAGCTAACTACGCTAACTTGTAGAAGTGAAAGCTGACTATGGCAGAGAGGGCATGAAAGTACAATAAATGCGGTCGAGATGAGAGCATTGCGCAAAATTTGTGGCGTAACGCTTGTTGACCGCGTTCGCAATGATGATGGTAGAAACAGAATAGGCCTGAAAAAGACTGTCGGTGTTAAGTAAAGGCATGATTCACCTACGACCAAATTGGTCGTGTTTTATCAGAAAGTGATGTTAGGAGGCCTAGGAATCCACGTGCATGAAAAGAGCTATGAATTTTAAAGGAGCGAATAAGGTGAGAACCGCGTATAATGGTGCTAGGTTCTTTCTGTCTACCCCGAAAGGGACCCAACGTGAAGATATGCATACTTATTACTCACATTACGGCTGCATGAAATTATTTCGTAGGAGTAGGCGTAAGGTAAAAAAAGATTCACGGAACGACGTCTAACAACGAGTATGTCGTCAAAACTTTTATCAATTTGTAATAAAAAAAAAATCACCAACGTAAAATTTGGGAGCTATTATAAACAAAATGTATCAATAAATACGAATACTACAATTTGATGAAAAATAATATCCAGTCTGCAGCTTTCATGAAATTTGCCAAGGACTCGTGTAACAGGCAGGAAACTGCTACTGATTGAGTTCGCCTTGCACCTGATAGGTTCCAGAAAACCTAACTAAAATGGTTTATCCGTTCCATAACAAACGAAGAATTTCTCAATGAAACTTTCAATAAACATATACTGAAATTATTGTATCACAATTTTTGCTTACATTCTATCTTGTTGTAAATGAACAACAATATGTTTATTATGTGCAACCGTACACAGCAGTGAACAAATAAACATTTATTATTATGAACTACAAAGCGCATCATTGTTTATGCGTTATTACCGACCAGTTGCTGAATAGTCAATAGACATTTTACATTAATGTCATTTGAACAATTAAAGACTACATCATCACACTATGCAGTATCTCAAAAACATGTTTGTTGAAATATGGTTACGTGTTACCACCTCGTTATTATTGACAGCTTAGGTTAACAAACTTTTTTATTCACTATACGTCATTTCAAGTACGATGTCCCTTAGCAACTCTACACATATGTGTAAATAAATATGCAGTATTTGTCTATCTATGGTAATAAAACAGTGATGTGGTTACCATTATAAATTTCTCAATAAATTCAAAAATTCAAATGGTGACTTAAATTTAATCACGAAATTTATAAGAATTTATTGTAGTAAATCAACATTTTTCACGAGACTTCGTAATTGGAATGGCGTGTATTTAACCTCTATAGTTTATTAACGGGTTTAAATGAAATTAACACAATTTTTTTTTTAATTTATTGAATTTTACAACGTTGGGATGTCGGGAGACAAAAAAAGCACACGGCTCATCCTATAAAAAGTAGCTGTCGTAGGTTTACGGAATGTTTACAATACAAGTATTGCTCGCGTGTTATTACCGCCGATGCTAATACAGAAAATCCTCAGGAGCTAACAACTGATAACCTCACTCAATTGCCTCTTTAATATGCATAGCCCTATTCATGCACGCTCGCCTCTTTCTAAGACTCCTGACACCACCTTCTGATAACACGAGATCTATTTGGTACGTAAGTATTAGCCTTTCTCGGCTCCTACATCCTACCACATTAGCATTGTATATCTGTTTCGTAATTAATTTGTTTCATTCCTCTCCAAATTCAATTCCTGAATTTACACTCTTTTTTCGGTAACTTGTGTAATAAGGTAATTCTTGTTATATTAAAAATTATTATTTTGATGTAAAATTTTGTACGTCTTGATGGTTACACTGAAATAAATAAATAAATTATGTAAGTCAGTAGTTTCAGCTCTGCTTTCTCTGTACATCATACATTTTTATAGGTAGCTCCTTAAGATTTTTATTCCTACGTCCCATCGATTAGGGTGTCACTGAAAAGCTTTTTAAAAAAAGCATTAGGTGTTGACTAAATTTTTTTGATGTAATGAACCGTTTACTAAATACATATTGAGGTTCCAAGTGGAGTTTTTGTTAGAAATAATGTTTGCATAAAAATATGCCCCAAATTCCAAATTGTAACCCCGACCTTATCTCCGTATATCACTGACAACCCTTTTTTAAACAGGTCCAGCCACTGCGGATACAAGCGTGCTAAAAAATCAATTTTCCATTTTTTTGTGTACCGTACACATTATTCCGTGGAGTCCATATTTATTTTGGACAAGTTACACAATGCCATAAGTACAAAAGTTACGTATGACACGCTTATGGTTACGATCTTTAGACATTTTGTACTTTAGCGTCGGCCTGCCTTAAAAAAATTCCCACTGTAAATTAGTTGATAAGTGTAACGAATCACTCTAGTCTACTCGTATATATACTACACACATCAAAAGTGTCTAGGGATCAAGCATTTTTATGCGGATTTCTTGAGATTGAGATGTGGCTTTGTAATAAATTTATGATTTTATAAATTTATATGGATCCTTTTTGGTGCATTTCATAATTTGAAACAGGAACTGTCAATCAAATTCGAGTAAAAGATGAAAATCAGCTGTCAATATTTTCCCTATAAAAACATACAACGCATTGAAGACATTATTAGTGCTACTGTTT
Organism: Pyralis farinalis; assembly: GCA_947507595.1. Classification (NCBI taxonomy): domain Eukaryota; kingdom Metazoa; phylum Arthropoda; class Insecta; order Lepidoptera; family Pyralidae; genus Pyralis; species Pyralis farinalis. The sequence continues at coordinate 17,493,499 of OX382266.1, read as the reverse complement.
CCCTACTACTGATTAAAACCAACGTTATTATGGAGCGGCGACGTCATTTAAGCAGGGAAGAAATGCTCAGAGCCGTGGGAATGATAGAAGCTGGTTCCCGGCAACGTACTGTGGCTTTAGCTCTGAATACAAGTCAGAGTGTTATCAGTCGACTTTGGACACGTTACCGAAGCACTGGTACCGTGGCTGAGCGCCATGGAGGACGGTATCGCTGCACCACACGGAGACAAGACCGATACATTCAAATCACAACTCGAAGAGCTCCAACAATAACCGCCATGATGTTAGCCGTGACGCTTCATCACTCTTCAGGGAACTTAATTAGCGACCAAACAGTCAGAAACCGCTTGCATGAAGTGAACCTTCATTCCCGAAGACCGCTAAGGGTACCACCTATAGCAATGCACAATCGTAGGATTCGATATCAATGGGCTCTTGAACACAGAAATTGTGCAGAAGAATAATGGCGTTTCGTGTGCTTTTCTGATGAGTCTCGTTTTGGTATGAGACCGGATACAAGACGTATACGACACTGGAGAACCCCTGGACGCCAACAGCGATTAAAATCCTGCCAGGAAGTCCATCCTTATAGTGGTGGAACCATCATGGTATGGGCGGGTATTTGGATCGGCGGAAGAACTGAGTTGATTTGGATCAGAGGCAACCTCAACGCTCAAATTTATGCTGAGACGATTGTATCAGACGTCATCGTTCCTCTACAAGTGCAAATCGGTCCCTTATTTCAGTTAATGCATGATAATGCACGACCGCACACCGCAAGAGTTGTAAGACAGACTCTCGCCGCAGCTAACATCAATGTCATGCCCTGGCCTGCTCAGTCGCCAGACTTGAACCCGATTGAGCATGCATGGGATATGCTACAGAGAAGAGCTCTGCCGAATATGGAGGGTATCCAGTCGCAAGAAGACCTTTTTTTGTTGTTGCAACGAACATGGGCGGCCATTCCACAGCGTGATTTGGATGAACTCATTTTGAGTATGCCAAACCGATGTTCTTGTGTTGTTAGTGTTCGCGGTAGAAACACGGATTATTAATTGTTTAAGTTACCCAATAAAATTTTAAAGAAAACTGTTATTTCAGTCTTTTTTTCGAACTTTAATGTTAGTGGTTCAAATGTCAAAAATCCCTTTATTATGAAAATGGCAAATTTCTTTATTAATGCAAAGGTGACTTGGTTTATCGTTACTGTAGACAAACGAAAACACTTTATTTGATGAATCCTTAAAGAAAATTTTAATTAATATCAATCAGGAGAAAAGTTATTGCAAAAATATATGTTGATCCCTAGACACTTTTGATGTGTGTATTAGTGATAAACATGTATTGCGGAATGTTGTAAAGACAAAAGTATTTACATACGTCACGATTATTGTATGATCTTTAGACATTTTGTACTTTAGCGATGGCTCGCTTTAAAAAAATTCATCTAAACTCTATTGGTGTTAAAAATGTGTGGCGGAATGTCCATAAATAATAATAATGAACATATTTTTTTGGACATTTGTGTCTGACTGACGTCATTGAACACTCATCACGTGAAATCAGCAGGGTCAGTTTCATTGGTCTTTTTTATTCTTTAGTAGCGAATACTTTGAATCGAATTATTAGCAGTGTGTCATTCTGATTCGCAGAACCACAGTGAAAAATTAAGGTTTGTCTGTTTCTATACCACTAAGGTGGTAAACAAGCATATAGCCTGCCGGATGGTAAGCAGTCACCGTAGCCTACGGACATTTACAACACTAGGAGTATCACTCATGCGTTGCCGACCCTTTAAAACCTCTTTACGCCTTTCTTGAAGAACCACATGCTGTAGTCCTCGGCTGGGAGATCATTTCTCAACTTGGGAGTTTCAGGGAGACCAGTTTTCTGGAACTGCACAATACGCGACCATTGCGGTTGTATAGCGGAAGACAGAAGACATTCATAGCTGATTTATAAAAGTATAAGCGTGACACTGTGAGGGGAGGCGGGGATACACCAAATTAGGTATACGAAATAAATCACTAGGCATACGACGACTAGCAGTATATAAGTATATGGGCATACATTGATTAGCAGTATATATAGACATACTAATAAATTAATATAAATATTTGAATAAATATCGGATAAGTGTCTATGATTAAACGAACTACCTGTAATGTTTGAAGTAAGCATTTTTGCGGTAGTCTGCTTATGAGAAAGATCAAAGAACAGAAGGCATCTGCCTAGGCAAAGTTGATTACATTACGAGTTACTTAAAATAAAAAAAATATTTTTTGCTTATTGTTCATAGGGTCTGTAGGTTATAGCGGCATATAGGAACAAAGACAGTTATTTGTACCTCCAATGTCAAAGAAGCCCATGTATCCTCCGACTAGAGCGGAACCAATTATTATTTACTATTATATTCAAATACCGAAATATATGATATATACAAAATATACGTACATAAATCTGAAAACACGTATTTAGTGGTACATGCCAGCATTAGAACCGGGGACCTGTTGATCACCAAGCCGGTTCTTTATCCTGTTATACTGCCTGTATGCTGTATAACAGGATAAAGAACCGACGGTCCCCGGTTCTAATCCTGGCATATACCACTAAATACGTGTTTTCAGATTTATGTACATATATTTTGTATATATTTCGAAAGACGTGAGCTAACCAAGAAAGGTCTGGTTTACCCTCTGGGATATGGGGGTCTGACGACGGTTGCTCCATGTAAAAATCAGTATCTTCGCCAAATGATTCTCAAGCTTTGGTAGCAGTCACCGCTAATCCTAATGGATTAGGAAACGGGATAACGCTAAGAAGACTTTAGCATACACCAAATGGAAATGCAAATTACAACAGTACACGAATACGGTACAGTGATCAGTGTAGTACCTTCCGCAAGTAGTATATGGGTGTTTGAATAGATGGTAACCGCGCAAATTATAGGTGTGACGTCTGGAGTAATCAAACACACGACGTTTTCAAGGCTGTGGCAGTCGTCATCGTCTCGCAGTTCGCTATAATGTGTAACAATAACATTTCAATGTCATAACCGACGGTGGCAGAAACTGAAAATATTGTTATGGAATAAAACCATGAATGCTGTCTGTGTCCATTTTGTTATGCTTCCAATGAGGTAGAAAGGGACAGGTGCCTATCAAGTGTTGCGTTTCCCATGAACCAGAAAGAGATAGAATGAGCAAAAGTGCAATAAAATGGACAAAGTATATAACTAATATGTGATAAAACTTCCAAGAATATCTTATTCATAGATTGGTATAATTTACAAAAAAAAAAATTGCGGAATGCAAATTTTTGATAAAGTCAATAAAACTGATGACATTATTTCATATAGAAGATAACATGAAGGGCATCGGACATCGTTCAGTATCTGTCATAACATAATCAAAGCGCTGCTATTTACTTATTTTTACAAAATTAGCATTTTAGATAAAGAAACTTTTAAACGATTCCGCAATGCCTGCTCCACAAAAAGTATACTAGTATTGTTTTTTGTTACGTAATCGCGAAAGACAATAACATATCAAATGGACGCTAATAATAAATAGAGCGATGATGTACTGGAGGCAGTAGGCGGTGTGTACGTACTAGACCATAAGTAACTAACGGTCGTATTATGCAAAGCAGAGTTACATAAATAAACAGCGCGCACGGAATAGCGAACGCGGAACCAAGTCGAATGCCACCTCTATTCGTCCGAGAACGAGATGTTCGGGTACGCGCAAGGTGACCGAGCCGCATCAAACCGCCAGCACTTGTGTGACATTCGTTACTGAACTGCCACCCACAGAACGTGCTTCGTGCCACCCATCTCCCACATACGGCCGCATTCGTGTATATGACGGGAAATTTCAAGCTAGGTAGAGAGTTTAACACCAAGGCTCGTTAGTTTGAATCCTGCCCAAGACGTATGTCTACATGGACATGTCTGTTTGTCTTATCTGGGTGTTTTCTATATATCATTAAATTCTGTTTAATTACACGTATGTATTTATTATCAGTTATTTAGGATACATAGTACGAATTTGTTTACGTTTTAGGACTATATAGTGCTATATATATATTATTTATATTTAAATAAAGCACCTGTTACAATAGTGCATTTCTTTGTGATTTGCTTGTAGTGCGGCAATAAAATTATCGATTCCTAATAGACAATGAATATTTTTAATGTTTTCTCATTGTGTACCGCATTCGAGAATATATCAGGCTTTCCCAAACGCTTGATTGTTAGATAATGCTATTAGCTTAGTCCGTTTTTGTTTGTAATGATTAGTAAGTAGTAGTTAATATATATTTAAGTAATTATATAGTAGTTAATATATATTTATAGGAAAGACGTTTAACATGATCCTGTTCCTTAGTCTTGAATGTTTGAAGAATATAGGGTTATGTTTGACAGAGGGTAGAGTTTTAATGCTTCTGAGTTATCATGATAAAGATTAGAAACTTTTAAAATATCAAAGCATGAAAATAATGACATAATCAGTAGAATAGTGAAATATGTGTAATAAATCGTTATCGCGTTGACATTGAAAGATAAGTAATTTAATGACAATCGCTAAAATTGTGAATATAGCCAGTACATTATTATAACATGAATATTACCTAAGACACAACATAGTTTGTAGAACATTTCCGTTACTATCACCTTTATGTGTGCCATTAAATGTTCTGTTTTAAACTACGTCGGGAGGCAAACAATCATACGGCCTACCTGATGTAAAGCGGGTAGCGTAGCCTATTAACGCTTGCGATATATTAAGTATCACTCGCGCGATGCCTCCTCTGCTGCTTACACAGCAAATCCTTGGGAGCTTACTGGTGATCTCATTCACACGCAGGAAAACAACAACCTTCTAGGGAGTTGTTATTTGCGGTTTATATATTTGGCTGCGGTTTTCTGTAAGGTGGAGGTACTTCCCCAGACGGGCTGATTTGATGCGCCCTACCTATCTTAAGCCATCTTAAATGTGCCAAATAAGAACCATCTTTCAATATAATAATTAACTAATACGTATTCGATAAAAATAGTCGTTTTAAGCATGAATTTTGTTACTTGTATACCCAGATTAGCTAATCGGAGTAACGTGCGAATACCTTATTTACCTATACGGTACTCAGAATAAACGCCTTCTTAATAGCACTTTGGTTCCACTACAATCTTGGCAGAGATCCAAAGTCGTAGGGATCTGCGATGGTCTGATGGCTCCTACAGTCTAAGTATTTATTGAACCTTGGTATCGGCTATGCATATCAAGAAATACTGTTATTCACAAGGTAAATCATCATTTCAAATATAAAAATATTTATAGACTTAGTATAACGTCATCGCTAAACGCCCTTACATTATTTCCTGGTAAGCAAATAACTGTAGATCAGGCCATTGCTAGGTTCGCAATGTATGCTCTCCTTGTCTCGCCTCAATAATCTTAAGGTCGAAGAAGCAGGACGGAAACATAAAAGCGAGCCTAACCTCCGCTCTGTCGCTTAGTAGAACGTTTGGCCTCGCGAAGAATCGAGCGATGGATCGACAGACTGAATAATGAGAGACTACGCCGTTACGTCACGACCTTCATGGGCCGGAGTTGTGACGTAGCCTCACGCACGCCTACCTGTTAGCACGTGGCCTAATAAATGAAACATTATGCCAAGGAACACTATTACCAACATATTCTATAAAATGGCTAGCAGTTCAAGATCAGTAAAAATAAATGTCTAAGTTTATTAAAATAATGAATTATAATATTACGTACTTTAACCAAGAAGAGCGCGTGGTTTGCTGATTATACCTAGAAAGGAAATTAAAATGTTGATATACAATAAATTAAATTAAAAAGACAGTAAACGTCGTGAGTCGGTAGGAAGGTCTACTAGGATCAAGGCTCACGCAGCACAAAAGATTATCATGGGCGACGCGAGCGAGGATAAGCAACAAGGCGGAAGCGAACCAGCGAGGCCGAGGACGGTCGACCAATTCACAAACTGAACGCATAACGGGCGCTGAAGCACTCAACAATTTAACCTGCGTGTCGTATTCAGCATACATTGTTAAACGTAAGCAAAAGTACCACAATACAACATTAAGTTACCTAAGTATAACATATTGCAATATGAAACAGATCACGTAACAGGAATAAAGATTTCACCGCCATAAAGAAAATGTAAACTATTACAAAACCGAAATTCGCCTAAATGTAAAGCGTAAACCCGAGATCAAAGCGTTTGCGGCGGAGATGCCAAACAAGACGTACGTATCAGCAGCTCGCTGTAGGATTATTTTGAAATTATTACGATGGCACTTAACATGTTTTAAATACAAAGAGCGATATGACCAAGAGTTTACACAGTGATTATGCAATATTTCGCGACACGTCATGACGTTGAGGCGTAGTAGGCAAGCGCGAGCAACCGAAACTGACACGAACCGCAAGCCCGCAGCACGCAACTAACATTTGGCAACATAACTATTAGAATGGAAAGCAAAAGACATCAATGACTATGTAGCACCTCACGGAGACGTTAATCTAACTAGGACAAATTGATTTATAACTTTAACAAGAAACTGTGCCACCTCGGCCCTACTGCACCACGTTCTACATTATTTTACCGTGAATATGCAAACAGATATCAGGTCGATGCAAATAACATAGTGAGTACGACTATTGTTTAAGCCGTGCAGATCCTTGCAATAAATACAAGTGCGTACGCGTATTCTTACAATCAATGGGTAAATGCGTGTTAAGTATTTCTTGAAGTGCAATTCACAATATCATTTCCTATATTACATGGATTGGTCGATTCTTGTACTGTAACATACGAGGTAATTGATAAAAAAGGCCAGGCCGGTTTGACCTTATGTTTTATTGTCCTACGAATTACTAGATGGCTAAAATGATTGGCAGAACCTTGACTTCAGCCTAATATAAATTGTATGACCCCACTTCCTGGAATACTTGTGAGGGTCGTCGTCAATTACATTTAATTCCATCCAACTAGCAAAGCAGATGACCTTTTATAATTCTTTTGGTGTGCATGTACTTAAAACGTACCAAGATATAATATAGGTACATAGCTTTATGAAAATGTTTATTTTCGCAAAGTGTACATAGATAGATAATCGTTTATTAGCTGTTATGACATACACAGACGGAGAATTAATGTTTTGAATAAGAGCCATACGATTAAATATAATAACATAAAATTATTGTCATGTTAAAATAGTATTAGGCAATGTGATAGCATCGAATACGGTCTATTTAAAATAATGTGGTAACCCTGACCTATGATGGATTGTAGTAAATGAAGGTAGAACGTGCTGCGTGTCCCCGTGTATGTGTGTGTGTCAATCTCGTCGAGATGACAGCTAGCTGGTGTGGCACCGAGCAGCCAGCTCAGCGTCGGGCATCGAGAACGCGACCCGATTCGCCGCTCGAGAAAGCATCGACAAAACTCGGTTGAGGCCGCGCACACTACCAGCCGGACGTACACTTTCAATCTTCGTATGCGAACCGCGTGTATATTAAGAAACACTAGATAAAAAACGATAGCAAACGGCCTATGATTGCGAAAAAGGTGCCTATTGAACGCTGAAACATCAATGTTATTTTATTACTTAAACTCAAGTCGAAACTCAACTATCTTTATAAATATTGCATTCAAACTATGGATTTGTATATTGTACTGTATTGCAACAATAGTCGTTACATATTTAACACTATTATGAAGCAAGTTGCATTGGCATTGTTCAAACAGCCACACCTTTGTAAATATGGCATTTAAATTATGGCTTCGATTATTGTAAAGTATTGACAACAATAATCATACAGAATGTTAAAAAAATACCTGACAATATTAATTGTCGAAGAAGCGGGTGAAGTATGTAAGGACTGCGTCTTACGGCGCTCGGTTCTCTCTGCCTACTCCACAAGGGATTTAGCGTGAAGTTATAGATAGATAAACAAAATTTATTTTACAGTACACACGAAAAATAATATTTTAATTACAGATGTAAAGCGCAACAGAACTGAAATCCTACCACAGTTTCAACTCTACAACAGTGCTCCTTCACCGTTGTAGAGTTGAGACTGTACAGAGTATCTAATGCTGCCCAAAAACAAGATCTCCCGTATACGTAACTAAAAAATGTAAGGAGATTTTAATATTAAAATCTGTGAACTGTGTGTTTTTATTGTCTGTTGGAAAAATGGTCAAAGGATTTGAACTCTTCAAAGTGAAATAATTACGAAACCAACGTTGCTTAGTGGCAAGAATAGATACTGATAATCTTGTACACATTCTGCTTCTGATATCATACCAATACAATAATACCGTATTTGGTTAACACATAAGATGCACCGTATTCAAGGTAAGACTCAACACTGGTGTAACCGCGAAATTTGACTGTTTCAAATAAATTTGCTCAGCTACGTACAGCACCTTGAATTTGACGCCCCCGTTCTACTTTCCTACATCTTAACAATGCGTTAATCACTATACGTCAGGGAATTACAAATTGACTCATGTGTAGCCTAGATTCTTAAAATATAACAACTGGATGTCAAAATGAATCTAAAAAGTGTAATGCAAATACAAACTATTTATATTTACTACAGGTAATAATCGCGTAGAAGGAAAAACGGGGTCAAATTTTGCATCGTAACGCATTTGACCTACATGGCTAATAGGAGGTATATGAAATTGGGCAAGGTGTGTTGTCGGTAATGTCAGTCTTATGCACTAAGCTGTCCCTTTAAGATGAGTTAGTTAAGCAATATTGTAATTAAAAATGACCTATGACAACAAACAACTACTACTAACTGAGCATAGTGATACAAGGATTTTATCAGAAGCTTAAAAATGAGCAACTAATTTATATCGGCTGTGGCAGAATAAATACGTAGGTGTCCTCGTGCTTGGAACGTCTCAATCATCACCATTTCACCCTGTAATCGCTCACTGCTGAACATAGACGTCCCCTCTAGAGACTCGACACGATCCCGAGCCACCTTCATCTATCGACTCCCTACAAATGCCTTGAACTGGACATACGACTTAGATTATTGATCTGCTCCTCCTCTTGCAAAATAATTGTCATAAACAAATGGAGGGAGATAATTATTTGATTTGATAATGAGGCCTGAAATTGGAAGTCTGTATATGAAAGTGAGATTACTACAGTGTGCGGGAAACTACATAAATTGTAAGTACTCTGTTACATTATGTTGGTACGTTAGATGTCGTTGAGAATATCAACATTTATTCATCAAGAGTCACTTCTGAGTCACATGTGCAAGCTTTTGTCAAGGTTTATCGTAAGTCTTGTGGCTGACCAGGGGCTGGTGGTCATTAAGTCGTATATCAGCCACCGGATCATGTTGGGTTCCATAATGTCTAGTATCATAGATCGCATATGTTGTAAAAAAATGTTCTGAAGTCTTTACAGCAACGATATCAAAAGGCCAAGATTTCTGTATGACTATTCTCGTCGAAGATCAGCAATATAAACCTTCCAGCGGGAATAACGACAGGTTTGCCTGAAGGTGTGTCCACTTACACAGAAATGCATTTGAAAGACGTCAGACTGGTAAACGTAGCACATCAAATGCATTGTGTCATTTTGAATATTTCATTAGCATGTAACTTGGTCAAAAGCCCTGAACCTCGTTTGCCTGAACTGAGCAGTTTTCGGGATATTTCAGCACATCTCACAAATACTAGAATGCATTCAAACCAAACCTTGTAAATAGTAAACAGTGCACTCCTCCCGCTGTAAATTATGGGTAGAATATTTAACCCGTTACGTAGGGCTGGTAAATGGATTAAAGCCAAACAGCTAACGAACAAAAAAAAATACATGAAGAGCTAAGTGGTCGGCATAACTCTCAAAATTAGCAAGCTCATGCGGTTTTGGGCCATGACTTCAGTTATTCTTGATGCAATAGCCTCTATATACAAATTTTGGGCCACGATCGACGGAACTTTGCGATACTAGATTTCTCGAGTACTCTCTATTTTGGCTGCCTAGGATTTTCTACATTTTAAAGCCTTTTCTCGGTTATTTGGAAAATTCCTTAGTGTTCTCCAAGGTTCCTTCCTACTCACGTGAGCACGGAGGTAAATATTAACGCATCGGCGATAATACTCACACACGTGACGGACACACGTCTGCTCCGATATTACTTACGGCAATACTTTATAATCAGATACGTTTATATATAGAACGTTTTCGTTTACGTGAATGTGGAAGGATGTAGAAGCCGAGGAAGACCAAAACTTACCTACAATGATCAAATTGGTTTATCGGAAGGTGATGTTGGGAGCCCTAGAAACAAGCGAACGTATATGAAAAGAGCTATAAATGTTAATGACGCAGTGAGGTGTGTAAGAATCGCGTCTTATGAAGCTCGGGTTTCTCTGCCTACCCCGCAAGGAATCTGGCGTGAAAGTAGACATACGTATCTATTTAATGTTTATATATAAGGTACAGAACAGTAAAGCGAATATCAGTGGCTGCTGAAAAAAAATGCCCCTACTACTCCACACAGAAACAAACAAAAACACACACACCCTACTCAAACTCGAACCCCTTTGAAATTCAGCATTATATTTCGCAGGATGTAATGTGTGGTGCTTCTCTTATACGAGCCAGTTGGTACGTTTCGGGTCAAGCAGCACAATAAGGGGCACAAGGTAAAAGATGGTGCATTGAAAATGGCCTTAAGCCCAATAGCGATCTGCGCGTTGCTTCCTATTGGCGTCGAGGCGACAATGCCAGCGTCGTTGTCGGCTGTTGCGAAGGTGACGAAGCTGTAAAGGTCGATCACCATTCGAACACTAACCTGAAGCTGAATGTCAATCCTATGCTTTAACATAATTTGATTAACATTGCGAACAGCGTTTGACATAATAATTTATAGTTTATGATGTTGTTATACGATCATTCGTTTTTGTGCTGTCTATGCCAGCTTCCTTTTATCTTAAGACAATGGTTATAACTAATCATTTAGAATGTAGAGTACACATAAACCCTTGAAAGTAACTTTTGAATGCGAATGACTCGACCTCAAACGTGGACAACTTTTCTTTATTGCTACAAGGATGGGGGCCGCCATTCTAATACAAGTAAAGTTTACTTCACGGAAGTATAATAAACGAAACATCCAAGTTTACAAAGTCTATGCTGTATATTCCATCAATTTCATTTTTCCAACAATTGGTAATTTACATAGACAGAGGAGGTAACGCTGAGTGGGCGGAGTTGTCAAAAATGTTGTTTAAAATTATCAGGCCGTAACGCACACGGGGACAATATTTTCTAATTCGTGTAGGTTACATAGTACATGCATTTAGCTTACACTTTAAACGCATTGTTTAATACTTTGTTTTAACGCTTTTAATGTTATACTTCTACGTGGATTTATTTCGGCTGCACTCCCCAGTAAAACAAGAAACGAAAGCGTCAATGAGACAAATTACACTTGACCATTTCATCGTAACCAACAAGGTGAAAACCGGTGACCCCAAATCATTAAAACAAGAGTAAGGAAGGTAAAACACAAATACTCGAGTTTACGGGTCAACCGACACAGGGGTTGCCTACCGGCGTGGGAGGTAGAGGGGCGCGAAGGGCGAAGGGAGCGCACGGGGAGGACCCTGACACAGATCCAAACTCATCAGTGTTGCGGAGACCTCGAGATTCGGCTGTTATATTATCATCGATTCTTTGCCGCACCATACCGTGTTACGCACAAAATGGGTCAACACGCTCCACTCTCAACGAAGCGTTGGAGTACGTGCGATGTCCCCGTTCCGAATTGCTCCCTCGGCAAATTAGTGCCTCACGCTATGTTCTAAATCGACCACGGATAAAATTATAATCTACTAAACGTACATATCCACGACGTTCACGACACTGTTATCATCTGACTCTACGACTACATATTGGTTACGGGCTGAATGAAACTAGGTTTTCTGTGGTCTAGTAAGCATTTGGTCAACCTTGTTAATTTGTAACCCAGTTACTTTATCTACTTATTTAACAAATGGGCCTTCTAAATATTGTACGAGAACAGTTTGGTAAAGATAAATTGAGAGACCGTACGTGACTGGGTCTCGTCACAGTTTCACGGGCCACTTTCAACTTTGTAATGACAGTGGGCGATCGCTGCAACATCGTTGTTGCGCCACACACCACCATTTCACTAAGGATCATTGGTAACTTCGAAGTGTTGGAAACTGCGATTGGCGAATCGTGTACAGTGAATTAACAAATAATGTAATTGATGTTACATTGCTAAAGACCATGTGAATTCTGCACTCATTGCCAAACTACTTCCTCTTTTAGGCGCGTCGATAGAGGAAAGACACACGTGTGTGCTAACAATCGTGTCGAGTGACCTTACAAAAGATTACAATATTACATACTAAAACGATTTTCTTCAATTGAATAAAAGCAGAACAAATAGTCAGCTTGCTAAAGTTGGTGCAAACTATTTTTCCCTGCATCTATCTATATACTTATATAAAAACGAATGTTTGTCTGTATGTCCTCTATGGACTTAAAACAGGCTGGGCAGATTTTGATGAAATTTTCAGGAAATGTTCAGATTAGCCCAGCGGGTGATCCTGTGAAGTTTGGTAGCGATCATGTCACCCGTGCGAAGCCGGGGCGGATAGCTAGTCATCTATAAAAACACACTGTTTAATAAAATAAAATTAAAAAAATATATATTGGCTATTCTCGTTGCACACTCTATTATACACGAATTTGAAATGAGGATGAGCGTTGTCAATAATTGTTATGTCAGAGTACCTAATTTTTTAAAATCATACCCTGTGAACCGTTTGTAAATATTTATTACATGATAAGCCTTGTTTTGAACCTAATAATTACGTATACTCTAAAAGCGTTGGCTAGACTTCTCTATTTCTTAGCTAGATTTTCAATCCTGTGCATTTATTATGACACAGAAAAATAATTTTATTTGATCCCTTTCTGTGTTTCAGCAATAATACTAATAGGTACAGAAACGAATGACTTTCAGAAGAGCCATGACATTTCTTGTTGTTGGAACGAGTTAACGGGCATACACTAAAAGAAAAGCAGGGTGTTCAAAGGCGTATGCCGGTGAAACTATAATCGAGATCATCGCACAAAAGAGAAGGCGCCACGCATCGAGCCGAAGAAACGACACAACGACGCACTTTCCATCGACGAAGACGCGATATTCAGATTATGAATTTTCTCCAAAGGAATGAATCAAGAACAATAATACGGTGTATGCTATTCTTTTAACATTATCTTAATCTTTAAATTATATATTGCAGAAATGATTGGCATTCAAAGTATACAAAAAGAACTACAGATGTAGAACAACATATCATGGGATTGATTATCAGATCTGATTTCTATCAAATGCCTGGAACGAATAAGCATTTGGTTTCTTCATGAGAATTCTTCAAATCAGAGGAGACGTCATTTTTAAAACAGCCTTGGCCTTGTGGAATGTACACAGCGCGATAATAAAGCACAGTTGAAAATACATAATGACTATAACTTAAAACACGACGAACGAACTCCAAATACTCATTATTACGTAAAGTTATATTAAGTAAGATACTTACAACTCACTAAAACCATACAGACATCTACTAAAAAATGATTCAATGGTCAGTTGCACGTAATCTGAAAACGGCGCATTCATGACGCTATTAGAACTTGGATTACAGCCAGAACAAAATAAATAAGATTATCTTTTCAATGACTAACATTCTTTACGCTTTACGTTTCATTATTTGAGCGTAACACAATTTCGTTTTGTCTAACGGACAGTTCTGTTTAACTGGGCCTTATCGTAACCAAAATACGACGTCTGTGCCGCCAAAACCCACTTTAGTTATCGCATTCCGCTGTCAGCGAAACAGGAGCACGGAGCGCTGAGAGCGGGCCCGGTGCCCGGCCGCAATCTTTAGCTTTGTGAACGCTCACCGGCCCTCGGCTAAATTGATACATTCTTGCGAAATAACCTCGCCCAACTTATTTGAAACACAATCGATGCCGATACGAACAGCTGGTTTTAAGCAAGACTATAAGGAATTTCAATTTAATGATCTGAATACCAGATTTACACAATAATACAGTAAATTATGTGACAACAAATTACGCGCGGAAATATTTACAAAACAAATTTTGTTTTCCTTTAACATAAATATTGTCACAAATAAATTTAATGATTAATTGATTATAAATAATCAATATATTAATATGTGAAGCAAAAGCTTAGTACCCCACTTTACGAAAATTACGCGGACGGGAAGAAATGCAGAAAGGTAAATTATTTTTATAATAATACTTGGAAAATATATTACATTAATAAAAAAACTCTACCATAGGTTTGACACACAAACACATATGTATCCAGCAAAATTGAGAAGAGATTAATATTATTGGTCTTCTGTATTATTTGTCTAGTTTTACTGAATGTCAAAAATAATCATAATTTTGACAATGTCATAGTTTACTACTGGCCGACCACTAGTAAAATTAATTCAGACAATAGACAATACAATAACAGAAATGTAGAACTCTAGATGAACACGTAAAAATAGATAATCTCCAAACAAGAGATGTGTACTACCAAAAGATGATCTTAAGGGGATGTACAAGTCAAGTAAAGATTATAAAAATATATGGAATGTTATGTATGGAACGTAACCATGTAGGATATCAGAATAGTCAAAAATGTCTATGCCAGGAAGTAAAAACGTCAAAGTTCAATCGAGATGTACAGAAGTTCATAATCTTAAACTCGAGGTGAAATAAAACTTTTACAAAGGATCGAATAAGATGAAGACATCAACACAATTCCGTGCACTCTGTGTGGTGGAAGGTCGTCGACCCCAGGAAAGGCGCATCTCTGCAAATCCTTATTTTCTGCCCGCACCGATATCGCTACCTTACTATAGATATATTAGGTGGTAAAACGTCGCGGATTATGGGGGAGACACCTACAGAATGGAATCTACTAAACTTAACCCTGTAATAAATACGTATTTAAATTATATGGACACATATTTATTGGACACTTATGAAATAAATTGATAATAATGATAATTTTCTAAACAACAATGTAATTAAATAAGTGCTAGAACATGATAACATACCGAATTATGTAATGTTACAACAATAATTACTTTGAAGATTAGTGCCATTTCTAATGACGATGTTCCAATATGTATTTTATAATAAAAATAGGCTCCTAGTATTTTGAAATTTATTAACATCATGCTATTTAAGACGACTAAGTACTTAATTATATTATTAAGTTTCACAGAATACTAGATACACTTCGCTTATCAATTATATGATATAAGACGATACTTTTAGGACGGCAAAAGGAAGTCGCCTACATTATCGTACCAGACAGACATGTGAGTCTATACTATAGGTTTAATGACGAAGCAGAGACTACGAGAAAAGATGCTAGGTCAAATTATAAGAAATTCATACAAGCATGTCGTTAAGACACGAGAAAATAATTGCAATTATTATCAACAACGGTGATATTTATAATATTAAGATTGAAATTTTTCTCCTAAAAATATAAACGAAATTTTCAATACAAAGAACCCACGGTCGTGTAAGTTTATACGAATGGGAATGTTAAATTTGGAACTGCAACAAAAAGGAGGGCTTAAAAAAAGAGCATTTGGGACTTGAAGCTTCCCGGCCATGAAATTTCTGCTACCTGCTTGGAGAGAAGCAGCTTGTCGATGTATACATATATTGTGTATACATACCTAATGTAATTTAATAATATGTATTCTAAAGGATCTAGCCACTACTTGATCACTTTTAGAAAAACTAGATCACCAGATTGCTAATTAGACTTTTGCGAGCACACGGTTCATTTAATTAGGGCCAGCATTCAATTTAAATTCAATTCACCATAATTTATAATATAGTCTATACAAATGGTGCAAGTAAACGGTACTGTTCTAAGGACTGGCCAACGAAATTTGCTGTCTTGAATGCTTACTTTAACGACATTATTGGAGTGAAAAATTAGTAGTTAAAGTCTGCACTTTTGGAACGGGGAAAAAGCACTAAACTCGCGTGACCGTCACGTCAGCTAAGAAGTTTTCACTTCTAACGTGCAGTCCTACAACTGACAGTTTTTTATTAAGTATTTATTAATATTCATTGTTTATGATGTACCGTTACTAACGTTGAAGGAATCTTCACAATGTCAGATTATAATCCTTCGATACGTGTAATCCAATATCGTCTAACATCAATCATATATATATATATATATATATATATATTGCACTGATTGACACTGGTTACTAATAACCATGGATAAAATTCTTAAAAATAAACAAGACGATCGAATCTTTCGTAGACTTTGTCAGAATTTGTATTAACAATTCTGCATGAATACCCTTTGTTCTTTTGATCCATAGCAACACTGTGGCAATAGAGTGTGGAAGCTGTAGAGCCGAGTCACACAGATTTACATTATTATGGTGAGAATGGCGCATTACTGTGGAAACCTGACGAGTTCCAAAGTAACAACAAATATTAAAATAAGCATGAGTGGGGTTCTAACTGCTTGGGGTGGTCGTAACGTTCGAGGGTGCGAAGGAACAGGGCAGAGAGAAACGTGGAAACAATATCAACGAAACGCGCTTAATGACGTTCACTGAGGGGAAATACGTGTAGTGCTACGTTCACAAATGACAACAAATACGACGGTTTAAATATAAAACAAATAAGAAACCGTTGCGTTAATCATTAGCTAATAATAATTATTGCAGTAAAAGTGACTCGATTTCTAAGTTGCTCCCTCTACTGTCGTTTGACGTTCAGCTTACACAACAAGGAAAGTTAAATGCGCGTGCGGGGCAAAGCAACTTTCGCCCATTGTAGCAGCAGGTAATAAATGAAATCAACACACCATAGTAAACACACTAATATTAGGTCAATCAGATCAACAGAACTGATAATAGCAAAACGTTTAACACTAAAAACAACCGCTGTATAAGTCACTGAAAACAAATCCGTACCTGTCCTATGTGTTCTAAATCAAATAACGACCCAAGCGACGGAAAGTCCTTCGATGAACATGATAAAATAAACTAGTTCCGTGTTGACTCCAACAACCAAAATAGCTCACCTGGCTAAGGCCATTATTCGTTCGTATAATCCAATTTTCCAAAACAGTGGTACCACTTTGAATACACAGATCACAGCGAGTCAAAGAAAAATTGTTTTAAAAGAGTCCACTGAAACCGAACAGCACCGGTATGCGAAAGTGTATCACGTTTGACAGTTTCACTTCACCACATGGCTGCTAAGTTGTGTATGATGTCGCTACAGACGTACGAAACGCTCGACGTTTGACGGGCGACTGAAGTGATGTCGTGGAGTGGCTGCCGTCGGTTGGGGGGTCGGATCGGTTGCGAAGTTGCGTTCGCTCCTCTCGCCGAGCGGAGAGCGGAGTGGAGGCGCGGGGTCAGCGAGGGCGGAGCGCGAGCGCCCGCCGACCGGCGCCCGCGGGACAGCTGCACGCCACGGACCCTTTCTCTCCTGTCTCCATTTTAATAGTGAAAGCTTAAGCTTGTTAATCTTTTGACAATCGAACTGTTACAGCATAAAAAACCGCGTCTCTACATGCAGAAGGTGATTTGTGTACAAATACAACGAGTGGCTATTATAAGTTTGTTTACGTCTTCTGAACCGGTTTATTCTAATCCATATACACCGCTATACATCTTATACAAATATATAAAAATTAAATTAATCCTGTGCATTCTATATCAGCAACTCTACATTTATTGCGTCAGATGCATTCGTTTTATTTTCTAACGATGACTGGACAGCCATGCACTTATAAAACGAACTGGAGTTAAATGACATAGTGTTTGATTTAGACATTAGACAACAAAGATTCCTCAGTGCAGCACACGTGTAAAATATTCAGGTGGGACTTGGTTCAGTGCACGGGGGAGAAGTTGTTGCCCCCGTGCAAAGCCTTGAGCCGCCCTGCACTTAGTCAGTGACGCTCTCATTGGACATTATTTGGTGTTACTTGCATTGTAAATTTTATTGATTACATTGCATGAAGATTACTTGTAGTTGTATATTTTCAGCAAAGCTTAAATTTCAATCACAAGATAATGGAAATCGTTTAATTTTTGCGACTCTTAAGAATCGTTAATAAAATTCTCCTATTTAATACGAACTGCTGAGAATAACAATGGTCGAGCTACAACTCTACGTGTTGTAAGCGCTTGGCTTATAACTGAGCGTCATGAGTCGGTTTTTACAATTATTTGACACCTGTAGGCAAAGACTTCTATGTATACCTGTAGGTGTACATTTAAAAAGAATATGTAGTTGGACACTATAATCGATTCAATAGTTTTAGAAAAAATGTATACACATATACAATATTATTTTTATTTCCTAACATTATATTACTACTATTAAAAATCATTATTAGTTCGCATTTTTTAAAATACATATACATATTACATGCAGAATGCTTCATAAAGTAATATTGTTTTTAAACAGGCATCTATCAATATAAATAAAAATCTATGTATGCGTATTTGTCCTATATGGCATATTTATCATATACTCGAAAACGACTGTACCGATTTCGATGAAAATTTCAGGAAATCATTACATTAGTTCAGAGTGTAATCCTGTAAAGTTTGGTAGGGATTGGATCACCTGTGCGACATCACTCGGGCGAAGCCGGGACGGGTAGCTATACATTTTAAAGAAATTATAGTAGAGACATTAAAATTCAACTTTTTCGTGGCATGTCTTTCACTCGTCGAATGACTACATTTTATAGCACTTAAACCTATGAATTTAATAGAGTAGGAATATATTCTGACTATCAGAAATAATTTTCTAAAGCATAAGAGAGTCGACAACAAACATGTCGTTTCATGATACCGTTAATAATTTTTCGCTTTTTAGTTCCTGGGTGTTTTTGAAGGCGGTTTTTTATTTAAAATTAATTTATTTTTAGCTTTTTAGTGGTGTAAATTAAAAAAAAATTAGAGATTGAAAGTCTTCATCAAAAACTTTTGCTGAAGGGAACCACAAACCAAAACATTATGTGTATATATATTTTTGGTTTTATTGATTTTCTCAAAAAGCGCTGTATCAATTTGGATAAAATTTATAGTCTGAAGTATGACCTACCAAACCAAAAAAGAATCATCAAAATCAATACATAATTGATGGAATGATCGCGTAACAAACATACAAAAAAAACATACAGTTGAATTGAGAACTTCTGCTTTTTTGAAGTAGGTTAAACACGATTGTGATTCCGTTAATTAGTCAGTATTTTCTTATGTTATTTTTTGCTAAAAACATGTTTAACATTTGCTTATATGCTTGCTGCTAATCTCTAGCTTAAAAACTTACAGATAATCTACTCGTACATCTCTTGCTAAGTATCTCTAGGTAACCAGACGAATTTTTAATTTCTTTACTTGCATGAGGGTAAGAGAAAATTCCAAACAAGTGATAGATATAAAATCGAATGGTGTACTCTACGCAAATGCCTTACACCCTGCAAGGGATTTCGCAAGACAGAGAGAACCGTCTGCCCCATGACTCGGTCCTTACTCACCTCACTCGCTTCTTTAATATTTATCATTTGTTATATCTATAATTTCATTAAACCCAAATTAACGCAATACAACAGAATGTAACATTGTCTCCATCAAAATCTCGAAGTGAAAAAAAGTCGCCATCACAATCACACTTTCATCGTGATCTTTGGTCACTCGAAAGTAAAAATACTGTGGCTCTATAGTAAAACTATTTTATAAAGCCTTACCAATTATTAAATATATAATGACACCACTTTATTTAATTAAAAAATCGGCGGAATGCGAGTGGAAAACACACTGAGCATTCCTTGCTCCCATTTGAAATATACGTTTATTATAAACTTACATATATAATCGAGAGTTATCGCTGCCAAGCGTACATATAAACATACAATGTGTTTTCATCCTAATTGTTTAGGGAGTATAATTTTACATCAATAATCCTACAATATACCTGAATTTAGTAGCCATCGAGCGGCCACTACAGTCGGGTTCTAGGATTTTTTGTGGGCAAGACAACGTGTGTCGGGCCCGCTAGTATAACTGCAAAAATGTTGCCTTTTCACTTTTCCCTTACTTGATTTGTAATCTCTTCACTTAAAGACAAGTGGGCAAACAATTAAGTACCGCCTTTTACAATGGTTCAGTCTTACCGTTCGGTACGGTGGTACGGAGCCCTTAAATCTATTTCGATTGAATATTTTAAATTGCGTTAATTTTATGTATAAAAAAGTAGTTTTTTTTATTGAAAGCGAGCCATTATTGCGTCTTAGCATATAATTTATGACACTTATATTCTTTTACCTTTGAAGTTCTGGATGAACACCCAAAAATCCTGTGTGATATGTTTTCGACTACAGTGGAGAAACGGAGATCTTACGGCCGTGGTTCATAATCCGTCCGTCTTTCGAAAGCACTAAGAAATATACACCTAATACTGTACATAAACTTCTATCAATATCTTCACGCCCTTGCGAGGTAGATAGAGAGAACCGAGCAACACAAGACGCAACGTTCTTACTTACATAACTCTGTCGCTTCTTTACACGAGGATATTTCAAATTAGATACAGATAAAATTTCTTTAGCCTATTGTCATCATTTAAATAAAGGTAGGTAATAAATAATAACAAAAGCCAACTAAGGCGTCAAAAGACGTGATAAATAAAAAATATGAATGTTTCATAAATTGAATATTGAACTAAAAGAACATCCTGGGAAATCTAAATGTATTAGAATTAATTTATTACAAGTAATTTCCTTATTAATAAGTAATTAACACTTCAAGAAAAGTAGGAATTCTGCTTATAATAGAAATTTAGACGTATAATAGAGTCGTAACAGGGTAGAGTTTAGATTTTTTAAGGCAAACAACATTTTTGACTTGGCTGAACTCGACTTCGATACAAAAGCTATTGAACAGATTCTGATAAAATTATACACAGTAATATGGCAACAAATAAGCGAGTTTTATCTCGAAAAAATTTAATGTTGCATGATTTGATAACCAAACTATAACGGGTAAAGACGACAACGCAGCTAAATACATGGTCTAGTCGTAAATACGGTGTACAGAGTCCGAGATTTGCATTGTATGGCTAATATATTTTAAACCGCATTTGTAGGTATCTGTACTATTCCTAAAGAATGATTCTATCATTAAATCTGCCTTCCGTAAACTAATATTGTAGGCAATAAAGGTTTAACCGTGTAAAATATAAATAACAGGGCACACAACATACCTACGTGATTCTTTATATGCATGGTCAATAAACAGACACGTCGTCCATAATGCTCATAATGCGTGCATTGGCTGCAATAACACAATGACTACATACGTCTGCGAGGGTTACATCAAAGTCATCCAGTCATATCCCTTCAATGACGTCTCAAACACCCGTCGACCTTGGCTCGGGGCGGCTTCAGGGTTAACATCCCAAGGGGAAAGAGGCCTCACGGCCTCGGATTCCTCGACCCACCTTACCTGCCTTTTGTCTAACGACAAGGTTATGATATAATTGTTTGATGTTTATTTTAATGAAATAATGGCAGAGCAGAATGTGTTTTTGTTATTAATTAATTGGCTCATTTCATATTAAAATTGTAATATATATATAAGAATAGGCAAAGATAAAACGATTCAGTACCATTTTCTCTCCTGTTAGACAAATGATTTTCTTTTTTTATGTTTTATTAATAGCTATTGATAGCTTTTATGTCAACAATAATGAAGTCTGGGAACAGTAGAAAAAAATTGAGAACAAATTTCTATATGATTTTTATTAAAATTTCCAATAATGCAATTGTCGCAATTGGAACAAACATTAGTTTAATTATTTCAATTTTTGAACAAAGTGCAATGTTAAAACGACTACATACCTTCTGAATAGTTAAAATTTATAGGAAAAATCGTTATTGCCATGGATTATAAACATACCTAACATCATTGCCTATAATAAGCAATGGAATAAACATAATTAGAAGAGAATAGTATAACTACGAAAAATTATGGTTACTTATTTGAATGTTTAATCTTCGATTATTTACCTGACAGGTAAATAATCAAAGCGTTTAATTAATTACTTAATAGATTCAGGCGTTACTTTGCGAAAGTCAAATTTACAGGCAATTTGATCTAAACTACTTTGTGTGCTTCCGCTCCCGATTAGTTCATGCGACCTACTGCCGGCCGGTACCCGGCATGCACCCGCCACAAAGTATGTTATTCTAACGACTATCATCTTCAGAGCCTGTGGATGCCTCGTGGAGAGGCGAAACACGTGTCCCAGAGACGACCGGAGCAGCCAGGCCAGCAACGGTGGCGGGTGCATGCGGTTGACATTTCAGATGGCGAACACTCGCATAGACGACCGCAGCAGCGGAGGCAGATACGACCGGAGCAGCCACGGCAGCGTCGGCATGTATCTACTAACGGTAGTGGGTGGGTGCCGCCCGGCAGTAGTTCGCATGAACAAATCGGGAGCGAAAGCACACAAAGTATTTTAGATCAAAATTCCCTTTAAATTAATGTTTATTTAATAAAGCCAAACAGTACTTCAGCTCGGGGCAAAGACTCATGTTATATAAATCACAAGCTAGCATATGGAGTACTGTAGTCAACTTTGGGCGGGGGCTTCTGGATACCAGCTAGGACTTTGTGACTCGGTACAAAAACAGCCTCATTTTACAATCGAACCTCTCGCCGACGGCTGGGAGTTCATCCTCATACATGGGGAGCCGCAATGGTCACGTAATGTGCGGTTGCCGAGAAGTTTTGTACTGAGAACTCTAAAGTTGTGGAATGAGCTCAGCCCTGCCGAGGTTTTTCTTAGGGGCCTCTTCAAGAAAGGCGTGAGGTGGTTTTTGCAGGGTCGGGACGCAAGAGTGACACCCCTGGTGTTGCAAAAGCCCATAGGCTAACGGTAACTGCTTACCATCAGATAGGCCGAACGCTTATTTACCACCTTAGTGGTATAAAAAAAATGTTTCTCTATACAACTTATTATAATGTTTCTTCATACAGGTTTGTCCGAAAGAGAATCAAAACGAATGAGAAATACAGACCAAGAAATTGCATTCTGCATTCATTAGTGATTGAATACCACAAATGATGTAGAGACACAGAATTTTCAGGAACTTGAATTGAATTGTTATATAACTGACGAGCCAGGTGTTCCTCTGGCAATCCAAGCTTGCGCATTCTCAACTGGTTTTTTCTAGATATCTATGTTGGACCCAAAGAAAATTGCTCATATTATTGAGTAGAATCACCTACCTTTTCCATCACTTAAACCTGTACAGATACTAATTTGTTGAGTCTTTTTAACTGGCTTAAAAATGAGATTGTTTTCAATTCGACTCGCTTTTATGTATACAGGTTTTATTAAAAAAGTATTGGTATCCGAATGTCCCCATATATATTTGATAAAGTTGCGGTAATTCACTGATGTTAGTTTTAAAGATATTTTTTTAAATAAGAAAATTCAGCTACTGTTGTAAGCACTCGATTAGGTCACATATTAGTGCCTATGACGAAATTACGACTTTACGACTCCAATAAAGTCATGGTTTTCACATTATAAGACTTCGATTACTTTAGATTTCATAAACGCTAATAAATCATCATAAAAGTTTATTTTTGATGACCAATTGTACTTTTGAGTTAGTGCGAAAATATGAGCCCTTTGGCGGTACAGCGTAGCAGCTTTTTAGGGTTTCTAAATAATAAGGTGAAAACTTGTGGCGGCCCCCAGTTCGTCCACCCGTAACAGACCCCCAACCTCTGAAGATTATTAAGCATAACATTAAACTTGACCTCAATGTATTTGCATAAAATATTAGTGCACATCTATTACATTCAATTAAGCAATAAATTAGTGCATTGTATTAAAAAAAGTCAATAGACCGTTCAATGTGTGGGCTCACGACCTGAATCCTTGGAAGGGTAACGAGACTGTTAAAAATTAGGACATCGCCATATTACGCTTATCGTGTTTTTATTTCATACTTTCGGTTTTAGTTCATACATTGCAAAACACTACCTATAATCATTACATTGGAATATACTGCCTATAATCACAACATCAATTCGACCTACAGTAGTACGTTTACGCCTGTCGTTTGAGACATGCAAGACCAATGCCAATATACGTGTGATATTAAAATATCCTGCACTGCAACTGCGATGCAACCGTGCGTGTCCTGCAAATTAACTAACAGCTGTCGTCTTATCATTCTCCAGGCCAGCCCTTTACACTTTTGATAAATGCTGTATCTGAAATAAAGACGGTCAGGGCCTATTGTTCATGGTTGCCGACTTGGACTGGGGCAACTACTTACAAATTCCTCAATTGCATAAACATATACCGCATCGAAGCAAATATTTGTAATATAAATGATCTTTTCAGAATATAAATTTTCTTTGCGAATTTGCTTAGAAAAACTGCAAATCAACTTCTTATGAAAGTTATGTCAAAGTTATAATGCATATATAAAAATAATTTATCGGAATGCGACACTGCAGTGTATTGCAGTGCAAATGTGCAGCTACAGTGAAAATTGAGGTTCTAAGTATGTTTCCCCAGCTCCTTTTTATATTTAGTGTATGCGAATGATAGATGCCACCTACATAGTGCAGAAAATGACCGATATAATACTTGCTGATTATACCTCTTTAATTTTTAATGTTGCTGGACAACGTGAAAATTTTGATACGGTAAATCGGGTTTTGTCTGTTATTTTAAACTGATTCACATGTAATATTCTTTTATTAAACTCCTCTAAAATCAAATGTATTAATTTTAATCTACCAAATGTGACTTCTGCGAAAACAGACTTTTAATTGACAATACTTAATAAATTCTAAGTTAATGATATAGTATTTCTTGGAATTACACTTGACTACAAATAGTAGCGCCCTCACATAAACAAATTTTGCCAGTAAGCTCAGCTTCGCTACATATGCATTTAGGAGAATAAGACAATTGACGAACGTGGCTACTGCGCGCTCAGCATTATGCCATATGGTGTTATAGTGTTGTGGGGAAAAGTGGTTGGTATTAAAACAATTTTCGTTACAAAGGAGAACCTTATAACATAGGCTTCAGAATCCACTTTCGCATTGTAAATCTGTTTCGTTATTCTTTCATCCTGCGCATTTCTACATGTACGAATTAACTAGCATGCCTTTTCTTATCCTAACACCGCCTTTCAGACAAACTCTTTCTTACATCATTGTTGCGAACGCAGTCACTAAACGTTACGCAGCATATTTTGCTTAATGCTCGAATCTCGACCGCATTTGCTGCATTCATGCACTCTCTGCCATGCTCGGCTTTCACTGTTTAGACTAACAACGTATTGTATATAGCGAGCTATGCTTTCTGAGTTAGATTTCTACTGCCTAGAAGTTTACCCAACGCTCCACTCCCTGCACCTACTCTTCTCTCTACATCAGCGATGTACCTTCCATCTCTGTTAAAAGCGCTTCCCAGGTATACAACCCCATTCTCTCGTTCGAACACTATATCATCAACCCTAAATCTAGTGCTCGTACTGGTTTCCTCTCTCTTTAATACATAGCATTTAATTGTAAGCCTTTCTTCATACAATTATCTTTCATCATTGTGACCAGTTTTTGCATATAGAATGCTGATTCTGTTGACTTACATTAAACAACCTATGCTAAAGCACACAATTAATGACTGCGTCACCCATTCGCAATCTCAAATTGATAGACCTTATTCTCAAAAGACAACCGTCCAGATATAGAATGAACAGCCGAGCCGACAGCACGTAGCCCTATGTCACACCAATTTAGTTGATGACAAATCAGGGCGACAAGTCGCCGTCCACCCGCACACATGGTGTAAGTAAGTACATTCCTAGTAAGTGGAATTCACAGCACGGAGCAGATCACTGGCAGTAACATAAAACATAGGTACCAGCTCGTTTGATCATCGCAAATGTAATAATATCGATTCACGCTGACTTTCCATTTCTCTAACTTCGTATCAACCATTGTATCTCATCCATATAACTATAATCTTCAGGGAGCGCTTGCACTGCCGAGTAAGTCACTAACTTATTCACGGTGTCAGCGTTATAGACACGATCATACATTTCTCCAAAATATTAAATCCACCGTTCTAACACTACGTGAGTGTTAGCAAGAATGTTACCAGCTTTAGCTTTATCACATCCATTCTGGATGCTTTTTACCTTTCTAGTGACGAATTTGGTATGCGCGACGAAATTCTTTGTCAGTCTCTCTTCGCTATTAGAATAATTCTTTCATGATTCAGTTTCACTAAAGCTTTGATTCTTCTCTTTCCTACTATCACTATCACGAATGTAAGAACTGTTCATAGCAATACATATCTTTACTGTTACCTCTAAGTTTTTTTTTGTAAACGTAATGCATGTTCGTAAAAATGTTGTTTTCGGCTTCGGCATCGGCTTACTAAGACTATTGTTCTTTAAACTTTAGGTGAGACTTTAGTTTTAAATTGTATTACATTCTACTATAAATTGTCTGAAATAGTTCTGTACTATCTTGACAATATCTTATTAGGCACATTAAAAATACTCTTCGTATAAAATGGTTTCCTATAGATTTGATAATTATCTGACTAACAAACATGTCTGAAAATGAATCGGCACCTTAATTAATCTATACATCTATACAGATAAATAAAATTGGAGTGTCTGTTTGTAATATTAAAATAACCGCTTTTTACTAAATGCATATGGATATATACACGGTACATATACCAAAATGAATATTTTTACAATTTTTGTCTGTCTGTCTGTTTGTTCCGGCTAATCTCTGAAACGGCTGGACCGATTTTGACGGGACTTTCACTGGCAGATAGCTGATGTAATAAGGAGTAACGTAGGCTTTATTTTAGAAATTTTATTTATTTTTATTAATATAAATAAATAATAATAAAAAACTATTCCGCGCGGACGAAGTCGCGGGCACAGCTAGTATATATATATATTTGATTTTATCACTTGACATCAACTTTATTTTTGTACTGTAATACTGGCATATATTTATTGCAATATCAATTGAAAAAAGATCTAAATTGGAATTTATTCTTCCCTCATTTTTGAAATCCTGGTAAATAAAAAATAAATAAAACAAAAACTAACTATGCGAAATTAATAAAAAAGAATAAGATTTCAAAAATGTTAAACGTGTCTAAGTGCCTCCGAGGGCCCAATGGTAAATAAATAAGTATTATCTTTTACCTTGTGTATAAAGCTAATGTACCACAAGTATATCGAATTCATAATACTTCGTGAGGCACGTTCTATAACTTATCCCTGAATTACCCTAAGGTATGGTATATTCTTCTCGTGATAACTAGATAAAAAATAAAAATCTTTTATTTGCTTTTAGGTGAAAGTAGCTGAAATAGACTAGGTGGGCAGTTGCCACGTTCGTCAATTGTCTGATTCTCCTAATTGCATATACGGCGGAGCCGGACTGTCTGGCAAGTTTATTTATGAGGGAGCCCAACTGCAATTTGTTGTCTAATTCTGTAATTCCAAGAAATAGAGTATCATTTCCAAATTCTAATTAATAATTCTCAGTGAGAAGTTCTGTACTGGCAGACGTTACATTTAGAAGACTTAATTTCATACATTAGGCATTTAGAACTTCTCGAGACCTGACACAACTATTGTCGCAAGAAAAGAACTATGAACCATTAAAAATAACAATGGGCAAGGTTCTCTACATGAGAAAACTCGTCTACATTGCTGTACAAGGGACCGGATTGAACATAATATTTGTTGGCAATTTTGGGACACCTGTAGCCAGCTTTTAGCGGCTAAGTCCGACTTTTTCTTTTCTTCCTAGCATTATGCAGTTTCCTACTAGATTACAATTGGTGGGGTCCCCTACCCAAGCCTAAAAATTTGACGAAGATACTGATTGTTACATAGAGAGGCTGTCGTCAGACATCCACAACCCAAAGGGAAAACCAGACTTTTCATAGTATAGGTACGGATTTCCGCATGGTGTTTTCCTTCACCCTCGAATAATAAACATGTACGAAAATACAAATTTATTGATACATGCCTACACCAGTATTCCGACCGGGGACCAATTGGTTAATCTTGTGGACTTTTATCCACCATTTTAGAAATGGGAACAATAGCCATGTGTCCTGTCTCCCTTTCGCCTTTGCTTCGTTTATATTGTTAGTGTGTTACTACAGTTATATAAGCTGAGGGGAGAACCTGTGGGGACCCATGAAGCCACCATGAAGACCCTTCACGCCAGGTCCCTTGCGGGGTAGGCAGAGACAACCGAGCGCCATAAGACGCGGACCTTACACACTTCATTCGCTTCTTTAACATTCATAGCTCTTTTCATGCACGCTCGTCGGTTCCTAAGGCTCCTGACATCATCTTCTGATAAAACACGACCAATTTGGTCATGGTAGGTTAGTCTTGGTCTTCTTGAATATATATTTATGGTCACTATAACGTAATCCATACAAGATTATCCGCGGGAAGAATTGCGGGTTCACTCGCTAGTTTGAATACATAAAATAAGAAACTGACTGACACATAAACGCGAGTACAAACCACCTAAGCTTTAACTGTTTCGTGGTGGCCTTAGCTTCCGCTGAGTCTTTCATTCCTACGGCCACCTCGACACAGACGATTTTGTAGGCGGATGTGTCACAGCGAAAAGTCCCTAGAGGGTTGTTGTGTTCCTGCAAGTTAGTGAGGTTACCGGTAAGCTCGCGAGGAGTCTGTACTCAAAGTGTTCATACGCTACGGTGATCACTTTACATCATATTTTACATCAGGTGGTTCGTATTCCTTCCGACGTTGAATAAAAAATCACTAATTTCCTGAAGCTGTAAAACACGTGATTGAATTATTTCAATAATTAATTGTGAATCGTGAACAATGGTTTGACTACATTGACATTAGTTACGATGATAGTACAATCATATTAACCTATAGTTTCATGATTTGGGCTACAGCAGATATTATGAAATACTAGAGTTCATAATTTTTGTAAAATTTTATGCATAGTCAATACACGTTTATTGCAGTTTATAATTATTCATAGACACAAATCATTAATAATCTGTGATCTCACATCTATTCTATACTAATATATAAAGCTAAAGAGTTCGTTTGTTTGAGCGCGCTAATCTCTGGATCTACCTGTTGGATTTGAAAACTTTTTTTGCATTTATTAGCCCTGTTCTTGAGGAAGGTATAGTCTATTATACACCGCGATACCTTTCTTAAAAGCCGAGAAAAAAGTAAGTAAGATAAAACGGTTCACACGGAATACTGGGATACACGCGGGGGATAGTAGGGAAGTTGCGGCGTGCAACTAGTTTATAATATATTAAAAACAAAACAGATACTCATATTGTGTGAGCGTTCCGGTTTATGGAACATTATCCTACATAGTTCTATGACAGTTTGAGTACAAAAGTGACTTGCTTATGTAGAGTGGCGGATTTGCGTTTCTTACAAGCTTTGAAATAACAATATAAATAATATATTCATTACGTGTCAATTATACATGTTACGTTCAAGGTAATATTGTATATAGACCTTCGGTACCATCCAACGCGATTTCGCAAGGTGCGTTATTCAAATATATGTGAATTTCTTCAGTGAGATCTTAATAAACACGTTGTATGATTATTTTTTAGAAACGGCAACAAGTGCCTCAGATCCGCTCGCGCGCACTTTCCTCGATTAACTTTCTCATTTACAATGCGAGCTCTGGTTGACCTTTCCTTTCTATGGCGCTCACTTTGAAAAGGGTCAATTGACAACAATTCAAATTCATATGGTTTGGCCCGGTTCGCTTAAATAGAACTAATGTTGACTTTTTTCGGTCGAATATCATCTCATATGGTTTGCCTGAATTCGTACTCGTTCACTTCGAAACTTGTAGAGATAATAAACAAATACTCGTAAATATAGTTTTCTGGATAGACAGACCAAAATTTTGTACCAAGCTAAGCAAATCTTGTACTAATGAGACTGGATAACTGTTAAACGCATACTTAAATTATACTGCAAATTGACCTTACTCACTCGCGGGAACACCGCCTAGCGAATTATTATTTGGGTGTAATCTTTTGTTAGCTGGAGGTATGATTCCAGTTCGACTGATCAAAACGCTGTGCCCTACCTCTTCGCCACTGTGCTGTAACTGACGAATTGCTCTACGGGCAGTTTTGGTTTCTTATTCTATAATAAATAATAATAATAAATTTGTCGGACAAATTACACAGCGCCATCTAGCCCCAAAGTAAGCGAAGCTTGTGTTATGGGTACTAGACAAATGATAAACATACGTAAATACATTTTTTTTTGTAAATACATACTTATTATACATAGAAAATACCCAGAACAAGACAAACAGACATGTTCATGCACACAAATGTTTGTCCTGTGTGGGAATCGAACCCACGAGCGTTGGTGTCAAAGTGACGTAACAACGCGTTTCACCACTGCGCCACCGAGCTCGTCTATCTATCTATAACTTCAGGTCAAGTCCCTTGCTGGGCAGGCAGAGAGAACCGAGCGCCATATGACTCTGTCCATATGCACCACACTCGCTTCTTTAAGATTCTTAGCTTTTTTCATGTACGTTAGCCGGTTTTAGATCTCCTGACACTGTCTCTGATAACACTCGATCTATTTGGTCGTGGTACGTTAGTCTAGACCTTCCTCGGCACCTATATTCGCCTACTTTCGCATTGTACATCTGTTTCACATTTCAGCTTTCTTATTGCCACTAAAACATCGTGAGCTACGTACACAAACAACTCTAAGTTTGAAATATAAGTCGAGATCACTTACATCGAGCCACACGTTAAACCTATTATGCCTACAAATGTAATCACTTCATGAATATTAATGTATGATGTATTGCTAGTATTAGATTCGTTTCACTCTCGCAACTGCCTAGATTTTTCATAACGATGCTTCAAATGAAAAATAGAAATTTGTAATAACGCAAAAAAAAATATAAATGTAAATAGCGCCAAGTCTTATTGCTCGTAAAAAGTGGTTGTTGTAAATCTTTATTGTACTTTAAATAAATCATATATTCATACAAATAATAAATGAGTTAAATCCTTACGTCGACCTAAGTTTATATCAAGGCACTAACTATTTCGTCGATCGATTGTCTTCTAAACAAAATATGCATAAGAACTGATGAATACTATTTAATTACATTTCACTTGGATATCCATGTTGGCTCGCAGCTGTCGGTTCGCTAGGCAATCCACCAACTTTTTAAAGGCCTAATAACATCAGGTAACATTGCTTTTCTGGGACAACTTTATTTGTTTATAACCTAATCCCTAACTCATAAAGTTGATATTTGACACAAAAAATTTGGGTTTAGGTGAGTCTCACTGAATTTTGTGAATGGAGACTAAGTGAACAAATAGACAAGCGGCAATTCAATTAGACAAGTGAGTTAGTTTCAGTTAATTTTTTAGATACATTCGTTGGTTTGTGTGTTCGTATACGTACACAAACTTTGGAGTTAGTATAAGACAAGAGTCAAGGCAATCAATTCGGCAAGTAAATAATGCGTTAGAGTTTGTTCGTACTAGACTTGGCGGTGGCACTGCTGCGTCTCCACATGATAACTTATGTAAATGTGAGAGTCTCGAAGACGTGTTACTGCAGTCAAATTTCAATTTCAAATTTATCATATTCTGCTATAGAAAACACCTATATTTGTAATAAATCACGCACTATTAATTAATAAAGGAGTCGTTGTAATTTCTAATAAAAACTTATTTGCGTATTTACTGATTTTAATGAAACAAACTCTCCCTATTTATTTTGTACCTATTTACTTTCTAGAATATAGCGTTCATTTGATGCCAATAAACTATTTCGTTTAAATATTAGTCTTTCTATTTATGGAGCGTGTTAATTGAATTTGAAATTGTATGTGACTTTTGAAAACATGACTTGATCAACAACCATGACTAATAAAATATAAAGTTTTATCTTTAAAATACAGTTAATATGATTCGAATCATCACTTCGCAGTGGCTGCATTAACAATCGGACTAGCAATGAGTGAGCGAAACTCCTTGTTTTATCCATCCATGGGTTTTATAAATCTCATCAGGTCAGGCGACGTAAGCTTGTTTGTCCCATCTTAGTATTGTATTATATACACTATTACTTACATATACTATATTCAAATAGGCAAAATATTAACCACCGTAATATTATTAAGCCGATAGTAATTCTGTCTGAGTATGTGTGTTGTTATATTTTCGTAACTAAACTACTGAACGTAATGAAATTTGTCAGAGGTACGACATAACGGGATCCCCATTCGGTTCTATTACGTCCTCCACGTTATAAGATGCGGCAGGCAAATGACAACTAAGTACTTCCCGAAGCGCGCTGCTTCTTATTAAATACAGATGCGTTTAGTGTTATCAAAGCCGTTCGGATAGCATGTTAGGCGAACCGTAGCGTAATCAGTCCAAACGTTGGCACCCACCCAAAAATTGACATCCTTACGTGTATAGACAAATAATAAGTTTGACTGTGGATAGAATGTGCCAATAGTTGGGTTTAAGCATGTGGGTACTTTTTTTTAATTAACTAATTCTTAAGACTGTAAATAATGTATCGATAAACAGTGTTTTTTTTATACTACGTCGGGAGGCATACAAGCATACGGCCCACCTGATGTAAAGCAGTTACCATAGCCTATTACCGCTTGTAATATATTAAGTATCACTCGCGCGATGGCTCCTCTGCTGCTTACACAGCAACTCCTTAGGAGCTCACTGGCGACCTCACTGACACGCAGGAACACAACAACCCTCGTTGTTATTTGCGGTTTTCTGTGAGATGCAGGTACTTCCTAAGACGGCCTGCTTTGATACGCCC
This sequence comes from Pyralis farinalis, assembly GCA_947507595.1. Lineage (NCBI taxonomy): Eukaryota > Metazoa > Arthropoda > Insecta > Lepidoptera > Pyralidae > Pyralis > Pyralis farinalis. The sequence goes on along the minus strand of OX382266.1, from coordinate 17,460,395 downwards.
TACCTCTTATAAAATGGTTATTCTATTTCATTTGTAAATAAGTACGTGATTTAATTAATCATAAGTTTCACTACTCTATCTGTGAAAACGGCGATATCGCTGTAGGGTTTTCACCGGTCCGCCATAGCGAGCTTTCTCGCTCGGTATATCGCGAGAGTTTAGATAGATATACAATAGCACCACTCTCTATATATTATAACTAGTTTTGGAGATGTCGAATAAATATTTAAAGACAGTTTAAAAAAGATTATTTATATACAGACTAGATTAATTTATATAATTATTATGTAGACGAGCTCGGTGGTGCAGTGGCGAAACGCGCTGTTACGTTGCTTTGACTGTGTTAGCAGGAGATGGCATCGCGCGAGTGATACTTAAAGTATTGAGAGCGTACATAAGCTACAGTAACCACTTTACACCATATGCTTGTATGTCTCACGACGTTGTATAAATAAAAATATAATTTACAGTTTAATAAAAGTCTATTCATCATCATCCTCATTTCATCCCGTATTCGTCCATTACTGAATATCGGCCTTCCCTTTAGAGAGCCATGCATCTCGATCCTGTGTCACCTGCATAAAAAGCTGCGTTTGCCCTGTGACCTCGGGGTAAGAATAGGCCACCCCATCTCAACCCTTGGGTGCTGTAAAAGGCGATTAAGGGAAAGATTCAGGAGACAGGAAACAGCTTACCCTGCGTACATGAACAACTTACTGCGATTGCCAACCCCCCTCAAAAACATGAGTACATGAAAATAAAAGTCTATTACGAAACAATTAGAAGATTTAGAATGGGTTAAAACTCGGTTCCTTACATTCTATTACATTGCAGATTACGTTTTTTATACGTCGGGACTCGGGAGGCATATACGTTTACGGCCCATGAGCTAGGAACGCATGCAACACAGGTAATTACACTCGTGCGTTGCGACCCCGCTGCTAACACAGCAACTTAGGAGAATACGCAAGGACACAACGACCCTCCAGGAAGTTGTTATTTGGCTGTGATTTTCTATAACGTGGGAGTACCTCATACTCGGGCTGCTTTGAGGCGCGTTACCTTTTAAATACATAGGTTGACCAAATAAATGCGCGATACGTAATATAAAAATTGAAAAATAATTGAGTGTTTACTTGTAAAAAAATCCTTTTAACAATACCTAAGTCAGTCTTTTGTATCCTTAATTTATAACAACAACACAAATTATTAAAATATTTTCACAAATAAATTCCGTTATCTTCCATATTTTTAAACTACAATTGAAAATTTGAAACAAAAGAGTGAAAGTGCATCTTAAGTGCGCTTGCGCATCGCATTCAGAGCATTTTTCAGTCGTGAGGAGAGAGGGAGAAACGTAAGAAAGCGCCAGATCGCGGGCGAAGGTATAGTAAAATTTGAAAGCGCTACACAATAGCGCGTTGTCGAAATTGGAAAGTTGAGTGGCGCACGTCCATTACATAACAGCTCTTACGGGCTGCGCCGTGACGCTGACGAAAGGTACCATGTGACGTCACCGGCATGAAAGTGCATCGGCCGACGCCCCTCCCGGCGCCGCCGTGCACGTGCGTTGCAGCCAGCGCTGCGCTTCCTGCATCAGAGGACTTTCTATTGGGAAACCGCCACGCTAAGCACTCGACTTCTCTCCTATTGGGAAATTCGACTCTCACGCACTGCGCCACGAAACAAGATGCATCTGATTGAGCAATGATGCAGTCAACTTCACAGTCGCTTACACAACACTCGCACACGACGTTTCGTTGTCGGTGCACCGTATGTACAGGCGAGTTGTAGTCGTGGGTTCAACGTGCACTTGAGGCGCTTATTTAAATCAATATATTTATTGTATCGCAAGTACTTACACTTTTGAAACGCCCGGTGACTTGTGAAAAATTCTGCAACAAGAAAATCATAATTAAGTTTTGTTAAACCCCTATAGAGTACATACAGGTTGTATAAAGCCAATCCCAACTCGCCTACAGGTGATGGACGGATGGATTAGCAAATGAGGCTCTGGCGAAAGGAGGTAGGACACAGATAATAAGTACCCCGATTGGAGAAGTGAAAAAGTGTTCTTATGGAATAACGCAGCTAAATAACAATTTCCTGGTGTACTATTCGTGTTGCCGGGAGTGAATAAAGTCACGCAAGTAGCTGGTAAGCTACGGTAACTGTCCCACATCATATAATAAAACAAGGCCGATCAATGCGAGTCCGACTCAAGCACCGAGGGCTCCGTACATGTCCTTCACTGCATAATTAAGTTTGTTTTCGACACTGCTAGTCAGAAACATTCTATTTTTCGTCACTTCTACCCAAACCTGACCTAAATTTGACCTCAAGTTAGTCCAAACCAGATTCGTTGTAACGTAACTAAATGTGAGTAGTTTGTGAAGGAAAAATCATTTACAGACGACTTTCGAAGGCTTCTTCTAAAAACTGTACTAGTTATAAAATATATATTCTGGAAACTACTCAACCTATGAAGTGGAAATTTTGCAAGTTGGTAGTTGACTGGTACGATATGTCCGTTAGAAACAGATACGCCCAGACGAAGTTGCGCGAGATCCAATTGTTATTCTATATTATCTTAATATATACCTAATGTCTCATCAACCGAAATTATTTCTGCTATAGAAATAAAAACAATCTTTGATGCATTACATTCAGAATTAGTTTCAACTTTCCATTATTGACATAATTAAACAGGCAAACACGGTAAGTACATTTTTCTCCTCTGTATTTCAACCAATTTCCATTTACAGACCGAAATTTATTACAACCGAGAAATTAAATCTACATAAATGAATACGAAAGGTCAATTATTTCAGGTATTGCATGCATTCATTAGGGTCCCATTTTATAGCAATAAAAATCATTAATTGACTAAACACAATTTCATTATATATTTTTTACCTTAATTTAGGGTTTTAAATATACAGAAATAATAAAAAAAATGGAAACAGTAGAAAAAATAATGTTCGCGGTCGAATATAAAACATTGGGGCGAACACTAATTGACATAATTCGTCGACATTTTAATTGGTCATACCCTCCCAACAAAGAAGAGAATTGGATGAACTTTCTTGGATACAATTTACTCCATTCATACAGATCATAGAATCCCCATGTAATAAAAAAACTTTACATTGAAATGATGAAATACTAGTTAGATAATATCATACTAGTTATATAATTTAAGTTACGTACCATATAGTAAATTTGATATACATTATTAAAATCAATTGTGTATCCATTTGTACTCATTACAAGCTTGAAATCAATATAAGCTGCCTTGACACTGTTTGCTTTTACAGACCAGCGGATGCGTGTGTCACTATAAAATGTAGCACAGCGATAATAACAATAATGGAGAAAATGGATTACTTGACCACATATGAAAAAGATATTTGCGAAATAAATTAAATGTAATGTTTTAATATATGATGTATACGATGCCGCAGTGAAATACATATGTTGAGATATTATATATTAGTTATATGACCACAATAGCAATGTATTTCATTCATATAGCATTTGCCATACAAATGTCACGTTGATTGGCCAATAAGTGAGAGAGTTAAAAAATTGAGGTCTTAACGCGGGACGCTCCTCAAAGGAGTTCATGGTTGAATGGAACATGTACAGTATTCAAACACACATAAATACTTAACCTATACCTTCACTCGTCAGCGTAAGGTTTAAAATGCCATGGCCCATCGAAAGAAGTTCCTAATTGCGAGATTGAGAACGCTTACGAATAACTAACGTATTAATCTTTATAATCTTAACCGTACGGTACATTTTTGTTTACAACACAGCGACATTGCAGAAGTAGGTTGAGAGAACGCAAATCTAGATAGACCCGTATATCACAAGATTCATTAACTCATCAACGTTCCAGTATGTGATTTCGAATTGTGAACTGTACATGTACTACAATAAAGCGTTTTTTCGTTCATTTTTTGTTATTATGTTAATGTTACATAAGAAGTAATATACTGGACAGACATTGATCACTGTTTCAGGAAGACATAAAGGGTCTTCTTCAAAAATCTTATGTTTTATTAAGAATATTTCGATACTTTTAAATTTTTAACATGGTCGCTATTAATACCTGCTACGTATGAGACCCCGCGGCGGGTAGCATTACATGTGTGGTGGAGGCGCAATGGTCGCGTACTGTGGGCCGATTCTACTAAAAACTGCAACTGCACTGCAGCGCGGCGTGTGTCAAAATACGTACATTTTGACGTTTCGGTATTCTGTTAAACGATCTGACAGCAGCGACGTTGCAGGAATATTGCAGTAAATGAATCGCTATTCTGTTGAAAAACCTGCACTGCAACTGCACGTTTCCTGCAATATAATGGTATTCTGATAAATTGTTTTGACATTTGTATACCGGTGACAGATGTTTTGAAGGAGTTTACTTGCAGTTTTGTTAACGTTACTCTTGAGCAACTTTTGCGAAGTGAAATTAATATTCTGAGGCGGTGAATTATATTTGCTTTGTTTTGGGAGATGTTTGTGGATAAATATAATTAAGTAAAGCTTCTTTTCGGTTAGAAATACCTCCACTCCGGCAACCAAGGTCAATAGTGAAACTATAGGAGTCAACATTAAATAAAAATTCAGTTTTATTAGATTGAAATGTGGCAACATTTCAGGTTCTAAGTAGTTTACATGCAGGATACGCGCAGTTGCAACCTAGTTGCAGTGCCGTTGCAGTGCAGCATACGCGGAGTTCCAGCGCAGTTGCAGTGCAGGAAATTTTAGTAGAATACACCTATCGGCACTGCACTATTCCTGCACGACTCAAGTGACAGGCGTAAACGTGCAGTTGCAGTTATTTAGCAGAATTGGCCCACTGTCGGTTCCAGAGAAGTTTTCGAGCGAGACCTCTTAAGTTGTGGAATGCCCTGCTCTTAACTCCCTGCCGAGGTTTTCCCTATGGATTACAAAGTGAGGTTTTTCAACTTTTTTTTAATGGTTTTTACAGTGTAGGTAAAGCAAGAGTCATGCCTCTAGTGTTAATGAATGGCATTGTACAGGTAAGTGCAGATCACGCTAACACTCGAAGTTCTATTGTAACTCTTACAACGTACGATATAAGATACTCGTACAAAGGTCAAATTGTCAAACTTGACGTGTACTGAGCTGTACACAATGGACAGCGCGGCTAGGACAACGTTCTTAATTCTTAAAATGTGTGAGGGCGGAATAAACTTCTGGAATATAAAAATATTAAAATTCGGATTTATACAGAATAACCCACGGCAAATAAAAACTTACAATAAAATATAAAGATAAAAATTCATTATTTTCTATTTGGCACTCGCGGGCACGTAGACGTCGTCGTGCATTATTAAAATAAAATATTAATGCAATTTTTATTTAACTTTCCTTATCTACCAGCAAAAATTTTATTCAATAAATTTTAAATTATGTAATTGGATAGAGGTACATCTGCATACACGACATATGCCTAAAAATAAATGATGACAAATGCTACGTTAAAAATAATGCCATTAATTGTCCCAGAAACTGTATTATTTAGAATATTAAACCAGTGACACAGAAAAAATCTACATTTGATTAGTCTAATTTGTAGGCCTAGGTCATTGCACGTTTCAGTGGTAAGATTTATAAACTTAAAAGGTGGCAAATAAGCGTACGGGCTGCTGGAGGTGGTAGGTAGTAACAGTTGCCTATGGATGTTTGCAATACCAGGGGCGTCACGGGTGCGTTGTTGACCCGTATGCCTACTTCATGAACCTATGGAGGACCAATGATACTGCTACGGGTCGGTGGATGGAACTCGCAGCTCTTTTTGGCTAGTACGTGGATCAATATCGCGGCACTTATCGGCTTATTGGTTAATAAGCTCCAATCGCAGAGATATTTAGGCGCTAAAACACAACGTTTTTATAAGTAAAGCAAAGGGGATGAAGTGTCTGAATGAATGCAGTAGTGCTCAAGCTGTCAGATGTCGATTTGCTCTACAGCGTATTACACCATATCTGCCATTGCCAGGAATTGATCACACTCCTTTTTAACCAACTTACTTCGGTTCGGTCGAGCAGGTTCTCAATTCGGCTGTATTTTTTTTAAATGTTTGTTACTTCATACCTCTGTCATTTATAAACCGATTAGAAAAAAAAATATTTGAAAGAGTATATAGATTGGTCTTATTTTTTTTCATATCATAAAATTCAGTTCTGTTGAGTGGGGTTCATGAAGTTTGAGAAAACTCCTCAAATATCATAGGCGTATATAACGATTTCGGTATTTATAGCAAACAAAAAAAATATATCGAGAATTCGCATTCAGAAGTATCATTTGTTTTGTTAAATAGAGCTGATAAAGATGGCCATCGAAACTTTTCAATGTTAAATCGAAGACAGATTACGTAGCTTTATCATTTCCATCACATCTGTCGTCGTGTGGCCGATTCAATAATTTATTGCCGTTGTTTTTTTGTTATATTTCGAACAATCATAGGCAACGACGGCCACTTTACATCAGGTAACTGTATGTTTGTTAAACTAACCGAAATAAAAAAAATCGGCCAAGTGCGAGTCGGACTCGCGCACGAAGGGTTCCGTTTTACCCTTTGGGTACGGAACCCTAAACAACATAACTATCGTTAAGACATATGGTAACAGCGAGCTCGTGGCGCTGTAGTTAGTAATGCTTCTTTGACACCAACGCTCGTGGGTTCGATTCCCCCACAGGACAAACATTTGTGTTCATGAACATGTGATTCCCCCACAGGACAAACATTTGTTTGCATGAACATGTCTGTTTGACTTGGTCTGAGTGCTTTTAAGAGAGGTAGAACGCATCAAAGCAGCCCGTCTAGGAAAGTACCCCCACCTCACAGAAAACCGCAGCAAAATAATAACTCCCTTGAGGCTTGTTGTGTTCCTGTATATGTGAAGTGAGGTCACCAGTAAGCTCCTGAGTAATTGCTGTGTTAACAGCAGAGGTGATATCGCGCAAGCGATACTTAATGCATATATATTGCAAGCGTTTATAGGCTATGGTAACCGCTTTATGTCAGAAGGGCCGTATACCTCCCGACGTTTATATAAAGAACAAGCACAGCCAATTAAAATAATCACGTGAAAGCAACTAAAGCCATCCTGACCAAGTGTTATGAATACGAAAATTCATCTTTCACTCCTTACACTGTTGATTTTGATTAAATTTGTATCGCGTTAGTTTGACAGACACTGAAAGATATGATAGCATGGTGAAACATGACATAAGAAAGAGCGGTTAGTACACTTTCTATTGGAGCAATGAAGAAAAGGGACGAGCAAAAGTTACGATTGCACAGATGACCCGTACGGTAATATTACCACTGCCACACCGTCAATATTCCCACTACCACACCGTCCATATTACCACTGCCACACCAGACAAAAAATTCTAATATTCCTCAGCAATATTGGGAATATTGCCGATCGGCACATAGAATCTGCAATGCAATAAAATCATCAACGGTACAAGTTTTATGACCCATTTTTATTTCGAGCACACACTTTTAAGTAGGGTCGTAAGAACACTAATTAGATACCCTCAAATATGATCATGATCAAATATCGAATCAAGAAATCATTTGAAAGTGTGCTATTGAATTATTCAATAAGCAAAGTGTGTTAAACAAAAATAGATGTTGTTTTAACTTGTATTTTTAATGTATCTAATGACTGTTTCGGTACATTTACATAAGTGTATGTAGGTACTCATTTATTTAATATAAATGTAATTACTCATTTATTTTTTTGGAAATAATTATTATGACTGCAAATGTACACTGCATACGGCCCACCTGATGTATAGCAGTTACCGTAGCCTAGGAACGCTTGTAATATATTAAAATATCACTCGTGCGATGCCTCCTCTGCTGCTAACACAGAAATTCCTTAGGAGCTTACTGGTGACCTCACTCACACGCAGGAACACAACAACCCTCTAGGGAGTTGTATTATTTGGAGCCGTTTTTCTGTGAGGTGGAGTATTTCCACAGACGGGCTGCTTTGATGAGCCCTACCTCTCTTTAAACCTCCAGACGAAGACACACAGTCATGTTCATGCACACAAATGTTTGTCTTGTGTGGTAATCGATTCAAACATTAGTTAGGTAGGGGGTCAACGTAGAGCAGAAAATATATAGGCAAGGGGATCTACGGGACAAAAATGATTGAAAATCTATAGCGTAAGGCAAATAGTACGTACGACTTTCTCGTGTTATACTTTTCACATTGCATCTATGTACACTTATAGATTTAACAAAGGAAAAATATATTTTGGCAGTCATTAATAAACTTAAATATTTTTGAAACACAAATGATTACAACCGGTTAAAGGTAATATGACTACAAACAGACATGTTGATGAACACAAATGTTTGTCCTATGTGGAAATCGAAGCCACGAGCTCTAGTGTCAAAGCAGCGTTACTAACCCCTGCGGCAACGAGCTCGTCGACGTGTGCACTTACGGAATATTGTTTTATTCACCTTATGCTTGGTGGAGTAGTGGTAGTATAAAAATATAATGACAGAAATTGAAAGTGCAATTTAATGGAACATATTTTAAAAAATATCAGAAAATTATTACGTCGGATTTATACAATTCATATCAGCTCGAGTTTGAATATGAAATATTTGTTTTTAAATAGTGATGCAGTGTACTTTGATATTCACACATTTTTGACACTGTTTACCCCGGGACAAAATATACTTTGTCCCGGGGTAAACAGTGTCACCGTGTAAAAAATAAATTTAAATAATTCGTTTAGTATTTTTTTTGTGATTCTTGCTCAACGACAACCAAAAAAAATGTGTGAATATCAAAGTACACTGCATCATAGGGGGCCTATTGCACAGAACAAAACTAGGGTAAGGGCGCGGGTAGTAATGTGATATAATACATATATTTCGTACAATTTGTTTAATCTAACATTCAGGTTTTATAAATTTTTTGACGCTTATGTTCATGTTTGTTTCACTATTTGTTAATTAAATACAGTGTATAGAGCTAAATACGCTTACATACATTTCTGATGCCTTGCCAACCTTGTAAAAATCTCTTCACGCAATTTTAAGGAGCCTATGCATAGGGATTACAATATGATATACGCTAATATATATAACACTAGTATAATAAGATAACATTATTATGTACAAATAGTATACTTAGCGGACCCACAAGACTTTGTCCTGCCCGAAACTATAAAAAAAAAACAAAAGGCCGGTAGTAGGGCCACGTAGGGTCCAATTGTAAACATAAACCGTTCAGAGATCCACTTAAATACACACAAAAAAATTCATCATAATCGGTTTAGCCGTTGTGACATACACACATACGGAAGAATTTCATAATAAAGACAAAGCCGACCGTGTTATATCAAAATGTGTTGTCAGGAGCCTTAGAAACCTTGAAGAGAGCTAACGTTTACGCTTCTTTAACATAGTGAGGTGTGTAAGGATCGAGTCTTCTGATTATTCTGATCTTGTATACGGGGGACACGGCACAGTACTAAGTACACTTCATTTTTGTACTTTGCCTACACATGAGTAATCTTGTGGTAATCCATTACTTATGCTTTGCTTTTCAAGGAATTAAATCATTAACACGGATTTAGCTAAAAATACCTACATATTATGTGAAATAATTTCCCCGCAAGGACTTAAATTATTCTTTAATACACTAATTTCATCCTAAATTCTCAAAAAATTATGGATATTTAATTAACAAAAGTATCCATCGTAAAATCGTAAAAGTAGCCATCCATAAGTATGAAAATTAAGCTAATTATCTATAATAAATACTAAATAATACTATAATAATAAAAAATAGAAACAATTTTCACAAAAAAATTGTCATTTTATAAAGTTCATGTTTTTAAATGCAATTTCGGAGTGAAGGTAGGTAACCTTAAAAAAAGGTACCTTAAAATTTTATCAATTCACATTACAGGAAAGTGCTGAAGGAGTGTCTGTTTGTTGCCCTTTCTACGCTACTTTCGACTAAGCTGCTGAAAGCATTGTCATAGTATGACTGTTGGTTTAATTGTACTAAACTACGCAATTTGAGGTTGTTGATATATTTTTTATAGAACATTTTTCTCACTCGCAAGGGAAATAAGCGTACGGCCCACCTGGGTGTAAAATTATTAGTGCGGTCTAAGAACAATAGCAATATAATGGGTACAGCTGGCATGTTTAAATTCCCTCACCCACTCACAAGAACATAACAACAATCCGGGGAGTTGTTATTTGACTACGGTTTTCTATGTGGTGGAGGCACTTCCTCAATCGGAAGCTTCTTATACAAAAAATAACCGGTAAATGCCGACGTAAGTGAAAACCTAAAATGTATATTCATATATATATATATATATATATTATAGATATAGTGCTAACATTAGCATGTCGGTGACGAGAGGTTTATAGGTTTTTCCTCTATCAAAAATCGATTGACGCGCCTATAGAAGATTTCACGATAAAGGCTTTGGAAAGCTTTCGTAAAGCTGTCAAAGCTCTTAACAATTTCGTTTTCGGCATCAGGAGGAGGTGACCCAACATTCATTAAGATAAACATTTTAAATAAATCCCCAGCATTAGAAACTTGCAAAACTAGCTGTTGCAAGTTATGAATATCTAACATCTGACTACGCTACATTCTCGGACAAAGTACTGGCTGGTAAATTGCAAGAGATCTCTGCGAGAAATACGTTCACCGTCCTAGATGCGCGGTACTTTCGTTTTGAAATCGGCGCGCACAATTGGCCGTATCGAGACAGTGCGAACCAGCTGTAGACGAGGAGTAGCGGAACGCATTCCAGTTCAGCATTTCTAAACACTCGATTTCAAGCTTCTGGATAATGAAGCATCGTGTAATACGTCAATCATAATCTATGATTGACACTACCGTAAGTAACTTGTGATATATTTATATCTTCACGCCAGATCCCTGGCGGGAAGAGAGAACTGACTACCATAAGACGCAGTCCTTACGCATTTCGCCCGCTAATTTAACATTCTTAGCTCTATTCATGCAACCTCGCCAGTTCTAATAAATAACGACTAATTTGGTCATTTTTAAAAATCATCATAATGGATCTCGCTTAAAAAAGCTTCAAATTAGAGGTTCAATCGATCTTCTGTGTTTACAACTTTTTGGAAAGGTTTTCTATGAAAGACAGGTACGATGGGCAGACCCTTCAAGAGTTATACTATTCTAGTTCGACATAAATTGAGCATATTCCTTCATCATCTCATGTGAAAATAGTTGAAAATTAAACGTGTTTGTTCACGTAATTATACAGGGTTAAGTCTTTTGCTGGAGTCTCCATTTAAGCATGTACGATACCTGTGACAGGAGACTTCGCTCTTATTATATCTCAAATGTACTTTATTTTTAACTATATTGCATATGTGGCGGCGTACGTGTATATAAGTATATGACATACAAACACGCCATCATCACTAGTACATGCAATTCAACATATTTGTTAGACTTCTTTCAAAAACGAACAATAGTTCACCATCATTTTTATAGTAAAAGTCAACCTAGGGAGATTGTCTTACGTACGTGTAGCACCCTGTTTTATTTTATATAGTGGTAATCGATGTCTTAGATAATTAGAGATAGGGCGCAGCGATAGTATTAATAAAGAGTAGCGTAGCGATTAATAAAGAGTAACCAGACTTAACCTATGTTACAGAATATCATATTAATCAATAAGCTAATAGATTACTAATCAAGTTATTATGTTCCTGCGAGTAAGTGGGGCCACCAATAAGTAACTGAAGAATTCCTGCGGTAGGAACATATTCGACACCGTGTGAGTGAATTAGAGTTCGTCAGTGGTAACTTCTTCACGTCAGGAGCGTCGTATGTTTTTTATATCCCGAGCTAATGTGCAATAGAACAAATGCGGTGGTATTTTTCTTATCAGTACTTTTTAATGAAAAGTTAAGTTTTAAGCATGAAAATAGAATAAATGCGGTGGAGATGAGAGCATTGCGCAAAATTTGTGGCATAACGCTTGCTGACCGCGTTCGTAATGAAGACGTGAGAGAAAGAGTTGGTCTGAAAGAGAGTGTCGGTGTTTAGATAAGAAAAGGCGGGACGAAAGAATAACGAAGCAGATATACAATGCAAAAGTGGAAGGATGTAGGAGCCGAGGAAGGCCGAGACTAACCTACCATGACCAAATTGGTCGTGTTTTCATCAGAAGGTGATGTCAGGAGCCCCAGGAACCGGCGAACATGCATGAAAAGAGCTATGAATGTCACAGAAGCGAGTGAAGTATGTAAAGACCGCGTCTTATGGCGCTCGGTTCTCTCTGCCTACCCCGCAAGGGACCTGGCGTGATGATATACATACATACTTTTTAATGTTTTTGCCTAAAATTGCGTTTACTTTGAGGACAATTAACAATAGAAATAATGTTAAAAAATATAACCTAATCTAAATACAAAATTTGATCCAAAGCATTGGAGCCTTTTCAGAGATATACGAAATATATTGATGTATATACAAAAATTGCTCGTTCAAATATGTAAGTCGTATTAAAATCTAGGAAAATCTGAAGAATCTGGAGAAAGTTAGTTTCTGATCACAGTTTTATGCATCATACATTTAATTTGACGAATATTTAATGAACTGTCAACTTAAGATACACATAAATGAAAGGATAAACCATTTAACGCCAAGAGAAAATTAAATGCCACCCACTTCCTCGTAATTACGTTTCTCAACGTTACAACAAGGCAACGGTGAGGTTTCGAGAAATTGTTTACTGAAAAAGATTTTTTACTAAAGTTTTTAGGAAATTAGAAACAGACTTGGGTAATGCAAAATAAAAGAAAAATTGAAGTGCATCACTTAACCGTAGTAAAAAGATTGATAGTTTGAAACACTTGAAAAAACTTCTCGATCTTAGTTTCGTTTTGTGTGAAACCGGTGAACGAAGAAATCGCGCTCAAACTTCCAATTAGAGCGAAAACATTCAATTTCACGTTTAGGTTTTTTTTTACATTAAACACCAATCATTTTAAAGTTGACTTTATAGTTTAAGCATGTAGGTACTTAATTAATTTAATAAATGCATCGGCACATCTACAAAATTGCATTAAAGTAATTATTATATAAGTAAGATGTTATTTAAAGATCACATGAAAGAATGACGAAAATGTAGAAGATCAGCAGCCGCGTAACAGTTGCATAATTATTAAATTTTGAACTAATTATGAAGAAAAATCGTATAGTATTGATTGTACAGCATTAGTCATGTACTACGTAAATATATATTTTTTTATATATATAATATTTTCGGGGCTTTGAATCTTGAGGAATACTATATTAAAGTGACTGTTAAGTCGTAGGCACCAGATCAGAGAAGTGGTGGAGAGACTAGTTATTTCACAAGTGTTACTACAGGTCTACAATTGCGAATCTAGGTACACAAGCTTGTTCTTGAAGTTACATTATTTTGTTTGCTTTGTAGTGAAAATTATAGTATTTACGCAGTAATGTACGTATGTATTACATTCACGCCACCGTGAGGTAGGCAGAGAGAACCGAGCGCTATAAGACTCCGTTCATACACACCACGTTCGTTTCTTTATCTTCAATTCACAATTTATATAAATCAATTATAATATTAAGAATACATATTATATAGTAACAGTTGAATTATTTTAATCACGACAATGTCCCTGGATCGTTATTGAGTTCTTGTAAATGAGTTACCAGACAGATGTGCTGTTGTTTATTTGCCACCGACCTAGTATTAAAACGTCTATAGGCTACGGTACCTACTCGCTTTATTCAGGTGGACAGAATGCTTGTTTCCCATCCGACACGACCTCGAACAAGAAAAAATCGTTATAATATTACGTCATGTGGAAACGATCATCATACAACACACTAATAAACACTACAAATACGGGAAGCGTACTTTGAGACCATGAACATGCTTCGTTGTTTGCTTCCTATGTTATGCAGAAATATGATGAGCAATTAACTCGTTTAGTTACGATTCAATGTGTTGACAATAACACTCAAATTACCTAGCGAATGGATTTTTTTATATACTATTCAGTTAGAACAAATTGAAAAAATCCTATAAAATTTCATTACAGAAATTACGTGTCTTATTCATGAATTATAGTAGACGATTGCCAAAAACGTCTGTCCAATAGAAATATGAAAACGGGGGTATTAATGAGTGATTACAAAATTTTTATATATAAACATTTACAAAACGCCGTTAATAAAAATATTGACTAGCAAAACAAAATTTTCTTAACATAGGTAGGGAATTATAAAGTAGGGAATAAATTTCGAGTCTTTTGTAACGTGGATGGCTTCCCCAGTTGAAGTGCTTATCAAATGTCGCAGTAGCCTACCTCTCTTTCAAAATGCAAGTGATATGGTCATGGCACACGTAACGCTACCTTTTACGGTGAAACCGTGTCACGTTATGCCACGCGTCTCAAATATTTTGGCAAGATTTTGGTTTTTCTTTTCAAAAACTTGTTTTACTTGTTTCGTAAAATTTTTATTCATCAGGGACATTGCCTAAGGTGTATTTTCAATTGTAGCCACTGTAGCTATTTAAGAGATGATTCCTGAAGCAAATAATTTTCTAGTGACGAAATAAAATACATGCGCCTAAATGTAATAATTTTCGTATCTGTAAAGCGTGTAAAAGTAAGCACTTTTAAAACCAGTTTTATTTCACATGGCTGTATACTTATGCTTCCTTTGCGGTTTCATAATTTAAAAGCGTTTATTGAAATATTATGTATAAATATTATATTGTATTGTGCTTTATGATTCAATTAGATATGATGAATCATTGTGAATCGCTATTATAATTATTTATTTCTTTTATTAGCAAATGTACCTATATAAGAAATCTTTTGACATGACAAGTTGACATTTCTTACAAGTTCAAATTGTCGCTTTCAGGCCAGGTTTTAGATCAAGACATCCTAGATTTGTTGTCATTTTTTAAACAACTGTAACAAAAATATACCGCTAATAGTTTTTTACTTTGACAAAACCTACATCAGCGTGGCAAATTTATAAGTCTGTTAATATTAGAACTTCCATGCAAGGGTACGAACTACTCGGTGATGTATTAGTACCTATATTAGTAGTCATGATACTCTGCAGTAAGTTAACTGATTATCTATAGCTAAAGAGTTCAGCAATTACTAAAGCCTGACTGAAGATAGAAACGTTTCAATTACTAGTATCTCTACCGTATTTAAACGAATCATCAGACCAAGATCATCAATCTAATGGGGCTCTACTAAACTATAGACGGTATAGATAGACCATACCACAAATGAATAAATTAAATAGAATTCTTGTGAAACTTCGGCTATACTAGCTATATCGCATGAACATCGGTGATAAAGGTTAATAAAATTGTTAAGTTTTCCTAAGTTTATCTAGTAAATGTAGAGAAGCTATATATATGTAAATATATATATTGCGATTTTGTGTAATATTTCTATTAGAATAGCTGATGTGTAACGATTATCGTAGCCTATAAACGTTAGCAACATTGTGTTTGATCACTCCCGCTGCAGTCGTAGCACTTCTTCCTAATGATCTTATTTACCACCAGAAAAAATAATACCACCGTGATTTTTATTTGGCTTAAGGTCTTTTTTGAGGTGTAGAGGCTTCCTAACCTGGTCCCAATTAAACTTCATTATAGCCTACTTGTTTTGGCAAAGGCTTATTTACTAATCGGCCATATGAAGTACAAATTGTGCTTACGTCTTCCTATCCACCTGTAGAAGCAGTGGTTGGTTTAATAAGCGACACATGGTTATGTAGAAAAATCTGAGACGTCGTACATAGGCATTTCATTTATGCAGTCAGCGTGCGCCAGATTTCATAAGCGATCTCTCCACACCCTGATCTAGGTTAGGTGGTCGGCATCGGCGGCAGCGGTGGCGTATCGAGCGCGTCCGATGTTAACCTACATACGTCGCTGGCACACTTACTGCAACCAAGTTGGGGTCGAGAGCACCCGTACCCGTAAATTCGTGACCCAGCCCCCCTCCCTAGTGACCTCTAATCTGGGATCTAGGGCCGCTTGCCGTCTAACTTTATCAAATGAAGTTGTATTTCAAAGAGAAGATATAATTGTATGACCGAGATATTAGCATGTCAATCTCTCATCTTGGAATATAAAATAAGCACGATTAGCATACACGCAGATAAAGTACACTAGGCCGAAAAGAATTTAAAATGTAAATCTGTTTAAGTTTAAAATAAAATACCTTTTCAGGGTTCCTTGCCCGAATGGTGCCAATGGGACCATATTAAGGTTTCGCTATCATTCCACCGTCCTGGTCCACAGGGCTGTTTCTTTTGAAACCTAATAAGTAATAAGTAACCACTTGAAATTATCGTAAAGTGTGTATTAATATGACCGGTAAAAAACAAATAATAAAAAAAAAATAAAGTGATAAATTAATGAAAGTTTTCCTGTACAAAAAACGAACGTTTTAGGCGCGAGTTTTACTAACCTATTTTAGAAAATATGTAACTATACACTGTCCATCTATAATTAAACTTTTAACAGATAAACAACTTAACGAGTCAGAAAGAGATAGAATGATCTGTCAAAAGTAGCTTAATACTTAAATAATATCCGAGCGGTGACGGAGCTGATATTTTTTAAATTTAAAAAATATTTAAATATTTTATTTTTTATTTTTTTATTTTTTTAAAATATATGGAACCCTGTACGACATCTAGCGACGAGTGCTGTTACTTTTTCTGTTGATGGGAGTGCAATGCAGACTCTGCACTGCAGAGTGGCCGGCCATACGTTTTCCCATATGTTTTTTTTTCTAATTGGAACGATTTTGGACCGTTCTTCCTCACCAACGAACATTTAAATTTCAAATTAAAGGATACAAAACTACAATATGTTAGCTATTAGTGTGTCGATTTTGGAGTTTCTCACTATTACCGTCTAAACGCTAGCTGGATGACATCAGTCTAACCCAAACCGCAATTTTGAGGGTAATGTGGTTCCGCTGGCTATCGCAGCTCTGCCAAAAATCACAGCCCCCTCTCTTCACGTGAGTATCGTAAGAGGCCACTAAAGGATTTCCTGAGGTTTCAGCTTCTCAGCCGTTGGTAGGGTAAATAGCCGCCTGGTTGGCTACCATCGTACACACGGCTAAACACCCGTGAATCGTTCGGGGGACGTTCTGTCCGACGGATAATATACACGCGGCCCGCCAAGCTCTTCCTGGCGGAGACATAGATTCAGCGTCAAGCGGATATTGCAGGTAGCACTACCCCGGTTACGTGCTTGAGGAGAATTTCCTCGCGAAATCCGGTGTCTGTTCTGCCGTCTGCGCTGTCTAGAGGATTCCTCCTTTCCCGTACTCTGGGTGTATGTAAATCTGGGCCTTCAGACCGGTATTTACATGTTGGTATAGGCACCGACCGCATCACTCGGCACTTTGTGTACTTGAGCCGGGCGGTACATGAAGCGCAGGAGAGGTACTGCAGTGACGGTGTGTTTGGGGGAGTTTAACTCTCACGACGACTTCCAGTTGGGATCCTCCATAACTCACCATGCAGAAAGGACCGCCCACGCATTCGCTCTTTCGCACAGTCCAACGCAACTGGTAGACCAACCTACCAGAATACCAGATATCGCTGGTCAGGCGACCCCTCCCTACTGTCCTAGTGCTGACTACCCACCCTGCTGGCTACCGGATTGAGGTCAGGGCGCCCCTGGGCACATCTGACCACTGCCTTATGTCCAGCACAGTGACACAAGATCGATTCCACCACAACCCACAGAGGGTAAGCATCGTATCTAGCACTACTCGTCAACAGATTGGGACGGCATGCGCGACTACTTACTTTGCTTCCGTCCCATGAGGGCAGCGCTGTTTTAGTGAAAACGATCTCATGGCGAATGGTGCGGCCATTGTTGACGACGTTGAATACTATACTCCTCACTCCGATGCCGTCATCAAAAGCCGGAGACGCCCTTTGTTTTAATCGCGAGTGCGCTGATGTTGTTAGAACAAACAGGCATATCGCGCTTGGACCAGGGGTCGCGCCCTTAAAGATGTGAATATTAACTCGTTGAAGTCAGCCTACAATACCGCCACCAAGGTCTGCAAGAGGGCATAAGAGTGGACGCCCAGCGCGTTACACGAGTCGGCACGGAACTAGTGGCGCACCCTGCTGAGTCGCGTAACTACTGGCGATTAGCCAAAGCCGTGCAGGCCAACTTCTGCCAGCCCTCGCTGCCTCCGCTGAGATACCCCCATGGTTCACTGGCGCATCAGCCGCAGCAAAAAGCCGATCTTATGGCCAGCCTCTTTGCGACTAACTCCCGGATCGATGACTGTAGCACGCAACCACTTACGATCCCCTCCAGTAGAACCGTTATGAATGATATCCACATCAGGTAGCGCGATGTGCGTTTTAGCCTACAGTCACTTAACGTCCGAAAAGCAAGTGGTCCTGATGGTATCCCAACGATTGTTTCGGCAAACCCAATCCCAACGGCAAAAAAAATCACGTTTGTTGTATGGGAGCCCCCCTTAAATATTTGTTTTATTTCAATTTAATTATTTGTTCTTAAAGTGAATATATAACTAAATATTCTGTGAATATTTCAAGCGTCTGCCGTTATCAATATCGAGCAAAAATGAGCAAAAAAATCACGTTTGTTGTATGGGAGCCCCCTTAAATATTTATTTTCTTCTATTTTTTAGTATTTGATGTTATAGCGGCAACAGAAATACATCATCTGTGAAACTTTCAACTGTCTATCACGGTTCAAGAGATACAGCCTGGTGACAGACGGATGGACGGACAGCGGAGCCTCAGTAATAGGGTTCCGTTTTACCCTTTGGGTACATAACCGAGGCATATGTGCATAAACGAGGCATAAACAGCCGTATCTTTTGATAACGTTGACTTTCATGACAAGTTTCATTGTTTCACTGCTCGAATGCATTACAGACCTGAGCATTTGATATTAATTTCAGTTTGATAGCTCCATCCGTTCCAGAGAAAAAGGGTCTTGACAGACAGACAGACAGGCGGACAACAAAGTGATCCTATAAGGGTTCCGTTTTCCTTTTTTGGTACGGAACCCTAACAAAAGTCATCATATAGGTTGTACACTACAGACGAAGACCGTCTATGGTGTCTAGACAATGAAAAAATTACGTTTCGAAAAGTCTAGACTTAGAGCTCTATTACCTACATTTCAACAATCGCCCTGGAACTAATGTAATAATGATGAGGTTATTTTATATATCTTTGGTTTATAATGTCATTATGACATTGTGTACAATGACATCATAATATAACACATAATAAGTCTATAAGATCTAAATGTGATCAAGTGCGAGTTAGACTCGCGCACTGAGAGTTTCGTACTTGGTAGATGTTGTAGATGGATACAGTTGGATCCTTATCTCCCCGCATACCTATCAATTGACCGGTATTAATAACCGTCAAATAACGGAAAAAGGGTTTTTTCAACTACATAATTAATTATTTTGAATTTGGAACACGTTTATTATGTTAAAAACTTTTTCGATTATCAAATTATGATATGGAAGGGGTTGTTAAACAAAATGTAAAAAAGGGTATGGAGCCGTCGGTCATATTCAAGGCACGTCAAAAGCTTGGTATCAGCCGTATGCTCGTATATCGTACTATCGACAGATATATTAAACACTTCCTCTATTGAAGATCATAAAAGATCGGGGCGACCGCGTGCTATTAGAACTACAAAGGCTACTATTAAAGCCAGAATTTGACGAAACTCCATTAGGAAACAAAAAAACTATCGCGAAAAATGAAGATTTCCGCTAGAACTCTGACGCGTATAATAAAACAAGACCTGAATGAAGCTCGGCGCTTATTTCCGATATACAGGACAGCCCTAAATCAAACCCTACTGTGTTGTCTTTAGTGATAAAAAAAATTACACGATTGAAAAGCCACTACAAGGTGGTCATCATCCTGCGTCTGTAACGGTTTGGTAGGGCGTGTCTTACCAAAGTGCATCAAGAGACTGTCTTGGATCCTTTTGTGAAATCTCTCAGCAATACACTTTTTAAAAATATACCGTGGACTTTCCAGCAGGACTTTGTCCTGGTCACAAGGCACGAACTACCCAAGCCTGGCTCGATACGATCATTCCGGACTTTATAAGAGCTGAAAACTTGACCTCGTTTAGCCCAGATCTGAACCCTTAGACTACAAATTATGGTCAGTTTTAGAGGATGGCCTGCTCAAAACGACACGCCGACATTGTGTCTGTTAAGTAATCTCTGGAGCAAGCAGTGGCTAAATTTCCCAACTTGGAAACAGTGCGTAAAATTATAAATTCGTGGCCAGACAGATTAAAGGCCTATACAAAGCTATAGGTGGCCATTTTGAATATATTTTTTTGTTGAGACTTCCATTAATATGTACATGTAAGTTTTATTAAGAATATATTACATACTTCATAATAAAGTAAATGCATATTCATTCGAAACAGAACTTATGGCCGTACTAGCTATATATTTTTTGTACGTTCAACATATTCAATTATCTTCCCGGTAATATGTTGGAAAAAAGCTGCATTATAAATAGAAGTCACCGCCGCATTGGCCAGTTTTCGTTAAGACTAGTCATATACATTTTTTAATTGTAATTCTTCTCACTACATATGCTCCACATCAGGCGATCTAGGATTAGTTAACATAATAACATAAGTTCTTTCCAATTACGTTGAAAGTTGATTCCTAAGAAATTGCCAACTACATGACTCCCATTTGTCGTTAAAATCTAAGACGCGTTAAGTGATAGTCGTGACGCGTGTACCTACTGCTATCACCAGTATCACTTACCTACGCATAATTGACCCTTCCTTTTCTTATGCAATCCTTTTTTTATGCAATAAATGGGCGTGGATTTTCTTATCGATGTATTTTTTTAGGAATTTCTTACTTTCTTTTTATGCCATTATTGTAACTTAGGGTGTTACAAAAGATTTCCAGAGAACTCTAGTCGACAGTTTATAACGCGAAATAATTGAAATTACATATCAAATAAGCAGGAAAGCGAGAAATAGTAAACAGAGTAACAGCTTTTCATGGCGGGACATTGGCAGGCGGCAGGGAAAATTCCTTAAACATCATGCTCTACGATGAACTGACGCGTTCACACGTGATTAAGCGTCATCGGTGTGAACGTATGAATACGGTACTACGTGACAGAATCTAGAATAAGTAATAGGTATATACTAATACATAAGGCGGAAGAATTTGTTTGAACGTGCTAATCTCTAGAACTACCAATCGGATTTGAAAAATATTTTTGCATTTGATAGCCCAATTCTTGAGGGATGTTATAGGCTATTCAACATCACTATACGACCCTTAGAAGCCGAGAAAAAAGAAATTAAGAAAAAGCGGTTCACACGGGGTACATGATACGCGCGAACGAATTCACAGAGTGCAGCTAGTTGATAATGTGATCCTTTGTAAAATTCTGACAATGCAAGTTAGATCCTCAAAGGGTCGAGCGCTAAGCGTGACTCACAAGGAGCTTGAACACGAGTAGCATGCGACGTGCAGTGGTGCGCTCGGACCGCAAGGGTCGACGTCCGGCCCGTGTCGTTTACCACCAATCGATAACCTGATTTGCACAACACCACTTGTCATGATTCATTTGGTACATAACCGAATTACAAGCGTTTAATTGCTATTCCTATCTCGATCCGTTTTCATGTCCCGCGCCGCTGCCCGCTGGTGTTATTGACTCGTAATTTCTACGGTATCATAGATTCTAACGGGTAGATACTATTGCGTAATCAATCCCGTAAAAAAGGCTTAACTGTTGTGACTAGGTACATAGGGCATGGATGTGAGAAATAGTTAATCGTCACAAAATTATTTGGAAAACATCTTCATGGTTAACGTCCAAACGTTTGAAACTCCTTTCCTTACTATTGGAAGTGAAAATTGGTATTCTCCAAATTGACGTTAAAGAGGTCCTTTAATAAAACTTTGAATATTAGTAATTACTTTTTAAAAGATATTTGGTTTTGTACCAACTTTTTAGTGCCTTTGGCTGTAAGTCTACTCCGTCCTAAATAATCCTCTCAAATACTTAACCGAAATACTACGGGAAGTGGTCCCTAGTGAGGCAAGTAATATTTATTACACACATCGAGGATACGGTGTGCCTCTGCAATCACTTAATGGGAAAAACTTAAATTATATATATTTTCCATTAAATAAATAATGAATGAGAGACGCTTAGATGCTTTGTGTGTGACAGAGACTAAGCGCAAGGGGAGCGACACCGATGATCTGCCCGATGGGATGATGGCCCTATGGTCTGGTGTAGACCGGGACGATCATGCCAGTGCTGGTGTAGGTGTCATACTCTCCTCTCGCTTAGCCCCTGGTGTGAAAGATTACTGTTTGGTAGGGCCTAGACTTCTCTGGGTTCGTATAAAACTGGGCATCACGCGAGTATTTCTGGTTGCAGCATACGCTCCCGTAAGCTCAGCGTGTGCCCAAGAACTAGAGAAGTTTTGGGAGTCTGTGAGGGATGTTCTGGATTTAGCTGAAGGGAATGAAAGAGTGATTATGTGTGGAGATTTGAATGGATGGGTTGGGACCAAACGAGACGGCTATGAAGCTGCTCTTGGTCCCTATGGAGATAAGAGAGTGAACGAAGCAGGTAAGTCGATTCTAGATTTATGTATGGAACGAAACCTCCTCGTGTCGAATACTTTATTTCGTCACAAGGATATTCACACGTATACATGGAGACGGAATGAGCAAAAAAGTGTGATTGATTTGATTATAATTGATAGACGTCTCCGAAATACTATAATGGATACAAGAGCCTTTAGAGGTCCCACTCTTGAAACGGACCACTACCTGGTAGTAAGCCGGTTTGTGGGACTTTTCAAGAAGTGGAGGCATTGGCGAGTGCGTATCCCTTTCGGAGATCATGAAAGGATAAGGAGTGAAAAATTGCAAGATGAAAGTGTAAGGAGAATGTATGTACATCTGGTAAGCGAAAGACTTGCAAATGCAAGTCTTTCCGGCACAGATGTGGATGATTGCTGGAAAGTTCTGAAAGAAAGTATGGTGGATAGTGCAAAAGAAGCATGTGGATGCGCAAAGAGGCATAAAACATTGAAAGGGGATGCCTGGTGGGATGCGGAGGTTGAATCCTCCGTAGCAAGAAAGAGGAAAGCGTGGCTGGATTATGTATCATCTTTGCCCTTAAATGAAAGTATGAGAGAGAAGAAGAAAGAAATGTACCGTCAATGCAAGAATGAAACCAAGGCTTTAGTGAAAGAGAAGCGTGAAAGACAAATTATGAATGAGGAAGAGAGGCTGACGAGAAACTTCGAGGCAAATACCAAACTCTTTTGGAGAGAGGTAAAGAAGTCTCGGGGTGGTTCGTCGGCATCCAGTATGAACAAGATTAAGTCTAAAGCTGGTATCATTCTTGCAAACACTCAGGAAGTGTTAGAACGGTGGAGTGAATATTTTGAAGAAATGTACGAATATGCCTCGGACGCTGACAATGAGAGTGAGTCTGATGCTCACTCCGCGTTGACGGCGTCCGATGAAGGTATAACTATGGATGAGATAGAATGGTCGATACGAAGTTTGAAAAATGGAAAGTCTGCGGGAATTGATATGATTACAGCTGAGATGATCAAACTAGGTGGCACTTACGTCCGGGACGCCTTCTGGTACTTATGCAACCTTTGCTGGAGAACTGGAAGGGTCCCAATGGACTGGGGACGCGCAGTCATCGTACCCTTGTATAAAGGCAAGGGATCACGCATGGACTGCGCCAACTATAGGGCCATCAGTTTGATCAGCTTAGCAGCAAAAGTATATGGAAAGATAATTGAAAGGAGAATGAGGGTGAAATCTGACGAAATGCTGTGGGAGGCACAAGGAGGATTCCGAAATGGAAGGGGATGTACGGATCAAGTTTTCTCGCTCCGCAATATCGTAGAGAAGCATCTGGCCACAGACCAGAAGGTTTTCTGCGGTTTTGTGGATCTTGAGAAGGCATTTGATAGGGTTGTGCGAAAGGAACTGTGGTGCATATTGCCGAGATATGGGATTGACGGCTCACTGCTGCGTGCTGTGCAGTCCACCTACAAGGATTGCTCAGCATGTGTGCGAATAGATGGCAACATGTCACCCTGGTTTGATGTCAAAATTGGTGTCAAACAGGGTTGCATGTTGTCTGCTAGGTTGTTTATTCTGTATCTCGATAGTTGTCTACAGAGAATAAGATCGACGAATGTAGGATTACGTATGGGTGACCTAGTGGTGAACTGTCTGCTGTATGCAGATGATGCTGTCCTGTTAGCAGAAACACCATCTGAGCTGCAAACACTAGTCACAATGATGAAAGACGAATGTAGGAAGGAAGGCTTACTATTGAATGCGAAGAAAACAAAGATTATGGTATTTGAAAGAGAAGAAACCAGAACCAATGTAAGAATTACGGTAGATGATGAAGTGTTGGAACAAGTGAATGAGTTTGTATATCTTGGATGCGCTTTCAGCAGGGATGGAAGGTACACCGCAGATGTGGAAAGGCGAGTGAGTGCTGGGAATAGTGTGAATGGAGCGTTGGGAAAACTTCTTGGCAGTAAAAACCTGAGCCAGAAGGCGCAGCTGGCTATACACAATGCAGTGCTGGTCCCAACGCTTACTTATGGTAGCGAGAGCTGGGTATGGCAGAGAGAGCATGAAAGTAGGATAAACGCGGTTGAAATGCGAGCGTTGCGCAAAATCTGTGGTGTAACGCTTGCAGACCGTATCCGCAATGATGAGGTTAGAAGCAGAGTTGGTCTGAAAGAGAGCGTCGGTGTTAAAATAAGAAGAGGCATGCTCCGTTGGTTCGGACATGTAGAAAGAATGCAGGATGAAAGAATGACGAAGCAGATATACAATGCAAAAGTGGAAGGATGTAGGAGCCGAGGAAGGCCAAGACTTACCTATCATGATCAGATTGGTCGTGTTCTATCAGAAGGTGATGTCAGGAGCCCTAGAAACCGGCGAGCGTGCATGAAAAGAGCAATGAATGTGAAAGAAGCGAGTGAGGTATGTAAGGATCGAGTCGCGTGGCGCTCGGTTCTCTCTGCCTACCCCGTAAGGGATTTGGCGTGAAGTTATAGTAGTAGTAGTAGTTCCATTCAATTATATGGAATCATAATTACACCGATTTTTTAAAGTATCAACTTGTAAACTTGTAATAGTTTTTAATTACAAGCGATGTTTATCATTTAAATTCAATTTAGAATGATTAAAACTATTTATTGCAACGAAAATTTGCCTTGAATGCCGGCCGGTTGGTACGAGTATGTATATATGTGTGGTTGAACACTACAGGTCGCATTTCTTAATCTATCTTGATATTTCTATTTTTAATCGATGAAAAACTATTTCATTAGAACCCTATTGTTTTTTCAGGGATAACTCGTCATATAGTTTAATTGTTATAAACAATTACCTCAGTCGATTTTATTAGGTCGAATACTTCTAATTGATTTATAATATCGAGATTTGGCAATCGGGCGATTGTCATGATTGTAATCGAAGTTTGTAGATGCCCAGAGGATCTCCTCGATAATGATTATTAACCGTTAGTCAATCGAGTTTATGCTCGTTTGATTTGTTAGTGAAGCCATTGACAATTTTAGACCTTTATTATTCTCGAATAAAACGATGACGGATTTGTGGCTTTGTGCTGCACAGGCGGCACGCAATATCAATAGCTTGTATGGAACAGGTACAGGAATTTAACACACGGCAAGGCCCACGCCTGTGAAATTGTTCATGATGGTGTTCCCTTGGAAAAAAATTGGCACCATGTTCATTAAAGTTGAGAGTTCGCGAAAGAAAAAGGTATTTGAAACTGCAATTTACACGATCAATTTGATTCCAATGTGAGTGGACTAAAACCTTGCAATACGAGGCTTGTAGATTGAATCTCCCTATTATATGTAAGGTGACTGACATGCAGCTCTCGTTCTTGTTGATTAGATTAGATATTCAAAGCGCATGTATCATTGATGGGACAATGCAAGCGTCCAGGCGAGTTGAGTGCAATCCAAGGTCGACGCCCTCACAACTGACGAGTTAACAGCGGGAATGACCTGCCCCGATTCAAACTGCCGACCGCAATTGCAATGCAACCCAACTTATAGGAGATAGTGAGGAGCTCGATGGTATCGATACGCGTGTCACTTTAATCGAATATGCAGGTTAAGCAACGTCGACCCCAGACTACGAATGATGGGCGGTGTTGTATGGCTCGGAGGGGTGTTGAATTTTTGCTGGATTAAAATTAAACGCGTCGTTCATTTAGGAGCTGCCATGAAGTATATTGGAATGTAATTACAGACAAGACAAATGTCAAGTACAAATACTATAGACGTCGTGACAGATGTCAAGTACAAATATTAAAATATTATACATTTTTATTTGGCAATACCATGACACATTTAATATTATGTCAAAGTGCAGAGTAGGCAGGTGGTTAAAACGTTACAAAATATTATATTAACAGAGAGCTCTACCTAGAGCTTCGAAGAGCACGTTAAGCCTTCGGTCCCGGTAGTTCTCGATAGATGACAGTCGTTGATACAAGTCAGTGGCCTTCGTGCTGCTTAAAAACATTTGCTTCTGGCAATCCGCAGTTTAGCACCGTGGTGGAGTATGCTTTAAACACCTTCGATGAAGGGAGACCCGTATCCCTGCAGTGGGATGAGTAAGGGTTGGTGAAGTACTCGTGCAGTAAAAAATGTTGTGCAGTAACAAATCTAGAGGTTATAGTAGAGTCCTAGCTCTCACAAATAAAATAAATAATAGTCTAAGCAAAACTTGTACAATGGGTTACTAGACAACTGATCAAACGTATATACTTCGTATATATTTTTTAGACCATTCTTATAGTACTCGGAAAGCACCAGACAAACAGAAATATGCACACTATTTTTATTTTCTTGTGGGTGGGTAACTCTTAGTGTTAAATTAGGCATTGCTGGCTACTCGACCGCTAATCTCGGCAAAACAGAATGAATATTTAATACTACGCTTTACTTTTATTTCAATTTGGAGTACTTTTTATGTTAAAGAAGCAAGCAATGTGTGTAAGTAGCAATAAGCATATTCACATTGCCTCGAAGCACCACATTCGAATGGAAATCGAAAAGTTATCAATCAAAATGTATGGGATCTGAGTGAAAACTTTTCGAAATAGTTTCAAATATGGTTTTTCGAGTCACGCGGCGCGCGGTTCTCTCTGCCTAGTCTGCATGGGACTTGGCGATATGGTAGTGACAGTAAAAAATATTGTCAATTACATTTCCTCGGGAAAAAATATAGCAAAGCACCCTATTGCACATTTGAACTATTGCTCCGTTGTGACGTAAAAGAAGGACAAGCACTTTTACATTCATAATAATACTATATCTTTTAACTTTTTGAATATGTCTGTTCGTCTTGGTCTGGGTATTTTCTATGTATAATAAGTATAATAATTACAAAAAAAATGTATTTACGTATGTTTATCAGTTGTCTAGTACCCATAACACAAGCTTCGCTTACTTTGGGGCTAGATGGCGCTGTGTAATTTGCCCGACAATATTTAATTAATTTAATACTTACCTATATCTTCAGGTAAAGTAAGAGACTTGGCAGGGAAGGTAAAGAAAAACGTGCGTCAAATAACACTATCCTTACACACCCCTCTCGCTTCTATTAACATTGTCCAACGCATATGATTAGTATGCAGTACCTGGGCGAGCGATAGACGATAGCGAAGATACACGAAATATATTTATATATGGACAAATTGCTAGTTTAAAGTTATAGCATATGTTAATGAGCTAATGGCTCTCCAGAATGTTAGTGGTTATCGATTTAGCTAATTTACTATTAGTAATTGATGAAGCGTCTATGGGCGCTTCATTTATTACTAATAGTAAAAAAACGAAACTACCACCCATCACAATTTACTAAACTTGTTTCCTCTTCCGAAATCGCCAGGATGATGTGCATAAAAGCCAAACTAATTAATACAAAGGACATTTGTGATCACAACTAAAAGTACGTGCAACGTAACAAACTACCTAAAACCCCGAAATTATCGAACCACTTTTCCCCTTATAGGTTACGTAACTTATTAGTGGAAATGTTTTTTACTGTTTTAGAAATATGTAGTAAGCAGTATCGTTTACATTGAATAAGTACAGTTTTGTTATGTCCGCCTTTCTGTCTATTCGTACGTCTAATGTTACAACTATTTTACTAGCAGACCATTTGAGTTATAAAGCTCTCATTTGATACGGCTGTAAATGTTTATAACGCCGACAAATTATCAAGAAAAAAATATTAAATAAAATAAAGAATAGCTTCCCTGTAAATATCAATCTTATGAGGAGTAGTTAAAAAATTGTTACTTTTTTAGGAATACATCTGGGCGGAATCTGCAGGTGAGTTTAAAAGAATTACATGCTATGTTACCAGCATGAGGTATGACGCGCAGTATTCGACAAACAAATTGAAAGATAAGAATAAAATTGCAAAATTATCTTTATATACATGGTTTAATTGCCTTTACGATTAATTAGCCCCTTGAGTGCGACTAATACTTGTCCGGTTTTTTTCGATTTGCCTACAGACACGGTTCACTCTGGCACATCCATAAACACTTAACAAAAAGATAAAATAATCAACTATTAACAAAGAAAAACGTGAATTCAAATGAACAGTGAATTCTAAAAACGTGACTAAATAACGTTATTAAATCGGAATTAATATACCCAAGGATGCTACTTCTCGACGAAACAATATGACTAATTGTGTTATGTTTCCTATTGTTGGCATTGTTCAAATTGTTGGTAAAGTCATATTAACCACATACTTATTACTTTAAACGAAAAATTAATGTATGTATATCAATATATTTCGTTTATCTCGAAATCGGCTCTAACTGTTTTGATCAAAAGTATTTATTTAGCTAATTAAAGCTTTGCTTTTTAAGTTTATTCATAAAGGTGTGTCTCCTGAAAATAACCTACAATTTTATACAAAAATCTGCGGATAGTGTTGAAACACTATAATACCTTATTATTCGACGTTACTGAAATGAGAGCTCGATGGCGTCGTAGTGCGTGTCATTCTAACCGAACACGCAGGTTAAGCAACGTCGATCGCAGCCTGTCTATGGATGGGTTTATCTATCTCCAGTTTCTCCGGGCTCGGAGGGCACGTTAAGCCGTCGGACACGGCTGTTGTCGACAGATGACAGTCGTTAAGCTAAGTGAGTGGCCCTCGGGCGGCTTGAAAACACTGGCCTTTCCGCCAATCCGCATTTGAGCAGCGTGATGGAGTATGCTCTAACTCCCTTGGGTTGAAGGGAGACCCGTATCCCTGCAGTGGGATGACTAAGGGTTGATGTGATGATGATGATTCGACATTATAATTTCGCCCGCCATATGTAAGGTCTGTCTTATACGGTCACATAGGTCTCCGGTTCGAACTCCACTAACAGTATGCTCTTTTGCACGTTTTTGCCTATTTACTTCATATCGATAATTAATGATTACGCCATATGGGAAAAATTGGCGAGATAGTTTCTTATGATAATTAAATTTTTTATAGAAGCACTCGATAGCGCAGTGGTGAAACACGCTGTTACGTTACTTTGACACCAACGCTGGTGGGTTCGATTCCCACATAGGACAAACATTTGTGTGCATGAACATGTCTGTTTGTATTGGTATGGGTGTTTTTAAG
The DNA here is from genome assembly GCA_947507595.1 of Pyralis farinalis. Classification (NCBI taxonomy): domain Eukaryota; kingdom Metazoa; phylum Arthropoda; class Insecta; order Lepidoptera; family Pyralidae; genus Pyralis; species Pyralis farinalis. Next base: position 17,430,499 of record OX382266.1, on the reverse strand, counting down.
AGAGGTAGGACACATCAAGTATGATGAAGTACCTCCACCTCACAGAAACCCGTAGCCAAATAACTCCCTAGAGGGTTATTGTGTTCCTGCGTGCGAGTGAGGTCACTAGTAAGCTATTAAGGAGTTGCTGTGTTAGCAGCTGAGGCGGCATCGCGCGTGTAATACATAATGTATTGCGAGCATTCATAGGCTACGGTAACTGTTACATCAGGTGGGCCGATTGCTTGTACGCCTCCCGACGTAATAATATATTAAAAAATACTTTAATGAGTTGTTATAATTAAACTATGTGAAGATTAATTAGAAAATCAATAGGGTTATTGGGACAGTATTATTATCGATATAAAAAATATTATCACAATCGGTTAAAAAATTGCGAACACTACGTCAACCGCCGAACCTACATTATTTTTCATATTTGTATATCAAAATCAGGCAAAGGAAATGTAATTTTAAACTTTAAAAAGAAAATAGATGCAAGGATTCCCAAGAGGTTTTCCTATAGCATGTGGTTCTTTAGAAAGTGCGTGACGAGGTTTTTACAGGGTTGGCAATAAGTGTCCATAGGCTACGGTAACTGAACTGCTTACCGTCCTGAAGACCATACGCTTTTTTATACAACATCGAAAGGCATACAAGCATACGTACGATCCACTTGATGCAAAGTAGTAACCGAAGCTTAGCAACGTTTGCTATACAGGAAGTATTGCTGGCGCAAACCACTGCCTCTAACAACCACTCGTTAGGAGCTTACTGATAACGTCACTCACTCGCAGAATCACAACAAACCTCTAAAGAGGTTTTATTTGGCTGAGGTTTTTTATGAGATGCAGGTACCGAGACGAACTGCTTTGATGCGCCCTATCTCCTTAAAAATAAGATAAGCGTAATAAACTTGTGTATTTATTACCCATCGGAATATTACACAAAGAATCGCATGGACTCCGCCAACTACATCAGTTTAATCAGCTTAGCAGCAAAAGTATATGAAAAATTGTTGAAAGGAGAATGTGAGTGAACTTCATGGGATGCTTTGAAATCTCAGGGGACGGCATGTACGGCTCAAGTTTTCTTACTCCGTAATGTCGCTATAGCGCATGACCATGGCCCATAAGGATTTCTGCGGTTTTGTCGATCTTGAGAGAATATTTAACAGGGTAGTGCAAAAGGATCTCTGAGATTTTTTGTCCAGATATGGCATTGGAATTGACAGTTCTTCATTACGTGCTGTGCAATTCAGTTCTGAAGAATTTACAGCAAGAGGTGGATGGCAGCTTCTTGTACACTATTGGTATCAAGCAGTGTTGCGCGCTGTCAGCAGAGAATAATATCTATAAATGTATGATTGCAAACGCGTGACATAGTGGTGAATATGGTATCGTCCGCGTTATGCAAACAATGCCGTATTACTAACAGAATCACTATCTAGAATGCAAACATTACGTAGTCACAACCATGAAAAATGATTCTATGGAGAAAGGTTTTATAATTGAGTGCGAAGAAAAACAAGATAACGGTCTTAGAAAGAAAAGAAACCAGAACGCTAACAAGGATTAAGGTTGATGATGCAGTGTTAGAACAAGTGAATTATATTGTATATTATGGATATGCTTTTAATAGGAACGGAAGGTACACTGCTTACTTCGAACGACGAGTGAGTGTGGGGAAGAGTGTGAATAGACCTTTGGGGAAATGTCTAGATAGTTGGAACCTAAGCTAAAAGGCACAGGTCACTGTACATAACGTGGTGCCGATCCCAAGTTTAATACGTGTAAGCGACAGCTAGGTGTGGCAGAGAGCATGAACGTATTAGAAACGCAGTCGAGATGCGTCACAAAATTTTCTGACCGCGTTCGCAACGATGATATAATATAGTTATAATTACAAATATGTACTTAAGCCAAAAACCCGAATTTTGTGATAGACGCCACGATTCCGGATCGGGGACCAGTTGGTGAATAGTAGGCCGGATTTTTATCCACTGGGCTATCACTGCATTATATTTAAAAACAACCATTTGTTAAGAGTTTGAGATGTATACATCTATTCGTTTCTTGCTGCTACGAACAATTAAACGTAGCTTTGAAGCAAGGAGAATTACACGGTTACTTCCTCATATAGCAAATGAAGTAATAACGTTGTACCTATTAGCAATAATTGCAATCAGCGATGTCATGTATAAAATGGTCACGTCTTCTAATCAATGGCCTCAATGTCAACCATACAATCTGTATAATTGTAAGATATTCACGTACATATGTATTTATCACGATTGAGAACTGTTAAAATCCATAAGAATCTTGACCTAAATTTTGCATAACTTATGCGAGTAGTGTTGTGTGATTAAAACCTTCAAAGACAATTTTATCTTTTCGTTATACTAATATGGTGGAGAACAAACGTACGTAAACCTGTAAAAACCTCTTCACGTTTTTTATGAATAACCCCATATAATACTCGTAGTAGGTACTTAATATAGTCCCTAGGGAAAATTACGACTGGTAGCTCACTCCGCAACTCAAAGAGTTCTCGGTTGAAAACTATTCCATTCCAGTGTGGGAGGATGAATTTATTCAAATTACTTTTAAAAACATGATTATATACCGATTTTGATTGTCCGTACGAGTATAATTGACGATTCCATATAACGTTTGTGAAGATTTGATGATAAACCAAAAAATGTTGAAATATTACATTTTTAACGGAAGTATCGCGTGTTTTATATATTTTGTTGAACCTGACTTCGAAAGCTTTGCAGCTTCTATATATATATATATATATATATGTATGTATGTATGTATGTATATCTTCACGCCAAGTCCCTTGCGGGGTAGGCAGAGAGAACCGAGCGCCATAAGACTCGGTCCTTGCATACTTACTTACATACTTTAACATATATATATATATATATATATATATATATAGAGGCTATTGAAATAAGAAAACACCCCAATTTCAATAGAGAAGATGGTTGGCAAGTCCCACCTGCTTGGGATCCAGTCCTAAAAATAATCAAGTCACAAACCCAGAGATCCACTAAAAACGTTCGGACACTGTGACCGATTTTTGTGTGAATCGGAACATATATAATAAATCCATCCATGTCGATAGATGTAATAATTGAATAACTAATGAAAAACACATATCTCCTTAGTCTTCCTGCGACCACGGATGCTGCAAAGCGTTCGAAACGTCAGGTTCAACAAACTAAATAAAACACGCGATACTTCCGTTAAAAATTGTTTAATTCAATGTAACTTCAAATGTAAATTCAATGTAATTTAATGTAACAATCGCGAAAACCTGAGACAATACTAAAAAAATTTAATTAATAAAAAATCCTAGATATACAACGCAAAAGTAGAAGCCGAGGAAGGCCAAGATTTACACATGACTAAATTGGTCATGTTTTATCAGGTGATGTCAGGAGCCCTAGAAACCGGTGTGCGCGAGAAGAGCTATGAATGTTAGAGAATCGAGCGCTACATGACTCGGTCCTTAGGCATGTGGCGCTCGATTCTCTCCGCAAAACGCAAGGGATATGGGTGTGAAATTATAAATAAATATGAAAATCCTTTAGAAAACAAAAAATAAACTAGTAGCCATATATTATTAAAACAACAACGTGAATAGGTGTCGACATCACTGAAATCAACTTCGCTTTTCTATTTACTATTGTACCATGCGTATACGTATTTGGCGAGCTAAATAGCCTAGTGGTTAGTATCGCTGCTTTGACTCCAACGCTCGTAAGTTTCCCACACAGGACAAACATTTGTGTGCATGAACATGTCTGTTTGTCTTGGTCTGGCTGTTTTTAAGAGGTAGAGTGCATCAAAGCAACTCATCTGGGGAAGAAACTGCAGCCAAATAACAACTCCCTGTAGGGTTGTGTTCCTGCGAGTGAGTAAGGTCACCTGTAAACTCCAAAGGAGTTGCTGTGTTAGCAGCAGAGGTGCCAACGCGCGAGTGATATTTAATGTGTTGCAAGCGTTTATGGGCTACAGTAACCGCTTTACATCAGGTGGGCCGTATGCTTGTATACCGACGTTGTATAAAAGAAATATATACCAGCGGGTGACACTTATCTACCCTTGAATTTTCTGCTGGCATACATCTGTCGTTAAAATTGGAGGCATTAAACAGGCAATGTAACAAAAATATATGCAAATATTTAGACCGGCCCGGTGATGGTTAGTCGTTAGCAGTGGTAGTTTAACATCAACAATCGAGGGTTCGATTCCCACACACACATATGTTCATCACATTGGTGTGCGTAAATATGTCTGTTTCTCTTCGTTTGGATATTATAAAAGAGGTAGGGCGCATCAAAGCAGCCCGATTAATACCTTGACCTCGCAAAAAACCCGCAACCGAATAACAACCACCTGTATGCTTAAATTCCTAATGACGTAGTATAAAAAAAACATTTAATAACAATTGAACGATTCGAGGAATCATTCTAAAAACAATAGGCACAGGTTTTCTAATCTAATTTAAAAAAAAGATTACAATATGACTTCTGAGTTAAAAACCTAAAGCGCGCCTATGATAATAGGGCACAGCCGGGTCGCGTGGTGCGTGCTATAGGTACCGATGGTTGATAACTCCGGTTGCTACATACACCTAGCACTTCCTTGTACATTTTCCGCGTTGATATCAATTGAACACAAGTATTAGATATAAGTACCAAACTAGATCGAGGTAAAACGATGACAAACACGATAACATGGTGATAACGTGTTACACACCGCGAAAGCATTCGTTGTTCAAATTGCCTAAGGTTCGAATATGAACCAGTTAATGCTAAACTAGAACGTAACATAGCTACTATCAATGAAACTTCACTTGTAAATATAAATTCATATACGTACTACTACCTATTTTTATTTTATATAATCTCAACAAGCGTACGGCACACCTGACTTGAAGCGATTACCGTTGCCTGTAAAGGCTTGTAATACAGATAGTATCCAACGTGCGTGCGCGTGTTCACTACCCCCGCTGCTAACAGCAACTCGCTATGAGCTTACTGGCAACCTCACTCCCTCGCAGGAATACGACAACCCAGTCGAGAGTTCTTATCTCCGTGCGATCTCCTATGAGATGGAAGTACTTCCCTAGACGGGCTTCTTTGATGCGGCCTATCTGTTTTGCCAGAGCCTCGTTTGTTGAATAGCAGGGTGGAGGTAAGGTTGACTATAATTCCAAAAATGTTAGAGCTTACATCCCTAAATTATTATACTTTTTTTTACAACTCAAATAAATGAACGGTCTACCTTATTTAAATCCGTTACCGTAGCCTATAAACACCTGCAATACAAGGAACCTTGCGCGCCACAACCCCCGCTAGTAACACAACTACCCTTTAAGAGCTTCCTAAGAACCTCAGTGGCATGCAAGAATACAACAACCCTTCAGGGATTATTATTTAGCTGCGGTCTCTTGTAAGGTGGAGGTACTTCGTCCGTCATGAACGTTTAGTCATGAAAACTCCTGATATAGCTTGCTTGCCACCTGACATAGTATAGAAATAAAGAGGTACAAAAATAGGTTAATACAAAATTAGCTTATTTTTGTACCTACCTATTTATTTCTGGTACAACAACAAGATGCTTTTCTATACATGCTGCATTAGAAATGTCCAATACAGGACAACGAAAGACTAGTGATATTATTGATTAGTTCTACAACGAGAACAACTCCAAAATTGTGAAAACAAAATATCAACATTCCCTACAAGTCGTTAATACGCTTATAACGTGCTTGAAGAGGTAGATTTATTTTTCAATTTCGACGTCTCAGTTTAAGTTATTCATATCAATAGAGTTCATGGAGTACCATTTTTACCCACAAAATAGGTTGCTTGTAACACGAAGCAAGGACAACGCACGCATAGGACTGAAAATACCGCAAACAATAGGCAAACATTAACGTAATAGACTACGCTGAAGTTCGCAAGAGTCAACCAAAATAATCCAAAAAATACTTTGGTCCGGGTTGAGCGCGTATTAATGAGTTACAAATGAAAGATGATTTTTAGGGCTCCATTAACAAAGGGTGCGAACGTAATCCTATTACTAAGATATCACTATGTAGTCGTCTGTACGTCCGTCCGTGTGACGTAAGTTTATCTTTTGAAGCGTAAATTATCATTTTCACACTGTGTATTGCTTTTGTCGCTATAACATTACTACTAGATACTACAACTACATTTTCACTCCAAGTCCTTTGCGGAATACGCATAGAGAACAGAGTGCTTCATAACCCGGTCCTTACATATGTCACGCGCTTTAACATTCATAACTCTTTTCAAGCACGGTCGTCAATTCCAAGACCAAATCTCGATTACCACGATCAAATTGGTCGTGTTTCAGAAGTTGGTGAGTTTATTTAGAGATCCATGCTGACACTCCATTGAGAGATGGGGTGAGAAGTGGAGACGTGTTTTCATACATTTAACGCATCGAGCAGAGTAAAGCATTAGTTAAGATTATAACGTGTTTCTCTGCCAAAGATCTCACTGTTTGTTTACTATCTACGTATATCCGCGTTCGTGAGAGCGTGTATTTTTAATTTATTATCAGTAAGTACCGTGAAAAGACAACATTAGAATTGTATTCCAGTTTCAATAGTATATTAGGATGTAAGTGGGTCACTATAGCCTTTATAGACAAAGCCAACCAGCATGTGATGCACCCTGGCGAGATAGGGCACAGCGATAGTCCTCCGATAGAATTACCTCCACCTCACAGAAGACCGCAGACAAGTAACAATTCGTATTGTAATCAGTGGCGTGCACTCCATATAGGCAAAAAGACATTGCCCACCCTATCAATTTGATAAATACCATCCGATGTTTCTTAATTCTTAAACATAGTTTTTAACTAATATTTCGTATCAAAAACAAAAAAAAACAGCTCCATCTATCGGTATCGGTGCAAGTTATTAAAATAGATTCATTACATCACCCGACCCGCTACATCGATGTGCTACACTAGCGCCGCAGCTTAACGTCAGAGACACGAACTATTTCTGTCTAAATTTACATATGTGTGCCGCGTTGTTAATACTTTAGTGTAATGTGCATTCCTGTAAATACATTGCCCACAATAAGACAAATAACGCACAGAATCGCATAGTTTAGAGTGTTTAGAGACATTGTCTTTTCAACCGAAGGATGACGTAAATTACCGAAGTGTCGCGAACATTGTTACGTAAATACACACATCAAAAGTGTCTAGGGATCAACATATATTTTTGCAATAACTTTTCTCCTGATTGATATTAATAAAAATTTTCTTTAAGGATTCATCAAATAAAGTGTTTTCGTTTGTCTACAGTAACGATAAACCAAGTCACCTTTGCATTAATAAAGAAATTTGCCATTTTCATAATAAAGGGATTTTTGACATTTGAACCACTAACATTAAAGTTCGAAAAAAAGACAAATAACAGTTTTCTTTAAAATTTTATTGGGTAACTTAAACAATTAATAATCCGTGTTTCTACCGCGAACACTAACAACACGTGGGAATGATAGAAGCTGGTTCCCGGCAACGTACTGTGGCTTTAGCTCTGAATACAAGTCAGAGTGTTATCAGTCGACTTTGGACACATTACCGAAGCACTGGTACCGTGGCTGAGCGCCATGGAGGACGGTATCGCTGCACCACACGGAGACAAGACCGATACATTCAAATCCCAACTCGAAGAGCTCCAACAATAACCGCCATGATGTTAGCCGTGACGCTTCATCACTCTTCAGGGAACTTAATTAGCGACCAAACAGTCAGAAACCGCTTGCATGAAGTGAACCTTCATTGACGAAGACCGCTAAGGGTACCACCTATAGCAATGCATAATCGTAGGATTCGATATCAATGGGCTCTTGAACACAGAAATTGGGCAGAAGAACAATGGCGTTTCGTGTGCTTTCTGATGAGTCTCGTTTTGGTATGAGACCGGATACAAGACGTATACGACACTGGAGAACCCCTGGACGCCAACAGCGATTAAAATCCTGCCAGGAAGTCCATCCTTATAGTGGTGGAACCATCATGGTATGGGCGGGTATTTGGATCGGCGGAAGAACTGAGTTGATTTGGATCAGAGGCAACCTCAACGCTCAAATTTATGCTGAGACGATTGTATCAGACGTCATCGTTCCTCTACAAGTGCAAATCGGTCCCTTATTTCAGTTAATGCATGATAATGCACGACCGCACACCGCAAGAGTTGTAAGACAGACTCTCGCCGCAGCTAACATCAATGTCATGCCCTGGCCTGCTCAGTCGCCAGACTTGAACCCGATTGAGCATGCATGGGATATGCTACAGAGAAGAGCTCTGCCGAATATGGAGGGTATCCAGTCGCAAGAAGACCTTTTTTGTTGTTGCAACGAACATGGGCGGCCATTCCACAGCGTGATTTGGATGAACTCATTTTGAGTATGCCAAACCGATGTTCTTGTGTTGTTAGTGTTCGCGGTAGAAACACGGATTATTAATTGTTTAAGTTACCCAATAAAATTTTAAAGAAAACTGTTATTTCAGTCTTTTTTTCGAACTTTAATGTTAGTGGTTCAAATGTCAAAAATCCCTTTATTATGAAAATGGCAAATTTCTTTATTAATGCAAAGGTGACTTGGTTTATCGTTACTGTAGACAAACGAAAACACTTTATTTGATGAATCCTTAAAGAAAATTTTAATTAATATCAATCAGGAGAAAAGTTATTGCAAAAATATATGTTGATCCCTAGACACTTTTGATGTGTGTATTTTAAAGAGTATGTTTGCTCCATATAATTAGAGTAAAAAAACTGCCATTTCATTTTTTCGTATAAAATTGATGTTAAATTTTATTTTGTTTGGGACGCCATTGTTTGTTTATTCAAGTTGTTCGGGTGGTGTTTGTGTAGAGAAAATAAAAAATGATGCGTTTTCAAAACTATTTCGGTGAAAAAAAAAAACAAGTGATTGAGAAAGGCCTCTGTACACCGGATTTGAAATTAATACAAACTAAAGGCAAAGTTAATCGTAAGTTTAAGGCAAAACCGAAAGGCCGCTTCGAATATCTGCAAATTGATATGTATATAAAATCAATCGATCTACAGATATTAGTTGGTGAGGTGGCTAGCCAATCATTATTTCCACAAGACTGGGTAACCAAAATAATATAAGTATATTTACGAGAAAAACGTCGTCAATATGTGTATCACACTGTATAATCATTTGCCTGAGGACATTAAACGCTTAAAACGAAATTGTTTTAAAACACTATTGACTATTCTGGGCCATTGCTTTTACAGTGTCTCAGAATTCATGAAATTTAAATTTTAAAATTGTATTAATATGACATATGTATTTTAATAATTTAATTTCAAATGACTTGTATATATTAGAACTTGTATATTTTATTAATTGAATTATAATTGAATTATAACTGTGATATTTTGCACGCCTGCTTGCGGGCTGAATGCACTGTGCCTGATTTTTGTATATTTAAGACCTTTATGTACTGTATTCTGCAAATAAAGATGATTATGATTATAAAATCAACATGCTGTATTTTTGGTAAGTTAATAGCTTTAAAAAAAATCTGCCTACCCTGTCAAAAATCTCTGTGCACGCCACTGGTATTGTTGCATTCCCACGATTGAGTGAGATTACCAGGAAGCTCCAAGTTGCTGCGTTAACAGAGGGGGTATCAGCGTGCTAAACCCCTGTGGCGTAATCGTTCATAGTTTATGGTAGCTGCTTCACATCAGTAGGGTTGTATGCTTTTTTGCCATCCAATATGGTATTAAAGAATCCCAACTTATAAATGTGAAAGTATTTTTGTTTGTCCTTTTTTACGTCTAAACGGAGCAACGGATTAATCATAGCGGCGAATCCCCGCGTAACAGCCATATTTGACATAATTTCTTTAACAGATTACATTTTTAACTATTTTGTTTGATTGATTTTGAGGTATCCTTCTAACTTTGTAATCAGGTTTAACTATGTTAAAACGTAATATTAAAAATTTTGAATCTATGACCAATTCTAGAACTATTTGTTATTTTAGACAAAAAGAAAAATATATGCATACTTGCATGTTATAATGGTTAAATCTTACCTGAAAAGATAGAATACACTTTATTTGCATAATACAGAATTTAAGGAAATACATTCAAAAAGATTCTTACAATTATAGAAATGTACTATGCAACAAGGCGGCCTTATTGCTAAAAGCAATTTTTTCAATGCAACCGTAAGGTAACGAAACACAAGAAAAAGGTAGGGCTCGGCCGGAAGGAAATGAAGAATTAAAGATAACTGATACTTAAGCTTATTGATATTATTAATTACAGTTATACAAATACAAACATAACTACACACATACGGACAAAGATATGTTACATACATACGCATATACATATCATTACATACACTATACATAACATACACAAACATATATATGTTTCAAATGTCAGTTTTAACTAGTTGAAATCAGAGAGAAACAAGATGATATTTTGGTAGTTTTTTGAAAATGGCAATAGAATTGGCTGTTCTGATAACCACTGGTAAATTATTCCACTTCCTATTAGCTTCGACGGTGAAGGATTGATCGAAGAATTTAGAGGAATAAGAGGGAAAGGACAGGGTGAGATTTTCACAAGAACATTAGAGGAATAAGAGGGAAAGGACAGGGTGAGATTTTCACAAGAACAAAGTTGCAAGTTGTGGGAAGAGGAGCAAAACTTGAACCAAAGTTTAAGATAAGGTAGGGCTCTAGGGTTGAAGAGTATGAAATAGAGAAAGGAAAATAATATGCAAATTTCTACGCTGCCGAATGGAGAACTATTTAAGTTGTTCGCGGTATTGAGTTACGTGGTCATATTTACGGGAACCGAATTTGAACCTAATACGAGTACACAGATTCTGAAGTCTTTCCAATTTATTCATTAGATCCACATTAAGGTTAGGATAAGTAACATCAGCGTAATCAAGGATAGGGAAAGTAGGGATTGTGGAAGAACTACTTTAGTGGCATTGGGTAAAAAATCGAATACGTCGGAGAGACGCCGACGCAGCAAACATTTTCCTGCTAAGATCTGCAACTAGCGACCTCCAAGATAACGTGGAGACGAAAATAATACCAAAATTTTTTACCGTCTCACTAAATGGAATGCAGGTACCATCAAACACAACCGCAGGGATTTGAGAAACATCAAGCCTGGAAATAAACGCTGCACTGCCTAAAAGAATACATTGGAATTTACTTGAATTTACTTTCAATCCCAAGCGTTTACTCCATGTCGAAATCCGATTTAAATCAACATTAGTTTGAATAATGGCCTGTGAGCTGTTAGTAAGCGAGGCTTGAGAATAAATTTGCAAATCATCTGCATAAAGGTGGTGGGATGAAGTGATATTGTGAGTTATTAAATTAATGAAAAGAGAAAATAACAGCGGAGACAGCACACCACTCTGCGGCACTCCGGCAGTTGTGTCACGCCAGGTGTAATTGGAGTGATCAATTTTGACACATTGCCGTCGCCCGTACAGGTAATTATGAAACCAACTAATCACTGTAGGAGATATGATAAGAGAAGAGAGTACTCCTAGTAGAATATCAAATTCAACAGTATTAAAGGCATTGCTGAAATCAAGTAAAGTTAACACAGTAAGCTGTTAGTTCTCCATGCAACATGTAATGTCGTCAGAAATATTTACCCATGCAGTAGCTGTAGAATGACCAGGACGGAAACCAGACTGGAAAGGATTGTGAAGATTATCGAAGGTGAGGAATAAACTTAATTACCAGTGAACTAACCGCTTTGTAAAGTACCTCTGACGTAGATTTTTGAACACCGTAAAGGAATTGAGGTCTTATTAAAAACCGTCAATAAAATTAATGATTTTACTCTAGATATACTGCAATTAAGAGTTTATCTTTCGAAGGCAGGATTTTTTTTAACCAATGTGGTCTCATCGCTACGGAATAGTGTTTTAAAAATGAGTAAAACACAGATATCTTGATTGCGCCCACTTAAGACCATAAATTAAAATCCAAATAGGTTCACCCGTTTAAGAGTGAATTTGTACAAAATATGGACCGATTGTCTTTGGGATTCAGTATCGAGTCAAGGCAGAGATAAATATGTAAAAGTTAACTTATTCTCTTTATTTTTGTATAAATCAATCTCTTGCACTGCAGGAAGATAGATATGAGCGACAATTGATTATATGAGTTTACTTATTTATTTATGGTGGTGAATGAACTACCTGCCGAGATTTTCCTAAGAGCCTACAGCATGAAATTCTTAAAAAAGAGCGCAGGAGTTTGAACAACAAAGTTTATACCACCCGGTGTCCATAGAATACGGTGACTGACCACCATCAGGCAGGCCGTACGTTTGTTTGTAATCTTAATGGTATAAGTAATATCATTAACAAGCTTTTTACTAGTGTGACACCAAACGTGTATTTGGCAAATTGTGCCTTGACCTACCCATTCCTAACCCTGAAAACTCGCAGTTTTCAGGATTTTACTCTTTAATCACGTAGCAGCAAATTTACTAAGCCTAGAGGGAGAGAAGTAATCATCATCATGGGAATCAATTTCATAATTACGTGATAGCAAATTCAGTAAGTATACTGAAAGGGAAGTAATTACGGGTGAAAGTTGCTCCACAATATCCTTCGTGTCACAACCTCACCGATACATTGTGCACTCTGCTCGTTAGAAAACAAGGCTAAAGATAGGCAGGAGTCTACCAAGTATCTATAATATTCACTGCGGCCTGTGACTACGTCTGTTTTCTTCTTTTCTTCGGCTTCGGGTCTAACCTAAGGGTCCTAAAGGGTCATCATGATGTTAAATAGGCTATAACCACAACTACTAGAGTCTAGAACCTCCAGCACCACATCTCAAACGCGACTGGCTGTTTTTTTTTTGTTTTTCGGCCATGAAAATGTAGACTCACAAAAGAAGGACTAACCCACACCCAGGTGTGCGTTAGTCATTATTTTTCCCTGGTTTTTATGGTCAAAGTATCTACTACATACATAAATATAGGAAATACCGAATTAAAAAATCGAAGTCGAATCTTTGTACTATTAGTGATTCCTCGCCTTCGCCATTTTTGAAATAATCGTGTTTAAACAATATTAGTAATCTTGTATATTACTAGCTGAAGCCCGTTGCTTCGTCCGCGCATATCCCGGTATCCATTAGGAACCGCTTTTTTATTTTTTGTCCTCGGCTTCTAAGGGTCGTTGATGTTGAATAGCCTAGCCTAATACCTTCCTCAAGAATTGGGCTATCAAATGTAAACAGAACTTTTCAAATTTGGCCGGTAGTTCCAGCGATTAGCGCGTTCAAACAAACAAATTCTTCAGCTTCATATTATTAGTATAGATATAACCCACTAGTATATACCCTCATTACATTAATTAGTACTTTGCAGGGTAGGCAGAGAGTACTGAGTGTACTTCCAGAGTCAGACTGCCTGTCAAATATCGCGGATTCCTAACCTCTGTTAAAAATATGCGGGTATTTGATACATAAGAACACATACGCAAATCAAGCTATATACTCATGTATCTTATGTCGTAGCTGTCGTGTGGGATTTGCATGGTTTTGTATATCGTGGCCCGAGGGCCACTGACTTAGCTTATCGACTGTCATCTATCGACAACAGCCGTGCCCGGCGGCTTAACATGCCCTCATAAGCTCGGAAAAGCTCGAGATAAATAAACCCATCTATAGACAGGCTGCAGTCGATGTTGCCCAACCTGTGGATTCGGTTACAACGACACACGCAAAGACATACATTCATATGATCACGCCTGTCTCCCATTGGGATAGGCAGAGACTATGGAACGCCAGATGCACCGATCCAAACATACACCTGTCGCTTCTTCCACATTCATTAACCTCTACATGTATGCTCTTCGGTTTTTCGTGCTCATGATTTCGCCCTTTTTGAACACATCATCAATTTGATCTATATGTGTCAAAAGAGTTACGAATGAAGTGTATCAGACAAGAGTGAATGGTGATTTCGATAGGGGCCTCCCTAGACGCAGTAATATTAAAAGTAAAACACCTACCCAGAAACTTTATCTTAGAAACAACACAATATCTCGTATTCTGGGTGGAGCCATCTTTAAGGGCGGAGCCGACCTAGAAACAGAAAGATTTTCATTTATCATGCGCCCTTAAGTCCTTCAGGCGAAACTTATTCAAGGACTAACCGATCCCGGAAATAACCTTCAACCAGAGAAAAACGACCTTATGCCTATATACATAAGGTCGAGCGACACAATTCCAATAGAAGTCCAAGGATTCGGTTCAAGGTTGTATGGAAGGCCGCTATAAATGTGATTTTGTTTTATGTATCACACATATTGTGACCGACTAATAAACTAAGTGACCGTTTCTGTAAACAATATTTTTTATACAAACAACTGCCCACAACTTTGTCTGCGTTCGAGTTGGCAACAAAATTTAAATATCCAACCATAAATAAGTAGACGAGCTCGGTGGCGCAGTGGTTAGTAACGGCACTTTAACACCAATGTTCGTGGACTCGAGTCCCATATAGGACAAACATTTGTGTACATGAACATGTTTGTTTATCTTCCCCTGTATGTTTTTAAGAGAGGTAGGGCGTATCAAAGCATCCCTACGGGGGAAGCACCTCCACCATACAGAAAACCGCAGCTAAATAACAACTCCCTGGAGACTGGTTGTATTCCTGCATGCGAGTGAGGTCACCAGTAAGCTCCTAAGGAGTTAGTGTGTTAGCAGCATAGGTGGCAACGCGCGAGTGATACTTAAATGTATGGCAAGCATTCATAGACTACAATTGGAAATCTCGGAAACGGCACTAATGATTTGGATCCAAGTATTGTATGAAGGTTTTGCTTTTTAGGTTTATCTATTCAGGTGTATTTCCTGAAAAAAAAACCTGATTTCACACATATTTCCGATACGCGATTTAAAAAGAAATACAAAAGACGCCGAGCGAAGCACGGTCGTCAGGAAGGTAGTGAAGGTACTCGTACCTAGTTTTATTCGTCATGTTTTGTTGTGGAATTTTTAGCAGCGCCTCTAACGGAATGTTTAGGAAACCCACATTTTATTAAAACACCATGGTTGCGTTAACGTCTATGTTTTTAACCGACTGACATTTTCCATTTATTAAAATTATTAATGGCGACCAAAAATGTATCGGTCTGTACATATTACTACATAATACTAATACATCCGTTCCTACGTGTGTGTCTTAATACGTACGTACATATTAATTATTTGCGATTGTAGCGTATAATCGTATTAAACGCCATACGGTCGCAAATCTAACTGATTATGATAAAACATTTTTTTAATCGGTAGCAAAGACTGGTAGAACTACTTTTTTTCACAATCATTCCTTGTATCGCTTATTGTAATAAACAATATATAGAAATTAGACTGGCGTCATAGCTCCTTAGTGTGCACGACTCATAAAAAAGAGGAAACCTTTTCTTATACTTAAAACGCGCGTGACAGATGGAACGGAAGGCGAGACAGATGATTAAAATAATATATTTATAAAGTAACATTTTCCGGTTCACCAATAAATATGCAGGTATTATCTTGTTTATTATGAAAACAAAACTTTAAAAATTGAATGTAGGTGGATCACTATCATCTTTAGAGCCAAAGCCAACTTCAGCGGCATGTGGTAGTGTAAAGAGATATTTTATGAAGAACAGCCCAAATGGGGAAGTTTCCACAGCTTTGTAAGCAAGTCAGAAAATTGAATAGATTAAGAAATAAAAAATATTTCCAGACAATTACACACAGTCATGCAGTACCAAACTAAGCAAGGTTAGTACTGTTTTTTTTTCAACTGATACACGTGATGAGCTTGGTGGAATGGTTAGCAAAAATGCCACCTTACCTTGTATTAAAAAAATAAAAAGTAAAGCAAGTGCCTGTAACTGCGTGCGAATTTTTGACGATGCTCTAATTGATGTGGTGAATAATTAGCATATATCAATTTTTCAGGGACATGGAATAACTACTCATTAATGACTCCATATTTTAATTTTAGGGGGACCAAATGTCAACCAAGGCACCATATTTAGTATGTACCATCCATGTTGGTTTTATGCAACACGTGAAATGTACTTGGAGCTCAACAGATCCGTTACAGGAAAATAGAACAATGTCTTGTTTTTGTCTCTTCAAAACATATCAAAAAAATCTTGATAACTTTTTTGTTCAGTTGGCTATATAGCTATATATATAGCTCTAAGGTCTCTATTGCCCAAGCCAAAGGCATTAACCAAATCGAAGTTAGATTTTTTTGCATCATAAAATCCGGCTCGTCATACTTTTACAACAATTATAAATTTAAAAGATACTGAAATTTTGTTTGTTTCTACAACTTTAATGCATAAATGTTTACATTCGTAAAATACAAGAATTTGATTTGCAAAGGCGAGCTTATTCCTTCAAGGAACCATGGGTTTTGAGTTCCTGAGTAAAACAATGTATGGCAGTGGTAGACAAAAAGGTGTATATACGAGTAAAACTAACATATTAACTATATTGAATGTAACATATTAACAAATATTTATGGTATATACATACTATAGATGCGCCGAGTACTCAATTTATCAAGTAACCGAGTATTACGGTTTGTGCATCTCGAACCCAGAAAGAGCAGAGTGCTTAGTATTCCTGCATCATAACTTGACTCTGTTAATTTCCAATATTAATTTACAGAATTTAGACCATTTTCCATTTCAATGATTCAAATAATTGAATGTTAATTAAACCTAAATTAAATATGCCTACTTATTTCTATTGTCTCCATAATAAGAATATGTGTTCCGGGGTGTTCGAGGGTTCCTTGCAGAGACGGGAATGCTATAAGACGCAATCCTTACACACCTCAATCGCATAATTAATATTCAGAAAATAATATATTAACAACAAATTACATTAACCAAGAACTCGGCATTTGAAAAGAGTTACTTCGCCGAGTACAAATACTCTAAAACATGTTGAGTAGCGAGTAAAGGCCGAGTACTCAGTGCATCTCTAATACATACATACACATGGGTACAGATACATGTATACACACTGATGAATAAGAATAAAATACAAATAAATGCCTAACACAATTACTCAAAAATAATATATATTATGGTTGGTTTTGAGAGTTTTTGGAACAAAGGTGTTTGTCCACGTGCCCAAAGAAACTCTGAAGAAATGTAGCCCTAAAGCAGTAGAACACATCTTTATTGGTTACTGTGATGAAACCTAAGGACACCGTTTTATAAATCCCAGTAATCCATGCGTCATTGTTAGAGTAAGGGATGTAGTTTTCTTAGAGGACTCTAAAGCTATTTCAGAGGATTCTACTCAACTTGTAGGTAGCGGTGACAAAGGTACTGAAATACTTTGGGAACTTGTAAAGGCTTCCTTTTCAATTTCGATAGAGGAGAGTCAGACTAGGTTGAATGTCGTTATCCTCTACGAAACAGAATCCATCAAGAAAAAGTTCATGGACTTGCATGCTGTACACAAGAGCAAGAGCCTTTGACACTTAAAGAAGCATCGAGTCGGGAAGATAAAGATAACTGGAAAGAAGCCATGAAGAAAGAGCTGGATTCTATGTACGAAAATAAGGTCTGGAAGCTTGTCGATAAGCCAAAGACACACAGCTTGTACTGTATGAGAATTCCCGAAATTGTTGGTCATTATTAGGCTTTGGGCTAAGTTATTTGGTTACAATTTCTTTTAACCTTCCTATACTCACGCGTTGGTCTGTGAGACCGACGAAACACATTTTCGTAATTATTTTTATGCAGGTAAATCCTAAGAAGTCGAGTTCCTTGCTAGCTGCCGCTAACTTCATTTTAGTGCAAGCCGCGCGTTCGGGCGAAAAATACTTTTGTTTGGAACATGCTGTAACCGTATGCCCTGATTGTTATGGTGAGGCTCAAAACTAAGCCAAACATAGATAAATAATTATTATTCAGAAGTTTATTTTGTTTTTAAAACGAAGTTCAGATTTTAATTTTATTTTCCTAGTACTTAAGAAAAAATCTCAAATTCGAAGACTGATTTGTGATAGACTATAAGTCAGTAAAATAATTAATAAATTAAGTATTATTTATACTATTTTGTTTCATACATCCTAAACTTTGAAATAATAGTAATAGTTTTTGGGCTTCTTAGTAAAAAAATATGTTGTAGGGGTATAAACTATCGGTCTGTGACACCGTGCGCGAGTATACGTGTTACAAAAATTGGCGCGAGTATAGGAAGGTTCATTTCCACAAATGTGAGGTTACTAATTTTCATAGGTAATTGTGAAAAACATTATATCGGCTTGTAAACAACAATAGTAATGAAGTTGACCTCTTTGACCAGCATCGTAAAACGACGAACTCTCTCGAAATTCATTGGTTAAAAAAAATATGAATAGAGTACAATTAGGTAAAGTTACTATACTTGCAACTATGTGTGGCAACCTGTTGCCTGAAATAGACTCTGCAGGAAGCCAGGCTTTCACCCACAGGCGGTGCAGGCAGATTATTACAAACAGATTGTTAGTCAGATTTAATATTAGTAACCATTCTAGATCCCTTTTCAGTGCTGACGATTTTTAAATATTTACCAGTAAAACAGTAGAATTTGACGAGTATTTGTAAATGTGTGCATTGCAGTAAGTGCATGTGTGTGTCTGTGAGTTGATCTTAATTATGAATAATGAAATTAACTGCATTTGTCTATTGAAACAGGTACACATCTTCTTTTTATACCACTAAGTTGGCAGTCAAGCATACCGCCTGCCTGATGGCAAACAGCCACCGCGGCTTATGGACATTTGCAACACCAGGGGTGTCACTTATGCATTGCCGACCCTACATAATGAAACATTATCAAAATTATGTTATAAGGTAAGTTTTTTTTAACCAGGGTTACACAATGAGTTCTTGATTCCTAACCAATGCCTCTTATCATCATCATCTTAGCTGGCTTAGTGGGCACATAAAAGCCGAAATGTTGCTTACACAGTGCTAACCCTGTAACTGCACTCTTAAATGTTTCCTTGAAGAACCCTATTTTATTGACTCTGAGGCAAAACTTGATAGGGATTTTGTACCATAATTGAGTCCATTAGAATCAAATACTACAATGTCCATTATATGGTTTTCGTCACAATTCCTATTTTTAGAGTTGCTGGTTTATTAGCACATGAACTGGTAAATTTAGTGAAAGAAATCAAAAGTAAGAATTCTCAATAAGGTCATAGTAATCAAATTATGAATATATGATATTAATAACTACAAAATTAAATTAATAGTTAGGACTTTGCAGGTTCTGAAATAGATGATGGGATCTTGCTGTTTTTGTTGCATGTATTTGATTGACATTGTTTATTTTGAAACATACCTAGTTTGACGTACTATGCTTCAACAGTTTAATTTCATATTAATATGCATCATTGTTAAACCTGTATGATAGTAATTATAATAATATTTTTAGCTTGAACTTTATGCATACTTTTTACGATTTGTGTGGCAATGTAGCCTATAAACGTGTCATGGATATTTTTGGTGTTATGAGCATTTATATGTTCATATTACCAAAAATGTCAGTTGTTCGTTAATACAGATACATTATAGTTATAAGATTTTATTATATAATACTTTGGCTTTATTTGACAGTTTGTTGTATAGCTACTTCAAACGTTGACATTTTTACATTTATACATTTTTTAAGACATTTTAGCCTATGAATGCTAACAAGACAAGACGTATCTGTTGCCCGTTAGCACCCCCACTGCTAACACAGCAACTTAGCTAATTCAAAGGAATATCTAACTACGCCTACATCCAAATTCACATACTAAAATTAGACAAATTGTATAAAATTATAACAAAAGTATCACGACAATGTCGTCACAGTATATTCACTGGTCTTTTTTCGCTCTATTTCTTTACTGAATGCCAATTTCTACAGGACATTACGACTTCAGTTGCATTTTGAATACACAGAAATGTATCTTTTAATCTGTAGATTCAAATACAATAAACATAGATAGAATCAAACTCCGCAAAGTCCCTAAAGAAACAAAATGAGTTGTTGGACTCAATTATACATTGCACTTAATAAAGGCCAACACATACTGGCTGCAACATATAAGATTTTATATCTATGTACACATGTACATCATGCAAGTGGTGTGCCATGTCTCGTAGCATTCAATACATTACAAAACAGTATGAACATGTGCACATTTATATCAATACATTCGCAGTCAATGTGTTTTTGACTTAAAAACTTCAATTGGCAACGATATTTATAAATACAGATTGATAATAAATTTGATTGTGAAACTGCGACATCTTTCTTACAATTTTAAAATATGGATTCAATCTAAAAAACTATAAGTAAAGAACATTGTATAATTATGGTTATGAATCTGGGAAGATAGAAATAAGTCACAATAGGGAATATGAATCCGAAATTTATATGAAAATTTTGAAAGGAAGGTCCAAAATTTTCATATAAATTTCGCATTCATATTCCCTATATAATTTAGCATTCATAAGTGGTTCTCAATTTCAATAAAAATTAAAGTAGGTAGAGAGGTATTGTACTTAGTAATTTTATCTTGCTGTCCTATAACGGATTCGAAAAGGCTGGTAATAGATTATTGATAGCTACACTGAGACACTAAAAGTTAGCAATGTATAAATTATTACAAAGCACTATTTATACATTATTTTGTAGTATTTAATGCGTTTCCGTTGTAAAAAAAAAACCATAATGCAACACATTAAACAAAACTATCTTGTTTTATATCAAAATAGCTATAAAATGATTAAATTAGAGTCATAATAACACGATTATTGTGAGAATAGAAATAACTTTATAAAAATCGACGTCAAGGGCGAAGACGGAAAAGTGTTCACCAATCAACGGTTTGGCAAAGTTACTACACTTACCAAATTGAAATGTATCCACCAAATCCGACAATTTCTACACGTTTTCAATGTGTATATGAAGGTTTTAAGTTATTTGACTTAAAAAAGTACTAAAAATAAAAATTAGAATAAAACCTACAATTTTAACTAGACATAACAAACCAAAGACTTTTTCTTCAGTTCTTTATGTACATAGAGGAAAGGCAAAGAGATTTGAGTTCATACAGCCGTCTATTTCTACAACTCCCAAAGAACTCAAATTTTTCTGAATAAGACAATAAATAATCATTCTTGCGAACACTCAGGAATTGTTAGAACGGTGAAGTGAATATTTTGAAGAAATGTATGAGTATGCCTCGGACGCTGACAATGAGAGTGAGTCGGATGCTTACTCCACGTTGACGACGTCCGACGAAGGCATAACTATTGATGAGTCCGAATGGTCGATACAAAGCTTGAAAAATGGAAAATCAGCGGGAATTGATCTGATCACGGCTGAGATGATCAAATTAGGTGGCACTTACGTCCGGGACGCCTTCTGGTACTTATGCAACCTATGCTGGAGAACTGGAAGGGTCCCAATGGACTGGAGACGCCCAGTCATCGCGCCCTTGTATAAAGGCAAGGGGTCACGCATGGACTGCGCCAGCTATAGGGTCATCAGTTTGATCAGCTTAGCAGCAAAAGTATATGGAAAAGTGATGCAAAGAGAATGAGGGTGAAATCCGATGAAATGCTGTGGGACGCGTAAGGAGGTTTCCGAAATGGAAGGGGATGTACGGATCAAGTTTTCTCGCTCCGCAATATCGTAGAGAAGCATCTGGCCATAGACCAGAAAGTTTTCTGCGGTTTTGTGGATCTTGAGAAAGCCTTTGATAGGGTTGTGCGAAAGGAACTGTGGGACATATTGCCGAGATATGGGATTGACGGTTCACTGCTCCGTGCTGTGCAGCCCACGTACAAGGATTGCTCAGCATGTGTGCGGATAGATGGTGGCATGTCACCCTCGTTTGAAGTCAACATTGGTATCAAACAGGGTTGCATGCTATCTGCTAGGCTGTTTATCTTGTATCTCGATAGTTGTCTGCAGAGAATAAGGTCAACGAATGTGGGATTGCGCATGGGTGACCTAGTGGTGAACTGTCTGCTGTATGCAGACGATGCCATGCTATTAACAGATACACCATCTGAACTGCAAACACTGGTCACAACGATGAAAGACGAATGTATGGAGAAAGGCTTACTACCGAATGCGAAGAAAACAAAGATAATGGTATTTGAAAGGGAAGAACCCAGAACTAATGTAAGGATTACGATTGATGATGAAGTGTTGGAACAAGTGGATGAGTTTGTATATCTTGAATGCGCTTTCAGCAGGGATGGAAGGTACACCGCACATGTGAAAAGACGAGTGACTGCTGGGAATAGTGTGAATGGAGCGTTGGGAAAACTTCTTGGCAGTAAAATCCTGAGCCAAAAGGCACAACTCGCTATACACAATACAGTGTTGGTCCCAACGCTAACTTATGGAAGCGAGAGCTGGGTATGGCAGAAAGAGCATGAAAGTAGAATAAACGCGGTCGAAATGAGAGCGCTGCGCAAAATTTGTGGCGTAAGGCTTGTAGACGGTATTCGCAATGATGATGTTAGTAACAGAGTTGGTCTGAAAGAGAGCGTCGGTGTTAAAATAAGAAGAGACATGCTCCGATGGTTCGGACATGTAGAAAGAATGAAAGATGAAAGAATGACGAAGCAGATATACAATGCAAAAGTGGAGGATGTAGGAGCCGGGGAAGGCCAAGACTTATCTACAATGACCAAATTGGTCGTGTTCTATCAGAAGGTGATGTCAGGAGCCCTAGAAACCGGCGAGCGTGCATGAGAAGAGCAATGAATGTTAAAGAAGCGAGTGAGATATGTAAGGATCGAGTCACGTCACGTGGCGCTCGCTTCTCTTTGCCTACCCCGCCAGGGATTTGGCGTGAAGTTATAGATAGATAATAAATATGTGTTTTTTTTTTCGCAATAAACGGATTTCGGAAACAATAGGATATGGTTCGTTCTCTCGAGATTCTGATCCCAAATTCCAATCACTCTTCGTTTTCACGGACGTTAGGTTTTTATTACAGCGGGCTTCGCTAGTGGTTTTTAATGCTTTTTGTATACATTCGTGTTCTCTCAAAAGAGACACCTACCTGATATATAAATTTGAAAACCAAAACCAGTACATGAAATTTGATCCAAATCGTCAAAATCGTTTCAGTGATACGTTTTATATACATACGGGATATATTAATATACCTAGTCGGGTCGTAAGTTCTGTCAAAACCTTATTATTTTAATTTTGGAATACTGGCTCGAAATACTTTGACTAATTTTAAAAATAGAATGTTCCCGCTTGCCGAAAACAAAAACCAAATTCATTTTCCAATATGGATGGAGTAGTTCTCGCGTTGCACCTCTGTGGTGACGCGCCAAATAAGATTTTCAATATTCTAATAAAATAGAAAATAACACTACGGTTTATTTATCGCACTATCAAACGATATACTAAAGATTCAAGCTCCAAAGATCGTAAGAGAAGCGGCCGACCTCGCACAGTTAGGACACCAACGGTCATCACAGCAATGATGGCGCGAATACAAAGAAATCCCGTGCGTAAACAAAAAATCTTAGCTCTTCAGATGGGATTAAGCAGAACCATTGTCAAAAGAGTGTTAAATGAAGACCTGGGACTACGAGCTTATCATAAACAAAGACGTTTTTTAAACGAGCTTTTAAAAAAAAAGAGGATGGAAAGAGCTTTGTTACGATGGTACGCGGGGAAATAATACCGCGAAATTTTGTTTTCAGATCAAAAAGTTTTTACCATCGAAGAAAGTTACAATAAACAAAATGATAAGGTGTATGCCCACAGTTGTGAAGCAGCGAGCGCGCGTATTCCGAGGGTCCAGCGAGGGCATTATCTTTCATCAATCATGGTTTGGCTTGGAGTCTCATATTCAGGCTTAACTGAGGTGTTTTTCCGTGAAATAGGAGAGCGAGGAGGGCATTTCGAATAATATAAAAAAAAAAATGTACACTTAATTAACTTTCATTTCATATATAACTTTTACATAATTATCAAAAAGTGATCGATCATTAATTACAGCAAAAGTTTTTGACAGAACTTATACCTGACTTATGTGTACATATACAACTATGAACCAGAATTACGGTTAATCTATATACTAATATATTTTTTTTATTTCTTTGATTACTTGACTAATATTTATTATTGCCGAGCTCGGTGGCGCAGTCGTAATTGACGCAACTTTGTCACCAACGCTCGTGGGTTCGATTCCCACACAGGGCTAACATTTGTGTGATGAACAAGTGTGTTTGTCTTAGTCTGGATATTTTAAGAGAGGTAGGGCGCACCAAAGCAGCCCGTCTGGGGAAGTACCTCCACCTCACAGAAAAACCGTAGCCAAATAATAACTCCCTAGAGGGTTGTTGTGTTCCTCATTCGAGTGAGGTTACCAGTAAGCTCCTATCTAGTTGCTATGTTAGCAGCAGACGTGGCATCGCGCGAGTGATACTTAATGTATTTCAAGCGTTTATGATCTACGGAAACCGCTTTACATCAGGTGGGCCGTATGCTTGTATGCCCTCCGACATTGTAAAAATAAAATACATATATAAAGCGGAAGAGTTTGTTTGAACACGTGAATCTTCGCAACATAGACGAAATAAAAAAAATCGGCCAAGTGCGAGTCGGACTCGCGCACGAAGGGTTCCGTACCATTATCTATAAAAAGGCAAAAAAATCACGTTTGTTGTATGGGAGCCCCCTTAAATATTTATTTTATTCTATTTTTTAGTATTTGTTGTTATAGCGGCAATAGAAATACATCATCTGTGAAAATTTCAACTGTCTAACTATCACGGTTCATGAGATACAGCCTGGTGACAGACGGACGGACGGACGGACAGCGGAGCCTCAGTAATAGGGTTCCGTTTTACCCTTTGGGTACGGAACCCTAAAAAGCAGACACCGTCTCCCGAACTATACACTGAAGCACCTCCATAGTAAGTCAGTCGCTATACGTACGAGCCGACACGCACACATTCACAACATAGTAAGTCTACCGCCCGCCATGCCATTACGTACCGACACCTCGCCGCGTGATAACCTTGTCGAAAAATAATAATAATGCCGTCGTGCGTAGTGAAGAGCAGTCGGAACCATAGTGGTACAATTAAAAAAAGCCAAGGGATTACTTTTCATAGGTAAGCAAGTAATTTCTCTGATAAACTAATCGTTTTCACTTAAATTAATTTTAGAAAACGATAAAACGACCGGTGTTGCCATAACTCACATTTCCAAATTGGCGTAAATGTGTGGGAGATCATTTTTCTTTTGTTCTATTGTAATTCTTACTTAATTCAGATACCTAATTTTGTTTAAACAGACATATAAACTTACATCCTATGATTCTTTTACTGAACAACTATTTTTCATATCTTTAATATTTTTTTGATTTCCATCGTCAAACGATGCATGGAAGAATGATTGGGTACAAATCATAAGAGAGTCCAGAAAAGAAAGCGGCTTGATTCCATCTAGATCCAGTTTAATATGCAGTATACATTTTGAGGAGTGTGAGGAGTAGCTGCCGTCTTCTGTGAGGTGGAGGTACTTCCCTAGTCAGGCTAACGTGCCCTACCTCTCTTTCGCCAGAGCCTCGTCTTTGTTTGGGCATTTTTTATTTCAAATATATATATATATTTCAAATTATATTTCATGTGTTTAATTTATTTTCATCAATACCTATTTTAAACAACACAAGTTACAAATCACCGGTCCATAAAATTCGAGTTTCGAAGACAGTAACGAATCATATAATTTTTTATTTCTTTTTAGTTAAAGAAATGGGAAATTTTCTTCATCTGGCAACCCAGTTGACAATTATACAGTTGAAAATTATAGTTACATGTGGTGCTTCAGTTGTTTCTCAGCGAGATTCCGTCTGACTTTTTTATTACGTCTATGCTTTGCAACTACCAGTTATACTGATAGCCCAATTCTTGAGCTCCTAAAATTCTTAATTGATACATGCTCGAATCAGTCTTTAATATCTCCGAAAGTAGCTAGAAAATTCTTTAATTTGGGATTATGAGACTTAGAGTCTGGAGATTTTAGTTATTGCCAACCATAAGAAAAAACACACTATTATCTAATATTCTCAGAGTCAAATAATTCTGTGATGTAAATAACAATTAAACATTTTGTATGTACGAGTGGATTCACAAATATTTTCATGGCATTTTGGTATGATCTACTAGGAAACAATAATTAATTTGAGAAATAAACTATCGTAATGATGGGTAAATACAGTCAATTTTGAAGTTTGCATTGAAAATAGTTGTAGTTCTTAGAAGGCCAGCGCTCTTTACCCAGTATAATTTTGAGTTATGCTAAGACCGTTAAAACTGCTTTATACTGTTGCCGTTCTTGTAATATCTGCCAAAATAAAATAGTCGTACATGTTATGCTTCACGTACGTGTCAATAAGCATAGTTGAACGGTTATTAGGGGAAATTTGTCAGGGTTATCACAACAAACAAAAACCATTCTGTCATTTTTGGTTATCTGTATGTATGTATGTATGTAAACCATACAATAATTGATCCTTTTCAGTAGGTCAAGGTAGCGTTTATAAGAATATTTTTACAGTTTCGTCTCTATTCACAGCCACGTCCCTATTCACTCAATTATAATGAATTAATTTGTGTGTTCTACCGGTTGTACAACAGCTTGTGTTACGAGAAGTTGTACAATATAATTCCAATAGCTTCACATCACAACTGACGAGCTCGATGGCGCAGTGGTGGAACGCGCTGTTACACTACTTTGACACCAACGCTCGTGGGTTCGATTCCCACACAGTACAAACATTTGTGTGCATGAACATGTCTGTTTGTCTTGGTCTGGGTATTTTCTATGTATAATAAGTTACTATTTACAAAAAAAAAATGTATTTACGTATGTTTATCAGTTGTCTGGTACCCATAACACAAGCTTCGCTTACTGTAGGGCTAGATGGCGCTATGTAGTTTGTTCAACATTAAAAAAAAAAATCAATCGCACTGCTCCCGAAGGCTGAGAATACTAATATGAAGGCTACGGTAACTGATTACCATCAGGCAGACTGCATGCTTGTTTCGATACCGTAGTGGTCGCAGTCATAAAAAAGCTGCATGAAAAAATAAACACAATTATCTCCGAAGACCGTTACCGACGGAGTTGTAAGCAAATGCAAATCGACTTTTGAGTATTCCCGCACTACGTCTATCACTGGGATTTGTACTGTTCCCTAATGACGATAGTATCCGTGCAAATGTATGATAGCATTTTTTATTTGTGGAGGCACCGTTCTATTCCTGTCAGGAAATAATCTCACAATAATCAACAATATCATTTTAGCCGATGAATGTCCATTGTTAAACATAGACCGCCACATATACTTCCAAGATAATCAGTATTGTGCTGCTTATGTTAATGTATGTTAATCCGCTCCCAGTCTAATCTTTACCAAGTCGTCAGTCGTTGGTCCATCACATAGGTGGGGTGTTCTACTTTGCGTTTCCGTTTCGTGGTCATTTTTAGAAAACATCAACCAAACGACTCATTCCTTTACGTGACAGATTCAAGAATGAATACATCCGTAGTAGAATTAGAATAACCGACACGGTTGCCATCGCAATTTCGAGTACCTATGGTAGCACGCTGTGCAACCTTGAATATTCGTATGAGGCCCATAGTTAGAGAGTCTGCGCCATAAGTCATCAGTGTCGACATACATTAGTAGAAGACTTTCGCCTCGAGACATGAACCTATTTTGGACGAGAAGATTTTTCGTTATTTCCCGAACGCTGCTCATACGAGTTGGTTTTGATGAGTCCTTCTTCTCGAACTTGATACCTAGATGACCTGATTGTACCCGGTAGTTCCAGAGAATACTTATCAAAAAGTTTTGCGAATTGTCAAATTGGGTACAGTAGCTAAAACAAATCTAGAGTGAAAAGTTAATTTCTTAACAGAATTAAGTTTTACTAAAGCGAACGGCGCCAATTTACCAAAAATTCATGCTGTCAAATTCAACTGCATCCTTTACCAAAGGGAACAGTCCGTTGGCAACTATGTCAGTGAAATACGATTTTATTGCAAATAATTTTGCACAGTACTTACACCATATTAAATCTTAATGAAGATATTAATAAACAAAATGATGCCCAGAACTGTTTATGCAAAGTATTAAATCCCATTGTGTGTATTTAAAATTCAATTGTATTCATTAATTACTGCCAAATTGAATTAATGATTTAAAAACTCTTCAAAATGAAATGTCACCCGACCATGTCGCATTGTAATATGACATATTACAATGCGACAAGACTCTTTTGGCTTTTGAGTGACATTGACCGAAGAAAACTCTTACACACTTAGGTAATCTTCATGAGATGGACGCATTATTCAGATTTCAGCCACGCGCCTAAAAAGCCTTATCGCACTATTTCGTTATATTTCAAAGAAAATTACTCGAATAACTACGAATCGATTGACAACTCAGTCGGCTTCAAAATTAGATCAATAATTTAAATGGTACAATGGAACACACCAAGATATAAATGCTTAAATTATAATCACTGACTGTAGTTGAATGATAATGCACAGCCAATAAAGTCTCTCCAAATTAAAAAATATCGAAATTATCGCACTGTCCTCTGTTATCTCTCTATCTATAATGTGTGCATTATATCTTTACGCTTGCGGGGTAGGCAGAGAGAACCGAGCGCCATAAGACGTGGTCCTTACATACTTCACTCGCTTCTCTACCATTCATAGCTCTTTTCATGCACACTCGCCGGTTCCTGGGGCTCCTGATTTCACATTATGATAAAATACGACCAATTTGGTCATGGTAGGTTAGTCTCGGTCTTCCTCAGCTCCTGCATCCTTCCACTTTTGCATTGCATATCTGTTTCGTCATTCTTTCGTCCTGCATTCTTTCTACATGTCCGAACCAACGGAGCATGCGTTTTCTTATCTTAACACCGACACTCTCTTTCAGACCAACTCTTTCTCTCACGTCATCATTATGAACGCGGTCAGCAAGCGTTATGCCACAAATTTTGCGCAAAGCTCTCATCTCGACCGCATTTATTCTATTTTCATGCTCGCTCTGCCATATACAGCTCTCACTTTCATAAGTTAGCGTTGGAATTAACACCGCGTTGTTTACAGCGAGCTGTAATATCTATAACTATCTATCTACAACTTCACGCTAACCAGAGTAGGCAGAGGGAACCGAGCGTCACATGACTCGATGCTTACACACCTCACTCGCTTCTTTAACATTCACTCCTCTTCTCATGCATGCTCGCCGATTTCTAAGGTTCCTGACATCACCTTTTATTAGAACACGACCAATTTGCTCATGTTACGTAAGTCTTGTCCTTTCTCGGCTCCTATATCAGTCCACTTTTGCGTTGAATATCTGCTTCGTCATTTTTCATCCTGCGTTGTTTCTACATATCCGAGCCTACGACGCATGCCTCTTCTTATTTTAACCCGACGATCGCATTTAGACCGCGTTTATTTTACTTTCATGCTCTCTCTGCCATACCCAGCTTTAGCTTCTTTTTCTAATCTTCATTGTGACCAGTGTTTGCAGTGCACATGGGGTTCTGCTAATATCACGGCATCGTCTGCATACAGCAAACAGTTTACCACTAGGTCGCATGGGTGACCTAGTGGTGAATAGTGTCAATCCTAAATTCGTTGACCTTATTTTCTGCAAACAACTATTGAGATACAGAATAACCGGTGTAGCAGATAGCAACGCATAATGAGCAGATGGCATGCAACCCTGTTTGACACCAATTTTGACCTCAAAGCAGGGTGGCATGCGACCCTCTGTTCGCACACATGCTGAGTAATTATTGTAAGTGGAGTGCACATCACAACAGTGAACCGTCAATCCCATATCTCGCCAATATGTCCCATAGTCCTTTTAAATGCTTTCTCAAGATCGACAATAGCGCAGAATACCTTCTGGTCCATGGCCAGATACTACTCCACGATATTGCGGAGCGAGTAAACTTGACCCGCACAGCCCCTTCCATTTCGGAATCCTCCCTTTGGCTCCCACAGCATTCTATCGGATTTCACCCTCATTCTCGTTTCAATTACCGTTGCATATACTTTTGCTGCTAAGCTGATCAAATTGATGGTCCTATAGTTGCCGCAGACCAAGCGTAAGCCCTTGGCTTTATACAAGGGCACGATGACTGCGCGTCTCAGTCCATTGGGATCCTTCCAGTTCTCTAGCACAGATTGCTTAAGTACCAGAAGGCGTCTCGGATGTAAGTGCCACCTAGTTTGGTCATCTCAGCTGTGATCATATCGATTCTCGCTGACTTTTCGTTTTTCACGCGTCGTATCGACTATTCGATCTCATCCATAGTTATGCCTTCGTCGGACGCCATCAATGTGGAGTAAGCATCAGACTCACTTTCATTGCCAACGTCTGGGGCATAGTCATACATTTCTTCCGTTCTAACACTTTCTGAGTGTTCGTAAGAATGACAATAGCTTTAGACTTTATCTTATTCATTCTGGATGCCGACGAACCACTCCGAGAGTTCTTTACATCTCTCCAAAAGAGTTTGGTATTTGCCTTGAAGTTTTTCGTCAGCCTCTCTTCCTCATTCATAATTTGTCTTCCACACTTCTCTTTCAGTACAGCTTGGTTTCATTCTTGCATAGACGGTACATTTCTTTCTTCTCTCTCAAAATTTCATTTCAGTGCAAAGTTGCTACATAATCATATAACATAACCAGCACTGGCATAATCGCCCCGGTCTATACCAGACCTTGGGGCCATTATGCCACCGGGCAGATCATTGGTGTCGCTCCCCTTGCGCTTAGTCACATCATCACTATCAAACACAAGGCATCGGAACATCTCTCATTCATTACGTCCATCAGTTCGTTCATCTTATCAATCAATTCACCTTTCACATCCCACGTGCCTATGCAGGACTCGGGTCTCCTCGACTTGCCTCGCTCGATTTGGCACTGCGTGGTTGGTGGCAGCCCCCAACGCCGCATGCAACTACATTCGCATCGACGGGGACGGATCGATGCGCGTCTCTTCCGGGGGACACCCTAATCCGCACGTCGGTATGCTCTTGGTCCAGAATTGCAATTTATTTGATTGGTAAGAGTCGCGAACGAGCACGCTGCTACATGATTTATCTGGCAGTATACTAATGTTGCCAGATGACATATTTCTTTACATGATTGATACATACATTTCTTTTTTTGGGAGGGTATACATAAGCACACGTACTAGACAAAATTATTATATTTTGTATTGCATTTCCATACGCATGCCCATATTGTCAATCTTATTTCTCTTGAAAATAGTTTTTTTTTTATCTGTTTCACTCAAAGTAAATATTCTAAAATGTTAATTTTATTACCCATAAAGAATTAATCGTGTTTCATTATTTAGTACATACCAGATTTGCCAAACAAAGCAATACATAGTTTGTCGTTATGGCTGATGAGGAAATAAACGGTGACACAGACGATATTCAGCATGATAAAGATAAGACCCAGAAGAAGACCGCTAAACACGATAGTGGAGTAGCTGATTTGGAGAAGGTCACCGATTACGCTGAGGAAAAAGAGATATCTTCGCAGGACATATCAGGTGTAAGTAAAAAAGAAACTAAATCAGTTTGAGGTTATGTTTTTTGCACAAGCTTTCGGCCCACCGTATGTAAACTTCTCACCGTAGACTATGAACGCTTACAATACAGGAAGTTAGCTCGCGGGTTGCCACCGCTGCTAACACAGCAGGTCTTCAAGGACTTACTATGAACTGCACTTAGTCACAGTTAATTGGTGGTGCGTTATGTAAATTGTAGGTTCCTCCCCTGTCTATCTTTTTTAACTAATATATGACTCAAGTGGAAATTGTGAATTATTTTTATACAACGTCACGAGGCATACACGCAAAAGGCCCACCATATGTAAAGTGGTTACTGTAACCTATGAACGCTGAGTATCACTCGCGCGATGCCACCTTTGCTGCTAAGACAGCAACTCCTAATAGTTTACTGGTGACCTCAGTCACACGCAGGAACACAACAACCCTCTAGGTAGTTGTTATTTGACTGCAGTTTTCTGTGAGGTGGAGGTACTTCTCCCGATGGGCTGCTTAATACGCTCAACCTCTCTTAAAAATACCCAGACCAAGACAAACAGACATGTTCATGCACACAAATCTTTGTCCTGTGTGGGAATTGGACCCACAAGTGTTGTTGTCAAAGTTGTATCATTAACCAGTGCGCCACCAAGCTCGTCAAAATGAGTGAATGGTTAGTAAGAATGTTTGCTTTAAGGGCTTTTACATTGGATTCACATAAGATGAATTTTGATACTGCATACAGTACACTTTGAATAATCCCTTTGTAGAAGTCTTTGTTGAAGGTTGTATTCTACGAAGTGAGTAGGTGAGGTAGGAAGTTCAAGGATCATAAAGGCTACTAATTATCTTCTAACTATAGGTTGGATTAGCTAGCTTTGCTCACTTTCCATGTGCCCCCATGCCCACTAAACCTTAATGCAATTTCATTTACCAGGTAGCACCCTTTTGAATCCATTAGGATCAGTAAAATTGTTATGAATGGGGGCATTACAAATCTAGTATTAAATTTGAATGAAATCTTTACACCAAGTCCTTTAACGGTAAACATGGAAAACCAAATGTCACAAGACTTTCTTTTTATCTTTACTACTTTTGACATTTGCTGATTTTGTAATTGTTGTATACACCTAATGGATAACTAAAATTTCAGTGTGGCTACTAGCTCAAATTAGGTATCTATCATTATGAAAGGGCTCTTTAAAACACTTAGAAATCAATTTCAAAATGGGATTTTATTATGTAATTTTTAACTGATGAAAGCTGAGGAAAATATTTCAGCTGAGGAAAGAAATACATAGAGATAAGATAAAAATATTTTTGAATGTATTTTAGTTTATTAGCTAGAAGCTTTGAACTATTCAATCCAACATTATTTATAAAATTCACTATTACCGTTTGACACCATCGCCCATACATAGTGTAGTGTAGTGCTTTTTCTTCAAATTATTATAATGGGTGAGGTTCATTTCTAGGCGACGTCAGAAAATGGAAAGGCATTACACTAATTAGAGAAAGGGTTCAAAAATCAAAGTTTACCTCGGACCCCAGCCACACTCCTTTCATAATATTGCCCCGAACAGTCCAGTGATGCCTGAACATGTAATCTCAAGAGGGGTAACAAGAAAACCATTTGAAATCTGATTAATTTTAATACTTTTAGGGGTCAGGTGTAGCAACTTACAGTTAACTAAAATATGGCTAAAAACAAGATTCTAAAACTAAGTTAGTGAGGTTAGTCAAGTACATTGGCTTATACTAAAACTTACTGCAGCCCCATATTCATCTATAAGCAAATTATTTCTTAGGTAAGGTGATGAGTTTAGATAATAATCATTTCTAAGAGAAAATCTAGGGTTCAGTCAAGTCATTAAGGTTGCAAGTTACTATGAATCTCAAATTACTATGGGTCAAATTACTAAATAGTCAAGTTGGACTGTTGTATCGAATAAAAAATAAGAAAATGTAAGATACTGAAAAGTAGGCCATATTTCCTCCATATGTTAGGAACACCTTCCCGGGCTGCCGCTCGTCATTCCGACACGCCGCACGCCATACATAACTTGGATTCAGCGTGTGATTTTGAATTCCAAAGTAAATTTCAAGTCAGAAGAAAATGCTGTCATCCTTTTTGTGTGAGAACCAGCTAAAAAGAACGACAGTCTATTAGAATTTTGGACAATTACACATCGAAAAATGGCCGCACGTGTTTGGTCAATCACTTACCATTTCCTTGGAAATTATGCAATTTATATCTTAATTATAAAATCCATCTGCCTAGCAGTTTTCAAAATAGATTAGGTCGTTTCAGACCTTTTTTTTTTTGGTTCTTTTTATCCCCGAGGGGAAAGGCAAAGGGATCTAGCCCCTACAGCCAAGTCATCAGTTTAGAACCATTTAAAAATTTTAATTCTATGTTCCAGCTTCAGGAACTGTGCTGAAAAAATACTTGGGAGTAACTAGACCCAATCAACCCAATTTAAATACCACCCGTAAAACGATAGTGATTTTTACAAGGTTTTCTTGATGAACTTATTCACTTCCAAAAAGTGCATAAACATGTTATATTTGAGTTATTTCCTTACTGTATAATTTCATTAGCACTTATGTTACAAAATACTATCGAAATTGTCACACAAAACTAATTTTACACTGAATTGTAAAAATTTCAAGTAAAACAACAATGTCACTCGTCAAAAGCGCGGGAAGAAGTCCCGTTTCAGACCTTTAAAACCATGAAGTAAGAGTGCAAATTTTTCTTCTTTTTAAAATCAAATGCCTTTTGTCGCCGAGGGCATAGGGTTTTAGCACATAAAGCCTAGTGTTCAGTTCAGGAGCCATTCTCGGAAATTACATGTGGCGAGAAAAATACTCGTCATAGTAGGTGGTGTAAAGCACCTAAAAAAAAAATGATCTGTACAATATCACAAGATAATATTGTTACATTTTTATTTATTACAACTTGTGTAAACCACCTAAAAAAAATGTTATCTGTACAATATCACAAGATAATATTGATACATTTTTATTTATTACAACTTACTGTCATGTGTAATAAATATGTTTCAGGCTCTTTCATTGATTGGCGACAGAAGAAATAAAGAAGCAGCTGAACGTCTTGAGAAAGAAAAGGAACTTCAGAAGGTGTCCGTCAAAAAAGATGACATAGAATTAATTGTAAGTATGATGGTGAATGATCTTTAATAATATACATTTTTGTCAATAATTAGCAACATTTCTTGTTTTCAGACATTTTTTTTTAATGTCTGTACTGACTAATGCATCTGGAATTAAAATAATATGTTAATGTGCACAGTATTATTAATGTTTTGTCCTGCCATATTTATAAACCAAAAGGAAGGTGAAATTATGTTTATTACAAGAAGTACTTTAATTTTATTTAAAACTGGTTGACTGACTAGTCATTTTTGATATTGTTTTATGTCCTCTTGTCCACTTGCTGCCCACAAGTGTGAACAATAACTTTTATCACATGATGGAGTGAAAAGCATGTCAGTCCAAATTAGGAACAAATAAATCCAAAAATTTTTATATAAGATAACAAATGTCAGTCTGATTAATACACGAGTATTCCATATTACTATTTGAAATTCACAAAATTTATCCAAATTAAGGTGTAAATCGACATTTACTTTTGTTCCTAAAATTTGATTTGTCTTATTCAATCAGTTCTCAGTAAATCCCATGCCCGTAAAGACAGGTACCGTGCCTTTAGTCTTGAGTCTCTTCCAACTGATAAGTCTTAAAGAAAGACCTATCAGTTGGAAGAAAGAATTAGGGATGTAAGTAGCAGTGTCCTGTCAGTTGAAGATACCATGCTGGCCGCAAGATGTTTCTTCATGCTTCGTTTGTATCCCCCATGTTGTAGGAAGGAGGAAACAACAACATGTGCCAGCAAGTTGTTCCACATTTTACACATACAGATGACAGAGATAGGAGTTGCCGAACTTTATGGTACGTGACGAAATGTTCTCAACAATGGAATAACGACATTGCAAGCCTACACGTGTGGTTCTATGACGGAAGGGAGAGGGTGGTATAAGGGAATACAGTTCTCCAGAGCACTCACCATGGTAAAATATGCTTAGTGAGCCAATGTCCCTATGAAGTTGATGAGGTTCCAAGTTTTTAGTAACCTCTTTGTCGTTGATTATGCCGACCGAGAGCCTCGAGAAGATATTGTGCGGAACCGTCCCAGAGATGCGAGTCCACGCAGGCCCGAAATTGAGTCTTATAAAGCCGACAAAGCTGGTCCGGTGTGAAAAACCGGTGCACCCTATTCAGGACTCCCGAGTTTTTTGGAAGCTGTTGAGATGAGACTCTCGATGTAGTTCTGTTGGTTAAGATTGCAGCGAATATCCATCCCTAGCATATTCAGGCCATCTCGCATACTCGGGAAGCGTCCTTCAGGCTGAAGACTGCGAGTGGGAAGGAATTGGGTTGATTTTGTTGTAAACGTGACTGAATTTTCTTGGCATTAAACTCAACCAGGTTATTTGAACCCCATTTACTAATGAGATACAAAACCCCATTCATGTCAACGGCAAGACTATTATGCCTCTCATTTATTTCTATTGTCGAATAGTCAGCACCAGGCCGACCGAAATATTGCCCAATGGACCATACTGTTATCTGCACACTAATGAATATTACTAGGTGGCAGCATGTCATTGGTATAAATAAGAAAGAGGGTGGTCGATAGAATGGGGCTCTGTGGGACACCGACATTCACTGACATGAACCGCGAAGCGCATCCATCTGCAAGGACGCGGATATAGAATCCGCGTCCTTGCAGATTGCTCACGCAGGAAGCCAGCAATCCAATTACAAAGTTGGCGGGGCAGATCATATGCCGAAAGTTTGGAGAGAAGTGGTTTGTGCCAAACCTGATCAAATACCTTGGCAATATCGGGTAGGTTCACTGCCGTAGATTCACCATGTTTATCAATTGCCTCCCCCCAAAGGTGCGTCACATACACTAGATTAGAAGATCACCCGTTGATCGTTTCAGTCTAAAACCGTACTGGCGATCATTAATTAGCGAGTGATCTTCTAGGTAGCGGATCAATTGATTGTTAAAGATCCGTTCCATGATTATTCCGGGATATGACAACACTGAAGTTACGGCAATGGGGCGATAATTTGATGGATTAGAACGGTGTCCCTTTTTGGGGACCAAACCGGCACATTGGCTTCTCACCAAGCCTCCGGAATACAATCAGTCGAGTAGTAAAGAGGCGCGTCAACACCGGAGACAACTCCGCTGCACTTTTTGTTTAGAATAATCGCTGGGATACCATCAGGACCACTGGTAAAGATAATTAATAAATTCTTTAAATTAAATCATATTGTATCTTAATAATTTTCTAGTTTTTTTTACTTTTAATCACTCTTTTTTAATCTACCAACATTTCGGAAATTGGCGAAGAAGAAATGCCAAAAGAAACTTGCCAATATGGGTCTTTTTTTTTTCATCGTACTCACATATATTTATATATTATAAATATATGTGAGTGTACATATAGTGAAAGCAAGTGGTACAATTAAAGATATATTAATTAATACATGTGCTGAATCATTTCCAAACATCTTTATCAGTTAGATATTCATCGATTCTGTAATAACCCTTCTTGCACAGAGTATTTTTGATGTACCTTTTGAACATATTCTCAGGCAAGGACAGAACTGTTTCAGGTAATTTATTATAGAATTGAATACAATTTACAATAAAAGATCTATTAGTCTTAGCAAGCCGAAGTACAAGCATATGCAATCTATTCTTGTTTCTAAGATTTTCATGGCTTTTCGGACATCGAGTGACTGTAGTTCAAAACGCACATCGCGCTGCCTGATGTAAATATCAGGCATAACGGGACCACTGGAGGGTATCGTTGGTGGCTGCGTGGTACAGTCGATTCGATAGGCGGGCCATAAGATCGGCTTTCTCCTGCGGCTGATGCGCCAGTGAGGCATCGGGGCATCTCAGCGGAAGCAGTGACGGTTGCCAGCAGTTAGTTGCAGGCGCACAGCTTTGGCTAGTCGCCAGTAGTTACGCGAACCAGTAGGGTGCTACACTGGTTCCATGCCGACTCATGTAACGCGCTGAGCGTCAGGGTAATGTATGCCTTCTTGTAGACCTTGGTGGCAGTATTGTACAGCAGTAGGTCTACTAGAGAGGGCGCCACACCAGAGATGTATGGTATTTTGGTAGGTTAGTTTACCAATTACGTCAGGCTGCGCGAAGGAGTGAACGCGTGGGCTGGTCCCTCCTGCATGGTTAGTTATGGAGGATCCCAACCAAGAGTCGTGGTGAGAGTTAAAGTCATCCATACACACCATCTCTGCAGTCTTTCTTGTACTTCCACCTTGGCGTTGAAATCCCCGATAAGCACCGTGGAGTGAGTCTTGGTGGTGTGATGTATGGCCATAGTGATATCATCATACATGGCCTCGATTTCATCATCCGGATGTGTCGTCGTTGGTGCATAAACTTGCACTTCTTTCAGATAATACCTATCTGTAAGCTTCAGCACAAGATATGCTACTCTCGACGAAAAAATCAAAGGCAATGTTTATTTATGG
The DNA here is from genome assembly GCA_947507595.1 of Pyralis farinalis. Lineage (NCBI taxonomy): Eukaryota > Metazoa > Arthropoda > Insecta > Lepidoptera > Pyralidae > Pyralis > Pyralis farinalis. The sequence goes on along the minus strand of OX382266.1, from coordinate 17,392,141 downwards.
TCTAAAAATGTGACACCATTGTTGAATACCGGAAACAATTAAAACGGCTCCCTATTCGCTACCGCTATTATCTCCATATACTTTCTTTCCTGTACTTTACGGGATGTTATTCCTCAAAGACTCGTTTTCACCCTCTTGTCTGCGTTCCCGCTTCCAGCTGCTTCCACCTAGATCATGTCCTCTACGTCCTTGCATTACCAAGACTTTAATCCATCCTACTGTGCATTCCTATTTTTTTTTATATCTCTTACCGGGTTGCACATTTATGGAATCAACTAACCATTGTATATATTTATGAGAGTTCTATCACTAGGTACTTTTAAAAAGAGATTAAAAGTATCATATAGATATATGTATGTTTTAATTTTAATATGGTTGTAATTAGCAGAAAGTATTTATCAGTTTGAACACCTTAACCGCAAAAGTATATGGAAAGTAAATTGAAAGGAGAATGAGGGTGAAATTCGATGGAATGCTGTGGGAGGCACAGGGAGAATTTCGAAATGGAAACTCCATGTACGGATGAAGTTTTCTCGCTACGCAATATCGTGAAGAAGCATTTGGCCATAGACCAGAAGGTTTTCTGCAGTTTTGTGGATATTGCAAAGCATTTGAAAGGGTTGTGCGAAATATTGCCGAGATATGAGATTGACGGGGCACTGCTCCGTGCTGTGCAGTTCGCTTACAAGAATTGCTTAGCATGTGTGCGGTAAGATGGCGACATGTTACCCTGTTTGATGTCAAAATTGGTGGCAAACAGGGTGGCATGCTGTCTGCTGGCTATTTATTCTGTATTTCGATAGTTGCCTGCAGCGATTAAGGTTAAAGAATGCAGGATTACGCATGGGTTACCATGTGGCGAACTGTCTGCTTCATGCAGTCGATTCTGTAATATTTTAAGCAGAGACACCATCGGAACTACAAACATTGGTCCCAATAATGAAAGACTATTGTATGGAGAAAGAGGTACTATTGAATACAAAGATGAAGTGTTGGAACAAGTGGATGTGATTGTATATCTTGGATGCGCTCTATATATATCTGTGATACTCCCATGTATCATGGGTCTAAGAAGCTAAAATGGAGGTTGTGTTCGTGCAAGTGAGTGCTTTTTGCTTGATTTTAGAAAACTCCTATGTAACACAGGTATATATAGCCAGGCTAAATTTAGAGACAATCTTAGTTTTTATCATTTAGTTATAATAGATACTATTTATGTTCCTTTACAAAGTTCTTAAAAAAATTGAATGTCCCTTATGACAATCCTGTGTATTTTTATGCATACTTTGTTTTGTGATATATGTGACTCACCATCATCTTTATGTATAGAATATAATCCTAAATTTTCTCAAGTTAAATTCATTGTAATAATGACTGGCTACAAAGTAACATGTTGTAATTCATTTTATGAAATATACATTTGTAATTATAAGTGGCCAGTTCTGGAAGCTTTCAGTTCCTATGCTTCATATATAAATCTATAATCATCAAGTACACGACTAGACATGTTGTATTCATCTATTAAAAAATGGAGATCAACCAGTTGATCTCCATTTTGCCTCCAGAGGCATTTTCAAACAGGACATACAACGGGTTTTGCAACGGGAGAGGCAACAAGCAAGCCATATTTGTGAATCAAGCTAGTACATGGTCAACGAAAATTATCTCAGGTGGACCATATAACATGTTTAGGTACTATTATATGTGGTTACACACACAATTATTACTCTGGTGACAACCAAGAACGAGACAAAGGAAAAAAATGAATGTGCACTAATATAATATTTTTAACATTTCCAGGTAAAGGAAATGGAGATCTCAAGAACGTTAGCAGAGAGAACGTTACGAGAACACAGAGGCGACGTGGTCGCTGCCCTCACAACGCTCACAAACTGAACTAAGTGTTGATGTATATATTATGTGAACAAAACTCTTTTTGGGATCTTGTAATACCAAATTTTGAATAGATTTTTCTAAGCCGCCAATATCTTGTATTTTCAATATTAAAACACACGAGAAGAAAGAGAGATGGTCTGAAAGAGAGAGTCAGTGATGAGATAAGAAAAGCCATGCTCAGTTGGTTCAGGTAAGTTGAATGAATACAGAACGAGCTCGGTGGCTCAGTCGAAATCGAACCCACGAGCGTTGGTGTAAAAGTCGCGTGATTGACGCGACACCAATGCTCGTGGGTTCGATTCCCACACAAGACAAACATGTGTGCATGAACACATGTCTGTTTGTCTTGGGGTAGGGCGCATCAAAGGAACCCGTCTGGGGAAGTACCTTCACCTCACAGAAAACCGCAGCCAAATAACAACGGCCTAGAGGGTTGTTGTGTTCACCAGTTGTGTTGAGGTCACCAGTAAGCTCCCAAGGAGTTGCTGTGTAAGCAGGAGAGGAGGCATCGCGCGAGTGATACTTAATATATCGCAAGCGTCAATAGGCTACGGTACCCGCTTTGACCCCGAACTGAAGGAGGCTATATATACCTAGTCAGGTCATAAGTTCTGTCAAAAACTTTTGATGTAATTAATGATACACTTTTTGATAATTATGTATGTAAAAGTTATATATGAAATGAAAGGTAAGTTAAATGTGCAAAAAAAAATATTTACATTATTCGAAATGCCTTCCTCCATTTTGAATACATGCCTTTAATCGGACGCGGCCAGTCATTGATCGCAGCACGCACCACATTTATATCTATTTCTGCCGCTGTTTTAACCAGAGATGCTCAGAGAGACTCTAAATTCTGATGAGGTTTAGCGCAGACTTTCTCGTCCAAATGTTGCCATATCTTGTAGTCCAGTGGGTTTAAATCTGGACTAGGGCCAGTCTTCATGCCCGATGAAGTCAATTCCACGGGCGGTCAACCAGTTTTGAGTGCTTCGTGCCTTATGAGCTGGTGCAGAGTCTTGTTGGATTATCCAGTGCCTGTTTTCAACATTATTTGAGACAGAGGTTCTATTATGTTTGTTAGGACGGTGTTTTGGTAAACCACGGCACTGGTATTCACACCTTTTTCACAGAAAAACACCTCAGTGAAGCCTGAATATGAGACTCCAAACTAAACCATGATTGATTAAGGATAATGCCTTCGCTGGACCTTCGGAATACGCGCGCTCGTTATTTCACAACTATAGGCATACACCTTATCATTTTGTTTGTTGTAACTTTCTTCGATGGTAAAAACTTTTACATCCGAAAACAAAAAATTCGCGGTATTTTTTTCCCGCGTACCGCCGTAACAAAGCGCGGGATCTATCCATCCTATTTTTTTTCAAACGCTTGTTTAAAAAATGACCTGTTTTTTTACGATAAGCTCGTAGTCCCAGGTCTTCATTCAACACTCTTTTGACAGTGGTTCTGCTTAATCCCATCTGTAAAGCTAAGATTTTTTGTTTACGCAAGGGATTTCTTTGGATTCGCGCCTTCATGCTTTGATGACTGATGATGATTCTCTCTCTGCCTACCCCGTAAGGGATTTGGCGTGAAGTTATAGATAGATGCTTTGATGACCGCTGGTGTCCTAACTGTGCGAGGTCGGCCGCTCCTCTTACGATCTTCGAAGCTTGAATCTTTAGTATATCGTTTGATAGTGCGATAAATAAACTGTAGTGTTATTTAAAATTTTTCTAGAATGTTGAAAATCTTTTTTTTGTGTTACCAACGCTAACTTTTGGCGCGAGAGCTAGAGTTGGGTATAGGGTATGACAGTGAGAGCGTAAAAGTAGAATAAACGCAGTCGTCGTAAATCGGATCGATGCGAAAAATTTATGGTGTAATATTTTTAGACCGTATTCGCAATGACGATATAAGAAACATTTAAAATTAAACTATTTTTAACGGAAGTATCGCGTGTTTTATTTATTTTGTTGAAACCTGACGTTTCGAACGCTTTGCAGCGTCCGTGGTCGCAGGAAAGACTAAGGTGGTATTTGTCTTACATTAGTTATTCAATTATTACATCTACCGACATGGTTGGATTAATTATATATGTTCCGATTCACACAAAAATCGCTCACAGTGTCCGAACATTTTTTAGTAGATCTTTGGATTTGTGACTTGATTATTTTTAGGACTGGATCCCAAGCAGGTGGTACTTGCCAACCATCTTCTCTATTGAAATTGGGGTGTTTTCTTATTTCAATAGCCTCGCGCAACATTCTCGGCATGTAGCGATTCTCCTTGGCGAGGATTTGTAGTGGGAGAGTTTTTGTGTGAATCGGAACATATATAATTAATCCAACCATGTCGGTAGATGTAATAATTGAATGACTAATGTAAGACAAATACCACCTTAGTCTTTCCTGCGACCACGGACGCTGCAAAGCGTTCGAAACGTCAGGTTTGAACAAAATAAATAAAACACGCGATACTTCCGTTAAAAATAGTTTAATTTCAATGTGTAACAATCGCGAAAACCTAAGACAATACTATAAGAAACATTATTGATCTGGAAGAGAATATCGGTGTTTAGATAAGAAGAGCTCCAAGTACAAGTATTAACATTAAGAAAAGCTCTGTTGGTTGGGACCCCTTCGGACTTCTGTTTCCCCTGAGGCCCCTCATCGGGCAGACATCAGGTCTTCTACAGTACTGGCATCTCCCTAAGGCTGGGGAGACATCCGAACTTATTTTTAAAATTATATTTTGAATACTCATATATCCCCTAGTCAAGCTTACCAGCCTTCAGAACCCGTTATATACCTTTTCCCATACATTTCGCGGTCATATATGACCACACGGGTTTCGAAGGGTTAAAACTATAAAAGAAAAAAAGCATGTGTCTAGCATACCGATCCTACTACGTACTACTACCACAGATTACAGAAGAGTTAATAGTAACAGATGGTTCACATAGGCATGTAGTAGTAAGGCTGTAAGTTGAAATATACCGTACAAAGTACAAGTTAGGGTTCATTCGTACAAAAAGTCTGTATTTACAGGATCGTTTTAACGAATCCATGGCACTGGCTACTGGAGGTAGTGTTCACACCGCGTTCACACAGAAAGTTCAAATTTAAAGGTTTGTTTTAACGGATCCATCGCTACAAAGGTAGTGTTCATCATTATCATGTGTCAGTTCATCCAAAACGGATTAGTATTTTAAGAATGTTGTATGTGTGTATGTTTTGTCATATCGATATTTTTTACTGTATTTTTAAACCCTAAATAGCAATTGATCATTTTATACTCTAATGGAGAGGGTAAATATTTATTTAAGACAAAAGATATTTTCAATGTCAAAACTAATAAACACTTATCGCAATTTTTCCATAAAATGTCCAACACTGATTTCTCCAACCCCGATCATACAATGGTGCCATCCAATGTTCATAAACTCTTTTCACAGGCTCCTCAACAGTAGCAGCAGTTTTATTTTTGATTTCTTGTAAAGTTAATGCAAGTTCATTTAGAGCTTCGTTAGGCAAATATTCGATTATACTCGGCTTATGTTCTGTTAATTGTAAAATTTGTCTATCCTAAAAATGGTAATTACATATTACGGACGTGTGATTTCTTTTTGACGAACTAGCATTAATTTTGATTAATATTGCACTAATAAAAAGTCTGAACAAAACGCATAATATAGATAGTTACTTATCTACTTACACATAGTACTTCGGTACATTTATGGTTACCGCTCCTGAGCATTTGTATTTCTTTTTGTTGCAGCAAATCCATCTTTCAGTATTATTAGAATACTTCTTGTGTTTAGTATACTGGAACTCACCCTTCAAGTATCAAAACTTACCTACCCTTTCTATGTATCCAACTACGAATAAATAACGTAGGTATCCAATGAATATTTATTTCCATTTATATGTAATAAAATATCAGGAATATCCAGGACAATATATAGCAACACAAATGACAAAGTTTTTTTTTTTTTTTTTTTTGTTTTCCTTATGGCAATATGTTACTTTGCCAAAATGACAAAGTTTACATTGAAAGATAGGTGTTGTACTCAATAAGTCATGGTAAATATATAAATACTTATTAATTTGCAAGTGGCCAGTTACAGGGGATATAAGAGTTCTCAAAATATAAGTAAATTCGGATTTCTCCCCAGCCTCTCCCAGCCAATACTGTAGAAGTCCTAATGTCCTCCGATGGTGGCCTTCAGAAGAGACAGGAGTCTGAACTAGTCCATTAGGATGCGCGAGGTCCACTACCTAAGTTGGACGTAGATACGGATTTTTATATAGAGCGGCTGCTGTCAGACCTCTACAACCCAAAGCGAAAACCAGGCCTTTCTTAAGTTAGGTTACACGTCTTTCTAAATATATCTCTAGCGATAATTATAAATATGTACATAAATCAGTAAATACGAACTATCACTGCTCACAATGGGTTAAAACTAAATATTCGAACTTCTGATTTATAATTTCCAATTGTTCCTTACAATTAGAGGTTATAAAACATAGAAAAAAAATGTATCTCCTGACATAACAGACATGGGGTGAATGAAAAGATAACAGGGCGTGCATTGAATATCTTTTCATGTGACGGGTTATCCCTAGTTTTATTGCACTACTAAGAAATGAAAAACATATTTAGATAAAAAGTTAAATCATTATCATCACAGCTAAAATATACTTAAATTATATTTTTTCAGATATGTAAAGTAGGATTCATATTATTTTGATTTTCTTCGGCTTTATCATCTGCTGAATAAGGCGGAGGCGGCACACTGCAGTCGTGTACCTGAAAAAGTATAATAAATATGTAGAGCCTATTGACTTGCTTGACTTGAATGTAAAAATAAATTACTGTTATTTTTTTTATAGAAAAGATATTTTATTAGTTAACCTGTTGATAGTTTGCACGGTTTAACAGATAGATAAGTAATTTTCTGTTAACATTCGTCACTCTTTTTGGGTCAGTCCGTAAAAACGCTTGAAATGTATTAGACCACAAGGTTAAAAAAAAGTAAAGCATTTTTCATGCACAAAAATAGAAAAGAAATTTTAAATTATTAATTAGTGATTTGGAAAACACGAACAATATTACTGAATTCTATCGTTTTTGACACGTTCGCTGTGTAATATTTTAAATGTTAGCCAAAATGCAGCAAAATTTATGTTTCTGTGACAACTCATTGTTTGTTAAATTTCATTTTTATTTTTGTTACAAAACACAATTTTTTTTTCGTTAGTAGCTCGTTTCGAATGATTAATCTCCATATGATTAGTTTTGATAATTCGGAAAGTAACATTGCGACAAGAGCGAGACCTGTAAAAGCGAGTTCGACTCACGAACTAACGTTTAGTGGAACACGTTTCTTATTCTAATAATCATCAAACATCCTACATAAGTTTGTGTGTAGGATATTTCAATTATTAAAAAAAAACCATGTTTCATTTTATTTTTCAATATCTTTAGACAAATCAAACCCAAACCCGACCTGCTTGACCTAACACAGCATTATCTAGTCTCAAAGTAAGCAAAGCTTGTACTATGGGTACTAGACAACTGATCAATATACTTTTTTTTAAATATGTACCTATAATGTATAGAAAACACCCAGAATCTGACAAACAGACATGCACACAAATGTTTGCCTTGTACGGACTTCGAACTCAGGGGCCATAGTGCTTTCTTAAAGTAGCTATCAATCTGACTTAAACTTGTCTTAACCTAAATCAAACGTCAAGAACAAGTAAGAGTTTACTCGAGCCGTACATTCCTTAAATAGTATTACCATTATTTAGCAAAATCCTTACAGTCAATCAGGCTATCTTTGGCCCAGTTTGCACATAAAAAGTTAGACCAATGTTTAAAATACTACGTTACTCAAAAAGATACACTTATTATGGTGGCTTTATGAAGCCTACTTCCAAAAAATTTACTCATTTACCAATAATCTCTAGGAAAATAGTTTCAAAATTCCATTTAACCACTGGGCCAATGTTAGATTGTGAGTTGGGCTTGGATTGGCCCAGGTCCCAATTGTAGGTTGTTTTTGCTTATTTTATTTTATTTAAAGCATTTTGCTAACATTGGCCTGCATATTTACCATAAAAACTACAGCTGAGAGCCATAGACAATAATAATGTATACATTCGTTTTCATTTATTAGTACTAAAATGGGTAAATAAATTGTTGCCATAGGAAAATCAACACAGTTTTTATTCAATCTTATTTTTTTGGTCAACAATGCGTTTTTAACAAATTTACTGACTTACCATATAGCTAAGATAATGAAAAAAGTATTATTATTATTATTTTATTAGTACTATTATATTAATACTACATATCATGGGGTTAAACTTTGAAAAATTTCCATTCCATTCCATGGCCAGGAAGTCGTCTTATATGATAAAATACCTTTCTTTCTTTGAATATTAGTGTCATTCAGCATTCGTATGATATTTGTATCATTCATTATACAGAACTGAGCTACGGCCTTTACCACATTATCGCCAATCATCTGAAGGTCCAGTCTACCGTCATGTACTTCGTATGTATCTATAGAAAAAAAATCTTCCTGTGCTATATCCAAACCACATTCTTCTTCATGTGTTATGTCTCATTCCTCTGCCCTTTTTTCACACTTATCGAATATATCTCCTCCCAATATTTTGAGAAATTTGAGAACTTTGGCCCGGGCTCAAGTTACCCTTATTCACCGGTAATAATTTACCTGTTCAATATTTATGGCAATATCATGGGAATTAGCTAATTAACGCTCGTAATTTTTGTAAGAAATGATAAATAGACACATATGAGACACTTTAAAATAACTTTTGCCTCCATAAGTATTCAAATGACAACACAGCAGACAACTTTTTGGCGCTTTCGTAGCAAACCGCTCTATTCACACCACAGAAAAAAGCAACTGACGTCTCAACAATGGTAGATGTCAATTATTTGGCAGAATCTGAGCATTTACGAAGATATATTAGAATCGATGTTTACATTCTAGTTTGAAAGACATAAAATCATAGCAAAAAAAAATCTATAATATGCATTTGAAATTTTGGGCCAATTTTATATTGAAGGCTTAAGTTACCCTGATCGACTGTACATTCTGCTTAGAAATTTTTGTCTCTTCATAAATTTATATTATTTATATATAAATTACTACATTAGACATGTAGTAATTTTTAATATGTAAATTTTATTATTTATCACCATTGTCGAATTAACTTACATATAGATATACACTTAACTGCGCCAGGTCCCTAAATGAAAAAAAATCAACACCATCCAGTTCGTATGTTATAAATAACAGCGCCATCTAGTACAAAATTCTGAACTAGTTCAACATTATGGCGTTAACATAATTAGACAATGTACTTACATCATTTTCTTTCGCTCCAGTAGTCGATATCATACTAAAGTTTATTTCTATATTTACTAAATTTTACTAATCTTGTCTTAGGTTTTCGCGATTGTTACACATTGAATTAAACAATTTTTAACGGAAGTATCGCGTATTTTATTTATTTTGTTGAACCTGACGTTTCGAACGCTTTGCAGCGTCCGTGGTCGCAGGAAGACTAAGGTGGTATTTGTCTTACATTAGTTATTCAATTTACATCTACCGACATGGATGGATTAATTATATATGTTCCGATTCACACAAAAATCGCTCACAGTGTCCAAACATTTTTTAGATCTTTGGGTTTGGGATTTGATTATTTTTAGGACTGGATCCCAAGCCAAGATGGTTGGCAAGTACCACCTGTACTTGCCAACCATCTTCTCTATTGAAATTGGGGTGTTTTCTTATTTCAATAGCCTCGCGCGAAACGTCAGGTTCAACAAAATTAATAAAATACGCGATACTTCCGTTAAAAATTGTTTAATTCAATTTACTAATCTTATTTATTTATTAATATTAACATGCACGCTCACAGAATATACACTCCAAAACGTAAGGAAGACATGGAATTATTAAATACATAATTAAAATGATTACTAAGATAATGATAATATTGTTATATCAAATATTTATCATTATTACGATCTAGAAATCTTGTAGCTCCAGTCAACTTCTTAAATTAGATGCAAATAGGTCTAAATCTAAGATCTCACGCCGATTAAGCTAGTTCCCGATCAGGAGTCTATATAAACATTTTCAATACAATAAGTATATTCGCGCGTTGTCTCCCCTGCTATTAACACAGCAATTCTTTAGGATCTTACTATCGTCCCGCGTCATCCTATGTGATGCGCATTGAAACTGACAGACAGATTTTCTCAGCCACCAAGGCCTATTAATTTTGCCTTGGCTATTTTGTGGTTTTAATCTGTTATATTTCTCCTCGCAAAGGACCCAAATGATAGCTCCATATTAATATACTTATAAATGACCGAATACACATAATAAAATACCGAACAAATTTCTAGCTTCCTTTTGATGCGAACATTTTCGAGCATATTTGAGAAAATAATATTGTTTCTTAAGATTTGAAGCGTAACTTACAAATCCATTGTTAAGGTAGACAGCCGTGGGATGTGACGAATCATTAGGAGGTCTTGAATACCTGAAATTAATTACATATTACGTTAATTAGATACGCGCGAGTTAAATGTGGACCTGTGGTGCGTATATATGCAAGTGAGACAAATAGAGGATGGAGTAGGACGGCATAGAATAGTAAGGCGACGGTAGCAAGTGCTTATACACCTCGCCTTAGCCATCTTTAGGCATCTCCCCCTTTAACTTTTTAACGCTTTTAACATTTCAATACATAAAGCAAATAATCCAATATTTCGTAAGGGTTGTAGACACTAAACATCATCCACAAATTCATGTTTATTTTCCAAACGCTAGGTAGTTGTATAGACACAAAATACGGTGGAGCTTAAGATTGTATTACTTGTGTATTCCACCATAACGTCATGACCCTTACAACGACGTCATCACGCCCACCATCGAGCTACATACATAGCCTTACGGCATTAATCTTTGTGCAATAATTTTAACGGAAAATAATAGCAAGTTCACATTTTGATCTCACTGTTAGTATACGAGTTTCCTTTCAACCGAAAAGAGGATTTAGAGCATACTCGACCACGTTGCTCAAGTGCAGATTGGTGAAGGCCAATGTTTTGAAACCGCCAGCCGGTCCCAGATTTAGCTTAACGGCTATCATCAATCGACGACAGCCGGGCCAATGGCTTAAAGTACTTTCCGACGAGCAAGAGGATTTCGGTGGCAGTGCAATGCTACTCTAAAACCAACATTCGTAGGTTCGATTCTTCATGTACTACCGACGTTGTATAAAAAAAACGGAACTTCGCGATAGATAAATCTACCCGAGTTGCGGCGGATGTTGCTTAACGTGAGTGTACGATTAAACTGATACGTGCAATCACATCATCGAACTTCTCAAGTATGAAGCAGAGATAGCAAGTAAATAGTAGAAAATGTGGATGACTGACAAGTTATCAGGAAATTGCCTTTTAGAGGTAAGTAGGTACCTACATTAAAACTTGATAGATAACGTGGGAAGACTACTGTGTATCCACACACATCGTACAACACAAAACATTGATGTTTTGGCTAGCAGAAAAATATATTCGGAAAGCAAATATTTCCATGTCGACGGAACCCGCCTCTTGGGTATTCTATTTCTGAAGATAAACCTGACATGAAATTAACCGAAAAGTACCTAACCTATTGGTTAACTTTTTAATGGGGACATATTCCCGTCGCCTTGGAAATATTTCCTGACTAAAAAAATTATTTCCATTTTTAAATATTCATACTGAACAGTAAAAACTGGTTTTACTCTTCGTATCTGGCTGATTTTGATACCATTGAATAGATGACATTTTAAAAACAGAAAAATAAAAAGAATATTGGTTTCCATTTTTCTATTGTTTTTCTGTCTGCTAAAATAAGCGAATCTAATGAATAAATTCTATACATTGTGAACTTTTATTTTTTATAAGATCGGGATATTCGTAGTTACGATATAGCTGAAGAGCTTGGGGTTAACCACAAAACAGTTTGACCCATTTTAGGAACGGCAACGCATTAGTTACACCCCTGGTGTTGCAAATGTTTACCATCAGGCAGGTCGTACGCAAGTTTCCCACCTTAGTCGTATAGAGAAACCAATGGCACATAGGTAGTATTAGGTACATATTGCAATCAATTTAATGTAAATAAACTATGATAAAAATTATCTTGAATTTGGATATAGAATACGAAATAACTTTTTCCGGACCTAATGAATTCCGTAAGCAAATATGATTATGTACACCCCGCTTCGCGGGGTTTCTGTTTCTGTTTAGAGCTTTCAAGACAACCCTAACCTAAACAAAAAACAAACGTACCTAATCTATTAATTAATTTTTTAATGGGGACATATTCCCGACGCCTTGGAAATATTTGCTGACCGAATAATTTTTCGGCATGTTAATAAATTATTAATAACACAGGCACCGTAGAGAGCAGTAAGTCAATTTGGCGTTAGGTCATTTTTGACATTAGTACCGACGCTCGTATTAGAGCGCTGGGGTCGTGGTGCGAGCGTAGGTGTCAAATTAGCGTTACTAACAACTGCGCCACCAAGCTCATCAAAATCACAAAGGTTAGATCAAAGGAGACACGAATTTAATAGTATATGCCCACGTCAGGATCTGAACCAGGCATTGTCATTTTATAGGCTGCTGTTATCACTGTTTTAGATAATCTGCGTAAAATTGTCGCATGCGTTTTTGAAATATCACTCTGACGTACTACTTAAGTAGGTGGTGCGCCTTTAGGATATCTACACGCTGCTTGGGCATTCTTTGAGGCACATGTGGTATTGATGTAAGTATTACTAATTTTGAAACATACCGATCACGTGAGTCATGATGACGCATGAAGACTTATAAGTGACTTTCAAGATTTTAACTTAAATAGCTATTCATGTTTTTTTTATCTGATTATACGAGTATATATCATTTTATATTATTGTTCAATTTTTGTAGGTATCCCGATTAAAAAATGTGATAATTGGTAGTAAACATTTGGAAGACGATCGTATCAAGGCCGCTGCTTTAGACAGTGATGACGAACTCACCTGTTACGACACTGACAGTCACCTTCTTCATCAGAAAACAAGACTGGGGAGCCAGTACCCAAAAATCGTACTTACCTACTGTATATACATTACATATTGCCCCTCTAAAATATGACGAAAGGCAAATGCATTCTATAGTTTATATCTCTATTCTGTGACATAGGTATATCTCTAACCATAGATAACAGAAACGATCTATGCCTCTAACCTTGGCGGCGCGTCCCTTAATCTTTCATCGACGTGTAGTTGCAGACTTCCTATGGATAATCGACCAGCATCGCAGCTTGAACGGTTACCGACTGGCCTGGAAACATCAATAACACATTATGAAACAATATTAAGATACATTGAATGATTAGTAACAAAGTATGCAATTAAGTATATCTATTTTCTCATATTTACTCTTCTTTAATACAGCGTCAGGAGGCATGCAAGCATACGACGCACCTGAGTTGTCGTAGTCTGTGATCGCTTGCAATACATGTAGTATAAGCTCCAGCGTTGCCACTTCTGCTGCTAACATAGAAAATTAAAAACTATAACTCGACTAATACAAAAATTGAAAGAATGCTGAAAAGATATAGACAATTATCGATACATCCACCGTAGTCACACATCATTACTACATATGTAATAATGTCATGTATCTTTACATAAACAGGCATAGAGCCATAGATCATAGGATTTGATGCTTTATTATTTATATAAGGGCACGATGACTGCGCGTTTCCAATCAGTCGGAACCCTTCCAATTCTCCAGCATAATTTTCTCAAAACCAGTAGGCATCCTTAACGTAGGTGCCACCTTGTTTGATCATCACAGCTGTAACCATATTGATTCTCGCTGACTTTACATTTTTCAAATTTCGTATTGATCATTCAATCTCATCCATGCTAATGTCTTCATGTTACGCTGGCACTGCTGAATCAGTCACAGACTCTTTCACAGTGCCAGTGTCCTGAATTTAATCATACATTTCTCTAAAATATTCACTCCACCGTTCTAACACTTCCTGAATATTAGCAAGAATGTCACCATCTTTACATTTTATTTTGTCCATTCTGGATGCTGACGAACCATGTCGAGACTTTTTACTTCTCTCCAGAAGAGTTTGGTATTAGCCTCGAAGTTCTCGGTCAGCCTCTCTTCCTCATTTATAAGTAGTTATGACTTTCACATTTCTCTATCACTAAAGCTTTGGTTTCATTCTTGCATCGTCGATGCATATTTCTTTCTTTTTCTCTTTCATACCATCACTCTGGTGCAAAGATGATACGTAATTCAGCCATGCTTTGCTCTTTTTTTTCCACGAAGGATTCAACCTCTACATCTCCTCTCGGTGTTCTACGCCTCTTTACGCATCCATATATATTTTAGGTATTTTTAAAATTACCATTTTGGTGTGAAAGTGAGCCTCGTATAGCGTATTTTTTTCTACAATTACATGAACTTTCACGTTATTCTGTTATCATTACACTGTTGCCACTTTAAAAATGACTATTAGCTACATTATTATAAAACTAATATAAAAATATGTGCAGGAAGCGGCCTGTACAGATTTTCGGTCTGTCGACCGCGCCTGATTACCTGAGTTGCTTACTTTAATTATTTTGAATGTGTAACACATTTATTATGTTTAAACTTCTTGCCCCGATATCCCGCCATTTTACATAGTTTTGTGTTTATTATCAAATTACAATATGGAATGGAGTGTTACAGAAAATAGAATCGCAGTGATTTCCTTGCACAAAGTGCGTATGGAGCCTTCGATCTTCAAGACACTTCAAAAGCTTGGTATCAGCCGAATGTTCGTATACCGTACTATCGACAGATATTGGTACCAACATAAACTCTGTTGAAGACTATAAAATACCTGGTCAACCGCGTGCTGTTCGAATTACAATGCTGTTAAAGTTAGAATTCGCTGAAACCCCATTACAAAACAAAAAATCTTATTGCGTGAAATGAAGATTTCCGCTAGAACTCTGTCGGGTATAATAAAATAAGACTTGAACCTCGGCACTTATCATCGATATATAGGACATGCCCTAAATCAATCCCTATAGTTGGTGGTGGTACGCAGGTGAAAGGCACAGAAAAATTATCTTTACTGATGAAAAAATTTTCACGATCAAAGAGCACTCACCAAGCAAAATGACAAAGTGTTTCACAGTTCTAAAGAAGCCGCCCAAGTGGTCGGAAAGGTACAACGTGGTCATAAAAGGAGTCACAAAGCTTCATTTTTTTTTAAAGGAGTAAAGATTTCGGCCATAATGTTTCAAGAGACTGTCTTGGATCGTGTTGAGAAATCTCTCAGCAATATACCTACTTTTTAAAAATGGACCGTAAATTTTCCAGCAGGGCTCTGCACCTGGTCACAATGCATGGACTACTCAAGCGTGGCTCGAAACCAACGTCCCGGATTTCATAAGAGCTGAAGACTGCTGGCCCTATCGGCATATCGAAAGAAGTTTTAAACATAATAAACGCATTCAAATATATTAAAATTCAAAATAATTAAACAGTTGAAAAAAAGAAAAGCTTCTATGGAACAGTATTCACGGCCAGACTAGTTATCGATAGATCAACTTTAAGACCTGCGCAGATGACAGACTTTAGTCCGTAGGGAACTAAAATCCCTGTGGACCGATTCTACTAAAACACGTCGCTGCTGTCCGATCGCTTAATGAAACGTCAAAATGTACGCATTTTGACACACGCCGCGCTGCAGTGCAGTTGCAGTTTTTAATAGAATCGGCCTACAGAACAGTCAAAAAAATATCTGCCAGGGACTCAACTTCTCAACGCATACGATGGGAAATCAAATAATGCCCGCCAGAAGTTTAGTAAAGCAGGCACTATAGGTACAATATACACCATGGTAAGCCACGAGCGACACAGCGGAAAAAGATAAATTGTGCATTTTTAATACAATATTTATTTCTAAGACTATATATACTTTTATTATTAGCCGTTTTCGAGTTACAGCTTATCAAAGTTTCTCATATTACTCTCATCTCACTAATATCTCCAAAATAAACAATATCCTATTATTATACGAGTATCATTATTAGTAAATTTACTACAGAGTTTAAGTATGATATTAAAAGAGATGACGAAACAATAAGAATAATGCCTATCATTTTAGGCTACTGTAAAAATAATAAATTTACGAATATAAAGATTATAATTTCGATAAGTGTAGTAAATGAAAAAGTAAAAAAATAGTTTAGTGTAAAAAAAAAAACGGATGCGTGTACTTATGTACGCGCGTGAGAAGTTATACTTCTCTGGCATCATTAAATAACAAATCCCTGGAGGGATGTTGTGTTCATGCGAGTGAGTGACGTTACCACCTCTTAGGCAACTGCAGCCAAATAACAATTCCCTGGAGGGTTGTTGTGTTCATGCATATGTGTGACGTTACTACCTCACGGAAAACTGCAGTCATATAACTGGAGGGATATTGTGTTCATCTGAGAGACGTCACGAGTAAGCTCCTAAAGAGTTGCCGTGTTAGCAGCAGAGGTGGCAATACGCGAGGCATACTCAATGTATTGCAAGTGTAAACAGCTACAGTGACCGCTTTAAATTGGGTGGATCGTATGCTTGTTTGTTCATGCAAGTGTGTGACGTTACCACCGCACAACAATCCTCCAGGGAATTGTTATTTGGCTGCAGTTTTGAGCATTTTTTTCGTGGCTTAATGAGCGGTTTAGCGGGCAGCTTCAACCTGTTACTTTTGTGTACAGTAGGTATCTTTTAAGATACTGTAACACTATTTCACTCATCATTTTTTCATAACGCGCCTAAAGACGTATAACTTCAATACAATTTCATAATCATTTAATTTAATTTGAATAAATACATGATTCAGTAAAGCCACGTTTGAATTAATCCTATTTCGACCGCAATTTTTCAAATCTCTAAACAGGTAACATGACGTAGGTAATGAAAAAATTGTAGTCAGCTCGTGGTCTATGTACAAAAAATAATTAAGAAAAACTGTGTATTATAAGATCCCTGATGATTCCCCTACGGGGGAAAATTGTTTTGTATATAGATAGACTATGCATTTTTGACGATTGTATAAACTGTAAACGACATCCCTACGTGTTTAGGCTATTATCGTTCGCTCGGGGCTCGAGTCGGCCTACTTATTTGATTTTACTATGCCGAAAGTCTGCGCTGGCCGCTTCTCGAATATATTTTTATATTAGTTCTATGATAAATGTAATAAATCATAATTTTTAAAGTGGCAACAGTGTAATTATAATAGTATAATGTGAAAATTTATTAAATTGTGGAAGAAAATACGACATCCGAGGCTCATTTTCACACCAAAATGGAACGTTTGAACGTCGGATTCAAAATTACCTAAAATAGGTACCTAACTTATATTTGGTTTAGACTTTATATCCATGAGAGAGGTAGGTATAGTTAAGTGCAAGTTAAGGTAAGTATAAGCGTTGAAGACTGCCCTCGTCTAGCCCAGATCTGAACACCTTAGACTACAAATTATGGTCAGTTTTAGAGGACATGACCTGCTCGAAAGGACACGCCGACATTGTGTTTTAAAGAAATCTCTGAAGCAAGCTGTAGTTAAATTTCACATGGAAACAGTGCGTAAATCTATAGATTCGTGGCCAGACAGATTAAAGGCCTGTATCAAAGCCAAAGGTGGCCATTTCGAATAGAATATTTTTTTAATGTTTTGCTGAAATTTCTAAATATGTACATATATTTTTTATTAAGATTATATTACTTCATAAAAAATAATTCTTCATTTGTAACAGAACTTATGGGCGGACTAGCGGGAGTAGGTATGTCTTCACATCAGGTCACTTGCGGGGTAGGAAACAAGCGCCATACGAGGCGGTCTTTACACCCTTCGCTCGGTTCTTTAACATTAATAGCTTTGATAAAACACGAAAAATTTGGTCGTGGTAGGTGAGTTTTGGTCTTCCTCGACTCCTACATTTTTCCACATTCGCATTGCATATCTGTTTCGTCATTCTTTCGCCTTGCATTTTTTCTACCCACCTGAAGCAACGGAGCATGCCTTAAGACCGAGACTCTCTTTAACCAAGACCAACTCTCTTTTTTACATGATCGTTGCGAATGCGGTTAGCATAACTTAAGATATTCGTAATTTTAGTTTGAAATATCTGTATAATATTTGTAGGGTTTCAGTCGCAATGCCTGACCCTCATTTTTAAGTGGGCCTGTATGGGCACTTGAATACTACCATCGGGTATAGGCGCATGCAAGTGAGCGCAAATGCCGACCGATTGTTCACGTTATTATCATTTTTTTGCGATTTTCTTAGACACGGGCCTTTTTAATCTAAAAACGCAAAGGGCCTAGTCTTAGAAAATCTGCCATACAAACGCTCATCGGTTTTTTCTCACATTTTATGTACAAATGTTTTGAATTTGTACTTGTATGGTTGGTATGTAACGACGTAAAGTACGTCAGTATTTTTGAGTGCTATCGAGTCACTTCTGTATGCTCGGTAACAGGTATACTGAACTATTTTGTACTGTATATATGGGATTACAATTTTAAGACTTATAATAAGCCACTAAAATTTATGTACGCGTAAATTACTATTCTGTTCTATAACTTCACTTGAGGGGTAGGCAGAGAGAATCGAGCGCCACGTGACCCGATCCTTACACACCTTACTCACTTCTTTAACATTCATTGCTCTTCTCATACACGCTCGCCGGTTTCTAAGCTCGTGCTCGTGACATCACCTCTGATTGAACTCGATCGATTTGATTATTGTAGGTAAGTCTTGGTCTTCCTCGGCTTCTACATTATTCCACTTTTGCGTTGTAATCTGCTTCGACATTCTTTCATCCTGCATTCTTTCTACATGTCCGGAACCAAGCATGCCTCTTCTTATTTAAACAGATTCGCGTAAATTATAATGTAAAAAAATATCTCGCACCTCAATGTATCTACTCAGTAGTACATACGAGTATAATGGAAATTTTGAACTCGTAAAATAGTTTTCATAATCATGTTAGATCATTTCAAAAAACTTAAAAAAAAATGCAATTGAAATAAGTTTAGTGATATTTTCACGCGCCCTTTCTTACGAAATAGTCGGGACTGTCATAAAGCTTACCACCTGGCATACATGAACATTTAGTTCATTTTACCCTCAGTGGGAAGGGTCTCCTTAAGGAATATACTTGAGATTAAGTAGGATATTTAGTCAACAACAATGATAGAATTTCGCTGTTGTCTAAGTATGCTTAATTAAATAGATTAAACGTAGGGTAAGTGAAAACTTGGAGTACTCGTAAGTTGAATGTGTAAGCAGCAGCCCATGATTAACCACTTGATAACTTAGCAAGTATGTAAACTAAACTAAATTTGTTACAGAGTTATGCCAGTGTTTGAAATGGGATATTGTTTGGCTGTTTTGATAGGTTCACAGTTGATTTTTTGTAAGATAAACAACACAGAATCAATTTCGCTATATAAAATACCTATGTGAGAAGGTAAAATCTTTATCACCTCCAAAATATTCGTTTTATTCTTCATAAAGCGTCTGGAAGTAAACAACAATACGGCGCTCCCAAAGCGATTCAATTACCGTAGCCTATGAAAGCTTATGAGTCCCTGGTACTTTGCCGGCCCGCTGCTAATGAAGGAATTCCACAGAATCTTATAGGTCACTTCATTTACATAACAATCCTCCAAGGGACTGTAATTTCTGTAGGGTACTGTGATCTTCTGCAAGTGAAGCGGAGAGATTAGTGCTTCCACTAGGGGTGCATTCAGACGTGTTTAATCTTCGGATTTATACGCCTGAATGCATCCCAATTTGGCGCGTTAGGCGACTGCCCTGTGTGAGCCAGGGATGACATGTGGAAACGTAGGTGCAGTATATATTTGGCAGGGCGGTCGTGCACGGACGTTTCCAATGGGCTCAGGGTTCCTATCTGGTAGGTGACTGTATTTAGACATGATTAATCTCTGAATTTTGTATAGCGTATATACGTGTCGTCATTGTTAGTGTTTATATTCCGATATAATTGTGATGCGTCAATACACAACTTACTTACTATATAGCTACTACAGTTTTTGCGGGATTATAAATTACTGCGGGAAGACAACTCGGGCAATGAGCACATGTGTAGTTCGAAATTCGCACGCGGTGCATGAACCAAAGTAAGTAAGTAGTGCTTACAGAAGAGTACAGGCGGAAGCTGTCTAGAATGCCCGACTTATATTGGAAGAGGTTCGCACCGTGAACCACATGTCGATTTCTAAATACTAAAAGAGGTCACTAAGGTGGAAAACAAATATACCGCCTGTCTGATGGTAAGCAACTCTAGTATAGGCTAGAGTTGCTATACATGCAATAACAGGGATGTCACTCGTGCGCTGTCGACCCTAAATCGCAAAGTTACATCTGGCTCTAAAGATGATAGCGAATCACATACCAAACGAAAAATATGTGCAGTATACGAATTCGTACATAGAAACCGGCACTGGTCTTTATACTGAGATAAGTGCTTTCAAGGTCATATACAACCCGATGGAATGTAATACCGGGTGTAGGTCTATCACAATAAATATTAGGAATATTTTTATTTTGTTACAATTGTGGTACACATACAAAAATACAGATATCAAATAGCAAAAATAATATTTCATGTCACATATTTTACCAACCATTGGCATGTAAAATGTAAATGTAGATGTGGTTATAAAAACAAATAAAATGATAAATTGTAAAATGTATTAAAATGTGGTTTATCAGGTTTATTCTAAAGGTATTAATATTAACACATTGGCACTGATTTAAAGCGGCAGTTGTATTTGTTGTTGTAATTGTAGTGTTGATGAGTTAACTGCCCAATCCAACATTTTTAAAGGCCATTTATTTATTAGACTGCTTACTTATTTTTTGTACCTACTGATATTGTAGGATGAACTAACCGGCCAATTGTTTTTACTGTTCATACTTTACTGTCGCACTAATTTATCAACTGCCGAAAAATTAAATAAATACCCATTTTTTTTAACTGATCGTTATAACCGCCCGACTGTTTAAATAACAGTTTAAAAAAATTACTTTCTTTAACAATTGGAAGTTCTTATTTTCGCTTAGCTATTTATATATTATGCTAGCTTATTACCCATGGCTACGCCTGCCCTTACGGGATGTCAAATAACCTATAACTTTCCTCAAGAATTGAGTTATTATAAAATGTAAATAACCTTGAACAGCGTATGCAATATACCTACTCTTTAAGATCAAGGGGGACCCAGAAGTGGGATGTGTGTATGTTGTTGTAGGATTAGTATTACTTTTTATAGTTACCTTACGTTAGTAGTGGGACATAACTTCAAAAGCAATATAAAAGTGGCTACAATTCCTAAGTTCAGTGCCATTCCCATAACTCTGTTGGTTCCAGAGATTAGCGAAGATTTCAGGATTTAGACGGCGCCTCAGCACGTGTCAATCTAATCAAACAAACTTTAAGAGCATGATGGGGTATGCAATAAAATTTTTGAGATGAAGCCCCCTACAGCCAGAAGTGGGATATGTGTAGGTTAATGTAGAATTAGTATTGTTGTTTACAATTACCTTATGTTTGTAGTGGAACATAACTTCAATAGCAATATAAAAGTGGCAACAATTCCTAAGATTAGTGCCGTTCCCATAACTGCTTGCGTTGTAGTAATCAGAAGAATGTGATCTAATGGATCCCTGAAATAAAAAAATATGATCAAATATCAAATTAATGCCTGCAATCATTTAATTATATGAAAATTATTTCATTAAAGTACCTAGTCCAGCCATAAGTTCCGTTACAAATAAATATGCATTAAAAAAAAATGAAAAATGTTTTATTTCTTTCACACTTTACATATTAAAGTGTGGAGGGTGGGCTTCTTCTTTTAATATCAATAACCTGCAGAATACATATTTATTTATTTAGATATATATATTATATTGTAATGAAAATATAAGGTAACCAATGTTGATTTTAATTTGAAATTTTACAGTATAGGGTGTATATAATGCGTATATAATGTCTTGTGTATGTGAGATTGTGTGTGTGAGTGTTTGTGTGTAAGTGTATGTGCAAGTTTGGGTAGCAAGTCTAGTGTGACCTTAGCCCTACGACAAAATCTTGGGATCCGAGTGTACGTTTGAATAGGTATGGAAGTGAGAATTAAGTGGTACCCATTCAAGTATCATACTTGAGCAAATTATCAACTTCCCCATATTCTAGAGGTTTTAGCCAGTTAAATAATTTATTTTGCATTCCCGATGTATTAATGGGTAGATCTCCATAATCTTGTTGACACGATTATAAAGCTGAGTTGACAAGCTTTGAAATTGATTCTGGGCAAAGCTGCTATGAGTACTATGTGAAGTTGCAACCCTATCCATTCTTCTTCTCAACACAACGTCAGAGATGTAGGTTAAAGTTTTATGTTTTTTTAAATTAGTGTACAAAACGTAAAGCTTTCTAACAGTTAGCAAACCCGACAATTTATATAAATCATGGGTATGAAGTCTCCTTTTTTTTAAATACATAACTTTTAAAAGCGCTCTTTGAGCTCTTTCTAATCCAAGGAATCTGTTTTAATTTATTGTATACCACTATGGGGAGCATAGTGGTATACAATAAATTAAAACAGATTGGGCCAATGCCTCGTAAATTCGATTCAGGAGGATTTTGGATGTAACGTGTCTGATAGTTTTAAAAATCCATTTTACCTTCCGTATCCTGCCTGCTACTAATTCAATGTGAGATTGCCATTTCAGCCTGTGATCTTTATTAACGTTTTTTTTTGCATCAATGATGGGGCTGCCTAAAGCTTAGTCCCATCAACATTACAAAAGTCATTCACATCCATATTTCTAAAGTTACGTTGGAAGATTGTTTTATTAATACGCTTGGGGGGGACGCACCCTATATGAAAGAAATAGTAGGTCGTGATAGGAGAAAGGTGCCGTAAGTTGTCCATGAGAAACCACCGAGTCAATATCAGAGACGATCATTAGGTCAATCAAAGACGGCCTACAATAGGGGACGTGATGCGTTGCAGAGAGTGGAAGGATATTTAGGTCCAATGAGGATGCAATATTATTGATTTTATTTGACCTACTGTCATCTCTTAATAGGCAGGTGTTAAGATCGCCCATTATAATAACATGACTATATGAGGGACGAAGTTGTTCTAGTACTGACTCGAAGGTCTGGAAGTAGTCTGTCCTATCATTGGGGCTATAAGCTACTGCTAGTAAGACTTTAGAGTGGTGCAGTGAACTTTCTAGAAATAAATATTCTAGAGATGCAGAATATTCGTTAAGGGATTGTGCTATAACAATGCAAGAAATATGCTCACAGAGATAGATACATACACCTCCCGAACACAACCAGCTCCGATTCTATCATTACAAAGAAGCCGGAAGCCGGGGAGAGAACAGAGTGTAGAAGGAAGTGAAGGGATTTCATCTCATTTTTAACGCGCTTATATTAGCTTCAACGATAACTATGAAAAAAATGCTAGAAATAAAATTTGACCCACTTTACAGTTTTCAATTAAACTGAAATTTTGCATACCTACGCGTTAAGTTTGGATGACAATGCATGATTAGCTATGTGACGTCATTCTAAATAATGGTGGACTTCCAAAGATGGCGGACTAGTATACGCTCTATTGATATAAATGATTATACGAAAGCAAATCTTAATGTGACTGTCGCCCCAAAAAACCGTTTTTGTTAGTTTTTTAAACTAAAATATTTTTTCATACTAAAAGTATAATGTTTAATATGCCAAAAAGTGAGATCACATAACTACGGGACTCAACCGTACTGTACGTAGTATTAGAAGTGACTTGTGTACGTTGATACGCTAGCTTCACATGGATAGAACGAATGGGAGACAGTGCAAGGATTATGGGACAGCCTGCGCACAGCACATCTTCAAATGAACGTGCACATTTATACATACCGGCAAATCCAGTCGCCGGCTGAATCTTGGCAAACCTGGCAAACACCGTACCAGCAGTGAAGACTGCCATTTCCGTGCTCGTTACAACAAGGGCCATAGCACTTCTCTCCTAAACCTTTAATAATATAAAACATATTGGCAATCGTACTAAAAGTAGATGCTACTAAGTCTTATGTAAATTTTAGTCGATATATGACTTAGTAAATAATTATCTTAATTTATCTAATGAATGTAATTATTAATGGTTAACTACTTTTTCTTTATAGAACATCGGAAGCACACAGCCCACCTGATGTGAAGTGGGTACCGTAGCCTATGAACGCTTGCTATATAGGAAGTATCACAGTAACCCCTTCGGAGCGATGCGCTGCGATCGATGATACGCCCTGCGTCTCTTAAAAGCACTCAGGCCAAGACATGTTCATGCATACAAATATTTGTACTATGTGGGAATCGAACCCACGAGGTGTTAAAGTAGACATTGTTAACCACTCGATCACAGGGCTCGTTGAAGCTGGTAGATAACTTTTGTACCCAAATAGTGTCAATAAATAAACTAATTGCTACTACGGACTAGCATTGGAAAGACAACTATACAATTGTCATTGAATAAAGACAATAAAGAAATAGCAAATTTAAAATCTCTAAAAATGCACTTCATGTTCTAATGAATGAAGGAAGTTTTAACAGAGGGTTAGATTGCTTCTACTCTTGCGTTCAACATAATAGGGAATAACCATGGAAATTTTTAGGATAGATTTTACAAGACGAGATATAGACAGGAAGATAATATCTCAAAGTAATTTTTTTCTACGATAGGTAATTAAGTAGTTTTCGAGATAATGCTGTTTGAAAGTGGCATTTCATCACGTGACCTGAAAACGCTTCATACTAAAAGGCCGCGGCAGATGACGACATTACAAGCCGTGTGGCTCTGAAGATATGTATGGATTTCATCTCATTATTAGCTGAATTTCCACAATTCAAGCATTCACATTGATGCTGTCATAGTAAAACATGTTCATAAAAATATTCATGTGTATAAAAATATGACAAAGATTCAAATTATGAAGGTTTTTTTATTATGGAAACTGTTCGATTTTTTTTACAATTTTTAACGCCTTAACTAAACTAAAAAAGACGTCAAGTGCGAGACCGATTCGCGCACTGAGGGTTCCGTAAAAAATATTTTCTCAAATTATTTTCGCAAAAAAGTTTTTTATTTTATGATGTAACTACATACGGTTTTTAGATTTTTCCCTATACTTGTGCTACATGACAATACTTTTTACCAAATTTAAGATAATGTATGTAATGTAATATTATGATTCTAAGTCAATGGGAAGTGCCCTATAGGTTTTGACTTTTGATTCCCTTGCGAGTGTCAAAATATGCGCATAGACGAGGCATGAACAGCCGTATCTTTTGATTGCGTTGACGAGTTAGAAGTTTGATTTTTTCACTGCTCGATGGGATTGCAGATCTAACTATTTCATATTAATTTTAACTTGATAGCTCTACTCGACCCTGAGAAATAGGGTCTTGACTAGAGATGCGCCGAGTATACTATTTGCCGAGTAACTTAGTACACGGTTTCATGTTTACGAAACCGAGTACTCAGCCGAGTTACTTGGTTCAGTTTAGGTAGGTATGTAAGCGCAAAAACGTGTTCAAATGTGATCGCGAAATGCCGTCAGTTAGCAAGCGGTACCTCGCCGCCCTCACCTTTCGAACCCTGAGCGCGTCTCGAAGCGCCACTCATTTGTTTACTAATCGTGCACGAGACTTTATATGTTAGTTTTTTTTTGTATTAAAGCAGTTTTAGTTTGAAATTCTTGTACCTAAACATTGTCTTGAAAGATGAGTGGGCGAAAAAGATCACGATTCTGTAAGTTTTATGCGGAAATTGATGACGACAAATCTAAAGTGAAATGTACTTTATGTGATTCACTAATTTCACGTAGTGGTGTTGGGCGTTATGCTTCCACAACAGCGATGTCAAATCTTGTTAATCAAATGATACATAATGAAGAATTTCAATTTTTACAAAACGAAATACAATTCGGAAGTTCTCAAGGTCACTGCCCAGTAGCATCGACCTGATCCTCGGAACCAATTGTTCCAAACTGGGACATAAACCATTCACGTGCTCAAGAAATTCACAACGCCATAGCCGAAATGATTCTAACGGACAACCAGCCAATGTCCATCGTAGAAGACCGGGGTTTCACCAGATTGGTGCACGTTTTGAAATCTGAATATCAAGTCTCTGGGAGAATATATTATTGACCGATGTTGTTATACCACAAGTTTACGAAAAAGTGAAAACCTAATTAGAATGGAAGTCGCAAAAGCTAAAACTATTTCATTAACAACTAATATGTTGACCTGCGTCAATAACCTGATCAGTTATCTAAGCTTTACTTTTTTAAGCTTTACTTTAGCACAGACTACTGCAAATGAGGCATATTATAGGACCCCGTACAGCTACAACATCAGAACTGAATTATCAAATGTATGTGTAACTTGGGATATTGATAACGTTATTCATATGGTTTTGAGAGACAATAGGCCCAGTGTAGTAAAGGCTATCAACGAAAATTCACGTGTCGGCAAAACTTGTATTATATATACACACCAATTGGCAGAGTACAGAACGTGAATGACATTAGCTAGAAGAATTGTAAGCCATTTCAACCATTCCACCGTGGCACAAGAAAAATTGCAACTAATTCAGAAAGAGCTGAATCTACCTGAGCACAAACTTTTGCAAGACGTCACTACAAGGTGAAATAATACCTATTACACACGTGAAAGACTTTTAGAGCAAAAATAACGATTTCATTTATATTTCAAGTACAGCAAACATCCATCAGATAGCTGAACGGAATGGCAAATTCTCAAAGAGTGCCTCACATTACTTAAAGCATTCCAAGAAATTACCAAAATTGAGAGTTCAACATTTTCATCGATTTAAGAAGTAACGCCCTTTAAAAACATTTATCAGTGCCTGAAGTTCTTAGCATCTGTCCGAATATAACAGATGTGAAACAGAAGCTTCAAAACTAACTCCATAGTCGCTTTCGAGGATTAGAAGAAGATACATATTACACTTTGGCCACTACGCTGGATCCCAGGTTAAAAATGAGATTTTTTACTCCAGAGAAACATGAACTAGCAAAAAAGATGTTATTTTAGGAGGCTATTCGAAGTAACTTGATTGAGAGTTCAGGCAGCAGTGATCTTGAAGGTAATTCTGGGTTGAGAACTTCTCAAAATGGCATAAATATTCTAGAAGAAAATCGTGCAGCATTTTGGAGCTGCTTCGAGCAATTAGCTACTACAGAGACACCGCAGCGTGAAGATCCAAAAAGTCCCATCACTATGGAATTAGATCGGTATGTAAACGAAAGTTTACTGGCACGGTACAAGAGTCCATATGAGTGGTGCGCTAAACACAAAACCATTTATATACATTTGGTATCTTTGGTGAGAGTGTTTTTATGTGCACCTGCAAGCACAGTATACAGCGATAGATTATTTTCCGAAGATGGTAATATCTATGAGGAGAAACGGAACCGACTGTTACCAGAAAGGGCAGAGTACGTAGTGTTCCTGCATCATAACTTGCCTCTGTTTTTTTTTATTTAAATTTTCTATATTAATTTCCTATATTAATTTTAGAGTTCATAACATTTTCCATTGTAATTCGTTCAATTTTATTTTATGTTATTGAAGTAAATGAATGTTAATTACCTAAATTTAAATATTCTTATTTATTTCTGTCATCACACTAATAAGAAAACAATATTTTCAATATAATACATTAATAATATACATTAACTGCCTACACCGCATAGAACTTGGCGTGAAGATAGAGGGAAATAATATTAATCGAGTACTCGGCATTTAAACCGAGTTACTCGGCGGACGAAACTAAACTACAAAAAATGATTTTGTTTTACTTTTTATATGATAATTGTGTGATTTATAACGAAAAACAAATTTCATGCATATTCCCTATTTGTATTAATACTAGCTACCCGCCCCGGCTTCGCACGGGTGATCTGATTGTTACCAACCTTCACAGGATTACCCGCTGAGCTGATCTAAAAATTCTCTGAAAGTCATCAAAATCTGCTCAGCCGTTTTTGAGTTCATAGAGGACAAACATACATACATTGATTTTTATTTGTATAGATGAGTGTTGAAAACATTGCGCTAGAGACGCTGTTTCGTATTCGGTAAGTATAGTATTAAATAAATAAATATCCGCTTCATCTAGTTCCTGTGAGCAAATATTTATGCTGGATAAACTTTAAAAAATAAAAGAAAAATATTCTCTTTTTTTAATAATTTGCAAGAAAGTATCCACAACATTATTACACCTTCGTAATCAGTATAAACTGTAGATTTTACACGACATAATGTTTAAATTGTAGATTGAATCACAATTCTCACTGTAGAATTTGTCATTTTATTTATTATTTGCATGGGTATATGTGAATATATTTTGCTTGTATGGTTAGTGTTTTAATTTGGAAGACATATTTTTTCAATAATGTTTATGTGAATAGTAGAAAAAAATAAAACATAATATTTAAATATCACAAGTATTTAACTACATGTTGTATACATGTTTGCTCAGGTCGGGACTAGATGGCACTGTGGAAATTGTCAGAGTACCTCTCATTATTTAAATTAGCAATTCTTGCACAATATAAATATATGAATATAAATATATTTTGTGTATCCCTGCAATGGCTCAAAAGATTTGGATCAAATTTTGTTTTTTGATAAGGTTTTGCATTTTGTAAGAATCCTCATTTCAAAGAATCCTCGCCCCTGTGGTTAAAGTACTCATCGCCATTGCTATAGCTACTCGAACATCATCATCATCTCAGCCTGTATTCGTCCTCTGTTGAACATGGGCCTTCCCTCTAGAGTGCCATTCGTCTTGATCGTCTCTATAAACCTAATGAGGTGGTCGCTTCATCTAGTGGGGTGTCGTCCCACACTGCATGTACCACTATGGGGATGCCATACAAGAATCTTTTATCCCCAGCGGTTGCCGGTTCTACGAACTATGTGGCCGGCACACTGCCACTTCAGCTTACTTATCCTTTGGGCTATGTCGGTTACTTAACTTAGTTCTAATGCGGATATTCTCATTTCTAATTCTATCAGGCAGAGAAACCCCGAGCATAGCTCTTTCCATAGGACGCTAAGCGACCTTTAGCTGCCCCATACGGTCGCAGTGAACGGCCATGTCTCAGTTCCGTATGTCATCACTACAAACATACACTGTTCGAAGGCCTTGCTCTACTCGAACATCGTACGCGCGTAATTACATACTTTGTAACCACGCACCCGAGTTTCTTTATGGACTTAACGAAATGTTGACGTAGAAAAAGCGTAGTTGAACGTAATAGCGTAAATATTTATTGCATCTTGTAACTTTAATTTATGACGGTTACAGATCGATAATCGATTCTGGTCGGTGTACCGAGCAGAATCGATTTCAGTGTAATTTCGAATTCGGTAATGGGGTTTTACTACCTGGACATTTCACACACGACGTATGAAAGGAATTTGGCAAATATCCATCGGAGCAATAGCATTGTCCATTTAAACACTCGTACTCCTCGCCTACACACTTACGACCGCCACATTCTGAAAATAGAAAACATTAACATATTACGCTAATAGCTGCATTAACCATGTATTAACTAAGTGGTATATCTTCTTCTTCCTAGCGTTATCCCGTTTCCTATTCCATTACGAGTGGCGGGGTCCGCTAGCTAAGCCTAAAGATTTGGCGAAGATATTGATTTTGACATGGAGCGACTGCCGTCAGACCGCCACAACCCAGAGGGGAAATCAGATTTTTTTTAGGTTAGGTCACATGTCTATCGAAATATAATTTCTTGGATGTGCTGTCCTTACGATATTTTCCATCACCGCCGACCAAGAGATAATTACAAATATGAACATAAATCCGAAAATACGAATTGGTATATGCCAAGATAGGAACCGTGGACCTGTTGGTCAATGGGACGGTTCCTTATCCACTGGGCTATCACTGCTAACTATGAGGTATATAAAATATAGATATATCTCCACGCAAATGGATTACAGTATGTATGTACTTCGAATCTTCACGCCAGGAACCTTGCGGGGTAGGCAGACAGAACTGATCGCTATAAGACGCGGTCCTTACACACCTCACTCGCTTCTCTAACATTCATAGCTCTTTTCATACACGCTCGCCGGTTCCTGGGGCTCCTGACATCAGTTTTTGATAAATCACGACCAATTTGGTCATGGTAGGTTAGTCTTGGTTTTCCTCGGCTCCTACATCCTTCCACTTCTGCATTGTGTATCTGTTTCGTCATTCTTTCATCCTGCATTCTTTCTACATATCCGAACCAACGGAGCATGCCTTTTCTTATCTTAACAACGATACTCTCTTTCAGACCAACTCTCTTACGTCATCATTACGAACGCGGTCAGCAAGCGTTATGCCACAAATTTTGCACAATGCTCTCATCTCAACCGCATTTATTCTACTTTCATGCTCTCTCTGCTATATCCAGCTTTTACTTCCATAAGTTAGCGTTGGGATTAGCACCGCCTTGTGTACAGCGAGCTGTACCTTCTGGCTTAGATTCCGGCTGCCTAGAAGTTTACCTAACGCTCCATTGATGCTATTCGCTGTACACATTAGTCTCTCCACTTCAGGGGTGTACCTTCCATCGCTGCTAAAAGCTATTCCAAGATATACAATCTCATCCACTTGCTCCAACACTACATCATCAACCGTAATCTTAGTGTTCGTTCTGGTTGGTCTCCCTTTCAAATACCATTTTGAAAGAGAGACAACCAGAAGGAACTCTACAAACCACCGTGGTTTTCTTCGCATTCAATTATAAGTCTTTCTCCATACGAGCTCGGTGGCGCAGTGGTGAAACGCGCTGTTACTCTACTTTGACACCAACGCTCGTGGGTTCGATTCCCACACAGTACAAACATTTGTGTGCATGAACATGTCTGTTTGTATTGGTCTGGGTGTTTCCTATGTATAATAAGTATAAATTTACAAAAAAAAAAATGTATTTACGTATGTTTATCAGTTGTCTAGTACCCATAACACAAGCTTCGCTTACTTTGGGGCTAGGTGGCGCTGTGTAATTTGTGCGACAATATTTATTATTATTATTTATTTATCAATATTTATACATTCGTCTTTCATTGTTGTAACTAGTGTTTGCAGTTCGGATTGTGATTTTGCTATTTATACTGCGTCGTCTGCATAAAGCAGGCAGTTGACCACTGAGCCACCCATTCGCATTCCTATATTCACATTTCTTATTCTCAGAAGACAACTGTCCCGATACAGGATGAATAGTCGAATCGACAGCACGCATCCCTGTCTGATACCAATATTGATATCAAACTAGGGTGACAAGCTGCCGTCCATCCGAACACATGCTGAACAATCCTCATAAGTGGGCTGCAAAGCACGGAGTAGATCACCTTCAACCCCCATATCTGGTCAAAATGTTCCAGAGATTCTTTCGTGCGACCCTATCAAATGTTTTCTGAAGGTCCACAAAACCGCAGCAAACCTTCGGGTTCCTAGCCAAATGCTTCTCTACGAAAAACACTTAAACCGTACATCTTCTGCCGCTTCGAAATCCACCCTGTGCTTCCCGTGAAGGGCGCCGTCCATACGTGAACCCTTACCTTTATACAAGGGCACGATGACTGCGCCTCTCCAATCGGTCGGAACCCTTCCGGTTCTACAGCAGAATTTGCTTAAAAACCAGAAGGCGTCCCTAACGTAGGTGCCACCTAGTTTGATTACCTCGGCTGTCACCATATCGGTTCCCGCTGACTTCCCATTTTTCAAACTTCGTATCGATTATCCAATCTTATCCATGGTAATGTCTTCATAGTACGCTGGCACTGCCGAGTCAGTCACAGACTCATTTACAGTGCCAGCGTTTCTCTAAAATATTCACTCCACCGTCGTAACATTTCCTGAGTGTTAGGAAGAATGCCACCAGCTTTACATTTTATCTTGTCCTTTTTGGATGCTGACGAACAACTTCGAGCCTTTACCTCTCTCCTGAAGAGTTTGGTATTCGCTTCGAGGTTCTTCGTCAGTTTCCTTTCCCTCATTCATAAGTAGTCTTTCAAGCTTCTCTTTCACTAAAGCTTGGGTTTATATATTGTACATTCTGTGTACTAAGTATCGGGAATTTGTCAATAAAACAAAAAATACAAATTATTCATCTAAATTTATTTTATCGCCTTCAAAGTAGGCCCCATCGCTTGCAATACAACATCTCCACCGCTTCACCCAGTCTTCCATACATTTTTCATAGGCTATTTGCGGTATGGCCTTTAGCTCATTCAGCGAATTTTCTTTTATGGCTTCTATCGACTCAAAACGTTTTCCTCGAAGTGGTAATTTTAACTTGGGAAATAAAAAAAAGTCAGACGGAGCCATATCAGGTGAATACGGTGCTTGGTCGAGAACTTTTGTTGAATTTTTCGCTAAAAACTCTTTCACTATAATGGCTGTGTGTGATGGTGCATTATCATGGTGCAGCATCCATGAGTTGTGTTGCCACAAATCTGGACGTTTTCGGCGGATACTCTCACGCAAACGCTTCATGACGCCTAAATAATATTCTTTATTCACTGTTTCTCCCTCTGGAAGGAATTCGGAGTGAACCACACCACGGTAGTCAAAAAAAACTGTCAGCATCACCTTGATTTTGGAGCGACTTTGCCGCGGTTTTTTGGGTTTCGGCTCGTTTTCGAGACGCCATTCTGAAGACTGTTGGCTTGTTTGCATGTCGTACTCATAAACCCATGTCTCGTCGCCAGTTATTATACGTTTCATAAAGGTCGGATCCGTAGAAGCTCGGGAAACCATGTCTTCAGCGACATGCTTTCGCTGCGCTTTTTGAACAAAATTGAGCTCTTTTGGAACTAGTCGAGCGGCGACGCGTTTCATGCCTAAAATGTCAATGAGAATGTTGTGGACGGACTTAAAAGATATGTTCACCTCACTAGCCAACTCTCTCAGACTCATACGTCGATTTTCGAGCACTAGCTTCTTGATTCTGTCGATGTTTTCTCTGGTCGTAGCGGTTGAAGGTCTACCAGAACGAGGCAAGTCTACTACTACTTCTCGGCCTTCTTTAAAAGCCTTATACCATTCATAAGCCCTTGTTTTCGATATACACGATTCGCCGTAGGTATTTCGCAACATTTTTAGTGATTCACCACATGAAATATCATTTGAAACACAAAATTTAAGGCACACTCTTTGTTCAACAATATTTTCCATTGTAAAAATCGCCGAGGACTCAAAACTATGACCAACAAAAAGTGTAGTTTAAAACAAATTAAATGACAGATCCCGCTCAAATTTTGCGCGCTAAATCAGTACAGTGCTACCAACATGCAGTAAAAAAATTAGAACGACCTCTTTTACGCGGGTCTTTTTATTGACATATTCCCGATACTTTTTACACAGAGTAGTATATATATTTCTTTCTTCTTCTCTTTCATAACATCACTCTGGTGCAAAGATGATACGTAATCCAGCCACTCTTTTCTCTTTTTTTCCACGGAGGATTCAACCCTTGCATACCACCAGGCATCTCCTCTCAGTGTTCACCGTCTCCTTACACTTTCATTTTCCAATTTTTCACTTTTTATTCTTTCATGATTTCCGAAAGGAATATGAGCTCGCCAGTACCTCCACTTATTGAAAAGACCCACAAACCGGCTCATCACCAGATAGTGGTCCGTTTCAAGAGTGAGATCTCTGAAGGCTCAAGAGCCGTCTCAGAAAGTCGTTAATGGGTACAAGTACTCATTCACGAGTTTCGGAGACGTCCATTTATCAAAATCAGATCAATCACACTTGTCTGTTCATGCCGTCTCCATTTGTAAGTGTGATCCTTGTTATGGTGAAGAGCGTGTTCGACACAAGGAGGTTTCGTTCCATACATACGCCTAAAAGTAACATCTTACCAGCATCGTTCACTCTCTGATCTCCGTATGGACCAAGCCTCTTGTTTTGCTTGGTCCCACCCTATCCATTCAAATGGTCCCGTCTAGCATTAGTACGCAGGTCCACTCGGGGCATGGTGGGTTCTCCGCGTACTTGCACAGATTCAAGTGCGCGGATGACCCATCGTGCTTCTGCGAGCCCGGCGTGTACCAGCATTCTCCAAACAGAGGTTTGATTTGAAGCAGGAGTTGGGAATGCGGGTCACCGAAACCACAGTCTCCGAAATACTGGTGGGGAAAACGAGATCATTTTTTTTTAATCACTGCGTCAGTCTAGCTACGGCTGTCATAGATCGTAATAAGCTGAGCAGCTCCACCTAGGACTAATGCAGTATACCTCGGCTATACCCTGTATAGCCGATGGGATCGCGGTGGCTAGATGGAGCTGTGAAGCTCACTGTCGCCCGTGTCTGGACTGACGCAGTATAGGGAGGGAAATTTGGAAATAGTCATAAACGTTTTACCGGCGTTCTAAAATGGGCCAAATCAAAATTTTTTTGAAAACAGAACTGAAAGATGGTGAATGGAAGATGAATTGTGGAATGAAAGAGAGTATGATGTATGAATGTGTTTATGTGTTATTTATATTGTATATAATTTTAAAGACTTGTAAAATAGTGAAATATGTAACAAACAGTGTCTTGCCCATGGCAGGGGTGCAAGAATTAAAAAAAAACTATCCAGATCACCACACATAATTATTCGTTCATTCACTTCAGCCAAAACTTCTCGAACTTCAGGGGATTAGTAGAGCTCAGTGGACCATATGCTGCAATCAAAAAGATTCGCGCATTCCCCAGTTTTATCTTAAGCCAGAGAAGTCATGCACCCAAAAAATCGTAATCTTTCACTCTAGCAGCCAACCGAGATGAAAACACGACACCTGCTCCAGCGCTGACATGATCGCCCTGGTTCACCCCCGGACCACAGGGCCATCAAGCCACTGGCCAGATCGTTAATGTCGCTTCCTTTTCGCTTGGTTTCTGACACACACAAAGTATCTAGGCATCTCTCGTTCATTATATCTATCAACTCATTCATCTTATCTTGTAATCAACCTCTTACATTCCATGTACCTATACGACACTCAGCTCTCCTCGACCCGCCGGGTTGCAAAATTACACTGGATTACAGTCAAAAATTAATTATATAGCTCTTTAACAGAAATAGGTACTGTCTATTCATTCTAAAACATATTATCTTGTCCGATCGACTGATTATATATAGACGGCCTTATCGGTAAAGATAAGGAAATCCCTCAGATTTTGTTATAACAAAAGCTATTGCTTTAAACGAATATGATGTAACACAACAATATACTAGAATATAAATTTCAGAATGTTAAAGAATGGAGTGAGGTGTCAAGGTTTAGATAGAAAGCAATCGCATGGGACTTGGTGTGAAGATATAAGTAGATAGAAAGCTAAACTTCGTGTATCGAGTCTATTTATTGATTCTAAAGATATATGTAGTGGCTAGTTATGTGATTCCCGTAACAACCGTGTTACGATACATTTCTCTCGTTTGCGCGTAAATAGTCTTATAATCAATATATTAATATGTGAAGAAAAAACGGAATATAAAACAGAAGTCCTAGAAAACGGCGAGTGTACATGATAAGAGCTATGAACGTTAAATAAGCGAGTGAGGTGTGTGCCCTAGTCATGTCACACTAGGTCCCCTCTGCCTACGAGGGATTTGGCGTTAAGTTATAAGGTAGGTACTCGTAAACAGAAGAAAAAGCATTGTACCATTGTTATAGCAACTTTAAGCGCAAAATCCGCGCCAAATCCCTCGTAGGCAGAGGGAACCTAGTGTGACATGAGGGAGAATAGTGTGGAGGGTATAAACAAAATTTATGTGTAAAATGTGTCACAAATATATTAAAATATATTATAAAATATTCATTGTTTACGTTCATACTTTTCAGAGTGAAAAATGCGTACAATTTATGTCAATGTCAAATAGATATTAGTTTGTGGTCAAACAGTGCATTGGGTATTCGATTACATACCTAGAAATTTTACGCTACGCGGGTATAAATTATAGCTAAATATCTGTATATAATATCGGTGAAAAATATGTGAACTATTTACTTTGTACCTAACTTTGTAGATACATGTCATTGTATATTTTGTTTAATATATATTTGTGCTCTAAAGCCTATTAGTGAAATGTAGCTAAAGAAAATTGTGTCGTAGCAATGTAAATTGATTTTTCCTCACCTATTTATTACTAAAAACGCACTGAATGTCATTTCAATTTCATTCATCATTTTAAGTTTTGATCGTGAATTTATAACGCAGGTTTTGAAGTAGGTTCAATACATTTTGAATCTTAAGTCATTTCAGGTGAAAGGATTGCATTCATTTTATTTTTGTCAAAAGCATATTGATTCAAAATAATTATTTTAAATAATTGTATCATACACTGAAAAAATGTTTAGTTGGATTTCCCATATTCCTAATAGAATTCACCAAAGTTGACGGTTGAACTGGGTCCTACCTTTGATTTAAGTTGATTTTACCAATCAAAAAAGGTTAATGAAGTACCAGTAAAAATAATAAAAAATATTATTTAGTATGATAAACTGTACCATATTATATGTACAATCCATTTATTAGCGGTAAATTATACATTTAAAAAGTGATAGCTACAAAATACTTTTGTATGAAAACCAACCGTAATATATTTGTAAATTTAACTACAAATTTTTGCATTCATTAACAAAGTTTCCTAGTAAAATAGCCTATTCTTTGGTAAATTCAACTAATCTTTTTTTTCAGTGTAAAAGTAAATAAAAGTAACTCAAAAATATGTTTTAAAAACATACGTAAATACAATTCATCACATGGGTAGTATTTTATTTCAATAGCGAAAGTAATTACAGGTTATCCTATATCAAATAAAAGAACCTTTCCAACGTTCTAGCTTTAAAATAACTGAAGTATGGTACGTACAGACAGCATAGCAGCATTGGTCGTGATTTGATAGGGGATACCAATAACCTTGAGAACCGGCATGCATAATGATGAATATTGAAGAAACTAGTGAGGTATGTGAGCACTGAGTCATGTGATGCTCTGTTCTCTTTGTTTACCCCGCAAATGGTTTGGCGTAAACATAGAGATAGATAAATAGAGATCATAGAGATAGAGTGTTACCTTAAAAAAATCTACATGGAGGCCTTCAAGAAAAGAAGGATTGTTGTAAGATTAAAATGTTTCTTATCACAGTTCCACACCTGAAGTCTCCATATTTTATTGGTTACAAGCAGGTGTGATATTAAAGAATTTATATTTTAAACACATTTTGGATAAGTGATAAAGAACCAGGCTATTAACCCACTAATCCTGGTAGTAGAATCCGGATCACCTGGCCACTAAATTCGTGTTATCGAATTTATGTTCATATTTATAATTATCACTTGCTCAGTGGTAAATAAAAACATCGTGAGCAAACTCACACGTCCAAGAACGTTATATTTCAAAAGACGTACGACTTAAAAGGTTTAGGTCCCGTCTGGGTTGTGGGTTGTGGCGATCCATGTCGACACCAGTATAACGCTAGGAAGAAATTTCTATTACACATGTATTTTGTACTTTAAGTTGTATTCAATATTTTCTACATTAATGTGTCATTAACCGGCGGCTTAAAAAGATTTTGTTGTTAACATCCTTACAAAGTTAACAGATAGCAAAATCGTATATTAGCTTTACCCTTGGCTTCACAATCAACAGTTCAATTATCGTAACCTTATGAATATCCCAAAGGA
Organism: Pyralis farinalis; assembly: GCA_947507595.1. Lineage (NCBI taxonomy): Eukaryota > Metazoa > Arthropoda > Insecta > Lepidoptera > Pyralidae > Pyralis > Pyralis farinalis. Next base: position 17,354,236 of record OX382266.1, on the reverse strand, counting down.
CAATGGTAGGTTTTAAGACAGAACTTTTATAAAGGTTATTTGAAGCCGTTAGATATACATATAATTCTTCTGTACTTCACTAAACTCCTAAACGGCTGTACCAATTTTGATGTTTTTTTGTCCGTTTTTGTGTGAATCCGTAGATAATTTAGATTTACAATAAACCTGATAGGCGATGCTGCAATCCCGTTATAGGATTTTTTTTAAATTTTGGGCAAAACTGTGATCGGCGTGTGTGCATGAAAAGAGCTATGAATGTTAAAGTAGCGAGTGAGGTGTATGAGGATCGCGACTTATGGCGTTCGTTTCTCTCTGCCTCTCCGCAAGGGACCTAGGGCGAAGATATATATATATATATACATACAACGTCTGTCGGATCCACTAGTTTAAATTGAAAATAAAAGCCTAGCTTTTAGCCCTTTGCCCATTTATTTTTAGAAAAAAGTAAATTAGTAAGCACCTAAGTTAGTAGGTACCTAAACCTAAAGTAAACTGATATTACTTATTACTAAATGAAGGCTTAAATGGTATTCACGTGAATGAACACAATTACCTTAAATATCTCTTTATTTCATCCATATAGCCGTGTTCAACTCATTGTCAGTAGGTTTCCGTGCCCGAAGGGCAAAACAGGAACCTCTATTGCTGTCACTCAGCTGTCCGTCCGTATGTCACCGATCTCTAGCGTGTAAATGAAATGAGATATGAACCCTGACATTTTGATATTTGGTGTTGAATAAATGAAGGAGCGAGCTAAAGAAATGCGTGGATCAAAAATAAATATTTAACTAGCAATTAATTAAAGTATATTTCTTTGTGGGTTCTATTCATAGACAAACAGTTTTGATATTTGGTTTGGAATAAATGAAAGAGCGAGCTAAAGAAATGCGTGGACCAAAATAAATATTTAACTAGCAATTTAATTAAAGTATATTTCCTTGTGTGTTCTATTCATAGACAAAACCAGAAAAAATATCCTGAAACTCGGGATGTGAATGAGATTCAAATAATAGCATTTTATATAAAAAAAACAAATATACAGGAGTTTTTAAAGTTGTTCATTTTAGACGTGGTTTGTTGTTGAATTGTTCCGAAAGTTACTTCCCGCCGTCTAGTGTCTGTACGCGTAGATCTTTTAAACTACGCAACGGATTTTAATGCGGTTTTCATCAATAGACACAGTGATTCAAATTGAAGATTTATATGTATGAAACATGAATATTATATTAGCAAGAAGCTGAGAATTTATAAGATTTGTAACGTGATGTCCTAAAAAACATATTCTTGTGAACTTCCATTGCAAACGCTGGCTAAATCTTACGAGATAGATCGTAATAATGTAATACGAAATTGTATATCTTAAAGAGATCTACAATAAAGTTCGTAATGGTATAAGTCTATCTCCTAAGGATAACCCACATTAACCATTTTTTATCTTTTACATATTTAAAAAAATAATGGGTTATTTACAAAGCTATTTTAATCTATACTATTTTAAACAATAGTGTATTATTCCTTATCCAATTAAATACGTTAGATACATTGTACATTTAAAATCACTCCACAAAGAAAAACCAATAAGTATCTACAATGCACCCGTGCGAAGTCGCTAGTGATACATAAATACATACAAATAAAATAATTTTACAGCTGTGATCAAAACAAACGAACGTATTTTCTTTCAAGGGCTGTTGCAATGCAAGAACTAAGTCTTCTGCGGGTTGTACGTCTATTTATTAAAGTATCATAATACTAAGTCTCATTGGAACTGAAAGTCACAAAACGCATTCGTTACACATATCACTCGCACTTTTATAATTCATAGCTCTTATCGTGCATGCTCGCCGGTTATTATGTTTGCTGACCTCGCCTTAAAATAAAACGTATCCAATTTGATCATGATACGTGAATCTTAGCCTACCTTGGCTCCTACATTGGTTTGGTTGTCGTATATCTGTTTCGTCATTCTCTCATTTCACGATCCTTCCACATGCCCGAACAAACCAGAGGATGCCATTTTTAATCTTTATACCGACACTCCATTTTTAGGGTAACTCTCTTTCTTACATTATCCTCGTGAATATAGTCAGTTACGCGTTAAGCGTTACGCTACAGATTTTGCGAAATATATCTCGCATCTCTACCACATTTATTCTACTCTCTCTGCTATATCCAGCTCTCACTTCCATACTTTAGCGTTTGCGTTTAGCGAACTGTGCAATCGACTCAGGTTACGGCTGCCTTGATTTTTTTCACTATTTCCTACACTCACACGTCTATCGGTGTATCGCTGTACTTTCCATTACTGCTAAAAGTAGGTGGTACATCCAAGTGCCAATGACTGGTTCTAACACTTACATCATGAATCGTAATCTTTTATTCGTTCTTCTTTCATCATTATCTCGAAATAGCTTCTTTGTAATTGACATGTAAGATTTGAAGTAGGTAATCAAACAAATAAGGATCCGTAGTATAGTTTATAATCACGTGAGATTGAATATTATTTAACAAATTTGTGTTTATTTTTAATGAATGTTCAATTTTTAATGAGTGTTTCACTAAAAACAGTGATAGCACAGTCGATAAAGAACTTGCCTATTTGACCGACAGTGAAATACGGTAGAAATTCGTGTTTTTGATATTATGCATATATTTGTCATTATCACATGCTAGTGGTGAAGAAAAACATCGTGAGGAAACCCGTACGTCGTGATAAGTAAAACAGTGATAGCCCAGTGGATAAAGAACCGGCCTATTTGACCGACACGGTGAGATACGGTGGAAATTCGTGTTTTTGATATTATGCATATATTTGTCATTATCACATGCTAGTGGTGAAGAAAAACATCGTGAGGAAACCCGCACGTCGTGATAAGTAAAACAGTGATAGCCCAGTGGATAAAGAACCGGCCTATTTGACCGACACGGTGAGATACGGTGGAAATTCGTGTTTTTGATATTATGCACATATTTGACATTATCACATGCTAGTGGTGAGGAAAAACATCGTGACGAAACCCGCTCGTCCAAGATTATTGCGGGTTTCCTCACGATGTTTTTCTTTTTTCCAAATACGTGTGAGAAAGAAAAGTAGGTAGCGTAAGAAACGTCAGACTATTCTCTGGGTTGTGGATGTCTGACGGTAGTCGCTCCATGCCGAAATCAATATCTTCGTCAAATTCTAATGCTTAGGTAGTGGACCCCGCCAATCTTAATGGATTAGAAAATTAGAAGAAGTTCTCTGTTTACCACATCACATTTCATGTAATATGAACAACAAGCAATTTCCGCATAATAAATAATTATTGAATATAACGTAGGCAGTGTTTGCGTAAAATGCTATAAATTATTTGACGATTCTTGATGTACAGAGGATTTTGGGAATACAAATAGGTTATGTCAGGGAAAATTACAGAAAAATCTTAGTTAGCGCAGCTGGATTATTCAGGCTTTCAAACCGCACTGGACGGACGAACATTTACAACGATAGAACAAAACTTACCGATGTTATTACCATCTGTCTCACTAATTTTAGCACACACTGACACAAGCAGATAAAACAATAACCAGTATGACATCCTCAAAAAAATCATTAGTCACATTATTATAATTTACCGACTGCAAAAATATATTGTAATATGTCCGTATAGTGGCAGCGTTAGGCACATTTTACTATACAATAAGGCAAAGGTATAGTTGATACGTTATCAGAGATCTGTAGAGCTGTGATACGGCATTATCATCATTATACGTCACACCCCTAGTGGTGTGACAGTAAACATAAACACTGTTCATAAAATCTTATGCAATGAACCCGCGGCGTAGAAAGGTAGGTTCTTGGGCGCAAAATCAATCTTAGTCAAAGATTATTTTGTCTATAAAATATACATATAACAATCGCCTTCTGGATTTCTTATCATTTCACTGACATATATTGATATTGCTATGTTTCTGGTTTCGTCACCTGAATTGAATTGAAAATATGTTTTATAAATGAAATAATAATAAGCGAGTGAGGTGTATAAATAAGGACCGAAGATTTAATTACTTATCTACGGATAATTAAACACTTGGAGGGACTCGAGAAATTTAATTATTAATTAAAAAAATGACTGTTTCTGTATTTTAATAGAAAAAACTATAAAGACTTTATAAATGACAAAAGATTTTGAGGCATGAATCTTATGGGGAAGTAGGCATAGCTATATGTTTTGGCCTATAGTTTATGTATGTGTAATAAACTAAACTTCGTTCACAAATAATAAGATATGGAGTTGTTAACATTACCGATCGATCATAAATTGTTACATAAAACTTAGCAGAACTAACATTCTACACGGAATATTTATACCTATACCTACTTGCGGACGAGACAGACTTATCCGAAAGAATACCTAAAACCAACCCTTTTACAGCGCCTAACCCTATCACCGGGTCCAATTTGTGATTCTAAATTATTCAGGAGTTTGGTGATATCACTAAACTCCTGAATAATATATATAGTTCTTTATTTATATTGTATTATATTGTATATATGTATGTATGTATATCTTCACGCCAAGTCCCTTGCGGGGTAGGCAGAGAGAACCGAGCGCCATAAGACGCGGTCCTTGCATACTTCACTCGCTTCTGTGACATTCATAGCTCTTTTCATGCACGCTCGCCGGTTCCTGGGGCTTCTGACATCACCTTCTGATAAAACACGACCAATTTGGTCATGGTAGGTTAGTCTCAGCCTTCCTCGGCTGCTACATCCTTCAACTTTTGCATTGTATATCTGTTTCGTCATTCTTTCGTCCCGCATTCTTTCTACATGCCGAACCAACGGAGCATGCCCTTTCTTATCTTAACACCGACACTCTCTTTTAGACCAACTCTTTCTTTCACGTCTTCATTACGTACGCGGTCAGCAAGCGTTATGCCACAAATTTTGCGCAATGCTCGCATCTCGACCGCATTTATTCTACTTTCATGCTCTCTCTGCCATACCCAGCTCTCATTTCCATAAGTTAGCGTTGGAATTAGCACCGCGTTGCGTACAGCGAGCTGTGCCTTCTGGCTTAGATTTCCCTATTCCCGGCACTCACTCGTCTCTCCACATCAGCGGTGTACCTTCCATTGCTGCTAAAAGCATTTCCAAGATATACAATCTCATTCACTTGCTCCAACACTACACCATCAACCATAATCCTAGTGTTCGTTCTGGTTGTCTCTCTTTCAAATACCATTATCTTGGTTTTCTTCGCATTCAATTGTAAGCCTTTCTTCATACTTCATCATTCATACTCATCTTTCATTGTTGTAACTAGTGTTTGCAGTTTGGATTTAATTATATTGGTACATAAAAATATTAATGACGAATTAATGAATATTAATGGAGCTGATCTAAGATGCACTATATTAAGTCAAATAATGACAGAAGGGACTATACGTTAGTCCTAAGCTTGTTTTCCATCAGTCGAATTATAAAAAACAAAACAGAGTTGACTAATGATGCATTCTGGGCCCAAATAATGCTGCCTGCTAATGAACAAACAAGGCTCTAAAAAAAGAAAGGTAAACCTCACAGAAATCTATGCCAAATGACAACTCTCTGGGTGAGGTGCGCGAGTAAGTGATATTACCAGTAAGCTCCTGCGGAGCTGTTTTGTTGGCAGCATGGGTGACTGCACGAGCGATATTTCCTGTATTGCAAGCGTTAGGACCGTATGAATGAATGACCGACGAAATTTAAAACGGCGATAGCTTATATCCCGAAATCCATACCGTCTAAATCCGTAGGGGCCTCACTAACCGTAACATACCTGCAATAAAAATATGAAATGTTTATTGTCCCATTTCCAATGTTCCACCTAGATTAGAAGACTTAACTTATCTATTGCTCGAAACTAGTTATCTTTTTGCTGTAATTATACGACCATTATAATTGTCATATGGCTGAGTAACACACACGACTACGGCAACAAACACATGCAAACGGTCAGACAGAGAGAGAGAGAGAGAGAGCAATTAGGCGTTGTCACCATTGAAATTGATTTAGTTTTTTTTTATTGGCACCTATAGGTACTTCTATAAAACAAGTTTAGTATAGTGACGAGCTCGGTGGCACAGTGATGAAACGCGTTGTTACGTTACTTTGACACCAATGCTTTACTTTGGCACACAGGACAAACATTTGTGTGCTTGAACATGTCTTGTTTTTTATTCAACTATGTATTTGTTTGATATAATATTAATGGTATGCCTTTTGGGTTTATAATTACTGAATTGTACTATTTTCTTCTTAGATATAATTATTATTAGGTTATTGTTTATCATCCATTTTGTAAATAGGTTAATTGTTAAGCTCAATGTATTGTCATAGGTTTTAGATTTCTCATGGTCAGGTATTATGACTGATGTGTCATCTACAAAGAGTACACACTGATATTTGGTTATATAGGGTATGTTATTTATATATATTAAAAATAGAAGCGGTCTTAATACGCTCCCTTGCGGAACACTACATTTATTTAATTTTAGTGACGTCTTGAAGGGAGAAAGTAAATGATTCCTGTCAAATCTTGTTTGCCAACGATCTCTTAAATAGCTATTAATGCATTCCCATGATTTGCCTCTAATTCCATAGCGTTCGCATTCAGTAAAACTGCATGGTCAACAAAATCAAAAGCGTTACTTACGTCGAAAAAAATGGCTGATACTTGATTTTTATTATTATTATTATTTACAATGTATTGAATAAGTTTGTATACAAGTATAGTAGATTTATTTGTTTGAAAGCTATTTTGTTCTTCTTTAATTTACATTTACATTGAATTTACACAGACACCCCATAACTCGTGAATGTACAATCTTTTTAAAAACTTTTCAGAACACTGGTGTTAGTGCAATTGGCCTATATTAATCAAGTTCTTATTTATATATTTAAGTTTATCCTGACATACACCTTCGCTTAATGATTGATTCACAAGACGACATAGTATATCTGCCAGCTCAGAAGCAGCTTATTTAGCTACATACGTTGATACACCGTCGTAACCAATAGCATTGAAGTTATTCAACGATTAATTGTTTTTAAGATTTCATGTCTTGATGTTGGTGCGAGGAATAATGTGTCAGTTACTGATTCTATAAGATTGTAATCAGGATTTTGAGTTTTATCTTAATACATGTTGTTATTTCGAATAAAACAGTTATTGAAAGCCATGTCAGCAATCTCAGTGACATCAGATATATCTTTGTTAGTATTTAATTTAATACTATTTATATTATTTACCTATTTTGTGTTATCTAATTTATTTTGAATTATTCTCCAAGGGGGTTTACCTTTATTATTAGAGTTTCTAATGAATTTTTTATTAATATTCTTTTTTAAGTTAATAATACATTTCTTCAATAGTTTTTCATATTTTATATAATTTTTGTTACGTGGTGTTTTATTTTTATAATATGTATTGTATGTTTATGTTTTGTCAAGGTACATTGATGCCTTTTGTATTCTATCTTGGATCTATGTCCTTAGAGGTGGTCCTAATTTTGTTTATTGAAAACAAAGACTAAAATATAAATATGAATGTTTCATCAAACATGTTAAAGGCACTATTGATGTTTGCTAAGTTTAATAATTTGTTAGACCACGTCAAACCTGATAACATCCGTTTAAATTTTAAAATATTAACTTTATTATAATCTCTTAAAGGTATAATAATAGGTTCTTATATTTTGAGTTTCCGTTTGACAGGAGAGAGATTGAGCTGTGTCTTGGTCTGATAAGTAAATTTTATGACCTTTTCCATCAGCATTATTAATATTATTTACTACTTATATTTGTAATTACCAGTAGCTCGGTGGTGAAGGCAAATATCGTGAGGAAACCAGCACTTCCAAGAATTTATATTTCGGAAGAAGTGTGGCCTTGCCTGAGACAGGTCTGGTTTTCCCTCTGGGCTGTAGAGGTCTGATGGCAGTCGTTCCAAGTAAAAATCAGTATCTTCGGCAAATCCTTAGGGTTAGATAGCAGAGCCAGAAAATCTTAATGGATTAAGAAACGGTATAACGTTGAGAAGAAGACTGAAGAATATAGAGCGCCGTTTCTAGAGAGCAATACTATTAAATTTTGATTCACGTTTTTATATAGTTCGTCTAATGGAAAACACGCTTATGACTCACGTAAAGCGTCTTCTGTAATATAGAGGTAATATCTCAAACGGTTTAAAGGCTGTGTCCTATATATCTCTTGCTAGAGCCCCGTTTGTAACTTAAGCGCAAAGTTAATCTCACCTGCAAGGCACACTACGAGCTTTGGTTCTGAAAATGCTGCTGAATTACTTACAACTTTCAGTTTAGTATCACAGCTGCCACTTATTGAGCTTATACTTTACCGTACCGTTTACCGTACCTATTCTATTCTACCGATTGTACAACGAGTTGTGTTCTGAATAAATGTTCGAAATGATGCCGACAGCTATTTTTTATAACTGCACCGCCAGCCGACGGCGGTGAATTCACCCTCACACGCTGGAACCAGGTCGCGTACTCTGCTGTTCCAGAGGAGTTTTCTTCCGATAACTCTCCAGCTGTGAAATGAGGTTTCGGTCCAGCCGAGGTTTTTCCAAGGGACTACAGTATGGAATTCTTCAAGAAATGCGTGAAGAGGTTTATGGAGGGTCGGCAACGCATGGGTGACACCCCTGGTGTTGCAAATGTCAATAGGCTACGGTGACTGTTTACCATCGGGCAGGCCGTATGCTTGATTGTCACCTTAGTGGTATAAAAAAAAATTGTTAAAGAAATGGGAAATTTTCTTCCATCTGGCAACCCACTTGACACTCACACATATTTACATGCCGCCATTGTGGTGCTTCAGTTGTTTCTCAGCGAGATTCCGTCTGACTATTTTATTACGTCTATGAATGTAACATTTTTTTCACCATTGGTCACTTCCGAAATGCTGGTATGTTACAAAAAGAAAAATTAACACTAATAGAATTTTTTTTGGATTTTATTTAACAAATGTAAGACGTGTCGTAAGGCTCGTGAGGACTCAATATGTGCGTGAGAGCAAACACAGAACTTTATATTTAATACTGGAACAGATCAACATTTCAGTCTTCTTTTTATTCTGGAAATGTTTCGGGTTACTGTGTACAACTTGTTAAACCAAGTCTTTAGTCAAAATTACTTGAGAGAAATAAAAGCAAAACATTGCATACCTTGAATGTGTTAGTTCCACTTAAGTGCGAGTGATACTCCTTGTATTGCCAGCACTCATCTCGTAACCATTTACCACCAGAGAGGGAGTGTGCTTGTTTTGCATCTTACATAGCATATTAAAAAGTCATTAAAAAGTAAAAAAAAGTGTGTATTATTCCCCTTACCAGCCTTTAACAATTTAAAACAAAAGAAAAGTAATTATTGAAAAGAAAACAATTAATCGAAGGCAAAACTTAAACATTTCAATAATATTATGTAGAGACACGTTCATGGCGCCAGGCCGAGGGGGTTGGAGATTAATTCAATAAGTAAGGGTCAAGAACTTGAGGGTTCTCGTAATGTGTATAATTAACACTAAATTGAAGGAATTAGGGTCGTCGGTATTATTATTTTTCAGTTCGTCTGTTTCAAATTGAAACATTTTTTTATACAACGTCGGGAGGTATAAAAGCATACAGCTCGCCTGTTAAATCCTATAACTTTACGCCAAATCCCTTTGCGGGGTAGGCAGAACCGAGCGCCACGTGACCCGATCCTTACACACCTCACTCGCTTCTTTAATATTCATTGCTCTTCTCATGCACGCTCGCCGGTTTCTAAGGCTCCTGACGTCACCTAATAGAACACAATCAATTTGGTCATGGTAGTCTTGGCCTTACTAAGCTCCTACATTTTTCCACTTTTGGATTTTTTCATCGGAACAGGCCCACCACTCATACCCACCACTGTGTCTCCTGTGTAGCCAGAATTAACAGCGGCGACCACAAAAAAGGCAATGAACAGTGAAGTCCATTGCCGTCCCGGGGGTTAAACTACAGCAGCCTTGGAACTCACAACGAATTTAATCAGAAGAAATTTGTAGGAGTAGGAAGTTTTGCAATTGACTTCCCCTCTTGGCAAAGTGAGAGACAGCAATATGACAAATAAGGCATTTAAAAACCTCAAAGAGATGGCTACTCAAGTGAAGCTCAACTGCCGTGCACCAAGGATTATCAAATATCTGACACTATTGGGACCTAAACTGTGAGTTGTTACCTAACACATCGATTCCAATAGTATAGATTGCAGAACGGCCTAAACGCCTGGTAATTCTCCTTTGTTACCACCAAATCAGAATATAGTATACTACCCCGGATGTGACACGCAAGGAATTTAACATATCGTCCCGCTCCCGATGCCAGAGATCGCACTCCCAGAGAAAATGATGTGCTATTTGCTCGAATTCATGATTTGTCGAAGAACACTGACATAAAGGCGATGACACAAGTCTAAATTAAAAGAGCTTCGCCCTAAAGTTTTCATGCCCTGTTAAAAATTGCTCAACAGGATGATTGACTTCTAACCACTCTTTACTTAATCTGTCTCGCACTGATTGAAAGAACAGATACAAGTGGCGTCCTTTAGTAGAAGTTTCCCATCTTTCTTGTTTCCAATACCACGTCAATTGAATTAAACAATTTTTTTCGACCGCGTTTATCCTACTTTGATACTCTCTCTGCCATACCCCGCTCTCACTTTCAAAAATAAGCGTTAGGACAAGCACTGCATTATGTATAGCGAGCTGTGTTTTCTGGCTCAAGTTTTACTTCAAATAAATTTTCCCAATGCTCCGCTATTCCCAGCACTCACTCGTTTTTCCACATCAGCGGTGTACATTCCATCCCTACTGAAAGGAGTATGGAGTAAGCATAAGACTCACTTTCATTGCCAGCATCTGGGGCATAGTCATACTTTTCTTCAAAATATTCACTCCACCGTTCTAACACTTCCTAAGTGTTCGCAAGAATGACAATAGCTTTAGACTTTGTCTTGTCCATTCTGGATGCCGACAAACCACTCCGAGATTTCTTTACCTCTCTCCAAAAGAGTTTACTATTTGCCTTGAATTTTTTCGTCAGCCTCTTTTCTTCATTTATTATTTGTTTTTCATGCTTCTCTTTCACTAATGCCTTGGTATCATTCATGCATAGACGGTACATTTCTTTCTTCTTCACTCTCATATTTTCATTTAGAGGCAAAGATGATACATAATCCAGCCACGCTTTCCTCTTTCTTGCTATTGTGGATTCAACTCGCCAGTGCCTTCTTGAAAAGTCCCACAAACCGCCTTACTACCAGGCAGTAGTCCGTTTCAAGAGTGGGACCTCTAATGGCTCTTGTATCCATTACAGTGTTTCGAAGTCATCTATCTATTAAAATCAAATAACTCACACTTTTTTGGTCTTTCCGTCTCCATGTCTACATGTGAATATCCTTGTGATGAAATAAAGTATTCGACACGAGGAGGTTTCGCTCCATGCATACATCTAGAATTGCTTTATCTGCTTCGTTCATTCCTTATCTCTATAGGGACCAAGAACAGCTTCATAGCTGTCTCGTTTGGTCACAACCCATCCATTCAAATCTCCACATATAATCACTCTTTCATTCCCTTCAGCTAAATCCAGGACATCCCTCGCAGACTCCCAAAACTTCTCTAGTTCTTAAGCACACACTGAGCTTACAGTAGTGTATGCTGCAACCAAGAATAATCGCGTGATGCCGGGTTTTATACGAACCGGAGAAGTCTAGGCCCTATCAAACAGTAATTTCTTACGCCAGTGGCTAAGCGAGAGGAGAGTACGACATCTACACCAGCACAGGGCTATCATTCCACCGTACAGATCATCAGAGTCGCTCCCCTGGCGCTTAGTCTCTGTTACACACAAATCATCTAAACGTGTCTCAATCATTACATCCATCAGCGAGTTCATCTTATCATTCAACCAACCTCTCACATTCCACATGCCTATGCAACACTCGGCTCTCCTCGACCTGCCGGAACTGGCGCTGCGTGATGGGTGGCGGCCCGCACCGCCGCATGCAGCTATATTCGCACCGACGGAGGCGGATCAGTGCGCGTCGCCTCCGGGGATGCCTTAATCCGTAGAACGGTGAGCTTTCGGGCCAGAATTACAATCTTATTGATTGGCAGTGGTAGCGAACGAGCACGCTTCTGGCATATGGCCCCCTAACACTATGAACAATGAACACCAGTCAGTATACTCGTAAAGTGTTGTAACTGGCTAATCATAAAACCTATTGTATTCTATTTTTATATTTTTAACGTTGTTACGTTGTTTATAATTTGACACTTGAGTACTTCAAATATATACCATCTTCAAGGTGGTCATGCTTTTTCATTGATTTATCTAAAAATAAAAAAAAAATATTGCCTAAAATCTACAACATAAAGTACCTACAGAAAAAGTGGGTGATCAAATACAACATTAGACTCGAGTGATTTTTAGTAATATATTAAATACCTATGTATTTTTTACGTTAAAATAATTGTATTTGTATTTATAGCATATATATTCAAGCAAAGTTGGAGTATTCTCATTTACCGCGAACATTTCCTTTTAACAAAACACAACGAGAAGTTCGATTCAATTTGTCACACCTTTTCAAAGGGGACATTGCAGATCACTGATCTTAGTTACGTCTCGTTAAACTACAGGTATTTAATGATTTTTATTTATTGGGACGAAAGTTGTCGACTGACATCTGTTATTAGTCGTCTCAACATTACCACGTAGTAATGTTAGGAAAGTACCATCTAGCAATAAGCAGCTATATCCAAAGCTCCACCTGCGTAATGTTTTTCATGTATTTTGCAGGTACTTGAAACATTTGAAAGATAAAAAGTAGCCTAAATGTTGATTTCGGATTGCAATTATATATGCATCTATCTATATATTCAGAAACTACACTTGACGTTCTTTATACTCCTCGCTAGCTTCTTTTATATTCATAGCTGTTTTCGTACATGATGTCGGTTCCTGGGGCTCCGTACAGCACGAGGTAACACGACCTTAACTCGTCTTTTATCAAAAGGAATTTGGTCGCGATAGGTAAGTTGTTGTTGCTGTGATACGTTTATTGTACGTTAAAATATAAAAGAAAAGGAACACCAAGACTTACCTATCTTGATCAAACCGATCATGTTCTATCAGAAGGTGATATCAGGAGCCTTAGAAACCGGCGAGCGTGCATGAGAAGAGCAATTAATTTTAAAGAAGCGAGTGAGGTGTGTAAGGTTCGAGTCACGTGGCGCTCGGTATTCCCTGCCTACCCCGCAAGGAATTTGGCGTGAAATTATAGATAGATGGATAGAAAATATAAATACATTATAATGAATATAAGAGTAGTGTAGAACAAGGCGGATTTATTTATTTAATGTTGATCGGAAACCTAACCGTTTTTATAAATTTAATTATTTCTATATAATTATATCTATTATTATACCCATTTATAAGTTGTCACATATAATAACTTGTAAATGTTTACATACACTTAAATCATACAATAATACACTAGAGTTACACAGTATGAAACATGCACATATAGATACATATACTTATATAGCCAGTCACGGAACTGATTCGAATTAATATTTAAACAATATTTTTTTCATTACTGGGATATTAGTGTAAAAGGAGTCTAACTGAGAAAGGTCAACCAGTTGTTGGCCCTCTTTCTATTAGGATCGACGGCTCCGTGATTCACGTTCTCGTTTCCGTTCCATCACGTTAGATATTCTTATAAAATAATTATTATCCATGGACAAAATTAATACTTTTTATATATTTTTTAATTTATCGTACAATAAAGATATTACAACAACAACAACTTTGGTGATAATTCGTACAATAAATAATACTCAACAGAAAATCATCTATCTATCTATTCTGGACAACTGTAGAGGTATGTGACTAGTTTGGCCATAAATACTGTTATAAAGAACTTGTCTTTTTTCAGCTATTTAATTCTTTTTTAATTTGGAACGCATTTATTAAGTTAAAAACTTTTATTGCATTACACAAAGTGGGTATAGATTTATGGAGCAAGTCTTCGGTCATATTCAAAATACTCCAGAAGCTTGGTATCAGCCGTTTGTGCGTATATCGTACTATAGACAGATATGCCAACACTTCCTCTGTTGAAGACCATAGAAGATCGAGGCGACCGCGTGCTATTAGAACTACAAAGGTACGAGTAGTTAATGATATTAAAGCCAGAATTCGCCGAAACCCCATTAGGAAACAAAAAATCTTATCGCGAGAAATGAAGATTCCCGCTAGTTCCCGACAGTTGAAGAGAGTGGATCGATCAAAACACCTTCTGTCCCGATATGCAGGTGAAAGGCACAGAAATATCCTCCTTACTAATGAAAAAAATTTCACGATTGAAGAGCACTACAATAAGAAAAATGACAAAGCGTAGGCATACAGTTCTAAAGAAGCCGCCCAAGCGGTCGGAAAGGTACAACGTGGTCATCATCCCACGTCTGGAATGCTTTGATTGGGGTATCTTATTGGAGTCACAAAGCTTCATTTTTGGGAAAAAGGAGTGAAGACTTCAGCCAAAGTGTATCATGAGACTGTCTTGGATCGTGTTGTGAAACCTCTCAGCAATACACTTTTAAAAAATGTACCGTAGACTTTCCAGTAGGACTTTGCACTCGGTCACAAGGCACGAATTACACAAGTATGTCTCGCAACCAACGTTCCGGACTTTATAAGAGCTGAAGACTGGCGCTCATCTAGCCCAGATGGTTTACATCTTAGACTACAAATTAAGGTCAGTTTTAGACGACATGGCCTGCTCGAAACGACACGTCGACATTGTGTCTCTTAAGAAATCTTTGGAGCATGTAATGATTAAATTTCCCATGGAAACAGTGCGTGGCCAGGCTGGCCTGTATGAAAGCCAAAGGTGGCCATTTAAATAGAACCATTTTTTTTGCTGAGACTTCTATAAATATGTTCATATGTACATTCATTTGTAACAGAACTTATGGCCGGACTAGGTAATTTAACTTTAGCGAAAAGAATAGGTGAATTAATTTTATACTGAGCTATGTTTACCAAGAAGGCGATATCTGCAATCTTTCACTGCTCATGCAATGGGAATATGTAATGTCTTTTATATCTATTTTCATAGTTAATGTCATGCTGCTTTCATTATTTTTAAAAACCAATCAAAAACCGATTTTGTCGAAATTCTAAATTATTAGCATAGATATCATACTGTGGGTTTTACTTGAGAAGAGTATTTACTGCGTAAAAACTACATCATATTTCCTAATTTAATCATTCATTTAAACCGGTTATCGAAGCTTGTTCACTCTTGCAATATAATAAGTATTGCTCGCGCGTTGCCACCTGCTGCTAATACAGCAATTTCTTAGCACCTTACTGGTTATTCACTCACTCGTAGGGACACAATAACCCGTCTTAAATTATTGTTTGGCTGCGGTTTTCTATGACGTGGAGGTACTTGCCTAGTCGCGCTGCTTTATGCACCCTTTCTTCATTAAAAACACCCAGATCAAGGTAAACAGACATATTGATGCACACAAATGTTTGTCATATGTGAGATTCGAACCTCCTAGTGTTAAAATAGCATTGCTAACCACTCCGCCAACAGCTCGTCGAACATTATATATAAAACGCACCATTACTCACTCACTCGAAAACCTTATCACATTTAAGGCATTTCGTATAGAATACCAATTGAATGGTATCTGTGTATTCCATTAGTTCTCCTGAAGAGCCCCTCACCTACACCATTACCTGTCTTAAAACACCCAGACCAAGAAAAAGTAATCATCTTGGGTTCCGTCTATATCCCACAACACAAGTCTGCAGAGACAAATGGTACAAAATATTTGGATCGTTGAAATGTTACTTAGATAAGTATGCACTCTTTCTGCGGAATGCTTGTGATTTGATTATGAAAATGTAGGTCATCAATTAGTCACTGGGTCCAAGACGTACCAACCTGAAAAAAACATATCGTTTCAATGTTAATAATTAGTGATAGTTTATATTAGGGGTTAAAGTATGAAATTTCCGAATTTGTACTGAAAAATTAAAACTCTTTTTTTTCTTAGATTTATTTAATCAAAATATTTACCCTCATTACATTGTTGCCATCTAATCAGTAGTTTATTTATGCCTTTGTGATAGAACTCTGGGGATCTAGATTTGACAAACTGTGTGATAGCATTTTGTACTGCCTTCTGGGAAGAAAACTTTTAGCCACGTAGAAAATTGTCCAAATCACGAAAAAAATGATAGTCGGCAGGAGCAAGGTGAGTACAGAGGATGACGTATGGTTTCTAACTGCAGCTCCTGTAGAATTACAACGATTTCTCGTGCAGTGTGAGGTATTGCGTTATCATGGAGCAATAATGGTGAAGATCGATTCACGAGTTGGGGCTGTTTCACTGCCAGTTTCGCCATCATTGTTCGAAGTTCGGCACAGTAAATATATGCTTTATTACTTGACAAGACCTGAGAAAGCTATAGTGAATAATGCCATAAAGAGAGCACCAAACAGTTACTATTACCTTTTTATTGGTAAGATTTGCTTTAGGGCACTGTTGCGGCGTTTGCCGGTCAGCCATTGCATTTTTCGTTTACGGTTATCGTAAAGAATCCACTTTTCGTCAATATGCTAATGTGAATTTATAGTAATATCTAAATGGCAAATTTTAAAAGAGACCTATATTGGCAAGTTCCTTTCGCCATTTCTCCTTCGCCAATAGTCATTTCCGAAATGTTAGCAGATTAAAACAGAACAATAGTGACGTAAGAGAATTGAATGAGATACAATAAGATTATATTTCAAAAAATGTAGGACGTGTCCGCGATGGCGCAATGGCGAATAAAGAATTTTAATATCTTATTGTTTTTATCTATGAAATTCATCACTATGTATCCCATTATATCTATCTACTTCATCAGAACTTTTATAGCTTACATTAAGATTATAGAATCGCAGTGCGTCTGGTTAAGTTCGTGCACTAACTTACCTACACAAACATTGTCTCATTGTAGTATAAACACCAACCTGCAGAGGGCAAATCGGTCTCGTGTTGGAATGGGTTCCGTAGTCGTATAGGCAAAATAACTCCTTCGTGGTTATATATTTATACTCTTGTTTCTAGTGTTATTCCATTGCCTAATCCATTAATGGCGGAGTCTGCTACGAATAAGCCGAATATTGGCGAGAATATTGATTTTGACATGGAATAACTGCTGTCAGACTTCCACAACCTCGAATGAAAAACACACCTTTCTTAAATCAAACATCTTTCGAAATATAATTTCTTAAACATGCGGGTTTCCTCACGATGTTTTCCTTCACTGCTGAGGAAGTTAAAAATAGCAGGCCACTCAGAAAGTATTGGCTATTGCGAAAAAAAGTTTTTATGTATGAAAGACTGGCCAGTTGTAATCTATTTTGAAAATATGATTATTATAAGTAAAAATAGGTAGAATCCAATTTCAAAATTTCCTTCCACATTTTTTGCGAGCTAATTTAAATTATCGTGTCTCATTGAAAAATGGATCTGCGCTGGGAACATTTTCGCGCTATGATTTTTTTAAATTTCAAGTGTCGCTTGAAAGTAGACGAATCGTACGATAGACTTCAAATGGCATTCATGGATGAAGGCCCTTCCAGGGCAACCGTGTATCGTTGGTATAACGAATTCAAGCGCGGCCATCTAACTTTGGGGGATGAAGAAAAAAGTTGTCACCATTTGACGGCTGTTATGGAAGAAAACGTGCTAGTAGTGAAAAATTTTAACCAAAACAATAGGTAAAAAAATATACCAAATTTTAGCCCACTGACTCAATTAGTATCGGATAAAATTTATGTGACTTAAAGACGGTTGGAGACAGACAGACATTAAAAATGCAACGCGAAATAAACCTGTTACGCATAAATAAACACATAAATTCTTCAAAGCTGATAGTAGGCTTTCGGCATAGTTCTGTCCCAAATTAAACTCGTTAAATTTATTTGCGATCCCCTCGACCTATTTGAATGTCAGCCGCAGATTTGGGTCTAGATCAGATGTTAGGAATCCCCTTAGTCTGGAAATTCTTTTTACAGTTTTTGGTTGGACATTGTCATTAAAATTAACAAAAAAGATATTTAATGCCATTTGTTTTATGCTACTCTAAATACCATTGTATTTAAGAAAGTACAAAAAGCAGTAAGCATAACTTTCCTGTAATGCTAAGAGAGGTACCTACGGCTCACCAAAGTTTGTAGTCGAATAACAAAACCCTGGAGGGGTATTCCTGCAAGTGAGTGTGGTTACCAGTAAGCTCCTAAGGAGTTGCTGTGGTAGCAACTGGGGTGGCAACGCACGAGTGATTATTCTGGTATTGCAGGCGTTCGTAGGCTACGGTAACTACTTTACATCAGGTCGCATGCTTGTATGCCTCCCGATGTTCCATAAAAAAAGCTTCTGCAAACAGAGCAAACTAACAGTTCGATTTATGAATGAAGTAGTAAATTTTTAGATCAAACGTCACAACAAAATATATTATGAACGTGGGATTGAACCGATAACCATTCAATTTTCGTTTTGTGTTCTCAATTGTTCATATTTAAATGTATCATAATATATAGCATAAAACAACTATTTAGAGTTACGCAAGCAACAGTACAACATTATCACAAGTTTTGTTTGTTATTATGGACAAAGATGGACATTGCCACGCTATTTCCTACTCCACCCTACAAGCCAAATAATTATTCTTCTTTCCAGAAATGTCATCCCGGTCGGACGTTTCCTCTGAATATAAATGAGTTCTCTAATAGAATTTGATAAAAGTTTTCTTTAGACAAAAGTGTCAAGTTGGGTATGAAAAAGTGAGTTGTTGACGGGGGCCACCCGGCTCGCAGTTCTTGTCCCTTATTTATCATAAGACTTGGATATTGTAATTTATTTGCCTTCAAAGCTTTTTAACTTCGTTGTGAATTTTCAAGGAGTGTGTTGAATTTTTAAATTCGAAATGAACCATTGGGGGGCTAGATACAACCTTTGCAAAACAATGTATTGAGTTGACGAGTTATATAGATTATATAGTAAACGCTGTTCATGTTCGTTTAAAGAGTTATACACATTTTAGAACGATTTTGTACATGCACGTAGTACACCCTGATAATTAACAAATGAGGCTCTGTCTAAAGAGGTAGAAGTACCCCACTAATGCATACTACAAATGCAGCCCGATTGGCGAAGTACCTTCACTTCACAGGAGACTGTAGTCAAATAATAACTCCTTGGAGGGCTGTTATGTTCCTGCGAGGGAGTGAGATTAACTAGTAAGCACCTGGGAGTAGCTGTGATAGCAGCGGGGATAGCCTCGCGCTAGAGGTAGTTTTAGTATTGTAAGCCTTCATAGGGCATTTTACATTAGCCGGGTTGTGTACTGGATTACCTCCCGTGAATACCAGGAATCAAGTAATCAATGGAGAACTCACAGAATTATTTTGCTTTGACAATCAACTCACCGCTATTAGTCGGGGGTAAAGTAGAACGCGTATATAGGCTTGTTCACGGATTATCGTCGTATCACTTATCGGTTTATTGGTTAAAACATCCTTCGATTGGACCATAGGCTTATCTCTATGTGCGCTAAAACACTAAGTTTTGGTAAGTATTGGTTTGCAGTCAACACGCAATAAACCTAACATCTACACCAAGCTAGGAAATAATCACCAAGATAGATACGTTCGCTTCGTTGTGTGAAGAGTGAGCTGTAGCAGCCTTGTTCTTTACTTTCTATGAATATCTTGTAGAGGTTTTTGTGTTCGTGTTTTTTGACTACACGATTTTGTTCAACATTTGTTTGTCTATAGAAGCATTAGTAAAATTGAAACTCTATTTATCTATAACTTCACGCCAAATCCCTTGCGGTGTAGGCAGAGAGAACCGAGCGCCACGTGACCCGATCCTTACACACCTCACTCGCTTCTTTCACATTCATTTCGCTTTTCTTGCACGATCGCCGGTTTCTAGGGCTCCTGACATCACCTTCTGATAGAACACGACTAATTTGTCATGTAGAAGTCATGGTAGGCAAGTCTTGGCCTTCCTCGGCTCCTACATTCTTCTACTTTCGAGTTGTATAACCTACTGCATTTTTTCTACATGTCCGAACCTACGGAGCATGCCTCTTCTTATTTTAACACCGACGCTCTCTTTCAGACCAACTCTGTTTCTAACATCATCATTGCGAATCAGTCTACAATCGTTACACCACACATTTTGCGCAACGCTCGCATTTCGACCGCGTTTATTATACTTTCATGGTCTCTCTGCGATACCCAGCTCTCGCTTCCATAAGTAAGCGTTGGGACCAGCACTGCATTGTGTATATACTTTGTCGGGTCATAAGTTCTGTCAAAGCCTTATTTTAATTTTGGTATACTGGCCAGAAATACTTTGACTAATTTTAATATAGAACGTTCCCGCTTGCCGAAAATAAAAAATAAATAAATTTTTAAATATGGAGTGGTCGAAGAAGGAAGATAGAGTCGCAGTTATCGCGTTGCACCGCTGTGGTTACGCGCCAAAAAAGATTTTCAACATTCTAGAAAAATTTCAAATAACACTACGGTTTATTTATCGCACTATCAAACGATATACTAAAGATTCAAGCTTCGAAGATCGTAAGAGGAGCGACCGACCTCGCACAGTTAGGACACCAGCGCTCATCAAAGCAGTGAAGGCGCGAATCCAAAGAAATCCTGTGTATAAACAAAAAATCTTAGCTCTTCAGATGGGATTAAGCAGGACCACTGTCAAAAGAGTGTTAAATGAAGACCTGGGACTACGAGCTTATCGTAAAAAACCGGACATTTTTTGAACGAGCGTTAAAAAATCAGGATGGAAAGATCCCGCGCTTTGTTACGGCGGTACACGGGAAAAAAATGCCGTTAACCATAATTTTTACCATCGAAGAAAGTTACAACAAACAAAATAATAAGGTGTATGCCCACAGTGTGAAGAAGCGAGCGCGCGTATTCCGAGGGTTCAGTGAGGGCATTATCCTTCATCAATCATGGTTTGGCTTGGAGTATCATATTTTTCTGTGAAAAAGGTACGAAAACCAGTGCCGTGGTTTACCAAGATACCGTCCTAACAAACATAGTAGAAACTCTTTCTCAAACAATGTTCAAAAACAGACACTGGATATTCCAACAGGACTCTGCACGAAGCACTCAAAACTGGTTGACTGCCTGTGGAATTGACTTCATCGGGCATGAAGGCTGGCCCTCTTGTAGTGCGGATTTAAACCCACTGGACTACAAGATATGGTAACATTTGGAGAAGAAAGTCTGCGCTAAACCTTATCAGAGTCCCTCCGAGCATCTCTGGTTAAAGCAGCGGCAGAAATAGATATAAATGTGGTGCGTGCTGCGATCGATGACTGGCCGTCGCGATTAAGGGTATGTATTCAAAATGGAGGAGGGCATTTCGAATAATGTAAATAAAATTTATTGTACATTTAATTACCTTTCATTTTGTATATAACTTTTACATAATTATCAGAAAGTGTAATTAATTACATCAAAAGTTCTTGACAGAACTTATGACCTGACTAGGTATAGCGAGTTCTACCTTCTGGCTCAAGTTTTTAATGCCAAGAAGTTTTACCAACGCTCCATTCTGACTATTCCCAGCATTCACTCTTCTTTCTACATCAGCAGTGTACCTTCTATCCCTGCTGAAAGTGCATCCAAGATATACAATCTCATCCACTTGTTCCAACACTTCATCATCAACTGTAATCCTTACATTGATTCTGGTTTCATCTCTTTCAAATACTTTCAATCAAAATAAGATCTTTGTTTTCTTTGCATTCAATTCAAAAGTAGGTTAAAATATATGGTGTATGGAAATGTACACTTTATCGCGTCATAACTTTTTCAGTGAACTTTTTATAATGCCAGAACAGAATAAAAAATAAATCCAAACGTAGGCCACAGATATTTTAAATTAAGTTTACCTAGTGCTTAGTAATTAGTTGGCTTATTGAACCCGACTAAATACTATCGTATAAGGACAGACACATCACTTTAACATATCTACGAGTATATCTTCCCACCAAGTCCCTTGCGGGGTAGGCAGATGGTACTAAGCGCCACATGACCCGCATCTTCGATACTTGCATCTTTTAACGCTTTTTCTAAAACAAGGCTTCTTTCAACGCTCGTAGAGCAGTTTAACATTTTGTTCTTTTGCAATAAAATCGCCTTTGTTCTTTTGCAATGTAATCGTTCGATGTGTATAATCTATTCTTTCTATGGAATAGAAAAGTATTAGTAATTAGTAATTTTTTCTCAAAGTCGAAATAAAGCTTTTTTTGTTCACTCGAATGTAAAACTGTCTATCTGTGTGTCAGCGAGTCAGTCCGGTGTTAACAAAGTATTTTGAACTAAAACTACTATTAAATCTACGTGAATTTTGGTATATAGCTTTATTTTGTAAATAATGTCTGTGAATATCATTTGTGTATAATTATTACAAAGTGTGTATTTTATTGCATTATGCATTACACAGACATAACAGTGGATAAAGAATCAGTCTATTAAGCCCCTATTTCGAATCTTGGCGTGAGCATGTAGTAAGTACTAAATTCATGTACATGTAGGTTTGTGTATTCGGATTTATACTCGGTGGGGAAGGAAATATCGTGAGGAAACCAACACATCTAAAAAATTATATTGCAGCAGTCGTGTGACTAGACCTAAGAAAGGTTTGATTTTCCTCTGGATTGTGGAGGTTTAATGGCAGCCGCTCAATGCCGAAATCAGTAACTTCGCCAAATCCATGCTTAAGTTGGATACTCCGCCAATCCTAATGGATTTGGAAATGATATAACGCTAGGAAGAAGAAGGTGAATTAAAGTATAGGCCTCCACTCTAGAGTGCCATGCGTCTCGATCCTGCGCCACCTGCATCCGTCGAGTCCCTACAAATTTAATGCATAGCTATAAAAATATATAATAAACTACCTAATGACATAAAGACATTTCTGTGACTAATAAATTCAAAGGTAAATTATTGAATTGGCTTTTATGTAAAAGCTTTTATACCATTAAGGAATATTTAGACGAAATGCACAAATAGAACGTAGGTTGATATAGCGGAATTATATTCGTTTTACTATTTCATTGATTACAATGAACATTTAAATATTATCAATTATAAATTATGCATGTACTTACTTGATGACAAGTTAGTTTTAACTAAAAATGTGAAAAATACTCCAATATTATTTCTACGCTGCTGAGAGAGGCAAGATATGTATGACCTAGATATGAGATATGTCGTATCTGGTTTACCATGTCTTAAGAAATGAATATTCATTCATTCATTCAACCTCTAGAGGTCGTCGCTCCACCTAGTGGGGCTAAGCATGTTTACTTTGCAAAAAAGATGAAATTGTTACATATTTACAGTAGATATTACAGTGTGCCAAATTTCTTTACAGTTTCATTCAGCTAACTATTTTGCCTAGTTCATGAAATTCCTAAATCAAGCAAGAATATTGACGGCGAAATAATATCAAAGAAAAAAAATCGGCCAAGTGGAGTAGGACTCGCGCACGAAGGGTTCCGTACCATTATCTATAAAAACGGCAAAAAAATCACGTTTGTTGTATGGGAGCCCCCCCTAAATATTTGTATTATTTTAATTTAATTATTTATTCTTAAAGTGAATATATAACTAAATATTTTGTCAATATTTCAAGCGTCTACCTGTTGCCGTTATCAATATCGAGCAAAAATGAGCAAAAAAATCACGTTTGTTGTATGGGAACCCCCTTAAATATTTATTTTATTCTATTTTTTAGTATTTGTTGTTATAGCGGCAACAGAAATACATCATCTGTGAAAATTTCAACTGTCTAACTATCACGGTTCATGAGATACAGCCTGGTGACAGACGGACGGACGGACGGACAGCGGAGCCTCAGTAATAGGGTTCCGTTTTACCCTTTGGGTACGGAACCCTAAAAAAACAAGACGGAGAAATCCAGGTCAACAAAAACAGCATACCTACATATCTATATCAAAACTACAAACATAAAAATGCTACATGCACACGTTTACTTAAATATCTAAAAGAAAACATAATGAAGTTCAATTTAACGAGGGAGTATTAAAAATTGTATAGACACTTTTTAAAAGAGCTTAGTCTGCGATATCCTGGTTAGTAGAGAAAACCGCACGTCTGTGAAGCGTTTTCATAGCTTTTACAGTGTAGAATTGCTAGAAATTATACGTAAGGTTCTTCAGGATTTCCGTTACACCGTAGAGATTCATCTACTTCCTGAAATTTGAAATATCTCGCGGAAATACATCGGAGTAGAAGGATTGAAGGGGATATTGTAGATGCAGAGAGATGAGAATGTGAATTTTGCGACGCAGCCTTCTAAGCAGCTAGTTAAGCTGCTGTGAATGTGTTTAGTTATCTATATAACAGGTGTTAAAGTATGAAATTGTTTTATAGTAATAGATACTTTGAATTGACATTAAATTTTCCTGTTGTGAGATTTTTGAGTGACTTTTTTCACCTCATAGGTATCATCTGAGGCAGAAACGGCTCGCAATATCAATGCCGCGTTTGGAGAGTAGACTGCTAATGAATGCATCGTGCGTTTTTGATTTAAACGCTTTCGTAAGTCCGAGTTGAAGAACGTGGAACACCGCACTATACAGGTGAATAACGCTGAAATGAAGGAGGTGGTGGAAGCCGATCCGAGTCAAACAATCCAGGATTTAGCGGCGTGGTTTAACGTTACCTTATCTACGATATTGACTCATTTGCATCAAACCAATGAGTAAAAAAAAACGTGTGGCACTCCAGAAGTGCCGGCAGAAGTGAAAACTTGAACATTAACGTTGTGCATTTTTGAATTTTTTGGAATGGTTAGGGAATAATTTCGCACGAATTGCTTTATTTATCAGTATAAAAGTACTATCATGTATGTGGTAAATACAATTTTCATTTATTAGACACAAACATGTCAATTTATATTACATTAAAAATTGAACA
The DNA here is from genome assembly GCA_947507595.1 of Pyralis farinalis. NCBI lineage: Eukaryota > Metazoa > Arthropoda > Insecta > Lepidoptera > Pyralidae > Pyralis > Pyralis farinalis. Next base: position 17,329,105 of record OX382266.1, on the reverse strand, counting down.
CTTCAGAACTATTACAATTATTTTACATTAAAAAGTTTATCTTTCAGAAAAATCAACTTTCATCCATAATTTCAACGTTGATGATGGTGAAAGACCATCATCATTACCAGCATCATCATCGCCAATCTCTAAAACTCAAACACATACCGACAATTGCGCATGCGCCCTGCGCATGCCTTAAACCAAACAGCGATGTTGATAAACTACGTTGAACGAAACGCGTACCTAAACGCCAACAATTTCATGGCGCTTGCAACGTGTTGGTCGCGAGAAAATAATGCCCTATGAACGATCTAGCGTTTCATGTTTTAATTGTTTAATTAGAGGGAACTAATGTTTTAGCGCTGCAGCGAACTTAAGTTCTAATTCTCACCAAAATCTTACGGTCAGGGTCACGTGTCCTGATGGCCTGACGCGAGTTTAGCATTTTTTACTCATCCCAAAAAGTGCACAACGCCGCTAAAGAAGTTTTCACTTCAAAAAAACGAGTTGCACTCCGGGAGTGCCGGCAGAAGTGAAAACTTGAACAATAACGTTGTGCATTTTTGAATTTTTTGGAATGGTTAGTGGATAATTTCGCACGAATTGCTTTATTTATCACTATAAAAGTACTATCATGTATGTGGTAAAATACAATTTTCATTTATTACGCTATCGTACACAAACATGTCAATTTATGTTACATTAAAATTTAACACTTCAGAATATTACAATTATTTTACATTAAAAAGTTTATCTCTCAGAAAAATCAACTTTCATTCATAATTTCAACGACTCTTTCACCATCATCCTTACCAGCATCATCATCGCCAATCTCTAAAACTCAAACACACACGCATACTCGCGCTAGCGCCCTGCACCAAACAGCTTACTGCTTAAACCAAACAGCGATGTTGATAAACTACGTTGAACGAAACGCGTAAACGCCAACAATTTCATGGCGCTTACAACGTTTTGGTCGTGAGAAAATAATGCCCTATGAACGATCTAGCACTTCATGTTTTAATTGTTTAATAAGAGGTAACTAATAAAGCGCTGCAGCGAACTTAAGTTCTAATTCTCACCCAAATCTTACGGTCAGGGTCACGTGACCCTGACGCGAGTTTAGCATTTTTTTCTCATCCCAAAAAGTGCACAACGCCGCTAAAGAAGTTTACACTTCAAAAATATGAAAAATGGGTGCCTCATGATTTGACTGATCTGCAGAAAGAAACGCGTGTTGGAACTTGTGTTGCCTTGTTGAACAGTACAGAAATGAAGGAATATTGGATCGAATTATGACACGTGACGAAAATTTGATTTTTTACGATAACTGTAAGCGAAAACACTATGACTGACCCCAGGCCAAACGCCGCAACAGTGTCCTTTAGCAAAGCTTACCAATAAAAAGGTAGTGGTAACTGTTTGGTGGTCTCTTCATGGCGTTATTCACTATAGCTTTCTCAGGTCTGGCCAAGCAATAACAGCAGATGTTTATTGTGCCAAACTTTGGACAATGATTGCATAACTGGCAGTGAAACAGCCCCGACTCGTGAATCGATCTTCACCATTGTTGCTCCATGATAACATAGGACCTCACACTGTACTGAAACCGTTGTAACTCTACCAAAGCTGCAGTTAGAAACCATACGCCATCCTTCGTACTCGTCAAACCTTGCTCCAACTATCATTTTCTTTGTGATTTGGACACGTAGAAAACGTGGTGAAAATTTTTCTTCCCAGGAGGCAGTACAAAATGTTTTTACACAGTTTGTCGAATCTAGATCTACAGAGTTTTATCGCAAAGGCATAAATAAAATTTATATTAGATGGCAGCAATGTATAAATAATGAGGGTAAATATTTTGATTAAATAAATACATTACATCTTAGAAAAAACGAGTTTCAATTTTTCAGTACAAATCGTCAAATTTATACGAGTACTTTAACCTAATATAATATATTTTAGTGTTCTAGAATTGCAATTTCAACAACGTCGAGAGGTATAACACACCACCCATCTAATATGGCCTACGACCGCTTGCAATACATAAAGTATCGCCCGCGCGTTGCCACCCCTGCTGCTAACTCGTCAGTAACACTGCACATCAACTCGTCAGGAACTTACTGTTAAACCAATTCACTCGCCGGAACACAACCCTCTAGGGAGTTGTTATTCGTCTGTGGTTTTTGGTGAGGTAAAGGTACATGCCCAGACGCGGTGCTTGGGCTGATTTGATGTGTCCCATCATTTTTAAAAACAACCAGAGTAATACAAACAGACATATTCATGCATACAATTACGTGTCTTGTGTGAGAATCGAATTCACGAGCCTTGATCTTAAACTATCACTGATACCTACTCCACCACCGGACTCATCAGATTATATTATATTTTGCTGGTTCACATTACCTTAAACTGCTATCAGGCTTACGCCCTCAAGGAAAATTTCATATTCCTAGACATAGTTCGGGCTCACATTAATATAATAGTCAACTGCTTCCTTATTTCATACATACCGATTAGATTAGTTTGAACTGATAACTACGTTAATAGGTTTAAATAACTACACTAATAAATTTAAAACTCCATTAAACAAATATCAGTACCGTTATAACCATTACCAAATTGGATAAATTAACGTGACTAAAGTGCCAACTATCTAACTAACTTGAGCATGCAATGTGACAAAATTATTACCACTAATATTTAACTCTTAACGCGTGATTCCAATGTAATTAACCCGGTTATATTCCGGTTATTTCGTAAACAATCATAATAAGGCGAGACTCGAGGCAAATGGAATTGTCAACGTAATCTGAACAAATGGCCATCCTTAACAGATACCCAGCCACGGGAGCGCCATCGAATTGTAATACCCCAAAGTTAAACTCAGATTTTTATTATACCCTACCGCGGACTAAATTACCATATTCTTATATGTGTTTATAGCAGTGATAGCCTAGTCGATAACGAACCAGCCTGCCCAGCCGACTGATCGCACGTTCGAAATCTGGTGGGGGTATGTACCACTAAGTTCGCGTTTTTGGATTCATGTAACATCTGTGTAATTGTCATTTATTGGCTTGCTAGCTTATAAACATCGTGAGAAAATCTGCGGTGGAGTTCAAATACATGTATTTCGAAATGCGTGTGACCTAACTTAAGGAAGATGTGATTTTTCGCCTGGGTTGTGGATTGAGATCTGATCGCAGTCGTTAAAGAACTGACCTAATATCAGACAGTCCGTGGCTCGAATTCCGGTGCGGGTATGTTCTTTTTTAGGGTTCCGTACCCAAAGGGTAAAACGGGACCCTATTACTGAGACTCCGCTGTCCGTCCGTCCGTCTGTCACCAGGCTGTATCTCATGAACCGTGATAGTTAGACAGTTGAAATTTTCACAGATGATGTATTTCTGTTGCCGCTATAACAACAAATACTAAAATTAAGAATAAAATACATATTTAAGGGGGCTCCCATACAAGAAACGTGTTTTTTTTTCCGTTTTTATAGATAATGGTACGGAACCCTTCGTGCGCGAGTAAGTGGCAATCAAGCTTACGGTCTACCTGATGGTAAACAGTTAACGTAGTCATTTGCAACACCAGGAGTGTCATCTTCACGCCTTTTTTGAACAACCCCATGCTGTAGTCCCTTGGAAAAACCCTTAGCTAGGAGTTTTATTTCGAGAACTCTCAAGTTGTGGAATAACTTGAGAGCTCAATGCTCAATGCGCAATGTGTCTGAACACAAGTTATCACAGCTTTCCTCCACAAGGGAACGAGGGATATTAGCTCGGCCTGTATAATAAGTGTCCCCGGTGCTGTCGTCCGTATAACAATGAATGACAACATATCATTGATATGCAGCAGAAACAGCATCGGAGACAGTACAGATCCCTGCGGGACGCCAGCATTAGTCCATACTATCGCAGCAGCTATCGTCAACCACGGCTTTTATGCATCTGTTGGATATGAAGCTGGCAACCCATTTGCACAAACCCTCGGGCAGCCCGTACGACGGTACCTTTGATGAAGACCTCGATGCTAGACCCGAAGACCCGAATCCAGAAGATCACCAGTCGACCGACCGTGACGGAAGCCGTATTGACGCTGGTCAAGTCGTGATCCTCTATGTATGTCAGGAGTCATGTGTTTATCACACGCTCCATCACCTTGGAGAGAAGGAAGATTATAGGAATAGGCCAGTAATTCGATGGGTCTGATCTATCGCCCTTTTTGTACCGGGTACAAATTGGTGGTCTTCCATGAAGACGGGACTTGCCCAGTGGAGTAGGAAAACACGAAAAGGCGCGTTAGTACAGGACACAACTCAGGAACACACTACTTCAGCACCACTGCCGATATACCGTCTGGCCTATTCGACTTATGAATGTCGAGAGAGAGTAATGCCAGCCAGATATCTCGCTGGGTAATGGAAATTTCCGGTGAGCTTCCGGGATGGTTGGTGGTTGGCTCGTCTCCAAACCTCGTCCTTGTCATTCAAGTTTGAATTCGAGGTAAAGAGATTACCCAGTAAATCAACTTTTTGTTTTGGTGCTATGGGCCAAACTATGGGTCATCCGGTTTTCGCAGTAGTGATATAGACGGTTGACAGAAATTTCCCTCGGTAGCTTTAGCGAGCGACCAGAAAGCACGGCTCCCAGAGGGAAGGCTCGCAAGCCGCTCGCAAACTGTGCTGACGAAATCGAATTTTGCTCTAGCAATCACCCTTTTACTGAAGCTTGTGACAGCATTCAGTTTGCGCTTCAAAACAGAGACATTTAGGATCCCTATTAGCATGCGCCGTGGTCCAAGCCAAACCACTAAATTCGTGTGTTCGGATTTATGTCCGTATTTAGAATAACCCCTAGCTCGGCGTTGAGGGAAAACATCGTGAGGTAACCCGCATGTCTAAAATTTTTTATTTCGGAAGAAGTGTGACCTAAGAAATGTCTGATTGTCCCTCTGAATTGTGGAGATGGCAGTCGCTCCATGTCAAAATCAATATCTTCGTCAAATCCTTAGATTTAGGGTACAGATCGCGCCAATTATAATGAATTAGGAAGGAATGAGTAACGCTATGAACAAAAATGGGTGCGTGTACATAAGTACGCACGTAAGAAGTTATACTTCTCTGGCATCATTAAATAAATATTTAACATTAATAACTTAAATTAAAAAAACGTCTATCAAGTAGTAGCGGCGATGTTTATGGAATATATTACATACAAGTCAAATGTAAAATACAAATGTTATACATTTTTAACTATAGCGCCATCTACCGGTAATACCGTGAAACATTTAGCAGTTTTAACCTATTGCACATTTTTAACTATAGCGCCTCTACCGGTAATATCCTGAGACATTTAGGAGCTTCAACCTGTACTTTTGTGTTCGAGTGCCACTCTCGCTCTGTCTCTTTCTATTCCCCTTCATGGTAGCGTTAAACGTTTAATGCAATCTTTTTGCAAGTCGCATTAGAAGTATGACTTCAAAAACTTATATCCTCGCAAATCTTTATGCGGTTTTGTTGTACGAGATATCTTACTTAACCACCACAGGTGCAACACAGCTGAGTTAAATAAGGTGCAATACACTCGTGCCAACTCGTCTAAGTGTTACGTAATGTAAACGATATATTTTCTTGTCGCGAATTTAAAGAGTAGGTATTAAGAAAGTTTATTAGTCTACTCGCGGCCAAACTTAACAGTTTACACGTAAATGGAATGCTAACAACGACAAATTCTATTTTCTTGGATGAAGTACGCCCAACTAAATAGTAAAGTTGTCACGTTCAGGGTCGGATAATTTAAGATTACGTCTCGCAAATACAAAATAAAACAAAAAGTAAGTCGCTAATACCCTAACACGTAGTGCGACCCCTTAAACTTTTATCAGGGCACGTGTATTGACATTACAGGACATAGTTTGTTTTAATCTATCTCTTTTTTAGTTAATCAAAATAAAGAACAAAACTAAAGATGTATTTAAGTGCTTCTACGATAATATAAATTGAATAGATTTTTTTTTAATATCACTAATGTGACAAACAAGGATACGACCTGCCTTATGGCAAGCAATCACCGTAGCCTAGGATTATTTGCAAAACCAAAACCATACCCTACGCTTCTAAAGCTTCTATATTATGACGACAGCATAATATCGAATAATTCTTCAGAGCACTACCCGTTGTACAATCAGTAGAACACACAAAGAGCTCGTCTTTGATGTGCAAACAAACCATTAGGTGAAGAGGTGTTTTGGTTCAGATGTAATGGATCCCAGTGGATCCATTCTGAACCAAAACAACTTATCGAATTAATTTGGGTGTTGCAACTATTAGTTGGTGGGGGCCGCCACCCACCACGCAACGCCCATCCTGGCAGGTCGGGGAGAGCTGAGGGTCGTATAGGCACATGGAATGAGAGAGGTGGTCTAAACGATAAGATGAATGAGTTGATAAATATAATGAACGTGAGATGCCTAGATGCTTTGTGTGCGTCAGAGACCAAGCGAAAGGGAAGCGACACCGAAGATCTGCCCGGTGGCATGATGGCCCTGTGGTCCGGGGTGGACCAGGACGTTCATGCCAGCGCTGGCGTAGGTATCGTGCTTTCATCTCGCTTGGCCGCTGTTTATCTATGTTATTTTCATACCGATTACGATTTAGTAGGTCCAAGACTTCTCTGGGTTAAGATAAAACTGGGGATTACGCGAGTGTTTTTAGTTGCAGCATATGCTCCTGTGAGCTCTGCTGATTCCCAGGAGCTCGAGAAGTTTTGGGAGACTGTAAAGGATATTCTGGATTTGGCTGAAGCAAATGAAAGGATAATTATGTGCCGTGATCTAAATGGATGGGTTGGGACCAAGCGAAATAGTTATGAGGCTGTGCTTGGTCCATACGGAGATAAGAGAGTGAACGATGTAAGTTACTTTTAGACGTATGTATGGAATGAAACCTCCTTGTGTCGAACACGCTCTTCTATCACAAGGATATTCACACTTACACACGGAGACGGAATGAACAGAAAATTGTGATTGATTTGATTTTGATAGATGAACGTCTTCGAAAGTCGTTAACGGATACAAGAGCCTTCAGAGGTCCCACGCTTGAAACGGACCGCTATCTGGTGATAAGCCGGTTTGTGGGTCTTTTCAAGAAGTGGAGACGGTCACCCAACCGTCCCATCCCACATCCGACTAACTGCTGCTCTCGATTGCTTTTTTTATCTCAACACCCGCAATATTTCTATTTATAAGTATTTTATTATATCAATTCTAAAGTGGCAAAATCTCGTCTCAACCTTCTTTATTTTGTAATTATAAACGCCTATACTAGGACTACGATAGCCGCCTCATATCGGGCGGTCCATGTGCTCCTTTGTCGCACGTAGAACAGCCATTTTTCGCTTACGGTTATCGTAAAGAATCCACTTTTCATCACATGTCTGTATCACACAATTCGATCTAAAATTCCTTCATTTCTGTACAGATTCAACAAGGCAACACAAGTTTCAACACGCGTTTCTTTCTGCAGATCAGACAAAACGTGAGACATCTATTTTTTTACCTTATTGATTTGATGCAAATGAGTGAATATTGTAGGTAAGGTAACGTTAAACCATGCCGCTATTCCTGGGTAGTTTGACTTGGATTGGCTTCAACCATCTCCTTTAATTCATTCATAAATCATTATATATGAGCGGTCTTCCACGTGGTTCGTTCTTCAAGTCGAAGTTTCTATTACGAAAGCATTTAAACCAAAAGGTTTAACAATGTCAATTCGAAGTATCTATTACCATAAAATGGCAATTACATACTTTAACCCCTATTAGTTTGGGTCCCAAAAAAAGTTGTTTTTTATATAACAACTATCCATTTAGTACAAAATATTAAATCATTTCCTTTTTTTATTCCGGTGGAAAATGCACAGTATTGCGCGTTGCCAGCTACGGGGGTATGTAAACCAACATAAATTAATATGAATTAGTGCATGAACAATTAGAGTATGGATATGCGGCTATTGCACCGGCCAGCTGGCAACTTCTACGGTTCTAGGTAGGGCGAGATATTAGTTTTAGGACACAGGTGCGACGCTACCTTCATTTGCTACTGCTTGAATTAGCGCTTATGCAAGAGAAGTTCTAAGTTATACGACATTTGTTACATTTCCTATTCATAACATAGTAACCTTCTGGTGCAGATATGTAGCTTTCCTTTACAAATATGGAAATAGAATACTGTATGAACGTGGAAATGTAGTAACCATGTTTACCTCAATCCATTTAATCATGTTATGAAAAAAACATTTGTTGATGCATTAGCATCCGTTTTTTGTCATTAGCATTAAGATAGTATAGATAAATGTGTAGGTTTTAGCACACAAATATGTTGATATTTGTGTGCTGTGGTTTTTGGTGGTTATATGTATATTTATGTACATATATTTAGAGTAAAAATAAAACTTTTGAGAAGTTTTTTGCTAACAAACTACGTGTAAGTGGCTTACTATCACCTATGTCGTTCGTTTACATTGAGTCAGCAGCCGAGCCAGTGATTGTTACAAATATGACATAAATCCGAAAACATGAATTTAATGTACATAGTACATGTCCAGACCGGAATTCGAACTACGAACCGTCGGATATTAAGTCGGTTCTTTATTCACTGGGCTATCACTGTTCCAATGAACTGATCTGGTTTAAACGTATCGGTAGCATAATCAGGGGAGGCCTATGTTTAACAGTGGACGAATATAGGCTGAAATGATGATGAGATGAATCACTCCATGTTACGGAATACCCGACTAAATGCCGATTGATAACAACCATCGATTACTGACGAATGAATAGACGACTTCTTATGCACTAACGGTATACTACTTTATGCGGCAATATGATATCTGGTCAAAGGTGGCAGGCGTAGTCGCTCGTCGAAAGCGATGAACAACGCTTAGATTACTATCAACACAAGGAAGTTACTTTTTAAAGGCGGAGATTATATCTGCATGTAAGGCATCGTCTCGATTTAAACGATATTTAGCGAAAGTAAGACAATGTGATATGTAAATAAGAAGTAGCCCAACCATCTATTTTTCAGATGCCCACTAATAACGCAGCAACTCCGGAAAAGTTAGCTGATGTGCACTAACTGATCCGTCAGAGTTCGTTTGATTAATGGTTGGCTTTGCTTATACAGACGACGGATAGCTGCTTAGATTAAAAAAAAAACAATATTTTATGACGATAATAAGTAGGACGTTCGAATCAGCTTAGAACATCAACATTGAGTAAAAATGCAGTTATTGTGACGATTATCAAAGGGACGTTAGAGCTCTCAAATAAAAACCAGTTGAAAATGCGCAAGCTTGCATTGCCAGAGGAACACCTGGCTTGTCAATTATATAACAATTTAATATTTTTTTTAAAACTTTGTCGGCCATTTTGACCATGTTCCTTAAGAAATATATTATTGGTTTTTAAGACATTCCTACTCTACTTTTTAATTTACTTTTCGAATCTGAAATATTTTTTTTTTTTTACTTTGTTTGCTATTTTGACCATGTTCCTTAAGAGATAGGAGGTTGGTTTTTCAGACATTCCTATCCTACTTTTTTATGCTGAATCAGCTCTGAAGTCAAAATTCGAATATTCGAAAAATAGCGACAGACACACACACCGACAAACATATAGATTTCATATAGGAACGGTGTTCCTGAAAACATAGTTGTGTTTGTAATTATTAAGTTATTGGAATACGCAAACTTTTATTTACATATTTTTATTATTATTTTATAACATTAATTTGTGTTAATTGTGTTAGGCGAAATACTTTATTGAGCTTGTTACAAAATCAAGCATTTTGATGATGAACATTAATTTATCAACTTTTCGCTCTAAATCTATATGATCAAAGCTGCGGGCAGACACTAATAATCAACATATTTATATGCCTTTGTTTTATCTATTGATAGTATATAAACATATTATTATATTTTATGCTCTCTTTCCGAAATTAATAAAGGTCTTTTTCATAACTAATCACAAAACTTCAGAATAATTCCTCTTTGAATACTGAATAAGTATTCAATTTACCAGTGACTTCGTGTTTCCAATAATTGCTCACAATTACCTGCTGACATTTATTGTGATTATTATAGTAGAGTAGGTACGCATATTATATAGAGAAAAAATGTGAGGTTAATTTGAGCAAAACATTTTCTTTTATCCACATAGTTAAAGATTAATCATCATCATCTCAGCCCGTATTCGTCCACTGCTGAACATAGTCCTTCCCTCTAGAGTGCCATTCGTCTCGATTCTGTGCCACCTGTATCCATCGACCCTTAACAAACCTCTTGAGGTCGTCGCTTCATCTAGTGGAAGGTCTCTCTATCCCGCAAAGAAGATGGCGTGAAGATATAGCTAGATGGACATAGTCCAACAAAACACGTAGGTTGTTGTGCGTATGAACACATTTCTTCTTTAAGACACATGCCTATAATTTTGTTTCTATTACCAAAGTTCAATGTAAGTTATTTTCTAATAAATCACGATAAAGCCGTAATGTAAAAGGTTAACCGCAGGTTTCAATAAATTGACCGGCATTTGTCTTTCAGTTACTTCTAAAAATGCTTACTTTATTTTATCTCAACTTCAATTTTAACGCCAATTACAAGAAATCACTCACGTGTGCTGTTGTGCTTTTGAATAGTTGCCGAAATACGTTTCCTTTTCCGATTGGCCGAGTGTGAAATTGCTTTTACGAAGGGCGGTTAAATTGACAAAAAATACACAGATATATTTGTAATTATCACTTGCTCGGCGGTGAAGGAGAACGTCGTGAGGAAACCCGCACGTTCAAGAAATAACTTTTCGAAAGATGTGACCTAACCTAAGAAAGCCTCTGGGTTGTGGAAGTCGGACGGCAGCCGGTCCATGTAAAAGTCATCGTCTTCGCCAAATCCTTAGGCTTAGGTAGAGGAGCCAGCCGACCTTAATGAATTAGGAAACGGTATACCGCCAAACAGAAGTTAAATTGCCAAAAAATAATAATCATATAAAGTAGTAGTAGGTGTGATTAAATCATTAATAACATTTTTTAGTCATACTTTTTAGACAAAAAAGCGCCTTCCATCCTAACACAGTAATATATGAAATGTGTCTTTTTATATTTTTATAACTTTAGGGCTAAACCAATCAACCGGTACACGTGGTGGTGATTAGCAAACGAGGCTCTAATATAAAAGCTAGGATAGGGCCCAGCGATATTACTTACCTAAGCAGATGGACTGACCATCAAGCTTCTTTGAAGTTGCTGAATAAGTACGAGGATGTCAAGAAATGCATGTGATGTAAAGTGGTAAATGCAGGTGCTGCATGCATGCACTACAAGGAGTATAGCTTGTACGTTGTCGCCCCTGCTGCTAGCACAGGAACTCTTCTGCAGCTTACTAGTTACCTCACTCACACTCAGAAACACAACAAACTGGAGGGCTGTTATGTTCCTGTCAGTGAGCGAGGGAGTTGTTATTACGCCGTGGTGTTCTATGAGGTCTATATACTTCTTCGGCCGGGCTGTTTTCATACGCCGTACCTCTCTACTCCAAAGCTTCATTTTAACGGGACAGGCCCACCACTCATAACCGGCGGCGACCACCAAAAAGGCAATGAACAGTGAAGTTCATTGCAGTCCCGGGGGTTAAACTACAGCTCACAACGAATTTAATCAGAAGAAATTTGTAGGAGTAGGAAGTTTTGGAATTGACTTCCTCATTTGCCAATTAGCAGTGTTCACCACGTGCAGATGAGGTTGGCTTTAGCTCTAAAGATGATAGGAAGCCATTTATAGTCACTTGTGATTGCTGGTTTCAGGTCATCGGTTAGCTGTGACATAAAAAAATAAGTTTGTACCTTTTCAACTTCGTTTATCACTTTTGTATTAAATTATGATTGACTTGAATAAAAATAAGGTGATTTATTATTATTACCATTTAGGTCAACCGTCAACTAACTAGGTTGGGCTACAATAGGTCTAAAGTCAGGTTGGGTTTATGCTAGGTTATGTTTAGGTCAGATTTTAGTCAGGTTTGGACCCAGTTTGGGCCAACTCGAGACACAAATTTACTTATATTTTGGTAGTGATTTCAATCGAGCTACGTTCGGTGTTTTTGGTATTCAAGAAAGACATCTATGTAGATCAACAAACTCAGAATGCAAAACCTTGAACTAGAACTTCTTTGATTCAAATCCGATTAGAGTTAAGTTTTTACGAAAGGTAATGGCGCATCAAATCAAGTCGTCTGGGGAAGTACCTCCAACACACAGAAAACACACTGTTTTCCAGTGAAGCTCTTAGCGTTCGAATAGTCTCTTAACGTTACAGATTGATAAAGTTATGGCTTCATTGAAGTCCAGATTCACAGTAATTTTATATGATAAATTGTGGCTACCGCACCGTTGACGTGTTCCCCTACCTAATCCTAAGAATTTGGCGAAGACACTGATGTTGACATGGAGCGACTGCCATCAGACCTCCACAACCTAGACGGAAATCAGACTTTTCTTAGGTTAGGTTTTGACGAACTCGGTTGCTCAGTCGTGAATGACGCGACTATAACACCAACGGTCGTGAGTTCCATTCCACACAAGATAAACATTTATGTGCATGAACATGTCTGTTTGTCTTGGTCTGGACGTGTGTGACGACTGCGTGTGAGTGAGGTCACCAGTAAGCTCCTAATGAGTTGCTGTGTAAGCTGCAGAGGAGGCATCGCGCGAGTGATACTTAATATATTACAAACGTTAATAGGTTACGGTAACTGCTTTACATCAGGTGGGCCGTATGCTTGTATGCCTCCCGACGTTGAAAAAAAAAACCGCAGTTAAATAACAATTTCATAAAAGGTCGTGGTAATCCTGACAGTGAAAGAGGGTTACCCGGAAACTTTTGGAAAACGATTGGATTAACAGCAGGTATTGAAACGCGCTTGGTTGATAGGTGGTAACACTTCCTAACCCAACTGACCCCGTATTCACACAGGCACATCAAGTGTACAAAATAATGCACGTATAGGAGGAGAACTGTCATGCTAAAAATGTGTGGTAACAAAATACCTGAAACAGTTCTGTCCTTGCCTGTCAATATGTTCAAAAGGCACATCAAAAATACTCTGTGTAAGAAGGGGTATTACAGAATTGATGAATATCTGACTGAAAGAGTTGTCTGGAAATGAATGATTCAGCACATGTATTAATATATCTTAAATTGTTGACATCTCTATATATACAGTGATATAAATTTATTATAATAGAAATCGACAATTTAAGAAACACCTACATTGGCAAGTTTCTTTTGGCATTTCTAGTACATTTCTATATTAGAAATAAGCTGTTTAGTAATTGATTCTGTGTTCTCCATGACTGGCAATAAGGATATTGTTGTTCTCAATTGGAATTTCTCCATTTCGGTGTAGTCCGTTACGTCAATCCTATCAAAAAATTGATCTTTCTCAATGTTGCATTCACAAAACAGTTCCTTAATTATTAAATAATAAGCACTAATTTTACTACATACCTTTCTGTTAATTTTATTTCGATTTGAAATATTTGTGTGAGGCCACACAACTATATCATGTCGAAATATATGGATAGTTTAATATTCTCCAATAGTCTAATAATGTCTTTTCTTTCTTAATTTTAATGGTTCGTCTACGGGGACCCATTTACACCGCACTCACTATAACACCACACTGTAAACTTCACGTAGCCGCACACTTTCCATTGAAACTTAGGCCGCCTCCTCACTTGCTATAGGTTTCTGCTGCCAACGCTGAAGTAACTTGCTGAACACATCAATGCAAAATCATGCAGGTGTCCTCCATCCAGGATTTGTGGCATCGTCTATGTAACTTGTACAGGACCAGAGACGTATCAAAAGGTAGACACGTTATACATCAATATTATTGCATTTTAAAATGGCGCAAGTAGTATTATATTTACATACAGTTATTTATTACAACACTTTGCTCTAACAAAGAGACAAATGATAGGGCATACCTGTCTTTAGAAAGAGGTGAATATATACGAGTAACTTAAGTAATTTATGCTTTATGGCGAAGCACGTATAGCCGCGAAATGAGATCGTGGTCAACTGAATGCGAGTTGGGCAATTACCTTACTTTCGTATTGCCATTCTAGAGCGTGTACGTCGTATCTATAACTATAAACACATGTTAGTATAGGACAATAAATGCGCCCGATGTCAATAAGTCACAAACTCTCGCGAGCATAAAATTAGTAGCTGATGCGTGTTCTCGTAATTTTTCTATACCGCCACCGCTGATCCGTTTAGGCGATTATAACTTCCTCCCTCTTAGTAGACTACGAGGATCCTATTTTTATTTTTTTTGCCTATAGAAGAAATAACCACTGAATTTAAATTAGAAACTGCATGTATACGCTCATATAATTCAACGTTGTATAAGCCATAATAATTATAAAAGTTTTAAATTGGTGCAGAGAACACACACTGTTTATAGTTCATGCGCTCTTTATGGACATTGGAATTCGCAAATACTCGCGTCACTCTCTGGCAGGATCGCCATATAAGGTGATCACCCAGGAGCGGATGGAAAGATGTACATATCTGTTATATTCTGATTTATTACTGAGCAAAATATAATAATGTTGTCGATTACATACTTGCTACTAGACTACATAGATATTGATTATACATTTGATTACACACACTATACTAGCAACCATGAAATAGTTCCGCTATCCACCATCCTTTCATCATCAGATCAGCTCGACATAACGACTAGTCATACTTACATTTGCGACATTTCAAATCAATATGAAAATGTGTGTGTTAGATAAATGGCCATGATAATATTATTAATAAATATGGGCGACAAAGTATTCTATAAGGGTATTCTATAAAAAATTGAGGCACGGAATCCTAAATATGGTTGATGCTATATTTTAATACAAGTCTGCGGCGCCTGGGGTTTTTTCGATATAATACTACCAGCTGACGTATAATGTGCAATACCATGATCATTATTTATTTTTGTTTGTAAAATGTCAAGAGGCATATAAAGCACGATTTACCTGATGTAAAGCGGTTACCGTAGCATAATACATTAGATAAGTACCGCTCGTGCGATACCACATCCGCTGCTTACACAGAACCTTACTTAGCAGCTTACTAGTAATCTCACTCACTTTCAGGAACATTATAACCTCCCATGGAGTTGTTATTTGGCAGAGGGTTACTGTGAGGAGGATGTACTACCCTAGTCGGACTCCTTTGATACGTTCTACGTCTCTAAAACAGGCATGTTCATGCACACAAATGTTTATCACGCGTGGGAATTGACCCCACAATCTTCGGTGTAGCATTGTAAATTAGCATTGCCAGCCGAGTGCTATTAGTTTCCCAATAAAATAAACTTTCAAACTCGGTTTAACTTTACGGAAGTTATGTCGTAACAAACGCATAAAAAACGTATAGTCAAAAAGGAGGTGCCCACCTCTTCCATTTTGAAGTCGGTTAAAAAGGTTAGGATTAGGCATAACGTTCAGATGTGTAACATTTGCGTTAATAAAGTTTTGAACAGAAGCCATACCCGAATTGTACTTGCAGATGATGCCACCTGAATTTATGCAAATACCGCCTAAGCTCATCTCAAATCTCGTCAAGTGCCAATATTGCGGTGTTTGACTTTGATAATATTTCAAAGCGCCATGTTGTGTTCGATGATATTGGAGGCAACCGATTTGCATCACAACGAAGCCGGTAATTTGTGAGAATACGCTGACGTGCCGGGCATACTCAAGGGGGGATCACAACATCGCTTACGTATCTTGCATGAGTTTAAGAGATGAGAAAATCAGCCCATACGTTTGACTACGGAATGTAAAATACTGCTTATAATATTTCGTCTATATCCATATTGAGGTTCGTCTAATACTGGAAACAAGTAGATACATACTGGAAACAAGTAGATAAATTACTCAACTTGTACAATAGTGACATTTATATTACTTGTGTAAAATTAGAAACATTAAAATTGTAATGTGTTTATATTTTATTAGGTGGCAGTTTCAAAATATGTAGGTGTCTCACAGATACCGTCGGCGTCGTCAGGCAGTTGAGAATAAATGTCCGCCTTGTTTGTACTGGTTGTATAGAATTACAATGTATAGGTACGTACACGGTTCGATGAGAACTAGTACTGTACAATGGCGGACTCTTCCAGTCAACCATAGAGAATCTGAAAGGCGTATGAGCGTATTTCGTTGTGTTCGCTAAACTACAGTCTACTACATGATTTTAGAAGATATTATTAGTTAAAAAGTGCTCGCGGGGGCCCAATGGTAACTACTTTTATCTTGATCTTCATATCAAGATAAGCAAATGTTGTATAGAATGTATATTGTAAATTATTTGTATTGTCGTCACATAAGCATGTCGAAATGATATCTAAAATACCTTTTAAACTAAAAATAAGGGACAGGAATAGGATTGCGGATGCATTGTTGCTAGTCGTGAAAATATTTTTATTGTATTCTATAACAAATGTGTGTCATTGCTACCGGTGAAATCGAGAAACCGATACGCCAAACATAATATTTTTAAGCCGACATACAAAAAATGATATTTGCTATTCTAACTTTCAAAGAGATGGTTTTTTCTAACATGTTTTAGAGTGGGTTTTATTTATTTGGAATAGTTTTAAGAAATGTATAGGATACGTAGATCTCCAGATAAGGTGATAGACTATCTCACACATGGGAATTTATGTTCAAATAAGAAAATGAAGCTGTCTACTTGTGACAAAATAACATAAGAAAAACACGTGCACATGCAGAGTTACTTTCTTATTTTGTAATAATAGTGGAGATGAAAAAATATCATAATTAATTTCGTACTTACGTAGGATTTGTCATTTTCCTAGTTAGGCACACGTTCACAGTATCACTCTGTAATAAAGATAATCTATCTATCTATCTATAACTTCACGCCAAATCCCTTACGGGGTAGGGATAAAAATAAATATTGTATATAATGTAATAAAGATAAAACATAATTAAATGAGTTAATGTGTTATGAAATAAATTTAACGCCTTATTTGCATCCGATTCACTACAGCAATCGAGCCAAGATATCATTTCAAGAGCTTATTTGAACTTCCACAAATTATCTTTGCTGTAGTCTTTTTTAAACGTACAGTAATAATTGAATGTTGGTATTTTGTTATCACATGTACAGCTGAGGGTAAGTCCTGAAAAAGGTGTCATGTACCATGCTCTCCGCTTCTACAATGTTATTAAATATATGGTCTATGCATGAGTTTTTGGCGTGTAGGGGGGTGTCTCCAATTTTTGAAAAGAATTTCCAAAAAAATCTAAAAAAGTATGTGCTCCTCTTGTAGCACTAGTGTCTCAGCTTAATTATCATGAACAATATTTTACACGGTGTCGAATAATATTCGACAGGACCCAATTAATAAAAATATTAAGAAAACGAAAACTAGGATTACGGTTGATGATGTAGTGTAGGAGCAAGTGGATGAGATTGTATATTTCGGAAATGATTTTAGCAGTGATGGAAGGTATACAGCTGATGTGAAGAGACGAGTGAGTGCAGGGAACACAGCCTGAATGGAGCGGAGGGTAAACTTCTAGGTAGCCGAAATCTAAGCCAGAACGTATAGCTCGCTGTACACAATGCGGTGCTAATCCCAATGCTAACTTAATATACTATAGTATGGCAGAGCGAGCATGAAAGTAGAATAAATGCGATCGATGCGATGCGAAGGCATTCGTTGATTCAGACATGTACAAAGAAAGCAGAAGGATAGAATAGGTCGTTTTTTATCAGAAGGAGATGTAGGAAACGGCGAGCGTGAATAAATAGAGCTATACCTATGAATATTAAAGAAGCGAGCGAGGTGTGTAAGGACCGCGTCTTATGGCGCTTGGTTCTGTCTGCTTATCCCGCAAGGAATCTGGCGTAAAGATATACATACATATGATACAATACATATTAAGCACAACTTGGGTCTCGCACACCGAGTGATTATGACCGTATTTACCGTAACGTAAAAAGCGTTAGATAAGAAAATGAAAAAGAAACTTCGAGAACCTCATTATGTTAGCATTTCAAATTTTTTGGTCTTGTCCAATTAACATTACTGACTTATTTTATTCTGATAAACTACATACAGCTATAGGAAAAAGAAGTATCCACCAATATTTGTGGGTTGATTAGGTTATTCTATTGTACCCAAAAATATAAATCCCAAAAGAACTAATATTTAGATTACACTAACAAATTCAATCATAAATATAAAGCGACACAAAATATAATTAAATGATATAAAGAACATTGGCTATAATTCTTAAAATTATAGCCAATGTTCTGTATAAACGATATCTGGAAATGAATTAAGTCATTTTCAAATTATTTCGCAAGGTTTTCATCAGTATTTTATTTTAAGCTTACAAACCCTTTCATAAGATTTATCAAAATATTGAAATCTTAGAATAGATCCTCTCTATTACGCAATTCTAATATAAATATAAATGTGCGTAATCAATTATATATTTAAGTCCAGTTACAAGGAGCGAAATTATAAAAAAAAACTAGCTACACCCTTCAACTTGTCCGCGCATAGACCGGTATCCAGTAGGAAACACTTTTTTCTCCTCCTAAGGAGTAGCTGTATTTGTAGTGCTGGTAATTTTAATTCATAAAAATAACTTATTTTAATGGAAATATTACAATAATTATGTTAATTTCTTGAAAGCATTTATATGTTTTGGACGACTTTACCCGATTTTGAGAGAAATGTGTGGAAACTTATATATAATAGCCTAAAATTAGATGCAGAGAATCTTACAAACCGCAATTGTAAGTTAATAAATTTGATGACGACGACGAGACGTTGGTATCACTTTGATTTCGTTATTGTTTAAATTCACTTTATTTTCAAGCTTTTTACAATTTTTAAATTATTTGCAGCCCCAGCATAGGTCGAACCCGTTTCTGGGGCACCAGAGTCAGATTGATTAATACGGAATATCTTGCTACGAGTAACTTATCATTCTATTGAATTTCATTATTTTTATTAAAAAATTAATGCACAAAAAAATATTATTTAACAAAACATTATACTAATTATTTCTATTAGAGCATAGAAACTGTACATCATAATTATTTTATAAGAATTATGATATTATAGTGTGGGATTATAGATTGACATAGTCTTCTCTTGTGTTCATGTGTTTTAGTATATTTGTGCATGTGTTATTTTAGGTGTTTATTTGAGTGTGTAAGAATGTATGTAGGTTCGTATGTTCAAGTGTATATTCTAAATTCTAATAAATAAGGAAATAAATATATAAAATTAAAAGCTAAAATATATATATAGCTACTATAAACTGTAGTCGGCTGTGGATTGCGCTACATTATATATAATTTAATCCGGTGACCCTAACGGAACTTAAACTTTCATCTACCGCATATGTCAGGCAAGTTGTAAATGGAATTTTACACCAAGTTTGTTACTAAGATTCGACGTGTAAATAACTAAATACGGTAAGTTTGTGAGCGACAAATCGGAAATTGTTATTCACAACTATTTAGAAGAGAAACTTTGCCAATATCCACAGGGGTGCTGCCTGACGTGTCTACCCTTTCTACCACTTTTCAAATTATTTTCACATAACTCAGAGTTCGTATAATTTTAGTATTCTGTACTAATATTGGATAAGTAGATTTTCACCTCGTTGGTAGTCTGATTGTCTGTTTGTCTGTCACTCACAGGGTCTCAAAGTCAAACGTAACATTTATACATTACATGCGTTTTTCATATTCTGGGTTTATTAATTTTAATATGGCATCATTTGAGTTCCTTTAAGTTCTTGAATAACAGTAACTTTATCGTATCTTATTTTATATATAGACGAAATATTATCTACTATAGCAATGTTTGTATCATATTGCGTACTAGTATATTACAATATAAAATGCGCAAATGATAATTTCCTTTTCTATTCGTAACAGAAATATTGAAGTATAGAGCTGTGATGGTCACAGGCACAGGTATATATAGCGTAGTATCACATGTACCTACTGGTAATATCATATTAGATATCTTTGGAGTATGCACTGCAGCACACTTGATATACGGACATTCTTGTAAAGTCATTCTGTAAAATCTAGTTTACACCCGATTGATTACACTTTACGTACACTTACAAGCAGGGAAAATGGGAGATAAGCCTATCATTTCGCCCGACTTAACTGATTATGCAAACGAGTTCTAATCCACCTCTGTAAAACGCCTCGCAGTCAAATGGCATTGTAGAAATGTCCATCGTCGATATACTTTATACTTCGGTCCAATCATTTCGCAGGGGCAGAGAAAAAAAGATTAGATTTTCTCTCATTTGAAGTAGGACGTGACTCGCAATGGAAAGTGATGAAGAGATTGTTACCAGTAATAGAAGAGGTTCGGGCTATAATGTTCGTTATCCCTGTACGTGTTTTGAACGAATTATTATATGTATTGTTCGGGCGGAGTTTCCACGGTGCAGCGTTGAATATTGGCTAGAGGTACACATAATCAATGTTCATTGTTATTTATTATACTATTGTCTGCATATTACCATTGTAATGTACTAGCTTAGGACCGCAGCTTCGCTCGTGTGGGGACCTCTTTAGATTGTAATCCTCAGTCACACTACTCTTTTGTCATTTTTAGGGTTCCGTACCCAAAGGGTAAAACGGAACCCTATTACTGAGGTTCCGCTGTCCGTCCGTCCGTCCGTCTGTCACCAGGCTGTATCTCATGAACCGTGATAGTTAGAGAGTTGAAATTTACACAGATGATGTATTTCTGTTGCCGCTATAACAACAAATACTAAAAAATGGAATAAAATAAATATTTAAGGGGGCTCCCATACAACAAACGTTATTTTTTTTGCCTTTTTTATAGATAATGGTACGGAACCCTTCGTGCGCGAGTCCGACTCGCACTTGGCCGATTTTTTATAGATAGTGTTACGGAACCCTTCGTGCGCGAGTCCGACTCGCACTTGACCGATTTTTTTGTAATACTCACATAATCTATAGTAAAATGCAACGTCTTTTTTTAGTAGTAATTTTTAGAGTGATAAAAGTCAGCGTTATGTGAACAGAACATGGTAGACAGAACATTCATTAGCAAAATTAGGTTCTGGCGAGAGGTTGGATACTAGGTCTGTTTAATTGTGAGGTGGTAGTCTGAGTATGTGGGTACTCTACAGACCACAGCTTAAGAACAATTTCGCATATCATGTAGAAGAATGGTGAAGAAAAAATGATTTTAAAGCATTGAAGAATATTTAGAATATAAGGTCAGAAGGTGATGTAAGGCGCTTTAGAAACCGGCTGGCGTGGATGAGAAGAGCTATGAATGTTAAAGAAGCGAGTGAGGTGTGTAAGAACCTAGTTATGTGGTGCTCGGTTGTCTCTGTCTACCCTGCAAGGGATTTGGCGTGAAGTTATAAATAGACATATAAATAGACCATAAGTAGAAATAAAATCGTTTCAGTTTTATAGTAATATGAAAGTATATGTCCTTAAAAAGGTAGGATTAAGTCATATCTTCAGTAATTTATAATAAGACCTACTTTTTGTTACCTTTCTTTTTAAACAACGTCGGGAGGCATACGCCCCACCTGATGTAAAGCGGTTACCGTAGCCAATAAACGCTTGCGATACATTAAGTATTACTCGCGCGAAGTCACCTCTGCTGCTAACACAGCAACTCCATAGGAGCTTAATAATGGTGACCTGGTCACACGCAGGAACACAACAACCCTCTACAGAGTTGTTATTTGGCTGCAGTTTTGCTGTGAGGTCGAGGTACTTCCCCAGACGGACTGCTTTGATGCGCCCTACCTTCTCTTAAAAATACCTAGAACAAGACAAAAAGACATGTTCATGAACACAAATGTTTGTCCTGTGAGGGTATCGAACTCACGAGCGTTGGTGTCTAAGTAACGTAAAAACGCGTTTTACCACTGCGCAAACAAAATAAAGAACTTACTAAATAATATTCAGTAATAATATAATAATAATACTCAGTCGTTCTGGAGCTTTACGTCACCGATTGTAATTAAAAATAAGAATTTCTAATTCTGTAACTCCATGAATCTTTGTAATATTTAATTTAATTTAATAACAACAAGAAGCTTTCAGCAGTACATAGTTTCAATGCGCCAGTTTTAGTTTCAATGACTTAGAATTCAACGTATTCGTGTCAAAATTATGCACGTTACAGTTGGCATGACAATCCGTTTCGTATGTAGTTGTTCTATCGCCACAGATTACTTGATCATTTTTATTAACATATTTTTCTTAGGAGAATATTTTCATAACTCAGATGGCTTTTCCCAAATCCTAACGGACCAATGTTAGTTTTGCTAGTACTTTGCCCGCATTGTACCCGCGTGGCCGTCATTGTGTGTCCCCACATATTTTCGTAGACTTTGTTGCCTTTGCGACAACCGTAGGCGACAACAAGATATTCACATTAATGGACATATAAGCCGTAGGCATTACACAAATATAGAAGTGAGAGAGATATATAATAATAGCAAAGAAATATCTATACTCAGAGTAAATAAATTGCCAGATTTTTTTTATAAAACGTCTGAGAGTCTAATAAATAAGTCAAATTATTTATTTGTTTTAGAAAGATTTATACATCTAATAAATTAATTTATATATCAGGCACATAACTAGTGAATCTATGCTAATAATGAATTTCCACATTTGAAGAACAATATAGATATTTTGCGAAAGTCAAATTTACAGGCAAACTGATCTAAACTACTTTGTGTGCTTCCGCACCCGATTAGTTCGTGCGAACTACTGCCGGCCGGCACCCACCCACTACCGTTAGATGAGATATAGATAGATGATAGGTATGATGCATGCCGCCGCTGCCATGGCTGCTCCGGTCGTCTCTGTCTCGGCTGCTGCGGTCGTCTCTGCGAGTGTTCGCCATCTGAAACGTGAACCGCATGCATTCGTAGTATGTTATTCTAACGGTTCACATCTACAGCGCCTGAGGATGCCTCGTGGAGAGGCGAAACATGTTTCGCAGAGACGATCGGAGCAGGCAGGACAGCAACGGTGGTGGGTGCATACTGTAGAGATTATTAGGACGCCTGCCATAACTATCATATTTGATGTTACCCCTGACAGGCGGTGGCTCGCCACTCACTGGATAGACCCCCGAAATGCCAGAGAAAGTCGGCCGGGGGCAACACCGGTGTGAGTGACTCAGGGGTGTCGAGAGGTATGCTGTGGTTTCTCCAAAGTTACTCGCGGCGTAATGCCCTTTAAAAACCTTCCACCCCTGGAGCATATGACCTGATAAAGCAATATGCTCTATCGACTCTTCTCTGGACGGGCAATGAAGGCAAGCCAGAGCTGAGAGTCCTGCGGGCCTTCTTGACTTTCCACTCCGACCGACGAAGACACGCCGGAGACAAAGGCCCTGATCGACTCTCTGGAGCACTCGGGTACCAGTGGTGTCGTTACGCACCAATAGCTCGCCACAAGCTGCCCTGCGGGGTTATTTATTATGTTTATTTTTATTAATAATTTCTTTCGATTTCCCGCCGTTTTACATATTTTTTACGTGTTTATTATCAAATTACAATATAGCATGGGGTGATAAATAAAATAGGATTGCAGTGATTGCCGAGCACAAAGTGGGTATGGAGTAGTCGGTCTTATTTAAGATACTTCAAAAGCTTGGTATCAGCCGTATGTTCGTATATCGTCCTATCGACTGATATACCAGAACTTCCTGTTGAAGATCATAAAAGATCGGGGCGACTGCGTGCTGTTAATAATAATATGTAACTTGTTAGTACATACATAAAAACTTAAACTAAGTTAGTAAGTAATGTTATACAGACAAGAGATAGTTATACCTTTTGGTCTCCCCACTAGGTCGAGCCTGTCTCGTGGAGGCCAAAGTATTAGTTTTATGCCAAGATAATTGTTGTCATTACGATCCAAGTACAAACATTAGAACTGCAAAGGCTACAAAGTAATAGTTTGTCAATCTGATTTATGGTCCACTGCTTTTTCTCACAGATTTTTGGCTTCCTGGGCAAATACCCATATAACAAAATTAATAAAGTTATTTCTGTTTATCCACTCACAAAATTTAATTGCAAAAGAGCTGCTTCGGCTTGGTTAAAGTCACTAAACTATGTTGATACGGAAAACCTGCTTATCGTGCCCACCTGACGCAACTCTTAGCAATATAGTCCAAGCTTCTCTTTATCCTCGTGTATTAATGGCGACGTAAACAATATATGTGTATGTATGTTATTCTATCCTGAATCTAAATAGTTTTGGAAAGAAATTAATAAGTTAAATCCAAGATCTGCCCTACCTGTGATTGTGAAGGGAGTTTGTGGACCCGCATATATATTTCAGAATTATTTAAAAATGACTTTCAGGTGAAAACATTCCTGAAACCGGAAATAGTAAGAATTTCTCGCTTGACTATGGACCAAAAGCATGTACTGTTTACAGCTAGAGAGGTAAGTTCTTTAATTAAGAACATGAAACGTGGGAAGTCTTAAAAATTAGAGAGGTATCATCAGCAAATAGTACTATATCCGCCATTTTCTGCACCATGTAGGGCATTTGCATATACTAAAAATAAAAAAGGACCCAAAATAGACTGATGGATCAGTCTGTGTACGAAAACGGATAGCTTCAGTGTTGCACCGCACGCGGGAAAGCACCAGCAGTGTACAGAGTACTGTTGTTTCTTGTATCGACTGTCACATTATAAGACAGTGGACCGATACTAATAAATAGAAGAAAATGTGTGCATAGAACAAAAGTTACTAACATTAATAATTTAATAAGAGCATTGTTACTAACATTGTATAGATCTATATTATTATTATAAAAGATAAAGATAAAAGATAAAAATTCTTTATTTGCCACTGGGCCCACGCGGGCACTTAGACATGTCTTACATTTTTAAATATAATCTTATTGTATCTTGTTTAATTCCCTTATTTTACTTTTTCCTTTTTTTTAATCTACTAGCATTTCGGAAATGACCATTGGCGAAATGCCGAAAGAAACTTGCCAATATAGGTCTCTTTTAAAATTGTCAATTAGATATTACAAAATAAAATTACATAAGCATATTGGTACAATAATGATATCAAATCGTAAAATTAAAGAATATTAAGGACAGATAGTCTGTGCTGAATTATTTCCAGACATCTTTGTCAGTTAAATATTCATCAATTCTATAATAACCCCTCTACAGAGAGTATTTTTAATGTGTTTTCTGAATACATTGTCAGGAAAGGACAGAACTGTTTCAGGCAATTTATTATAAAATCGAATACAATTTACAAGAAAAGATCTACCAGTTCTAGCAAGCCGATGTACCGGCATACACAACTTATTCTACTTCTAAGTTTTTCACTGAAATTTGAAAACGACTTTAAATTTTTACGGGCATACATTATGTTTTCATAAATATATTGAGAAGCAACAGTGAGGATATTTATTTCTTTGAACAGTTCCCTGAGGGATTCTCTGGAGCCCATATTATAAATAGAGCGAATGGCTCTTTTTTGTAAGTAGCTGAAATAGACTAAGCGCGCAGTAGCCACATCCGTCAATTGCCTGATTCTCCTAACTGCATATGCAGCAGAGCTGAGCTTACCGGCTAGTTTACTTATGTGGGGCCCCCATTGTAATTTGGAGTCCACTGTAATTCCAAGAAACACAGTGTTATTAACAAATTTTAATTTACGAGTATTATTCCCAATGAGAATTTCTGTATTGGTAGAACTCACATTTGGAAGACTAAATTTGGTGCATTTGGTTTTAGCTGAGTTTAGCAACAAATCCTTACATGTGAACCAGTTTAAAATAGCAGACACAACACCATTTGCCTTGTCAATATTTTCACAACTGCGGGCCACATGAAAACACAGCTGTAAATCCGTATTTACAGCTGGTAATCTACGTAATTTCATTGGTCTTAAAAAGAGTTGCAATTTGAAATTGATCAAGCATTATCCTTTCGAATATTTTATTCAAAACTGGTAGTATAGATATGGGTCTGTGATTCCCCAGGTCACTCTATTCCCCTGACTTGAATAAGGGAATAAGTTTACTGAATTTCATCAAGTCTGGTAACACACCCATATCTATACATATATTAAAAATATGTGACAAGTGTGGGCTATTGCCTCTATAATACAATAAAAAACTTTAATGGATATTCCCCAGTGATCCCCCGAGTTTTTAATTTTCAACTGTTTAAAAGTTTTAATAATTTTAGTGGGTTCAATATGTGTAAACTGAAAAAGTTCCACATTAGGTTGTACATTTTCTTTTAATAACTCAGCAGCACCATCTGGAGATGAATTAAGGGAGTTAGTGATAAGGTAAGGGATATTGATGAAGTAGTCTTGAAATAGATCTGCTATTTGTTTAACGTCTGTAATATTTCGATTGTCATTATTTTATAGACCACTCATTATCCTATGGCTTATATTTTCCTGTTTCTTTACTAATAATATCCCATACAGCCTTAATTTTATTTGATGATTGCTTAATTTTGTTTTTAATATACATAGACTTTGCTTCTCTGCAAACATTTTGGAATAGTTCTTGACATAATTGACAAAGTCTGGGTAAATCCGTAACACTTTTCTGCATACAAATCAAACATTTTGTTTCTACTTCGCAAAATACCTGTAGTTGCCCAATCATTAAACTCAAATTTCTGAGTAATATCAATTTTTTTACGTTTAAATATTTTTTGATATTCACTAGATATAGCATGAAACAGATTGGTATAAAGAAAATCTGGATCATCTACAGTGTAATCCAACAATTGCAACCTGTCCTCCAATACATTATTGTATCTAATAAGTCTGTGTCTTGTCATTGGTCTGTACAAGAGATGATTTCTCAAATCTGCATTATGTGAACCTTGATAAACTACCAACTGACCGCAATGATCTGGGGGCAAGCTGCTAATTATTGTTTTATTTATATGGTCACAATTACAAAAAACATTATCAAGACACGTTGCAGATGTGGCCGTTATACGCGTAGGCTCCAGAAATAGGTTTTCCAGATCAAAGGGTTTAAATAAATTTAAAACCTAATATTTGTTTGTGTTTCTACTAATATATGAATATTGAAATCACCGCAGACGATTATGTTTTTTTTTGCTTTTGAAAACTTTTCTTAAAATATCCTCCATTAATTGCTCAAATACCAAATAATCGCCACTAGGAGGTCTATATACACAAATAATTATATATTTTTCTAATTCAGCACAAGACACCTCGATAGTGCACTCAATAGAGAGCCTAACAATATCCAAACGTTCTTTGGCTTTTTGGCAATTTTTTAACACAATCATTGACACACCTCTTATTGAATACTCTCTATTAAAGCAACTGACTATTTTATAATTACTTATACTAAATAACATTTTACTTTTTTTAACCAATGCTCAAAACATAAAATATCAATATTATATTTTTCCATAAAAAATTATACTACATTTTCATAAAAGCCTTGAATATTTTGGTGTACCAGATTTAAGTTTTGCTTTCCTTTTGTCTCATTTAGCAGTTTAAATCTGCAGTCAAATCAATAAAATTAGTATTAGTTTGTCGTTTACAATGTAAACTGTTCAGACTATTGACATTATAAGCCACTAAAGTGGATATCTTAATTCTAGACTTATTTGAAAGATATAATATATCTTATGTCAAATAAAAATCGGTCAAGTGCGAGTCGGACTCGCGCACGAAGGGTTCCGTACCATTATCTATAAAAACAGCAAAAAAATCACGCTTGTTGTATGGGAGCCCCCTTAAATATTTCTTTTATTTTAATTTAATTATTTATTCTTAAAGTGAATATATAACTAAATATTCTGTGAATATTTCAAGCGTCTACCTGTTGCCGTTATCAATATCAAGCAAAAATGAGCAAAAAAATCACGTTTCTTGTATGGGAGCCCCCTTAAATATTTATTTTATTCTATTTTTTTGTATTTGTTGTTATAGCGGCAACAGAAATACATCATCTGTCAAAATTTCAACTGTCTAACTATAACGGTTCAAGAGATACAGCCTGATGACAGACGGACGGACAGCGGAGCCTCAGTAATAGGGTTCCGTTTTACCCTTTGGGTACGGAACCCTAAAAATCACGAATAAAATTATTACTGTAAACAAATACAAAATTGTCATTATGATAACATGTCAAGTGGTATGTAAGTTGTAATAATGTATATGTTAGTATTGAATTTTGGTGTCTAGCAACATATATAAGGTAGTACGCATAACAATATCCTATTTACTTTTAAATGGTACAATTTATCCAATCCATTGTATACATCCTTTTTTTGTATTCCTATACTATTCCCTATTAAAATAACAAGAGTAGTTTCGTTATCCACCTGTATATTCATAATTTTGTATATTGTTTGGCTACATGCTGCATATGGCATACAATAATTAATAATATTGCCCTTAACATGATTATTTAACTAAGGGCCTAGATTAGAACCTATTCTATCTGAGAATACAATAGTTTTGCTGTTAGAACCTGAACTGCTGCCACAAATACCTGAACTTAAAATTTAAGATTTTTCAGTTAGGATATCCGTTGAAACGCGCCGGGAGTCAGTGATCACAGATCGGTTTGCATTGTTACAAGTGCAGCGATTACTCAAAGATTTAAAATAGTTGGATTCTGGTATTCAACTCCTTAATGATGGGAATTACTCAAATAATAGTGGAGTTGCTTCCCAGATTCTTCGCTGCTTTTTCGAAGAATGGGTGGCTGAACTGATTCTAAAGCAATGTTCGACGAGTCTTAGTACCCAATTGTACAAAATCTCTGATCTGAATCTTATTGTTAATTAAAATGACCGATTTAAATTTCTTTAATCAGCTATTCGTGAAAGCTCAGTCACGTAGATACAAGTCTTTAAAGTTCGGTACTATATTCGGTATATAAGGGATTGTAAGAATTATATTATTTGGGAATATCTCACATGCGACCGATTTTGATTGTAAAGGACGTTTGATGATTTTATTTTATTTAGAAAAATTGTGATTGTGAGAGACATCGTTCTATGTTTCCTATAATACCCGCATTTACATGGTATTTTATCAGACGTAATTATTTAAGATTTTTCGGTTTCCAAATTTCGGAGATACGAAGGAGACTATAAATATTGAAATGTACAAATTTTAGATGATACCCCACTTGAGTAGCCACACTTTGAAATGCCGAGCTCCGTTTCAACCCCTTTGGCAAACAATAAATGTTTATTCTGTTTATATTAGATACGCCATGTTTAAAACTGGTCTAAATTTCAAATGAATAGCATTTGTAGTGACTGAAATATGTCACTCTGAGAAATGGATAAAATAGAAAAAAATTAAAAATTATTCTTTTCCATTCGGAACCCTAAATATAATAAAACTGCTTAGGTATTTCAGTGACAACAGATTAATTGTTGGCGTAGCCGTATAATACGTATTAATCCAGGGCTGCCGATTCCCAGTTTGAACCTCAAGTAGGTTAAACTTTTTCACGTTAACGACCGATCCATTTGGTGAAGGTGGTAACTCATCCACGACACGAGCCACACGAATGTTTTTTTGTTAAAGTGCTGAAGCTATAATTTCCAAGGTATTCCAGATGTCTTGTGTACTAGTATCATTCAGAGGTTTTAGCGATTAACAAAACACGCTTTTTTAGTGCATCCGTTATACTGAATTTAGAGTCAGGTTTTAATCATATCTCTCAGCAACTCTTTTCATTTGAAAGGGGTGTGTAATAAGTAACTAATCCGCCATCTCTGGGAGTTCGCTATATTGGATTTAGAATGACGATTCTTAGCTAATCATGCATTGTCATTGTAATGGTACCAGCAAATCTTATCGATAATAAGATTGCGTAATATTATTCAAAATTGGAATGGTTTAAAATTCCTTAAGATTGTTGTATGGTCGAACACAACATGGCTGTTCGCACATGTGCAACCCATTATATTTTTTTGTCTGTTGGCACGGAGCTCGTCGAGCTTATGCAATCAAATTAGGGTTACCCAAGAGTGTAGAACGAACCCACGTAAGATATGTTGATGTTTTGGTGAAATTCAAAATTGATAATGAATACAAGATCGAACCGATCTGTTGGAAATAATTATGACAAATAGATGTTTGAGAATAATTGGATTACAAGTGGTTCGACGCAATCCCTGCTTCTAAGAGAAAGCTCTTAGGTGTTGCGGCCGAGACTTTAAGTCTGGAGTTTATTCGGGTATTTAGAATAAGATCTAATTTGGGTACTAATCACAGTTAATTAGCATGTGTAAATTATGCATTATTCGGTAAATTAAGTTAGTTGTAAGACCTAGTCTGGAGTGGATAATGTGTACGGAACCTTGCGTTTAAACACAGATCGGCGTGGCGGTTTTACGGGGGTGAAGTACGCGGGGTTTGTCGTGGACTATATAGGAATGTGAAGCGTGGAGACGCGACACAATAGCCAATACTGACGGTGAGGCGAAACGTATTTCGGGAATTCTTAAAATTTGGTACTTTTGTAACTTAAGCAATCAGTATTCGTTGGGCTATTAGGCTATAAGATTTGTTAACCAATTCTTATAGTTTTCTTTAAATTCGCGATAGTTTGTTTTAAAGTGGCTTGTTATTAAGCAGTATCGACACATTTCAAGCACCGTGGTAAACTGACTGTGACAACTGAGCGGAGTTTGAAGTGTATAGAATCAAATACACGATTTAGTACGGACAGGTAAGCCGTGTCTAGATCTTCCCACATTACACTAGGGAAACGCTTTGCTAGCTCGAAAATAAAGCGCTGGTGAAGTGTACACATACATTTATCGAATGTCGGGGCGACTATGAATCCCTAGAATTGAGCAATTTATTAATTGTGGAAGATCTAGGCTCACGTGAGTCTGCGTGAGTCACATTCGAAGTTAACGGGCCATAGAACTAGGAGATCAGATACACACACGCCCGTTGGCTGTCTACACAAAGTTATATACACATATATATATTTTATAACACAACTATCTATACACAACGTTCTTAGACACACTCGCGTTAGGGCGTTAGGTCATATCCCGGGTCTTGTTTCTTTAAATCCGCGATAGGTTCTGTTAGATAATTAGGAGTAGGATTAGAGAATTTAAGTTGTAAGGTTCCGTATAGAATCCATTGTCGACTAAGTTATAGATAAGTGCTTGTTCGCATGAGTTTGAATGTTTATTGATTAAGGTGGTTGGTAGTATAAGGATCTCGCGATTTTGACTATATAACGCTCTCATTTTATTCTATTTGGAAAAAAAAGGAAGATATATTTATATCAGTAAATGTAACATCATAGTGTGCGGTAGAGATTAATCAGTGTTTAGCCCCGTGGCTTTGAACATCGATTAATTTTGGTTGGGCGCTCAGTGGTGGGTTAGTCGGGCCTGTAACCAGTCTGAAAGCACGCATATCAGACGGTTATTCACTCGACTGACATGGTAAGGGTACCGTACACTTTACAATAAATGATGAAGTTTCTTTAAAGTAAGGTTGGAATACCATAAACACGAGAGCATAGCTAGCGCGTTAACGTCCCGCGTGAATAAGCAAAAGAACGCTATAAGCGTCAATAAACTTTGATTTCCGATAAGCTTGTAATTCGTTCGTATAGCGAGAAAGTAATTAACATGTCTTTAAAATGTTAAGGCAATCCGCCGAGTGTATTCAATTCACTCCCATCCAGTCCCATTAATTGGTAAAACCCGATCAGGGTTTAAGAGCTCTTACACAATCAATAATGCGCACATATAACTTATTCTGGTAGGTAGGTAGGGTGGGTCGCGCTGAGGTCCACTACATCTGGTGCTCGTGAGCGAGGATCGAAGACAAGTAGGGTTACTACGGCTGAACACAACGTAATTTATATAATAATATCAAGCATCAATTGGTTAGCTAGTTTAACGATCGTTAAACTTTACATTTCAACTTGTTTTAGGCTACGGCTTGTGTAGCAGGTCAGAATTTTTTGTAATTTAGAGTGAGCAAAAGGTCTCTCTGGGTTTCCGTGAAACCGACATATGGCAATAATAAAACATTTTGAGACTCTCATAAGCAACATGTTTATGTGAACAGGTCAGAATTTTTTGTGGAAACAAGAGTATTGGGTTCGGTTTAAGTGTCAATTTTTATAGTTACCACTTGTTTCGGTTTCAAGTGAGTTAGGGTTGGTATTTTGTTATACTCGTATTACAAAAAAAAGGGATTCTGGACTATTGAAACGACTGGGGTGTGAACGTTTGCATAAGAGTGTGGTAGATTGGAAGTTAGTTTAGTACGGTTAGTTTAGACGGTTGTGTGTACGTTAGTTATTATGGCCGGGCGACGACCTCGCAAGACTAGGTTGGGGGTCCAAAACGAGTTGAGCAATGATCTATTACAAAGTATACTACAGAGATTGATAGCATTAGAAGAAAGACAGACCTCAGTTAACACCACAACGCCAGATAGTGGGCTAGAGTCTAATAATTTGAACTCTTTATCAGACCAGGGGGAGACTATTTCCCTTCCAGGAACTAGTAGGCGTGATTTTGGAAGTAGTTCAGTTGAGACAAGACCAGTGTGTGTCTATAAATCTACACAGACGCTACCTAAATTTAATGGTCGAGACGCGGGCAATCCGATGGTTTTCCTAAGAGATCTCAAACGTTATTTAAAGATAACAGGTTCAGAGGATCGAGCATTATTTATCGCAACGGATAGCTTATGTGAGGACGCGAAGATACGGATGAGTATTTATCGCGACAGTTGGCGAAATTTCAGTGATTTCGAACGGGACTTTCGTTTAGTCTTTTGGAGTAATAGTGAGCAGGAGCTGGTAAAACAGAGATTTATGTCGAGTCAATATAGGAGTGATTCATCTGGAACTTCGATGGAGCTATATTTAGCCAAGCAGTTAGATAGTGTATACGATCTGACTTTACCATTCACAGAATCTGAGAAAATAAACACAATATTCAGGCAGTTACCTACACATGTTCAAACAGTCTGGTTTGCTAGACCGCAGACAGGTAATATACAGGAGGCGGTAGAATTCTTACGCCATCTAGAGAGGAATGTGGTGATAAACCCGGTTGGTCATTATGGTAGTAACAGGCGTGATGCACCACGTGCAGGACGTGCGTGGGGCCCACAAACAAACGCTATTAGGGCCAGACCGTACTATAGATCTCAGACAGGTCGAGGGAACTTACGCGGCAGTTTAAATAGCAACAGAAACTTTAATAGACGAGGGCGTGGCGCGTATATACAAGGTCGCAGTAGTGTAGGGACCCATAAGGCGATCGAATTCGTAAAGAGTACGGAAGTTTTGGACAAGACAAAACAAAACTTAGATAAGGAAAAAAACTAATTAACGCGCGGGAGTTAGTCCCCGCGCGGAACTATTTTTCATGTGAATACATGAATAAATTTGGGTTTAAGCCTGATATAAATTCGATACATACAGCGTATAGACTATGCAATATTGAAGCGTTAGTAGGTATAAACGAGTTTATTGAGTTAATAAATTTTAGGAGTAAATTGTTAAATATGTGTATGTATGAGGACGAAGTTAGGTCCGGCAGAAATATGAAAGCACTATACACGGTGTTTGCGGACACGGAAATTTTAGGAAATGATAGAACGGGACAGGTTTCTTTGCCTGAGATAAAAGTGACAATACAAGGTTTAGAAGTGACTGCTTTAATTGATACGGGAAGTGAGGTGACGTGTATAAGAGGTGATATATTCGAGCAGATTTCGGCAGGGGGTAGGCAGTGGCCAGACATCCCCATACCAGCGGTTAACGTTGTTGGAGCTTTTGGTGTTAGTAAAGAAAAGGTCAACAGGTTAATAATTTTACCATTAGAAATCAATGAGCGTGTTGTAGATACGCCTATGTTAGTTTTAAATAAGTTGCCGAAAGAAATGATTTTAGGCTATGACTGGTTGACGACAGTAAAGGCGTGTATCTCTTGTAGCAGTTCAGGAACATTATCAGTGACGTATGGAGAGCGTACTAGTGAGGTACATATGATTGATAACGAGGGTATGAATGAACGATGTAACTTTGTACTTACCACAAGTAAGAATGGTTATACCATAGAGCAGATAAGAGAGTATGTATCTAAGTTGGAATTACCGGTAGAACATAGGAATAAATTGCAAGAAGTTTTGGTTAAGAATAAGGAGGTGTTTTCCGATAGGCCAGGGGTAATTCATAAATACGTTCATGAAATTAAAATGAAAGACGAAACACCATTCATAAAACGATCCTATCCAATTCCACATGCGTACCGCCAGGAAGTACAGAATAAGATTTCGGAATTGGAAGCGTTAGGCGTCATTAGTAGAGCGCAAACGGCTTACAGTAGCCCATTGACGTACACAATTAAGAAGGACGGTTCCGTTAGAGTTTTGCTTGATGCCCGGGAATTGAACTCTCGAATGGTGGGAGAAACAGAGTGTGCTCCTTTGGCTAGTGAAATTTTACAGTCAGGTTACAAAATAGATTATTTAGCAGTATTAGATATAAAGGATGCATATTTTAGTGTACCTTTGACCGAGGAATCTAAACAGTACACAGGGTTTGTAGTGTCAGGGAAAAGTTATGTGTACAACCGGTTACCGCAAGGATTGAAAACATCTGTTGGATCCTTTTCACGCGCGATGGATATTATACTAGGAAGCGAAGTTAGGAGTTATTGTTTGAACTTCTTAGATGATTTGGCTATTTTAACTAAAGGCAGTTTAGTGGAGCATATAAAGCAGGTTGATGCCGTTTTGACTAAGTTGAGAGAGGCAGGGTTCAAGTGTTCTTTGACGAAGTGTCAATTCGCCGCGAAAGAGGTTAAGTTGTTAGGATTTATATTGAGTACGGAAGGGGTATGTATAGATCCAATGAAGGCGGAGGCAGTGCAGGAATATCCGATACCTAGGACAATTAAACAGGTCAGAGCTTTCCTAGGGTTTGTAAATTATTTTTGGCGGTTTAACGGCTAACTAAGCCATTATATGAGCTATTAAATAAAGGGGTTAGATTTCATTGGGACGACCGGTTACAAGGTTGTTTCGAAGAAATAAAAAAATCTTTTGTGCATAATATTATGTTATCACAACCGGTATATGGTTCTGAGTTTTATGTGCAGACAGATGCGAGTTCAGTAGGACTCGGGGGATATGTATATCAATTAGATGAAGGAAAAGGAATTAGAATAATAGGGTTTTGTTCGTGTGCCTTTAAAGGAGCTCAATTGAGATGGTCAGTATCAGAACTTGAGATGTACGCTATAATTTATACTTTAAAAAAATTTGAAACGTATTTGAGGGGTAATAAGATTGTTATAAACACAGATCACAAAGCGTTAATATTCTTGAAATCATGGACGTTATTAGGTGCTCGAGTGACAAGGTGGATTCTGTATTTAGAAACATTCGATTACGAGATTCGTTATGTGCGAGGAAGTGAGAACGTTGTAGCTGACGCGCTTAGTCGTTACATAGTAGGCACAGAACCAGGGAAACGCAGTAGGGATTATAGACCGGAGATTTTTTGGTTTAAAGCAGCAAATCACCGAGAAATTTTACAAAAATTGAGAAACATAGAGGCGTTACAAGCGGAAGAGGATAGTCTAGTTAAAATCAAAAGTTGCTTGAAAAATGGTACACAAGATAGTTGTGTAAAGGGATTTAACAATTATAAATTAATAGGTGAGACTTTATACTATATGAGGCCGAACAAAAGTGAATTGTTGTTAGTCATTCCGGGAACACTGCGGGACGGTTTGATATCACACATTCATGAAGAGATAGGCCATTTTGGAAAATATAAGGTGTTGGCCTTTGTAAAATCTAGATATTATTTTCCCAGAATGAATGCGGAAATTGCTAGGGTCGTGAGGAGTTGCGATATTTGTCAAAAGGTCAAAAATGATAGAGTAAAATTACGAGGACCATGTACGCCTGTAATTTCTAATAGTTTAGGCGAGAAAGTGATGGCGGATCTGTACGGACCGTTACCTACAGGCAAGTTCGGGTATAAATACGTATTTGTAATACAGGATGTATTTAGTAAACTGATTAGATTGTACCCATTACGCGCGGCAACTAGTCGGGGGGTTTTGGCGTGCACTAAGAAGTTTAATGAGATAATGCCTATAAAGACAATTATTACGGATAATGGATCACAATTTGTGTCAAAAGTTTGGGAGTCAGGCCTAAGGATGCTCAATATAAACGTTAAACATACTTCGATCTACTGTCCGATATCGAATTGCACAGAACGGGTTAATAAAGAGATAGGTAGATTAGCGAGAACGTATTGTAACCAGTCACATCGTAGCTGGGTTGATTTGATCCCTGAGATCGAACGGTGTTATAACGATGTATGTCATAGCAGTTTAGGTAACTCACCGAATGAGGTAGTATATGGAGAAAGGGCAGAGTTAAGTACTGATAGGTATTTGAATATAGAAACGGATACAGTCAATGTAGAGTCAATCCGCGCACAGGTAAGCGAATATGCACGTAAGATGGCAGGACAGCGAGCCAAACGTTTTGATAAAGTAAATAGGTTGATAACTTACCAAGTCGGTGATTTAGTTAAGTTGCGGACAGTACCTAAGTCTGATAAGGCGCACAAATTGACTAAAAAGTTCGCATTACTATATAGTGGGCCGTACGAGATTGGAGCGATACCATATGCCAACTGTTACACATTGATAAATCCAAATACGCGAGAAATTAAAGGTAATTATAATACGATTAATATAGCGCGGTACTATGGTGGTAGGAAAGAAAAGATTGCTGTGGTTAAGGTTTAGTGTCGTGGGAGTTTAGGAGGTATTCAAGTTAGAGACGGGAAACCATTAAAGCTATGTAGAATTTATCAAGACGGG
This sequence comes from Pyralis farinalis, assembly GCA_947507595.1. NCBI lineage: Eukaryota > Metazoa > Arthropoda > Insecta > Lepidoptera > Pyralidae > Pyralis > Pyralis farinalis. Next base: position 17,292,027 of record OX382266.1, on the reverse strand, counting down.
AGTTATGGGTTAATTCTTTTGCTCCTTACTGACGGAGAAGGTTATATCTTGTGAGGATGCAGTCTAACATTTACACGTTATTCAACATCTCAAGGGGGAGGTTGTAATGGTACCAGCAAATCTTATCGATAATAAGATTGCGTAATATTATTCAAAATTGGAATGGTTTAAAATTCCTTAAGATTGTTGTATGGTCGAACACAACATGGCTGTTCGCACATGTGCAACCCATTATATTTTTTTGTCTGTTGGCACGGAGCTCGTCGAGCTTATGCAATCAAATTAGGGTTACCCAAGAGTGTAGAACGAACCCACGTAAGATATGTTGATGTTTTGGTGAAATTCAAAATTGATAATGAATACAAGATCGAACCGATCTGTTGGAAATAATTATGACAAATAGATGTTTGAGAATAATTGGATTACAAGTGGTTCGACGCAATCCCTGCTTCTAAGAGAAAGCTCTTAGGTGTTGCGGCCGAGACTTTAAGTCTGGAGTTTATTCGGGTATTTAGAATAAGATCTAATTTGGGTACTAATCACAGTTAATTAGCATGTGTAAATTATGCATTATTCGGTAAATTAAGTCTGTTGTAAGACCTAGTCTGGAGTGGATAATGTGTACGGAACCTTGCGTTTAAACACAGATCGGCGTGGCGGTTTTACGGGGGTGAAGTACGCGGGGTTTGTCGTGGACTATATAGGAATGTGAAGCGTGGAGACGCGACACAATAGCCAATACTGACGGTGAGGCGAAACGTATTTCGGGAATTCTTAAAACTTGGTACTTTTGTAACTTAAGCAATCAGTATTCGTTGGGCTATTAGGCTATAAGATTTGTTAACCAATTCTTATAGTTTTCTTTAAATTCGCGATAGTTTGTTTTAAAGTGGCTTGTTATTAAGCAGTATCGACACATTTCAAGCACCGTGGTAAACTGACTGTGACAACTGAGCGGAGTTTGAAGTGTGTAGAATCAAATACACGATTTAGTACGGACAGGTAAGCCGTGTCTAGATCTTCCCACATTACACTAGGGAAACGCTTTGCTAGCTCGAAAATAAAGCGCTGGTGAAGTGTACACATACATTTATCGAATGTCGGGGCGACTATGAATCCCTAGATTTGAGCAATTTATTAATTGTGGAAGATCTAGGCTCACGTGAGTCTGCGTGAGTCACATTCGAAGTTAACGGGCCATAGAACTAGGAGATCAGATACACACACGCCCGTTGGCTGTCTACACAAAGTTATATACACATATATATATTTTATAACACAACTATCTATACACAACGTTCTTAGACACACTCGCGTTAGGGCGTTAGGTCATATCCCGGGTCTTGTTTCTTTAAATCCGCGATAGGTTCTGTTAGATAATTAGGAGTAGGATTAGAGAATTTAAGTTGTAAGGTTCCGTATAGAATCCATTGTCGACTAAGTTATAGATAAGTGCTTGTTCGCATGAGTTTGAATGTTTATTGATTAAGGTGGTTGGTAGTATAAGGATCTCGCGATTTTGACTATATAACGCTCTCATTTTATTCTATTTGGAAAAAAAAGGAAGATATATTTATATCAGTAAATGTAACATCATAGTGTGCGGTAGAGATTAATCAGTGTTTAGCCCCGTGGCTTTGAACATCGATTAATTTTGGTTGGGCGCTCAGTGGTGGGTTAGTCGGGCCTGTAACCAGTCTGAAAGCACGCATATCAGACGGTTATTCACTCGACTGACATGGTAAGGGTACCGTACACTTTACAATAAATGATGAAGTTTCTTTAAAGTAAGGTTGGAATACCATAAACACGAGAGCATAGCTAGCGCGTTAACGTCCCGCGTGAATAAGCAAAAGAACGCTATAAGCGTCAATAAACTTTGATTTCCGATAAGCTTGTAATTCGTTCGTATAGCGAGAAAGTAATTAACATGTCTTTAAAATGTTAAGGCAATCCGCCGAGTGTATTCAATTCACTCCCATCCAGTCCCATTAATTGGTAAAACCCGATCAGGGTTTAAGAGCTCTTACACAATCAATAATGCGCACATATAACTTATAATATATAAATTATACCAATGGACTTGGAATATTTAAGGCTTGGAGCAGTGGCTATTAGTTGCAACAACAAATATTAAATAAAGTCGTACGCACACAAATACATGTTTATATAAATACTTTGTTTCTTTGCGAAGAAACCAGCTCCAAAGACCTTAGCTGTGTGTTGGAAATCCCGGTCAGGGTAAACAAGCCACGATATAAATATTATAATACAACCCACACACATGCAAATAAAAGTTCGACTAACCTCGAGCTTATGGGCGGATTTCCATTATTAACTCGTATATACGACACTAGGCACTAAAACATCGAAACATCTTACATCAATATATATATATATCAACAAATCGAAGTAGAGCTGTCATTTCAACTGTACATAGGCAGGGAAGTTAGGACATTAGGTAGGGAAGATTTGTAGAGCCTAGCAAGGCAGAAACGTTTAGTTCGTTAGGTAAGATAATAATAACAAAATAGCAATAGATTTAGGTAGGATTCATCAGTAGCAGTAGGTGTAGTTAAATAATAGGTAGTGACAATAATAGTAGGCGGATAGGCTGGACACGCTCCAGTTCATTAAGTTAGGTAGGATCCAATAGGCATATCGGTAAGTAGGCTTAGGCGTGCTGCATGCATGCCCACTACATCCACATAGGTTTCATTCCGTTTACATCCCGAGGCAAAAGCAGTAGGTAGGTAGGGTGGGTCGCGCTGAGGTCCACTACATCATGCAAACTAAATGTGCATGCATAAACTCAGCTCAATCGGACACCGGGAATTGGGTTAAATTTAAGCTAATAAAAGCGTGTTAAAAATATAACAAAGAATACTAGTCACAACAGTTTGCCCAATTTGTCAGAAGCCTTATTAGTAAGTAACAGTCTTTAGAATAACATGGTACTCAACGATTACCATCTACAGCACCTGAGGATGCCTTGTGGCGAGGCGAAACACGTGTCGCAGGTACGATCGGAATAGCCAGAGCAGCAACGGTGGTAGATGCATGCAGTTTATGTTTCAGATGGCAGACATTCGCAGAGACGAACACAGCAGCCGACGCAGAGATGCAGCCATGGCAGCGGCGGCATGCATCTACTAACGGTAGTGGGTGGGTGCCGGCCGGCACTAGTTCGCATGGACTAATCGGTAGCGGAAACACACAAAGTAATTTAGATCAAATTGTCTGTAAATTTGACTTTCGCAAAATAATGCCTAAATCTATTATTACCCACAGGATCTTTACAAACCTCATCAAATAAACTACAAACTATCTAAATTTTAATAATACGTTTAACATCTAACATTTGATTATAATGTTAACGTTGATATGGACATTCTAATATGAATGTTATCATTATAGAATTGACGAGCCAGGTGGTGAAATGGCTAGCGATGGTTTCAGTTGCATCAAGGGTCTTAGGTTTGCCATCCGCGTAAACGTTTGTTTGCACCGTTATATCTGTTTGTCTTGATCGGGGTCTTTTATTTAATATAAGTATGTATAAGTATGTATTTACAGAAAAAGGTATTCATTTATGTATCAGCTGTCTGGCATCGATAGTACAACATTTGTTTATTTTGGGACTAGATGTCGCTGTGTAATTTGTCTGAGATTATTTAAATATTTGATTGTTTAATTTATATTTGTCGTTGAATAGGTATGCGAAACAAAAAAAGTTTACAGTATAATAATATATAAGTATACTTTGAATTCATAAACGGCTGATATGAAACAAGTTCTCAGTAAATAAAATTGAAACACAAATCCATTCACCAAACTACTGTTATTATTTGTGCTTCACTGTCTAAACCTGGTGAACATTCATGTCGCTTTAACAATGTTTAACTAATTTTGTTTCTATTAATGTATTATACCAGTTTTAGACTGTAACTAAAACCTAAAAAGTCAACTGAAACATTTCGCACATGAGACGAAATCGTCTTTGGATTTACGAGTAGGTACATACATAATATAGAATGAGTACAAGAATATTATGTGAATTTTTTAGGCAAATTAAATTCATAATTAATTGTAATATCTATTGCATCTTCATCATCTTCTTCTAAAATTTAATTCTGTAACCTAGTCGGTCGTATTTTTTAGGTAAAGTTTGCTCTGTAACTTTCAGAACCTATACCATGACGTAGCAATAAAATGATCTGCTTCAGGTGAGGGCCTCCTGACATGCGGTGACCACTTTACATTGAGTCGATTAAATGCTTGTTTACCACCTGATTTTGTATAAAATTGATTTTAGAATTAGGTTTTCTTATATTGGAGAAATGACATAAAGTCAATTTTCCAGGAGTTTAAATAGGTATCATTGAGAACACTTAGTCGCTATTTGTGGCTCATCAGTATTAAGGGCAAATACAGCGATCTTCGGGAGATTGCCTTAAGTCAATATAATTATTTTCTCAAGTAGGATAACCCCGCTAAAATATTATTTATATAGTATATTTGTATATTGAGAGCAGTGATAGCCTAGTGGATAAAGAATCACCTAGTGACCAACTGGTCCCCGGTTCGAATCCGGGCTATGTACCACTAAATTCGTGTTTTCTGACTTGTGTACATATATATGACTAGCTGCTGCCCGCGGCTCCGCCCGAGTGGAGTCAAATAACGTAGCCTATGTGTTAATCCAGATCATAATCTATCTACGTGCCAAATTTCATTCAAATCCATTCAGCCGTTTAAGCGTGAAAGAGCAACAATCATCCATCCATACATACAAACTTTCGCATTTATAATATTAGTAGGATTATTACTAGCTCCGCGGTGAACGATAATATCGTGAGGAAACTCGATGATCTGGTTTTCTCTCTGACTCGAGGAAGTCTGACGGCAGTCGCTTCATGTAAAAATTAGTATTTTCGCCAAATTCTTAGGCTTAGCTAACGGGCCCCGCCTAATGGATTAGGAAACGGAATAACGTTAAGAAGAAGAATATTTGTATATTGATGGGTAATTAACTATTGCGTAAGGAGAGTTATTATATTTATAAAGGTTTAATAACTCTTCAATCTAACTTCAGAAAAGTCGTAATTTCACCATATTGATATGGTATCAATCACGCTCTAGGATAACCTAAAAAAATATATTCTAAAATCAATTCACAATTAGCGTATATACTAGTAACAGAGTAGCAATGTGACAATTTATCATAATATTCAAAACATAATCGTGCGCGTTTGAATGTGTTTTTTTAAATTATTTGAAAACACTAGTTAAAGTAATTTTAATTGTTCATAATTTTATGTACAGTGATGACGTGATCATTATATCCACATTTTACATCAGCCCGCACTTGGTTGAAAGCAAATCTGTGTAGATTCAAAAATCGTACTTCAATCGGAGAGAATTAGAGTATGCATGGACCGTTGACCTTGACGTTAAATAAGCTTACACCTAAGCAAGTTAAGCAGCTGCTATACTTACAACATAGTTCTCAGTAAAATCCGTGTTTTTTAATATCCTTTGATGAAAAGTCGCAGTTACTCCTAAAAATGTCTATCACTAGAGCTCAATCAATAATACAAGTATTGGATAGGAAATATGTATAACCGTTAGTAAACTACGAGAAACTACTGTAATACATACTAGTGGAGTTACAATGTTTGAAATTTATCACGACTCTATTATGTAACAAACCTCCAGTTTGGCCATTTTGTATGTAAGAATAGGTGCGTACAAAGATTGCAAATACTTATCTACCTGAAAGCTGCGGCATTTCCGGACAAAAACTTGTATAATCATAATATAATCATGACCCAATAATCATATTTGGGGTTAGACCGAGGTCAGCCGGATCCTTTTACACAAAGTGATTTTTTTACCCGCCCCTTGCCTCCGTTTTCTTATTTGAAGTGGGAAGCGCTCCTTGGTTTGATTATATTTTAAGGTTTCTAGTAAAAGTTTGAATTAGATATAGGCACAATGTAAAAAAACGTCGGTTTGTTTTGCATATCCGTCTGGCTAGAAAATCCTTCTGTTTTTAATTTTATAAAAAATCGGCCAAGTGCGAGTCGGACTCGCGCACCAAGGGTTCCGTACCACTATCTATAAAAACGGCAAAAAAGTCACGTTTGTTGAATGGGAGCCCCCCTTAAATATTTGTTTTATTTAAATTTAATAATTTACTCTTAAAGTGAATATAGAACTAAATATTCTGTGAATATTTCAAGCGTCTACCTGTTGCCGTTATCAATATCGAGCAAAAACGAACAAAAAAATCACGTGTGTTGTATGGGAGCACCCTTAAATATTTACGTTATTTTAATTTTTAGTATTTGTTGTTATAGCGGCAACAGAAGTACATCATCTGTGAAAATTTCAACTGTCTAACTATCACGGTTCGTGAGATACAGCCTGGTGACGGACGGACGGACGGACGGACGGACAGCGAAGTCTCAGTAATAGGGTTCCGTTTTACTCTTTGAGTACGGAACCCTAAAAATATCTATAACATTCAGACGTTTCGAAGTAATCGCAATGTTTTGCTATTTTCGAGGATTATTCAATTAAGGTAAATTTTTTGACGTCCATAATCCTGACTAATAATATAGCTAACTATATATATATTTGCCAGTTTATCATGTTTCAGACTAAACTACTCTACTAATCGTATTGAAAATTAGTACAATCCTTTTAATATTATTTTGTACTTTTAAGTAATATTTAAAAGTAATCTAATATGAGTTTAAATTCTTCCTCCAAAATACATTTAATACCTCCATTTAACACTATCTTCCAAAGCTTGTGGCGACATGAACATTAATACAAATATGTATTTTTTTTTCGCAGCTGCGTGTCTAAAGCTATGTTTGTATATTTTAGTTGCTAAAGATATCTGCTATGTCAAATAGCAAGTAGTATTGCTATTTTATTTGTTACTAGATAATACTCGTGACTTCTATAATATACACATAAATAACTTGAAAATTAAGATAGGAGTAAATTTTAAAATTTCACTGATAAACAATTAACTAATATTGGTTATTCGGCGCAACCGCACATATCTCCATCGCTTTTTCTCTATTTTGGCCCACCTTATGTGCAGCGGTTAGCGTAGCCTATGAATGCTTGTAATATATTAAATAATACTCGCGCAAAACCTGCTGCTAACACAGTAACTTCTTAGGAGCTTTACTTATTCGACAGATTATTTTGATGCGCCTTACCTCTCTTAAAACACCATGACAAACATACATGTACTTGTACACAAATGTTTGTCACGTGTGGAAATGGAAATCGAACCACGCCAAAGTAGCGTCATTAAACACTGCACTACTAAGTTCGTCAACTATTGCCTCTTCAAAGCTTGACCGCATTAATTACTTCAAGTATTAATAATGTGTATAAATCTGTTTACGAAATATCGTTTACCATAGCATTCGTGTACTCATCTACGATCAATAAATAATTAAACAGTGCGTTAACCCATTAATCTCTAAAATATCAATAACTAGACCAATTGTTGTAAAGTTTCGCCGAAAATCGAAACGAGATGAGGCCAAGATGAGACGGCATATGTCATCGGAGGGTATATACTCGTAAGTGAAACAGCGATTGCCATTTACGTTAATGAACGTCAACGCCAAATAATACAACTTTAAATATTGCTGCATACGTGCGATAAGTCGCACCTTGCGATGGAAATAAATATCCAGTAATTTCGATTCCCTGCTCCGATGATATTAACGCTCACATTATTCCTGCTTCCACTGAATTGTCAACCGTCACCATCACGCTGCCGATGAAGACTTTAGAATCCGCGCTATCCAATTTAAAACTTGCAATCTACACGTGTCATTGCCGCGGGTACATTTTTCTCTTATAGCTACAAATGTTTCCTATGTTAAGCTTATTAATCATCAGCATTTATTTTTTTCATATGAATATTATATGTTGCCTGTATTTAACTTAGTTAAGAATCACATTTCGCACGTATTTAAAATATATTAATGTTTTTTTAAGTTAAGTTAATGTAATTTAGTAAAAGGAATGGCAAAACTATAAAAAATTACTTGTACAATTCATTCATTCAAATTAAAAACTGTTTACATAAATTGATTAATAACATAGATAATTCACTCAATGTCACATGCCACAAGATAGAAGTTACAGAACAATGTAGTAACATAATTTCAAAGTTTAAGTTTAAAATACTACATAACTACATATAATGTTAGGAATTTACAATGTAATATTGGATTTTAGTAACTCTTAAGAGACTGGATATAATTTTTTTTACATATTTGTGCTGATTGAATGCTGGATAGGTTGCGACGCAGTAATAGATAATATTGATGTTCTCAAATTCGGATTTTCGAATATTCTTTTAGAGTCAATACGAAAGCACATTGTCATTCCTCTTGTACATATTTATAATCAGAGCTTTTCTATCGACAAATTTCCGGATATTTGGAAACAGCCATTGTGATCCCCAACCATAAAGTGGAAGTGCAGATTGTCCAAACAACTACCGGTCTATTTCTATACTGAATGCCTTGTCAAAACTACTGGAGAGGTTGGTGAATAAACGCAATGGGAAAATATTTGGAAACAAATAATACTCGTACTCTCTCGCCCAAACAATTCGGGTTTAAAAGGTCTACTGAGTAGGCTGTTGCAAAAGTACTCGACAGTGTTACTTCATATTTTGACAATGAACAGAACCGTATCGGTGTCTATACTCTTGAGGAGGCTGGAACTTATTGATAAGTGTATTTCTCGTTTGTTTTCGTAGCTATCTCTCGGGTAGGGCACATCGTACGAAAGTTGTTGCCTTCGTCAGTGAGCCCAGCGGGGTATTTTATGATGAACCACGGGGAAGTATGCGTTGAACAAATTGAACACACGATGTTATTAATCCATCTTAACAAGCTCCCGCAACTTAATCTCCCAAACGCGAATATCATCAACTATAATGTTGATACTGTAATTAATTTCAAAAATCATCATGGGGTAGATTACTTCGAACAGCTGAAGTTGAACTCTGCTATGTCACAGATTGGTTGAACGGAAATCTTCTAACATTAAATACAGCTACGATTAGCCTTATCTGTTTTCACAAAACTGCTTCTTCGTCTCCTCTAACGCATTTGGATATTGCTTCACTGCCCTTACTAAAAATCGTGTAGTTTCATCACTAGTCAATTTTAGGTCTTTTATTTGGCTAATGAAATGGTAGAAATTCTTAACATCACATCACAGCACTCGATCTGCGAAGTCGAGTATTGTCTGTGGAAAAATAATATGAAAAAGGAAAAGGTCAAGACGTCTTTGCGGTCTTACGTCAAAGCCGCCTAAACCGAATGTTCCTATGGACGAATTCGGAAGAATTCGGTTTTCCGGAGGTGGCCCCATCCGATAAAATAGGTATAGGGAAGTGTAACGGTCCAGGCCCCACCTCTCTGCGGCGTCTGGAACCGGAGATATCACAGGTCAAACTTACACTTTGACAGTTCTCGAACTGTCAAACCTGATATAAAAACATCTATAACTCCAGAACCACGAGTCGTGGAGGACTGGGACTTGAATCATATATATTAGAAAGACCTCCCGAAACAGGCCAGACTAAAATCGGGGATTCTTGAAGAATCCAAGAATCCAGAAGTTTTGAACGGCCATAACTCCGAAACTGGTGGAGCTAGGAGGACGGGACTTGGATAGTTGGAACGGGAGTGAGGAGAACTATCTAGCTATCTACATCGCAACCAAGTCGATCGTGCATAATAGTGTCGCCGAAAAATTTTCGTGGCTCTCAGGCTCCAGCGGACGGACTTCTACTTAGACAGGCAGAATATAATACGGATTCTCTTAAGGGAAGTACAGGATACAAAATTACTGACACGAAGTCGAACTATATACTTGACACGGACACGACAGACCGCTTTACAGTCTGCCGGAATTTATACACACAGATTTACTTTGTTTTACACTTTTATTGATTATAAAAATTGTATAGCTGACTGAGATGTAATTTGTTGCCGAACAAAAACAGACAGGAGTACCGACTGCACGGGGTTGAGTATACTTTACAAACGTACTAACTTTTCTTTCTTCTTTTCTTTTCTTTCTTCTTTTTTTTAAACATTGCGGAATTAAAATAGTCAAAGGCAACACGGGCAAGTTACTCGGAATAGCGTCCGGGGAAGCGACTAAATATTGTGACACCGTTGTATACGACGAAATAACCGTGACTTATATACAAAATTATATATACAACTTTTACAAATTTGAGCTACCTATATACACTAATTAAATTATTAAGTTTAAAACCTTGACACTCGTCCGAAAATGTTCCACACACCTAAGAAAGGACCACATGCAGGGGGTGACCAGGAAAAATCCCCATATGAGGAAAATAGACATATCCCTACATCTCCGAGACTGATGCCACCGGCAGGCCGGATTGCGACAACCCACTCAAACGTCAGGAAGAGTATAGGGGAATGGGAAGCAGGCGGACCAGACAAAATGATTGACATCTCTCCCACAAAGGAGAGAAAAAACATGAAGACGGCGACCACGTCGCAAACGAAAATAAGAACCACGCCTACCCAAGAGTATAATAACAAAAGGCCTACATTAAAGGAACTGGAAGCAAAGAAACCTTCACCCAAAAGCAGAACAAGGCTAGAGGAGGCCAGGGCCTGCAATAACAAAGCGAAGGCAGCCCTTTCAGTCTCAAGAAACCTCAAGGCAGAGATCAAATCGAAGGTAACGCAAGCGATCGAGAGACTCTTCCAAATAGCCAAAGAGCAGGAAGCAGAACTGGACAAATACAGGAAGGGAAGGGAAGAAAAAGAAAAAAATGGGGACGCACAAAAAACACATCGGACAAACAGGAGATACACACGGAAAAAGAGGAAGAACCAGGAACAACGAACGCCGAATTCCTAAAAAAGATAGAGGAAAACACGAGGCTCCTCCTCGAAAACAATAAAAAAATAGACGAACTTAAAGAAATGGTACAGCAGACGTCACAAAAAGCATCCTATGCGGGTGTGGCAGCGGTCGGCCAAACCAGGAAAACTGACCTGGAGCGGACCACGCTGCACTCGGTGGTTGTATCTTCAACTAAAGAGGAGGAGACCGGGGAGGAGGTCCTCGAAAGAGTGCGTCAGGCTATGGATGCCAAGGACGGATGGGTCCGGGTGGAGCGTATTAGGAAAGCAAGAGACCGGAAAATTGTGGTGGGTTGTGAATCCCAACAAGAGCGAGAGAAAGTTAAAAGACTTGCTCTCAACAACCTACGCAAGAACCCAGACCTTACAATTCTCCGTGCAGATAAAGGAAACGCAACAGTAATCATGGACACGTCTGAATATATCAGTAAAATTCAACAACTTTTGTCGGATGATACCACTTATAAAAAGGTAAACAAAGACCCCACCGCAAAAATTCTCACTAAAACTAAAGAATTAATAAAGAAACACTCCGAAAAACTGGATCTAGACGTAAACATACTTGTACCTTCTTGCGTTAAACCACCAAAACTGTATGGATTACCTAAAATACATAAAAACAGCATTCCTTTACGATCCATAGTTAGCCAGATTGACACACCAACCTACAAACTGGCTCGACATCTATGGAAGGTATTCTCACAACTTCGTGGACATACCAGTGCATATGTTAAGGATTCCTACCATTTCATTAGCCAAATAAAAGACCTAAAATTGACTAGTGATGAAACTATGGTCAGTTTTGATGTACAGTCACTATTCACCTGCCTACCTGTACAAGACTGCATAGAAATTGTGAAAAAGAAGCTTCGTGAAAATGACATGTCTGAGGAATATGGAGAACTTCTAGAACTTTGCTTAACATCTGGCTATTTTCTTTGGAATGACTAATTTTACACCCAAATCGATGGCGTAGCTATGGGCTCTCCCATTTCTCCTGTTGTCGCTGACATTTTCATGGAAGACCTTGAGGACACACCCAAAGATAAAGTGTCTATATTCCTACACCACCTTAATTCCATCAACAATAAAATCAAATTCACCATGGAATTAGAGGCAAATAATTCACTAGCATTCCTTGATATATTAATTACCAGCAAACTTGACAACTCACTTACTCACACAGTGTATAGGAAACCCACCCATACAGACAAATATCTCAATGGTAACTCACACCACCATCCATGTCAGTTAGCTACCGTAGGCAAATCTTTGTTTCAGAGAGCACACGGCATCTGCGAAGCTGAGCATCTAGAGGAGGAACTCAACATGTCAAACAAGTACTGCGGAGCAATAGTCACAAACTCCCTCGCATGCGCCACAGAAGCCGCCCGAAGCCTACAGTTGAACATCAACCTGCCATCTTACCATACTTAAAGGGAGTCACAGACAAAATTGGCAACATCTTACGGCGAGCTTCAATTAAAACTTATTTCAAGCCCCATAAGAAAATCCGTCAATTTCTAAGACCTATCAAGTCTAATATCCCCTTGCAAGATGCAGGAGTATACAACTTAGACTGCGAATGTGGTTTATCATACATAGGGCAAACAAAGAGAAGCGTGGGTACTCGTGTGAAAGAACACATTGCTGACATGAAGAATAGGCGCGATAAAAACTCTGCAGTATGTGAACATACACTGGACCAGCCAAACCATTACATCCGGTTCGATAAACCACAAATCCTCGCCAAGGAGAATCGCTACATGCCGAGAATGTTGCACGAGGCTATTGAAATAAGAAAACACCCCAATTTCAATAGAGAAGATGGTTGGCAAGTACCACCTGCTTGGGATCCAGTCGTAAAAATAATCAAGTCACAAACTCAAGGATCTTCTAAAAAATGTTCGGACACTGTGAGCGATTTTTGTGTGAATCGGAACATATATAATTAATCCATCCATGTCGGTAGATGTAATAATTCAATTTCATAATGTAAGACAAATATCACCTTAGTCTTCCTGCGACCACGGACGCTGCAAAGCGTTCGAAACGTCAGGTTCAATAAAATATATAAAACACGCGATACTTCCGTTAAAAATTGTTTAATTCAATGTGTAACAATCGAAAACTTGAGACGTAGCCCTTCACTGCGGGCCATATGGGGAAGCTCAAGGTCGTTTAGCGTGCTATGGAAAGAGCTATGCTCGGGGTTTCTTTGCGTAATAGAATCAGAAATGAGGATATCCGCAGTGGAACTAAGGTAACCGACATAGCTAACAGGATAAGCAAGCTGAAGTGGCAGTGACCCGGCCACATAGTTCGCAGAACTAACAGCCGCTGGGGAAGAAAGGATTCTCGAATGGCGTCCCCGTACTGGTACACGCAGTGTGGGACGACCACCCACTAGATTGAGCGACGACCTCAATAGGTTTGTAGAGAGTCGATGGATGCAGGTGGCATAGTATCGGACGAGTGGCACTATAGAGAGGAGGTCTATGTTCAGCAGTGGACGAATACAGGCTGAAATGATGATGAAATGTATGGAAGTAACTAATAATAAAATGCTAATTCTAAAACGTATACAAAACGATTTCCGTTACTTTATTCCCATACTCAGGTAAACCTGTCCCGTGGGCAACTTAACTAATTTGATTTAGATAGAATCGTATTTGGAGGTATTTGATTAATTAATCACAATTGAAATTCACAAGTCATTTGAAACCGTTCGTAAAAATAAAAATAAGTAACAACACATAATATTATGAAGTAGAATCTGTACACGTGTTTTCATTAACAAGACGAATTCTTTTTTTTTTTTTTTTTTTTTTTTTTATATTGGCTCAGCATAGTGGCTCCTCTTCGCCTGTTGGTAAGCGAAAAGGGGAGCCCAAATTGCAGCGGCAACTGACAAAGGACTACGGTGTCCTGTCAGTTGACGCTACCATGCTGGCCCGCAAGGTGCTTCTTCACGCTTCGTTTGAAGGATCCCATGTTGTAGGAAGGAGGAAAAACATGTGCAGGCAAAGCGTTCCACTTTTTGATGGTACGACAAAGATAGGAGTTGCCGAACTTTTTGGTACGCGAAGAGATATTCTCAACCGTGAAACCATGACATCGCAAGCCCGCACGTGTGGTTCTATGACGGAAGGGAGAGGGTGGGATAAGGGAAAATAGTTCTTCAGAGCACTCGCCATGGTAAAGGCGGTAAAATACGCTTAGAGAGCCTATGTCCCTACGGAGTTGAAGAGGTTCTAGGTTTTTGGTGACCTCTTCGTCGTCAATTATGCGGATAGCCCGTCGCTGCAACCTATCGAGAGCCTCAAGAAGATAATGTGCGGAGCCGTCCCAGAGATGCGAGCAATACTCCACGCAGGCCCGAACTTGTGTCTTATAAAGCAGACAAAGTTGGTCAGGCGTGAAGAACCGGCGCACCCTATTCAGGACTCCGAGTTTTCTTGAAGCTGTTGAGATGAGGCTCTCGATGTAATAACGCTGGTTAAGGTCGCAATGAATACGCATACCCAGCATATTCAGGCTATCTCGCATACTGAGGGAAGCACCATGAAGACTGGGAGTAGGAAGGAAGGGGGACAGTTTTGTTGTAAACGCGCAAACCTGAGTTTTCTCAGCATTAAACTCAACCAGGTTATTGGAACCCCATTTACTAATGAGATCCAAAACCCGATTCAGTTCAACGACAAGACTCTCACGCCTCTCACCGATTTCTGTTCGACCAGCACCAGGCCGACCGAGATATCGCCCATGGACCGTACTGTCGTCTGCATAGCAATGAATATTACCAAGTGGCAGCATGTCATTGATATGCAGAAGAAAGAGAGTGGGCGATAGAACGGAGCCCTGTGGGACACCGGCATTCACTGACATGAACCGCGAAGCGCATCCATCTGCAAGGACGCGGATTCTACGCTCATGCAGGAAGCCAGCAATCCAATTACAAAGCTGGAGGGGCAGACCGTATGCCGGAAGTTTGGAGAGAAGTGCTTTGTGCCAGACCCGATCAAACGCCTTGGCTATATCTAGGCTGACTGCCATGGATTCGCCATACTTATCGATTGCTTCCCCCCAGAGGTGCGTCACATACGCCAGAAGATCACCCGTTGATCGTTTCGGTCTAAAACCATACTGACGATCATTGATTATGGAGTGATCTTCTAGGTAACGGATCAATTGATTGTTAAGGATCCGTTCCATGACTTTGCACAACACTGAAGTTACGGCAATGGGGCGGTAATTTGATGGGTCAGAACGGTCTCCCTTTTTGGGGACCGGCTGCACATTGGCCTCTCTCCAAGCATCCGGAACACAACCAGTCGAGTACGAGAGGCGGAAGAGGCGCGTCAACACCGGAGACAACTCCGCTGCACATTTTTTAAGAACAATCGCTGGGATACCGTCAGGACCACTGGCTTTTCGGACATCGAGTGACTGTAGTTCAAAACGCACATCGCATCATAAGTCATTGTCACTTTGAATTGCTGTACAAGTATGTAAATACTTGTTTTTTTCTTGGTAAAGGTGTTATTTGTCTGTAGCCTTTGTGGCGGAACAAAACGGCTAACACATGTGTTACAGCAAAATATCACGAAAAAAAAATGTTTTAAAGCGGCCGCTAATCGTACGATACATAAAATAATCGTACGATACATAAATAGGCGATTTGTTAATAATATTCTGAATTGGTTTCTTCCTAAGCGTGTAAGTATTCTCAATATATATTTTATATATTCTCTAAGGTTTCTAACTTTATCGGAATGAAGGTTTCTTTTCAGGATTCAATATGAAATCCGGACAATACCATAATATTTCCACGGCCGGAACCAATCAGACGCAGACATTCAGATGGTCGTTGGACGTTATCGGCTAGAACCATAGATATTACAATCTATAGACTTACAAGTACTTACTTTAAATTTATAGTTAATGTACAATGCACCTACGTAGAGTGCGTTGAGAACTTATAATTAACCATAATAACGTCTTCTATTTGTTAATAATATTCTGAATTGGTTTCTTCCTAAGCGTGTAAGTATTCTCAATATATATTTTATATATTCTCTAAGGTTTCTTTCTATCTTTATCGGATGAAGGTTTCTTTTCAGGATTCAATATGAATCCGGACAATACCATAATATTTCCACGGCCGGAACCAATCAGACGCAGACATTCAGATGGTCGTTGGACGTTATCGGCTAGAACCATAGATATTACAATCTATAGACTTACAAGTACTTACTTTAAATTTATAGTTAATGTACAATGCACCTACGTAGAGTGCGTTGAGAACTTATAATTAACCATAATAACGTCTTCTATCTTAGAAAGATTTTGTAAAGCGTTCTTATTATGATGATGATATTTAAGTGTAATGCGATTTAGACTCCTTTGTTTTAAGTACAGGTATTCGCATATAAATATAAAATAAATATTAAGGGCCATAATTGTTCCTTTCTAAAATTAATGTAATACGTAATAATGCAAATGACGTTCGTTCTATTTATCATCCTAATGTTTTGACTCGATTGTAACTAAAAAGGAGACACACTGATAGGATATTGATTACAAAGGTGTTATCTTATAAACAAAAGATTAAAAAAAGTAATAAAATATCGACAGATTTAAAAGATATCTCAACGCACGTTACGCAATTAAATATCTTTACATGCAATTTGATCTAACCTGCCTTGTGTACTTCCACCACCAATTAGTTCATGCGAACTAACGCCGGCCGGCACTCATCCACTACCGTAGATGCAACATACCGTCGCTGCCATGGCTACTTCTGTAGTCTCTGCCTCGGCTACTGCAGTCGTCCTTGCGATTGTCTGCCATCTGGAACAGAAACCGCATGCACCCGCCACCGTTACTGACATGACTACCTTGGTTGTCGCAGCGACACATGTTTCGCCTCTCCATGAGGCATCCTCAGGCACTGTAGACGTTAGTCGTCAGAATAACATGCTGCAACTTGTAGCATGTTATTCTGATTACACGCAGGAACACAACAACCCTCTAGAAAGTTGTCTGTGAGGCGGAGGTGCTTCCCCACGGCTGCTTTGATGCGGCCTACCTCTCTTAAAAAGACCCAGACCAAGACAAACCAGACATGTTCATGCACAGAAATTTGTCCTGTTTGTCATGCGTGGGAATCGAACCCAAGAGCGTTGGTGTTAAAGTAACGTAACAGCACGTTTCACCACTGCGCCACCGAGCTCGTCAAAAAGGTTAGATGAAATTGCACGTAAATTTGACTTTCGTAAAATAATGCCTGAATCTATTAACTAATTAAGTATCTTTTCATTCGCCTCTTTCACCCTCTCATCCAACTTTATGTATTCATCATTTGTAACGAGTGTCCTCTACATCGCTAGAGGATACTCTAAAACTACCAGCCAGGGGCAGCACGAATCACATGCTGCGATAACAGCCGGTACTATTATAGAGCCCTGGCAATCGCAAACACGACCGCAGCAACCGAGGCAAAGGCGACGAGAGGTCGAGAACATGGCTGTTTTGGTAGCCATGTCTGCGACCGCAATCCAATTACATGTATTAATTAGGATAATCTTACGATAACACAAAGCTAACGATACCTTATTTATTTTCCAACAAGCCGCATTTACTCTATTTCGTGCACAAATATTCGGACTTATGTGAGTAATCACATATTCGTACATACAATTCTTCCTTTGGCACTCTGGTAATATAAGATATATATATTTTAATTTTACATATAATACAATTTTAAAAATGTAGAAAACAATAACTACAACTTATGCAACAGCATAAAATAGTTTCATATTTTTATGTGCACATAACCAGTTTAGTCTAAAATGACGAGATGGTCTATGGTTCAAACGAGTTTACTATTTACGTCCTTATGAACCAATTTGAGCAACATTTTTTTTCCTCCACTCCCTGCGAATGTCGCATTTTCATTGTGCTAACGTCTTCATCTATTAAGAACCTATAATAAATAAACCATTTTGTTAAACGAGTATTTATGGTTTCAACGGAACCATTCATACATAATTGGAAAATGCTGCGTACAAGATTATCCTCTAAATAAAGAAAAATGTTTATCTTGCGCACGTGTATTAGCTCTATAAACTTATTAAATTGGCGATTACATTCTTCTTGTCTTTCGAAGATGGAAAAGATTTATGGAAAAGATTATCTATTCTGAGAAGTTTGTCTATGCCTTTGTACGTTACTTTAATTTGTACATTACATCTATCATTTTATTAGAGGATATAAGGTATGTTTACGGATTACTACGGCTTACTCGTTCCCGAGAGTGTTAACAAACGTTCTTTCTTAATACATCCATCCCTATTCACATGCAATTTGATCTAACTTGCTTTGTGTGCTTCTGTCATCAATTAGTTAATACGAACTAGCGCCAGGCAGCACCCACTCACTATCAGGCAATTCGATCCAAACTACTTTGTGTGCTTCCGCTCCCGATTAGTTCATGCGAACTACTGCCGGCCGGCACCCACCCACTACCGTTAGTAGATGCATGCCGCCGCTGCCATGGCTGCTCCGGTCGTCTCTGCGAGTGTTCGCCATCTGAAATGTGAACCGCATGCACCCGCCACCGTTGTTGCCCTGGCTGCTCCGGCTGCACTATCGTCAGTAGATGCAAGCTATTTGGCTGCTGCCATCATCTTCGTGATTACCCGCCATCTGGAACAGGAATGCACCCGTCATCGTTGCCGCTCTGGTTGCCCTAGTCGTCTCTGCAATACGTGTTTCGGCTCTCCACGAGTACGTATTGAATTTGTAAAACAGTATGATAGATGACGTACAGCCTTAATAGCGGCGGACTTTCATATTTAAGGCCAAAACAACCTTCACCAATAAGTGATGCACCAGCTTTGGCGAGAGGTGGTGCAATGTTATATTTAATAAGAAGCATGTAGGAAGCAGGCTTATAACGGTTCCCTGCTCATGCATTGTATTAAATCATCTGAAATCTAACGAGGAGTTGACAGCGGTAGAGGTGCTTCTCCAGACGGATATTTAGAACACGAAGTTCTGCTATGCCCCAACACTATAAAAAATCAGAGAGAGTGATGCACTATACAATTTCCTGCTGGGTCAGGGTGGATCAGCGTCCTATGGAAAGGACTATGCGTGGTAGAATCAGAAATGCGGATATCCGTAGTAGAACAAAAGTAATTGACATTGCCCAAAGGATAAGCAAGCTGAAGTGGTAGTGGACTGGCCGCATTACTCGTAGTACCGACAACCACTGGGGAAAAAAGGTTTTCGATTAATGTCCACGTACCGGTGCATGCAGTATCAGTCGACCCTCCACTAGATGGAGCGACGACGACGACCTAAATGGTTGCCCGGATCGAAGCGAGGGGCTTTGTAGAGGGAAGGCTTATATCCCGGCATAGAACGAATACGGGCTGAAATGATGATGATGAATCTACCAGCAGTTCGAAAGTTACCACTGGCAAAGAATTTATGTCAAAACAAATTTGCCAATGTAGGTCCTTTTTCAAATTGTAAAATAGATATTGCAATAAATTTATGGCAGTACCGCTATGGCACTGATATCAAGTGGAAAACTTAAATATATATGGTTGCTACTACTGAATCATTTCCAGATATCTTCGTCAATCAGATATTTGTCATTTCTATAATAAGCCTTTTTACAAAGAGTATTTGTTGTGTATCTTTTGATTTATTATCGGGAAAGAACAGAACTGTTTCAACAATTTACGTATTAATTGACATGTAAATTATCCAAATTTAAATGTCAGTTTATTCAAAATCCGAAATTGTCTTGTCCGATTGCTTTGAAATTTTGACAGAACGTAAGGAATGTATAATAAGGTAGAGTTTCATATTATAGTTAATAGATTCAGGCGTTATTTTGCAAAAGTCAAATTTACATGCAATTTGATCTAACCTGCTTTTTGTGCTGGGCCAGGCCAGCCAAGCACAAAATGCAGGTTAGATCAGCCAGGCCAGCGACGGTGTTCGGGGCATGCGGTTTCTGTTCCAGATGGCGGACAACCGCAACAGCCGCGGCAGAGACTACCATGACAGCGTCGGCATGTTGAATCTACTAACGGTAGTAGGTGGGTGCCGGCCGGCACAGGCCGTATGCGCCCCAATGAACTAATTGGTGGCGGAAGCACACGAAATTGTAGGTTTCATATTAACCCGATACATCTAAAAGACATTAATATAATGAATGGTCAAGTAAGCCCTTTTGTCTATATCTATATTAGTTATCTTTTCACGAATAAACTGCTAAAGGCGATTACAATTATATTTTGGTATCGATGTAATCTGGGAACTAAAGAAAGACGCAGGCTATTATGCGATCTATTGGTTGAACTACTACCTATTACAAAAGAATATTCCATGTCCAAACTCCGTACTCAGTGTACAAACTGTTAATGTATAATAAACATAAAATGTGTTATTTTGGATCAACTTACACATAAATAGAGGCACATTAGATATGTGATTAAAATATTTATTTAAGAATAAGAATAACTTGATAAAATGCCTTTGGCGCAGACAAGTAAAT
Source organism: Pyralis farinalis (assembly GCA_947507595.1). Lineage (NCBI taxonomy): Eukaryota > Metazoa > Arthropoda > Insecta > Lepidoptera > Pyralidae > Pyralis > Pyralis farinalis. The sequence continues at coordinate 17,271,477 of OX382266.1, read as the reverse complement.
AAACAAGATCTCAAATATGTATTACAAACAAGAAGATATAAAATATATTAGAGAAGTGTCACTGTGTTACAGAATACCTACAACTAATACTGGGGAGGAATCCAATTTTCCATTTTATTATTACACTTTTGACAAGTCATTTTATATCTTTGGGCTTCATGAGTAAGGCAATACTTGACAGTTATCTGTGTCAACTCATTAGTATCACTCTCAAAAGTTGAAAAATAAAATGGATAGAGTATAGTTATGGTTGAGCTACAGTAAATGCTTACTATCAAAGAACCCCTTTTTAGAGTTTTCTATCCAAAGGGTATCAACAGGACTATATCACTAAGGTTGCGTTGTTTATCTGTCTGTCTGTGTAATAGTTATCTATTAAACAATAATAGGTAGACATGTGAAAAATTCACAAAGTATGTATGGCCGCTATAACCTTTACTTTTTACTTTTACAGTGTGTTAGTTTAATACATAAATATAAAACAATTTAAAATACAAAAAGCTTATTCGAAGTGATCTCCATTGGCTGCCATACAGTCTTTTAAACGTTGAGGCCAGTTATCAATAGAAGCACGCACTCTTCTCCATGGGAAAATTCTTCACTGCCAATCGTACGGATTGTTTTAGGGACTCCATATTATCATGGCGTTTAGAGCAAGCCGTACTCTCTAAAACTGACCATAAATCATAATCCAGCGGATTAATATCGGGTCTAGACGACTAGACGACGGCCAGGCTTCAGCTCTGATGAAGTTCGAAACGTTCGTTTCCAACCAAGACTGCGTAGACCGAGCTTTATGACCCGGCGTCGAGTCTTGCTGGAAGGACTATTCTTAGTTATTGAACATGGTGTTGTTAAGGGGCTTCACTACCTTCTCAAGAATGGTATCTTGATACACTTGTGCCGATGTCTTGACCTTTTTCACAAAAGTATGGCTCAGTCACTCCTTCATAGCTAATACCCCACCAAACCATCACTGAAGTCGGATAGTGCCCACGTTGCACTCTGTTGACTAATTGGGAAGCTTCCTTAGAGCTTTGAGCATAAATACGGTCATTTTGTTTGCTGAAATGTTGCTCAATTGTAAAAATTTTCTCATCCGTAAACAATTTTTTTTCTGTGACCACCCTTTGCGTACCGCTTCAGTAGTTGTTTCGATTTTACCACCCTATTCTTTTTTAAATTATCTGTTAAGAAATGGCCAGTACGTCTCTTGTAGGCTGCAAGTCCTAAGTCATCTTTTAAAATACGACATGGTTCTAGGTGCTATTTTCATCTCCCGAGATAAAATCTTTTGCTTTCGGACAGAATTTCTTCGAATTCTTTCCCTTATTGCTTTGACCACCTTTTTCGTACGAACACTACCTGGACGGCCAGATCTTTTCTGTCACAAACAGGAGAGATCTCATTGTACCTATTAAAAGCCCGGTACACAAACATTTTACTAATACCAAGCGTATGGAGAGTTTTAAAAATTGCATTTGGCTCCATACCTACTTTGTGTAATGCAATCACAGCGATTCGGTTCTCTTTATCACCCCACTCCATTTTAATATCGCAAAATATTGTAAATGTATTGGCGCAAAAATGAGAAAACTCAATGAACAATCATATAAAAATGACAGATTCCAAATTCAAATGTAATATTTTGTTTATTTTTAATTGTAACAGTATTTATGGCCATACTAAGTATATTCAATTATTTTTGACTTCTTCCCGCGCTTTTGACGAGTGACATTGTTGTTTTACTTGAAATTTTTACAATTCAGTATAAAATTAGTTTTGTGTGACAATTTCGATAGTATTTTGTAACATAAGTGCTAGTGAAATTATACAGTAATGAAAAAACTCAAATATAACACGTTTATGCACTTTTTGGAAGACGTGAATAAGTTCATCAAGAAAACCTTGTAAAAATCACTATCGTTTTACGGGTGGTATTTAAATTGGGTTGATTGGGTCTAGGTACCCTTCCCAAGTATTTTTTCAGCAGAGTTCCTGAAGCTGGAACATATAATTAAGATTTTCAAATGGTTCTAAACTGATGACTTGGCTGTATGGGCTAGATCCCTTTGCCTTTCCCCTCGGGGATAAAAAGAACCAAAAAAAAAAAAATCAATTATTTTTAATGATTCATAATAAAAAATCCTAATAAAAACTTAATTTATTTCGTAAAGTATTTTATTGAACCGTATGCCATTTAGCTGTTGTAAAATGTATCAGTTGTAGAATAAAACCAGTTGAGAATGCGCAAGCTTGCATTGCCAGAGGAACACCTGCCTCGTCAATTATATAACAATTCAAATTTTCTTTTTTAATTTGTCGGCCATTTTGGCCATGTTCCTAGAGAGATAGGAACGGTATTCCTGAACATTCCTATTCTACTTTTTTATGCTAAATCCGAATCTGAACTCAAAATTCGAATATTCGAAAAAAAAAACGCACAGACAAACATATAGATTTCATATAGGAACGGTATTCCTGATAAATCTAATTCTATGGAACCGCTAACGTAAACACGTGCAAATTACTAAGCATTAAACATGCTGTAAAGTTGAAATAGAAATAACAAAATTTCTCCTTCTTAGTTCATACTACCATTGGATTAAGGGGCATTGGATTTTTATAACGTAGATTAAATTGAAGGACGAGATGTCTTTACTCAATTTAGTTAATAAATATTCGTTTAAAAGAAGAAACTTATAGAGCTAGAATTTATAATTGAGTATTCTCGGATTCTCGATAAATTAATGAAACTTTAGAAGAAAGAATTTATATTAGAAGAAATTTATATTAATAAGAAAATTAAGTTACGTGGCGAACGTAATATAATACGTATAAGAAACATTGTCAATATGGATATGTTGACTGGGCAGTTACTGAGCATAATAGCCTTACGTACCAATACTTTGGTTGCGCCCGCTGCTGTGTGTACCATCTACATCAAATACGAGTAATTACAGGTTATGCCATCATATGCCGTGACGCCGCCGTTTACAACTAGTACTTCCGTTATAAAACGTGCTGTTGCTAAGTCTTATATTAACCCCTGAAACGGGAGAGTTCTTTTATTGCCGTAATATAGTATATATATATATATATATATACATATATATATTTCACAAAGATAATAACGCAGATGTATTTCTTTTTCTTATTGATTTACTTGATAAATTTTATAAATTAGAATTGTGTTGTTACGGGTGAAAATATTTATCTTTTTGTTTTTGAAGGAATTTTATTTTAATTTAGTCAATTTACGAAGATTAGTAATTAGCCTATTTTTTTCTATTGTTTTGTAATTTTTTGTTAAGATGCTATTAATCTTCTTAATAAATAAATCAGATCAATCTATAATAGTAGGAGAGCTAGCGAACCATTCGACTAACCCGTTTCCCACAAAGCTAAAAAATTTTTAATGATGTTTTATTATCGGTCCGCTAAGAAAGTACCGTTCTGTCAGGTATATCGCGGTTACATCCTCATCCCTTGAATTTTTTTAAATGTAAAAAATAAATTTTTTTTTCTACGAATCTATAATTTTAATACGGTGTAATTTATATATGTTTAAGTGTAAAAAAAATCGACAACCTATTTTGATGGTTGCAAATATATGCCAGTCGATAGCAAAGTTGTCATCGGGTTAGTAATTCATAACCTGCTCCCACATGGCTAAAATTTTGAGCGCATATTCTTTCAACTGTTTCGAAAGTATATTTTTTTTTAATATTGCAAGTGGAAAAGCAGCTTCGGATGATGTTGAAAATTATTTATTATATTTCCAAAAAATGGTACAGATAGGAAAAAAACATTTATCGAAGAATGTGCCATTGACAGCGCTAGATTTGAAAAACCAATAAAAAGAGTAAAAATTATGAATTTTTCCGTCGACTCAATCAAACATAAAGCACGTCTCCGTGAAAAAGTTGATGAAATACGTGTTCAATGAAATTTATTTGGACGATTGCTTGCACTATCAATTGACCAAAAAATTTATTTACAAAAAGTTCTATCTTATCCGATTACATTAACTCCAATGTCTTTCTGCCATATGGACGGATCTATCCATAAAACTCCAAAATCTGCTTTGGTTACTATTCTAGAAAAAGAAATAGACATGCCTGATACACCGTTACGCTTCGATATTGTCGTTGTTGATGGATTCCATTTAATATATACCATGAAAAATATTCCTAAAACATTCGGGAATATTTCAAAACAAATTATGTCAACTTTAACTGCTACAAAAGCTTCACGGATTGATTTAATTTTCGACCAATATTTCTCTCCATCAATTAAAGATTACGAGCGTAATTTACGACATGAAAACAGAAATATAAATGATAATATTACAGGCCCAGAACAGATTAGACCGGTAGATTTCGTTAAAGAACTAAAAAATATTGCATTTAAGGAGGCTTTTGTAGAATTTTTAATTAAACATTGGACGACAGATGAAATGGTGCCATTCATTGGGAATACAGTAATCAATGTAAATTATAAGCATTGTCATAATTATATAGTTAAAAACAATTCAGTTATTTCAAGTATTAATGATTTGTCCTGCATAAATCACGAAGAGGTATACACAAAAATTATATATCACATTTGTGAAATCAAAGAAGACAATGGGAATATTTTAATTAAATCATCAGATACTGATGTTTTAATTATAATGCTCGGAAATATGGATCAATTATGTAATGACTCATTGCACATTTTTATGGAATACGGAGCTGGAAATAAAAAAAAATCGGCCAAGTGCGAGTCGGACTCGCGCACGAAGAGTTCCGTACCATCATCTATAAAAACGGCAAAAATCACCTCTGTGTATGGGAGCCCCCCTTAAATATTTGTTTTATTTTAATTTAATTATTTATTTTTAAAATGAATATATAACTAAATATTTTGTGAATATTTCAAGCGTCTACCTGTTGCCGTTATCAATATCGAGCAAAAAAATCACGTTTCTTGTATGGGAGCCCCCTTAAATATTTATCTTATTCTATTTTTTAGTAATTGTTGTTATAGCGGCAACAGAAATACATCATATGTGAAAATTTCAACTGTCTAACTATCACGGTTCATGAGATACAGCCTGATGACAGACGGACGGACGGACAGCGAAGTCTCAGTAATAAGGTTCCGTTTTACCCTTTGGGTATGGAACCCTAAAAGATACATTTCGATAAGCGAACTTTATACCATATGCAATTTGATCTAACCTGCTTTGCGTGCTTCCGCCACCAATTAGTTCATGCGGCCTAGCGCCGGCCGGCACCCACCCACTACTGTTAGTACTTGGTACATGCCGACGCTGCCATGGCTGCTCCGGTAGTCTCTGCTTCGGCTGCTGCGGTCGTCCGTCATCTGGAACAGAATCCGCATGCCCCCACCACCACCGTCGCTGCTTTATACCAAACTTGGACCATCTTTATCATTAAGTTTACCAGGATTTCATGCACTGACCGGTTGTGACTACAATCCATAATTTTTCCAAAAAGGGTAAAAACGACCCTTTTAATTCTTAAGAAAAATTTAGAATATTAAGAAGCTTTCAAAAAATTTAGGAGTGCTTATGCAACAGGGTGCAGCAGTGACCACCGTGTAGGTCCGAATGACATGAGCAGTTCCTACGGGCACAATATATAGTGAGCATATGGAGTAATGCCAATATTAAAGTGCCCACAACTTTAACACCCGAGAATAATGGGTGGATTATTGATATTAATAAATATATGTACAACTGGTATGAAGGTAACACTGTACCACCATCTATTTATGATGCTCTTATACGATCTGAAAAGTCTAATGACATTGAGTTAGGTAAATTATGTTTGTTTTTTATTTATCTGTACATATGATATTGTATTTTAAAATCTTTTTTCTTTCATTTTATTATATTAATAAATTATTATTTCTTTTCCAGAAAACGATGAGACCATTGATAATTTTATTATCGGTATGATTCTGAAGATGAATAATAAGTTATTATAATAATATTATAAAGTATGAAGATCTATGGAGTCTGTTTGTGAAAGTAAATAAATATTTGTAAAGATAAAAAATAATTTATACTTTGCATATATCTCTGTTGATTTGCAACCGTCAAAATAAGTTGTCAATTTTTTTTTACACTTAAACATATATAAATTACATCGTATTAAAATTGTAGCCTTTTGGAAAAAGACGAATTTTTTTTCTTTTTACATTTTAAAAAAATTAAAGGAAGAGTATGCAACCGCGATATGCCTGCCAGAACGGTACTATCTTAGTGGACCAATAATAAAACATCATTTAAAATTATTTTAGCTTTGTGGGAAACGGGTTAAGGCGACACCTCGATCGTGAAGCTTTGAAATGGCTCCGCCCAATCACCCCGCGCCCCTCAATTGACACTCGACGCTCGATTTGTAAAATTTGAAATTAGCGCCTAATAGGTAACCTGGGGTCAACGTATAGTCAATGCAAACGAACAGAAAAGCTACAGAGTCGCGTCACACTTAAATATTTATAATTTTAATTATTTATAATATCAATATTTAATAAAAATTATTGATTTAATTATTATTTAGCTTTATACATACTGAACCAAACATATTTATTTAAGCTAGACGGAAAACAATAGTCATAATAGTAATAAAAAACTACAGAAACGTATTCACTTTTAAAAGTTTATTGAAAGAGAAATCAATGACATCGTTTTATGTTTATATCTCTACAAGTTAACATGTCTTGGTATCTATGTTGTTCTTACTTAGGTCTCGTCCAGTGGCGCCCTCATTGAATAAAAAAACATATTATAGCATAGAAGATAAACATTATGAAATCTTATGTTGCATTTATTACGAAGATAGTAAAGTATTTTTACGTCATTAAACCAATACTCTAAATATTCCACTATCGTTGTTATAAGCAAAAGTGCTAAAAGAGGCCGTTTTTTGGCAATTATGCCTATAACAACGAAAGCAAAACATTTCAATTGTTGGTTTAATGACGTAAAAGTACGTTATTGTATTTGTAACACACGCAACACATGACTTTATAATGTTTATCTTCCACGCTAAGATACGATATTTTATTCCTTGAGGCGCCACTGGACGGCATGTATCCCCCTTAAGAAGAATGAAACACCAGCTACATAATACAACATTGTTTATCGAGAGGCTAAAGCGGGCCATTTGTTGATTCGGACACATATGTTTAGTTAGCAGATACACCATCTAAACTGCAAACACTGGTCACAGCGATGAAAGACGACTGTATGGAGAAAGGCTTACTACTGAATGCGAAGAAAACAAAGATAATGGTATTTGAAAGAGAAGAATCCAGAACTAATGTAAGGATTACGATTGATGATGAAGTGTTGGAACAAGTGGATGAGTTTGTATATCTTGGATGCGCTTTCAGCAGGGATGGAAGGTACACCGCAGATGTGGAAAGACGAGTGAGTGCTGGGAATAGTGTGAATGGAGCGTTGGGAAAACTTCTTGGTAGTAAAATCCTGAGCCAGAAGGCACAACTCGCTATACACAATGCAGTGTTGGTCCCAACGCTAACTTATGGAAGCGAGAGTTGGGTATGGCAGAAAGAGCATGAAAGTAGAATAAACGCGGTTGAAATGCGAGCGCTGCGCAAAATTTGTGGCGTAAGGCTTGTAGACCGTATTCGTAATGATGATGTTAGAAATAGAGTTGGTCTGAAAGAGAGCGTCGGTGTTAAAATAAGAAGAGGCATGCTCCGATGGTTCGGGCATATAGAAAGAATGCAAGATGAAAGAATGACGAAGCAGATATACAATGCAAAAGTGGAAGGATGTAGGAGCCGGGGAAGGCCAAGACTTACCTACCATGACCAAATTGGTCATGTTCTATCAGAAGGTGATGTCAGGAGACCTAGAAACCGGCGTACGTGCATGAGAAGAGCAATGAATGTTAAAGAAGCGAGTGAGATATGTAAGGATCGAGTCACGTGGCGCTCGGCTCTCTCTGCCTACCCCGCAAGGGATTTGGCTTGAAGTTATAGATGTTCGAGTGTCATAATGGCTGATAGCGCCGAGTAAACACAGGATTTTTTTATTTCGAATAAATAAGAGAAATAAAATTATCAGATTAAATTAGATTGAAATTGAAATAGAAAATTGGAATTTTTTTGCAACTCCCTCCTGGTGAAGATTCACAAGTTATTTTACACAGTTAGGTATAGCTCTGGTAGGGATCCTAGCTTTTTCCCTAAATATAATACACTCTCGAATGACTAGGTATGCGCTTTCACTAACAGTCAATTTAACTTCGCGAATTTTATAAAAAAGTACAGGAAGAACTTGACGGTTAGACGGTAATTTTGCGCCTATTATTTGATAATTTACGTCTCCAACTAAGAAAATACTTGATTTATTGCTTCTCAATTCCACTGCCATCTTATAAAAGTTAAAACATTACGTATTAATCACGAGAATAACTGACATTCAAAATTAATAGACGGTTAGGTAATTATGACGAAGTTAACGATGCTCTCTCTAAAGTTATTCATTGGTTTAGTGTTAATAATCTGCTTTTAAATGATAAAAAGACTAAAGTAATTAAGTTCTCAACACCTAATGTAAGGCAGGTGGCTACCAATGTACATGTTAATGGAACTAATTTAGCCTCTGTGGAGACAACTGTGTTCTTGGGTATAACAATTGACTCCAGACTACAAAGGGGCCCACAAATTGAAAAATTATCAGGAAAACTAAGTTCTGCAGCTTATGCAGTGAAAACTATTAGACGGCTCACTGATATTGATACGGCTAGAATAGTTTATTTCAGCTACTTTCATAGTATTATGTCATATGGAATTCTTCTTTGGGGTAACTCCGCGGATATTAACACCATCTTTTTATTGCAAAAGAGAGCCATAAGAGCTATCTACAAACTTGGTCCCCGGGAGAGCCTTAGAGAAAAATTCAAAGAAATAAATATTTTAACAGTCGCATCGCAATATATCTATGAAAATCTTTTGTATGTCCATAAAAACATAGACTCATTTTGTAAAAAGAGTGATACTCATAGCATAAATACTAGATATAAGCATAATCTTGTGTTATATGCAAGCCGTCTCCACAAAACAAGTAATTATTTTATGGGGCAAAGTATACGGTTCTATAACAAACTTCCCAGCAATATAAGAGATTTGTCAATAAACAAATTTAAAACTACTATTAAAGCCAAATTGTGTAGCAGGGCATATTATAAAGTATCTGACTATATTAATGATAAAAATGCCTGGGAGTGAGTCGATCCAATTATAATGTAATTAACAAAATATGTAAATTTGTTTGGATACCAAAAGAGGGATGCCTGAGTTTTTTGGCAGTATTTTTATCAGTGCTCACCTAGTCATAAACTGCACGGTAGGGAAAAAAAATGTGACGATTCCAAACAAATGTAGCCATTTTTACGGAATAAAAAGATTTTGACTTTGAATTTGAACAAATGAATACCGCGAGTACGTGCGGCACTGCCGCGCAACTTGTATGAACATGTTTCGATGTAATTCGGCACGGATTATCGTAATCCAAATAAGTTAAAAATTAATTTCCGAGTGTTTTAAAAGCAAATGAACAAAACTAAGACATATGCGTTAGAAAATAAAAACTTTGAAAAATAAGGGACACCCTAATATACATATATACAAATAGATTTTATAATCTATTCATATTAAAAAAAAACATGTGACAAATGATTTTCTTGCTGTTTCATAACTTTAACTTCAGTATAATGACATTTATTGTATTTTACTTATGTATACTCTGTGTTTTGTATTGTTGTACGTTTCCTTGTTATTTATTAAACTCTCAAGAAGAAAGAACCAGGACCATCTCTGATGTTGCAAAATAAATCTAATCCGTACAATAGTTCAATACTAACCACAATGTATAGAATAGATGATTAGTGTTTTCAGTGTTGGTTCATAGTAAATATTATTTGTTTTCACGAGTACCATGGGTATAAGTATACTATCTATCTATATCTTCACGCTAAATCCCTCGTGAGCGCCACATGACTCGGTACTTACACACCTCGCTCGCTTCTTTAACATGAAACATACCGAGTTTTTTTAAAAACTATCAAAATATACTATTTTACTAATAATTATTTTAATACAAAAAAAAAAAACCTCCACTGGTTTTCTATCTTCTGATTGGATAAATTTCCAACGTAAACTAACCTTCACCTACGTACAATGTCTAAGTCGGAGTTCGGTGAGCTTATAATGGTTACTATGAGTTTGTCGTCCCGTATGACACTTACGTTAAAGTAGCATATAAATCGAGTAGTGATTATTCTAGTGGAATATGTTTATTTAGTAAGTTTCTCCTAAAAAACAAAACAGCAAAAATATTCTATTTTATAAGTTTTTATTTTAATACAAAGAAATAAAGAGTCTCCACTGGTTGCTATGTGCTGAGAGCGCGAACCTTATTGGTATAAATTTCCAACGTAACCTGACCTCCACCGACGTACAACTTCTAAGTCGGAGTTCGGTCAGATTATAATGGACATAATAGGAGTTAGGCGTCCTATATAGGTACGCGGTCAGCCTGTGGATAATGTATACCAATTATCAAATGTTACTGTTTATTCCTGCAAAAAATAACTCTTATTTAATTAATGCAGTTTTATATAGAGTTATTAAGTAAGCAAAATTAAAAAAAGTTTGAAGAGGAATTAAATAGCTTGGGCCAACCATACCTAGGAACTGTTCTAAAAACTAGAAATATGTCTACACAATGTTATTATAATATGTTTAATGAATATAATAATTAAAAAAAAAAAATACCTTGTCTTGTTCGCCTCCGCCATTCTACGAACATTTTCTTTGTATTTTTATTCTATATATTTTCTTTTTAGTGTTCCCCATTATTACAACAGTATAATAAATATATATAAACCTATAATATTATTTACTACTTATATCTAATAATAATACACTTACGCTAAATACTATAATATTGAATATTTACAACTATTAATTATAAAAACTTCGGTGTCGCGATGTAAATGGAGCGAGCTCGAGCAGACAGTCGACATAGGTCTTACCTCGAAGCGGGCTGCAGCCGGACTGGCTGGATGTAGTTAGTCAACGCGTTTATAATCCTCATTACCGCACAATAAGGTCGAAAACACGTAGCACCCAAGACGAATGTGATCGCTTAGAAATTGTCAGAAACTTAAAATATTTTAAAAAAATTTCATGTTTCACTTATCAAAATATGCAGCAACCATATTATAAACATAGATATTACTAATAGATTTAAGTAATTTTGAAGCGTATAAACAGAACAACTTCGTTGTAATTTCATAAATAATGAATTTTAGGAGGTGTTTTCGAAAGTAATTATTATCGAATCAATTTTACACAATCGCGTATTTGAGCAAGCAAATTCAAGATAAAGAAATGAAGTTATTTATATTAAAATCTTAGATCCGTCAGTTTAGTCATTAGCCTATACTATTCGATGAAAGTTGGTCTAATTTTTCGATGTGTCGCCTTAATCAGATGGTTCGCTAGCTCTTAGCCTATAAGTACTCATTCTACGTTGAATTCCTTAAATCGACTAGTTTAATTAACGTATTATAGTCACGCTGCCTCGTGATTGAGGCCAGGCTGAAGATCATTCACTTAGACTGTGTGATTGTCATATCCATATGCAACAACTAATGATCGCCGGTTAGATGTGCATTCCGAAGGTTGGAAAAAATAGAGATAATTAAGTCCATTAAAAATAAGGTCTTAGATTCAGATTGCTTAAAATATTTCATTATACTAGTAGGCATAAGGACGCAGACGTTATTGGTAAAGCGATTAACTTATAACATTACTTAATTTTTTTTTTTTTTTAAATCGGTTTTTTAGGTTAATTCTATTTCCCTTAGAAATTGTGTTTTGACGAGCAAAACACTGAGTCAGTGATAAAACTAACACTTTATATAGATACCTTGATATTAATTTACAATAAACTAAAGGAATAAATGTTGTCTTAAGCTAACAGCATTATCCTGAACCTTTGGAAAAGGCATAAATTTTGAAATAGAGAGGAATGAAGTAATCATCTTCAACCCAGACGACAAAGCTGTAAGACCGATATCTCTTCCGGTTAAGGCGATTATCAGTAACCGAAAGAAAGATTGTTAATTCCAGACCACTTTGCTTAGAAAACACGACATTAATTTGGCTTCAACTATATCACTGTACTATGCGCGGGTAGATATTTGTGAACTATGTACATGCTATGCTTTACTTTTATAGACATTTGTCGATACAGAAGTGTTCGACATGAACTTTCCCTCATCTCAGTAAGGGGATACGGATCTACCTTCAAGCGAAAGGAGTGCTCTGCCACGTTGCTCAATGGTGCGGATTGACGAAGGCCAGTGTTTTTAAGCCGCCTGAAGGTTAAACTTGATGAATATCATCTATCGACAACAGCCGGGACCAACGTTTTAATTGTGCTTCGAAGTTCGAAGAAGCTTCATAACCATCAATAAACAGGCTGCAGTCGGCGTTGCTTAAACGACGGAAGTGTGAGTTGAAGAAATATTGCTTGAACAAGTGTAAGTGATGTCAGAGCAACTTAATACAGAAATAGGGATGTAAGAATGAGACAGAATAAGAATAGATTACATAAATGTAAAGAATGGTTGGAAGATACAAAACAACTGACAAACAATTATTCGAAGCCGGCAGTGTGAATAGTATAGACAGAACAGGGAGGACCTATTTATAAGAACTGACATTAGGCTGTGCCTCTAACATATTATCGTATCGCTGATTTGGTGAGGCAAGAGAGTGCAGGAAATAGTGTGAATGGAGCGTTAGGAAAACTTCTCGGCAATGAGAATCTTAGTCACAACCAAATATGTCGTGTGTTATCAGGAGCCTTAGGAATCAGTGAGCATGTATTAAAAGGGCAATGAATATAAAATAAGCGATTGAGGCATGTAAGGACCGAGTGACGTGGTGCTCGATTACCCCTGCCTACCTTGTAAGGGACTTGGCATGAACTTATTGAAATGAAATGAAATTTATTTATTTGTAAGTAAATGTTACAAAAAAATTTGTTGCGCTGACACCCACGGTAGGTTTCCCTGTGTTATGGATGTCAGGCTCCTTCCGAATAGACTATTAGCTATAGTCTTACTTAAACATACATTACTTAACAATTATGAAACAAGAGAAAATGAATTAAATCACTATAAGTACATAGTCCAATTTTACGTTAACTGTGACACTTAATAATTATAAATGACGTTAAGAAAAATATATATATATATATATATTTGAGAATGATATTTCAGGAAAATGAAATGAAATCAAACAAGTTTAGTATTAAATTCGAATAAAACTGAAATCAACCTACAATGCCAACATATATACACTAAATTATATTACTAGATAGTTCCATCAGCAGATATAGGTATGTACTTGTATTCTAGCATATTCGATGGTATGCACACGACGAGTCCAATTCTCGTAATGTAGCCGTGACCTAACCAGCTTGTTGATTAATGCTCCGTCAGCAGATATACTCGCATGCCGTCTTGGACGATTAACTTGAGCGACTGTGAGTACACTCTGATGCACACACTAAATTATCCACTGTTACCATGAGGAACCTGATAAATGGCCGGGCTTAATTTGATTGATGTCTCTGATTGCAACGGGATCACCTGAGGAAGCCAGCGGAGATTGAAACTATAGATTAAACTAAAATGCACAGAAGTCTATTCCGATATTTTTATTATGTTTTTTTGTTATTGCAGCAAATTATACGATAGCGCTAGTGTAGTATTGTTATTTATATCTACTTAGTATTTGCCTTTAAATAAAATGAAGCTTTCGAAGGCTATGAAAGAGAGAAGTTTGCTAGCATTCGCACCGTCTTTAGAAACAAGTCTTAGATAGAATTGTACATAATGAAATTAAAAATAATAAGAAATTGAAATGAAGGATTTATATATTACCTATTAAGTTTTATAAAAAAATAAAAATATTATAAGACTCCGCATGCATCTGCTATCTACCAAGTTGACACAAGATTTACCTGTTGTTTTTATACAACTATATTAGTATACTGTATTCATCGTTTATCCTAGAACAGTTAGAGCAGTCAAACTTATAGTTCTTATAGTTCTATGCATGTTCGCAGGTTCTTAGGAATCCTGATAACATATGACCAATTTGGTAGTGGTAAAAACTCACCGTTTTGGCTTTCCTTATCTCCTCATATCACATACTTCTACATGTTCGAACCAACGGAGGATATTCTCTTTCAGACCAACTTTCTTCGTTACATCTTCATTACGAACTCGGTTTTATTTAATTACTTGGCGTTTATTTTACTTTCAACTTAAACCCAACTCCTTTCTCAATATTCCCTGCTCTCGCACACCTCTTCTTACTGCGGAGTACCTTTTATCCTTACTAAAAGTATATCTACACTCACAATATATATTTAAATTTATTCGCTTGTTACGTAATTACAAATGTTGTTGTATTATTAACGAAATGTATATGAAATAAAAGCCTTTGGAAGTGCAAGTAGCCCACGGCGCCACCCGCGCTTCCACTCGCCTTTTGGTTATGTTTGATGAGAGAGCTTGTACACCTGGCGACAATGGTCTACCCGTAAGAGGTAATCGAAGAGTCTGAGTATATCAAAAATACATATATCTACCCACGCTTCGGTTTAATCTCTTTATATGTAGAATTGTACCTAAACCAAAGAATCAATTAAAATTACAAATCTAAGGTAACGTTTGTAAGCTTTGAGTATTGCAAGGTCCATGGGGTATGAAAACACAATTTTAAAAGAATAATAATGTGAATCACTGGAAATGGCGTTTCAACCCCCGCGAGTGTAATGAAATGTGAGTTTCGATAATGGAACGACACGGCACGTGCTGCGCCGCCACGCCACCTTGTCACGTGGCTGCGAAGTTAACCTCGATTCATGTTTACATAACATACCAAATACTGAAATATATTTGTTATAATGGTGCCTTTGCGATGCATAATGAGGATCGATGAAGTGATGACCTGGATTTTTCTAAATGATTGTTTGCTATGAAACTTTCAACGACTACCTAAACGTAACTAATATCACAATGTAAAGCATGCCCGTTCCACGGCTCTTCTTTCTCGTCATGATAACGTGATGTCGGTCACACTAGAGAGTAAAGTTGTATAAAGCGCTGACAATATCCGCATCCACACGACCCTCATTCTGAATACGAGTGAAGTACAAAAAATGATGACGTTCCATAGAGTCCAACTAGAGTAAAACTTTATTTTGATCTATTTACCAAAAAGGCGTGATACCTGATGAGATATTATACCGAAATAAGAGGTTGATTATGAAGTTATTTGCCCTAAAAGTATCATACCGATGAAGCAATATGCTTGAAATGGAAATGTGCCTAAGAAACAGTTTGCCTAAAGTGGATGACTACAAAGCAAAATGCCGAACTACAAAACTTCAAAGTAGTTACAACGTAGTATAAAAAAAAGTAAAATAAAAATAATACAAATATTTAAGTTAGAATAAAAAAAATGCAATATAATAAAAAAATATATATACTTATTATGAAATTATACACTTCAGTATTCGACTACGACAAGTAACTGCGACTTGCCATTTCACAAGTACTTAAATCTTGTGAGTTTTCGTGATCCATCAGTACGGGCACATCGTTTCTACGAGTACTAAAACTAATCGTCGATGGCGACATTACATTTAAATGGTTACCGAAACCAAACAAATAATAAACGTTTGTAAGAATCGTGTGTAAGTTGGTAAGATAACGATTACAAGGCAAATTAAATAGTTATATTAAAATTACAGTTAGATATGTAAGGACCGAGTCACGCCTGTCTGACCCGCAAGGGACTTGGCATGTAGATATAGATAGATAGTTAGGTAATATTCAGTTGCTTGCATTCAATATAGGCAAAAAGACGTTGCCTACCCTATCAATTCGATAAATACCATCCAATGTTTCTTAATTCTTAAACATAGTTTTTAACTAATATTTCGTATCAAAAACAAAAAATTAAAAACAGCTCCATCTATCGGTATCGGTGCAAGTTATTAAAATAGATTCATTAATACCCGCTACATCGATGTGCTACACTAGCGCCGCAATGGGAGGATTAACGTCAGAGACACAAACTATTTCTGTCTAAATTTACATATGTGTGCCGCGTTGGTAATACGAATAGAGTAGTGTGCATTCCTGTAAATACATTGCTCACAATAACACAAATAACGCACACAATCGCATAGTTTAGACATTGTCTTTTCAACCGAGCCATGACGTAAATTACTGAAGTGTCGCGAACATTGCTACGTAACTATATTAAAGATTAGTTTGCTCCATATAATTAGAGTGACAGAAAGTGCCATTTCTTTTTGTCGTATAAAATTGATGTTACATTTTATTTTGTTCTTAAACTGGGCCACCATTGTTTGTTTATTCAAGTTGTTCATATGGTGTGTGTGTAGGGAAAATAAAAAATGATGCGTTTTCTAAACTATCTTTCGGTGAAAAAAAAACAAGTTATTGAGAAAGGCCGCTGTACACCGGATTTGAAATTAATACAAACTAAAGGCAAAGTTAATCGTAAGTTTAATACAAAACCGAAAGGCCGCTTCAAATGTCCGCAAATTGATATGTATATAAAATCAATCAATCTATAGATATTTGAGGTGGCTAACCAATCACATATATCATTATTTCCACAAGACTGGGTAACCAAAATCAACATGCTGTATTTTTTGGTAAGTTAATAGCTTTGAAAAAAATCTGCCTATCCTGTCAACAATCTCTGTGCACGCCACTGGTAATATTATTACACGGATACAGATATTTTTTATTTTTAAAATAGGATATGAGTAGTATTTCTTAAAATATATATAAATAAAAAAAAAATAATAAACTTAAAAAAAATACTACTCAGGATATGAGTAGTACTTCTTTTAAGTTTATTTCTAAATAAAATAGGCTGTAATAACTTGGGTGGGACATTGTTTTATTGCAATAGAATTGGGTAACAATAACAAAATAGGTCTGTAACATTCTCATTCTATTGATGTTTTTTTGGTTTCGGCAACTACTTACTTTACATTCAACATAGGTACATGTTGTATCTTACTATTTCTCAGTAAGCATGTATTTTATACGAACGCTTTATTGCTCGCATTTAAAGCATACTACTTCTCTACTAGACTACTATGCCAATCCTAATTCATTCCACTGCAGGTACATGGATCTTAATGTGGCATAATGCCTGCGTGTTGGTTAGAACGACACGTACAACGACGGTAACGAGTTTTTACTACTTCGCAGTCATGTATTTTTTTTTATACTATGTCGGGAGGCGTACAAGCATACTATCAGCGTTAATATGCTTGCGATATATTAAATATCACTCGCGCGATGCCTCCTCTGCTGCTTACACAGCAACTGCTTGGGAGCTTACTGGTGACCTCACTCACACGCAGGAATACAAATACCCTCAAGGGAGTTGTTATTTTGGCTAGGGTTTTCTGTGAGGTGAAGGTGGACCCCAGACGGGCTGCTTTGATCCTCCCTACCTCTCTTAAAACATCCAGACCAAGACAAACAGACATGTTCATGCACACATGTCTGCCTTGTGTGGGAATCGAACCCACGAGCGTTGGTGTCAAAGTCGCGTCATTCGCGACTGAGCCACCGAGCTCGTCGAAAATGTATTTCAGATAAACTGTTTTACAGGCCATTTGAATTTAAGAAAACTGTTTCTGCTTTTTAGTTAATTTTGCAAATCAGGCATACAGCTTCATCGGCATCTTACGTTTAGTGTTGATAGCTCCTAAATAATCTCTTGATCAACCATAATGCTCCATTAGCATTTTATCATCTCTGTTAATATCTCGCTCTTTTGGTTAACAGATCAAAAGGGGTAAAAGTACTATCCATTGGTATTTCTACTTGTAAATGAAACAGTTTAGTTGCAAAATATTATTTAGTTATTAAATTGTTAAAGAGAGGTGTTAAAGAGAGAGAAAACCACAGCCAATTAACAACTCCCTAGAGGGTTCTTGTGTTCCTGCGAGTGAGTGGAGTTACTGGCAAGCTCTTAAAAAGTTGCTGTGTCAGCAGCAGAGTTGGCAACTCACGAGCAATAATTCACGTATTGCAAGCGTTCATAGGCTACGGTAACCGCTTTACATCAGGTGGGTCGTATACCTGTATGCCTTCCGATGACTATAAAAAAATCTCTTTCAGTGCCTTAAATTATCTAAAATACCAAGCGAACAAAGCTGTTGGCAACAACGGCTTGTACGTACAGATAAACGGACTGTTTATGGGTTAAACCAATATTATTAACAAAATAATGTTTCGCAAATGACTCAACATTGTTATCAAGTTCACATAAGGTCACGGCAGATCTAGGAAAAATCAAATATGAACTGTTTATATAGAAAAATTGTGTCAAACAGCGCACACGCGCGAACTCTTGTTTACGCCTTGCGTCGGTTATCAGGCGCCACTTAGGGGTGTCTCGTTCATTATCAATAGACGAGAGACAACAACATGATAACCACAAATTAAGGTTAGGTCAATTTACTAATGATTTTCAAATAGCTAAATGATTTGTTATGGTATTCGGACGTTCAAAAAAATGAATCCGGTGTGTATTTATACATATCTTTTGATGATAAATGGATCGGGAATGTATAAAAAGTCACCTTGTGGTTTCTCATAAGGGTCGGCTCACGGGGCGCTTCTGCGTGTTATTGACTACCTTCGCAGTCGGCGTTTATGGGCGTGATAGTTGTCATTGCGTGCATTGATCACACCCCTGTAACAACCAATGAAAATTGGCTATACTTGCCACCCCAAGAGCGGCCCGCATGGAAAGTAACTAAGGTCATTCTGTTACACTCCACCTCGCGTCGGTTTACTCAATGATAACGGCCGTGATCACCTCGTAGGAAGTGTTTGTTGCGGATTACTTAGCGCCACGAGCGTTGGTGTCAAACTGCGCCACCGGCTCGTCAACTATAAATTTACAAAATAAATAATTATACTGTTACTTCATCCTTATTTTTAGCGTAATAATAGTTCAATTCGCAGGGCAGCTTGTGGTGAGCTGATGGTGCCTAACGACACCACGGGTACCCGAGTGCTCCAGAGAGTTGATCAGGGCCTTCGTCTCCGGCGTGTCTCCGTCGGTCGGAGTGGAAAGTCAAGAAGACCCGCAGGACTCGCAGCTCTGGCTTGCCTTTATTGGCCGTCTAGAGAGTAGTCGATAGAGCGTATTACTTTATCAGATGATATACTCCAGGGGTGGAAGTGTTAAAGGGCATAACGCGACGAATAACTTCAGAGAAAGCGTAGCACACCTACCACACCACACGACACTTACACCGGGGTCCATCCAGTGAGTGGCGAGCCATCGCTTGCCGGAGTAACATCAGATATGACAGTTATGGCAGGCATCCGTCCCTTTTTTGTAATAGCCCAGTATTAAACATCCCTCCAGATATCATTTCAATAGTCCAATAATCCCCGACACATTCGCAGTAGTCCCAATTTATCCCGTTATTTGTTCATGGGTATTTTGCCCCATTGATATCCCATGGAGTATGTCATAGCAGGTATAAGATATTACTTCAGATTTTTCGAAGGGACCTCTATGCGTTGGATCCATATCCCCGCACACGCCTATCAAATGACCGGGGTTAACGCCCGTGATTGAAAAGATTCAATATATATTACTTCATCCTTATCCTTAGCGCAATAATAATTAAATATATATTACGTCTTCCTTATTTTTAACGTAGTAATAATTCAGTATATATTACTTCAATTATTCTTAGCATAATAACGATTCAATATATGTTGAATCATTATTATGCTTATTTCATTCTTATTATGAGTGTTTTCCTTCCACTAGGACCGACGGGGTCCGCTACCTAAGCCGCCGCCGCTTCGGCTGAGCTGAGCTTACTGAGCTAGTAACAATTACAAATATGTGCGTAAATTCGAAAACACGAATTTAGTGGTACAATGCCAGGATTCCAACTGGGGACCAATGTCACTCATGAGCGGCGCGGTTCTTTATACACTAGACTTCATTGTATGCTATTTTCATGGCTTACATTGTGCATACTTTGGTGTTAGCAACATACCCTCAGTCGGATAAGAAACTGAATGTGACCCCTACCTATTTATAGTTCGCTTGACGACTTCCTGGCCCCTATCCTATCGCTGCTATCGGTGAAGACATTGCGCCTGTTGCTACGTGCACCGAGATACTACATGGACAACTTGACAGACGTATATAGACTTAATAATCGTGTAAACAATACATTTTGTATTTATTTTTACTTGTATAAAAGTATATTTAAATGGAATGTTACCATGATCATTGTCATTATTTATCATTTTTAAGAGATATAAATATTAAAGAAGCGAGCGTGATGCGTTAGGACCGCATCTTGTGGTGCTCGGTTCTCTTTGCTTACTGGTACAAAAGTTTATTTAAATTGAATGTTACTGTGTTTATTGACATTATTTATCATTTTTTAAGAGATAGATTTTTTTTAAGAGATAATTAATTTTAATAAAGAAGCCGGCCAAGTAGTAGTAGAAAGGTACAACGTATTCATCATTCTGCGACTGTAATGGTTTGGTGGCGGGTGTCTTATCAAGGAGTCACAAAGTTTAATTTTTGTGAAAAAGGAGTGAAGACTTCTGCCAAAGTGTATCAAGAGACTGTCTTGGATCGTGTTGTGAAACCTCTCAGCAATACACTTTTTAAAAATGTACCGTGGATTTTTCAGCAGGACTCTGCACCTTAAGGGGGTACCGGACGGTAGCGTGGACGGCCGCGACCGCCCTTGCTGGCGACCCGCCCTGGGAGTTGGTGGCGGAGGTGCTCGCCGAAGTGCATAGCTTCGTTGCTAGTAGGAGGGCACTCGGCGAGCGCCCCACGTTGGAGGAAGTGGGGCGGTGTCGCCAGCGAGGGCATTCAGAGATGATGCGGAGGTGGGGAGAGGACCTCGCAGCCGCAGTATGGAGTCCGCGTTGCGGATGCGCTGCGCCCGGTCCTGGAGGCGTGGATGCGCCGCAGGCGCAAACCCCTCACCTTCCGTATGGTGCAGGTGCTCACCGGGCATGGGTGCTTCGGTGAGTACCTGCACCGGGTCGCGAGGCGGGAGGAACAGCCGGGCTGCCACGATTGTGGCGCGGCCGAGGACACTGCCCAACACACGCTGGAGCAGTGTCCCAGATGGTCTCTGGACCTCTCGTTCCCGAGCGTGGTCCGCTCCATGCTCGGGAGTGACAGTGCCTGGCAGGCGATGGCCTCCTTCTGTGAGACGGTCATGTCCCAGAAGGAGGCCTCGGAGCGGGACAGGGAGGATGATCCCGAGGCTGTCCCGCTCCGGAGACGGCGGACGGGAGTGCGGCGTAGGCGCTACGCGCACCTATTGCCGCCTCCCTAACTTGTGGGACTAGGGGTCAGGATGGGAATCTGGCCCCATAATGGTCCCGCCGCCGGAGGGGCTGTCCCAATTTGCCGGGACGGCCCCTAGATTGAAGAAGTCCGGCCCCTTCTGAGGGGCTGGCCAGTCGCAGTGGTGTCCTGTTGCTAACAGATCCGGGGCACCACACCAACGCGGCCGATGGCATTTCGCGGGGTCGTTTAGTGGGTATACCATCGGACAGCCGACGGGGAGTCCCACACTACCACCGGAGGCCACCCAGGCACCGGTGGTGTGCGTAATGCATTTTTCCCCGCGACAAAAAAAAAAAAAAAAAGACTCTGCACCTGATCACAAGGCACGAACTACTGAAGCCTGACTCGAAACCAATGTTCCGGACTTTATAGGAGCTGAAGACTGGCTCTCGTCTAGCTCAGATCAAAACCCCTTAGACTTATGATTAGAATTATGATCAGTTTTAAAGGACATGGCCTGCTCGAAACGACGAGCCGACATTGTGACTCTTAAGAAATCTCTGGAGCAAGCAGTGGCTAAATTTCTCATGAAAACAGTGTCGCAGAGGTTAGTGCACCTTGAGCAAGAAGGGCTAGTATTTTAAAAGAAAAGAATAAAAAGGGGAAAATACCAACAAAGATTCATTAAACGAAATAATACGCAATTAGGGGTCATGGGTAAGGTCGTGGTCCCCGCTACGGTTATTCTGTAGATACTTAGCTTGCTGCCGAGTTGCAGAAGGCACGCCGTAGAAGAGGGTAGGGCGTGACGCAGCGGAAGGCTAGGCGCGACGGGCGTGACTCGGCGGTGCAGGTAGCTCTGGTGAAGGCCAGGTGTTCCGGTAGCGCAGGGCAGACATAAAATACCCGTACGGGTGAACCCAATATGTTGATATTGAGGTTTTATATTTCTATCACTGTACTGAAATAGCACTCGTATTACTTACAAAATTAACGGATAGGAGTATTGAGAATATTACATCACATATAATGTTTAGACAATTATTGCAGACAGCGTTTAGTGACCAGCGTTAGCTAAATTAGAGAAACAAAATGGCCATTCCTTCGTCATTTTGAACGACTGATTCGAACGAAATCGACTGGATCTGTGTAACAGACCGAATGATAGAATAGTCTGATTTGAGATTGTAGACAAACCGTTTTTCCAGAAGCTTCTTAGATATAAAATCTACATCGAGAATTATTCCATAACAGAATATTAGAATTATACATTTTTAATGAAATTTGATTGATTTTAATTATTACCTAATTAGTAATAGATTTAACTTGTCGTATTACGATCTCTGTGGTAGATAGCACCGATTTATAATACTCGTACAAAGTGTGCATTTTTCCGACTTGATTGCGTTAGTTGTAACGTTTTAAGATAAGATTTGTATGAATTTGGTTTGTTTACGTTCAATTATTAATTATTTTGATTAAAAAACAATTTTATTTAGGGAGCTAGGATTTTCTATGCATTAAAGATAAAGATAAAAATTCTTTATTTGCCTTTAGACCCTCACGGGCACTTAGACACGTCTTACATTTTCAATATTATATCTTATCATTATTATTTTTTTAAGTTTTCTCTTTTTTAATCTACCAGCATTTCAAATGACCATTGGTGAAGAAGAAATGCCGAAAGAAACTTGCCAATATAGGTCTTTTTTTTCTCAAATCATCTTATACATATTACAATAAATATAATGAGTGTACATATAGTGATATCAAGTGGTACAATTAAAGTTATATTAATTCATGTGCTGAATCATTTCCATACATCTCTGTCAGTTAGATATTCATCGATTCTATAATAACCCTTCTTACATAGAGTATTTTTGATGTGTCTTTTGAACATATAGTCAGGCAAGGACAGAACTGTTTCAGGTAATTTATTGTAGAATCGAATACAATTTACCACAAAAGATCTATTAGTCTTAGCAAGTCGATGTACTGGCATACGCAATCTATTCCTGCTCCTAAGATTTTCCAATATTAACATTACTGCCTTTAGATTTGACCCCATTTATGTCAACTGTTTGTATTCTATTGTTTAAGTAAGTTGCGATCATTTGTAAGTTTGTTGATAGACCGTTACAACAGTGCGTAAATCCATAGATTCGTGGTCAGACAGATTAACCTGTATCAAAGCTAAAGGTGGCCATATCGAATAGAATCATTATTTTATTATTTGCTGAGAGTTCCATAAAAATGTACATATAAGTTTCATTAAGATTACGTTACTTAAATAAAAAAATAAATGGATATTCATTTCTAACGGAACTTATGGCCGGGCTAACGGTAAAAGTCTCAAGTCAGACCGCACATGGAGTACTGCAGTCACCTTTGAGCGGGGGAGCACCTGGACACCAGCTTAGACCATGCGATTCGATTCATAGACGCTGCGAGAATTGTCGACGATTCTAAGCTTTCACACGGTACTGAACTCAAGTAAGTTTAAGGAGAGATATTGCCTCCCTTTGTGTGTTCTACCGATTGTACAACGGGTTGCGTTCTGAAGAATTGTTCAACATGGTGCCGACAGTTTCTTTTTATAACCGCACCGTCTCCACACTCCAATGGCCGCGTACTGTGCGGTTCCAAAGAAGTTTTCTTCCGAGAACTCTCAAGTTGTGGAATAAGCTCCCAGCCAAGGTTTTTCCGAGGGACTATAGCATGATGTTCTTCAAGAAAGGCGTGAAGAGGCTTTTAGAGGGTCAGCAACGCATGAGTGACACTCCTGGTGTTGCAAATGTTTATAGGCTCTGATCAGGCAGGCCGCATGCTTGTTTGCCATTTTAGTGGTATAAAAAAAGCATTAAGTACTCTGCTGCTAAACAGTATTTCTTTACTGGTGACCCCACTCATTCGCAGGAACACAATGATATTCTAGGGAGTTGTTATTTAGATGAGCTGTTTTGATGCCCTACTTCTCTTAAAACAGGGGAATCGAGCCCACAAGCGTAGATGTTAAAGCAGAGTTACTAACCACTGCGCCATCGAGCTCGTCCAAATTTCATGTATTCTGCGGTTTTAACTGTAACCTAATTGACTCATACGTTACAATCAACCACTTCCCCCGCCCCCTCGTTGTTTAGTAGTGAAAAGATAAGAAACAGAAATATGACAATCTAGATGGAAAGTGGTTACCGTAGCTTATGAACGCTATGAACAATATAAAAAGCATCGCTAGCGCTTTGCCACTACTCTCACGAACACAACAACCCTCTAGAGTCTAGAGAGTAGTTACTTGCACTTTTCTGTAAGGAGAAGGTATTTCCCCAGTCGGGCAACATTGATGCTCCCTGCCTCTCTCAAAAATTCGTTATTCTATGCGCAAGTAAGAAGACTACTCTAAAAGTTTCATGGGTTACATTCAAAAGCGTATAAATCACTGTGCCATGTCACTTCGAAGACTTGTTATCTTATTGTGATGACTATTAAATGTTTTGTAAACGACATTATCGGTATAAACAAGTTTTAAGTAATTCCGTACTCTGGACCATGAGAGGTTTATTTTTAGACCTGCACTCAGTAGCTAGGTCCATTCGTCAGGTAACTGTCATAGGAGCCAAACCTTCATTGAGCTCCCGGTGCTGGCGTTTCCTACTATGATTACGATCAGGATACATTGTGTACGTTACATATTTTCTTTATTATTTTAAATTCAGTGATATTTAATTGAAAATTTGTGCTAGTTTTAAATCTGTGTGTAGTAGAATTATTCAAGTCATCCGCAATTTCATACCGCTGTCTACCGTGAGAGTTTACGCTATTTCTAGTTAGGAAACTTCTTTGTAAGCCCTTGTTTATTCAGATATAAGAAAGGGACTAACGTTTTGAGTACTCTTTTAGTATTGTCAAAATCCTGTATAGCAGTAATTTCAGCATCCGACCAATCTCGTTCATAATCAACGAGTCCGTTAACTTTTAAATTCCGAAAATCATGCTTGGGTTTAGTAAATCGTTTAATCTTAGGACCGATTCGGCGACAATTGTCGGCTGTCGCTTTAGCCGGTAGGGTAGACTAACTTTTATGTTATGAGTCTATTAGCTAACACCAGTGTTAGATGTTTGTGAGTAGAAATACGTGGGACAGACAGACTCATTTTATTAAGGAAATAGTAGTTCATGCAAAAACATTTGATGCGAATCCTGATTGGGAATCTAAAGACAAAGACCAAATATGGATCGTAGTGAGAGATTAAGAGAATATGAAACAAATCACAGACTTTTGGGGCGTAAGTGGTAAATCATCTTTGGTGTCGAAGTTACCCTCGTCTGCACGTGGTGCATCCACCTAATCAACAAACGGGGCTTAGGTGAAAGAGAAGTAGGGCGTATCCAGGAAGGAAATAATTCACCGCCACGGGTCAGGAGGGGGGTGGGGGGCTCTCATTGACTACTTTGCGGATCAACGTCGCGGCACTTACCGACTTATTGGTTAAAATATTCTCCTATTGGTCGATAGGGTCAAATCGCTGAGATATTTGGCGCTAAAGCACAATGTTTTGTAAGCGCGAGATGCCGTTATGCACTGTCAAGTGGTTTATTGGTTTGTGGGTATATCTAGCTGCATCTAAGCATCGCGACTAAGAATGTATCTCTCACGGAAAACAGCATATAAATTAGTATTCTCTGAAGGGTGTATGTGAGTCCTTGTTTTCTGCGAGTATGCGGGTTACTAGTAAGCTCGTAAACAGTTGCTGTGTTAGTAACGGGGGTAGCAACGCACGAACGATACTTCTTGTGTTACAAGTGTTCATAGGCTATGGTAGCAATATTACACCAGGCGAGCTGTATGCTTGTTTCTCTCCCAACTCAATTGTCTAGTATCCATATGGCAGTTGTCTTTATCTGACTCACTATAGTATTTTATCGTACGTAGCAGCTAACACCTATTAGACCGGCCTAGTGCAGCCGTCTGCTAACATAACATTTATTTACAGATGATACTAAAATTAGATATTATGAAGCACAAGGGTGAGTCGTTTAAACAACATCCACGCATATACGAGTATTTGTTGTGAGTTGTTATTTTCGATTCTCTAATGCTGTAGTGTAGACACTCTTGAACTTGCCACATACGAATTTGCCAAAGCATGTTGAACTCAATCGATACCGAAAGATGAACTCTTGTAGAAGAGTTCATGGCTGCGATGCACTTATTTATTAACATTATATTTGTTTTTACTTCTATTTATGAAATATATACGGGATTTCTTTTCGGTAATCATTCAAATCTAAGTATTTGAACTATTACCGAAAAGAAATCCGTACACGAAGCAGGTAGGAAATATAATTTGCCACATATTTACGATGAGTTACATACTTTTTCACTTATTTAGGTGGATAGAGCTATACAAGCTTATGAGCCATACGTCGTAAATTGCAAGCAATATACACTAATTATCTGTAGACTTATAAATACAGTGTCGCTGTTCGACGTACTACATACATAAAAACAAAATAGTGTATGCTATAGAAGCGAGCAAAGTGTGTAAGAACCGCGTCTTATGGCGCTCGGTTTACTCTGCCTACACCACAAGGGACCTGGCGTAAAGAAACATACATACAAGATATGCAAAAAAGTCCTTGATTCTCTAAAAATTCACAATTATAATAAAATACGTAGATTGTTCAAACCCACAGCCGAGGTACTACAGCAGAATGGCAGCAAATGTTGGAGACTTCTACTAGAGAGCGGCATGTTCAATCGAAAAAAGATGGATTGAAATTTTTATGATTAGAATTGGATTCCCCCATTGTCCCCATAGATTTGACTTTACTACATATTTTTTGTTTTTTTGTTCCAGGTATATATAATCCTGATCCTATGTAGAAATTATGCATATGCTGAGGATACAATAACGTACAAAATCACGGACAAAGTGCTCACATGCAGCGGTTGGTTAGCCATATTAATAAATAAAGTCTGCGATAATGTGTTCAAAATTGTGAAGAGGGATACATCTATTCTTATGGGTATGTAATCTATATATCATGTAACTTCTACTATATATATATTTTTCTTTTCTCATGATGTATTCGTGTTGTATGTAAATTATAGTACACATATACATATAGGGAATGTGGTAGGTATCAGTTAGATCGAGGTAGTATAAGGTTATTCAAAATTTAAAATATCCGAATGTCTTCGGTTTCATATGACAAATGGTAATAAATTTTGATCCAATGTTTAAGAGATTTAAGAGGCGAACGACTTATCCGGGAATCCCATAACACCTAGGTAAAGTCTATCAACCCAAAAACAATCTAATCTGCGGTGGACTCTGCGCTACTAGCAAATGGGTCTCTATCAAAAAGGTGTAGGACGTAACTATATTCAATAAACACCGATTCTGGATGTACCTCCACCTTACAAGAGGTTCACAGCCAATGACAATTCTTTGGAAGATTGCTATGTATGTATTTATTCCTTTAAAGTAAATAAAGATAAAACCTTGTTCATATTTTTTTAATGGAATTTCCTTTGTAGACGGCAGGGACCGTGTTAACAACGGCAGGGTACGTGAGGTTGTAAAGAGGTTCTGCGGCGAACTATTAAGTTATGTATGAAGTTACTATATTAGTAATTTCTTTAAAAGGGCGTTTTGTGGAAGTGTCTATCAGTTTGCGAACGCATGACTGGCCCCTCTGGTGGCGCATGCCGTTCATAGGATACTGTTTTCCTTCAAAAGCCATGCGCCTGTTTAACATATGTCCCTATGTTTTAAAACTCCCTTTTATTGTTACAAGCGTAGATATACTGCTACATATTAAAACAGAGCGTATGTTTTGTTGTTATCGAAGAAGTATAAAAAAATAAATCGGCCAAGTGCGAGTCGGACTCGCGCACGAAGGGTTCCGTACCATTATCTATTAAAACAGCAAAAAAATCACGTTTGTTGTATGGGAGCCCCCCTTAAATATTTGTTTTATTTTAATTTAATTATTTATTCTTAAAGTGAATATATAACTAAATATTCTGTGAATATTTTAAGCGTCTACCTGTTGCCGTTATTAATATCAAGCAAAAATGAGCAAAAAAATCATGTTTGTTGTATGGGAGCCCCCTTAAATATTTATTTAATTCTTTTTTTTAGTATTTGTTGTTATAGCGGCAACAGAAATACATCATCTGTGAAAATTTCAACTGTCTATCACGGTTCAAGAGATACAGCCTGGTGACAGACGGACGGACGGACAGCGGAGCCTCAGTAATAGGGTTCCGTTTTACCCTTTGGGTACGGAACCCTAAAAATAGCTTTCTCTTCCGAGAATGGAGCATTCACATAATGATAGTTGATACGTTTCGAAACAAAAAACGTAATACCTACACCGTAAAATGTACCTCTTTATCCAGATTAGTACATTTTTTGTTCACCGTTAGTGTTCTTTTAGCGAGTGTTTCAGCTTTCAGCAAAGAGAACTTAGTACGTAACTGAAAGTTGGATATTACTTTCGTCGTGTAAGCTTAACGTCAATCCTGAAGTGTAACTTGGAACTTACCGAGTTGATTTCACTAATGGTTGTTTCAAAAGAAAATCAATCTATTTTCTAGTATTTATTTATTTATTTCCTCTTACATATAGTCTACAGCATCAATTAATAAACAGGATTAAACTACAATTAGGTGAAGTTACTTATATGACAGACTGTTAGTTAGATTTGATATTAGTAACTATTCCAGATCCCTATTTACTGCTGACAATTAGAAAAGCTTTTTCTCTTATGACAAGAGTCATTTCTAAATGGTACTATAATTAATATCATAAAATAGATATTTTTCTTATATCGAATAAAATGGTTTTCCCTCTGGGTTGCAGAGGACTGACGGCTGTCGCTCCATGTAAAAGTCAGTATCTTCGCACAAATCCTTAGGCTTAGGCAGTGGACCAAGCCAATCCTAGTGGATTAGGCAACGGGATAACGCTAAAAATAAGAAGAAGACATATTTTTCTTATACTTAATGATAATTGTTCTGGTAGTATTTAAATATACAGCAGTAAAACAGTAGTACAGTCAATCAGGGTAACTTAAGCCTTCAATATAAAATTGGCCCAAAATTTCAAATGCATATTATATATTTTTTTTTGCTATGATTTTATGTATTTCAAACTAGATTTGTAAATATCGATTCTAATATATCTTCGTAAATGCTCAGATTCTGCCAAATAATTGACATCTACCATTGTTGAGACGTCAGTTGCTTTTTTCTGTGGTGTGAATAGAGCGGTTTGTTACGAAAGCGCCAAAAAGTTGTCTGCTGTGTTGTCATTTGAATACTTAAGGAGGCAAGTGTTATTTTAAAGTGTCTCATATGTGTCTATCTATCATTTCTTTCAAAAATTATGAGAGTTAATTAGCTAATTCCCATGATATTGCCATAAATATTGAACAGGTAAATTATTACCGGTGAATAAGGGTAACTTGAGCCCGGGCCAAAGTTCAAAATTCTCAAAATATTGGGAGGAGATATATTCGATAAGTGTGAAGAAAGGGCAGAGGAAGGAGATGAAGACACATGAAGAAGAATGTGGTTTGGATATAGCACAGGAAGATTTTTTTTCTATAGAGACATACGAAGTACATGACGGTAGACTGGACCTTCAGATGATTGGCTATAATGTGGTAAAGGCCATGGCTCAGTTTTGTATAATGAATGATATAAATATCATACAAATGCTGAATGACACTAATATTCAAAGAAAGAAATGTATTTTATCATATAAGACGACTTCCTGGCCATGGAATGGAATAGAATTTTTTCAAAGTTTAACCCCATGATATGTAGGATTAAATAAAATTTTAATTATTTTGATACCTTTTTCATTATCTTGGCTATATGGTAAGTCAGTAAATAAGTTAAAAACGCATTGTTGACCAAAAAAATAAGATTGAATAAAAATTGTGTTGATTTTCCTATGGCAACAATTTATTTACCCATTTTAGTACTAATAAATGAAAACAAATGTATACATTATTATTGGCTATGGCTCTCAGCTGTAGTTTTTATGGTAAATATGCAGGCCAATGTTAGCAAAATGCTTTAAATAAAATAAAATAAGCAAAAACAACCTACAATTGGGACCTGGGCCAATCCAACCCCAACTCACAATCTAACATTGGCCCAGTGGTTAAATGGAATTTTGAAACTATTTTCCTAGAGATTATTGGTAAATGAGTAAATTTTTTGGAAGTAGGCTACATAAAGCCACCGTAATAAGTGTATCTTTTTGAGTAACATATTATTTTAAACATTGGCCTAACTTTTTATGTGCAAACTGGGCCAAAGATAGCCTGATTGACTGTATTCGATGTATAGCGTGTATTTGTAATAATGTGATTTGTTCCTTTAATTGAAAGTATGTGTACATGAGTGTGTTTTAGAGTTAATCATAATTACGAATAAGTATGTGTTGTGTTATTGTCTGGAACTTAGCAAATCTGCTTGCTCGTAATTTAACGTATATAGCCACATTTGAATCTTACATTCTGCAGTTAAATCTATTGCTAGAATAAGTATTTAATATGTCATTTATCTTATATATTATATCTTATTATACAATTAAACAGGCATACCTAGATAACAGAAATACTTTCTCGTTAACGATTTAGTAGTAAAAATGTATACAGGGTTGTGGAAGAGTAGAGTAACTAGATGGTTGGTTGAGCCTGCCTAATCAAACACGCAAGTGAAGCAACGTTGACGACAGTCAGTCTATAGATCTTCCGTGTTACTAACCCGGTGGTTCCGGTTACTGTCGATGTAATGATAGTAATTAAACTAAGTTAGTGGCTTATGGAGGGTCTGGAAATGATCCCCAATCAGCGATTGAGAGGCGGATCCGCTTTTATGGACACAGGGTGGAAACGTAAGTAAACTAAAGTGTGTCGAGCCCATAATTTTGGTATTTATAATATGTTGCGAAACTTCAGTATGATTTTAGAATCTGTGCTGGTTAAAATTTTCTAGAATTTATGGTATATTAAACATTTCCATGCATTTTTGTAATGATATACAAAGATGCATACATTTAGCTCCAATTATCAGGTGCAATTTTTTTTATACAACGGCGAAAGGCATACAAACATACGGTTTATCTGGTTGCCATAGCCTAGGAGCGCTTGCAATACAGGATGCTTGCACTTTGCAGCCTCTACTGAATACTCAGCAACCTTAGGAGCTTACTGGGAAGTCCCCTTACTCGCACGAAGATAACAACCCCTCCAGGGAGCTGTTACTTCATTGTTGTTTTCTATGAGGTGAAGATACTTCCCCGGTCGAGCTGAATTGGAGCACCCTACCTATCTTAACATTGCCTTAACATAGCCAATCTAAAGTAAAAAAATATAAAAATGTTATTAATTGGATACTTGTTATTAAATAGAAACGTTAGTTTATTTATGTTTATGTTATGTATGTATATGTATTTATGAAAATCATACTTATATATATGTATATAAAGATGCATGCCAGTTATTAGATACCAAATGTGAAGACTTAAGCTATATCGTTGCACAATATATGTTTTCACCACATACAAGGTGACTGGTAACTATTTAAACGTGTACTAATAATAATAAAAGATTTTTATTATGGGAACAAGTTAAATATAGACAAAAAGTAAAGTTGCTTCTAAAAATGTCACTTAATAAAATGTCCTTCCTTATTAAGAAAAGAAAGGACTTTTAACGGAACTTCCGGCTGTCATAGAATCTTGAATCTTTGTCAGAAGATAGATCTTATGGCACAAGTGACAAAAAATATGAAAATCATCTTTTAATAATAAAATGCACATTTTCATAACAATTGCCGCGTAATCTCGGTACTTTATATATGTATATAAAGATGGATTTTCAGGAATCCTAGACTCTGAAATATGACATTAAAATTAACCCAATAAATAAACTATTAGAAAGTTGTATTTTTTTATTTTTCCTAACCGTTACAGTTAATCTATATGGAGGCCACAGGGCACGAGTTCTACTCGCACATGCCAGGTTTTTTATATAAAAAGGGGGCATGCAATTCACGTGATGGTAGGTAATCACACTAGTGAGGCAAACAATCATAAGGCCCGCCTGTTATGTCGTTGTTATTGTATGCCTTCACACGCTGTAATAACGATTTGCAGAATATGGAGTATCGTTCGCGCTTTACAATCGAAGCAGTAAAAGTTCAGGAGCATACGTGTAGCCTCACTCACTCACAAGAACACAACAACTCCTCATGGAGTTGCCATATTTTTCCATAGTCGGGCTACTTCCTAAATTTAACTATGGCTTACCTCTATTTTAACGAAATCTCGTTTGTTTGTTGGTAGGAGTAAGGTTTGGTCTTGATTCTGAAGTTGTATACCATCTACACACGAAATTGTGAATTAAAGTACTTTAAAGCAAGCTACTAGTATCCTATGTGTTGTTGTTACAGAAAAATTGGCGCCGAAGAGTATACAGGAGCAGAAAAAAAAGCAGCGTCTACTTGCTGAGGAGCATTGGCGTCGGGTACGAAGGCAAGTGGCGTCAGAATGTTGCGATAGGCCCTGTACTCTGGGCAACATCATTATGTACTGCCCTGACGACGCCAAGTTGCTGAAAGAACATCCCGATTTGTTCGAGTAATAGTTACCTGAAATACGAGTAATAGAGTATTATTATTTATAAAAATCAAACTAATAATTGTTATACGGAGGTTTTAATGTTGCGTTTAAGCGAACCCTTCTAACCCTTCTTTGTCACACTGATGTTTATTAAACATGCCAAGTTTAAAAAGTATTAATTAGCAAGCAGAGGACATCTCTACCTTAGAGAAGATCGCAGTCTAATAACAACATGCAGGATTGTTTCTGCGAGTGAGCGAGGTTATTACTAAGTTCCTGAGGTGTTTTTATATTAGTAGCGGAGATGACAATGGGTTATCAATCTTTATATTGGAAGCGTCTATAGGAAATGATATTCAACAGTGAAAAACAATGATTATATTGAAAAACAAGTTGAAATAGTTAACTTTTCTGAACTAAAGTAATTATAATTTGGTATGAAAGGTTGTTATATCTATAAAATATCCGAGAAATTCTCACCCAAATGGCACCGCCAGCAAACGATCGCATGTGTTCACTGAAGGTTTGAAAAATGCTAATGTTCCACCAAGCGGACACTGTGAAAGATTTATTACGTTTAACGAATACAACATTTACATACGAAACAGTGAGCAGTAGAATAGCTTTAAAGAAGCAATCGAAATCGTCGCACTCACATACTCGTTAGTAGATACGAGTACATGTACTTGCTGCTTGCGATTCTAAGTGATGTTCACAAAATTTAGTTTTTTATTTTTACATGAATAAGTAAAAATAAAACACTAAATTTTGAAGCCTCTCCTCTTTCTTCTTCGCGTTACCTCGTTTCCTAATCCATTAGGATTCCCGTGGTCCGCTACCTAAGCTAAGGATTTGGCGAAGATACTGGTTTTTACATGGAGCGACTGCCATCAGACCTCCACAACCCAGAGGGAAAATCAGATCATTCTTAGATTAGGTCACACGTTTTTAGAAATATAATTTCTTGGTCGTGTGGGTCTCCTCACGATGTTTACCTTCACTGCCGAGCAAGTGATAAATATGTACGTAAATCCGAAAACACGAATTTAGTGGTACATGTCCTCGCCAGGACACGAACCGGGGACCAGGTGGTCAATAGGCCGGATTCTTATCCACAGGACTATCACTGCTGAGGGTTGCTTTTGTCATGACAATGAATAAAGCGCAAGGACAAACATTGAGAGTTTCCGGTTTACATTTAGAAAAACATTTCTTTTCTCATGAACAACTTTATGTAGCGTGTTCACGTGTCTCTAATGCCCAAAGTCTGCATATTGCTCCATAAGGAAATATAAATAAACACAGTCTGCAATTTCCTCTTTTACTCAAACCTGCCGCTTCCCATGTAGTGCTTATTAATTTTTGTTAACAAAAAAAAGCTAACATTAGCACTAGTTCGGTCAAACAGATCTATATTACTACAAATTTACGGCGAGGTTTTTATAAATTGTGCTTATAAATTTTGAAGCCTACAGTTAAAGAAAGTAAAGCGGCATAAACGAGGCTGGCAGATTCAGGTTCAAATGCTACTAACCGAAACACGTACTACTGCAACGCGTTATACCTATTTATATAATGTACAATATAAAATATCGCGGTATGCTTCTTTGGGAAAGTCGCGAAATTCCAAAAGAATTGATTAGTTTGACTTGATATAGTATATGTAATTGTGTAATAGGAGACAATTACATTATCTTGATTATCTGATTCTCAACAAAAAACTTAATACTAACATAATTATTATGTCACGTTGAAACAACTTTTACTGGTTGGTTTAATAATTTTCTTCGTTGCTCACTGATTCAAGCGTCACTCGTTCCGACAGCGTCTCAACAGGTACGTGAAAAATATTTTTGGTACAAATATGCTTGGGTGGTTTAGTAATTGCATATTAAAAAGGTGTTTTAAGTTAATAAATCTCTACTAGGAAGCCGGGTACAATGATCAATGACAGTATTAGATACAGTTAAGTTCTATTGATGTATCTGTAACCTTGCGGGGTAAGCAGAGGGGAGCCACATGATTTGGTAGACAGAGATAGTTGTAGTTTAACTTGACTCTGCTTTCTTTCTATTAAGATATTTCTTTATGTTTATGTTTTATTTATCGCGACGTGAACTTTATTACTGTGGCCATGACTCCCCTACGTACATGTAAACATTTACTGCGAGCGGGTTCAAAAGCCTTTGGATTACAGAAGATATGACACGATTCACGATGATTCACTTGAATACATATAGTTTTAACTGTATATGTATCGTCCTGTTAACTGGAATAAATTATGTTTAAATGACTGTTGCAAGGCAGGGCACTAAAGATCCAGCAACCTTTTAGAACCTAGGAATATATCCTAATCCTAACAAATATTAGAACGTGAAAGTGAGTATATTTGTTTATTATTCCTTTACGCCTTGAGTCGATCACTATGAAAATTTGTGTACATATTGTCAGGGGTACAGAGAAGGACATAGGCTACTTTTTATCCCATGAAAGTATTTCAATCCAACGGGAAAGCGAAAAAAAAAGCATAATTTTTCTACTGTGGATGGCGCTGCATGTCGCTGCAATCGCCAAATCCTAACTATAAATGTGAAAGTGCATGGAAAACCAGTTCCTGTAGAATAACTACTTTTAAATTAATTTTTGAATCTGTCAGTTAGGTTAAATAATGAAATTAAATGAAAGCTAAATATACAACCCAGTTCATTCATCGCTTAGTACGATCACAGTTCAATAGATGGCGCTAATCGAACTCTACAAGATATAAGGGATTGCAGAAGCATCATGGGATGCTTGGTGGTTTTAATAGCAGGCAATTTTCGACAAACATTGTCCGTACCAAATACTCCAGCCGATGAAATCAAAGCGTGTTTAAAATATTCAAGGTTGTGAAAACATGTAAAAACAATTGACCAGAAACATGAGGGCGCAACTGTTCAACGACATTCAGTACAACCATAATACAGAAACCCTTCTCTCAATCTCAATTTACAAAAGAATATAAAGACGACCAGTGGCTATGTGAAAGGGGCTATATCAGAACTCCGAAAAATGATACGGTAATGGACGTAGAACAGAATACTTCATACTCTGCAGAGTTTTTGAACTCTTTAGAGTAAAAATATTGTAATTTAATAAATGCGTGAAGAGGTTTTTAGAGGGTCGGCCAGGCACGAGTGACACTGCTGGTGTTGCAAATGTCCATAGGCTACGATGTCTGTTTACCATCAGGCAGGCCGTATACTTGATTGCCACCTCAGTGGTATAAAAAAAGTAATAAGGGGTGCCGTCTCATAAATTAAAATTAAAAGTTGGAGTACCGGTGAATCTCATGCCCAATATAGATGCTCCTAGACTATGCAGCGGAACCAGACTACGAGTTACTCAGCTTGGGCGGAATGTTCTCACTGCTAGAGTTTTACAGGGCGCGGCAAAGGGTGAAAGTGTGCTGATTCTCCGGATACCAATAATACCCACAGACTTACCTTTCGCATTTAAAAGGTTTGCCTCTGAGGATTCCATTTGCCATTTTCTTCTTCTTCGCGTTATCCCGTTTCCTAATCCATTGGGATTGGCGAGATCCGCTACCTAAGCCTAAGGATTTGGCGAAGACGCTGGTTTTTATATAGAGCGACTGCCGTCAGACCTCCACAACTCAGAGGGAAAACCAGATATTTCTTAGGTTAGGTCACACGACTTTCGAAATATAATTTCTTGTACGTGTGGGATTCCTCACGATGTTTTCCTTCATAGCCGATCAAGTGATAAATATATACATAAATCTGAAAACACGAATTTAGTTTACGAGCTCGGTGGCTCAGTCCTAAATGGCGCGACTTTGACACCAACGCTCGTGGGTTCGATTCCCACACAAGGCAAGCATTTGTGTGCACGAACATGTCTGTTTGTCTTGGTCTGGATGTTTTAAGAGAGGTAGGGCGCATCAAAGCAGCACATCTGGGGAAGTACGTTCACCTCACAGAAAACCGCAGCCAAATAACAACTCCCTAGAGGGTTGTTGTGTTCTTGCGTGTGAGCACGGTCACCAGTAAGCTCCCAAGCAGTTGCTGTGTAAGCAGCAGAGGTGGCATCGCGCTAGTGATACTTAATATATTACAAGCGTTAATAAGCTACGGTACCCGCTTTACATCAGGTGCGCCGTATGCTTGCATGCCTCCCGACGTAGTATAAAAAGAATAATTGTATATATTGGGTATATTTA
The DNA here is from genome assembly GCA_947507595.1 of Pyralis farinalis. Lineage (NCBI taxonomy): Eukaryota > Metazoa > Arthropoda > Insecta > Lepidoptera > Pyralidae > Pyralis > Pyralis farinalis. The sequence continues at coordinate 17,234,112 of OX382266.1, read as the reverse complement.
TTATGTAATTTTTAGACATCCTACCATTTTTGTTTTCTACATAACCAATTCTTTTTGTATGTACAATATTCTTATTGTTAGCGTTATTCCGTTTCCAATCCATTGGGATTGGCAGGGTCCGCTATCTAAGCCTAAGGATTTGGCGAAAATACTGTATTTTACATAGAGCGACTCCCATCCAACCTCCGCATCCAGAGGGAAAACCAGTCCTTTATTAGGTTAGGTCACAAGTCTTTCCAAATATAATTTCTTGGATATGGGGGTTACCTCACGATGTTTTCCTTTACCGCCGAGCTAATGATAATTACAAATTACAAACATGTATCTACATAGATCCGCAAAACACGAATTTAGTGGTACATGCCAGAATTCCAACCGGGGACGAGATTATCCTTTTATATGTACAATACTTAGTCTGGCCATAAATACTTGTGCCGATGTTTTGATACCTTTTTCACAAAAGTATGGCTCAGTCACTCCTTCATAGCTAATACCCCACCAAACCATCACTGAAGTCGGATAGCGCCCACGTTGCACTCTGTCGACTAATTGGGAAGTTTCCTTAGAGCTTTGAGCATAAATACGGTCATTTTGTTTGTTAAAATATTGCTCAATTGTAAAAAATTTCTCATCCGTAAACAAAATTTTTCTGTGACCTCCCTTTGCGTACCGCTTCAGTAGTTGTTTCGATTTTACCACCCTATTCTTTTTTAAATTATCAGTTAAGAAATGACCAGTACGTCTCTTATAGGCTGCAAGTCCTAAGTCATCTTTTAAAATACGCGACATAGTTCTAGGTGCTATCTTCATCTCCCGAGATAAAATCTTTTGCTTTCGGACAGGATTTCTTCGAATTCTTTCCCTTACTGCTTTGACGACCTTTTTCATACGAACACTACGTGGACGGCCAGATCTTTTTCTGTCACAAACAGAGGATGTCTCATTGTACCTATTAATAGCCCGGTACACAAACATTTTACTAATACCAATCGTATGGAGAGTTTTAAAAATTGCATTAGGTGCTACTTTGTGTAATGCGATAATAGCGATTTGGTTCTCTTTATCACCCCTCTCCATTTTAATATCGCAAAATATTGTACAATGAATTGGCGCCAAAATGAGAAAACTCAATGAACAATCATATAAAAAAGACAGATTCCAAATTCAAATGTAATATTTTGTTTATTTTTAATTGTAACAATATTTATAGCCAGACTAAGTATTTGGTTGAAATTAATGACAAATCATACCTACATACATCTTCAAGAATATTTGTTTAACGATTGACATCAAAAAGATCATGATCGCTTTACCTTTACCAACATTTTCGAGCACTTGAAAATAAATAAACTAACTAGTTTTTGAGATCTAACGTCATATTTACGAGCTAAACCTGACATACGTACAGGTAGAGTGCACAGTCGTGATAGCATCAGGGTTCGCGTTTGTCCTTCGAGCACGAATTTCAAAAAACAAAGAAATAAATATTGAAAAGCGATGTTATTATTTAAAACGAATTTGGTTTCTGTACGATAACTTCCATAAAGCGGGGCGAATTGAGACTGATGATTTTTGATGAGATAAAGGTGGTTGTGTCAAATTGTTACTAAATGGAGGATTGAAACTGCTGCGTTACAGTATAGTCCCGGGACTAGATTAATTATGGTGCATGACAATGTTCATAGGCAACATGATATTTTTGACAAATGGATAATTCTCGTATTGTAAGGATTGAAAAAATATTATTGTTTTATTTTTAGTTACTTGTTGACATAATTATAACGTAGCGCACACCACGATTTTTTATCGCGCGACGATAATACTGTCGCAGAAATGTAACGAATGGGTTGTTTTGTCAGTGCTCGTATATACGAGAAAAAAATCGCTGCGATTTTATAATTGTGATTTGTCACATTTGGCTGCGCACGCTCGCGACACGATTGTCAAAAAAATAAATTGCAACACATGAAGTTTTATGGCCCCGAGCGCACAATTAAAGTGTAAACCGGGTCAGTCGGCATTCCGCTCTCCATGCATAAACATGCCGGTGCCTGTTTCTCCTGTGCAGTCTGTAGATGAGACGATGGACGTAGACCATTTAATTATAGAAGTAAAACCATTGTGGTATAAACACTCCAAATCGTACTACGATCGCAATTTGAAGACAAGTTTGTGGGATGAGGTTAGTGAAAATGTTATACCAAAGTGGAAAAGGATTAAATTTTTTTAGAAGAATCGTATACAATTCGCCTTTGAATTTAAATCCATCATGTTTCCGAACGAAATTGTAGGGGATACAACATGTTTTTACTATTTTGTCACAAAACACAATTTTGACTTCTAGAGATCGATGCATGATTCGCCATTTATTTGTTAATTTTCCAAATGTGCATTCAATAATTATTCTTGCTCTTGTTAGTCAGTAATTAAGTTTGTTTAACTGACAAATTCTGTCTGGGATAAGGGCGCATGACATGTTCTGAGAGTGCAAATGCTTCATCTCCAACAAAAACAAACGGCATTTCTGACCCGTTTGTGGCATTTTGTAAACATCTTGGTTAAGGTATATTTAACTTTCTTTTTTTGTGACGCGGGGAAAAATGCGTTACGCACACCACCGGTGAAGCCTGGGTGGCCTCCGGTGGTAATGTGGGACTCCCCGTCGTCTGCCCGACGGTATACCCACTAAACAATCCCGCGAATTGCCATCGGCCGCGTTGGTGTGGTGCCCCAGATCTGTCAGCAACAGGGCACCACTGCGACTGGCCAGCCCCTCAAAAGGGGCCGGACTTCTTCTCTCTAGAAGCCATCCCGGCAAATTGGGACGGCCCCTCCGGCGGCGGGACCACTATGGGGCCAGGTTCCCATCCTGATCCCTAGTCCCACATATTAGGGAGGCGGCAACAGGTGCGCATAGCGCCTACGCCGCACTCCCGTCCGCCGTCTCCGGAGCGGGGCAGCCTCGGGATCGTCCTCCCTGTCCCGCTCCGAGGCCTCCTTCTGGGACATGACCGTCTCACAGAAGGAGGCCATCGCCTGCCAGGCACTGTCGTTCTCGAGCATGGAGCGGACTACGCTCGGGAGCGAGAGGTCCGCGCTTTCAAGCGCGGACACCAGATCGTGGCGCTGCCGAGATCACCTGGGACACTGCTCCAGCGTGTGTTGGGCAGTGTCCTCGGCCGCGCCACAATCGTGGCAGCCTGGCTGCTCCTCCCGCCTCGCGACCCGGTGCAGGTACTCACCGAAGCACCCGTGCCCGGTGAGCACCTGCACCATGCGGAAGGTGAAGGGTTTGCGCCTGCGGCGCATCCACGCCTCCAGGGTCGGGCGCAGCGCATCTGCAACGCGGACTCCATACCGCGGCTGCGCCAGGTCCTCCCATCACCTCCGTATCATCTCTGAATGCCCTCGCTGGCGACACCGCCCCACCTCCTCCAACGTGGGGCGCTCGCCGAGGCTCTTTCTTTCCGCAACAAACACGTACACCTCGGCGAGCACCTCCGCCACTAACTCCCAGGGCGGGTCGCCGGCAAGGGCGGTCGCGGCCGTCCAAGCAACCGTCCGGTACCCCCTTATCGCTCTCTGCGCTATGACCCGCTGCGCTCTGCGCAGCTGAGCCTTGTTCCGAGCGCAGAGGACGTCCGCCCATATGGGGGCACCGTACGTGGCCATACTACGGCAGATACCGGAGTACAGCCGCCTGCACGCGGCGCTGGGCCCGCCCAAATTGGGAAGGAGGCGACCCAGCGCCGCCGCAGCTCTGATGACCTTCGGTCCCAACCGCTCGAAGTGGGGGCCGAAGGTCCATCTCCCGTCAAGGGTGAGGCCCAGGTACATCATCTGGGCACTCACCCTGATCCTCTGTCCTCCTATTTGGAGGTGTGCTCCGGGGGGAAGGCCCCGTCTGCCGGTCCCGCGAAAGAGGAGGGCTTCGGTTTTCTCCAATCGGACGCGAACCCCAAGCCTCTCTATACGCTGAGCTGATCACCAGTCCTACCCCGACTTCGGCCAGCCGCGCCGCCTCCACGAAGGTCTTACCCCGGGATGTGACAAGGGTGTCATCTGCGTAACAGATGACACTTATCCCGGGGAGGAGACGGCCCCGCAGGACCCAGTCGTACGCGAGGTCCCACAGGATGGGGCCCAGAACGGACCCCTGTGGGACACCGCACCCGACGGGCTTCCTCACCATCTGGCCACTCGCGTCCTCGTAGCACACCTCCCTGTCCTCTAGGTATGCCTTCAAGAGTCTCCCCAAGTACGGATGCACCCCTAAATATTTGAGGGCCTCCAGGATGGTACTGTGGGGGAGGCTGTTGAAGGCATTGGCGATGTCCAGCGACACCGCCACCACCATGTCTCCCTCGCGCTCCGCCTCCTCCGTCACCGACTTTAGGCGCCTTATGGCGTCGACGGTCGACCGTCTGGCCCGGAACCCGAACTGGGCATCCGAGAGGCCCGGTCCCGGGCCATCCTCCAAATGCTGAGCGAGGCGGGAGGCAACAACCCTTTCCAGGGCTTTGCCCGCCTCGCTCAGCAGAACGACTGGTCGAACCGCCGACCCCGAGTCCGGGGGCCGATCTCCCTTCAACAGAAGGCAGAGCCGGCCCACCCTGAAGGGTCCCGGGCAGCACCCCGACCGCAAGCAGCAGTCAAGGAGCTCCCGGAACCTGTCTCCGAGGTATACGAGGGCTAGAGCTAGCACCCTTCCGTGCACCCCGTCCGGACCCGGCCCCCTAAGGTATATTTAACCTAATATTTTCTAATTTTTTAGCAAAATTGGTTTCTTTAAAAATTGCAGAATCACTATTACTGCCGTATGCGCTGACATCTATCATAATAAATGTATAATTCGAATCAAATGCAGCCATCAAAATAATAGAATTAAAATATTTATAGTTATAAAACTCGGAGCCTGCTCCATTTGGCTCTTCTAGACTAATGTGCTTTCCGTCCACTGCTGTTAAGCAATTAGGTTTTTTTTTCTAACACAAACTTTTCGAATTTATTAAAAATTTATTAAATTGCAAAGAATGCCTTAGAAACATTCAGCCAATCCTTTTCTTTCGGTTCAGGCATATAATGTATATGCAAACATGTCCATAGTTTTTCACGAGTATCTTCAACTATTTCACGTATTGTGGTAGCTCCTAACAAGTATTCGTAGTGAAGCGAATAGAATCTATTCCGCAATGCAATGTATATGTAAAAAAATAGGAAAAATAAGTTAAACTGATACTACTTTTATATCTTAAATTGTAAATTTATTTTACAGGAATGGATGTACGGAAAAAGTGGAAAAACTTAAAATACTTTTTCAAGAGAATTACATTCACAGAAAAACAATGTGTCTGGACAATCGGGGAAGAAAAAGGCAGGTACTATTACTTTGATCTACTCTCGTTCTTGACATCCGTTAATACTCCTAGAGACACAAGTGGCAACGTCAAACCTATGGAATAGGAAGGCAGGAAATCAAATATTCAATTAGGCGAGGAAAGTACGAGTAGCATACAGCAGGACTTGAGACGATCAACATCTTATTCTGTGTCGTGGTCAGGACTTGCAGTGACAGTTTATCAATAAATATTCACATGTCCACATGCATAGATGTGTGTCAAAAACACAACTCTGACTTTGTTGTTGGTTGGCATATCGTTATGCAAAAAAAGCTGCTGAAGCTGTGACGAATATTGGGTTAATATTTGGTATTTATTTGACTTCTTCTTCTTAGCGTTATCCCGTTTTCTAATTCACAAGGATTGGCGGAGTCCGCTACGTTACCCTAAGGATTTGGGCGAAGAAACTGCTTTTTACATGGAGCGCAGTTGCCGTGCCGAAAACCAGATCATTCTTGGGTAAGGTCGCACGTCTTTCTAAATATAATTTCATGGACGTGCGGGTTTCCTCACGATGTTTTCCTTCATCGCTGACCAAGTGACAATTACAAATATGTACATAAATCAACAAAGGGAGGTAGGGCGCATCAAAGCAGCCGGTCTGGGGAAGTACCTCCACCTCACAGAAAACAGCAGCCAAATAACAACTCCCTGAAGGGTTGTTGTGTTCCTGCGTGTGAGTGAGGTCACCAGTAAGTTCCCAAGAAGTTGCTGTGTAAGCAGCAGAGGAGGCATCGCGCGAGTGATACTTAATATATCTCAAGCGTTTCTAGACTAATGTAAACTTCATCTAAATTCGAAATTGTTTGCGCTCCTATTGCTATTATGAAGACTCTCATATTATTATTTTTTAAATATCTTGTATGAAAACACAGTGGTCAGTAATAATTTTACATTTACAAATTTTAACTTAAACCTCCAGCAATACTAAAGTGAAAACGCATCAAATTTAGTGCAGTCGATTATGTGTGATACGCGTACCAACGCACATAGATATATACAAACAAAAATTCTAAAGATAATGGTTTTTGCTGCTATTGCTCTAATGAAAACCCGCTCATACTGCCGTAAGCAGTTACCGTAGCCTATGGAAATTTGCAACACCACGGGTGTCACTCATACGTTGCCGATCCTCTGCACGCCTTGCCAATGTAAAACATATATCAAATTTTAAGTTAGATTTGAATTGACAACGAATCAAGATGAAACATGCAGCTTCAGCTCCAGCAATGCAAATCGACACCTGCAAGGAAAAACATCGTAACTCATTTTTCGTAACTTTAGAGGACAGCGTGTCAAAGATTCAAAAAATTCTTATTATGCTCTGTTAAAGCCTTATGCCTAACAGAGCATAATAAGAGTTTTATGAATCTTAGACGCCTTTTAATTTTTAATTTATAATAAGATTTATCTATTATATATACATTTATTTATTCCTCTAAAGTTACGAAAAATGAATTACGATGTTTTTCCTTGCAGGTGTCGAAATGTGAAAACCACATCTTATTTCCTGCAGTAGTTAGACAAATCAACCGATTGGTTAATACCATTAGTTGATGGTCTAAGAAGTCAACATTCTTTCACTTTCGCGCTGTACATCTTTCATCATTTTTATAACCCGATTTCATTGCCTTTTTTCTTTCTTATCCGTGTTTCTTCTTATATTAAGGCCGACACTTTTAGACTAACTCTCTTTTTCAGATCATCATTGCGAAGGCGCTATGATGCAGGTTTTGTGCAATGCTCACGTCTAGACGCCGTTTATTCTACTTTCAGGCTCACAAGTAGGCCTCAGGATTAGTACCGCGTTGTACGTAACGAGTTCTTCTACCTCCTGGTTGAGGCTTTTACTGCTTAGAAGTTTTCTCAACTCTCCATTCTATATGTTATACAAAATAAAATTCTAGACAGATTGCTCAAGTACATCGGGGCGACCGCGTGCTGTTAGAACTACAAAGGCTGTTAATGCTGTTAAAGCCAGAATTCGCTGAAACCTCATTGGGAAACACTAGGATTACGGTTGATGATGTAGTGTTGGAGCAAGTGAATGAGATTGTATATCTTGAAAGTGCTTTTCGCAGCAATGGAAGGTACACCGCTGATGTGGTGAGTGCAGGGTGATTCTAAGCCAGAAGGCACAACTCGCTGTACACAACGCGGTGCTAATCATGGCAGAGAGAGCATGAAATAGAATAAATACGGTCGAGATGAGAGCATTGCGCAAAATTTGTGGCATAACGCTTGTTGACCGCGTTCGTAATGAAGACGTGAGAGAAAGAGTTGGTCTGAATGAGAGTGTCGGTGTTAAGGTAAGAAAAGACATGCTCCGTTGGTTCGGACATGTGGAAAGAATGCGGGACGACAGAATGACGAAACAGATATACAATGCAAAAGTGGAAGGATGTAGGAGCCGAGGAAGACCGAGACTAACCTACCATGACCAAATTGGTCGTGATTTATCCGAACGTGATGTCAGGAGTCCCAGGAACCGGCGAGCGTGCATGAAAAGAGCTATGAATGTCACAGAAGCGAGTGAAGTATATAAGGATCGCGTCTTATGGCACTCGGTTCTCTCTGCCTACCCCGCAAAGGACCTGGCGTGAAGATATATATACATACTCATTGGGAAACAAAAAATTCTTGTCGCGAGAAATGAAGATTCCAGCTAGGACTTTGACGCGTATAAAAAAACAACACTAATCGTCGATATACAGGATACCCTAAATCAATCCCTGCAGTTGAAGAGAGTGGATCGACCAAAACGCCTTCTGTTCCGATACGCAGATAAAATGCACATAAATATCCTCTTTATTGATGAAAAAATATTTACGATTGAGAGCACTACAACAAGCAAAATGACATAATGTACGTACACAGTTCCAAAGAAACCGCGTAAGTAGTCGGAAAGGTATAACGTGAAAGGAAATTTATCTTGTGAGGAGGTTGCATGCAAAGGAAATACAAGTACATATAGATAGTTGAAATTTGCTACAGACATCGCCTTTATCTTGTAAACGAGTTAAGATGTAAGCCGAGTAAGGCTGGAATTACTAAAATTTTGCTCGGATGCGAGCAATCAAAGATCCAATAGTTTACAATATGTTTTAAATAAACCAGAAACTTTTGTTTTGTTACTTAAGTATATTAACTTTGTTGCCTACAGCATTTTTCTTAGCGTTAGCCGTTATCTCCGTTTGCAATTAAATGTAGCTTCACGCTATCGACTTTAGATAAAAGTTCATAACTTTTTTATTACACCAGGCATTGTTCCCATGTTGATATTGAAACGTCCGAGTGGGGCCTAAACATTCGCAATTTCGCCCGCTCTGTATTCAAGCTCCCTGAATATTCCGACTAAAATATTATGTATTTAAATGTACCAACAGGCGTCCTATCTGCAAGCATATTTGTTGCCCTGTTACATTTTATGAAGTAGGTATACCATTTGTATTTGTGTCGTTCTTTTCATTTGGTGTAAGTGAAAATAAATAATAATACAAGTACGAGTATATTTCGTATTAACATCTTTAACCCTTCGAAACCCGGGTGGTCATATATGACCGCGAAATGTATGGGAAAACGTATATAACGGGTTCTGATTGGTCACTCATTGGCAACATCTGCATATGAAGTAAACCTGGCGTATTACAATTTGATTATTTAGTACGGTCAGACGATTAATGAATATTTTAATGACGTCATGTGTCATCAAAATATTTATAAATTGTGTATTTTACGGTTCATCACAATTAACCCCAACTGAGTATATTCATGAAAGTGTAGTTACTATTGTTAAATAAGTTCACTCATTTTACAGAACAATTCCAAAAGATCACCTCAGATTTCGAATTATTTTAGCTTCATAGTATGTAAATATCCAATTGCTAATGTTTTGTTCCAAAATTAAAAAAAAGAACATGAAAACTCATGCCGGTATTCGTCCGCCTATTACGAATGGCCGGAGAACGGTATACCTACTAATTTGACACTGAGTTCGGCGCATCAAATGAGTCAAATATCTCAGAGCAAATTAGCTATTAACACTATGTTGTGATAATAGCTAATGTGAGTTCGGCACATCAAATGAGTCAAATATCTCAGAGATGGGCTGCTACTACTATACTTTCTTCAAGATAAATTTCACATTCTAGAGAAAAATATTTCTCCCTATGATCACGCAAGCGAAGCTCTACATAATCGCTAGGAAAAAATAAAACTACTACTACTAGTTAAAAAGATTATTGTAAGTCGATTGGGGTACGACGAGGAGGATTCAGTAAAAGATTAGGTCTTCGCAATCCATCTATTCTTTTTGTAGTCTGTCGAAGCAAGGCCTTCAATTTGTTTTCTTTTTTGCATATGTCTACTGCATATGAAGACAGCGATTAAAAAAAAGGTCGCCTGAAGTTGATTGAATAGTTATTTACATCAGTCTTTCATACACGACTTCCGGATTAAACCAGCCATAACCGGGATAAGCATTGCAAGCCGTCAATAAACTTATGTAATGATTGTTATAATCACGGTACTCACTCAATTAAAACTTTGTAGATTTGTTTCTTTCCATAACAAGTAATATAAGAAATTTCGTAATGATATGATCAGAAAGACCTAGGGAATGAATATTTCCCACGACCTCCGGTAAATAGCTAATTATTAAATTTTAATGATTAGCCGATTATTACATTATAATAATATGTTGAGTTTTGATATACAATTGTCACGAATTGTGTGTAAATAGATAACTACTGTGTCATATTGAGTTAGTTACCTCCCACTGCATACCATGAATGCATATATTTTGGTCATGTCTTTTACAAAAGGAAATATTTTCAATTCGTCACCTCAGAATATAGCAACACCGCCGCGCTCTTCTTCATATTCTACCCTAATACATCAATAAATACCCATTAAGTTGGACATTGGCTACGATTCCAGCTTTAATGAAATATGGTGAGGATGCGTTTGAGAAATCTGGCAATATTTTGATGGAAAATAGTTACGGAACTACTGTTCGCGATAAAGCTCCTCTTTGTTAGGTATTGGGCCATATATATGGTAAGTCTTTGGTTTGGATAGCTATCTTTATTTATATTTCATTTGGATGTTTAAGTCAATCGAGGCTAATAATCTACAGCAGTGTTTTCTTTCATTAATCGTGTTTTACATACTTATTTATTTAATTTGCATAATAAATGTCTACGGTAAAATGATTTTTTACACTTATTTAATAGAGAAATATTGTTGTTATAGCTTAGGTTTGGGCAACGGACTCCGCCAATCCTAATGGATTAGGAAACAGGATGACGCTTGGAATAAAAATAATTGATACTATAACTTTGTGAAATTATTTTTAACTAGCAGAAGCCCGGGCTTCGCACGCATGAGATTTGGGCTTTTAGTAACCTTTATTTCTCTGTAGACATGAAATTGTTTTTTTTTTTTTTTTTTTTTTTTTGACCTGACTATGTAGTTAGCCCCGAGTGGGCTGTTACTACGTCACCAGACTAGAGAGGCGGGCGTGAGGCGCCACAGCCTAGAAAAACAAAGTTAAGCGACAGCCTAAGGGCCCCCGAGAGGGGTCGGACCTCGGCTCAGGACGTCGCTGGTGAAACAAATCGAACACGCGGGTTCGTGCCTTAAGGGCCTGTCGGAGAGGAAATTGATTCTGTTAAAAAAAAAACAAAGTTCAGGGTCGTAGATGCAACAATAGAGCGATTCAATTTTCGTACGGCGCCATCTATTGACCTTTACAGAAGGCAACGTATATGTATTTTATTTATATTACATAAAAAATGCGTAGTTATTTTATGTTACAAAAAATACGTATTCTATGGAAATAATAAAAATAAAATTGCAAAGTCTCCCGAAGGGGAAGATATTTCCTCCTAATTTTAACAGTTTTTTACGCAGGAACCCTAAAAATTTACGGGATAAAAAGTACCCTATATTCTGCTCTGAACAGTCCTCTATCAACCAGTGAAAGTCCCGTTAAAATCGGTTCAGCTATTTCGAAGATTAGCCCGGACAAACGAACAGACAGACAGACAGACCAAAAAAGTTAAAAATGCGTATTTAGGCTTTGGTAACGTGAAAATAATAATATGAGCTTAAGATAAAGGCTTTATTTTGAAATCACAGACAGACACTTCAATTTTATTTATATGTATAGATTGTTGATTTAGTTTCGTACATAGGTGTAAAATAGCATATAAATTACATCTAATTATCGGTGGAACGTATTCTCTACATATATCCAGACGTTATCTTGAGACCTACATATATAAGACTTATCAGAAAATATTTCGCTGAGTCGAACGCTAATAGTGAAAGCCATTATTAATAATGAATACTGCTTGATAATTTGAGAGAACCGATCAACTAATGTATTTATAGAACTTGCTAAAAGGAGTACTAGGGGACAACACGTTACTAGACAAAGTGGGAGGGCACACATCTTTGGCATCTCTCTGGTTACTTCATCTGGCCCACACGACTTATCAAGGAAGAACAACTCCATTGAACTTACACTGTGTATTTGTGATTTTTGAGATCAGGTAAAGTATCATTTTAGCCCACGTAACAGGTATATACACGGTTTAGGAATAAACCCATACCCATAATATAACTAGTCTGGGCATAAATACTGTTACATAGGCACTTTACTTTTTTTTTCAACTATTTAATTATTTTGAATTTGGAACGCGTTTATTATGTTACAACTTGTTTCGATTTCCCGCGGGTTTACATATTTTTTTCGTATTTATTATCAATTTACAATATGGAATGGGGTGTTAAAGAAAATAGGATTGCTTTGTTGTCAGTCATATCCAAGACACTTCAAAAGCTTGGTATCAGCCGTATGTTCGCATATCGTGCTATCGAGAACTGTGTGCGTACGCACACAGTACATTGGCCGCACATTGAGTTAATTCAAAAATATATTTTTGTTTTAACTATGATGAAAAATATCATTTTGAATTACAATAGGGTTCTCCTGGGATAGATTTTGTATCGATAAAAATATAACAATTAAACTCTATTAAGGAATTTTTACTGTAGTATGTAGTCACAAATATCGGCAAATTCAAATCATGACGAATATTTTTAATAATTGTGAAATAATTTAAATTGATGGAAATTAAACTATCTACAATATTTACTTAGTCTTGCTCAATACTTACTTTTATTCCGAACAGCACGTAACCGCTTACTTGAGTAATATAATCACACTCTAAATCTATCTTAGCACTATATCAACGCGAGGTTAACTGAAATTTACATAAAATTCCACCTCCTTACATAGACCACACTGACACTAAATATTCGGGTAAGTAAACTATGACAATAATTTTAATTTTTCTGTGAAAGAAGCACTGACTAGTGAGTAACTGTGGTAACTTTTGAAATGACAAGGCGGAGTATAGCTTTGGTAGAGCTCCAATCAGCAACGTCTACAGATTATTATTGTTAGTATATAAAAAAAAACAGTTGAGAATGCGCAAGTTTGCATTGCCAGAGGAACACCTGGCTCGTCAGTTATATAACAAGTAAAAATTTACTCTCGACTGCACCTGGTCAGCATGGACGTAACATGAATAAATATTAAAAAAGATGCGATATTCCGCGCATTGCAATTACGCTTAGAGACAACGTTATGGTAACTGCTACACACCAAGTGATCGATCTGTATAAAGAACTAAACCATCATTTGAAGTTTCAGAATGAAGCTCCTAATATTCTCAAGTCTGGTGATGTTGGTATTCAACGAAGCGGCTCAAGACGTTTATTGGACTAAACGTACCTGGTGTGGTAATGCACTAGCTACAGCCAGGGTATATTTTTGTTATGGACCTGAGTATCTTAACAATACCTCCTCAACTGAAGAAGATGAGTGTATTGCTGAAGATGAGTGTTAGTTTTACTGTATGACTTCTTTGCACGGAAATAGTATTGGTAAATTTTATTGTATTCAGCGCATCCGCGCAGATGCTATGGATTCTTTATTATTCTTTATATTTATTCGTCTTCATGTGCATATTATTCGCATTAGAGTTTTGGATTGTATGTTCATCATCATTAGAGTCAAGTTCACAATATTGTCATTAGAGATAAAGTCGAAGTCAAAAATATCACGGTGACCATACGTAAACTAGGTTTTAGTGAAGTAGAGGTTAGAGGTCGCTCATATTTTTCATCGAGATTTTAGTACACATGAGATTTCCTTGAACAATCATATAAAAATGACAGATTCCAAATTCAAATGTAATATTTTGTTTTTTTTAATGTAACAGTATTTATGGCCAGACTAAGTATACTTAGTAACAGTATTTATGGCTGTCGCTTATCGCTGTGATTGCATTACACAAAGCTGGTATGGAACCAAATGCAAATTTTAAAACTCTCCATACGCTGGGTATTACTAAAATGTTTGTGTACCGGGCTATTAATAGATACAATGAGACCTCCTCTGTTTGTGACAGAAAAAGATCTGGCCGTCCACGTAGTGTTCGTACGAAAAAGGTGGTCAAAGCAGTAAGGGAAAGAATTCGAAGAAATCCTGTCCGAAAGCAAAAGGGTTTTTCTCGGGAGATGAAGATAGCACCTAGAACCACGTCGCGTATTTTAAAAAATGACTTAGGACTTGCAGCCTATAAGAGACGTACTGGTCATTTCTTAACTGATAATTAAAAAAAGAATAGGGTGTTAAAATCGAACCAACTACTGAAGCGGTACGCAAAGGGAGGTCACAGAAAAATTTTGTTTGCGGATGAGAAAATTTTTAGAATTGAGCAACATTTTAACAAACAAAATGACCGTATTTATGCTCAAAGCTCTAAGGAAGCTTCCCAATTAGTCGACAGAGTGCAACGTGGGCACTATCCGACTTCAGTGATGGTTTGGTGGGGTATTAGCTATGAAGGAGTGACTGAGCCATACTTTTGTGAAAAAGGTATCAAAACATCGGCACAAGTGAATCAAGTACCATTCTTGAGAAGGTAGTGAAGCCCCTTAACAACACCATGTTCAATAACCATGAATGGTCCTTCCAGCAAGACTCGGCGCCGGGTCATAAAGCTCGGTCTACGCAGTCTTGGTTGGAAACGAACGTTTCGGACTTCATCAGAGCTGAAGACTGGCCGTCGTCTAGTCCCGATCTTAATCCGCTGGATTATGATTTATAGTATTTGGAGTCCCTGAAACAATCCGTACGATTGGCAGTGAAGAATTTTCCCATGGAAAGAGTGCGTGCTTCTATTGATAACTGGCCTCAACGTGTCAGGACTGTGTGGCAGTCAATGGAGACCACTTCGCATAAGCTTTTTATATTTTAAATTGTTTTATATTTATGTATTAAACTAACACACTATAAAAGTAATAAATGTTATTTTCAATAGAATTTTTTATTTCTTCGTTTCAGTATTTATCGCAAGACTAGGTATGCATCGGAGCGTTGAAATTATTGTACAGTAAGGCAACGATGTACAGTGCAAAATGGTGTTATATCTCCAAAACTCTTCACTGCAGCTATAGAAGATGTCTTCAAGTTCTTGAACTGGAAAGGATACGGTATCAATATTAACGGCGAATGCATTACTCACCATTAATTTGCGGATAAATCGCACAGTGAAATCTTTGGAGGGCACTAGCGCTATGCTCGATGATCTTAATGGTAGTTCTGTTCAGGTAGATCTCAAGATGAAAATAGTCAAGGCTAAGACCATGTCGAATATCCATGTTATATCTATACCGGTCACAGTTGGGACCACTAAGCTTGAGGTTGTTGATGAATATGTCTACCTAGAACAGGTTATTTATTTAGGTCAGCCCAACTTCGACCGAGAAGCTATTAGACGAATACAACTCGGCTGGGCAGCATTCATGCACTACTACGCATATTCTCGTTGAAAATCCCTCAACGCTTGAAGGCTATATTCTCCAAACAGTGTGTGTTGCCAGTGAGGACATACGGAACTAAGACCACATGGAGAAGTTATATACGGACCGCAATGAAGTCCCCTTCAAGGTCGCTCAGCATGCTAAATGGTATGGGCTATGCTCAGGGTATCTCTGCGTAATGAAATCAGAAGTAAGATATCCGCATTAAAACTAAGGCAACTGTCGTAGCCGGAATAATAAGCCTAGTGTAAGTGGACCGATCACATTGCTCGTAGAACCGACAACCGCTAGTAAAAAAAGGTTCTTGAATAGCGTCTCCGTACTGGTACATGCAGTGTGTGAAGACTCCCCACAAGATGGACCAACACCTCAAAAGATATTTAGAGAGTCGGTGGATGCAGATGGTTTAGGACCGAGGCGAGTGGCTATCTACAGGTGGGGCGAATGTTCTGCAGTGGACGAATATTGACTAAAATTTACTTTATGAAATTACAGTATCAGCTGATCAGCAAACGTAGTTGCGACGAAAGTGGGTAATGTTACAACGATATTTCATAAAAAACGACCAGACTGCGAAAGATTACACACCTTACAGAAAATTTTGTGATGATGACCATCACAAAATTTTCTAAATGTTTGTTGTGTGTGAGAAAATAAGGGGGAGGGTAAGGTATAAGAAAGCTGGTAAAAAGAAGAGTGGATACTCTTTGTGTTCTGTTTTCACTAACAGTACCTGGGCAACTGAGTTTCGCTCGGCGTTTTCTTATATTTTTTGGGGTAAGACACCTATGTAGATAAAAAGATAAACCTTATCTATATAAAAAAATTGACCCAAATCTCGAGAGCCGTTTCTGTGACACATGAAATATATTTATATAAGAATTGC
The DNA here is from genome assembly GCA_947507595.1 of Pyralis farinalis. Classification (NCBI taxonomy): domain Eukaryota; kingdom Metazoa; phylum Arthropoda; class Insecta; order Lepidoptera; family Pyralidae; genus Pyralis; species Pyralis farinalis. The sequence goes on along the minus strand of OX382266.1, from coordinate 17,217,927 downwards.
ACGTTTGAAGTAATAAGATATATAAATGTTTTATTACAAATTAGATACATAGGTTTATAAGTTTCAAATATGTGGTTGGATTAAGATTTATTTATTTTTTTATGTTTATAGCTGAGGAGGATGAAGACAATAATATAGAAAGAACAGGAGGGCTTTCGAACAGTCGGCAGGCGGAAAAAAGAAAAAAGCGAGGCCTAGTTGACGAATGTTGCTATCAGCCATGTACCCCTGATGTTATTCTTGAGTATTGTTAATTTAATGTGGTTTACTATGTAAATCGATATAATATATATCTTTATAAACATATTGTATATAAATCCTTTGTAAACACATTGAACGGTAGATATCAAGTGCTATTTACACGATACAAGTTTCGTGTCTATTATTCTGAATACTCAAAGGTTGTAAAATAAAATCTGTCTATATCTTCCAAGCCTTCCCTGATCCTTGCGGGGTAGGCCTCAGAATACAGAATAAACCAGAAGGAGCCTACAGCCGATAATACATGGCGTCCGCTGTGTCCAGAAACAATTCGCAATCCCCCGCACTCCTCATACTTCCCACCCGTACAGTGTTGCTAGGTTAGTGAGAGTTCGCCTCTTTTAGGGTAAATTAAAAGTGTAATACTAGTAAATAACAGCAAGCTGTGTAGGCAGAGCTGATATTTTTTAAATTTAAAAAATATTTAAATATTTTATTTTTAATTTTTTAAAAATATATGGAACCCTGTGCGACATCTAGCGACGTGTGTTGTTACTTTTTTTGTTGATGGGAGTGCAGTGCAGACTCTGCACTGCAGAGTGGCCGGCCATACATTTTCCCATATGTTTTTTTTTTTCTAATTGGAACGATTTTGGACCGTTCTTCCTCACCAACGAACATTTAAATTTCAAATTAAAGGATACAAAACTACAATATGTTAGCTATTAGTGTGTCGATTTTGGAGTTTCTCACTATTACCGTCTAAACGCTAGCTGGATGACATCAGTCTACCCCAAACGGCAATTTTGAGGGTAATGTGGCTCCGCTGGCTATCGCAGCTCTGCCAATTAATATTCCTACATTTTGTTGTACTAATAATATTGCCGTTTTGATTCTGAGGTAATCAATACATTTTTACGTTTCGACAAATGAAGAAGTCTTGCTCTTTGCTTTTATAATTTCATCAGTGGGGAACTGAAATTCCACATATAATAATTAGAATAGTTTTACACAAAACATTGTAAAAAAAACTACTATTTACACAATTTCGCATATGCAGACTATATTCCAAAAACAATAGTTAATAATATTTCAATCATTTATTTCAGGCCATATTTATATTAAAAGAGCTCAAATAATGTAAGCATAGGCTCATATCGTAAATACCTTAAAATTTAATAAATGTATTTACATATTTTATATTAATCAAACTATTTTTTAATTACTTAACATGCATTTATTATTTATTTCATCAATGTCAACTTTAGCAAAAAAAGTAGGGAAAAGAAACCTGTAAAAAGGGTGCGTCCAAGGGTCCATAGGAGGACCGATTTTGTGGAACCTCCTATTGGACCCTCTTCTGCAGCAACTCGACCTTGCGGGGGTGCACTGTCAGACCTTCGCCGATGACGTCGTGCTGATGTACGACGGCAACACTGCGCTGGATATAGAGAGACAGGCCAATGCCGCTCTCGAGCATGTGAGGGCGTGGGGTGTCAAAAACCGGTTGAAGTTTGCGCCGCATAAAACCAGCGCTATGCTGATCACGCGCAAACTACGGTATGACACCCCGCGGCTTACCATGGGCGGGATAGACATTGGCATGTCTCGGCAGATCAAACTGCTGGGGTTGACGATTGACGCGGGTCTGACGTTCAACGCGCACGTGGCTACTGTCTGTAAAAGGGCAGTGGCCATATACGGGCGCCTTGCGCGTACGGCCCGCGTCAGTTGGGGACTCAACCCTGAAGTAGTGAAGATCATATATTCAGCCGTAGTGGAACCTACGATATTGTACGCTGCCGCCGCATGGGCTCCAGCGGTCAATAAGCTGGGTATCCAGAAACAGCTCAACAGCGTACAGCGGGGCTTCGCTCAGAAGATCTGCAGAGCCTACCGCACGGTCTCCCTGAACTCCGCACTGCTGCTGGCTGGGGTGCTGCCTCTTGACCTCAGAGTGCGCGAAGTCGCCTCTTTATACGAGGCCAAGAGGGGGCTACCCCATCCGCTGCTCGGGGACAGGGAGATCGAGCGGATGGCCTCGAAGATCGAGGCCCCGCATCCCGCGGAGCTAGATAGCTTGGAGTTCGGCAGCCTGGTGGACGAGGAACAATGCAGGGCACACTCCAACTTTGCCCTGCGAATATTTACGGACGGCAGCAAGATTGAGGGCCGGGTTGGCGCCGCTGTGTCCATATGGAACGGTGACGCCGAAACCAAGGCCTTCAAGCTTGCTTTGTCGTCCTACTGTACCGTCTACCAGGCGGAACTCCTGGCTATCTGCACGGCGGCCGAGTACGCTTTGAGCTGCGATGGACCCAGTATTGGCATCTTCAGCGACTCCATGGCGGCGCTCCAGGCGGTGGCGAACGTCGAGTCCCCCCATCCCCTGGCGGTGCAAACACGGGACGCTCTTAAACTGTGCAAAAGCCAGGGTAAGAGCGTCTCGCTGTTCTGGATCAAAGCACACGCGGTGTTGGAGGGGAACGAACGTGCCGATGAACTCGCCAGGAGCGCCGCACTGGGGTTGCGGAGGCGGCCAGATTACGACCGCTGCCCTGTCTCATTCGTCAAAGGTATGATCCGTAAGGGGACCATTGACGAATGGGACAGGAGATACAAATCGGGAACAACAGCTTCGACGACGAAGCTGTTCTTCCCGAGTGCGGCGGGGACCATTGACGAATGGGACAGGAGATACAAATCGGGAACAACAGCTTCGACGACGAAGCTGTTCTTCCCGAGTGCGGCGGAGGCGTACGGTATCGTGGGCAAAATGGTGCCGTCGAGCATCACCACGCAGGTCCTCTCGGGGCATGGTGGGTTCTCCGCGTACTTGCACAGGTTCAAGTGCGCGGATGACCCATCCTGCTTCTGCGAGCCCGGCGTGGACCAGACAGTGCAGCACATATTGTTTCGGTGTCCCGCATTCTCCAAACAGAGGTACGACTTGGAGCAGGAGTTGGGAATGCGGGTCACCGAAACTACAGTCTCCGAAATAGTGATGGGGCAAAGTAGATCTAAATTTTTAAAATACTGCGTCGGTCTAGCCACGGCTGTCATAGATCGGAACAAGCAGAGTAGCTCCACCTAGGACTAATGTTGTATACCTCGGCTATACTCCGTATAGCCGATGGGACCGCGGTGGCTAGGTGGAGCTGTGAAGCTGGCTGACGCCCGTGGCTGGACTGATGCAGTATGGGGAGGGAAGTTGGAAACATATTAAGATAATTCACCGGCGTGGAATATGAAAGCGAGTGTGATGTATGAATGTGTTTATTTATAATGTACAGTGACTTTTAAAATGTGAACAAAACTATTTATATTGTGCAAAAAGTGCCTTGCCCACGGCAGGGGTGTAAGATTTTAAAAAAATCAAAAAAAAAAAAAAAAAAAAACATCCGATGAAGATATATATAAGATTCAATTATCGTTATGAAAAAATGAATATTTTTAAATTTAAAAAAATAATGGCTGACCCTTTCTTTTAAGTGTACAAAACATCTGTGTCAGAAAGAGTCACTCTAACCTAATGACAGGCTGTTATGGAATAACAGCATGTCATTAGGTTAGTAAAATAGAACATTAGGTAATTTACACGATTCATAATTCACAAAATAATTGAGTAAGATTGCGAGTAATACGCCAATCTTCTACTGAACCATGTAATAAAATGCGTAAATGAATAAGATGCGCGCTCGTGTATTATGTGGGAGAGTGATGTGTGTATGTATATGCATATAGTATTCCGTCCACATATAAATATTAGTTAGTATTTATACAAATTAGATTAAATTATTTGTTATGTATTATCTATTTAACTCGTAAATAATATAGCTTTTAAGTAAAATTATATAACGAGTTATTGTTAATATATGTATTTCCCGCGGTACATTTAAGGATACTTTCAGCTTCCTCATACTGCAGAGGTTTTAACTAAACAGTAAGTCTCTTTTTGCTTTCCCAATAGGTCTTCTTCTCCTCCTTAGCGTTATTCCGTTTCTCTAATCTAAGTTTACTCTAAGGATTTGGCGAAGATACTGATTTTTACATGAAGCGACTGCCGTCAGGCCTCCGCAACCCAGGGGGAAAACTAGATCATTCTTAGGTAAGGTCACACGTTTTTTCGAAATATAATTTTCTGGACGATGTTTTCTTTCATCATAATTACAAATATGTACATAAATTCGAAAACACGAATTTAGTGGTACATGCCAGGATTCGAATCGGGAACTGTTGCCCAATAGGTCAGTTCTTTATCCAATGGCCTATCACTGCTCTTAATAGGTATAGGCCCCAACAGGTATTGGGGTAAATTTCCAGAATTCTATTTATACAATTATATAGATACGATAACATGTACCTATAGGTAGTGATTTTGAATAAAACGACTGTATGTGTTATTGCTACTCTATCTTTTCTAATTCTCTTTTCAATGTCAGGATTGTACACCATGGTATATATAGTTTTCTGACTGTTAGTAATTCCGATATTTCATATAAATGCAGGGTTGAGAATCTACGTTATTTAAAATACATAACCTTTATTAGTGCCCGTTGAGCTCGTTCAAGTCTTAAAATTTTATTTTTACGCCGCTGTAGCCGGAGTTACGGGCAGCAGCTAGTAATAATAATTAGACCTTGTATGAGATGGGTAGCGATCGCTTCAGCGAATCGATTAGAATCTTTGCCCCAGCATATGTTCGTCGTTCGGTGTGTAAACTCAAGAAGGCCATTTAGCCTTAATTGATTGTAAAGAGAAGAGCTGTTAGCTCTACATGATCTGCGACGATACCACCATAACGTACGTAAGTTAAATTTTCACGAAGGAGCCACAAATACAAACAGCTCTGTGGATGTTGTACGCCTTAGGTAGATATTCACCTCAGGCATTAGTTATTTTGAGACTCAGTAAGGAGTCATCTCCCTCTCTCACAATATACTTTTTTAGAAATATATGCTATTGGCAGACGTTACCATGTTTGCCAATTGAACACATTTCAATTTTTAATTTCCCATACCAGAGTAAGTTATTGTAATTGCTCTAAATGATTAAAATTTTATTGACAATCTAACATTTCAAAGCCACTTGAGTTTTATACTATTTTCCTATAGGAAGGTTAGGTTTGTAAATGTTTATGTATTATCACGTATATATAAGCCTGTGTCGGTTGTTGTGTATTTGAGTGTACCCGTGGGTACGTATGCAAAATTTTGCGCTGAAAAATTTCCCGATCTATTGAAGTAAGTCGGCTGTTTTTTCACTGCGTGTGTATTTTTAGGGTTCCGTACCCAAAGGGTAAAACGAAACCCTATTACTGAGGCTCCGCTCCGTCCGTCCGTCTGTCACCAGGCTGTATCTCTTGAACCGTGATAGTTAGACAGTTGAAATTTTCACAGATGATGTATTTCTGTTGCCGCTATAACAACAAATACTAAAAAATAGAATAAAATAAATATTTAAGGGGGCTCCCATACAACAAACGTGATTTTTTTTTTTGCTGTTTTTATAGATAATGGTACGGAACCCTTCGTGCGCGAGTCCGACTCGCACTTGGCCGATTTTTACGCAAGTTCAGATCTCAACTCTGATTAGATTTGCACCTTTTTTTTTTAATTTGCATTTTTTTACCTTCACCCTATCAGTATGCACCTTGTTATGTCTTTGCAAACTGCTGTATGACTGACACTTATCGATTCGTCGTTTTTCGTATCAAGCCAATTAAGTTTACTAATTAATATAAAATATTTATTTAACTATTAAGTATTATGTATCCTTATAGTAAAAGTAAAGAAACGAAAATAGAAATACTTTATCATGTAAAAGTTACACGTTTCTTCACGCTTGTGATTTCATACATTGTGGCGAATTGTGCCCGAGCATTATTAAGTAAATATTAGGCTGCGGTTGCATTAAAATTGTAACAACACATTTTTTCTCATCTACTTGTTAATTTGACCAGCTTTAGATTATTAATAAAAAAGAAGTAGAAACAGTAGAAAATAGGAACTGAATACATGCAAATTCAAGAGCATATGTTTTGCTCTAATTTTTACTAATCATTGTGGTCAAATCTCACAATTGCGACGAACACTACTTTGATTAAAGTTGCTGCATTATTATATTTTTTAGAAACAAGTTATAATATTAAATTTAAAGGCATATCACCATGCATTAAAATGACCATAAATATTAATAAATTATGCTGTTAAAGTGCACACAAATTCACTAAATACACCAATTTGTTAGAGGACAGGTTGCAGTTGTTAGATTAAACTGTAGACGATCATAATTTGCTTTATACCAAACTGTTTTATGCTATATCCAGTGAAAATCAAAAATATTCAAACAAAAATTATAATATTACAAATAAATTTTATAAATATGTAAATAGTCTGGCCGTAAATACTGTTACTTTTCTTTTTTCAACTCTTTCTTTTGAATTTGGAATACCTTTATTAGGTTAAAAACTTTTTTCGATTTCCTGCCGTTTTACATATTTTTTATCAAATTAAGTACAATATGGAATGGGGTGTAAAGAAAATGGGATTGCTTGCACAATATTAATTATTATTTAGCAAAAACAATTACGTTTATTATTTTTCAGCACTAGTAACCTGCCTTTTGGTGATCGTCCCTCACGTGATAATTTCATTCGGTTACCTTTTTGTATCGTTTCTGTTCATCTGAATGATAATTTATCATAGCGGCCTTAGTAGGATATCAACAATAGTGTAATATATATATATATATAAATCTAGTCTATCTATACTTCACGCCAAATCCCTTGCGGGGTAGGCAGAGAGAACCGAGCGCCACATAACTCGAACCTTACACACCTCATTCGCTTCTTTAACATTAATTGCTCATCTCATGCATGCTCACCGGTTTCTAAAGCTCCTGACATCACCTTATTATGGAACACGATCAATTTGGTTCTGGTAGGTAAGTGTTGGCCTTCGTCGGCTCCTACATCCCTCCACTTTTGCGTTGTAAATCTGCTTCGTCATTCTTCTCTCTACATGCCCGAACTAACGGAGCATGCCTCTTCTTATTTTAACACCGACGCTCTCTTTCAGATCAACTCTGTTTTAAACATCATCATTCCTAACGAAGCGTTAGGAAAACTTCACTATTCCCAGTACACACTCGTCTTTCCACATCAGCGGTTTACCTTCCACCCCTGCTGAAAATGCAACCAAGATATCCAATCTCATCCACTTGTTCCAACATAAATCAACATAAATCTATTTACAATATTTGTATGGTCTACCCATACAATGTAAATAACTTTCACAATTGCTCAAAAATTAGGGTGCAATAAAGTGTGATTTAATTTAAAAATGCTCAAGTATTTGCTGCTGAAGCAATGCAATCGTATCATGTCTGTGACAGACATACATACATGACAATCCTTTGGCATACGGTTATCATTATACTTACCTATATAGTTTTTGATTATGTAGCTAAATTTGAAAACGGCAACCACCACTATGGCAGTGAACATTGAAGTTCATTGAGGAGAGATCGCAAATGTGCTTTTAAAATTAAGAAACCACTCCCATGAGAAATGCAATCACACCCTTAGCCGAACGTAGCACTATATATACATATTATATATATATATATATATATTATTATATATAATATGTGATTCAAATTAAATTCTAACCATTTACTTGATCACACCAAATCAGGCGCAAATTTATGTAAGTATTCTACAATAACAATATTTTTCCTCAATTTCTATTATATAAAGAAATGTGAAATCTTTCTTCCTTCTCAGTAACTCTTGCCAGAGAAGTAGAGTGTAGAGTTACTTTGCACTAGCGGATCAGGATGGTAGCCTTTCTTGCGCATGCATTCAGGGCCATATTCATATTTCAAATACAATTCCTAAATTTTAAGAACAAGCAATTGCACATATTTAAAAGAGCGTTTCCGTGTTAAAATAAGATGAGATATGCTCTCTTTGTTCGGCCATGGACACAGAAGGAAAGCAGGAAGAAAGAATTACGAAACACATATACAATACGAAAGTTGAAGGATATAGAAGAACTTAATCAAATTGATAACATTGATCGTGTTTTTTCAGAAGGTTCATGAGAAGAGCTATGAATGTTAAATAAGTAAGTGAGATGTGGAAGGACAGAGTCATGTGATGCTCGGTTCCCTGTGCCCACCACGTTAGGGATTTGGTATGTAGTTATTTATAGGTAGATTTGTTTAGAACTTAAATAAAAATATCACCAGTGAGGCGTCGAAGTATCGGCCGGCGTACGCGTAAGTCAAGCCAACTACATGATTCAATGAGACTGATGAAGAGCCTAGATAGCGTTCGTCATCATTGGAATGTTGAAGTGTTACTACAACGTTACTTAGGGAAAATAATACTATTTCAATCAAAATAAATTGCAATATATTTTAAAGAAAAACATGGCAAATCACTTGTATATGTTGCTATTAAAATAAATATTATTATATATATATATATTATACTTTTTTATATGATGATGAAATAATATATGATACAATGTATGGTGCACAACATAGCCTACCATAATTCACCGTGTTCACATACTTAATAATATATTATATTTAATACCTTTACTAAATAACTAAATCTAGAAGTCGTCTTATTTTTATTTACAAATTGCTTTATTTATTTTATATATTTGTTAAAATGTTATTGCGTTAATGATTATAATGAACTAGGATATCAATGGAATCAGAGCATTTCTTGATAAGAAGAGTCCATATTTTTTTTATTAAATCCTTATTTACCAGATCGTAATCCCATCAATTTAACTGCTTTTGCACTGACAATATCGTTATTTAGTACTTATGCAGTTACTTTTTCTTCATTGCGTGACGCATTCCTAAAGTATGTTCCTGAATATAAGTTTCGAAGAATTATAATTCTTTTAGAATGCATGGCGCATTTGTGCCATCTGCAAATAATTTTGGTTGACGTTAGGGAGCTGTTTACATATATGATTAGCAAATATGACTTTCGCAAAATAACGCCTGAATCTATTAACTGATAAATTTTTGATTACCTATTGATGTTTGATGATGAAAAGTTTATAAAAATCCTGGCACTTCATTGGTTTCGTTTTTGACTTATCAACGTTCTCAGTCAGACCATCTTATTCCGTACTCAGTATGTCCGCGTACTTAACACTCTCTAAATCATACGAAAATATGATGTACTGAAGTATGATTTGAAGAGTATATAATTCATGCCTGTCCTTTGTAATACGGGCTGTGCCGAGAACGGCATATACCGTCAGCAGTCCTCAAAGTTTCTGAGAAATGTGCAAAACAATTCTCGATTGGGACATTGACTGTGATAATTTTCCTATGAATAATATATTTCTTACACATTTTTCCGTTTAAATCAACTTTGTCTCCTTTAAAATCTTGAAATTGTTTTTGAATAGTGTTGGATCTATGTGTTGGTTTTGACAACGAGGTGAGTTTGTATTAGTTGCAAGGTTGTTACCTGAGTCTAGCGACTTTAACGAAACTGTAACAGTTATTCTATCTGTTGCGGAGATTTCACACAACGACGAATGTTTCCTTTTTCTGACTGTACTCTATTCTGTTAGTGGTTGGTGTGGTAATGGCTGCTGTTTATTTTAATAGATTTTATATTGATAGAAATTCCAGTTAGACTTCCGATCTCTTTTTACGATTTCAAATAGTTTCAGTGTATGATTCGTTCAGGCAGCATGACAATTTTTAAGACTCAAAGAGCATTGAACTAGATTCCTCTTTAGTGTGTCTTTCCCACATTTATTACAATTAATTGCTTTTAGCGCCATTTTTATATTAAGTAACTTTGCCCGTGATATTTGTATATCTCAAGCGCAGGCAAACAAAAGGCATTTTGTTTAGACCTGGTTGTTTTATTTATTTATACTAGACCGACTGAACCTAAACTACGTACTTCACGGCGTAACTAGGTACCTCGCGCCTTTGCGCCTCGGGCAGCTGAGGAATGTCATTGGTGTACACCGCGTATAGTACTGGGGATAAGCAGCTACCCTGTGGTACACCAACTAAAATTGGGTGGGTCTACGACTCTCCATCCTCCAGTGCTGCAGTGAAGGAGCGGTGTCTTAGGAATAACACTATTGGGCGCACTAGTTGTGGCGGTGTGCTTGTCTAGTCTAAAAGTCCAATAAAGAAGTGTTAAAACCGGTATTATTCCATTGATCGTAACATCTCACGTCTCTAACATTAGGGCGGGAAGAGTATACAATGTAGTTTAGATCCTATAGTCTATAAATGTATTTCATAGAATAATTGACGAATGATACGTAAATCTATGAAATGTTTATTAAACGGTTATTTTTTGTTTCAGAATGAAGTTCGTGATATTCTTATGTCTGGTGATTCCGGACTTCCACGCAGGGATAATAGCGAACGAATGCAAGTATCAATGTATTACATAAGCGGACGGAAATAAATTGTTCTAATACTGTACACGAGAAGCGTGTCCGTGTGTAGCAGTGATAGTTCAGGTGATAAAGAACTCACCCAATATCCGTGAATAAATTCATGTTTTTGCAAATATGTCCATAAATGTACATATTTGTAATTATTGCCCGGAGGAGAAAACTATCGCGAGGAAACCCGCACGTCCAAGATATTATATTTCGAATGACGTGTGACCTAACCTAAGAAAGGTCTGGTTATGCCTCTGGATTGTGGAGGTCTGACAGCAGTCGCTCTATGTAAAAATTTATATCTTCACCAAATCTTTGGACTTAGGTAGCGGAACCCGCCAATACTAATGGATTAGGAAACGAATAAGGCTGGGAAGAAAAAGATTTGTACTGCTATAAGTAATATATTTTACGGAGGTTTTAAATATTTGTGAACTACTTGTCGTGTGTATGTATGTATATCTTCACGCCAGGTCCCTTGCGAGGTATGCAGAGAGAACGGAGCGCCATAAGACGCGGTCCTTACACACTTCACTCGCTTCTCTAGCATTCATACTCGTACCGCTTTTCATGCACGCTTGCCAGTCCCTGGGGCTACTGACATCACCTTATGATAAAACACGGCCTATTTGGTCATGGTAAGTTAGTGTTGGTCTTTACCGACACTCTCTGTCAGACCAACTCTCTCTCTTATGTCATTATTACAAAAGGCGGTCAACAAACGTTATGCCACAAATTTTGCCCAATGCTCTCATCTCGACCGCATTTATTCTACTTTCATGCTCTCTCTGCCATACCCTGCTTTCACTTCCATAAGTGAACGTTGGGATTAGCACCGCGTTGTGAAAAGTGAGCTGTGGCTTCTGGTTTAGATCTCGGCTAAAGTTTACCCAATGTTCCATTCACGCTATTCTCTGCACTCACTCGTCTCTCCACATCGCAGCTAAAAGCGCTCCCAAGTTATACAATCTCATCCACTTGCTCCAACACTACATCATCAACTGTAATCCTAATATTCGTTCTGATTGTCTCTCTTTCAAATACCATTATCTTGGTTTTATTCGCATTCAATTGTAAGCGTTTCTTCATACAATCATCTTTCATTGTTGTAACTAGTATTTGCAGTTCGGATGGTGATTCTGCTATTAATACCGCGTCATCTGCATAAAGCAGGCAGTTAACCACTGAGTCACTGATTCGCATTCCCACATTCATATTTCTTATTCTCTGAAGACAACTGAACTGTCCAGGTACAGGATGAATAGCCGAGCACTGAGTCACCGATTCGCATTCCCACATTCATATTTCTTATTCTCTGAAGACAACTGTCCAGGTACAGGATGAATAGCCGAGCCGACATCACGTATCCCTGTCTGATACCAATGTTGATATCAAACTAGGGCAACAAGCTGCTGTCCACTTGCATACATGTTGTACAATCCTCATAAGTAGATTGCACAGCACAGCAGTTTCCATCAACACCATATCTGTACTAAATGTTCTAGAGATTCTTTCGAACGACCCTATCAAATACTTTCTCAAGGTCCACAAAACCGCAGAAAACCAGCCATATCCATAGCCAGATGCTTCTCTACAATGTTGCAGAGGGAAAAACTTGATCTGTACATCCTCTGTCGCTTCGAAATCTACCCTGTGCTTCCCAAAGCATTCCATGGGATTTCACCCTCATTCTCCTTTGATGGATTTTTCTATACACTTTAGCTGCTAATCTGACCAAACTGATGGCTAGTTGGGGCAGTCCATATGTGAACCCTTGACTTTATACAAGGGCACTATGACTGCGTTTCTCCAATTGGTCGGGAACCTACCGGTTCTCCAACATAATTTGCTCAAAAACCAGAAGTCCCTAAGGTAGGTGCCACCTAGTTTGGTCATCTCAGCTGTAACTATATTGATTCCCGCCGACTTTCCATTTTTCAAACTTCGTATCGACCATTCAATCTCATCCATTGTAATAATGTCTTCACGGTACACAGGCACTGCCGAATCACTCATAGACTCATTCACAGTACCAGCGTCATGGACATCATACATTTCTCTAAATCCACCGTTCTAACACTTTCTGAATGTTAGCAAGAATGCCACCATTTACATTTTGTCTTATCTATTCTGGATGCTGACGAACCATTTCGGGATTTCTTTACCTTCAGATGAGTTTGGAATTTGCCTCGAAGTTTTTCGTTAGCCTCTCTTCCTCATTTATAAGTAGTCTTCCACGGTTCTCTTTCACTAAAGCTTTAGTTTCGTTCTTGCATCGACGGTATATTTATTTATTCTTTTCATTCATACCATCAATCCGGTCCAACGATAATACGTAATCCAGCCATGCTTTTCTCTTTTTTTCACGGAGGATTCAACCTCCACATCCCAGCAGGTATCTCCTCTCAGTGTTCTACGTCTCTTTGCGCATCCACCATATACTTTCTTTCAGAACTTTCCAACATTCGTCTACATCAGAGTTGGAAAGACTCGCATTCGCAAGTCTTTCACTGACTAGACGTTCATACAGACTCCATACACTTTCATCTTCCAATTTTTCACTTCTTATTCTTTCATGATCTCCGAAAGGAATACGCACTTGCCAGTGCCTTTACTTTTTGAAAAGGCCCACAAACTAGCATCACCAGATTGTGGTCCGTTTCAAGTCTGGGACCTCTGAAGGCTATTATATCCAATAAACGACTTTCGGAGATGTCCATCTATCAAAATCAAATCAATCACACTTTTATGTTCATTCCGTCTCCATGTGTAAGTGTGAATATCCTTGTGATGGAAGAACGTGTTCGACATAGGGTGGCTTCATTCCATACATACGTCTAAAAGTAACTTTCCAGGATCTTATCTCCGCTCAAAGGAGCATATGCCGCAACTAAAAAGACTGGAGTAATCCCCAGTTTTATCTTAACCCAGAGAAGTCTTGGACCTGCTAAATCGTAATATTTCACACCAGCGCCAAGCGAGATAAAACGACGACACCTACGCCAGTGCTGGTTCATCCCGGACCACTGGGCCATCATGCCACCGGGCCGATTTTCGGTGTCGCTGCTCTTTTGCTTGGCCTCTGACATGGCGGCCTCCACCGCCGCATGGACCTAATCCCGCACCGATGAGGGCGGATTGGCGCGCGTCGCCTCCGGAAGATGCGCTAATCTGCGAATCCAGTCCAGTCCAGAATTGCAGTCAAAAGTGTTGGACTGGCAGGGTCACGGCGTACATGCTTCTGACATGGACCCCAAACTGCTTGTAGTTTTGGCAGAATTCTATTCAAATTATTATTATTTTGTTTAGCGTTATCGGATTACAACATAACGATGCTAGAGCTACATAATTACGATTTGCAAAAGGTCCTTCAAGAGACTATCAAGACGAATGCTACTTCAGCCAATAAATGCAAGTATCAATGTAATATTTATGCGTGTAGAAATAATGTGGATGCGTGGATGGGAAAGACACCTATGTTTTACAATTGCGGGGAACCTTAAAGAGGCAGGATCGCCGTAATTTTTGAAGGCAAGTTATACCTAACCTGCATATCTGTGGTGTATGGTCTATGTCTCCTTGATAGTCCTAATTCCGCCTATGATCCAGTAATTCTACCTTAGAAATATCGAATTATGTCTTCTCCACCGTGAAGCGTTAGCATATGAGCATGATCGATAATTTTTTTAGTTACTCTGTGATCATGTGGTAATATTAATGGGTGTTTCATGTCACAGTCGATGTTTGCATTGCATTTTTCAGACGCTCACCGACTCGCAAAAGAGCCTTTTCGTCCAAAAATAGAACTTAATTTATTTATTTTGTTATTTGTGCTAACTTGCTTTTGGGTTATCAATTTAGTAACCTACTACTGAAATTCGACGTATTGGATATCCTTGATAATCATTTATATATTATTGTATTTGTATGTTTATCACACGCTCGATCACTTTGGAGAGAAGGGAGGTTATGGCAATAGGGCAATAGGCCCTATCACCCTTTTTGGGCACTGGGTGCACACTGGTGGTCTTGCACGAAGACGGGAATACGAAACCACGAAAAGACGCGTTAGAAAAGAAAACAGCGCGTCGCGACGCGTCTGGACCACACAGCTTTAGCACCACTGCCCTACGACGCTAATATATAGGCAAATACTCACTGAAAGTGACGTTATTAAATATTCAGAAACTAATTGCATTTATAGGAGTAATGAAATGTCAAATGAGTAAATATATCGATTATAACAAGTCTGGCCATAAATACTATTACATAGAAATTCCCTTTTTTTCAACTCTTTAGTTATTTTAAATTTGGAACGCGTTTATTATATTAAAATTTCTTACGATTTTTTTTCGAGTTTATTATTAAGTTACAATATGAAAGGGGATGTTAAAGAAAATAAGATTGCAGTGATTGCCTTGCACAAAGTGGGTATCGAGCCGTCGGTCATATTCAAGACAGTTCAAAAGCTTGGTATCAGCCGTATGTTGGTATATCGTACTATCGACAGATATATCAACACTTTCTCGAAGACCGTAGAAGATCGGGGCAACCGCGTGCTGTTAGAACTACAAAGGCAGTTAAAGCCAGAATTCGCCGAAACCCCATTAGGAAACAAAAATCTTATCACGAGAAATGTAGATTCCCATTAGGATTTTGTCGCGTATGATAAAACAAGACCTGAAGCTTGGCGCTTATCGGCGATATACAGGAACTGTCCTAAATCAATTCCAAACAAAGTAGAAGAGAGTGGATCGATCAAAACGCCTTCTGTCCCGATACGCAGGTGAAAAGCACAGATATCCTCTTTACTGATGAAAAAAATTTCACGATTGAAGAGCACTACAACAAGCAAAATGACAAAGAAACCGCCCAAGTGATCGGAAAGGTACAACGTGGTCATCACCCTGCGTCTATAACGGTTTGGTGGGGATTATCTTATCAAGTAGTCACAAAGCTCTATTTTTGTGAAAAAGGAGTGAAGACTTCAGCCAAAGTGCATAAAGGACTATCTTGGACCCTGTTGTGAAACCTCTCAGCAATACACTTTTTAAATATGTATCGTGGCGTTTCCAGAAGGACTCTACACCTATGCACATACTATAGTGAAAATAATTGTCAATTTTTATCAGCGAGATTATTATGTAGGATTATTTACACATTACATGGTTCCTGTTTCCTTTTTCCAGTTTTCAATGTTTTAAGATTATGTTCTAAATTATTTACAAAAGATAACAATTTTTATAAATGTATAAGAGCAATAAATGATAATATTGAGTCCAAGTAGAAGTAAAATATCAAGAAAATTTACAATTTAAAGAGTACCTAAAAAGAATTATTTAATCCCGGATCCATCTTCAAATCCGAGGAGTTTGGATGCGGTGTTCCATTTGTGGCGAGTACCACGGATACACATGCTGGTAGCTCTTATGGTGGAAATGCAGATACGAGTTCGTAACCAACCTGTCACAACGCTATAATGTCGGTGCCATCGGTCAGCTAAAGTTTCTGCAAGGTTTTTCATGAAAGATGACATTTGGGGAGCAAACACTCCATCAACAAAAGTTACGAGTGGAGTGAATGTGGCATGTCGAGTCTCACATAGATCTAAGTATTTTCTTTTCTTTTCGTCTTCTGCCGATCGGAGAACACTGGTGACGGGGCGTGATAGGTAAGAGGGAGCGTCAGTGTTAACGACACGTATATCAAACAACGCCTCCCTCTGCGCATCCCACACCCCACGACAGGCCAGGTCTGCACGCAGTCCGCAGTCTCTTTCCGAAATGATGGGCTCTTTGACTACATTACCCCAGGCAGGTTCGCAGAGTTCGCAGAAAAGGTCTCTTATTTCATTATGTCGTCTCGTTATGAGGCCACCAGTTTTGCAGCAGAGAGCATGGTCAATATTGAAATTTCTGTTTCCACATCCATCGCATGAATGTGGCATGGAGATGGGCTTTCGGTTATATCGAATTGTGAGTCCATCTCTGAATTCAAGTGGAATTAGGTCGAAGTGGTCTTTCTTTGTTGGTATGGTGGATAACCAAGTAGAATTTTTTACTTTCATTTTGCATACAATTGATCTCTCAATTGCTCTCCTGGTTTAGTTTAAGTTTAGTTTGGTTTAGTTTTAGTTTAAGTTGTATCCAATAGGTTATTCTCATATTTATCTTTCAGTTTATGTCCTTCCCTTTTCGCTTCTTTAAGAGATAAATGATGTCGGTCTAGGTCGATTTGTGAGCCATTTAATAACGAGTCAATAAGTATTTTGTTTCCAATTTTGGAGGTCATAAAATGTACATTTTTTGTATTATACGGATCAGAGATTGATAATCCACCTTTATATACCGGTAGTGAGAAGAGGTCGGCTTCAGCTGCTGAAACGTCGCCTCCGAATAATGTTGGTAGAAAGATAGTTTGGATTGTTTTTGTCAAATCTCCGAAGTGGATTTAAAGCGAAGCGAGTGCTGGATCGTACTCCGGTGTGGTTAGGCGGTGAAAGTAAAAATCACCAAATTTACAGCACCACAGTTTATTAATGCGCACTGGTGTAGTGCATGTAGTAAGTACAAGTTCGCCCAAGAGGAATACAGAAGGTTAAAAGATGAGTTACACAGTTAAAAATAAATCAACTTGTAACAACGTAAAAATGAAAACAATATTATGCGCGCAAGCGACATGCAATCAGCTTTAGAGTATGTAGCAGACTGTGGCCGACGCCCGCGCCGGTGCGCGCCGCGGCTGGCGGGCGGCGCTCGCGCCGATGATGCGCGTGCGCACCGCGGCCGCTGCAACGGTTAGTAAGCGCGCGGCGTGGGTAATATGCTACACATTATTTTACATATATATAAAAGGCGTTCGCATGTCCGTTTCAACATACAATATATATATATATATATATATATATATATATTATCATTACATTATTCAACATACAATATATATGTTTTATTATATTTATTATGTGACGGTGTGCCACAGATTTCAGAATTCTCGCAAACTCTTAGTAGGTAAAGTCAATCCATTGAAACTGTATAGACTTGGTTAGGGCTGCATATGCAGCTTGCGGTGATTCTTCGCAGATTCCTGTAAGTGTTTCTATAGTTTTTACCCATTGAGCGACTTTGTTTTTTACAAATTCATCCTTTTTTTCGTCAATCGTTACTGGTGCCAGATTTCTCGGCGGCTACCGCCGATAAATCGGGCACCAGTAACGATTGAGAGACCTGTTTGTTTAAATAAATGTTCTGCGCTGTTCATGTCTTCTTTTGCAACTATTAAAAAAGATTTTTTTCCTTGCGGAAAATATCCGAAAGAAGGACCAACTTTGCATAACTTATCCCACCATATTCTCAGGTTGGGAATTGTGCCTTGAACTGAAGAGTCATTAGCATACCAACATTGAGTTGTGTCTTTACATGTGTTGAGGAGTTTTATTAAAGGTAAGGTAGCAAGGGCATAAAGCGGCATAGCTAATGGATCACCTTGTGTTACACCTTCTTTGCTATATAATCTATGTTTTGAATCACGAATAACTAATTCAGCATGACCTCTATATGTATTGTATAAAAAGCGGGCGCAGTGTGGCCAGTGTATTCTTGCTTGCCATAGGGCTAATTGTCTATTAATAGTGTTAAATGCATTATTAGCATCGACTAGTAACATTCCCCAGTTCGATTTCAGTTTACATTTTTCTTGAAAGAGTTGATTCATGGCATGTACTGCACCTTCAATGCCACTGCTTAGTCCACTGCAGAGTTGGAGATGTCCACAGGCTTCGGTTACTTCGAAGCCAGAAACTTCGATCATACATTTAGATAGAATTCTTCTTAGGCATTCACCAACTCCAATTGGTCTGACTCCCGGGCATTTATCTAAGGCTACAAGGCGACTTGACGCTTGTATTTTCTCCCATGGAAAAAATTGATTGTTAAGTTTCATAGCAAGTTGTGCTACGGCATCCCGTAATAACTCGCTTGCATTACCAAAACGTAACAAGTAGTCTTTCCAGTGTTCAGATGTAACTCCAGAAGGGCCACCTCCTCCATGGAGTTTTCTAGCAACTATTTCAACATGTTCATTGGTAATATCAACATCAAGTAATGGAGGCAATCCATCCAAGTCATTTGGTACAGTAAATAGTGCAGGATCAGGATTATTTGGTGGTGGGTGTTTATCCAATAATGATTCAAAAACAGTTTTACCTGTGGAATCAATTACATCATCTGCGCAAAGAATTTTGCTATTATCTTTCGTCAGTAACCAATTTACAGATTCTCGTAATTTTCCTTGGTGAATTAGTCGTGTGAATATCTTGGCATCATTTGTATTTCCATGTTTTTTATATTTTTTACGAAGCGATTTATCTGATCTAATTGATTCAGTTATCAATATGTCATATTGTTGACCAGTCCATAAAGTGAGGCGACGATCTATTAGTCTGCGGATATCTTTCACTTTGTTAATGTTTTCGCTTCTTTGTAAAATAACGGTAACGAATATGAGCATACGTTCAGAAGGAAATTCAGATTTTATGAGTAGTTTTAATTCATCCGTAAGTGTATATACAAACTTCTTGCCAACTGTACCAGAGGGCAGATCATATAGTTTACCATGAAGTAAGCATATTTGGTCCCAACGCTTTTGCCAGATGTTTGATTTTGACCCTGGCGCATTTTGAAATGGATAGCCAAAAGCATTATCTAGTGAGCTTGTTTGAGGGTTATGTACAGAGTCTATTGGGGCTGACCTGGAAGTATTCTGGTGAGCAGCATGTATATGACGTTTTATTCCGTTTCTTTTAAATAGTTTTTGGCATATTGAAGACTGTATTAAATTTTGAGTCAGTGAGATGTTCTGGGAGTTGTTGACATCCATTTTTTCATTTCACATATTTACTTCTCAAACAGGAATTTATTTTTTTGTAGGTTTGTTAATTAACACTGGACTTTAATATATTTACACAGGAATTAAATAAATAAGACTTCCAAAAGTAAAAGTTAATTTCAAAATAAAATATTTAGTTATTTTGTCGGCTGTCACAATTGGCATCCAGAGAGAAACTTTTGAAATTTAAATTATTATTTATTATTATTCTAAATTATTTACTACTACCCGTGGTTCTATAAATAAAATCACCTGAATCTATTATCTGTTTATTTAATGGTTATTTATAGTGTAAAAAGGACAAAAGTTCGTAATAATCTTAATGTTCTTACGTGTAGCAATAATAGCAATGCCGGACATCAACACAGCGACCGAAAAAGATATGGACTATTGTATCAAAGAGATGACTAAACTGATGTTCTTGATGTGTAATACAACTGACTCTCAAAATAATACCATCAAGAGAAGGGCTTCCTCAACGAATGATTGCAAGTATCCATATTATAATTTATTATTACTTATGCGTACGGAAATAATATTATTTTACGGTACGCCGCGTACCGTGTGTCCGCGTGAATGGGAACGACATGTTAGATATGCATTCGCAGGGAGCTTTGGGATGTTAATGGTTTGCCATCATCTTTGAACACAAGTTCGACTTCATGTGCACATCTATGGCATAAAAATGGTAGAACTTAGCGATAATAATAATATTTTTTTTTTATTTTCCTTCATTACATAGGTACTTAATTTTATAATATTTACATTATTAAGTGCCATGACTTTGTAGACCCATGTAGTGAGTGGCTGGTGCCTGAAGTAGGTTCATAGAAAACCTGAATTACAGGTCACCAGGCCCTCCCCGTATAGGACACAGTGGTGCTAGGCATCTGACTTAAGTACTATATTAATGTGAAAAGGAAACTATTACTAGGTAATTTTGTGTTAATGTGTGTGATTTGATTAACAGCAAAAAGAAAACAAATAAAGTTGTAACAATACTATAAGCGATCGAACGAAATAGAGGATAGGTGCTTGGAGTGTGGGCCGAGTGGAATATTGTAGTTGAAGATTTATGTATGTGTGCGTGTGTGTTTTGAATGACCACGAGTATTATACGTGAGCTTATGTATGAGGGATATAGAAGTAGAAATGAAGTTATTATGTCTGAAGCTAGTACACTATGTTAACTTCCATGGGACAGTAAACTAGTCGGGTCAGAAGGGAATATATATGAGTCTTAATATTAAGGATGAAATATTGTTGATAAGTGTGTAATTGTGGATGAGTATGATAGTGTTGCGGATAATTAGCTGTGGCTCTGTTGGTAAGGTTGATTTGTTGATTACTTTATTTCTGTGGACTTAATGTGTCTTCCGTTTGTTGATAATCTAATGACTGAGATAATATAGATATATAGATTTGCTGTGAAATTTGGTAAAAGAATAAAAAATTAGCAGTTTATTTAATTTGTTGTAGAGGAAACTACCCAAAAAGCAGAAAAAGTTGTGGGCGGTAGCTGTATTAAAGGGACGTTCTTGGTGACACACTGTACCTTTTCTCCGTTTATCTTTGACTAAGCTTGGGTCGTACAATAGCTGGGTGTGTTTTTGAGAACAGTGTGTAATTTGAAAGTCTGTCGTACTGTGAGGATATTCCACTTTGCATACAGCTCCGCCGTGGGAAATCTGATTGGGAGTCTCGCAGCTATCTTCAGAATTACTCGCTGCGCCTTTTCAGCCTCCATGAGATGAGATTTCGCACAACCACCCCATGTAGTGATACAGTAGTTAATAAGTGATTGAGTTAGGGCGTTGTACACTAACTTTATTACACGTTGGTTGGCTATGTGTCTTATGGTTTTAAAAATATATATAAGTTTACGCAACCTAGCAACAAGGGACTCAATGTGAGGCTTGAATGTAAGAGTCTAGGCAATGGTAATACCTAGGTATTTAATGCTGCGATACTGAATAAATAGCTCCACGACTGGTGACATCCCCAGTGTTAAAGTTTATGTTACAGAAGATTACAGTCACAAATATTTATAGAAACCATTGCCTCCAGGTTTATGTTCCGGCGAATTAGCGACGTCAACAGGAGGTCAAGGAGTTGCTGCAGCAGCGGTAGCCAATTAATATTTAATTCCCCTATATTACACCTTCACTCTACACAAAAAGAACATGCTTTAGTATTTTTTCTCCTTACATAAGAATACAACTATTTTGCATATTTGTTAATAGTTATATGCATATCGTCAATTTCGATCGCGTCTTACGCTTTCACTTTGGAGGTCCGCTTTCCGGCTAATACTCCTCCATTTCGAGCGGTTTTCGGCATCCCTTTTAGTGAGACAATTGGCGCGTTGTCATTCCTCACGTCGTTAAGCTTGTATTTCTTGGGCCTACCATTTCTACCAGGACCCGGCGGAGGTGGCAGACATTTCTTATAGACGAAATATGCCGATTTTCGTAAGACGTTGCCGTACCAACGTAGGCGACGTACCCTCTTTCAGAGTGCGATACCCGATCCTCGATGAACAGGCCTACTCGGCGACTGGTGAAATAGTCCGCTAGCATCTTGTACATGTTATCCGAACAGCCCCCTCTTTGCTTAGTGCCACGGCCTCCAGGCGTTATCGAACGTACTGAATATACCCAAGACTACTAAATGAACAGACGTACATAATTAATCCTTTTCCATGCTCATAATTTCCTGTAGTGCCGTGACGGTTAACTTACCAGGAGAAAACGTGCTGGCGATTGAAGATCCCGGAAGCCATCTGCGGGGCGCGCCGTAACATGACACGTTCCATGATTTTACTAAAGATTGGGAGGTGTGTAACCGGGCGGTCTACCTTTGGCTTACTAAGTGGTTTATTGTTCCATTTAAGGAGAACCACGATTGGGGAAAATTCTCTCAGCCATGCACAATGTGACTACCGGAAAGAACTCCCTAGGCGCCGCGCTCCATACGTGCTTAAGAATCATTGAACTGATACCATCGAGTCCCGTAGCAGTATTAGGCAACGCCTATATTATTTATTTATTGCACATGTCAGTACATAGTAGGTAGTTATTGCAAGTTTACATACAGGTGTTATTGTTACACGAACATGGACCCTGGTAGGGCATTGTAATGAAGGTGTTTAATAGAAGTAGGGCACATCAAAGCAGTCTGGGGAAGTACCTCCACTTAACAGAAAACCGCAGCCAAATAACAACTTCCTAGAGGGTTGTTGTTTTTCTGCTTGTGAGCGAGGTCACCAGTAAGCTCCCAAGGAGTTACTGTGTTAGTAGCAGAGGTGGAATCGCGCCAGTGATACTTAGTTCTATTGCAAGCGTTCATAAACTACGGTAACCGTTAGTACATCAGGTGGGCCGTATTCTTGTATATCTCCCGACGTTATAAAAAAAAGTAGGTACAGTAAACACGACTGTAACTACTATCTACGATGTAGTTAACAATTGTGTTTGGTTATTTACATAAGTATTTCTTTTCCCACAGTTTAGATACATTCATAGAGACTTTTATCATTCACGTACTGAGCAACGAAGTAATAGCATTTTTGTAGTAATAATTGTTTAATTTATTTTTGAATAAATGTGTTTTTTGTTAATTTTTGATACAATTCAGCATATTAAGCTGGGTGTTTTCGGCCAAACTGGCTGGTTCAAGAATATATATGTACAGTTAAGTTATTATTTTGAATTTGGAGAAATATAATCTACAGCTATGATGTTGGTGAATGTTTGTTATTACTCGTAGGCACTTGGAATCCAGAAGTCAGGTGGTTGAAGTGAAAAAAAACGATGGTACATCGGCTAGGTCAGCGTGCAACTCAGTCCGCAGGTGGGTCCCACAGGGCTCCATAATAGGTCCGTTACTCTTCATTATATACACAGCTGATACAACATTGGCGATTCCATTTAAATGCAGACGATCTCCAGATTTATTCACTTGAATCGTCATGATATCGTACTGTCAGAACTGTAAAAAAGTTGAATGAGAATCTAAGCCGTATCTGCATCTGGTCCAAAAACAATTGTCTGATATTGATTCCAAGTAAAACCAAATACTTAATACTTGGCTCAAAGCATCAAATCACTAACATATTCACAATCCAAGAGTACGGCTTGCAGATCAGCCGATGAACATGTTGCTGAGGCACGTAACCTTGATCTCATTATGGATGCACATTTACGTTATGAAAATCATATACTTTAAGCAGTGCAAAACTGTTTCTATAGATTGAAAGTGATGTACAAGTTTCATCCTTACCAAAGTACTGATTTGAGAATAAGACTGTGCGATTCATTAATCCTTTCAAAGCTCAACTATGCGGACACGGTGTATGGGCCTTGTCTTCTGGCCAGAATTGAAAGGTCTACCCACCGTATTATGAACGTCAGTGCTCGTTTCTGCTTCTCCGTTATACCCCGCAGCCACATAACACTATATTTTAACAATTCTAACATAGTAAAAATGGAATCGCGCAGATATCTTCATCTTGCCAGCCTCCTATATGGTGTGGTCAACACCCGTCAGCCAGATTATCGATACACTAGGCTGATCTGGATGCAAAATGCATTGTTTGTCCACACCGAGCCAAAGGTCAGCGGCTTTTCGGGATGTATATCTTCACGCCATGTCCCTTGCGGGGTAGGCAGAGAGAACCGAGCGCCATAAGACGCGGTCCTTGCATACTTCACTCGCTTCTGTGACATTCATAGCTCTTTTCGTGCACGCTCGCCGGTTCCTAGGGCTCCTGACATCACCTTCTGATAAAACACGACCAATTTGGTCATGGTAGGTTAGTCTCGGGCTTCCTCGGCTCCTACATCCTTCCACTTTTGCATTGTATATCTGTTTCGTCATTCTTTCGCCCCGCATTCTTTCTACATGTCCGAACCAACGGAGCATGCCCTTTCTTAACTTCACACCGACACTCTCTTTTAGACTAACTCTTTCTCTCACGTCTTCATTACGAACGCGGTCAGCAAGCGTTATGCCACAAATTTTGCGCAATGCTCTCATCTCGACTGCATTTATTATACTTTCATGCTCTCTCTGTCATACCCAGCTCTCACTTTCATAAGTTAGCGTTGGAATTAGCACCGCGTT
This sequence comes from Pyralis farinalis, assembly GCA_947507595.1. NCBI lineage: Eukaryota > Metazoa > Arthropoda > Insecta > Lepidoptera > Pyralidae > Pyralis > Pyralis farinalis. The sequence continues at coordinate 17,193,262 of OX382266.1, read as the reverse complement.
GTGTACAGCGAGCTGTGCCGTCTGGCTTAGATTTCGGCTGCCTAGAAGTTTAGCCAACGCTCCATTCACCCTATTCCCGGCACTCACTCGTCTCTCCGCATCAGCGGTGTACCTTCCATTGCTGCTAAAAGCACTTCCAAGATATACAATCTCATTCACTTGCTCCAACACTACATCATCAACCATAATCCTAGTGTTCGTTCTGGTTGTCTCTCTTTCAAATACCATTATCTTGGTTTTCTTCGCATTCAATTGTAAGCCTTTCTTCATACAATCATATTTCATTGTTGTAACTGGTGTTTACAGTTTGGATGGTGATGCTATTAATGCCGCATCGTCTGCATAAAGCAGGCAGTTGACCACTGAGTCACCCATTCGCATTCCCACATTTGTAGCTTTTCGGGGTAGCTTTAAATATGCAGCCACCCATTGCTGGAATAACATTCCCCCACTGATATAGACCCTAAAAATTAAAAAAACCGTTTATCGCGGCTTATAAAACATATTTATTAAATATCCAAAACTAACTAGACCGCGACCCTGATTTAATTATGTTGCTAATATAAGTTTGTTTTGCACCTAAGTTATATTTTATTTTAGAAAGTATTTAATTCACGTAAAGTAGCGTCCTAATTTTACATGGTCAATGTAGCTGTAGTTCAGGTATTTGGCAATTAACGTTTTTCAGCTGAGATACGCATATTATCCTAGTTACACACTGATTTTTATGATTAAATTGAGTTTCTCACTTACCTTAAAAATTTTACCTTGGAAATTTTATAATGATTTTTGTATTGAAAGTTCATTCGCCGTGTCGACCCAGTCTTATGTTGGCCCTGACTCACGCATCCCTATTTGCGGCGCATATGTAGCTGAAGAAATCTTACATAAATTAATTTTGTAACGATACATAACTAGTACTATTTCTTTTAAGTTGACTTGATGTGATAATGTGACATAAATGCTTTTTATTTATTTTGTTCTTCCATCTTGTTTCTGCTTTTTCGTTTTGGCATTCAGTTCTATCGGAATATTTTTTTGTAGTTTATTAAACTGTATGTTTTATATTTTTTTCTTTTAATTTTGGCACTCAAGAATGAACTCTGACTAGTTCTTAAATATTATACTTGTATTTGTTTCTGTGTAAATCGAATTTAGAAAAACTATAGTGATTGTCTTAGTGCATAGCGCTTGTTTGTTGCGTCCGCGGTGTTACAAAAGTCTGGTCTGGACTGAAAATGCGAGTCGGGTCTGCACACAAACCTCTTGGACTGGAAAGGACACGGTATAAACATCAATGGCGAATGCATCACGCACTTTCGATTTGCCGACGATATAGTTCTCATGGCGAAATTGCTAGAGGAAGTTGTGAGTATAGCGCTTATACTCATTGACCTCAATAGTGTTTCCAACCAGGTAGGTCTCATAATGAACATGGACAAGGCTAAGATCATGTCGAATATCTATGTAACGCCTATTCAGTCACGGTTTTAAACACTAAGCACGAAGTTGTTGACAGATTTGTTTACTAGGGCAGATTATTCAGTTAGGTAAGTACAACTTCGACCGAGAGGTCAACAGACGGATCCAACTCGGCTGGGCAGCGTTCGGGAAACTTCGACACATCTTCTCGTCTAAAATACCTCAACGCCTAAAGAGCAAGGTCTTCGAACAGTGTGTATTGCCAGGGATGACATATGAAACTGAGACGTGGCCCTTCACTGCGGGCACAAGGTCGCTTAGCGTGCTTTTTAACGTTGCAGCCCCACACTCATACCCACCACTGTGTCTCCTGTGTAGCCAGAATTAACAGCAGCGACCACCAAAAAGGCAATGAACAGTGAAGTCCATTGCTGTCCCAATCCACAATTTTACGCAATGCGAGTGCCGCATCAACAGTAGACTTGCCGATGGTAAAGCCGTATTGGTGTTTATGAAATGGAGGGCCACCGGGCAACAGACGTGCTACAATTAAACGTTCAAGTAGTTTACCCAACGATGGCAGTAGGGTAATAGGGCGATAAGACTTCGGATTGTTGGGTTGATTATCATCGCTTTTTTATAAAACCACTATGCAAAACGCTAGGAAAGTTATCTTCTACAATACACCGGTTTAATACCTTTAAAATAGGTTCAGCAGCTACTTTACAAGCTTCCTTGACCATTTTGACCATTTTCGATGGTAGTCACTATCATTATCAGGGCAGTCATCTGGAACTAAAGCATGCAAAAGTGTATCAGTAGTCTCCTCTACACCGAGGGTGTGGGTATTATCAAGTTTAATATTAGAAACAAAGACCTGATCAATGCGCCTATTTGCCTTGAATTCGTGATACAGGGGAGACCAGGGTCCCTCACAACTTAATCTTTCTACTATTCGTTTTAGCAAATTACCCTTAGATTTTTCGACGGTGGCGCGATAGTGAGATCTAGCAATACGCAAGTTACTCAGAGCTATTTGGTATGGTTCTCCTTCGATGTTACGTTTTCTTAATTTAGAAATCTTACGTCGGGCAGAGCGGAGACTCCTACGCAGCCTGACAAGCGTATCATTCCACCAGTTACAGCGTCTCTTATATACTATAGCTTTTCGGCGTATAATAACGTCGGCACAATATGTGAATGTATCAGACATAATTTGAACACTTTCTGTGACTGTAAGTTCAGCACGAGTGAAATCCCCGGCGCGAGAAGCGAAAATTATTACTAGTAAATGGATTGTTACATTAAAACCAGGTGGAAGATACAAGGCTAGATTAGTGGCCAGAGGTTTTTTTTACAAAAATACAACATTGATTACAAGGAAACCACCACAGGACTGTCCTAATAATATTGACATGGATTACCTAACTTCTTCGATCGATAACTAATTTGCCGATGCTCTTCTTTGTTGGTTTCATTCGTACCTGTATGGACGCCGGCGGCGTGTTGGTGTTCTACGGATGCCGGCGTAGCTCAGGGTGACGTGTTATCTCTTGTTCTATTTGGTATATTCATTAATTCCATTGTACTAATTTGCCGAATGAGATCCCTAAGATAAACACCAACCTCGCACGCATATCTGAATGGAGTAAGTTCATCGGTCTTATAGTCAGTCCTGTAAACACAATCCTATAATCGCAGCCGTCATTACAGACAGTCCCCGCCCTGTCTCTATAATCGACTGGGAGACTGTTCCATCTAAAACATTTAATAATGTACATATCCAATATAGTGTGTGTTAAAAACATTGGTATTTATTTCGACAAAACCTTCTCTTGGTCGGTGCATATAGTCAACGTCAGCAAGAGGTTCTTTGCAGTAATTTGTATCCTTTGTAATTTTCTTCCAATTGACACAATAAGTTACTTGTACAGTCCTTATTTCTTCCCATTCTCGACTATACAAAGTCTTGTCACATTAGCCTCACTGAATACTAAATAAAGAAACTTGAGCATCTTCAAAAACTCAGTATATGATACATATTTGGGCTTCGCAATTACGATCATATTTCCGAATTTCGCTCTCAGCTCAAGTGTTCGCATCTTGCACATTTTCTTTCTTCATTACATTACATGTTTTCTTTAACCCTACCTCTCTTATTTGATAGAATGTTTTATTTATCTCAGTGAGGTATGAGGTCACTGTGATCGCTATATACGTAATACTCTTTTCCTTTGCCTGTTAATACCATATCACTCTTCGCACTTACTACTATTACCACACTAAGTCGTTCTCAGTACGAGCTGTTTAATTACGGACAATTATGGAATGCTTTGCCACTTTCTATACGCTGTGCACAATATTTAGATTCTTTTAGAAATCTTGTTAAGTCTCACTATCTCTCTATCTATCTAGACGTTTATATTTATGATTTTATAAAAGTGTGTATTCTTCTTTATCTTATGTTGATATTCTTACATGTTGTTGGTCATTACGATCATTGTATTTCTCATTAAGTTTATTTAATTTTTGTTCGAATATTGTAATTTGATTGAATGTATTATATGTGTATATATCTATGTGTATAAATATATTATGAATGCGCCACCTACCTACTTGTTTTTAACGATTGTTCCTTTTCCTCCGGTATGTTTCTATGGAAGAGATCACCATAGCTATCAGATTGCCTCTTGTATTCTTCAAATGTCGTGTCTCTCAAATATATTTATTTATAAAGAATTATATTTTTATTTTATTTTACTTTACATATTCCGACGAATTCACTAAATGGCCGTTTATCGTTAAGTTAATATGTTATAGATTGTGTCCCCGACTTATGATAAAGCTTAGATTTTATTGGAAAGGCGTCTAAATTTAATTCTACTAATCAAGTTACTATTATGTTCAGGGCTTTCTGAAAATGCCTTTGGCAATAACCTAAATTCTTATGGCTTACATAAATAGCACAAAAATAACATTAACGTTAGTTATTTTTAACATTAATGTTAGTATATTATTACATTTTGGATTTTTTTGGTATTTTATAACTCGCCAGATTAAATAAAATTATAGATATGCGATCTCTTTGTGGCAGACCTTTATTTATCCACCATACTGACAGCATATTCTCACATTCATTGTTAATTTTTAAATGTCTTTCACTAAAAAAATCTGTAGGAGTTTGCATATCGGTGTACCCAATTACAGTTCATCAAGTAATAAACGATTTTACTGGCAAAAATATTACTACAAGCATTACAGATATTTTCAACATCTAAGAAACAAGATAATGTTTGAATATTTTTAAAGGGCCTCTCTGTATTTGACTTAAATGATGAACTAAAACTACTGAAAACAATCTTTTAAAGTCTGTAGCGTAAGAAGATAATGTTGTTTGTAGGAGGAACATAAAATTTTATCTATATTTTCCTCAGATGGATAAAATCTAGCTTTACGATAATCTTTCACACGTCTCATACGTCCTACTGTCCGATGCTGGGGTATTTTCATGAATTCGTGCACAGAACTTCTGCTGTAATATAGATTTGACTTATTATATGAAAAGTTTGTTTTCAGTAACTGTATATTTCATTAATTAATTTTGAACCACTGGATTTTTCCAAATTATTTTAATGCTATCTTGCTATCTATACTAATATATAAAACGGTAGAGTTTGTTTGTTTGAAGGACTTAACCTCTGATAATACTAGTCTGATTTGAAGAACTCTTTTTTCATTTGATAGCCGAATTCTTAAGGAAGGTTATACGCTATCCATCATCACGATACGACTCTTAAACGACGAGAAAAATAAGAAAAAGATAACGGGATACACGCGGATGACGTCGCTGGGTGCAGCGTGTAGCTAGTATTATATATTACTCTAAAAATCAATTGAATATTATTCGCTGTTAATGTTTTTGATAATGCTATTTGATTTGGCAACGGACTGAAAGATATAACGCAAACTTCAAATGTTTCTTCATGTTTTGTTTGTCTCTGCATACAGACTGGTTTAATACCAAAGGTTTGTAAATTTAACTTCCGCAAAATAACTCTTGAGTTTATTGACTATTTATTAAACAATTATTTAAAGATTCCAAACAAGTCTATGATATTCTTATTATTCTTCATTCTAGCAAAGTTGGACGACAGCACATCGATGGTAGAGGATACGGACGTTTGTATCAAAGAGTTGTCTGAAATGATGTTAGTGCTATGTAACACATCCAACTCTCTAGATATCTATCAAGAGACTATCGTGATGAATGCTACTTCAGCCAATGAATGCAAGTATCAACGTATTATTTATGCATGCGGAAATAATGTTGTATTATTACTGTACTGTAAAGTGTGCATTTATGCGTGTACACTAAGCTACTATGTACTAAGCGCGTGTATATTTGGTCTATTTCAAGCTTCGGTAAATGTAAAATCTACTATCTTAGCAAACGCATGTCCTTAAATCAAGAACTTTGACTTTTTTTAAAAATAGAACAGATAGGTATTTATAAAAATCAAAAATTAAATAAATATCTAAATATTTCATTTTTGATTATGCCCTATTTATTTCCTTTCATAAACTAATGTTTATACATATTATCTGTACAAAATAATTTAGATATTTCTGTTTTTTTTTATTGAGTAAATATGCCCATTACATATTAAAAAATATATATGATAAATATACTACTGCGAAGGGCATCAAAAGACTATCATGACTCTACTATGTAACTGTGAGGAGTACTCTCGGGAGAGAGATTCCTGACTATTCATATGGCCCTGGAACACCATATTCGAACTTAAATCGAATAGTCTTCACTTAAAATGTGTGGAATGTGTGAAAAAATTTCAAATCTGTTTCCAATATTATTTTCCGAGGGAATGTGAATCAGGACGCAGATACCATAGCATTGTCATCAGACTTACAAACGCGTAAAAAGTTTCAGCTCAATAGAAAATCATGAAGTTAATCAAAATTTGATCCATCAAGATTATTCAACTAACCAACTTTATTTAACTTACCTTATATTATTAATAATTAATTAATAAGGAAAGTTGAAAAAAATTAACTCATACTAATAAGGAAAGTTAAACAGTAGTTGTACAAAAGTACAGGTCGATGCCTTCCCTTTTTAACCGACTCCAAAAAAGGAGGAACTTTTTTTTAGTGTTTGTTACTTCATAACTCCGTCATTTATAAAACGATTTGAAAAAAAAACTTTTTTATTTGAAATAGTATACTTTCAGATTGGTCCCATTTTATTTTCATATCATAAAATTCAGTTCTGATAGTGGGGTTCATGAAGATTTGAGAAAATTCCTCAAATATCATAGGCACACATATAACGATTTCGGTATGTATATATAGCAAACAAAAAAAAAATATCGAGAATTCGTATTTAGTTATTTTTTTAGTTAAAATGGAGCTGGTAAAGATGGCCATCGAAACTTCTCAATGTTGAGCCGAAGACAGATTGCGTAGCTTTATCATTTCCACCAATGATCTGTCGTCGCGTGGGCGATTCAATAATTTGTTGCCGTCTAAATCTGACAAAACTTGATTGGAGTCGGTTTTTTTTGTTAAAATTTTAATTATCAAAAATGAAATATAATTTTATGAACGATAGGTTACGCCGGTCATAGCATTGGTGTACTCTGTTTATCTTACCTTCCAAAATATGTTTGCCTTTGTCATAAATATATTTTTTTATACTACGTCGGGAGGCTTACAAGCATACGGCCCACCTGATGTAAAGCGGGTACCGTAGCCTATTAACGCTTGCGATATATTAAGTATCACGCGCGCGATGCGTCCTCTGCTGCTTACACAGCAATTCCTTGAGAATGAGAGCTTACTGGTGACCTCAGTGGTGGAGGTACTTCCCCAGACGAGCTGCTTTGATGCGCCCTACCTCTCTTATAATTGGCGCTAATGAAAGTAAAAACAATAATTAATAATAAGTATTTAAATCTTAAATAAAACGGTAAGGTTCAATTTACAATGCCTGCATCGAGCGATACTCTCTTTCAATTACTTTTATTGATCGAATAGAGTTTCTTATGTCATATAATTGAAACATTAACGTATATGTTACATTGACACGTAATAACAAGAAATATACTACAAAATATAAACTCGTATATGTCGGTTGTGTCTATTGCGGACAAAAATTTGCTTACGCTTGCTCTTAAGAGAGGTAGGGCGCATCGAAGCAGCTCGTCTGGGGAAGTACCTCCACCTCACAGAAAACCGCAGGCAAATAACAACTCGTGCCCTGTTGCTGACAGATCCGGGGCACCACACCAACGCGGCCGATGGCATTTCGCGGGGTTGTTTAGTGGGTATACCGTCGGACAGCCGACGGGGAGTCCCACACTACCACCGGAGGCCACCCAGGCACCGGTGGTGTGCGTAACGCATTTTTCCCCGCGTCACAAAAAAAAAAAAAAAAAAGGCAAATAACAACTCCCTAGAGGGTTAATATGTTCCTGCGTTTGAGTAGGTCACCATTAAGCTCCTATCGAGTTGTTGTGTTAGCAGCAAAGGTGGCATCGCGCGAGTGATACTTAACATCTTGCAAGCGTTTAAGGGCTATGGTAATCGCTTTACATCAGGTGGGCCGTATGCTTGCATGTCTCCCAACGTTGCATAAAAAAGAAAAAAAATTCATAGCGATTGTGTATCTGGTTTTGTATCTGTGATCGTAGGATTTAGTTTATTATTTTACTGTTTGTTTACTGTTTTATTTTACTATTTTATAGTTGAATAATAATATTAATATTTAATAATAATACTAATATTTCTATATTTAGCAATAATAACATTGCCGGGCATCAATAGAGCGACCGAAGAAGACTTGGACTATTGTATCAAAGAGATGACTAAATTGATGTTCTTGATGTGTAATACAACCGACTCTCAAAATAATACCATCAATAGAAGTGCTGCTTTAACGAATGATTGCAAGTACCAATGTATTACTTATGCGTACGGAAATAATGACTTTTTTATGTACTAATGTATGTACGAGACGGAGCGTGTCCACGTGAATGGGAGCGATATCCTTGGTTTTCGGGGTTTTGGTTGTTTTTGTTTGCATTCACAGGCAAATTTGAGGAGTGAATAGTTTGACATCATCTTTGTAGGCAATTTCGAATTCATGTGCGCAACCAAATTGGCTTAAGAACGTTAGGAACTCAGCGATAATTAATAAAAAGCTGCTCGACTGATGACATTCCCCCTGTTAATGTTCAACTTACAAAAGAAGACGCGACGTCAACAGGAGGTCAAGGAGTGAGTGCAGTAGGGATTGAGGGGTTGCTGGGAGATTGTAAAAAGAGAAAAATAAAACTATAAAATTAAAACTTTGAAATATGAATAAAATACATTAGTGTTATCTAAAAGATGTAAGACGTGTTTAAGTGGCTGTGAGGGTCTAACATTCCATGTACATAGTAATAACTCAAACTTCAACAGTAATAACTCAGACCAACAAAATTTCGTTTGGATCCAAATTCAGAATTTAGACTGATCAAAGTATAACATACTTTGATCAGTCTAAATTCTGAATTTGGATCCAAACGAAATTTTGGTAAAGCCTACTAGTATTCTAATTACATCAAATATATCTGCAGTTATGTGGTTAAAAAAAAATCGCCCAAGTGCGAGTCGGACTCGCGCACGAAGGGTTCCGTACCATTATCTATAAAAACAGCAAAAAAAATCACGTTTGTTATATGGGAGCCCCCCTTAAATATTTGTTTTATTTTAATTTAATTATTTATTCTTAAAGTGAATATATAACTAAATATTCTGTGAATATTTTAAGCGTCTACATGTTGCCGTTATCAATATCAAGCAAAAATGAGCAAAAAAATCACGTTTGTTGTATGGGAGTAAAATAATTATTTTATTCTATTTTTAGTATTTGTTGTTATAGCGGCATCAGAAATACATCATCTGTGAAAATTTCAACTGTCTAACTATCACGGTTCAAGAGATACAGCCTGGTGACAGACGGACGGACGGACGGACGGACAGCGAAGCCTCAGTAATAGGGTTCCGTTTTACCCTTTGGGTACGGAACCCTAAAAAGTATTATTAGTATGAGTATGAGATTCAACAGACTGTAGTAATCCTTTCTAGTTAGTTAATATAGGTTAATAAAGCTTCCTTTTAGCATTGAGAAATTTATTCTCATTATGTTGAAGAATTTAAAGAATGATGGAGAGTGGTTGACAGCTGTTTGTAAAACAAAATCTGCAAGAATTTGAGAGAAATGTGAATAAATGTACACAATAATCATATTGTCTATATTTTCTATAAAGTATAGACAATATGATCTAACTACATTGTGAAATTAATAAATTGATTTTCGTAGACATAATAATGGAATTCTGAAAAGGTATTCGGGTAGGATAATTATAGGCGTGTCAAATAGCTCTTTCATTGTAGTCCAGGTAAACTCTGTTCCACGATCACTTGCTATTTCACGGTGTATGAAAACCTTAAAATAATTGCAAAAGCGTTAGTTATGATCACTGTATCTTTGGCATGCGCCTAAGGGTACGCTTCTGTGAATTTTGATTATCGAATTGTAGCGTAAGTATACAATTAAAATTATTTACATGTCGGACAATGGCTTTACAATATCTAAGAAAACTTTTTTAATACAGTATTAGTCACAGCTGTGATCACCATATATTTTATAAGAATTGGCGAGCGTGCATGAAAGGAGCTATGAATGTCAAAGAAGCGAGTTAGGCATGTAAAAAACGAAATACCTACGTGATGATTAGTTTCGCCTTCCTCGCAAGGGATTTCGCGTGATATTACAGAATATTTCTGCTTATTACACCTTGTATTTAATGGTATTCTTCTTCATATTTGGGCATAATAGTATGTTTAGATGTTATTGATCATTTGCTTCATACCCGCATGACCACTTGTTAGCAGATGTGAAAATCATTTAAAATCTGTTCATCTATACATATAAATAAAATTGAATTATCTGTCTGTGATTTCAAAATAAAGCCTTTATCTTAAACTCATATAGATATTTTCACGTTACTGAAGCCCAAACATGTATTTTTAACTTGTTTGTCTGTCAGTCTGTTTGTTTGTCCGGGCTAATCTTCGAAATGGCTGAACCGATTTTGACGGGACTCTCACTGACAGTTCAGAGCATAATATAGGCTACTTTTATCCTGTAAATATTTAGGGTTCCTGCGTAAAAAATTAAAAACTGTTAAAATTAGGGGGAAATATCTGTAACTTTGCGATGTTATTTTTGTTATTTTCACAGAATACGTTTTTTGAAGAAGAAAGAATTTTATGACATAAAGTAACTACGTATTTTTTATGTAATAAAAATTAAAAAATAAACATACGTCACTTCCCGTAAGTATAAAATTGAATCACGCTATGGTTGCATTTACTGACCACTGTTAAATACATAGACAATTTCAATAGTATTAGTTCCAAATTTTTCCGGTTGGCGTCGCTACATCATCGCTTAGATTAATATTCTTATTACAAAGTTACTCACGGGAACTGCAGATTTCCAGACTTCTGGAAAGATACAGACGTAGTTGGCATTCCAAACCAGGCAAATGCCTGGGGAAATTCTATGAGAGCATCATACCGCTTATATGCAAGGCCGCATCCTATCCTAGCCGGAGTCCCCCCGGGCACGGTGCTCGGTCGTTGTACACTAACGATGTTCTCAAGACTACCCACGTAGAGTGAGCCCTCTTCGCCGACGATACAGCGCTTTATAATTCCGAACGAGTCTAATCCAACATATCGGATAGCCTACAGAGAGCGGCTAACACTTTAGGTGAATGGTTCCGATGTTGGCGAATCGAGGTGAATCCGGAGAAAAGTACCGCACTGTTATTTTCTCGGGATCCACACGGATTTACGAGACCCGATTACCAGCATAGGACCGTGAACCCAATATCACTGTTCGGCCGATCCATCCCATGAGTCGAGCTGGCGAAATACCTAGGTGTCATCCTAGACTCCAGAATGACGTTTGGACCTCACATCACCGCTGTTAGGAAGAAAGCCGCGTTCTACTTAGGCCGGCTCGCTCCGATATTCAGGAATCGTAGAATGTCACTTAGACATAAGTGTACACTCTATAAAGCCTGTATCCGCCCCATCTTCACCTACGCCAGCGTCGAGCACGCACACGCTACGCGCTCTCATCTGGCTAAGCTCCAGATCATCCAGACCGGTTTGCTTGCAATGCAACCGGCGCCCCTCATTATTTCAGGGTCGCAGATCTCCATCTCGACCTAGAACTACCTTCAATTATTAGTGTCATGAAGGAAGCGTCTAAGCGCTAATCCCTCTCAACAACCCAACCCATTGGTAGCCCGGCTGCCAATTGCAACCCGTGGATCGACACCTGGGGGTTCCGGCGCAGACCGCTAAATTCACTCTTTTTATCCCGATGATCGCATTACGGTTGCGGATGCCCCTTACCTGTCCGACTCCGATCCCAACACTCCAAATATACGCCGCCCTCGGCGGAAACGAGTGTGGAGAGTTAGGATTTCAGCGCGATACACCAGGCACCGAGTAGCCCAGGTACCTGGGCGTCTCTCCTCATAGGCCCCTCAGGCATGAACCCGCTTATTCGATTGTTTAGCTCCGCGACGCCCTAAGTCGAGGTTCAACCCCTCTCGGGACCCTTAGTCAGTCGCTTTTTTGTTTCTTCAGGCTTTGGCACCTCTCGCCCGCCTCTTCCTTCCGGTGACGTAGTAACGTCCCACAGAGGCCAACTACATAGTCAGTGTAAAAAAAAAACAATAGTATTAGTTTCAATTCGTTTTTAGGGTTCCGTACCCAAAGCGTAAAACGGAACCCTATTTCTGAGGCTCCGCTGTCCGTCCGTCCGTCCGTCTGTCAGCAGGCTGTATACCGTGATAGTTAGATAGTTGAAATTTTCACAGATAATGTATTTCTGTTGCCGCTATAACAACAAATAGAATATAATAAATATTTAAGGGGGCTCCCATACAACAAACGTGATTTTTAGGGTTCCGTACCCAAAGGGTAAAACGGAACCCTATTACTGAGGCTCCGCTGTCCGTCCGTCCGTCTGTCACCAGGCTATATCTCACGAACCGTAATAGTTAGACAGTTGAGATATTCACATATGATGTATTTCTGTTGCCGCTATAACAACAAATACTAAAAAATAGAATAAAGTAAATATTTAAGGGGGCTCCCATACAACAAACGTGATTTTTAGGGTTCCGTACCCAAAGGTAAAACGGAACCCTATTACTGAGGTTCCGCTGTCCGTCCGTCTGTCACCAGGCTGTATCTCTTGAACCGTGATAGTTAGACAGTTGAAATTTTCACAGATGATGTATTTCTGTTGCCGCTATAACAACAAATACTAAAAAGTAGAATAAAATAAATATTTAAGGGGGCTCCCATACAACAAACGTGATTTTTTTGCTCATTTTTGCTTGATATTGATAACGGCAACAGGTAGACGCTTGAAATATTCACAGAATATTTAGTTATATATTCACTTTAAGAATAAATAATTTAATTAAAATAAAACAAATATTTAAGGGGAGTTCCCATACAACAAACGCGATTTTTTTTTTGCTGTTTTTATAGATAAAGGTACGGAACCCTTCGTGCGCGAGCCCGACTCGCACTTGGCCGATTTTTTGCTCGTTTTTGCTCGATATTGATAACGGCAACAGGTAGACGCTTAAAATAGTCACAGAATATTTAGTTATATATTCACTTTAAGAATAAATAATTAAATTAAAATATAACAAATATTTAAGGGGGGCTCCCATAAAACAAATGTGATTTTTTTGCCGTTTTTATAGATAGTGGTACGGAACCCTTTCTACGCGAGTCCGACTCTCGCTAATATCGTCGCTTAGATAACAATTAATATTCAAATTACAAGGTTACATAAACGTTTTCAGTTCATTTTCAAGTACATACATTTACTTTGTGCAGATATTATAGACCCGTATTATGTTATCTCTTTGTATTAATAGTTTAAAATTGTTTGCTGTTATTATGATATGCACATTTTGTTTGTTACAAGATAAAGTTTACTTTGATCCAAGTAATATCCAAGGAGTGGTAGAAAATCCGAGAAATACAACATTGATGGCGTTTTTCAATTTATATCACAAAGACGAATTTGCAACAACTTTGTTTTACGAAGAAGTACGCTATATATATATATATATATATACGGTTATTATACTTTCAATAAACGAAATGGGTTACTTTAACGGAGACGAAGAGCCAGTGCTGTAGAATGTCATTCTGGAATATATCACGAGCATACTCTTGATAGAGTCTATGCAATACATCCTAATAATCAAGAATGTTATTATTTATGGATGTTGTTATATGTTGTTATATAGTTAACAGCATTTTACATCCGGCATATCATACAGCATGCTTGGCGCTTGGTTCATTTGAAGGTGATAATCATTGCCACGATACATTGATAGATGCCAGTATGAGCAGCATTGCATCTAAACTACGAGAACTAGGTGTTATCATGTTGGTTTTCTGCAGTATTTCTAATCCGCTGGAGTTGTGGACTTCAATGATGGATGAAGTTAAAAATCACCTCATCGAAGATTTTATTAGAGACTTTCAATGACTGTACCCAGACGCGAACATAAATATGTTCGCGTCTGGGTACAGTCATTGAAATTTTTGCATTTGCTCGCACTGAAAACATTACAAGGCGTGCTCTTATTTCGATACAAAATATTGTATTTTCAATAGGCGGTAATACTATTGACCAATATGGTTTACCATGTCCACAAATATTTGATGGGTCTGACGATAACAAACAAATTTCGATAGAGCTCATCTACAAAGCACTATAAACTACAATGAACCAAGATTAAATAACGAATAAAAACAAGTTTACTAACTCCTCATTGATAATGTGAATAAGCGTTGTAATGGATTGCAGCGCGACCCGCCTTCTACCTACCTCTACCTACTGCCTTCCACATCAGATCTGACCTGACGATCTGATCTAAGGCCACGCCATCCACTAAGTAATGAGACCCACAGCCTCTTATAGCTGCAAGCCGCACTACGCCCTACGTAACTAACTAACTACACCTACTGCTACTGGAGTACCTTACCTAATATTATTTCTATCTTATTATTATTATCTTACCTAACGAGCTAAATGTTTCTATCTTGCTAAAAACCTCCTAACTAATATCCTAAATACCTACTTATGTGCCTAACCTATATTTCCTTTATGTACCTGTTCTAAGATCTACTTATGTGTTTATATATATATTAAACGTACCTAGTTAACCTAACTACTGTCTTATGTACTACAATACAATACAATACTCTTTATTGCACCAAAAGAAAAATACATAAGAAAAGAACATTAACAAAGTATCAGTACAACGGCGGTCTTATCGCGATGCGATCTCTTCCAGACAACCTTAGGGTAGAGGAGAAGTAAAGAAATAAGGTAGGGTGGCGCAGAGCATAACCTAAAGGAAATAAAGTAATTATATAAATAAATACACAAACGTACACATAACTACATATGTTATATATAACAAGTACACATGTACACACAATTTATCAAATTGATTAATACATTGAATAAAATATACACACACTAAATGAGACTGAGGGGAAATACAAGAAAATAATGCTAATTACGTAATGTTATGGGAAAGATAATGAAGTTTGACAAGATGTTTGAAGGATTGAAGTGAATGAGCATTCCGGATATCGAAAGGCAGAGCATTTCACAGGCGCACTGCTTCAACCGAGAAAGAATTAGTGTAGAAATCAGTGGAGTGGTGTGGTGTTTTGAGACGGAGTAACAGTGCGTTACGCAGGGTACGATCATGCGAATCGCTATGAAAGATAAAACGTTCCTTTAAATAGGTTGGGGTAGTAGGATCAAAGAGGATAGAATAAAGAAGCGAAAGGGTGTGCCAGTTGCGACGAAGTCTTATAGGGAGCCACTTGAGCTGAAAACGAAACTCAGAAACATGGTCATATTTACGAAGTCCAAATATGAACCGTATGCAAAAGTTTTGAAGGCGCTCAAGCTTATTTAATTGCTCTTCGGTGATATCAAGGTAACAGGAATCAGCATAGTCGAGGATAGGAAGGAGCAAGGATTGTGCTAGCGCAATTTTAGTGTCTACTGGTAGAAAAATTCGTAATCTTCTGAGGGAACCAGACGCAGCAAACAATTTCCTACTGACTTCTGCAATCTGCGATGACCAAGATAGAGAGTTATCAACAATTATTCCCAGATTCTTTACTTTATCGCTGAACTTTATTGGTGTGCCGTCAAATATAACAAAAGGTTCCAGTCAATTTTAGATACGCGACGAGTACTACCTATAATAATGGTTTGCGATTTTAAAGGGTTGACAAAAAGACCGTGAGAGTTACTCCAGACAGATATACGAGAGAGATGTTCATTAATAGAGTAAATAGCATTTGGAAGTTCGGATAAGGGAGCCTGCGTATAAATCTGAAGATCGTCTGCATAAAGATGGTAGGAGGAGCGAAGTTCGGATGTGATGGAATTAATAAATAAAGCAAATAAAAGAGGAGACAACACGCCACCCTGAGGCACACCAGCAGTTGAAGAGCACCAAGAAGAGAACGTATCCTCAATACGTACTCGCTGCTGACGACCATACATACCATCAATTGCAGAAGGAGATATATTGATCGAACGTAAACGGCCCAAAAGAATGTCATAATCGACGGTATTAAACGCGTTACTGAAGTCTAGCAACGCCAAAACCGTAAACTGAGCATTATCCATATTAGATCGAATATCCTCGGTAATTTTCAAGAGAGCAGTAGTCGTACTATGACCCGGGCGGAAACCTGATTGGAAGGGATTGAGAATCTTGTGTTTCTCAAGGAAACAACTTAACTGGTGTTGAACCAAGCGTTCGAGGACCTTAGACAAGAAAGGAAGAATAGAAATAGGACGGTAATCTGAGCAAGACGAAGGATTGGGTTTTTTGGGTAAGGGGACTACGTGAGCATATTTCCACGCAGAAGGAAAGAAACCGGATGTTATGGAGTTATTTAGGATCAATGTAATAACAGGAAGGATGATATCAAGAATCGGTAGGATCATAAGACGACTAATGCTGTCATACCCCACGGCATTGGACGCTACTGCACGCACGTACATACTACTTATGTGTTTAGTAATAAACCTACCTATGTGACCTAAATACCGTCTTGTGTCCTACCTATATGTTTAGTAGTCAACCTACCGAGGTGACCTTTTTTTTTATATATATATTAGTTCAGCATAGTGGCCCCTCTTTGCCTGATGGTAAACGAAAGAGGAGCCCAAATCGCAACTGCAACTGACAACATACTACATCCCGTATCCTGTCCGTTGACGCTGCCATGCTGACCCGCAAAATGCTTCTTCACGCTTCGTTTAAAGGATCCCATATTGTAGGAAGGAGGGAACACATGTGCAGGCAAGGCGTTCCACTTTTTAATGGTACGACAAAGGTAGGAGTTGCCGAACTTTTTGGTACGCGAAGAGATATTCTCAACCGTGGAACTATGATATGGCAAGCCCGCACGTGTCGTTCTATGACGGAAGGGTGAGGGTGGGATAAGGGAAAACAGTTCTTCAGAGCACTCGCCATGGTAAAGGCGGTAAAATACGCTTAGAGAGCCTATGTCCCTACGGACCTAAACGCCGTCTTATGCCCTACTTATACGTTTGGTATTAAACCTACCTAGATTTACTGTCTACTGTCTTATTTGTTCTATATTCAACTAAAACCTATCTCCCATTACTGTGTACAGATGAATTTGCAGTTATATATCGATTTATTGATATATATATATATATATATTGATATAAGATATTTCGATGCCTTGGTGCCTAGGGTCATATACACGAGTTAGTAAGGGAAGTTCGCCCATAAACTCGGGAAGCGAGTTTTAATTGCATGTGTGTGGTACGTATTATGTTATTTATATCGTGGCAATTACCTGGCCAGGTTTCTCCATCACACTGCTAAGGCCTTTTGAAGCTGATTTCCTCCCAAGGGAACTATGTATTTATATATATGTATTTAGATGCGTACGACTTTTATTTAATAATTTGTTGTTGCAACTAATAGCCACTTGCTTCAAACCTTCTATTCCTAGTCCATTGGTATATATTTATATATTATAAGTTATATGTGCACTTTATTTGATTGTGTAAGAGCTCTTAAACCCTGCTTGGGTTTTACCAATTAGTTTGGACTGGATTGGAGTGGATTCACTGATGGTGAATTCCACTCGACGAACTGCCTTAACATATAGAACATGTTAATTACTGTCTCTGTATATTGACGGGATTACAGGCTTATCGGAAATCAAAGTCTATTGACGCTTATAGCGTTTCTTTTGATTATTCACGCGGGACGTTATCGCGCAATTTATGCTCTCGTGTTCAAGGTTTTCAACCTTATAGTACTTTAAGAAAATTCATCATTTTTTTGTAAAGTGCCCGATACCCATACCTGCTGCTCAAGAGATTATCCGCCTGTCAAGCAAGGACATACTTCAGGACGGATAACCGCCTGAACAGCCCGCCACTGTTGAGACCCCAGCCAAGATTAATCCGTATTTAAATCACGGGATCAAACACAAATTAATCGCTATCGGACACAATGATGTTAAATTTACAAATACAATATGTCATTTTTTTTCTTTTAAAATAAAAATAAAAATGAGAGAGTAATATTTAAAAATCGCGGAGTCCTTTTACTAAACAAGCTCCTTATTTTAAACATCCAAACCCATGCAAAGCAAGCACTTATTTATAGCTTAGTCGTTAATGGATTCTATACGGAACCTTACAACTTTTATTCTCTAATCTTAACCCTGATTATCCAACAAAATTCGTTAAGTCGCGACCCTGAACTGATCTACTAACCGCGAATTAAACAAATCAAACCCGAGTATTACCTAACGCCCTAATGCGAGTGTGTCTGTGAACATTGTGTATAGATATTTGTGTTATAAAATATATATACATATATGTGTATATAACTTTGTGAAGACAGCCAACGAGCGTGTGTGTATCTGATCTCCTAGTTCTACGGCTCGTTAACTTCGGAATGTGACTTACGCAGACTCACGTAAGTCTAGATTTTTAACAATTTAGAAATTGTTAACAATCTAGGGATTCATAGTCGCCCCGACATCCGATAAATGTGAATTACACTTCCTTCAGTGAGTTTATTGTACACTGAGAGGAGCGGGCCCTAGTGTCATGTGAGGAGACCTGGTCCGCCTTACCTTTACGATCCCAAGTCGTGTGATTGAATCTAAACAATCAAATATCGCTTTAGTTAACACCGCAGAGTTTCCACAATTTTGATTGCATTAATAAATGCCCAAATAACAGGCCACATTTAAATAACTACCGCGAATTTTAAAAACTATAAGAATTGGTTAACAAATCTTATAGCCAAATAGCCCCAACGAATACTGATTACTTAAATTACAAAAAATGCAAAATTTAAGAATTCACGAGATACACCTCGTCTCACAAGTCAGTATCGGCTAATGTGTCTCGTCTCCTTATTCCAATTCTATATAAGGACACCGCATTCAGCCACACCCTCGCGCCGCACACCCCAGGTCTCGCCCCGGCAAAACTGTCACGCCTATCTGAGTTTAGAAGCAAAGTTCCGTACACATTATCCACTCCAGACTAGGTCTTACAACTAGCTTAACTTATCGAATGATGCATAATTTAAACATGCTAATTAACCGTGATTAGTACCAAAATTAGACCTTATTCTATATTCCCCGATAAACTCCAGACCAAGTCTGTCTGTCACACCCAAGAACTGCTTCTCAGGGCAGAGATACGTCGATCCACTTGTAATCCCATTTTATTCTCAAACGTCTATTACTCGTGTAGGCAACCCAAAATGACGTGGCCTTGATACTGCTGGTGAACAGCCTGTGATGACCTAAAACGATCGTCTAGTTTTGCTTCATTTGTTTAGAATTTTAATTGTTAGCGAGAATCTATAAACATTAAGAGCGGTTCAGAGAATTGTTGGTTAGTGCGATTGTAGGTACGCTATTATGGCGTGTATAACAGTTCTTTGTGGAAGACTTGGTAGAAGCGTCTGAACCCTTTACTGACCAGGATATTGCTATTAGGTCTTAAACCTTTAGCTAGCCTCAGCGTCTGCGCAGTCTTTTAATTGGTGGTCAGGTAAATTTCTTCTGACTTTGCTATAATCAGCTTACGCGATTAATATAGTGACTTCTGTCATTATACCAATGTCGTGGGAGTTTGATTTTGTGTGCGCTGCGCAAACTTATTATTTTTGATTTAAGTATCGTGTACACTATAGTGAATTATCCTTACAGGATTATCGTGGCATGTTTATAGGCTGGGTAATCTCACATATGTGTATTTTAAATGGTCTGAGTAAACAGTTCAGAGCCGTTAGCGATTCAAGTTGAGTATATAGAAATCGGGCTGTAGCGTAATTCTGCCACAACTGGCTCGCCAAGAGAGCGGTCTCCGGCTGGAATAATGGCATGCACTTATCAAATCCGTATGATACACTAGAACAATACTATAAACTATAGGTACTCTGCCGCCGCTATAAAGCGCGTATAAATGGGTCCCCTGGCTCACACAAGTTCGCTACTAATACGCACCGACCAAAAGCCCATCGCCTCAGCGAGACTGTATGAATGCGGTCATCCAACCTCGCCTACACCAGAGGTACCCAGCAAGACAAAATTTAACTTTGCCACTATGCCACAAATTTAGGCATAGGCGTATGTTATTTACTTTACTCGCGAACGCGAACTTCCTGCGGGGAAAAACAACACACAACGGAATTTTAACACACAAATAAAAGAACAGAACTTAAATCTACACTTATCTGCCTGCAGGTCAGCACGTTAGGCTAGAGCTCCGGTCCCGCGTAGAACTCGTGGTCCCGTGCTGTGCAGCGTGGAGTCGGGCGGCCGTAGGCTGACCCCGGCGGCGTTGCTACGCTGGCCTCGGCGCCTTCGCGTTTCGTGGGGAGTTGCGAATTCTCGACCTTTTAAACTATTCTCCGACTAAATTTTAATTTCCAAACAAAATAATTATTATGATACGAGCCGCGATATGTCGAACGACCGTCCCGCGAGAGCTCCCCAGAACCGAATGACATCGCCCAGTCGTTCGCTTCCATACCTCACTTCCCCGCCCCCTGCCTCATGCGCTGGGTGACGCTCACTCTGATTGGCCAACACCACCATCGCGTAGCAACAAGCTCGCCGCATACCAACTCTACTTCCCAGCATGCACGTGTGTTGTCAAAACGAAAGCCGCCCGTTCTCAGAATAATACAAATTAGATAGGCCGCCTTTCTTTGTCCTCTCTTGTCTTTGTTATCGATAGCTTTAAAATCGCTTTGTACTTAATTGGAGACACTTGGTGCGTCCGTCCGGGTTTTTTCCAATTTTATGACATCCGCCCGGCGGCATAGCTAATTGTTTATTTTCAACGCTCAAAATGCAATTTACGAATTCCTGTTACCATGCATAGTGTATTTTCCCAATAACCATTCATTTATCGTACGACATGCGGTTAGAACTGCCCGAAATTACGCGTATATGAAATATACACACATGCGGTCGTGTGTGGACATACGAATCCTAGATTATAATATATACATAACTAAATTCGCCATCAATTCCACAATATAACTCTTCAAGATATAATCTACGTTGTATCATTACACTCGTTATAATTATTTCCAATAGATCGTTTAGATCTTGTATTTATTTGTCGATTTTCGAATTTCACCAAGACATCGGCACATCTTCCGTGTTTTCTTCTCCCTCTCACGGATCCCTGATTTGCTTGTATAGACTCGGCGCGTTCGGCGCCAAGTCTCAAAAAAAACGTAATAGCTCGCACGTGTGCTAGTTGACTCACATTCCGATGCCAGAACTGCAACAATCATAAGGAATTTTAAACCATTTCAATTTTGAATAATATTGCACAATCTTATTATCGATAAGATTTGCTGGTACCATTACAGCGTGCCTGTGATGTACATTTCTTGGACGCTCCGAGGGGTACTGGCAAAACTTTTTTGGTTAATCTTTTGTTGTGTAAAATACATACAGCCAAAAAATCGCTATAGCAGTCGCATCATCAGAGATTGCTATAGCGATCTTTGCGACTTTACTTTCCGAAGGAAAAACGTCTCATTCTATGTTCCGATCGAAGCAGATCGTATGGAAAAACCAGTATGTGGTAGTATCACTGCTCCCGGTCTATACAAAATAGACCTGAAGATTGGAGTTCCCATTATTCATGGGGCACACTAAAAGTTTTGCACTTCTAGCTAATCGGAACTATTTGAATTTCGAATATTATATTTTTTAAAACCTTGCAACCTACTTACTAATAAAAAAAAAACAATTGGCGGGAAATCATTTGTCAATTGTTTTTTATCACACATCAAAGTTCTACGTACGCAACGAAAATGGAATTGAGTCGAAAAGATTATAGAGCGATGATTTTTTATGATTTTAAAAGTTCTCTCTCTCCGCAAGACTGTGCTGCTCGTCTTCAAAATGCTTTTGGGAGAGATGCACCTTCTTTGAGCACCGTGAGGCGATGGTTTGCTGAATTTGAGAGAGGTCGAGTTTCTTTACATGACGAATTTCGTGAAGGGCGGCCTTCAACTGCCGTCAACGTAAATAACGTGGACACAACGTAAGTACTGTTAAGCGGCTAATTGAAGAAAACCCGCGGATTACCTATGAGACAATTCGAGAACTATTGGGGATTGGTATGAGCCAAATTCAGAAAATTTTACACGAAGAATTGAAAGTTCGGAAACTTTGTTGTCGTTGGATCCCTCATGAACTGACAGCGGAGCAGAAGCGGGCTCACGTGGAATGGTGCTCACAGATGCTACTGAAGTACGACCACGGACATTCTAATGCTGTTTATGACATTGTCACAGGAGACGAAACGTGGATTTATTGTTTTGAACCCGAAAAAAACAGCAATCTTGTGAATGGGTGTTTGAAAATGAGAACAGGCCAACAAAAGTGAGGCAGGCGAGAAACGTTGGTAAAAAAATGATCGCGTTTTTTTTCTCAGCTACGGGTCACATCTGCACAATTCCACTTGAAGATCAAAAGAGTGTTAATGCCGAGTGGTATTCTACCATTTGTTTACCCAGGGTGTTAGAAAAAGTTCGCGATTGATGACCAAAAAGCCGCGTTCTCCTACATCATGACAACGCTTCTTCACACACGGCCAACAAAAAAAAGTCATTTTTAACTTCCGAAAAAGTACAACTCGTTACCCATCCTGCGTATAGCCCCGGCCTAGCACCCTGTGATTTCTGTATTTTCCTCAAAATCAAAGATTTGATGAGAGGTTTCACTTTTACCAACTCCGAAGAGGCAGTGATAGCGTTCAATCAGCACGTAGAAAACATCAGATCTGTGGTCCTCCTGTGTTAAAAAATGGTTCGATCGCAAGAAAAAATGTTTAAAATGTAAAGGAGAGTATTTTGAAAAACAATAAACATAATATTTTGGTTATAACATGTAGTTTTTTTAAGTTACGCAAAACTTAAAGTATGACCTACGTATTGCTTCATAATTTGAACACCGAAATTTTGCGACAGTACGTGATTGCGTGTAGTTTCTTTACAAAAAATGTAATTGAAGCTATGATTATAACAGGTTGTGGTAAAGGCGATACCGTTTTTATTCCTAGGATACCCATAATTCCATCGAATTACCCATTTCAATTTAAAAGGTTACAATCCCCCATTAATGTCAGTTTTGCAATGACAATTAATAAACCACAAGACCAAACACTAAGCAAAGCCGGCATTGATTTAAGCAAGGGCTGCTTTACGCATGGACAACTATACGTGGCACATTTACACATGCCGCAAATGTCGTTGTTCTAGCAAATGGGAAAAATACGCCCAACATCGTTTATAAAGAAGCATTAGTATAAATATTATATATATATTTATTAATATATATGCCACGCGATGAAGTCCAGAGTAATTACTTTACTTATAAAGAAAACCCCTGAAAATTGTTTATTTTTAACAGAAAGACCTTAAAGGCTGATGAGTAACAAAGGCTACTAAAAGCTCAAAACTCACGCGAGCGAAACCGCGGGCTTCACCTGGTTACATAATAAATAAATTGAATTTGATTTTTTGTATGCTATTAATAATGGAAATTGTTGAGCCGGCCCATTTATCATATTTACTGATCACATTTACAAATCTAACTTTAAAATCTTTATTATATTCACTCTCGCGTGTGCATACTTCTCTATTTCCTAATGTAATAAATACACAATATATCCAAATTCTTCATCAATACGAGAATCAACGATTAAGAAGTAGTAAGTTATATAAACATATGACCTACAGGGATCATAAGCAAAATTCTCACATCTGTGTACTATCAATCCCGTTTCAATTAAATTAGAGATAGTATCGATATCAATTAGTGATTTTTATTGACGATATTTTCGTGAAACTCATCGTTTTTCAATAGATTATCGGAAAACGATAACGCTCTGGTCATAAAGTTGACTGATTGACTATTATACGCTTTAAATTATCTAACGATTTTGTGATTCGTGGTAATGCACCCGCTGTAGAATTTGTGTATAAATGTACCTTTTAAATTCTCAAACATAAAGTTGTATTCCTCTAATTGTAAACGGAATTATAAGCGTCTCCTGGAAGGGTCACTAGTGGCCTGTGATCTGTCTGGATAGAGAAAAGTCTTCGTATAACATATCGAAAATATTTTATACTACATACTATTGTTAAGGACTTCTTCTGAATAGTAGGATATATTAAAAATTTCACTATATTTAAATTTCAAGTATGGCATCAGGAGTAGCAAGAGAATATAAAACTTTGTTTTGGTTTTCTTTAGACATCTAACTCACTTCATGAACTTTCGCACATCTTATACTTCACTACAAGCCCGAGACTGAGTTATTTTCATTAATTCCTATACAGAACTTCTGCTAAAATATAGCTTTGACATAAAAAGTTTATTTTTAACAATTTTATGTGAAAATCTATTGAGATTTTGAACTGCGGCTTTTTCCGAAATTGTTTAAATTATTACCTGTTATCATGATGGAGTATTACACTGATTCTTAAAATAACATGAAACTATGTAACCGGAAACTCTATAGGTTTCCGTATCAGTGTAATATTTTCTGCTTTTAATGGTTTTGGTTATGACATTTGTTTTAGCAGCGAATTCAAGGATATAACATAAATTTCAAGTTCTTTATCACTCTCTGTTTGATGCAGAATTATTCCTTCGTCTTGATTATGGCTAGAATTGCTTCTATATGATCGTCTTGATTTCTACTCTTTTGAAACTGACATCATTACTTTCTTAATTTTCTTCTCGCACTATTATTTCTTTGCTATATATTGATATTTGTGAAAAGATTTAGTTGTCATTTGAGAATACAGTTTGTAACATTCTTAATATTTTTATTTCTAGCAACGTCGCACTACAACACAAAGATAGTAGGAGATATGGGCGCTTGTATCAAAGAGTTGACTAAGATGATGTTAATATTATGTAATACATCGGACTTCCATACGCTCTATCAAGACATTATCAAGGCAAATGCTACTTTAGCCAATGAATGTAAGTATCAATGTATCACGTGCGTATGCATGTGCATATGCGTGTGGAAATAATGATGTATTATTACTGTACTCGTACGGAGCGTGATCGCATGAATGGGAGCGACACATGCAGATTGTTTTTCAGGGAGTTCTGAAGTATTAGGACTGGCAACGTCTATGAAGACAAATTTGACCTCATCTGCATATCTATAAAATAAGAACGGTACCGCACAGACATCCTCAGTATTAAGGTTCGCCTTGTAGAAGACAAAAGTCACAAATAAATGTAGAAAGAATTCCCTCCAATTCATTCCCTTTATTACAGCGAATTAGTGAAGTTAACAAGAAGACGAGGAATTGTGGTAACACCCCGTCATTACATCTGATAATATTTCTTTTATTGCATGCATCTTTTTCTCTTTCTTTCTATTGCATTTATTGCATGCATGACTACAACTAATACAATGACTTAATTAATTATGTGATTATAATCAACGGTTCACCTGCATGCATGCGGTGCACCTGCGGTGACGTACGGTTCACCTGCATGGGCTGATAGGGCTACCATAGGTGCTGCGCGTAGTAAGTTACAAAGTCAGCGTCTCGCTTTAATATTTCTATGTAAATCGTATAGAACTGTGAGCACCGAGGCACTACCAGTGCTGGCAGGTGCTGGTATTACCAGTTGACTTAGAAATTCAACGCCGGGCTTCAGTGTACTACACGTCTAAAACATACACCCTGACTTTCGAAAACACCGCGATATGGACAAAATACTTAGATTATTCAAACCAATTGAAGAGGTATTTGAAATTTTACTGTCTGAATGGCAAGAAAGATGGGAAACTTCTACTAAAGGACGCCACTTGTATCTGTTCTTTCAATCAGTGCGAGACGGATTAAGTAAAGAGTGGTTAGAAGTCGATTATCCCGTTGCGCAATTTTTAACTGGACATGGAAACTTTAGAGCTAAGCTCTTTTCGTTTAGACTTGTGTCATCGCCTTTATGCGAGTGTTCTACGACAAATAATGAATTCGAGCAAACATCACATCATGTTATCGGGGAGTGCGATCTCTGGCGTCGGGAACGGGACGATATGTTAAATTCCTTGCATGTCACATCCGGGGTAGTATACTATTCTGTTTTGGTGGCAACAAAGGAGAATTACCAGGCGTTTAGGCGGTTCTGCAATCTACATTATTGGAATCGATGTGTTAGGTAATAACTCACAGTTTAGGTCCCAATAGTGTTAGATATTTGATAAACCGTGGTGCACGGCAGTTGAGCTTCACTTGACTTGCCATCTCTTTGAGGTTTTTAAATGCCTTATTTGTCATATTGCTGTCTCTCACTTTGCCAAGAGGGGAAGTCAATTCCAAAACTTCCTACGCATACAAATTTCTTCTGATTAAATTTGTTGTGAGTTCCAAGGCAGCTGTAGTTTAACTCCCCGGACGGCAGTGAACTTCACTGTTCATTGCCTTTTTGTTGGTCGCCGCTGTTAATTCTGGTTACACAGGAGACACAGTGGTGGGTATGAGAGATGGGCCTGTCCCGTTAAAAAAAAATCACTGATTATCTTTTTTTCACTTATGTCATCTAAGTCACCACTATTTGATGTCTAGTATATATATATATATATATACATATATATATTAGTTAATTGTAGAAGAGGAGTTAAAGTGTAGTATCCTAGGGTTAGAATCCTTCCTTGCTTCTGATATATAAGCGATTATTTATTTAGTAACTTTATGTTTCTCACATCGGAGATTATAAGCCCGGTCATTTGATGGGCGTGCACAGGTATGGATCCAAAAGCGTAGATGCCCCTTTGAGGAGATTGATTTTATGTTGTACACCCACGGTGATCCGCTACTGGGAATACCGATATAACAATATATCCATAAGCAGACCTTGGCAGGAAATACACACTATTGCGAGTGTGTGTTCTTTATTTCTCATTAAGACACTCACGTATCGCTTACATGAAAAACTTAAACTGTAAAAATATAAACATTTGTTATCCGATAGCAAATTAGTTAAATTTAGGTGTTTATTTCCTAATAAATTAAATTTATGATTAGTGTTAGTGTATTCAGTGCAACACACTAACACTAATCATAAATCTGAACAATCCACCCCACAGTCTACTGTTAAATTTAAAAAGAAGGCCGCTGCTCACATAACAACTCGACAAACAAGGCTACAGTTTCGCAAAAAGTTGAAAAATGTTGGCACACAATCACCAACTACTTCAAAAGCAGCGATCAAGAGAAAGTCAACCAATAAAGTTCTTTTAAGTCCGTCGAAGAAAAAAGCTAAGAAAGCAGCTAAATCAGATCTTGAATATACTTAGAAAAAAGCTTTGGTATTCAAGTATAAAGCTATATGTGAAGAAACAGATGAAAATTACGAAGACCTGCCAGAAGAAACTGAAAACTCGCCACTTGTGTTTGTTGTGTTTTTTGTTCGCCAGAAATACTTGAGCATATACTACATCACACAAATTTGTATTCTATTGAACTAACAGGAAAATCGATGCAATTGACCATGGATGAACTAAAAAAATTCCTTGGCATCGAAATTATTATGGGTATAGTACGAATGCTGGCATACAATGATTATTGGTCTGAGGATTTTCGGTACAATTTAATAGCTGACGTCATGACTCTTAAAAAATATCAACAAATTAGACGGCATTTGCATTTTGTTGACAACAATTTGAATGATGGAGACCGATACTATAAAGTGCGACCAATTTTGGAAATGGTGAGAGAGAATTGTTAAAAGTTGGACAGTAATGATAAATGTTACAGTATAGACGAGATGATGATTCCCTACAAGGGCAAAAAGGCCGGCAAACGTAAGTAATACATGAAGGATAATGATGCAAAATTCTTAAACTGAATCCGGGTTTAAGAAAATTTTGCACGAGCTAGCCTAGATGGCATGATCAGAGACTTTCTTTTCTATGGAGGGGAAGATACATTCCGATTCCACAAGTTCACATAAAAAGAAGAGGGTTTGGGATTTGGTGCAAAGATTGTGATTGCGCTATGTCAATCAATTAAAGAGAAACCATCTTTTGTCTTTTGTGACAACTATTTTACATCGCTGGAGCTTTATAACATTTTGAAGAACGATTACGGAATATTTGGACTTGGTACAATTAGATCAAATCGAATGAGAGGTGCTGAAAAAGTACTGCCAGTTGATAAGACCTTCAAGAAGACAAGGAGAGGCTCACATGCTCAAGTAGTTTGCAACAAAAATAAATTATCCATTGTAAAATGGAATCATAACAAACCAGTCACGTTGATCAGTTCATACGTGGGTGCCGATCCCATCGGTAAAATTAAAAGATACTGCAAAGAAGACAAAGCAAAAGTGGATGTAGAGCGTCCAATGATTGTGAAAGAGTATAATAAATACATGGGAGGGGTGGATCTAGCAGACATTCTGATCTCTCTGTACAAAATTCGCTTCAAATCCAATAGATGGTATATGGGTATATTTGCCCAGTTGGTCGGCATATGCCTCAATAATACCTGGCTACTCTTCCGGAAAACGCAGAAAAAGACCATGCCTCTGAAGCACTTCAGGCGAGAGGTTTATGAAGAACTAAAGAAACTCGGTATTTCAGTTAGTCGCGTGGTTTCCGTTGAAAGTAAGGTAAATAAACCAACGATTCCCAGGCCCTCGAGTCCCATCAAATATGACGACATTGGACACTTTCCAGATATAGGAAATGAACGAGGTCGTTGTAAACATTGTCAACAGAAAACCAATATTTTTTGCATAAAATGCAACATGAGGATTTGTTTCGTTCCCGGAAGAGATCCTAGGAACTGTTTTCTATCATTTCATACCTAAAAAATAGATTTAAGTATAACCTTTTTATTCAAACCTTTTAATAGGTACTTACAATATTTTTACCTTTATGCTGATAATAATCTGTATTACTAAATATTTTATATATATATTTAGAATAAATGTATCTACTGTTTGTTCGGTATAGCATCATGTCCATAAATACAGGATTAAATCACTTTTTTATTTACACATTCTTAGCAATGTACCACCCAAGGAACATCCATTAACACAAAAGAAATCAAGAAAAATTGGCAATGTTCCATGTGTGGTACTTCAATTTTCCGAAAAACTGTAGCTTACAGATTTTTGGTACTATGTTTTAAGAGTCCTTTACTGACCCTAGAACAAGAGTGAATCGATAGAATAACCAAATTCAGCAAAAAATATGTTTGCCAATCCAAGGGTTCATCTAGTCGCGTTTTCATATATACTCATCGAAGGTCTTCTCAAAGTCGACAAACGCTATGCATAGTAGCACGTTGTGCTCCTCGGTCTTCTGTATAACTTGCCACAGCGTGTGTATACGGGTTTACCAGCTTTATCGTGAGGCTGGAAGTCATCAAACCTGCGTACAAGTCGGTTCATGATGACTCTTAAAAACAGCCTACATAAAAAGAAAAGTCGAAGCGAAAAGTCATAGAACCACCTTTATTTCAACCATGTGTGAAATAAAGGTGGTTCTATGACTTTTCGCTTCGGCTTTTCTTTTTATGTAGGCTTTATAGCTTCTTCAGAAACAACACTACCACGTTTTCACCCCATACCTGTAGCGCTTTGTTCATGATAAAGACGAAGTTATTTTGTACGACACTAAAAATCAGTTTTCCGCCTGTTTCCATAAACTCAGAGGTAATGTCAGCATTTTTAATGAACTTTGTAAAAATGATAATATTCACATTTCTAGCAATAATAGCAATGCCGGACATTAACACAACGACCGAAAGAGACATGGACGTTAGTGTCAAAGCGATTACTAAATTGATGTCAAATATAACCAACTCTCAAAAGAATATTATCAAGAAAAGTGCTACTTTACCTAAGGATTGTAAGTATCATATTACTTGCACAGAGCAAGACCACAGCAGAAAGCTTCGGGGTGTTAGTGGCACGCTATTATTTTTGTAGGAAAATTCGAGTTCATGTGCACATCTAGGGAATAGTACCCGTAGGGCTCAACGATACTTCATAAAGAGCTGCTTGACTGGCAATATCCCCAGGGTTAAGGTGAACCTACTTACTTATAACAGTCACAAATAAGTATGTAAATAACTCCCTTATGGTTTAATTTTTATTTATTTATTATTTATTAAGAAGATTTACAGCGTATTTGCAAAATAATTACAGTGTAGACACTAGATGCCAATAACAAATCTTCATAAGTATGAAACATAATTGTTCTTGCAGTATAGCACTAAGTTGTTTTACTAGAGGCCAACAATAGTAAACACATATCTATACATATAAATTACGTATACATGTACAAGTTCTACAGTTACTATTACATAGAATAAGTAAATCAGGTTTGTAACCCATGCAAAAGCCACTACATTAGTATGAGTAGGTGCAGTGTGATCGTCTTTAGTTAGGTTGTCTGAAAAAGGATGCGGCTACGGTATGTTTAATATGGCGAGTACTTGTATTAAATACGTCAAAGTCGTATTCGGAGACACATTTATTGTACGTGTGACATGCACGGATTAAAAAGGTATTTTGCCGATAGTTAGTTGTAGCAAAGGGTACGGATAAGATTGGACGACGCCGCAATACTAAGAGATTTGTCCGAAATGATAGTTTGCTCAGTATTTCGGGAGAGTCCACAGAACCATTAGCAATTTTGGCTAGATAGGTAGCATCGAGAACTTCTCGACGAAGTTCCAATGGTAGAAAATGATATCTAATGCAGCGACTATCGTAATTCGCCGAGTATACTTTTGCCTTAAAATCAAGAAAACGTAAGAACCTCTTTTGTACTTTTTCAATTCGTGTTTTATATGCATCGTATTGAGGATTCCACACTTGTGATGCAAATTCCAAGTGGCTTCTCACATAAGCACAATATAGACTATTTATTGTTTTTAAAGAATGGAAGTCGGCTCTTAATCTCATTATAAATCCCAACGCCTTGGAGGCTTTAGTAATCATGTGATCGATATGTTTGACAAATAATAGTTTCTGATCATTAATAACCCCTAAGTCTCTGATTTGATCGACTCTTTTAATATTTTGCTGTAATTAAATTCAATTACTTTTTGTTTACGAGTATAAGTCATACAAAAACATTTGGAAACATTAAGATCAAGTTTGTTCCTTTCGCAATATACTTGAAACCTAATTAGGTCTTGTTGTAGCTCATCTGCATCAGAGATAGTGCGAACAGACTTCAAAATTTTCATATCATCAGCAAAGAGAAGTATCCTAGAGTGAAAGAAAGGTGTTTTAATGTCCGAGATATATATCAGAAACATTAGAGGGCCCAAAATGGAACCCTGCGGTACTCCCGATGGGATAGAACTCCACTTTGATATAAACCCGCGCAAAACAACAGCCTGGCTACGATTCTCAATATAGGATGAAAACCAACGGTATAGATCACCATGAATACCTATAGCTAACAATTTGGTTAAGAGCACTGAATGGTTAATTCGGTCGAAACACTTTTGGTAGTCTGTATAAATTACGTCTACTTGGGCTCCTTTGTCCATTTCTTCTGTTATAAACTCATTGGCCAAAACAAGATTTGATACTACCGAGCGATTCGCTAAAAAGCCATGCTGGTCATCATCTAATAAATTTCTAATGATGACATAAATGCTATCGTACACTAGTCTCTCGAAAACCTTGGCGAATAGACAAAGTTTGGAAATAGGTCTGTAATTTTCTACATTAGATTTATCGCCCTTTTTAAGCACTGGAGTTACAAAGACTGACTTCCAAATTACAGGCATAATTCCTTCAATAGTAGAGCGATTAAATAATATACAGAGATGTGTTACTAATTCCGAGGCGCATCTTATTATAAATATGGGAGGTATCATATCAGGGCCGCCAGATTTAGAGAGGTCTAATGATCCTAACAGCGACTTGACTTTCAAAGGACATATTTCAAATTCAGAAATACCAATCGAACTATGACTATCTGCAGTATCAACACATGAAGCTGTTCCAATTCGGTTTTCCTCCTTGAATGTTGAATTGAAATATGTAGCAAATAAGTTACTAATATCTTCTCCCGTATTCGCATGATTATCTTTATAGTGCATTACATTTGGGAAAGAGTTGGTTTGCTGTTTACTTTTTACATAAGACCAAAAAGCTTTGGGATTTTCTGCAATTGAATTTTCGATTCTGCCTATGTACTTAGTATAACACTCCTTTTAGAGTTTACGAGCTCTAGCTCGAAGGTAAGAAAAAGATTGGTAATCTGAAATATTACCATACAATTTATATTTACGATGAAATTTAGATTTTTCATTTAAGACCTTTACTAGTGCGGTACTAAACCATGGTGGGTGAGATTTACGTGATACAATTTTGTTAGGCACATATTTATCACGGAGTTTATATAATACGTCATAAAAAACACTGACCGCCTGATCAAGAGAACCTATTTGTAAGCATTCTAGCCAATTCACGTGTCTCAAATCCTCACAAATAGCTGTATAATCGGCCCTATTATATAAGAATTTTGTCTTTGGCTTGTCATTCAACAGGCAAGATATAGTAAATCGAGCTTGAATGCACAACGACCTGTGATGCGAATCTTCGACAACTAACGAGTCATTGCAGGGAATTACGGTTAAACATTAATTACTGAATATCAAGTCTAAAATTCGATTATAAACATTAAATACACCATTGTACTGATAAAAATTACAAGAGGCAACACTATCATAGAAATCCATCAAATAATCCCTACCACAATCTGTCGGTAGAAAATGCCTATATGCATTGGATCCCACCCAATTAACATTATCGCTAAAATTAAAATCCCCCATTATTATGAATTTATCAAGAGGATGAGATAGTATCAACTCACACAGCTTATTGATGAAGTTTGTCAATTGAGTTCTAAATGAGTTGCCCCTTTCCTCCCTTACGAAGTAAAGTGTACAAATATGTAGCGATGGGCGATTGCGAGAGGTTTTTTTCGATTGTCTCGATTGTTCGAACATCTCGATTGTTTTCGATTGTTTCGTCGAACATCTCGATTGTTGTTGTGTTCGTCTTTGGCGCGATTTCAACTCGGATTTGTGGTTGCGAATTGCGAGTATGCACGATGGCGAGAGGTTTCAGTCGATTGTTTTGAGTTATATTAGAACATCTCGATGGCCGGACTTGGCCTTGTCTTGTGATTGCGATTTGCGAGTTCAAACTAAGCATCAAAAGTAGCAAACGTACCCAACCTACGTACGTATTATAGGAGAAAGGAATCACGAAAATAAATTAATTAATCGAAGTTTATAATCATCTATTGTCTTAGGTTTTCGCGATTGTTACACATTGAATTATACTATTTTTAACGGAGTCTTCCTGCGACCACGGACGCTGCAAAGCGTTCGAAACGTCAGGTTCAACAAAATAAATAAAACACGCGATACTTCCGTTAAAAATTGTATAATTCAATGAATCATCTATTTTTAATGACTTAAATAAACTTGTGCAATGTATGCAACATAGTTTTTTAGTTTTAATACAAAAAAATCACAGCGGCTCGATAAACAATCGCGACACATACACCTCGGCTCGATGCTTGTAAACAACTAGCAGCGAGTCGAGTCCGTCCGGCTAAACGCACCGGTGACCGATGAATGACTAACTGATGCAACAATCGAAACAATCGAAAAACCTCTCGATTGTTTTGTAAAACGGCGAGTCGATTGTTGACTCGATTGTAAATTTTGACGACTGCGATTCTTTCGATTGTTAAAACATCTCGGAATCGCCCATCGCTACAAATATGTATATTAAAAGGCATATCCAGTTTTTGTTTGTCTGGAACTATAGACACCCACAAATCCTCCGCAGAACTACGCCACTCCGTTCGCTCAATGCATGTAAAATTACGCTTTACTGCCAATAGAACACCACCACCAAGGATTTGCTGTGTACGCTGATAATCGCGGTCGCGTCGCCAAACCAAATAGCGATCGTCAAATAACTCACTACTAGATATACCATCCAATAACCATGTCATAACATACATATATAAAAACTAGTTGTTTTTGTACGTAAACCACGGACGTTTTGGTAGTATAAAGTTAATTCAGTCATTTTGGAACATATTCTAGGCTAATTAGCATATATCTACAAAGATATATATATATATGTAGTAACACTTCGAATGTAGCCCATGCACAGTGACAGTTTGTAGCTTTTATATATGATATAATATAATTACGCGACAAGTAAACACCGTGTCGAGTCACTGGCATGCGGCTATAGATATTGTTTCTATGTTTATCTCATTAAGCGAGCGGTATAACTGATTCGAATATAGCGTATATTTGATAATACGGCAACCCATTCTAGACCCTACGCAGGTAAATATAACATTCGTAAAAGTGTAAGGTATTGTAACATCCCCAATCAGGCCATGCCTCATATTTATACATAATTTTGATCTGTGGCGTATTGAATGTTGAAATACTAACTGATCACTACCAACACACAACAACATCTCAATTGAATTGATCAAACTGCGCACTACCATGGGAAACATAATAAATGCAACTTGCACAGTAATTATCACATAAAAGATAAAATATATGTAAACATAACCAAAGTTTATTTTAACTTCGATACATCGACCTCGTCTTTTATTGAAACTATGGGAGATGTGTCGTCCTTCCTCACGTAAATCCGAGCGTGTTTGACCCAAGTATATGCAAAAAATTTTTCCCTAGCTATTTTTTTGGTTTTTGTCAGGAGATCCTTGTTTTGAGGTGTCAGATGATCATTCACAAATATTTTGTTGTTTCCTGCGAATCCCAGCATTGACGATGTGAGCGAGTTAGTTTTGTTGGTAACTCGAGATGCAGCAATGAAATCCTCCTTCGCGTATCTATTGATGAATGAAACTATGATCGGGTTCGGCTGATTTTTGTCTCTCGAGGGTACTCTTGTGACAAAGTTTATTTGTTGTTTTATCACTGCATAATTTATCTTTGTACCAATTGATTGAACAATGTTAAACAGATTTTCGTTGCCCGCTTGGGGTATGCCTTTGATTTCCGCATTGTTCATGCGTGACCACTGATCCCTGTTGTCTATATCAGCCTTCAACACGTCTATGTCTCTCCGCTGTACACTGCATTGTTCCTGGGCTCTCTCGACACGTTTCAGTCGTTCGTCGAGTTTTTCAAATTTTTCATTGAATTTCTTGACTGTACTGCTGGTCTCAAGGAGCTGTGCCTTGAGCTCGGAAATCTCAGAGCGAAGCGCCTTTACTTCCTCCGCTAACGAGTCCAAGGGTATTAATTTTGTAGCCAG
Organism: Pyralis farinalis; assembly: GCA_947507595.1. Lineage (NCBI taxonomy): Eukaryota > Metazoa > Arthropoda > Insecta > Lepidoptera > Pyralidae > Pyralis > Pyralis farinalis. Next base: position 17,157,739 of record OX382266.1, on the reverse strand, counting down.
CGATCTTATTTCACTCATAATGTCGGAGCTGGAAGGAGTTTGATGAAGTTGAGGCTGGCCATTATACACATATTACAACTATAAGCAAGGGGTCGTGCTGTGCTCCACCCCGTCAGACATCCTGTAGTGGCGGGGCATGGTAAGACCTATTGCTCTAAGTATCTGTCTTGGGAAGCACCTCTAACTTACGGAAGACCGCAGCTAAATAGCAATTCCTGGAGGATTGTTGTGTTCTTGTGTGTGACTAAGGTCGCCAGTTATTTGGTAAGTCGTTGTGCAGGCAGCGGAAGGACCGGCGGATATCGAACCGCCACTAACAGTGTAGGCGCGGAAGGCCACCCGCGAGTCAGTAGGGTTCCCGAACCCGGGGATTACATAATCTCCGCCCCGGGTGGCTGAACCGCCAACCCGCGAAAAATCCCTGTTGTAGTGGTCGTGCCGGAGAAGGAGACCAGAGTGGACCCGGCTGCTGCAGCAGGGAGGATCGGGGGGCTTTCCGTCCACCGGGCCAGCAAACCGCATAACCTGCACTGTCCAGTGGTGAAAGATACCGCACTTTTGTCCTACTCTGTCGGCTCAGCGACTTTTTTTTAAAGAACCTCGACATCAAATATGGTTAGGAAAAAGAAACGGAAAATTGAAAACTACAGCGGTTATACCTTCCACACTAAAAATGGACTTTTGCAACATCAGGGGATTTCATTCCAACATTAATACGGTTCACTACCACCTTTAGACAGCTCGGCCTACCCTTCTTTTCCTCAAGGAGACACAAATATCCTCACCGACCGACATATCTTACTTACATTACCCCAGGTACAAACTTAAATACTTATTTGTACGCCATGCCGGGGTATACATATTCGTTCGGGAGGATATTTGTTGTCGCCGTCTTCATAGCCTGAAAGACAGGGACCTGTCATTATGAGTGCGCGTGGATCATGGCAGCCAGACCCGAATCTACGCGTATCTTTACAGGTCCTATAGCGGTGATAAAGACGTAGCTCGTTTATTTGAGCACCTTTTTTTTTTGACGCGGGGAAAAATGCGTTACGCACACCACCGGTACCTGGGTGGCCTCCGGTGGTAGTGTGGGACTCCCCGTCGGCTGTCCGACGGTATACCCATTAAACGACCCCGCGAAATGCCATCGGCCGTGGTGGTGTGGTGCCCCGGATCTGTCAGCAACAGGACACCTCTGCGACTGGCCAGCCCCTCAGTAGGGGCCGGACTTCTTCAATCTAGGGGCCGTCCCGGAAAATTGGGACAGCCCCTCCGGCAGCGGGACCATTATGGGGCCAGGTTCCCATCCTGACCCCTAGTCCCACAAGTTAGGGAGGCGGCAACCGGCGCGGACACCAGATCATGGCGCTGCCGAGACCATCTGGGACACTGCTCCAGCGTGTGTTGGGCAGTGTCCTCGGCCGCGCCACAATCGTGGCAGCCCGGCTGTTCCTCCCGCCTCGCGATCCGGTGCAGGTACTCACCGAAGCACCCATGCCCGGTGAGCACCTGCACTATGCGGAAGGTGAGGGGTTTACGCCTGCGGCGCATCCACGCCTCCAGGACCAGGCGCAGCGCATCCACAGTGCGGACTCCATACCGCGGCTGCGCCAGGTCCTCCCCCCACCTCCGCATCGTCTCTGAATGCCCTCGCCGGCGACACCGCCCCACTTCCTCCAACGTGGGGCGCTCGCCGAGTACCCTCCTACTAGCGACGAAGCTATGCACTTCGGCGAGCACCTCCGCCACCAACTCCCAGGGCGGGTCGCCAGCAAGGGCGGTCGCGGCCATCCACGGTACCGTCCGGTACCCCCTCTGCGCTATGACCCGCTGCGCCCTGCGCAGCTGAGCCCTGTTTCGAGCGCAGAGAGCGTCCGCCCATATGGGGGCACCGTACGTGGCCATACTCCGGCAGATGCCGATGAGTACAGATGAGTACAGATGAGTACAGCCGCCTGCACGCGGCGCTGGGTCCGCCCACATTGGGCAGGAGGCGACCCAGCGCCGCCGCAGCTCTGATGACCTTCGGTCCCAACCGCTCGAAGTGGGGGCCGAAGGTCCATCTTCCGTCAAGGGTGAGGCCCAGGTACCTCATCTCGGCACTCACCCTTATACTCTCTCCTCCTATTTGGAGGTGCGCTCCCGAGGGAGTGTAGTGTAGTGCTCTCCCCGCCTACCGGTCCCGCCGAAGAGGAGGGCCTCGGTTTTCTCCAATCGGACCCGAAGCCCAAGCCTCTCTATGCGGCTGACCACCAGTCCTACTCCGACTACGGCCAGCCGCGCCACCTCTACAAAGGTCTTACCCCGGGACGTGACTGCATAGCAGATGACACTCATCCCGGGGAGGAGACGGCCCGCAGGACCCAGTCGTATGCGGGGTCCCACAGGATGGGGCCCAGAACGGACCCCTGTGGGACACCGCACACGACGCGTCTTCTGACCATCTGACCCCTCGCGTCCTCGTAACGCACCTCCCTGTCCTCCAAGTATGCCTTCAACAGTCTCCCCAAGTACGGAGGCACCTCAAAGTATTTGAGGGCATCTAGCGATGGTACTGTGGGGGAGGCTGTTGAAGGCATTGGCGATGTCCAGCGACACCGCCACCACCACGTCTCCCTCGCGCCCCGCATCCTCCGTCACCGACCTTAGGCGCCTTATGGCGTCGACGGTCGACCGTCTGGTCCGGAACCCGAACTGGGCATCCGAGAGGCCCGGTCCCGGGCCATCCTCCAAATGCTGAGCAAGGCGGGAGGCGACAACCCTTTCCAGGGCTTTGCCCGCCTCGTTCAGCAGAACGACTGGTCGAACCGCCGACCCCGAGTCCGGGGGCCGGTCTCCCTTTAACAGAACGACGAGCCGGCCCACCCTGAAGGGTTCCGGGCAGCACCCCTACCGCAAACAGCAGTCAAGGAGCTCCCAGAACTGATCTCCGAGGTGCTCGAGGGCTAGGGCTAGCACCCTTCCGTGCACCCCGTCCGGACCCGGCGCCCTCTTCTTGCTTCGGAGGCGGTCAAAGACCGCCTCCATCTCCTGGTCGGTGACGGGCGGCGGAGAGCCCTCCACCTCTCCTCTGGAGTCCAGCGATCGGGCCATCCTCGGGGGAGCGAAACCCCGCGGGGTGTCAGAGAAGAGTTCCCCGACAACCCTCCCCGGCAGGGCTGGAGGGTCTCCGTCAGCGGGGCCGACTGAGCGCGGAGCTTGTTCCGCGCTCCTCTGTACGGCTCCACGGGTCCCTGTCTAGGCCCTCCAGCAACTCCTGCCACGCTCCCTCCTTGGCCCTACTTATAGCCATCTGCAGGGCTCTACTGCTTCCCGGGGGCGGCGACGCCTGCTTCGGGTGTACGCTCTACGCGCCCCGTTGCAGTCGTCCCGGAGGTCGGCTATCTCCGCCGACCACCAGTAGACCGCCCGCCTTGGGGGCGGACGCCCAACGTTGGGCATGGCCGCCCTGCACACCGCCGTGAAGGCGTCGCAGAGACGACCAGCCCCCTGCTCCGCCCCCAAATCCTCCATTAGCGGGAGGCCCCAGCGGCCGACAATGGCGGCCTCCTCTGCCGGTTCCGCCACCGGGACGAAATCGCCGGACTCCCGGGGGCTCGAGACACCTCAAACCTGATGTACCGATGGTCCGAGAGTGTCTACCCCCGTCTCCACCCTCCAATCCTCAATTCTGCGTGCGGTGGACGCGGTGGCGGAGGACAGATCCACCACCGACCCTCCATTCCACCGCACGCACGTATGGACCGTCCCCCTATTTAAGAGGGACAGTCCCGCGGCCAGCGCCCACTCCTCCACCTTCCGCCCTTTGGCTTGCGTAGCCGGGTTGCCCCATGCCGTGGACTTAGCGTTGAAGTCCCCGGCCACGATAACCTGGGCGGGCGCTAGCCGCCTCACTGCCGACCCAAGAGCGTCGAGCAGCCGCTTCAAGGCCGGCAGGTCGCAGTTCGGAGAGAAGTACACACCGATTATTGCGTACTCTCCCCGAACCGCCGCTACTTAGACCGCTCCCCTCTCCCTCACCACGAGTGGGGGGCTGGCGCCAGGCCTCGCGACGATGGCCACGGATCCGTCCCAGTCCCCGGCCCAATTAGGCCGGGAGGGCACGTAGTATGGTTCCGCAACCACCGCCACGTCCACGTCCCACAGCGCCATGGTCTGCAGGAAAAGGTCCTGAGCCCCAGCGCAGTGGTTGACGTTGGCCTTTTTTTTTTTGTGACGCGTGGAAAAATGTGTTACGCACACCACCGGTGCCTGGGTGGCCTCCGGTGGTAGTGTGGGACTCCCCGTCGGCTGTCCGACGGTATACCCACTAAACGACCCCGCGAAATGCCATCGGCCGCGTTGGTGTGGTGCCCCGGATCTGTCAGCAATAGGACACCACTGCGACTGGCCAGCCCCTCAGAAGGGGCCGGACTTCTTCAATCTAGGGGCCGTCCCGGCAAATTGGGACAGCCCCTCCGGCGGCGGGACCATTATGGGGCCAGGTTCCCATCCTGACCCCTAGTCGTTGGTTGACGTTGGCCTGCAGGAAGCGAGGATGTCCGGCCATTACTCGGACATCCTGGCCTCAGGCGCCTGCTGCCGCCCACTCCCGCGAGAGGTGGGGGGCGTTCTCCCGCGGATGGATGGGGGGTTGCAGAGCTGGCTCCCCATCGCGTGGCTCGCCTTTCGTCCGGCGTCGGTACACACGGCACAGCGGGCCTGTGCCGAGCAGCCCGAGGCGATGTGCCCCGGCTGCCCGCACCTGTAACACAGGCGGCTGCGATCCGCCTTGGAGGGGCACAACTCCGCTGTGTGCCCCTTCCCCATGCACTTAAAGCAGTGCATGGGGCGCGCCTTCAGCAGGTGGAGCTGCACCCGGCTCCAGCCCACCCGATACTGCCCAGTTCGAGCAGCTTCTTCGCTGCCGTCACCGGGCAGCGCATCAGGGCGGAGTTCCGCCAGTCCGGGCGGATTTCGCCCACCCGGGTTTATTTCAGCACCTGCAAATAGCGACGGACAAAGTTATCGAGGAATTAGTGATTTTAGGAGACCATGCCCAACACACCGAATGGTTTAGCTCTCGGTGAACTGATTCCGCGGGGAGATCTGCTCATGACTTTGCTCTGGCTTATGATTTCTCCCAACAGGTACATTCTGCCATGAGAATACCAGGTATAGAGGACCATATCAGTTCCTCCCTGGACCTTCTGACAACACGTCGGGATGAGTACAACTTCTCAGTGAATGCGTCGCTTGGCTTATCGGACTTCGGATCGGCTTGACCCACCTCGGCCTACCGAATGGCGTCGCAAATGGCACTATAAGTCGGCAGACTGGGAAGGATTGCGTGAATTCTACGCATCGTATCCGTGGAGGCAGCTTTTCAAAACAGATGATATCGAATCCTGTGCGACTGCGGTAGCTGCGGCGATATTGGGTGGCATGGAATCCTATATTCCCAATGGCTGCTCCGGTAGCTAAAAAGCGACCGTTGTTTAATCGGCCTTGTAGAGAAGCCAAACTTTTCAAACACGCTACTTTCGAGGCTTGGACTACGGCGCGTGCTAATGGAAGTCCAGATGTGTCTCTGTATTGAAACGCAAACTGAATGCTGCCTCGAGGTCCAGTAAGAGGGTAATCTCCGGAGCAAAGTTTGATTTCGTCGGTAGAGTTGACTAGCGGCTTGCAAGCCTCCCGTCTGGGAGTCGTGCTTTCTGGTCGCTCCCTAAAGTTGCCGAGGGAAATTTCTGTCAGTCGTCCATGCTACAATTGCAAAAACCGGATGGCAGTTTGGACTATAATGCTAAAGAGAAAGCCGATTTACTCGGTAAATTCTTTGCTCTAACTCGAATATAAATGACGGGGAGCTGTGCCATCGACCATCCCGAGGTGCAGTAGCTTAATGCCGAAAATCTCAATTACCCAGCAAGATATCCGGCGAGCGTTGCTCTCCCTCGACATTCATAAGTCGAGTGGGCCAGACGGTATACCGGCAGTGATGTTGAAGCTGTGTGCTCCTGAGTTGTGTTCTATGCTAACGCGCCTTTTCGTGCCTTCCTACTCCACTGGGCAAGACCGGTCTTCGTGGAAGATCGCCAATGTGCACCCGGTGCTCAAAAAGGGCAATAGATCCATCGATTTACAGGCCTATTGCCATAACCTCCCTTCTCTCCAATGTGATGGAGCGTGTGATAATCACACGACTCCTGGCATACCTAGAGGATCACGACGTGATCAGCGACCGTCAACATGGCTTTCGCCATGGTCGTTTGACTGGTGATCGTCTAGTGTATCTTACACACTGCTGGGCTTCGGCGATTGAGAGTCAAGGTCAGGTATTAGCTGTTGGCCTAGCTATGACAAAGGCATTCGATCGGGTCTGGCATCGGAGTCTTCTATCGAAGTTACCATCGTACGGGCTGCCCGAAGGTTTGTGCAAATGGGCTGTCAGCTTCTTATCCAGCAGACGCATAAAAGCCATGGTAGAAGGTAGCAGCTCCGACAGCATGGATATGTGTTGTCCCCGGTGCTGTTTCTGCTACACATCTACGACATGTTGTCAATCGACAGCATTCATTGTTATGTGGACGACCGCACCAGGGATACTTATTATACAGGCCGTGCTACGAGTAGCATCCCTCGTTCCCTTGTGAAAGAAAGCTGCGGTTGGACTTGTGTCGGAAATAGAAGATACTTTGTGTAAAGCATTTGACTGGGGTCGATTGAACCTGGTCAAATTTAACCCTACCAAGACACAAGTCTGCGCGTTCACCGCTATGAAAGTCCCATTTGCTGTGGTTCTCCAATTCCAGAACGCATCGCTCCCAATTGCTAAGAGTATTGGGATTCTCGGTGTTGAGATCTCCAGCGATGTACTGTATCAAGCTCACCTGTAGGAAAAGGTCAAGCTGTCGTCCAGGACACTCCGTATGCTCAACAGAGCCAAACAGTACTTCAGCTCGCGGCAAAGACTTATGTTACATTAGTCCTAATTCAGACCGCTTATACTTACCGCGTAGCCACCTTTGGGCAGAAGCACCTGGATACCAACTAGGACCTTGGGACTCGATGCAAAGATGAGCTGTGAGGTTCGTACCTGATCCTGAACTCACACACGGTATTGAGCTCTTGAGTTTGAGAAGAGATTTTACCTCGCTCTGCGTGTTCTACCGATTATATAATGGGTTGTTTTTGAGGAGCTGTTCGACATTATTATGACAACAGCCTTATTTTACAATCGCACAGCTCGCCGACGGCTGGGAGTTATGCTACTAAGTTGTGGAATGAGGTCTCTGCCGAGGTTTTTCCAAGGGACTACAGCATGGAGTTCTTCAAGAAATGGGTGAAGAGGTTTTTAGAGGGTCGGAAACGCATGAGTGACGCCCCTGGTGTTGCAAATGTTTATAGGCTGAGGTAACTACTTACCATCAGGTAGGCCGTATGATTGTTTGCCACCTTAGTGGTATAAAAAAAAACCATATTAAATATTTCTACATTACATCTTCCTTCTACACAGAAAGAAAAGAAAACGTGCTTAAGCATTTTTGTCTTATTACTAAATAATACGTTTACTTTAAATATTTTCTATTAGTAATACATATACTACACGTGAAAAAAAATGGACAATATATAACATTAGCATGTATATCGACGTTTGAAACGCAAAAATGATTAAGCGACAAAAATGCCTAAACTGAGTTATATTTACCATTCGAATCGTTAATTTTTTTTGGGTCGTTTAGTCTAAGCGTCGTGCGTCTACGATGAGTTTCATGTCGCTTAGATATTGTGGTATTTACGCCAAATCACCAATTTTGTGCTAACTGACGAAAAAGATGTGATTTTTAGGAAATTCTACACTTAGGAAAATTTAACAATTGGCAATTTCAATTTAGTCTATTTTTTATGTATTTACTTTTTTATTTATTTAGACTGAATTATTTTTACTTGTTTTAAAGTTTATTTTCAAAAAAACTTAGTAGATTGTACCCATAAAAATATATGTGAATTGCACCTACAGTTATTTTAACTTGATACCATTATTTTGAGAAAGTGTGACTTGTATAATATTACCCGTAATAAAGTGAATACAAGCATACGGCCCATCTGATGTAAAGCAGTAGTACCGTAGCCTAATAATGCTTTTAATATATTAAGTAACACTCGCACGATACCTCCTCTGCTACTTACACAGCAACTCCTCAGGCGCTTACTGGTACCTCACTCACACACAGGAACACAACAACTCTCTAGAGAGACTTCCCCAGTCGGGAAATCTCTCTAGAGAGTTGTTTGATGCGCCTTACCTCACTTAAAACATTCAGACCAAGACAAACAGACATGTTCATGCACACACATGTTTGTCTTATGTAGAAATCGAACCCACGAGCATTATTGTCAAAATCGCGTCATTCACGACTGAGCCACTGAGCTCGTCAGATCAGATCTTATTTGCTATACTGAAATACCTGCAATTTTCAACCATGGCGTTGAATTAGTTCTATTTATATCTTCGGGAATATAAGTATAAATATGTGGACTAGCGCCGGCCAGGACCCATCCACTACCGTTAGTAGATACAACATGTCGGCGCTGCCATGGCTGCTCCGGTAGTCTCTGCCTAGTCTGCTGCGGTCATCGTTGCGATTGCCCGCCATCTGGAACAGAAACCGCATGCACCCGCCAGCGTTGCTATCATGACAGGTTGGTCGTCGCTGCAAAACACGTGTTTCGCCTCTATACGAGGCATCCGCAGGCGCTGTAGATATTAGTCATTAGAATAACATGCTACTCGCAGTACCGTCCCTTACATTGAACTGAGGATTCAATAGGTGGCTCGGATCAATTCGGAGGTGGATGGAGAGAGTGAAAAGATATTTAGTAAAGGGGAGTTGCTTAGGTCTGCCTGTTTGTTCATAAGTGTAAATTTAGAATTATTATGTTTAAAATTTTATATGTGTTATTGGGGGATAAATCAAGTCCTTTATCTATAAGATGCTTGGCGAAGTGTGACCTTTCTAGCCGATTGTTTTTGTACGCCGATACGTACAGGTCGCGCGGTGGTTTAAGATCGCTCGGCAAAAGTAGTGGGGGCAATTGGCGCATGTGTACAATCGCGCACAAAATTACTAAGGAAAATGATTTTTTTTTCTTACTTTCTTTTTTTGTATCTTAGTAAATTAACATAATAATAACACTAGTTTTTGCTTTTATGCTAGTATGTATAATCAGAAAAATAAAACAAGTAAGTTTTAGGTAATAAATATAATTCAATTAAATAGAAAAAAATTAATCGTCCGGTAGTGTTGATATTCCTTCCATTAAATCATCGTCATACGAAGTAGAAGGCTGAGGTTGGAAGCACGAGGTTGAGGGCATTTCATCGTCGTCAGACATTTCGGAGTTATCAGTATCTGCACTCTCTTCGCTATCCGAGCTGTCATCAGTGACACGAATAATAAATTGTTCTGTCATTAGATCTATAATGTGATCACTATTCGCGTACTCTTCTTCTACAGATTTGACTTTATTACACAAGATTTCCCATTCTCGTGCTCCCATTAGATTAACCTTTTCTTTGACAAGCTCAATAGCTTTATTTAGATTCCATTTGACATTTTTACTTCCCACATACTGTTTAATCATAGACCAAGCCATCTCAATAGGATTGAGATCAGGGTGGTACGGGGGTAGTCTTAGAATGTTGTGATTGTGTTCAGCCAAAATTTTGTCAATAGAAAACGTTTTAAATTGTTCTTTGTGTGTTTTTATTAACTGGTATAACTGCGGTTTCAACATTATCTCGTCAAATTCTATACCTTTTTCGGTCAGCCAGGCTTGCATATCCGCTTTTCTGGAGCTTGATGTCGGTGCGAGGTCGTATTGTTTATTATGATAGGAAGCGTTATCGACCACGACAACAGAATTAGGTGGAATATTGGGGATGAGTTGGGTTTTCAACCATTTTTCGTAGTTTTCGTAATTCATGTTGTCGTGGTAGTCTCCTGATTTGCTTCCAGCTTTAAAAGTGAGCAATGCATTTGGGACAAAGCCCGCCACGGATCCAGCATGTACGATAACTACGCGTTGTCCTTTAGAAATTGGCGTTTTAAGGCCCTTCGTTGAACCATCCGTCCAAGCTTTGGGATTCGAGTGTGATGAATCCACATATGATTCATCTGTGTAGATTATTGCACGTCCTTCTTGGCGATATTTTTTGATTTTTTGCAAGTATTCGATTCGCTTGAGGCGAATGTATGTAGTTTCTATTAAAACCTTCCTGTTATTTTCGGTTCTTTTCCATTTAAAGCCCAAATCTTTTATTATCTGTCGAAGACTTGTTTTAGAGCCTTGAAAATTTAAATCTTCCTGTAGTTTTTGTCCCAGTTTTTCAACAGTGGGAATCTCTTTATTAGTTAAATGAAAGTTATGAATGCACCTTTTTATGACCCCTTGATCAAAGTTATCGATGTCTGTTATTGGTTTTGCACGCGGTCTTTTTTTTCCAGGAGTTCTAAACACCGTCAGAAACTCCGAATTAGCGGCTTGTGTGGCAATCCTCCTAACTGTTATCACAGATGTATTTGTAGCAAGTGCCGTTCTTTTTTGTTCTTGCTTTAAATTGTTCATAATTTGTTGTAACTTATTTTCATTTGTTTTGCTATCTTCCGCAGCTTCTTCCCGAGTTTGCTCTAATTTATTGCAGATTTCAATTAATACGGATTTATCAACAGCATTTGTTGTTTTATTTGCAATAAGTTGTAAACGTTGTACAGGTGTTGACATTTTTTTCTGTAATGAAATCGCAGCTTCTGCTGTTGTATTTTTTACCTGCTTTAACTTACTCATGATTTCATTAGTTTCCTTTTTAATAAAACAATTCACGTTGTAAACCATTTTTCTGGCTTGCCGTGTTAAAACTTTATTTTTAGGCATTTTTTTCACTACGATGTACGATAACGATAAAACAATTTGTGCGCAACAGTACCCAAGAGACACGAGACGCGCGGGAAGTAACGTGCGACTGATCGACGAATCACGCGGTCGGCACGGCGTGTACCCGGCCCCCTCACTCCTCTGCCCCGCCAGGGAGACCTAAAAAATGAACACTGCGCATGCCCCTTCTACTTTTGCCGAGCGATCTTAAACCACCGCGCGACCTGTACCTATCTATGAAATCGTTTTTGAAAATTGCGACCAGTTCGACCGACCATGTTCAAATTCAGATTTTTACATAAATTTTACATATAATATTTTGTAAAGTTACCAATATGTTTATAACCCATGCATTGTATTTGTAATTTAGATAGTCGTTGTATCTAAATTACAAATATTAATACGATGTGTATTATAAACATATTGTTAAGTGACATTTACATCGTTGATTATTTTAACTGGGCATATACTCGTACATATTAGTAAATTAAAAACTATTGTAAATTATAAGATCGTAAATTTATTTTTGACGTATTATAACAACTAATGTAATGTTTATTACGTATTAATTATTATATTTAACAAATAAATAGTATTTTAAAATATTGCATGCCATATTATAATGGTAAAATTGTATGATTCCGACTCAGAATACAGAATAAACCAGAAGGAGCCTACAGCCGATAATACATGCGGTCCGCTGTGTCCAGAAACATTTCGCAATCCCCCGCACTCCTCATACTTCCCACCCGTACAGTATTGCTAGCTTAGTGAGAGTTCGCCTCTTTTAGGGTAAATTAAAAGTGTTATATTAATATAAAAGATGTTATATTGATATACTGTTATGCATAAAAAAATGCTTTAGTAAAATAAAACACAAGTAATTTACAAAAAACATGTCTTTACTTAGGTACATTTTGTTGTACTAATAATATTGCCGTTTTGATTCTGAGGTAATCAATACATTTTTACGTTTCGACAAATGAAGAAGTCTTGCTCTTTGCTTTTATAATTTCATCAGTGGGGAACTGAAATTCCATATATAATAATTAGAATAGTTTTACACAAAACATTTTTGTAAAAAAACTACTATTTACACAATTTCACATATGCAGACTATATACCAAAAACATTAGTTTAGTATTTCAATCATTATTATTAAGTCAATAATTATTATTTATTTCAGGCAATATTTATATTAAAAGATCTCAAATAATGTAAACATAGGCTCATATCGTAAATACCTTAAAATTAAACAAATGTATTTACATATTTTATATTAATCAAACTATTTGTTAATTACTTAACATGCATTTATTATTTATTTCATCAATGTCAACTTTATAAAAAAGTAGGGAAAAGAAACCAGTAAAACTGGCAACATGAACAAAATGGACTCGCCCAAATTGTTTACCACTATCAACGAGTAAAAGAAATTCATTATTTAAATAAAATGAGATGTAAATGCGCTAGTTACACATGAAATGTGATCCCATCTTGTTTTTTTTATGCTTCTAACTGCATTCTTGCAGGTGAGAACCGCACAAGACGGCATTATTTAATAAAAACTATCGAGAATTTTTTACGCCTAATAGACACGGTGGCCAAATATATACTAGTCGTCCAAATGGCAAACTACTCTCATTGAGAGTAGTTTGTATGGCTTCAGTTTTGGGCGTGTTTGCGGTTTCTGGTTTATTCTGTATTCTGAGGATTCCGACTACATATGACCAACTTTATTGTACCACAATTACCTCAATAAATAAGTATGATTTGAGGGCTTTCCTCAACGATTATACACTATCCATCTTATAATTTAACTTTTGACAGGTCATTATTTTAACGAGTCAGAAAGAGACAGGTAACTATGAAGTGTTGCGTATCTCATAAATCTGAAAGAGATAGAATGATCTGTCAAAAGTTGCTTTAATAAAATGGACGCAGTATAGCGGCACTGCTATGAGATTTAAATTGTACGTTCATTTTGATTGCACAATATGATCTCCAATATGAAAAGATGCTACAACCTTCGCACGATGGCATTACTCAACGATTAGTAGCACCGGCATGTGTGTATGTATATATGTATATCTTCACGTCAGACCCTCCTCCTGACGCCACTTTTTGATAAAACACGGCCAATTTCATGGTATTTTCTTCATCTTTTAGTATTGCCTTGGCTCCTACATCCTTCCACTTACGCGTTTTATATCTGTTCCGCCATTCTTTCATTCTGCTTTCTTTCTACATGTCTGAACCAATGGAGCATGTCTTTTCTTATCTTAACACCGACACTCTCTTTCAGACCAACTTAATCCTTAAATCCCTTAAATCATCATTACGAAAGCGGTCAGCATGCGTCACAAATTTTGCGCAATTTCGGCTGCCTAGAAGTTTACCCAGCGCTCACGCTGTTTTCTGCAGTCACTCGTCTCTCCACATCAGCGGTGTATCTTCCATCCCTGCTAAAAGTGCTTCCAGGATATACAAACTTATACACTTGCTCCAAAAATACATCATTAACCGTAATCATCGTGTTCGTTCTGGTTGTCTCTCTTTCAAATACCATAATCTTCATTTACTTCGCACTCAATTGTAAGCCTTTCTTCATACAATTATCTTTCATGTTTGTATTCGCAGTTCGGATGGTGATTATGTCACTCGTATTAATACCGCGTTGTCTGCATAAACCAGGCTGTTAACTATTATGTCACTCATTCGCATTTCCACTGTCATATTTCTTATTCTCTAAAGACAACTTTTATTGAAGAAATTTGTAATTTGGTCGTGTTCTATCAGAAGGTGATGTCAGGAGCCCTAGAAACCGGCGAGCGTGCATGAAAAGAGCAATGAATGTTAAAGAAGCGAGTGAGGTATGTAAGGATCGAGTCGCGTGGCGCTCGGTTCTCTCTGCCTACCCCGTAAGGGATGGCGTGAAGTCATAGATAGATAGATAGAAATTTGTAAGAGTAGGAAGTTTTCAAATTGACTTCAAATTACGTATTTACATTCTGCATCTGTAGTGGATTTACCTGCTATAGATCCGTATTGTGATATAAAAAGATATTAATCTTAAAATAGAGTTACAATTGATCAAGCATTAACGTTTTAAACGCTTTGTTGCTCAATTCTGGCAAAATAGATATGGGTCCGTAATTCCCCAGATCACTTTTTTCACTAGATTTGAATAATGGAATTTATTCACTAAATTTTATCAAATCTGGGAACACACCCATATCTATACATTAATTAAAAATAAGTGCTAAGTGTGTGGCTTTTGACTCAATAATACAATATAATAATTTTATGGACCTTCCCCAATGATCGATCCTTTGAATTTTTAATGTTTAAAAGTTATAATTATTTCGCAAGGCTGAATATACGTAAATTGACAAGTCATGATCGGCTGCCGCAGTGTATATGTTGCTATACAGCGCATGTTTACGACTGCGATTTCTACAATATCTTTCCCGAGTATAAGCATTGTAACCACGATAAAGATATTAGTATACGGTACAGTAGCTTGATGATTGTATTTTCTGAGTAAGGTATAAAACCTTACTAAAAAAACTATAGTATAGAACGTTAGAATACAAAATATATATATCACACGCTTCTTTAATATTCATAGCTCTTTTCATGTATACTCGCCGGTTTGTAGGGCTTCTAACACCACCTTCTGATAACACACAACCAATTTGATAGTGGTGCGTGTGTATATTTCTGAACTGAAGTACTTCGATTAGAAGTTTTAATGTCATATATGTGTACGTGTAGACGTACACCGCCTTTTAATGCGGCTGGAAGGTGTATTCTAGCCTCCACACTAAACATTCTAGAACTTAACGAAGTGCACTAGAGCACTTTCTCATGAGTGAGTCAGAGACGAAATTGACATATTGTGGGTAGGTTTTCATAGAAGTTGGTAAATGTTTAAATATATGCTACAATTTGAATTGATTCTGTTTATAGCCGACGACTACGAAAACCTTGGACGGATACCAAGACAGGATTCTGATCTGTTCGTCCAGGGATAAGCCGACATAAACAAGTACACGTCACATCTGATGGAAATATGTTGTAAGAATCCATGAAACGACTGCACTACTATTTTTAATAAATTGTATAATAAAAAATTTTATCCATTTGTACTGTGTTTTATTTGCCTACTGTATGTATTGTAAAATAAACCAAATCAAAAATAATACTTCATCATCATCATCTCAGCCCGTATTTGTCGCTGCACATAGGAGGGGGAGTCGTCGTCCCAAACTGCGTGTACCAGTACGGGATGTCATTCGAGAACCTTTCTTTCCCAGCGTTTGTCGGTTCTACGAACAATGTGGCCGGCCCACTGCAACTTCAGCTTGCTTATCCTGTGGGCTATGTCGGTCACTTTAGTCCTACTGTCGATATTCTTACTTCTGATTCTATCAAGCAGAGAAACTCCGAGCATAGCTCTTTTCATAGCCCGCTGAGCGACCTTGAGCTTCCCTATATGGCCCGCAGTGAAGGGTCACGTCTCAGTTCCGTATGTTATCAATAGCAATATACACTGTTCGAAGACCTTGCTCTGATGTGATGCTCAGATGTTGAGGTATTTTGAACGAGAAGATATATCGAAATTTCCTGAACACTGCCCAGCCGAGTTGGATCCATCTGTTGACCTCTCGGTTGAAGTTGGACTTACCTCACTGAATAACCTGCTCTAGGTAGTAGTAGTAGTAGGATTTACCAAAGAAGTATATTTGGTAAGAGTGAATGAAGTAATTGGTAGAGGCCGCCCTAGACGCACACATGTACGTCAAATTGGTGATGTGTTGAAAAAGGGCCAAATCAAAAGCACCCAAAACCGAAGAGCATGCTGAAGAGGTCGATGAGTGCGGAAGAAGCAAGAGAGCGAGGAATTTTTGAATCGGTGCACCTGTCGTTCCACAGTCTCTGCCTACCTCGATGTATGTATAGGATGTGGTGTAAAGGCGTTTTTGACTAAATAAATAATACAAATGTAGCATATTCGTCAACAATTTCGAGCTTAGTGTTTCCAACCGTGACGGGCATAGATGTAACATGGACAATCGACAAGATCTTAGTCTTGTCCATGTTCATCTTGAGGCCTACTTGGTTGGAAACACTATTGAGGTCATTGAGCATAGCACTATGTTCCTCCAGCGATTTCACCAAGAGAACTACATCGTTGGCAAATCAAAGGTGCGTGATGTATTAGCCATTGATGCTCATACCGTATCCTTTCCAGTCCAAGAGCTTGAAGACACCTTCCAATGCCGCGGTGAAGAGTTTCAGAGATATAACATCACCCTGTCTTACACCTTTTTGCTATTTGATCCGTTTCGTACTCTGGTCTTGTACTCGGATACACATCGAAGCCTCACTGTATGAGCACTTCAACGCTTTGATGTACCGATAGTCAATTCGGCGTCACTGGAGAGACTGTATCACCACCCATATCTCAACGGAATCGAAGGATTATGTTTCTAAGTCTTTTGTATAATCTGGCGGAAGATATATATGTGATCAATGGTGCGACAGCCTTTTCAGAATCTGGCTTGTTCGGGAAGTTGAAGTTCATTAAGTCTGCGTGCTAGCCGGCTTGTGTTATTGTCTATAGTTCTTCAAAAGAGTCTTGTCACTCTTTTTGAAGAACCATATGACCAGGTTTCTGCTCCATACTTCGGCGGACGACTTCGACGGTGGTGGTGGAGGCATGCGGATTCTGTTCCAGATGGCGGACGACCGCAGCAGCCGAGGCAGAGACTACCGGAGCAGCCATGGCAGCGTCGGCATGTTGCACGTACTAACAGTAGTGGGTGGGTGCCGGCCGGCGCTATTATTGGCCGGCCGCATGAATTAATTGGTGGCGGAAGCACACAAAGCAGGTTAGATCAAATTGCATGTAAATTTGACTTTCGCAAAATAACGCCTTAATCTATTAACTATTTAATAATTTTCTAATTGTCTCTAAACTTTTGAACATCGAGATATCAGAGCTACATGCGATTTGATTCGTACACACATTTTAAACTAGTTCGTGAACGTGATAGCGACAAGCAAAGAGTAATAAATCCTCGCCAAGTTTTTGTTTAAAAGTATACAAGATAAATAACAAAAAAAGGAAGTAATATTACTTAGACTATTTTTTGTAGATCCGCTTCTAATATTATCATAAGTATCCCATAAGGAGTTGTGGTTTTCCTCGCCATGATCTTGCAGTGCTTTACACATATGAATTGAAAGTTTTTTCTTTTGCCAGGGATTTGGCTTTCGATAGTAACTACTTATTATGTATTGTAAGGTGATCATTAACAAAAAATCGACCGCCTTCGGAGAAATCGGAACTCAAATCTCTTAAGGAGAGTTCTTTACGTGCACGGGCATCAGCTAGGAGGTCTTCTTTTTTGTATCTGTTGTTTAGAGACACAATTATGGATTTGGGTGAACCTGGCTGTTGCGAGGGAACTCGTGCTATGTAGTTAATGTCTTCTTTTCTGAGAGGACAACTTACGTAACCACCGATCTTGAGCGAAATATTATACAGGTTCTCGTTTTTCTTTTGAGGGTTTCCCTTGATATGAGCATTATTAGATCTGTCCCACTGGTCTTTGTCTCGCAGCTGCTGTTCGATTCGAACGTTATTAGCTTTCAGCGTCGAAATTACGGCAGTACGTTCCTCAACTGATTTTAATCTAGTATTTCATTGCATCCGTATATTCTTTTATTGCGTTATGCGCAAAATCGACTGATTTCTGGAGATTTGCCAGCTCATCCTTAATGACGCTGACGTCTTCATAGAGGGTCCTCAATGGAGCCAGCCTTTCCATGATGTAATTCAGCTTCGTCTGCATGTTATCCCACTGCAGCGGTGAGGTGGGTGGGTCCTGCGATCCTTTAGTCGTCAATGAGGAGTTTCCATCCTTGCAGTTAGTACAGCGCCAGGTATTTAAATGCTCACCAAGTTTCCGATAACCAACTTCTGTGGTTCCTGCGCAAGCAAAATCAAATCGGCGCTAGCAGACTACACGTACACCTACACACGTATACGTATACACTAGATTATAAGCAAGTAATAGATAAGCGTCTACCTTACAGCGCGCATGGAGCGGTACTATGTAAATTACCTTAAAACATTACGCACGTTACGTTAGGAATTTAGCTGTTATGGGTTTCAAGATTTAGTGTAGTAAGGAGTCGTCGCACTCCCTCTCAATAATATTTTTTACAAATATGCTATTTGCGGACATGAGTAACCACATTTTTAATTTCTCACATTGGAATAAGTTATTGTTATTGCCTTAAAAGTCAAGATTGAAATTTTATTGAAAAATTTCTTAAGACCAATTCTGATATGCTGAATTATATATATATAGTGTCCAAAATGCTTTAGTATGTAATTATTTTCTGTAATGATGTCTAACAACGAACCACGTCAATTCGCCGTTTTTAGCATCAGGCAACTCAAGTTTAATAATCAATATGTAATCTTTAATATTACTTATTCCCGTGGATTAAAAGTAAAGAAACGCAAAGAGGAATACAACTTTATCGTGTGAAACTAATTCATGTATATTCACGCCTGTAATTTCTGTGGCGGATTGTGCCCGATCATTATAAATATTAGACTGCGTTTGTATTAAAATTGTAACAATACATTTATACATAAAAAGGTAAAGACAAAGCAATTTGGTATTTTTTCTCGTATGTTTCTCAACCGATTTTCTTTTTTTATGTTTTATGCGATACGAGCTTTAGTGTTTAATGTAGAGCTATAGTGTCAATAAAAAAATAAATATTTATTGATACGAAAGCTGCTGCTCCCGCAGAAATAAAATTTGACATGATTTGATTGCATGATATTTTTATTACATATGTCGAATTACACTAGTGTAATTAAAATAACTACATTAAGAACAGATACATATTACAATATTAATTATAAAGGAATAATTACCATTTATTATAATGACAACAAAATATTCATACCTCAAGTTATATATTTTAAAAAGTGCACCTTCAATGCTAAATTACACTTATGTTTGCTAAATTGTTTACGTTTGAGTGCTTTTGAAACCACTTAACCTGTGTTAATCGTAAATAATTTATCATTACATACATAAAATTATAAAATGTGCAAAATATTTACGCACGATACGCGTGTGTTCTAATAATTTCCATACAAAATGTTCCAAAGTCACAAAAGTATAAATTTTGAGCAAATAATGTAATTTGACTATGTACTGTTACAAGAAATTTTCTACATTATACATGGGGTACACTAAAAGTTTTGCACTTCTAGCTATACGGAACTATTTGAATTTCGAATGTTATATTTTTTGAAACGTTGCAACGTTTACTACTTAGTAATAAAAAAAACAATTGGCGGGAAATCATTTGTCAATTGTTTTTTATCACACATCAAAGTTCTACGTACGCAACGAAAATGGAATCGAGTCGAAAAGATTTTAGAGCGATGATTTTTTATGATTTTAAAAGTTCTCTCTCTCCGCAAGACTGTGCTGCTCGTCTTCAAAATGCTTTTGGGAGAGAAGCACCTTCTTTGTGCACCGTGAGGCGATGGTTTGCTGAATTTGAGAGAGGTCGAGTTTCTTTACATGACGAATTTTGTGAAGGGCGGCCTTCAACTGCCGTCAACGTAAATAATGTGGACACAACGTAAGTACTGTTAAGCGGCTAATTGAAGAAAACCCGCGGATTACCTATGAGATAATTCGAGAACTATTGGGGATTGGTATGAGCCAAATTCAGAAAATTTTACACGAAGAATTGAAAGTTCGGAAACTTTGTTGTCGTTGGATCCCTCATGAACTGATAGCGGAGCAGAAGCGGGCTCGCGTGGAATGGTGCTCAAAGATGCTACTGAAGTATGACCACGGACATTCTAATGCTGTTTATGACAATGTCACAGGAGACGAAACGTGGATTTATTGTTTTGAACCCGAAAAGAAACAGCAATCTTGTGAATGGGTGTTTGAAAATGAGAACAGGCCAACAAAAGTGAGGCAGGCGAGAAACGTTGGTAAAAAAATTATCGCGTTTTTTTTCTCAGCTACGGGTCCCATCTGCACAATTCCACTTGAAGACCAAAAGAGTGTTAATGCCGAGTGGTATTCTACCATTTGTTTACCCAGGGTGTTAGAAAAAGTTCGCGAAAGACGACCAAAAAGCCGTGTTCTCCTACATCATGACAACGCTTCTTCACACACGGCCAACAAAACAAAGTCATTTTTAACTTCCGAAAAAGTACAACTCGTTACCCATCCTGCGCATAGCCCCGACCTAGCACCCTGTGATTTCTGTATTTTCCCCAAAATCAAAGATTTGATGAGAGGTTTCACTTTTACCAACTCCTTCAGATCTGTGGTCCTCCTGTTTTAAAAAATGGTTCGATCACATGAAAAAATGTTTAAAATGTAAAGGAGAGTATTTTAAAAAGCAATAAACATAATATTTTGGTCATAACATGTTGTTTTTTTAAGTTACGCAAAACTTATAGTGTGACCTACATATATCTCAGACACTTCTGCCAAATTAAAGCTTTACAGTGCATCAAAACATTAATTGTAGGGTAGTCGAATTTGACATGGAACGTTTTTTTTAAAGTAATGATGTAAGAGGGACCGCGCCATCAATACAGCACTCAAAACGGTAATTTTTATAATTTTTATCTGTCTGTCTGTGCTCGCATTACGCAAATTACCGAATGAATTTTAATAAATAGAAACGATATTTATATGACCCTTACATCCCTGATCTCAACATATGCAATACATCTTTACGACAAGTCTCTCCGGGCAGACAGAAGGTATTTTAAACTTAAAAACCAAATTCGACGCAGGCGGAACTGCGTGCAACAGCTAGTTAGTTTATATTTATGATGATAAAGTAATTTATGGCACACTGGAAGATTTGCTCTCCTTGCTGCTCTTAACTGTTTGAATTTCGAATATTGTATTTTTTTAATCGTCAAAGATGCCAAGGATCTGATTTAAAATGCTTTTGGGAAGAAAGTTAACACAAACTTTCATCCCAAAAAAAAAAAAAATATAGCCATGCTATTTTCAAGGTACTGCCTAGGTGATAGCCGACTCTGCATATCCAGAGCCTCTCGCAGAGGTCATTTTCGTACAGGTTGAAATGGTCCGATGCGGAGAAGCCAATGCTCCTTGACAGATTCTACTCTACAGTACCCGGAAAGAGTATCACCTTAATTTACATTATTGATTTGGTTTCTGTATTCACAACTGGTATATCTCAACTGGTTAATTAGTTATACGGGCACTATAAATCACTCAAATTTGTCCCAGAGAATATTATAGTTTACTACCCTGCTAAATCTTAGGATTTGTTGATCTTAGGATTTAGCAGGGTATTATTATTATATAAGCAACCTCAAGTGAAGCACTGAAGAAGAAGTATGCAAGTGTTATGATGACCCATGTAATACATTACTTTTCAAGTTAATGCTTGCAGAATGCATTGAGGCTCCGATAGGGAAACTAAACTGAGCGTCATGTATGTTTAGGTTCTTTAATCTTTACGAGGGCATTTTAAATTGTTTTACGTAGTGTTCGGAAATTCGGGCTAGTTTCTGTATTTCATCTACAAAAATATTTTTTGTTGTAATTTGGTTAAGGTGTTTGGGAGTGTGGCGGTCAGAGCAGAGGGTGTGGGAGACTCTAGGCAAGGTAATCAGCGGCTAGTCTGCGTGCAAGGTTCGAGTAGTTTGCGGGCCCAAAACCAGGAAAGTTAACAATTTGTCTGCTTCAAAGGCAATAGATAAAAGAAAGAAAGAGCGCCACCTGATTTAACCTAAACCTATCAGGAAGGGAAGACAAAGTACTCGTAATGCACAAACTTATATAAAGAAAATGTATTCATGTATTTATTCTTTACAATCGCTTTCTGACACAAATTATAGGAAACGTAAATTAACTTTCATATGTTCATATCCTATATGACATATTCAAATATAATTAAAGAGTAATTAAATTTTGAATTTATTTAATTTAATAAGAATGACGAAGCAAATATACAATGCAAAATTGGAAGGCTTTAGGAGCCGAGGAAGGCCAAGACTTACCTACCATGACCAAATTGGTCGTGTTCTATCAGAAGGTGATGTCAGGAACCCTAGAAACCGGCGAGGGTGCATGAGAAGAGCAGTGAATGTTAAAGAAGCGAGTGAGATATGTAAGGGTCGAGTCACGTGGCGCTCGGTACTCTCTGCCGACCCCGCAAGGGATTTAGCGTGAGTTATAGAAATTTGTTTTCATATGGACAACATATATTTATATATTCAGTAGTTTAGATTATCATGCTTTAAGCTAGCATACACATACACTTAAATTTACCTACTGCATTAGGCCTATGTAAATGCATGCAGTCGCACACTTTATAAAACAGGTGTATATTTGTACAGATCTATTTACCTTTTGTGTGCATTATCGGGTCCAAACATTCATCTTTTAGAATAATTAACACTTTATAGAAAATTCCGAAACATTAAAACGATCACCTGATTGAAAGCGGGGCTTCAGGTATGGTTACAAGAAACCAGCGTTGCACCTCCCATCCAAAACTGGACACAGAGACACAAGCCACGGGCCTGCAGCGAGCAATTAGGCGACCAGGAACCACGCTCTACGGGTTACGGTCTGCGAATATATTGTGGCCGGCGAACTGGAATTTGGTAAATCTGAGAATTGTATTGTTCCTGCGAATTGCGAGCGAACTTTAGTTCGGTGTAGAGAGTTCAAAGTCAAAACTAATTTCTGTAGGTGAAGCGATGACGCCATGTTTCTTGATTGAAATTTCGATTTACTGTATTTAATCTTAAGGGTATAACCCCGTGTTAACTTATTAGTTTAAAAGCCATATTGGATGGCCGAGTCCACTACGACTCAAATAAATTAACTTCACATGTTACACATATCGAATCCCTCCGCCTAAAGGGCCTGAGAAAAAACGGGGCGTCTACGCCATGCCGGAATCTACGAGTATCTCTCAAACCAAATCTATTCGTTGACGGCTACGTGTTGCCATTATGATGAATTAATATTTCTTCTCAAAATTCCGTCCTATCATTTTCTATAATAAAGGATATTTGTGGAAAACAAAGAAACTGAACAAACATTGAGAACGCAGAATTCTAGAACTGCTTTAACAACTAAAAAAAACATATTAGTATGAAAAACAAGAATTAAATTAATTAGAAGCGACTAGAGGACGGCACCTAGCTAGACTGATTGCGATCGATCTAATGTATTTACAGGCTAACAGACGACGCTGGTAGCACCGAAATTCGCATAAATATGCAAGTATAGATTGGCGCCGTAACAATTTTTCTAGAATTTTGTATTTATGCAAGCTTTGACGAAATTATTATTATAAATATTTCCTTTCTAATTGATACTAAAATAGTAATTTAGCATTATTGATATATAATTTAGCAGTATCAGAATACTACATAATTTTGTTTTTAAAATGTATATGACTCATATTATTCAGTACTATTATTACCACAAGTATCTGGCATTTTAGTGATTATCCTTCACATGATAATTGCATCTGCAGGGATGTACACATTGCCATGGAAACTTCTCATTCGAAATAAAAAGTTATCATACATTTTTTGGCCCCGCCATGGCGATTAGAGCATTATAAAAGGCTACGCACGGCGTGCTCTGGGCCTCTGGCATTGTGATTGTTGTTCCTTAGTCGGATTGCAGTTCATCTATTAACTGTTGAGTTTAAGGAACTTGTAAACTTAGTGCCTTGTCTATATAGAGAAGTTAATAGATAAATAGATAATGTATTTAGTTAACAATCAGTTATAATACTATATTTACAACCATTGTATTGTAGGTAAAGCAGTGATTGATATTTCGTTGTTTACTCTTTTTTGTCAGGGGGTCATGTGCCAGAAGCGTGCTCGTTCGCGACCCCTGACAATCAGTCGATTGCAATTCTGGACCAAGAGCGCACCGACGTGCGGATTAGGGCGTCCCCCGTAGGCGACGCGCACCGATCCGCCCCCGTCGGTGCGATTATAGCTGCATGCGGCGGTGGGGGCCGCCACCCACCACGCAGCGCCAATTCCGGCGGGACGAGGGGAGCCGAGGGCCGCATAGCCACGTGGAATGTGAGAGGTGGATTGAATGATAAGACGAATGAACTGATAGACGTAATGAATGATAGACGTTTGGATGCTTTATGTGTGACAGAGACTAAGCGCAAGGCGAGCGACACCGATGATCTGCCCGGTGGTATGATAGCCCTATGGTCTGGGGTAGACCGGGACGATCATGCCAGTGCTGGTGTAGGTGTCGTACTCTCCTCTTGCTTAGCCACTGGTGTAAGAGATTACCGTTTGGTAGGGCCTAGACTTCTCTGGGTTCGTATTAAACTGGGCATCACGCGAGTATTTTTGGTTGCAGCATACGCTCCCGTAAGCTCAGCGTGTGCTCAAGAACTGGAGAAGTTTTGGGAGTCTGTGAGGGATGTTCTGGACTTAGCTGAAGGGAATGAAAGAGTGATTATGTGTGGAGACTTGAATGGATGGGTTGGGACCAAGCGATACAGCTATGAAGCTGTTCTTGGTCTGTATGGAGATAAGAGAATGAACGAAGCAGGTAAGTCAATACTAGATTTATGTATGGAACGAGGCCTCCTCGTGTCGAATACTTTATTTCATCATAAGGATATTCACACGAATACATGGAGAAGGAATGACCAAATAAGTGTGATTGATTTTATATAATAGATAGACGTCTCCGAAATGTTCTAATGGATACAAGAGCCTTTAGAGGCCCCACTCTTGAGACGGACCACTACCTGGTGGTAAGCCGGTTTGTGGGCCTTTTTAGGAAGTGGAGGCACTGGCGAGTGCGTATCCCTTTCGGAGATCATGAAAGGATAATGAGCGAAAAATTGCCAGGATGGTTGTTGGAAAGTTTTGAAAGAAAGTATGGTGGATAGTGCAAAAGAAGCTTGTGGATGCGCAAAGAGACGTAAAACAGCGAAAGGAGATGCCTGGTGGGATGCGAAGGTTGAATCCTCCGTAGCAAGAAAGAGGAAAGCGTGGCTGGATTACGTATCATCTTTGCCTTTAAATGAAAATA
The DNA here is from genome assembly GCA_947507595.1 of Pyralis farinalis. NCBI lineage: Eukaryota > Metazoa > Arthropoda > Insecta > Lepidoptera > Pyralidae > Pyralis > Pyralis farinalis. Next base: position 17,132,663 of record OX382266.1, on the reverse strand, counting down.
TGAGAGAAAAGAAGAAAGAAATGTACCGTCTATGCAAGAATGAAACCAAGGCTTTAGTGAAAGAGAAGCGTGAAAGACAAATTATGAATGAGGAAGAGAGACTGACGAAAAACTTCGAGGCAAATACCAAACTCTTTTGGAGAGAGGTAAAGAAGTCTCGGAGTGGTTCGTCGGCATCCAGAATGGATAAGATAAAGTCTAAAGCTGGTGTCATTCTTGCGAACACTCAGGAAGTGTTAGAACGGTGGAGTGAATATTTTGAGGAAATGTATGAGTATGCCTCGGACGCTGACAACGAGAGTGAGTCGGATGCTTACTCCACGTTGACGGCGTCCGACGAAGGCATAACTATGGATGAGATCGAATGGTCGATACGAAGCTTGAAAAATTGAAAATCAGCGGGAATTGATCTGATCACAGCTGAGATGATCAAATTAGGTGGCACTTACGTCCGGGACGCCTTCTGGTACCTATGCCACCTATGCTGGAGAACTGGAAGGGTCCCAATGGACTGGAGACGCGCAGTTATCGTGCCCTTTTATAAAGGCAAGGGGTCACGCATGGACTGCGCCAACTATAGGGCCATCAGTTTGATCAGCTTAGCAGCAAAAGTATATGGAAAGGTGATTGAAAGGAGAATGAGGGTGAAATCCGATGAAATGCTGTGGGACACACAAGGAGGTTTCCGAAATGGAAGGGGATGTACGGATCAAGTTTTCTCGCTCTGCAATATCGTAGAGAAGCATCTGGCCATAGAGCGGAAGGTTTTCTGCGGTTTTGTGGATCTTGAAAAAGCCTTTCATAGGGTTGTGCGAAAGGAACTGTGGGACATATTGTCGAGATATGGGATTGACGGTTCACTGCTCCGTGCTGTGCAGTCCACTTACAAGGATTGCTCAGCATGTGTGCGGATAGACGGTGGTATGTCACCCTGGTTTGATGTCAAAATCGGTGTCAAACAGTTTTGCATGCTATCTGCTAGGCTGTTTATCCTGTATCTCGATAGTTGTCTGCAGAGAATAAGGTCAACGAAGTGGTGAACTGTCTAGTGTATGCAGACGACGCCGTGATATTAGCAGATACACCATCTAAACTGCAAACACTGGTCACAACGATGAAAGACGAATGTATGGAGAAAGGCTTACTACTGAATGCGAAGAAAACAAAGATAATGGTATTTGAAAGAGAAGAATCCAGAACTAATGTAAGGATTACGATTGATGATGAAGTGTTGGAACAAGTGGATGAGTTTGTATATCTTGGATGCGCTTTCAGCAGGGATGGAAGGTACACCGCAGATATGGAAAGACGAGTGAGTGCTGGGAATAGTGTGAATGGAGCGTTGGGAAAACTTCTTGGCAGTAAAAATCTGAGCCACAACTCGCTATACACAATGCAGTATTGGTCCCAACGCTAACTTATGGAAGCGAGAGCTGGGTATGGCAGAAAGAGCATGAAAGTAGAATAAACGCGGTTGAAATGCGAGCGCTGCGCAAAATTTGTGGCGTAAGGCTTGTAGACCGTATTCGAAATGATGATGTTAGAAATAGAGTTGGTCTGAAAGAGAGCGTCGGTGTTAAAATAAGAAGAGGCATGCTCCGATGGTTCGGGCATGTAGAAAGAATGCAAGATGAAAGAATGACGAAGCAGATATACAATGCAAAAGTGGAAGGATGTAGGAGCCGGGGAAGGCCAAGACTTACCTACCATGACCAAATTGGTCGTGTTCTATCAGAAGGTGATGTCAGGAGCCTTAGAAACCGGCGAGCGTGCTTGAGAAGAGCAATGAATGTTAAAGAAGCGAGTGAGATATGTAAGGATCGAGTCATGTGGCGCTCGGTTCTCTCTGCCTACCCCGCAAGGGATTTGGCGTGAAGTTGTATATAGATACTCTTTTTGTTATCAATACGATTTACGATATTTTTGTAGCGCATACAACATAAACGATTTTCACAATTAGAAGTTTTTGTGTGGTATTGAACAATGCCTCCATGACATTGGCCCGTAGTTATAATTATAACTTTTTACGGGACAACCACCATCTACCACATAAACCCATCGCTGTATCTCCTACGCAGTCAGAGTTAAGTTCGGTAAACGCTACTATGGCAATGAACATTGAAGTTTATTGAGTAGAAGTCGTAATACGCATGGAATTTTCAGAATAAGAAACCGCTCACGTAAGAAATGTAATCACATCCTAAGTGCAGCTTAGCACTATATACACATATCTGTAATATGTAATTGAAATTAAAATCCGACCATTTACTTAGCTCATGTCAAATTAGGTGCAAGTTACTTGTAAGTATTCTACGATTACAATATCTTCAATGCTATTTTTTCACTACTTTTCTCTTGTAAAAAGGAATGTCACCTTTTTTTCTTAGTTAATTACTTTTTCCAGAGGAGTCATGGTCACAAAATTTAGTAGCCTTTTGCAACACTCTGCGTCAGTTGGTCAGTTTCAGGGGTCAAATTAAAACTTCAATACATCTTTAAATTTCAAATACATTGCCTAAATAATAACGACATGAAACTGTGCATTTAATATTGATATTTCACGAAAAACATTTGCTCCAAAGTTAATCCTTGTATATTAAAAATGATTAAACTCTTTAATTTGATGTGATGCAAAGATAGATTTGACGCCAATTCGTGGTAATTCGGTATGTTGGAAACATTTAAATGATTCGCTCGTGGTTTATGTACATATTTGATAAAAATGCCGCTAGTATAGCATCGAAGTATGGAAGTGTGACGTGGAAGTATGAACGAGCTCGAAGGAGATGTTTTGGGAAATGTAGTCTAGGTTGTCCACGGCAGACCACACCTTGAGATCCACTACAGTGGCACCAATTTATTGTGTTTTATTAAAAAACAAACCGTTTTTAGTGAATAGATTCAGGTGTTATTTTACAAAAGTCAAATTTACATGCGATTTGATCTACCTGATTTGTGTGCTTCCGCCACCAATTAGTTCATACGGACTAGCGCCGGCCCGCACCCACCCACTACCGTTAGCAAATGCAACATGCCGTCGCTGCCACGACTGCCCCGTTCGTCGCTGCGAGACGTATTTCGCCTCTCCATGAGGCATCCTCAGGAGCTGTAGACGTTAATCGTTAGAATATCGTGCTACAAATAATAAATCTATCGTAGTGCTGTCCCTTATATTGAATATTTGATAGAGGGGAGTTGCTTAGATCTGTCTGTTTGTTCATAACAGTAATTTTAGAATTTTTATGTTTAACAATTTCTAGTTGTTCCCTAATATTTAGTTTTAAACCTTTATCTATTGTGTGTAAAATTTTAGATGTATTATTAGTGGGTGGTAAATTATGTCCTTTACCTATGAGATGTTTGGCGAAGTGCGACCTTACCTTCCCCCTTTCCCTATTTTTATACGCCGATACGTGTTTTTGAAATCGATTTATTTGTAAATTACGACCAGTTTGTTCGCATTTATCGCAGAACAGCTTATAGACACCGGATTTTTTATTAGGTTGGGATTATATCTTTAGTGTTTTGAGATTTTTTTGAGTGAATTATGGGATTTAAGAGCAACTTTTATGTTATTTTTTCTAAATATGTGAACTATTTTGTCAGGGATTTCACCCAGATATAACAAACCCGCAGTGTATTTATTTGTCGGAATATAATTATTATTTTATATATTATATATATTATTTTTTTCTTTTTTTTGCGGGTAGTTGTGAATAACACACTTGTAAACAATATGGCGAACTTGGCAGATGTTATTGATACACAAAAAACGTTGGAGTCTACTCTTATGAAGAAAATCAATGAGTTTGAGTCTCAATTGAAGGCTGTAGCACCTCACACCAGCTCCACAGTTGCTCGTTTGCAAGATGAATTTAGCAACTTTAAATCACAGATGTGGTCGATTCTACTGTTGCTACGTCAGCAAATAGCAGGACTCTCCAGGACCGTGGACGATATTGAGATGACATCGAAGAAAATACTTGATTTTCAGTGGTATATCCGAGGACACAACAGTTTCGCGATCTCGCCAGCATAGTTGTATAAAGTATGTTGCTGTGCTTTTTTCGTGTTCTAAAACAGTGTCAACCGGTAGGACTGGAAGGTATTTGATTGGTATTTATATAGTTTTGTTTTTTTTAAATTTTGTATGTGTGTCTATTGTTTGTGTATATTCTTATATTTGTTGTATATTATTTATTCATGTGCATATATAAATGTCGGACGATTGTTTCCACTCTGTTGTGGACCTTAGCCTGTCATCTAATGAATGCAGACATTACAGTTTTTTTGAACCAGTAACGTTACGTAATTTAATAGACAAAGCTGTTGTTGCTACACCCCTCGGTTTCAACACTTGCCATATCAATACTCAAAGCCTCCCTTCACACTTTTCTGATTTTCTTGATAGTTTCTCATGAACTTCTTTTCATGCTATTCTCAATTCATAAAGTTGGCTTAAGCCATGTCTATCCTCTCTGTCGTATGTACCTGGGTTTGTTTTAATTCGTAATAATCGCATTGGCAGGGGTGGTGGGGGTGTCGCAATTTATTTTCGTAGCGATATACCATACAAAGTTCTGGCTTTCTCTCCATCCTTGTACTCTTCTTCGGCCGAGTTCCTGATTTTGAAATTACTCATTAAGGGTGTTAAAACCGTTCTGGGAGTCGTATATTGTCCGCCTAATATTGATTATTTCTTTCATATCGAGACAGTTCTTGAACCCATTTGTTCGGAGTATCCACATCACATTATCATGGGTGATTTTAATACTGATCTTACGTGTAACACTCTACGCTCTCGTCTGCTTCACAGTTTATTCAAGTCAGTCAATCTTAATATTTTGGCATCTGATCATCATAACCTTGATTTGCTTATTACATCTTCTTTAGATCACGTCCTTAATCATCAGCTTTCCGCTCCTAGGTTATCCAAACAAGATTTAATATTTATGCAATATAAATTAAAACCACCCAAGGTTAAGCCTGCAGTTATCTGGATGCGTAGTTATGCACGTATAAATATCGATACTTTACAGTGGCGCACATCTAGCTTGGACGTTACTCATTTATGTATTTAAAAACTTACTTACTTATTTAAAAACTACTATCACGCTACTTCTTACACTTTCAAAAGTATTTGAAAAGCTCTTGCAACTGTAATGTAGTGCATGAGACCAGTAGACCAATCCTACTGTAAAACCGTAACTGCAGTTGCGGGGAGTGCATCAAAATGCGTGTATTTTGACGTTTCACTATTCTGTTATGTGATCTGACAGTAGCGACATTGCAGCAGTCCTAGCTAGCTAGTAAATGTACTCGCTATTCTAAATGTTGGAAGTCTTAAAAAACCTTGACCGCAACTGCACGTTTTCTGCAATATTATTTGTATAATCGTATTCAGATTCGTTTTGACATTTCTATAGCGGTGACAGAAGCTTTAAAGAAGTTTATTTGCAGTTTTACTAACGTTAGAGTTTAGTAACTTTTGCGAAGTGAAATAAAAATTCTGAAGGGGTCATTTCTGTTACAAAATATTTAAAAATAAAAAATAAAAAAAAATAATATTGTCGGACAAATTACACAGCGCCACCTAGCCCCAAAGTAAGCGAAGCTTGTGTTATGGGTACTTTTAATTTGGTTTGTTTTGGGAGATGGTTGTGAAAATATTGGCTTGGCTTGAAATTTTATCTTGACGTTCGGAGTTAACATTTAGTAATAGTCCTATTTTATAAACTGAAATTTAACATGACAGGTGTTTGGTAACTTATTTGCAGGATACGCACAGTTGCAACGTAGTTGCAGTACCGTTGTGCGACACAGCAGTGATTTTTTTTAGTAGAATTAATATATTGCACTATTCCTGTGCGACTCAAATGACAAACTTAAACATACAGCTGCAGGTTTATGAACATAGAATTGGCCTACAGCAGCATGGCTTTAGAGCGGGCATTCCACGACTATATATATTTATTGATACTGCTATACACAATGTCTTAGTGATGGCGTGCATCTATTAGTAGGTGGTCACCGGCCGGCACTAGCTCAGATGAACTAACTGGCGGCGGAAACACTGACTTACTTTGTAATTTCCAGCAAAATGACACCTGAATGTATTAGATTTTTTAATACGAAGATTATTTGATGTTTCAGAATGAAGCTCATAATATTCTTATGTCTAGCGATGCTGGGCTTCAACACAGGGACTGAAGAGGACATAGACTTTTGTGTCAGAGAGATGACTAGAATGATGTTAGCACTATGTGATACAACCGACTCTAAAACGAATACTGTTAAGAGAAGTGCTACAATAGCGAGTGAATGTAAGTATCAACATATTATTTAAAAGTACGGAAATAAGATTTTTTATTACTGTACACGCGCGAAGTGTGTCCGCGTGGATGAAAGCGATACGTTTCGTTTGCGTTCACAAGATGCTTGGTGATATAAGGGACTCGTCATCATCTTTAAAGAGAAGTTCGACTTCAACTGCACATCTATTTCAGAAGACCGGTAGGGCACATCGATATTTAATAAAAAAAACAGTTTGGCTGCAGACATTACCTGTTTTAATGTTCACCGTACAGAAGAAAAGCAGTGATAGCCCAGTGGATAAGGAATTGATTATTGACGGATCCCCGGTTCGATTCCTGGCATGTACCACTAAATATGTATTTTGGGATTTATGTACATATTTATAAGTATCACTTGATCGGCGGTGATGGAAAACATCGTGAAGAAACCCCCATGTCCAAGAAATTATATTTCGACATACGTGTGACCTAACCTAAGAAAGGACTGGTTTTCCCTCAGGACCGTGGAAGTCTGACGGCAGTCGCTCCATGTCAAAATCAGTATCTTCGCCAAATCTTAGGCTCAGGTACCCTAGCTACAGCTACAGGTACGCGGAACCCCGCTAATCCTAATGGCTTATAAAATGGGATAACGCTATGTAGAAGAAGAAGATTCACCGTACAGAAGACAAGAGTCACAAAAAATGTAGAAACAACTCCCTCTAGGTTATTGTTCCAGCGAATTGGTGGTGTCCACAGAAATCGAGATGCTATAACAAGAATGGCAACGCCTGACTTTATTCGTTTTGTTGTATCCTTTCATGTAGGTACTATAGCTACAGGCCAGATGCTATCTGAAAGTAATGTTAATATCTTAATTGTATTGCTGGAAGTAAACCATTCCGGAAACCATCGAGATCAGTTTTAAGAGGGTGCACAAAGCTAAGTGGCGCCCTCATTTTGTTTTTATTAATAACGCTGTATTTAAGACCAATTCCAAAAAAAAAACGCTCTATAGAGCACTGAAGAACCTTATTTACGTTTTTTTTTAAACATATCTTGTATTTATTATCTATGACAAGTAATCAAAATTTTAATTATTGCTTATTGTGGCCACTTATAGCAATAATCAAAAGTATGACTAATTCTATACAAATAATATAAACAGAATATCTCTCAAAAAACATAAATATGGTTCTTCAGTGCACTATATAGAGCGTTTTTTTTGGAATTGGTCTTATTTATTTTATCGTTATTAATAAAAACAAAATGAGGGCGCCACTTAACTTTGTGCACCCTCTTAAGACAATTTTTTATTAAATAAATAAATAAATATTGTCGGACAAATTACACAGGGCCATCTAGCCCCAAAGTAAGCGAAGCTTGTGTTATGGGTACTAGACAACTGATAAACATAAGTAAATACATTTTTTTTTTGTAAATACATACTTATTATACATAGTAAATATCCAGACCAAGACAAACAGACATGTTCATGCACACAAATGTTTGTACTGTGTGGGAATCGAACCCACGAGCGTTGGTGTCAAAGTAGCGTAACAACGCGTTTCACCACTGCGCCACCGAGCTCGTCAAAGAATATTGAATAAATATTCCGATTATAGATTAAATTACTACATTACATCACCCCTTTACACATAAAGAAAAAACATGCTTTGGTGTTTTTTTTATACAGATTATTAAATATTACAAGTTAAGTACGATTTTTATGTACCATTTCTATCTTTACAAAGTCAAGTAAAATTACATTTTACGACTCATTGCGTCCCCTTGAACATATAGAATATAGTATAGAATTTCATTCTGTAAGAATATTACTAGATCCCTTGCGGGTTAGACAGAGAGAACCGAGCGCCACCATACGCGCCATCCTTACATATATCGCTCGCTATTTTTTCATTTATGGATCTCATCGTGCGCACTCGTCGGTATCTAGCGCTCCTAGTATCACCTTCTTTTTTTTAATAACACTATGGTCGAAAATGTTCATACAGCCTACTTGATAATAAGTTACCGTAACAGCATTCGGTTCAGTCGGTCGGTCAGCATACTCATATATCGATGTTCTTAGAGATAGTGAGATTACGACTATGACGAAGACTCTAAGTGTAAAATGCATTATTGCGATCGCAGCGATAGGGTATTTTGAGTCTTAATAGAAGTTGAAAAACCACGAATCGTGGAATATGTCTTGGGTAATTATTTCAACCAAAGCTGGAACTTGTATGTAGGATCTAAACAATCTCAAAGGGTGTGGTAGAAAACCGATGCTTTGCGAGCAAAAATATACATAGAAATATACCGATTTGCATTTACTACAACGCACATATGCTACTACGTAAATTCGAATATACTGTTAAATTTTATGTAGGTACTTATATAAAATTTTAGGGTCGGCAACGCATGATTGACCCTGTTTTCCCTGTGACCTGTGCAAATGTCCGCAGATTACGTTGACTGTTAACCATCATCGGCAGGCCGTATGGGTGACGTAGTGGTGACCTGTTTGCTTTATGCAGGCGATGCTGTGTTATTAGCAGGAACACCAGTTGCATGGCAAATACTGGTCACAATAATGGTAGGCGATTGTATGTAGAAGAGCTTGCTACTGAATGTATATATATATTTGAAAGAAAATAAACCAGAATCAATGATAATCGCTAGATTACGGTTGATGATGAAATGTTGGAACAAGTGGGTGAGATTGTATATCTGGGATGCGCTTTCAGCAGAGATGGAAGGTACACGACTTCTTTGGCAGTAAAAAATTGATCCAGAAGGCACAGCTCGCTATACACAATGCAGTACTGGTCCCAATGCTAACTTATGAAAACGAGATCTGGGTATGGTAGAGTGAGCATGAAAGTAGGATAAACGCGGCCGAAATGTGAGCATTGCACAAAATTTGTGGCGTAACGCTTGTAGACAACTTCATAATGATGATGTTATATACAGAGTTGGTCTGAAAAAGAGCGTCGGTGTTCAAATAAAAAGGCAAGCTCCGTTCTTCGAACATGTAGAAACAATACAGGAAGAAAAAAATACTAAACAGATATACAATGCGAAAGTAGAAGAATGTAGGAGCCGCGGAAGACACCAAGAAGAAGACAAGATTTATCCACTATGATCAAATTTATCCATATTTTATCAGAAGGTGATATCAGGAGCCCAAGAAACTGGTATGCACATATGAGAAAAGATATGAATGTTAAAGAAGCGAGTGAGATGTGTATGGACTGAGTGATGTGACGCTCGGTTCTCTCTGTCTACTTCGCAAGAGATTTGACGTGAAGTTATAGATAGATTAGAATTTTACAGTACTAATAAAAGCGAAAGTAGTCATTTTTTATGCGCTGAAGTATCACACTGTTAACGCTCAATACATAAATGAAAAATTCCAAAAATATGACTAATAACATATATAAGTCCTTGGAGATATTACTCACTAAAGATATTTCAAACGTAGAATATTTTTCTAATTCTTATTGTTTATATATATAGAAGCACCTCGATTAGAGTTTTTTAAACAAACGGACACCATTCCATTTGGTTCTCGCGGGCACTTGGCACTAACCAAATGGCAAACAAATGGCACACGTCTTACGTTTTTAAATACTTTTAGTTATTATTAATTTTTAATCTACTAACATTTCGGGAATTAAAATTAGCGAAGAAAAAATGTAGTACGAAACTTGCCAAAATAGGTCTCTTCTGAAATCGTCAATTTAATATTACAATAAAATATTACAATAAATTTATCTCAGCATATTAGTACAATAGTAATGATGTCAAATAGTAGAATTGTAGATATATGGATGTGTGCTGAATTATTTCCGAACATCTTTGCCAGTTACATATTCACCAAATGTATAATAAACTTTTTTATAGAGAATATTTTTGATGTGCCTTTCGAAGACATTGTCAGGAACGGATAGAATGTTTTAATCAATTTATTATGGAAGCGAATACAATTTACAAAAAATACCTACCATTCCAGCAAGCCGATGTACGTCATACGCAAGTTATTTCTGCTTTTAGAAGCACAAATAACATTTCCCTTGAAGTTTGAAAACGACGAAAACGAGTTTATATTTTTGCGTCCGCACATTATGTTTTCATATACCTAGTTCGGCCATAAGTTCTGTTACAAATGAATATGCATTTATTTTTTTAAGAAGTAATGTAATCTTATTTAATCTTATATGTACTCGTACATATTTATGGATGTCGCAGTAAATAATAAAAAAATGATTCTATTCGAAATGGCCACCTTTGGCTTTGATACAGGCCTTTAATCTGTCTGGCTACGAATCTATGGATTTACGCACTGTTTCCATGGGAAATTTAGCCTCTGTTTGTTCTAGAGATTCCTTAAGAGTCCATAATTTGCAGTCTAAGGAGTTCTGATCTGCGCTAGACGAGCGCCCGTCTTCAATTCTTATAAAGTCTGGAACGTTGGTTTCGAGCCAGGCTTGGATGGTTCGTGCCTTGTGACCAGGTGCAGAGTCCTGCTGGAAAGTCCACGGTACATATTTTGCTTTTAAAAAGTGTATTGCTGAGAGGTTGTTACCATAATAACCATAACACGATCCAAGACTGTCTCTTGATACACTTTGGCTGATGTCTTCACTCCTTTTTCACAAAAATTAAGCCTTTGGACTCCTTGATAAGACAAGACACCCTCCATCAAACCATTACAGATGCAGGATGATGACATCGTTGTACCTTTCCGACCACTTGGGCGGCTTCTTTAGAACTGTGTGCTTACACTTTGTCATTTTGCTTGTTGTAGTGCTCTTCAATCACGAAAATGTTTTCATCAGTAAAGAGGATATTTCTGTGCCTTTTACCTACGTATCAGGATAGAAGGCGTTTTGATCGATCCACTCTTTTCAAATGTAGGGATTGATTTAGAGCATGCATCGACGATAAGCGCCGAGCTTCAGATCTTGTTTTATTATACGCGACAGAGTCCTAGCGGGAATCTTCATTTCTAGCGATAAGATTAACACATTAACAACCTTTGTATACTAACAGCACGCGGTCACCTCGATCTTTTATGAGAGAGAGAAAGAGAGAGAGACACACAGAGACAGTTCTATCTGTTGATAGTACGATATACAAACATAAGGCTGATACAAAGTTTTTCATGTGTCATGAATATGACCGACGGCTCCATACCCATAACCAGTTTGTGCAAAGCTATCACTGCAATCCTGTTTTCTTTTACACCCCATTTCATTTTGTAATCAAAACACGAAAAAATATGTATAACAGCGGGAAATCGAAAGTAGTTTTTAACGTAATAAACGCGTTCCAAATTCAAATAAATTAAAGAGTTGAAGAAAGGAAAGTTTCTATGTAGTTTAAGGCCTGCTACTAGACTACTTATATACTGAGGAGTAATTGCGAGGATATTTATTTCTTGGAACTGTTAGAATGATTCTCTGGAGTCCAAGTTATAAATAGAGCCTTTTTTGAAAGATAAAAATTGGTTTAATGTCAGTCGCCGTTCTCCACAATAGCATACGATAAAACGCTGTAGAAGCAACTGAAATAGTTTAAGTGCGAACTAGCCACGTCCGATTCTCCTTGCTACATATGCGGCGGATCTAAGTTTACCGGCAAGTTTATTTAAGTCGGGGACCCACAGTAATCTGGAATCCACTGTAATTCCAAGAAACATCATATTATTAACAAAGTCCCATTTATTTTACTCAATGAGAACTTCTGTATTTGCGGAAGTCACATTTGGAATACTATTACTATAGTATATATAGTAATAGTAGTCCAAATGTGACTTCCGCAAATACACATACAAGTTTATTTATGTCGGGGCCCCACAGTAATCTGGAATCCACTGTAATTCCAAGAAACATCGTATTATTAACAAAGTCCCATTTATTTTTCTCAATGAGAACTTCTGTATTTGAGGAAGTCACATTTGGAATACTATTACTATATATACTAATACTATTTCAGACAGAACATCATTTACCTTGTCAATATTTTTGCACCGGTGGGCTATATTAAAAATTGAAGAGGTATCATCAGCAAATAATTCCGCCATTGTCTGTACCATGTAGAGCAGATCGTTCATATGTACTAAAAATAAAAAGCAAACCAAAATAGAGGCACCCCGATTTTAACATTTCAACATTTAAGTATTTAATTTCAATTTTAACATTTAACCTTATCTATATTAACAGTCTGCTTTCTGTTATTATAAGATGAAATTAAGTTCTGGGCTTCGCCTCTAAACCTCTGCATAGATCAGTTTCCACGTGGCTGTTATTGTGGGACTCATCAATATTGGCCAATGTGCTTCAGAACCAGATTAGCACTTTCTGTAGATGGATTAAAACCGTACTGAGCATCATACAGATGTATAAGTTCAAACATATGCCAATCGCAAACACTGTCCGAACTTTCTTTTTCAAAAATGAGTACGTCTACTTTATTAAAACTACAATACTTTCAAGATTACTAGGTAAGTGACAGTGTCCCAGACATTATGAAACTGGCACCGCTAGAATCTTGGCCACACCTGGGTGAACACCGATGTACTGTAGATCCACGATGCTGAGTTCATTATGTCCTGGAGAGTTTCCTCTTACCATGTCTTTAATCATCGTAGTAATCTATTTGGGTTAACAATTCACTCTTAGTGATTTTCTACACTTCTCGGCATCGAGCATCCGAAACGCCTAGTTCAATAAAGTGCTGTGTGATGCCCTATGAAATACTGTTGGATTTTTTTCTAGAGCAATAAACGATGAACTGAAATGATTTCAATCTTTGCAACTACCAAGTTGATTAATTTTCAGGTTTTTAATGCAATACGGCAATTGTTGTTGTATCACAACATGTGACAGCAGAACTATCAAACTGAACGTCATTTTATACTATTGGCATTTTTATATCAAAATATCATCTGAATTAAAAACGTTTCCGATGAAATATTAACAATTCTTTTTCATACAAACCATATCATAACGAATACCACCAATACAACAAAAAAATCTGCCAAATCGGTTGAAACGTTCTTAAGGATAATTAAAACATTTCTTGCCCAAAGGCGAATTAACTATTATGGATTTTTATAATTAACAATTAAAAAGTATCCAACTGAAAAAGATGTCTCGAAATATTTTAGCACGACCACATATCTAAATAGAGTAGTCGACAGTGGCGGCTGGTGGTGCTCTTTACTTGCTCACTAAGTATTAAGATTAGAAATTGCAACAAAACAACAATTTACATAAAATGTGTTAATTAAAAAAAAACAATTACTATAAACAAACAATAATTAACGCGTCACAGATACAGCGAAACTATACTGATAACGAGAGACCATGCCGGCCAGCGAATTTCGTCAAACATCGGATGCTCTCGGTAATCTTCGATTCGCACGTGCGGCGCACGAGAACAGACCCATTTCTCGGTATATTTCTATGAACTATCTTTTGTTTCACGTGTCAGGCATATTAGCTCTTCAGAATACAGAATAGTATTCTGAGATTAGCTCGTAACTCATAGAAGTTATACTAGCAGTCCTCGTGCGCTCGCCGAAGCGCACGAGAATTTTTCTTTACAGGGAAAATAAGTCTTAATAGTTTAGCAAAGCGCTTAAATTGTTTCGTCATAATTGGAAATTTTATTTGTTATATGTTTTTATATGCTTAAAAATAAATATTAGGTAATTTAAAAATAAAGATGAAGTAATATTTTGTAATTTTTAAATCTTTTGAATTGGTGGTTCAGCGCACGGGTGCACTTAAGGTACAGCCGCCACTGGTAGTCACGGGCCACTGGGCCCAATGAAATAAAGAAGTAAAATTTGAACTTGGAATTTACTAATTATGAGTTGCTATTGCTTTTGTATGCCCACCTAAATCTGCATTTAGTATAGTTATTTTTTCCTAATGCGCAGAGAGTGCCAAAGTAATCTCATTAATGGCATTTTATTTCATGATAAGTTTATTGAGGAAAATATAATTCTATTGCAACAGAAATAGGTTAATGTTATACATTTTGACATTATTTAAATTTGAGTTAGTTGTTTTTACAGATAAAGACTATGAAGCCCGTGGAAGAGAACCGAGGTGGGTTTTAAGCACAAGGCCCAAGGCTCCAGTTAATGTTCACAGGCGCCGCCCGAGAGAAAAACCAAGTTTAATTGACCTCTGCTGTTATATGCAAAAATGTTACGTTGAAGATATTCTTAGTTATTGTTAATAGTAATGGAAAATGTTATGTAATGAAAAGTGATGACTGAACTGTATAATAGGTACAGTTCAATTAACACTTATCAAATAATTCTTAATTTCCGCTCAACCTGGCATGAAAAACCATTTTCTCTCCGTCTGATGGTAAGCAGCTACAACAACCTGCAGTTACTTACAATACCAGGCATATTGTAAGCGTTTATTTGAATATTGTTTTATTTGTTTTTCTTGAATTATAATGCTGAAAGTTTGTTTTTTTTTTTTGTAGCAAATAAACATTTCATAAAATCTCAACGAAATATACAATTATTTTTTACTATTTCTTTTAAAGAAAATAATAATTGTAATAGTTTTAGAAGTCGTTAACAAAGTTCAAAATTCTAAACGAGTAAATGACATAACTAATAATATGAATGTATGAATTATTTTACGAATTAACTATCGAGACACAGAATAAACAGCCTAGCAGATAGCATGCAACCCTGTTCGAAACCAATTTTGACATCATACCAAGGACCATCACACATGTTGTTGTGTTCCTGCGTGTGAGTGAGGTCACCAGTAAGCTCCCAAGGAGTTGCTGTGTAAGCACCAGAGGAGGCATCGTGCGAGTGATACTTAATATATCGCAAGCGTTAATAGGCTACTGTACCCGTTTTACATCAGGTGGGCTGTATGCTTGTATGCCTCCCGACGTAGCATAAAAGAGAGAAAAAAATATGGCGCAGTGGATAGAAACGCTATTTCGACACAACCGCTCGTGGGTGCCTTTTCACACAGGACAAACATTTGTGTGCATGAACATATCTGTTTGAAGGTTTGGATGTTTTCAAGAGCGCTAGGGCGCATCAAAAATCTAGTCTGGGGAAAACCGTCCACTTCGTAGTAAACCTCAGCCAAACAACAAATCCCTGGAGTGCTGATGTGTCACCAGTAAACTTTTAAGAAGTTGATGTGTTAGCAGCAGAGGTGACATCACGAGAGTCATATCTTCATGTATTGCAAGCGTTCATAGGCTACGGTTACGGTACGGCTGCGGTACCGCTTTACATCAGTTGGACTGTATACCTCCCGACGTCATATAAAAAAAATACTTTAAGCTTGGCTCGTTAAGAATTCGGTTCCAATTCTGTTCAGCTTACGTGTGAACCGAGTCACAAGGCCCAAGCTATATACTCTTTGACCTAATTGCAGTGGTTACAGAGTTATTGTATGTAGAATTGAGCCCCTTAGAGTTAGAAACTTGGTGTATAACGAGATCTGCAATTTTTTAACACATTTTTTATGACATTACATGTCCGTGCACTGTGACGCGAAGATGACAACAGTTGGTTCGAAAGCTAAAACGGATAAACATTATTGAACAGTAAGCTCTGTAATATAAATAAATTCTTTCTTTTGTTTAGGTAAACAATAAAAACAGATCGAAAAAATATACCTCCTTCCTGCAAAAGAAGTCAGTAAAGAAACGGGGAGACAATAATAAAACAAAACACTAAATACCTAAATGCTTCAGAATCCTAAAACATTTGAAGCTCCACGTTCAGCGGATATTCAATTTCATTTTAAATTTTAATATCTTAATGCCGAGCTGGTATCTCGCGATATTAACGTCCATTTGCAGAGTATTATTCCAAATACGTAACTAAGAGGAAAATGAAAATTCGTGCTTCGATAAAAATACAAATAAAAACTCAATATATTCTTTGTTGATTTTCTGTTTGTTCTGCACAAAGAGAAAATAGGTGCAAGTGAATAGATATAGGTATATCCTTAAATAGATAGCTTTGTCAATTGAATGTGTTGGGTTTAGACACAGGGCTTAGCATTGCCTTAAAATTGTTTTTATAATACTGCGTGTAGAAAACTTATCTTGTTTGTAATGATTGCTAGCATTTAATGATTACTATTAATATTACTGAGTAACAATTTTCTATATTTGAATAACTTCCTACTAGTGCTTTAATGATTAATAATAACAACAATCATAATTTATTAAAATGTACGTAGTTGATTATTTGAAGCAGTAGCATCGTTTATTATTCATGAAAACTAAATTAACTCTCCGCCAATAATGATCTAAACAGTATGTCCATAAGCTTATTATCCTATTGATTTTGACTGAAAATTCTTCAGAAATTACTCAGGAAGGTATTTAGGAAATACCTACAGTACATTCCTAGGCAGTCATTTACGATTAACTATCTTAGTGAAAATAATTTACGAAATTTACTAACAGTAATTGTGACCGGAGATCCTGTGCGAGGCAGCTGTTGGCACGGGTTTACCAACACTAAATTTAGCATCAAAAATCGTTTTATGCGATTTTAGAGCGAACTATATGTGGAGTGTAAAACAAATTACCTTATTCATATTTTACTACTGTAAATTGATTAATACAGTGCTGAATTAAGTGTACGAAATCTAAGTAGTTACTTCGAAATGTGTCGTGTAACTTTCAAATATTAAACAGGTTTATAGAATAATCGGCGAGGAAACGTGTTATAGAATTGTGATAGTTTTTTCGTTATTAACCGTAGATTGCCGTTTTTTATTATTTATCACTTTAATTGAGTGAAATTATACGGAACTGCATTTATTTCTTGTCAATGTGAAACTAATGGCGAATATTTTAAACAAATTTAGATCTATAACTTCACACCAAGTCTTCAAGTCCTTTGCGGCGCAGGCAGAGTAAAATGAGCGCCATGTGACTCGGTTTTTATATACCTCACTCACTTCTTTAACATTCATAGCTCTTTTTACGCTCTCTCGTTTCTACGGCTAGGGTTACTGATACAGATTTTGTCACACGCTACAAATGCGGTTTACGTCGAGACAGCCGTCCCAGGGAGATGTTATTTTTATGCGCTATTCTGTACCGCATAAAAATAACATCTCTGGTACCCTAACTCTAATCTAACTCTTACTCTAATTGACTTGTGTATATAGCTGTGGTCTACCTGGCTTTTCCCAGAACTTCGCTTGCAATTGACACAAAGCACGCGTGTAAATGAAGTCGGCTTTGTCTGTAAAGAGATTGGCAGTTCACCTATACCCCAATTCAATACAATCAATCGACTATTTGATGAAATTGTGCCAATAATAACAAATCGTCCTAATAAATTGAAGTGTTCTTAAAGGAAAGTATGTGAGGAATAAAGGACAGATAAAATATGATACAGCGCCGGATATTAAAGAAATTATTTTCCCGTTCATCTTCGACTTGCTTTTTTCCAACATTTAAACGTTTCTTAGGAAAAAGGATAGAGTTAGATGCAAAAAAAAACATCGATATATTTCCTAACATTTATTAACTTTTTAGGCAAACATTATTAACTCTGTACAAGCTTCTATTATATATTAAGATCGAATTTACTGTTTAAGGCTGAAATCACGTCTAACGGTATCGATTCGGATATTACATATGTAGGTTATGGTTATTCTGCTGGCTATACTTTCGATTCAATTCGCAAATTATGTTTTTTTTTATATACGTCAGGAGGCATACAAGCATACGGCTCACCTAAAGTAAAGAGGATACCGTAGCCTATGAACGCTTGTAATACAGGTAGCATCCACCTCACAGAAAACCGCACCCAAATAACATGCTAGTGATAATTAATATATCGCAAGCGTTAGTAGGCTACGGTACCCGCTTTCCATCAGGTGGGCCGTATGCCTCCCGACGTAGTATGAAAAAAAAAAGTATGCATGTTGCCACCCCTGCCGCTAACACATCAACTCCTTAGGAGCTTACTGGTTAACTCATTTACTCGCAAGAACACAAGAACCATCAAGGAAGTTGTTACTTGGTTGTTTTCTGTGAGGTGGTGGTACTTCCTCAGTCGGGCTGCTTTAACGAGCTCTACATCTCTTAAAAATATACAGAGCAAGACAAACAAACATGTTCATGCACACAAATGTTTGTCCTACGTCGAACCCACGAACCTTGGTGATAAAGTAAGGTTTTTAACCATTCCACCACCGAGCTCGTTTATGTATATGAATAGTAAATTATGTATATGAATACTAAACAAATGAAGCACTAGATTTATCATGTTAAATAACAAATGATGTTTACAAACGTCAACAACTTATTCATGCGACCACGTGAGAACCCAGAAAGAGCTGGCTTGAAGTTGTAAGAGATGTATGCATGCACCATTAGCATGCATATCATCTCACTCATCTCTCGGAATAGATGCCGAAGAATGTGCGAAGTGAGAAAGTACAGGCCGAAAAGCGAACCCCGGGCTTCGAAGCCAAAGCTACCGGGTAAGTAACCGGGTCTACATCGGATGATGATGAGGAGGAATCACCTCCACTTGACATCATAATCAACTAACGATTCCATGCAAGATTGTTCTGTTTTTGCAAATGAGCGAGTTCACCAGGAAGAGTTTAACGAGATACTCTGTTAGCAGGTAGGGCGGTAGGGCGCCAGCAATAAGAGAGACGCATCGAATATTAAATTGTTCTTGTTAATTTACAATATCAAGTATACTAATATTACATACTTCCTTTTCGTCTCTAGTAGATGGTGTTGTGTAGGTACGCGGATACCACAATATAATGACCATTGTAAAAATCCTACTTGCCATGAAGTAGTAGAAAATAGTAATGTTTATTTTTTTTTAAACTAAATCACATTATTATTCATTTCTCATAGTTTTCATTGTTTTTTATTTATTCTGACCACATGACCGATCGGAAATGAGCATAACGAAAATTAAACTTACTTTATTGGAATAAATTTATATCAGTACAATAACAATGACGTAATGTGTTAAAACTAAATATGCTTACACTAATTTATTGCCAGAAATCTTTGTTGGCTAGTCATCTCTATAATAAGCCTTTTAAAAAATAATATTTTTAGTGTGCGTCTTGAAGATATCAACGAGCAAGATCTGAAACTCATCTACTTCCCAGCGTTATCCCGTTTCCTAATCCATTAGGATTGACGGAGTTAGCAACCTACGCCTAAGGATTTGGCGAAGATACTGATTTTGTAATTTTTTTAAATACAACGTCGTGAGGCATACAAGCATACGGCCTACCTGATGTAAAGCAGTTACCGTAGTCTATTAACGCTTGTAATATATTACGTATCACTCGCACCGTCTGCTGCTTACACAGCAACTCCTTAGGAGCTTACTGGTGACGTCACTCACACGTAGGAACACAACAACCCTATAGGGAGTTGTTATTTGACTGTAGTTTTCTGTGAGGTGGCGGCACTTCCCCAGACGGGCTGCTTTGATGCGCCCTACCCCTCTTGAAAAACATGGAGCGACTGAAGTCCAGAATCCAGTAGGTACACAGATTTTTTAGGTTAGGTCTACATAATTTCTTGAACATGTGGGTTTTCTCACGATGTGTTTCTTCACCGCCGAGCAAGTGAACAAATGCAAAAACATGAATTTAGTGGCATGCGCACCAGGATTCGAACCGTGTACTAGTCGATTAATACAATTTCGAGTAAGACCAGAACTTTTTTATCAACTACAATTTGTAACGAAAGATCCTCTCGTCCCAGTCCCAGCTAGCAGTATTACACAAACGAATATATATTATTGCATATGTATAATATAATAAAGTATTCCTTCTTCTGAGATTTTCGCTGAAATTTGAAAACATAATTTTTTCGTTCGAATTTTATATTTTCACGAGCATACATAATGCTTCCATAAATACACTGAGAAGTAACAATGACGATATTTATTCCTTTGAAGAATTTTCTTAATGGTTTTCTAGAGCATATCATTATAAATACAGCTCTTAGTTCTCCTTTATAAATTAAACATTGGCTCAACGAGAGGGCCTTTTATAACCACATTACACAGTGCTCTAAAAGTAGCTAAAACATGTTATGCGCGCATTATCCACGTATCGCCAAATTCCTCTGACTGCAATTACAGCAGAGCTGAGCCTACTGGCAAGTTTAAATATGCATAACATATATGTATATGTCGCATGGAAATGACGATACCGGGGTTTTCACGAAATCCCTAGATGTATATTATTATTATCCTAATTTCGGTAGATGTCGTATACTCTTTTCTTTACGATAGATGTCTAGTGATATGACACAATATTAATATACTTTCAGTTATAGTCTGCAGATGACATCGAAAATGTAATTAAGATCGTTGATGAATATAAATTAGCACCAAATTTGAATAGATCTCGCAAGAGACTCGAATATTTTTAGGGAATTAAATATATTGTAATGAGTATTGGCCAATAAAAAGTATTGATTCTGACTGTCTGAATCAGACTCAACTGTTGTAATTGTTTCAACGGAATATTACTATGATGTTCTCGCAGAGTACCATGAATCAACTGGATATCGTCGAAACAAATCTCAAAAATTTTCCCATTAGGTCATTTTCAACTTTGTTTAATTTTATATCGGTCAATACTTTTCAAGATTCTGACTATTTACTAGATTCTGTTTAGTGAATCGATTATACGACTATAACGATATTATGTCATAACACTAGATATTTTTAGTAAGAAGACGCAATAGAAAAGATTATTCGACATCTGCTGTGTGCGCTGTGTGTTTGCTGTGATATCTTAAAATTCACATTTCGCTGCGACATATACTTACATTAACAATTTCTAATTTGTTCACAATGAGAATTTGTATGTAGGCATAATTTACATACGGAGGACTATACCTTAATATACATATAAATATAGAGTTCCCTGCCATACTACATTGATTTACATGCACAATACATGGTTTTGGTTGAATTTGACAAAAGAAATTGTGTTCATTGAGAATGACAGATAGGACATTTATTTTTCTTATCCATCTACTTAGTAAATACTTGCCAGGCCAGATTATTTACAGATTGTAAATAATTTATTTTATAAATTTATTATTTATTCAGATTGTACAACCTGAGCAATAATTTCCGGTGGTCGACAATTCCGATTTTTGTTATTTATTTATTTGCATCACATACAAATGATACCCGCAGACGTATATAACTGTGTCGCGAATTTTCCGCATTTTTACAAAGATTTCATGAATCATAAATAATTTCAAGTTTACAAGCGAAGCAGTTGTTAGATAATCAGTGTTTGTAGTGCTTTAAAGTTATTGGTGTACCTATATATGTATTCGTGTTTGCATCTGTACTTTTAAGAATTTGTCTAAACACAAAAACCTATGTAGATATGAAATCCTATTACTTCAAACGAACAATTATTGTATACATATTAATATATTTCGTGTAACTCAGAATCGGGGTCTAAGGCTTTGTATTAAATTTCGTATTTAGATAAGGTTTTATTTTTCAAATTTATTTACATATATGTCTTTCCTGAAAAAAAAACGCAGTTTTATATAAAAATAATCCTGAAAAAGCAAGCTAAGCGCGGTCGTTCAGCTAGTGTTGATATTATTCCCCAACTCTTACAAAATATTCAGTATACTTGTATCCTTGTATGACTATTTACCTAATTATGAAAGGTTTGGTGAGATCGCAAGAAATTCCAATAGCACCTATGCACTAAGTATATGCTTGTAACCACTGAAATCTCTGCATCTTATTTTGGTATCCATTATTGTCCAATCTGTACAATATTTAGTGCATCTTATTTTATTGCATACATATAGGCTACAATACCGGCTCACATCAGATGCGCCGCGTGCTTATTAACAATTTATATGGTTTCGCCAAAAGAAAAACTAGTTCTGATTAATTTAGTTTCGCTATTAATAGGTCGAAGTTAATCCCAGAAAATCAAAATATGTAAAACTTCATCACGAGTTAGTATTTTTGTCCAAGTAAGATAATATGCTGATCGTAAGCAGGCACTGCAGTTTACATTAACGCTTGCAACATCTAAAATATTGTTCACGCATATTTATTCTTCTCAAATATGCTTAGGTACAACTTCCCTCAAATATTTCTTCCAATTTAGAATTCCATGCGAAAACTTTGACTTAGTGACGTGAACAACTTGAGAGTTCTCATAAACCTTTTTGAATCTTAGTCCATGGTCAAAGTTTCCAAACAGTACGCGACCATTTCAGTTCCAATGTGTGCGAATGGAGGTCGTAGGACGCATCATCCCTAGAACGTAACTCACTTCGCAATTGGTTAAATAGTCGAAGCAGGAGATGTGAAGTCTTTTAAATGTTTTTATTGATTTCTTTTATATTTTATAACGAAAAATAATCGATAACTTACTCGCATGGATCATATTTCACGAATAATTACCAACAAAATGTTACAACATACAACCAATTCAAAACAATTATCTAGGCACATGTGTGCTTATATTTTTCTAAATTAAAATCTGATACAAAATGAACACATCTGTAATGGCACTACGCGTTACATATTCAAATTAACACGGAAATAACCATAACATTTTTTTGTAATTTATATTTAGAATTGAGACAGCTCTTTTTAAAGCATCGAGTGAGTTGGTATTGTTTGAGTACTCAAACAATATTTTCACTAGACTAATTCGTTTTTGCGCAGAAAGTATTAAGCTCTTTTAACACAGCAATTCATAAAATCAGTCCAAACTGCATAAACTTACGTCTACTATAACTATAAACAGCTGCTCCGCAAGGAATGCAATTATTCATTATCTCATAGAAAAAATCTATTTCCATCACATAAGCTAGTATATTAGTATAATACCTACGGAAATATTTATTTCACATTTACTGAGTCTGTTGAATTCACTTCATCTATGTAATATCGCAACCAGCACAATAAAATCAAGCATTTTTGTCGACGAAGACGGCAGTGGAGCCGCTGACCAAATCGACCAGTCTTGATTGTTCTCTGGTCACGAACTTGGTAACAAATCTGCAAAAAAAGATACTCTAAAAATCTATTTCTAGTTTCATCAATATTAGTCTACTATTTCCATCCAATCCATTCCAAATTAGTTATTAGTAAAGAATCGAATTATTGGTAGCGAATGTCTTCTCTCTCTTCTTCAGGGTTAAGATTATAGTTTGTTGTCTTTTAGTGAATAGGAAAGACGATACTGGTAAACTAGCAGTTCCCTGCGTATATTAAAGTCTACAAAATACGGCGTGGTCGCTTACCATAAAAAATACTGTTAATATATAATCATATTGCTTAATTATTAAAACTGGTATTTGTTAATGGAATACACGATTAAAAAGCTATATAATATATGTGAGCCGAAGGTAGATTCATTAATTATTCGACTAGAGTTCTGGGGCATCACCTACAAAATAATGGTATGTATCGTCTTCGACTCAGGCGCTAGTATTCCTGATATCGTATAATAAACTATTAAATTAACATTTTACTTTTCGACATATGTTATATTAGTGAATGGTTGTACTAGATCGGTTACTATTTTTTTAACTATACTATACTGTCGAGTTGCTATAGATTTAATACAAGCAAAATGTAAATTCAGTGAAAGGGTATAAAACTCCTAGAGGAATTCTTAAATAACTGCTCGACGTGGGATTTGGGTCGCCGCGACCGCGATGTATAAGCCCCAACAATTCAAACCTGGTTATATAACTACTAGTTACCATGTCCACGAACATCTATTTCATTTAAATTTAGTGATTATTTTTAAATTAATTTTGAGACGAAAAGAAATACATAACTTCTTTTAATTAGAAATGTAATAAATATTCGTTATAAAATCTACTTAAATCGGACATTGAATTGTTAGCTTCAAAGATTCTCTTAGATCGAGACAATTAGTTTATTACCCAGACACAACGCTTTAATATCACTATTTCAAATGGAGTACTTTAATTAAGCTAAAAGTCTTAATACAACGTGCACAGCGATAGTTTAGAGAAAATAGTAATTGGGCATGCGGATTAAAAACCATTAAGTTATTAGAACTCCAGCAAAATAAATTTTAAACAAATAGGTACATATTGCATATATGTATAAGGATACTTCCCCGGTGTTATAGTTGTCCATATTCTTTAAAGTACTCGTACGTAACTCGGTAGAAAAAGTTATGTCTATGAGTAATCATAAACCAAAGATGTTGGAATATAGTGCAGTGCCATAAGCATAAAGGAAACACATCGCTTCGGTGTGGTGTTATACATACATTCGCCATTATATTTACTCGAATTTACATAGATAATAATTAATATGAGAGAAAGAAAATAAACACAAACACTATCGGATATATTATGGTTGAATGGATAACGAAAATTCGACTGAGTTAACAAGTGTATGGAAGATGCACATAACATCACGCAATGCACGACCACAGTAAAAGATTCAGCTACACAGAAAGTTCCATATAACTATGTTAAATTTTTACAAGACACCTCAGTGGCTACGGTGATACAGATATTTTGATTAACGCAATGCACAAGTCACACACAAAGCACGTGTGCCGGAGATAGTATTAGTTATAAACGCTGTGCAGATATATCTCCTCGATGGTTTTCCTACATTGCGATAAGATCTTCGGAAAAAATGAAATGTGGCCTCACCGAAATTTTGCATTTGATGTTGACTGAGTACTACAACGAAATTGTCTTCGTCGGCAAAATGATTTGGAACATCTTCGTCGACTACGGCATCTGTCGAGAAAATAAATATTTCCAGTATTAATTATTACATGTGTCTTTATTTGTTAGATGATTTCTAAAAAACTTTACTATGTAGTAACATCATTTTATTAATTCTGTAATATAATCATCGTTTCTTATTTTCTTAGAACTTCCGAGATAAGGTAGGCGAAATATTGTAATGATATTAATGATTTCTAAAAAACTATGCAATTTAGAAATATCATTATATTTTCATTTTAACCTTAACACCTGTATGAATTGTTTAAGATATTTCACGTTTTGTTATGTCTTTATGGTATGACAAATGGTTATGCAATTTTTCACCGGGCATACAAGGAATAAGTTAATCAATGAATCTCGTTATACAGTTCATACATATGTAATGAGTCGTTTTAAAGAACCACTATTGATTTGACTATAAAGTTCGTTTAGATTCCTGCAGCGCTTGCTGTACGAAGTAAATACGACAATTTAGAACGTTTTGTGAAGTATTCTATTGTTTCTTTATAATGTGATCGTAACTAGACTTCAACATACAAATATGCGAAGAAGTCTGACGAAATATCTCTACCGTAACGAACGTCAGTGCGATAAACATTCTAATTCCAAAAGATGTAAAGAATGATTTTTACACTAGCGTTCGTCACACTATTGAAATTTCACAAGTTCAGCATAAAAAAATCACTGTTCTTCGCACAGTTGTATGCCAATGTTCATACTGTGACTTGTATTTTACTCAACATTCAGTTAAGTCGAGAAAGTTAAATTTACACGCAATGGAGTGCTGAACGCCTGAGAGTAGGTAATAAAACAACTCGTTCGAACGAGTATATTATATATGAACGAGAATATTATTCTCTCCTGTGACATCGATATATATAATAGAGGTTAAAGTATGAAATAGCCGTTTTATAGTAATAGATACTTTGAATTGACATTAAACCTTCATGGTGTGAGATTTTCGAGTGAAACTTTTTTCACATGATACCTATGAGGCTTTTCTTTTAAAAACTGTGCAACATTTAATTTTCTAATTTCAATTGTTTTTTTATTCAGCTTAGACGGGAAAGATGGATACTTCGAAAATACTAGTATTTTTTTAATACGAGTTCCGACGCGGAACTAACACGGCAGAAACAGCTCGCAATATCAATGCTGCGTTTGGAGATGGGACTGCTAATGAATGCACCGTGCATTTTTGGTTTAAACGCTTTCGTAACGGACACTTCGTCATGAAGAACGAACCACGTGAAAGACCGCCCACACAAGTGAATAACGCTGAATTGAAGGAGATGGTGGAAGCCGATCCGAGTCAAACTACCCAGGAATTAGCGGCATGGTTTAACGTTACCTTATATACAATATTAGCTCATTTGCATCAAATCAATAAGATAAAAAAATATGAAAAATGGTTGTCTCATGATTTGACTGATCTGCAGAACGAAACGCACGTTGAAACTTATGTTGCCTTGTGCATCCAATACTCCTTCATTTCATTCAACATGAATCGGTACCAAAATGAAGGAATATTGGATTGAATTGTGACATGTGATGAAAAATGCAATGGCTGACACTACAAAACGTACTATTATTAAGTAGCAATTACATTAACTATAAACTAAGGACTAAATACACCCTACAGCATTCCCCTTTATTATTCACAAGTATAACTACATTAGTTTCTATTTCTTTTATAACTAACTATGGTCCATAGTATAATGGCGCTAATTTTGTTCAGTTAATTTTTTTAGTAACAACTTGCCTCCTGGTTTATATGTTACTGGATTAACTTACACATCATATTTTGATTCACTAATTATTCTTAGCATCCTGTTGAGACTTCTGTAATCTAAATTTAAATTCTCACACATTGTTATCAAAGGTATACAATGGTTCTTCGTATGGAGTGCATTTAGTTTCGGAATGTACCGATGTTTTAAATGAAACACTCTAAACTTGTAACCAAGAACTCCAATATCAAGAGCGTTTATTAGATTGGATTCGCAAATAGGTTCCTAGCATATTATGTGTATTTTTTAATGCTCCAATACATTGATGGTTGTAAGCTGCAGCAACAGTTTGAGTTATTCCCAAAAGTTTGCACATTTCTGACATTATGCTGGAAACAAATTCGGTTCCTCGACCGTTTGCGATTCGATCGATATGCCATAACGTAAAATTAATGTTTTCCACAAACATTTTTTAACTTCTCGGGTACTTTTTGGTCTTAATAGATATACTTCTACATATTTACTGAGTTTGCGTTGTATTGTAAGAATGTAACAAAATCCTTTATCATCACGGTCCAATGATCCCATGATATCAAGAAAAATCTTCTGAAAAGGATCAAAATCTATGCTCGTGATTGTCAGTAGTTCTTTGTGAATTTTTGTTTACTTGTGTTTTTGATAGAAATCACATTTAGTAACGTAATTCCTAACGTCTTTCTCTAAGGACTACCAATAATAATGTTTTTTGGTATGATTAACCATTCTTCTAATACCTGCGTGACCTGCACTTGATAATAAATGGAAATCATTTATAATGACCCATTTTTCGTCTTCCTTGTTTATACGTTGAATGTGTTTTACAATACATAGTGTCGGCATATTTCTACAATAACAACTTTCGCGCGTGCCGATATATGATTATGATACGTGCATAACATATACACACATTATATTATTTCTCATCCCCTTTAGTTCTTCGGGTGTTGAGATAAACTGGAAAAGATTGTCTTCTGTCGTATTTAGTTTTCCCATAATGTAATTTTCTTTTAAGTCGTATTCTTCCAATACTAGGTGAAATTTCAACCAAAAAAGCCAAAAAAACTACTTATAATATTTCTGTGGGCAAGACTACACATTTAAAATGCATGCGCATGTGGATATGTATCTTATTTCTTCACAACGCGGTCCAATCGTCAAACAACGATTATTATAATAATGCATTGGTATGTTTTTTTTATTATCATTGAGACAAACAGTCAAACCACGTCAGAGTTAGCTGCAGGCTTCAGTGTGAGTGACAAAATAGTTTTAATTCACTTGAAAGAAATTAGAAAAGTGAAAAAGCTCGAGATATGGCTATGAGTTGAGTGAAGTACACCAAGGAACAAGCATTGAGTGCTGTATTACATTACTCAACCGTCACAATAACGAGGGAATTTTGAATCGTATTATAACTTGTGATGAAAAATAAATCCTGTACGACAATCGAAACGCTCATCACAGTGTTTGAACCCAGGAGAACTGGTTAAATCCTGTCCGAAGCGAAAGTTGACTCAGAAAAAGGTACTGGTGAGTGTTTTTTGAACCAGTGCTGGTGTATACCAGCTTCTTAAGATCTGGCCAGATGATTATTGCAATTAATTAAAAAAACAATTGCAAACCATGATGGAAAAGCTCGCTATTTAATAACCGAGACTGTTCAATTGCTCCAGCCCACTGCTGCTTTAGGATAACGCTAGACCTCACACTTCAGAACAGACAGACGCTAAATTAAAGAAGCTGCGATTGGAATGTCTCCGACTAAGACCATACTCCCCAGACTTTGGTCCAACAGATTACCACTTTTTCCGCAATTTGGACCTGCAAGGAAAAAAAATCAATTCCGATGGGCAGTACAAATCGCCTTCAAAGATTTTATTGATTCTCGCTCCCACAATTTTTTCAGCAATAGAATCAATGAACTACCTATAAAATGGCGAAAATGTATAGATAATCATGGTATATTACATACTTCGATTGATTAAATATATAATTTCATATATTTTTTTCGTTTTACTTTTTCCATATAAAACGCCAATTTCATGTATAAAGACCTAATATTACGTACTTACATGGCTGATTTGTTGTAGAAGTAGTTTCACTGAGAGTTGTCTCTGATACCGTCGTCGTGCTTGTTATCGTAGTAGTGACGAGTGCTGCAAAAAAATAGCACAATTACAACGTATATCTTTCCCGCGACTTAAGGATTTCTTCCATTCGTCCAAATTTCGTTTTTGTTTCGTTGTTAAGTTTAGTTCTAATACTACAAGGAAATGTATCAAAATTTAAATGTGTTCATAGTTTTACAAATTGCTCGCCTCCACTCTAGCTGTTCAACCCTCTATCCCCTCTTTAATCAATGCACATAGCTCATATTTCTCATACATACTTATTATTGTAATTGAATTTTTCTATAAAAGATTTCCGTCTCCGTGAAGGAGACGGAAATCTTTTATATCATATAAATATTATTTTAATGCTCACTATAATTTCTAAAAATCTTTTTATTAGTCTACTATGAAGTGATTATCCAATTCGAGTCAGAATGCATGAAGACTTGTATCTCTCTCAATATTCTTCTTCTGAGAAATGGGTGGAGGTAAAAACTTGAAATTAATATCAACAGACATAGGTACTCGTAGGTGTGAAATATTAATTTCAAGTTGATTTTTTACAAGTTAGCTATAAATAATCAAGCTTCGAAATCAGCGAAAATACGGTCATATATACCTTATATTTTGGTATGAAGCCAAAAATAAAAATTCATCATTAGGCCTTCGCAGGCACTTGAGTCATCTTAAATGAAATTCTTCTGTATTTTATTAATTTGTCATAATTTTAGATTTTATTTTTTAAATTTAGCAGCATTTCGAAAATGCCAATTGGCGAAGAAGAAATGCCGACATAAACTTGCCAATGTAGGTCTTTTTTCATATTACTATAAATTATTTCATTAAGTTCGTAAGTAATAATAATGATGACAAGTGGTAAATTGAAAAAAGTCCTATTAGTCGATACAAACAAAATATTAGGAGAGATAACAAAACCCTAGGATGCTACATTATCGATCTCTCCGAAACATTAAGAAAATGCTTACACAATGTACTTAATATTACCCCAGCATCTATAGACAATCGATATTCTAGGTACTTTTCAAAAGAATAGTATTGATTTCCGAAATGGAAGAACTATCTATAAGCTTTTCGGAACTCGGGATGCGCCACTCTCTTTTGACCATTTTTTTGTTGCAAAACCAATGAATGTACATTTTCTTATGTTAAAAAAAAAATCGGCTAAGTGCGAATCGGACTTCCGTTTCGTTCCGTTTTACCCTTTGGGTACGGAACCCTAAAAACGACTTAGTTCATTAGAACCTATATATTATCAACGTTTTATAAATTTATAGTTGTATATACCGATCTATGTCATACCGCGTATATGTATACATAGGATTAAGGATTAAAAACGTCACGCGATACGATCATTAGCCTACTAACAATTAACAGACACTCTCCCGAGTATCCGAGACATTACGACCCTTATAAATATTAGAAAACAATTCTCATTCAAACAATTATGAAACACGGTTATTTCCCCTCTAAATTTTATTTTAAATAGGAACTTGAAAGACGTTTAACATTTTTAATGGGCATTGTTATAGCCGCTAGAGTCGTCTCTTATTAATGAAACCACCTTAATTGTCTATATTAATCGGGTAATAAGCTACCCAGTAATTTCTCAGGGACAATTAAAACTTGTATTACGTGCCAGTAAACTAATTGAAGAAGAAGAATTTGTAATTATTCCAAGAGAATTGTAAAAAGTTCGGTTCACATAGCTCGTAATTCATTACTTGAGTGCCTACCTAATTACGTTTATTGTTGCTATGTTTATACGTTTGTTAATATTTATACTTCGCAATGATCTATAATTGATAGTACGTGATGCACTCTTCTAATTAGTAAATAACGCTTTGGTAAAAGAGATGTAGCGCACAGCGAGATTTAATAGAGTACCCCGAATGAGGAAGTACTTCAACTTTATAATACAGTTACCAAATAACAGTTTTCTGGATGTATGTTGTACTTTTGTAAGTGAGTAAGGTCACACACAAACCACAAAGTACGAGTAGGTTGCAGCGATATTAGTGGAAGTGGCGACACGATCTTCTTCATGTATTGCAAAAGTCAAATTCACACCAGGTGGGTCGTAAGCTTTTTTACTACTTTAGTAATAAATAAATAAATAAATATTGTCGGACAAATTACACAGCGCCACCTAGCCCTAAAGTAAGCGAAGCTTGTGTTATGGGTAATAGACAACTGATAAACATACGTATATACATTTTTTTTTGTTTTTTGACATAGTACAAAAAAAAAGTTAATTTATCTAAAGTTAGTAGATAAACTTTTGACGAGCTCGGTGGCGCAGTGGTGAAACGCGTTGTTACACTACTTTGACACCAACGCTCGTGGGTTCGATTCTCACACACTACAAACATTTGTGTGCATGAACATGTCTGTTTGTCTTGGTATGGGTATTTTATATGTATGATAAGTATGTATTTACAAAAAAAAAATCTATTTACGTATTTTTATCAGTTGTCTAGTACCCATAACATAAGATGGCGCTAGATGGCGCTGTGTAATTTGTCCGACAATATTTATTTATTATTATTATATTAAAAAATAAGCTATTATTATCAGTGCTCCTTTACATGATTGTTCCACTTTTTTCTAATTTCTATTTCGATTATCTATATTAATAAAAATGCGAGTTCCTGACTAATGCACTGACTCATCAACGCCCAGGCCACACCCTTGAACTTAGAAAGCTGAAATTTTGCACAGAGGTTACTTTTGTAATGCTCACAAGAGATCAGAACGGACTTTTTGAAATTCAACCCCTAAGTGGTTGAAAAGGGGATTGACAGTTTGAATGGAGCAGAAATATTATTTGAAGTCAGTGACTTGTAACTTTGTACATGGGGTGGGGGTCAAAAGTATTTCTTGCATTTAAAGTTGAACTGTTAAGATTTTTTTTTTTAAGCAAGCTACTTTAGACTTTGTAAATACTCTCAATCGAGACATCAAAAAAGTAATTTCAGGGTTTTTCAAAATTCTACCCTTGGTGGCTGAAAAGTGGGTGGACAGTTTGTATGGAGTAGAAATATATTTTGAAGTTAGTGATTTGTAACTTTGTACAGATATTCTCTATTAGAATCCAAAAAAAGTAATTTCAGTGTTTTCAAAAATTTCACCCCTTAAAGGGAGTAATGGCGTTCAAAAGTATTAAGTATACTGGGCGCCTCTCTCTCCGACAGGCCCTTAAGGCACGAATCCGCGTGTTCGATTTGTTTCTCCAGCGACGTCCTGAGCCGAGGTCCGACCCCTCTCGGGGGCCCTTAGGCTGTCGCTTAACTTTGTTTTTCTAGGCTGTGGCGCCTCACGCCCGCCTCTCTAGTCCGGTGACGTAGTGACAGCCCACTCGGGGCTAACTACATAGTCAGGTCAAAAAAAAAAAAAAAAAAAAAATACTATCAATCAAGACATCAAAAAAATAATTTCAGCGTTTTTCAACATTCCACCCTTAGAGGGCTGAAAAGAGGGTTGACAATTTGTACGGAGTAAAAATATTTTTTGAAGTTAGTGACTTTGTACAGATACTCTATATTAGAATTTTAAAAAATGGTTTCAGCGTTTTCAAAAATCAAAATCAAAAATTCCACCTTTAAGGGGGTGAAAAGGGTGTCGAAAGTGTGTTTGGACAAGAGGCTAATCTATATTAATAGAAATGGAGTTCCTGACTAATTCACTGACTCATCAAGAGACTCCTTTTGTAATGCATATGAGACATAAGAAAGGATTTTTTGAATTTCAACCCAGACAGATATTTGTTCAAGTTGAAACTTTTATGTTTTTAAAATAGGTAATATTGTGTATAAAGAGGTGCTTTGAATTAAGAAAGATTATACTGTCAGTATCAATTAGTTAATGAAAACCGAACAGATCGTGGCAAATCTTCATTACTACTCAAATAAGGATTTTTGGTACTTTTACTAAATATTTAACTGCGTATACATACAGTATGTATATCTTCACGCCAAGTCCCTTGCGGGGTAGGCAGAGAGAACCGAGCGCCATAAGACGCGGTCCTTGCATACTTCACTCGCTTCTGTGACATTCATAGCTCTTTTCATGCACGCTCGCCGGTTCCTGGGGCTTCTGACATCACCTTCTGATAAAACACGACCAATTTGGTCATGGTAGGTTAGTCTCGGCCTTCCTCGGCTCCTACATCCTTCCACTTTTGCATTGTATATCTGTTTCGTCATTCTTTCGTCCCGCATTCTTTCTACATGTCCGAACCAACGGAGCATGCCCTTTCTTATGTTAACACCGACACTCTCTTTTCGACCAACTCTTTCTCTCACGTCTTCATTACGAACGCGGTCAGCAAGCGTTATGCCACAAATTTTGCGCAATGCTCGCATCTCGACCGCATTTATTCTACTTTCATGCTCTCTCTGCCATACCCAGCTCTCACTTCCATAAGTTAGCGTTGGAATTAGCACCGCGTTGTGTACAGCGAGCTGTGCCTTCTGGCTTAGATTTCGGCTGCCTAGGAGTTTACCCAACGCTCCATTCACCCTATTCCCGGCACTCACTCGTCTCTCCACATCAGCGGTGTACCTTCCATTGCTGCTAAAAGCACTTCCAAGATATACAATCTCATTCACTCGCTCCAACACTAGATCATCAACCATAATCCTAGTGTTCGTTCTGGTTGTCTCTCTTTCAATATCTCTCTTTCATAATGGTATATTATCTTGGTTTTTTTCGCATTCAATTGTAAGCCTTTCTTCATACAATCATCTTTCATTGTTGTAACTAGTGTTTGCAGTTCGGATGGTGATTCTGCTATTAATGCCGCATCGTCTGCATAAAGCAGGCAGTTGACCACTGAGTCACCCATTCGCATTCCCACATTCATATTTCTTATTCTCTGAAGACAACTGTCCAGATACAGGATGAACAGCCGAGCCGACAGCACGCATCCCTGTCTGACACCAATGTTGACATCAAACCAGGGCGACAAGCTGCCGTCCACCCGCACACATGCTGTACAATCCTCATAAGTGGATTGCACAGCACGGAGTAGGTCACCGTCAACCCCATATCCGGGCAAAATGTTCCAGAGATTCTTTCGCACGACTCTATGAATTGCTTTCTCAAAGTTCACAAAACCGCAGAAAACTTTCTGGTCCAAAGCCAGATGCTTCTCTACGATGTTGCGGAGTGAAAAAACTTGATCCGTACATCCTCTGCCGCTTCGAAATCCACCCTGTGCTTCCCAAAGCATTCCATCGGATTTCGCCCTCATTCTCCTTTCAATGATTTTTCCATACACTTTAGCTGCTAAGCTGATCAAACTGATGGCCCTATAGTTGGCGTAGTCCATACGTGAGCCCTTGCCTTTATACAAGGGCATTATGACTAAGCGTCTCCAATCGCTCGGGACCCTTCTGGTTCTCCAGCATAATTGCTCAAAAACCAGAAGGCGTCCCTAACGCAGGTACCACCTAGCTTGATCATCTCAGCTGTTACCATATCGATTCCCGCTGACTTTCCATCTTTCAAACTTCGTATCGACCACTCAATCTCATCCACAGTAATGTCTTCATGGTACGCTGGCACTGCCAAGTCAATCACAGACTCATTCACTATGCCAGCGTCATGGACATAATCATACTCGTACATTTCTCTAAAATATTCACTCCACCGTTCTAACACTTCCTGAGTGTTAGCAAGAATGCCACCAGCTTTACATCTTATCTTGTCCATTCTGGATGCTGACGAACCACTTCGAGACTTCTTTACCTCTCTCCATAAGAGTTTGGTATTTGCCTCGAAGTTCTTCGTCAGCTTCTCTTCCTCAATCATATGTAGTCTTTCACGCTTCTCTTTCACTAAAGCTTTAGAGTCATTCTTGCATCGACGGTATATTTCTTTCTTCATTTCTTTCATACCTTTTTTTTCATTTAACTGCGGATATTCCAAAATTTACTCGTACGAAGCAGCGGGCTAAAGCTAGTTCTTTTATAAATAAACTCCTATGACGATATCATGTAAATTTGACATAGGTAAAATGGTGAGAAATTCACCAATAAACAAAAAAGTTATGAAATTATGAAATGAAACACTTTTATACATAATGAAAAATTCGACATAATTTAAATCATTGCCATTAAATACGCTTACACCCATATATGTTCAAAAGTTTTTGTTTTTAGTTGTTAAGTAATCTGTAGAATAGTTATTTAATACTTAATATCCTCAACGAATTGCAAAAAATCGGCAAATATCCAAATGCCGAATAGTAATCAAATATTCTTTTCGAAATGTTATGCAGTTCTAGGTTGTTCATGGAATATATTATTTTGAAATAATGATACAGCTCGTCTATAATGTTCAAACTAGACGTGGATGTAGTAAATAGTTTACAATAAATATAAAATATGTTTACTGTACGTTTCACCTATCATGTATTTTAGTTCAGAATGTTAAAGATTGCCATTTATGAAAAGAAGAAGAAAATATATTGTGGCTGGTTATGAAACTCGGTTATCTATGTGGATAAAAGGGTAATATCGTTGTAAATTGGATAATTCGGATCACAAATTGTCTCGCTTCGGAAAATCGTCAAACAGATAGGCAACATGATCTGCAATCACTAGAAAGTACACGGTCTTACGTTTGTGAAATAAAAAATAAATGATAAAAATTCTTTATTTGCCATTGGGCCCTCGCGGGCACTTAGACACGTCTTACATTTTTTTTAAATATAATCTTATTTAACTTGTTTAATTCTCTTATTTTACTTTTTTCCTTTTTTTTAATCTACTAGCATTTCGAAAATGACCACTGGCGAAGAAGAAATGCCGAAAGAAACTTGCCAATATAGGTCTCTTTTAAAATTGACAATTATGTATTACAAAATAAAATTACATAAGTATATTGGTACAATAATGATATCAAATCGTAAAATTAAAGATTATTAAGGACAGATAGTCTGTGCTGATATATTTCCAGACATCTTTGTTAGCTAAATATTCATCATAGAGTATTTTTAATGTGTTTTTTGAATATATTGTCAGGAAAGGACAAAACTGTTTCAGGCAATTTATTATAAAATCAAATACAATTTACAGGAAAAGATCTACCAGTCCTAGCAAGCCGATGTACCGGCATACACAACTTATTTCTACTTCTAAGTTTTTCACTGAAATTTGAAAATGAAATTTTTACGGTCATACATTATGTTTTCATAAATATATTGAGAAGTAGTAACAGTGAGGATATTTATTTCTTTGAACAGTTCCCTGAGGGATTCTCTGGAGTCCATGTTATAAATAGAGCGAATGGCTCTTTTTTGTAAGATAAAAATTGTCTCAATGTCAGCCGCCGTTCCCCACAACAGTATACCATATAATGCTGTGAAAGTAGCTGAAATTGACTAAGCGCACAGTAGCCACATCCGTCAATTGCCTGATTCGCCTAACTGCATATGCACCAGAGCTGAGCTTACCGCCTAGTTTATTTATGTGGGGGCCCCATTCCAAGAAACACCAAATTCTAATTCATTATTCCCCATGAGTACTTCTGTATTGGCAGAACTCACATTTGGAAGACTAAATTTGATGCATTTGGTTTTAGCTGAGTTTAGCAATAGATTATTACATGTGAACCTGTTTAAAATAGCAGACACAATACTATTTACCTTGTCAATATTTTCACAACGGCGGGCCACATTAAAAATAAGAGAGGTATCATCTGCAAATAGTACTATATCCGCCATTTTCTGCACCACGTAGGGCAGATTATTTGCACATACTAAAAATAAAAATGGACCCAAAATAAAATCCTGGGGCACCCCGATATTAACATTATTGCCTTCAGATTGAACCCCATTTATGTCAACTGTCTGCACTCTGTTATTTTGAGCAGTCGGAACCCGTTATATACGTTTTCCCATACATTTCGCGGTCGTATACGACCACCCGGGTTTCGAAGGGTTAATAAGATGCAATCAAGTTCTGGGCTTTACCTCTAACTCCATAATAGTTCAGTTTGAGTAAAAATGTGCTGAGAGATACTTTAAAAAAAACTTCTTGGGAGAAGAAAGTCTTGACTTTATGTCAAAGCTTTGTCTTTAACTACCATAAATCATCTAAAGAATCCTATAAAGTTAGTCTGTTTAATTTTATTATTAATTGATTTCAAAATAGAAAGTTGTACATATATTGTTTTTTGGTTTTGGTAACGTTTTTAGACACTCGGTATTTCCGCTGAATGGCCAAATGCCGAATAGTAACAGAATATTCGTTTCAAATCTAACATGTATAAGTAGGTACACTTAATAAAATCGAATGCTGTAGATAGCAGCTGAACTCTAACATTCAAACTACACGCGAATAAAACCGCGGGTAGCAGAAAGTTTCTTAATAAATATAAAATATTTTTTTTCTATATTATATTTATTAAAAGCTGCATCGAACTAGCACGTCATGATTGCCAGTTATGAAAAGAAGAAGACAATATCTTGTATCGTTGCTGGTTATGAAACTCGGTTATCTAGCTGGACCAAAGGGTAATATTGTTATATGGATCACAAATTGTCTCGCTTCAGAAAATCGTCAAACTGGTAGACAAAAAGGTATTGAACCGCAGATCGGTGAAGCGCTCAGATAGAGTAGATTATTTAGTGGTTGTTTTATAAAGTAATCGCTTATTTTAAATCCATACTTTTAAGCGGTACTGGTATGATAAATTGTATTAATTTTATTTATTTTTCGTTATTAATTTATCAACAATAAACACATTACATTTCTATAAAACATTAATAAACAGTACTATAATGATAGCAATATAATATTATCTGAACTAGTATTATGAATATACTATATCTCAGATGACACTAACATACAAAGAATTAGCAGGAGTACACTGTACAGTACATAAAATTAATGAAATAATGCATCAGCTTAATCCGAGAGTAGTTCATAACCAATATCAATAATATCACAATAATAGTATTAATAATCAGACATCGCTGTGAGTGTCTACATATGTAAATGTGTGCTTGGCACGTTGCCAGGACTTGATAACGCAAGAACTACCTATATCGCATATCCATCTCAACGGTCATTGATACATCGGGAGAAGTCAAGTTGCTGCAAGCTCGCTCGCAAGGCTGCGTAACCAGGTTCTCGCCAGGACCAGTGCGATTAGTAGTGTGTAGCAGGGCGTCATAGAAGTAGTAAGGAAGAAGAGGAAGATCCCTCTAATGGCAACTACTACGGCACCACATAAAACGAAACGTCTCAACTACTCACGGAAATGTACCAACAGTCAGTGTAGTTGTAACGTGCCTTACAGTACACTGGTTTACAAAAGTTGGTGAAGTTATAGAGTAGAGGTAGAATACTAACTACGCTTTGAAGGTTGGGTATTAGAATCTCATAAAGTTAAATTCCGTTCTTTTTGTGGTGAGAGTACCCACTCATCATCTGCAGACCATAATGAAGAAAGAATTTCGGCTGGAGGGAATTGTGTTTCTGAAGTTACGAGAACATTTGCCTGACGTCATTGTTGCACGTCATCGACACTATGGGGAATTAGTTTAGGTTAAGATTATAATATCATACATATGTTAAGGTTATGTATGGACCTGTTGTTGAAATTTTTTACACCTGCTGTGTGAAAGTAAAATGATCCGACTATATAACGTCGAGAAGCGGAAATATACAACTTTCCTCAAAAAATAGGTAAAAAATTGGTCTTTCAAAATTCAGCCTAATCGGGTCATTAATGGTAACGTCGGACTATCGTTCTACAAGTATCTAATGTGGTAGCAGAATGAAGAGTTTACAGCTATCGAGATGTTAATAGACTTAAAAAAACAAATCTCGATTGCCATGGTTTGACTAAAACAATTGTTTAAGGCGACACCTCGATCGTGAAGCTTTAAAATGGCTCCGCCCAATCACCCCGCGCCCCTCAATTGACACTCGACGCTCGATTTGTAAAATTTGAAATTAGCGCCTAATAGGTAACCTGGGGTCAACGTATAGTCAATGCAAACGAACAGAAAAGCTACAGAGTCGCGTCACACTTAAATAAAATTTATAATATCAATATTTAATAAAAAATATTGATTTAATTATTATTTAGCTTTATACATACTGAACCAAACATATTTATTTAAGCTAGACGGAAAACAATAGTAATAAAAAACTACAGAAACGTATTCACTTTTAAAAGTTTATTGAAAGAGAAATCAATGACATCGTTTTATGTTTATATCTCTACAAGTTAACATGTCTTGGTATCTATGTTGTTCTTACTTAGGTCTCGTCCAGTGGCTATGTATATATATATATTTAACTATTACATTGAATAAAAAAACATATTATAGCATAGAAGATAAACATTATGAAATCTTATGTTGCATTTATTACGAAGATAGTAAAGTATTTTTACGTCATTAAACCAACACTCAAAATATTCCACTATCGTTGTTATAAGCAAAAGTGCTAAAAGAGGCCGTTTTTTGGCAATTATGCCTATAACAACGAAAGCAAAACATTTCAATTGTTGGTTTAATGACGTAAAAGTACGTTATTGTATTTGTAACACACGCAACACATGACTTTATAATGTTTATCTTCCACGCTAAGATACGATATTTTATTCCTTGAGGCGCCACTGGACGGCATGTATCCCCCTTAAGAAGAATGAAACACCAGCTACATAATACAACATTGTTTATCGAGAGGCTAAAGCGGGCCATTTGTTGATTCGGACACATATGTTTAGTTAGCAGATACACCATCTAAACTGCAAACACTGGTCACAGCGATTAAAGACGACTGTATGGAGAAAGGCTTACTACTGAATGCGAAGAAAACAAAGATAATGGTATTTGAAAGAGAAGAATCCAGAACTAATGTAAGGATTACGATTGATGATGAAGTGTTGGAACAAGTGGATGAGTTTGTATATCTTGGATGCGCTTTCAGCAGGGATGGAAGGTACACCGCAGATGTGGAAAGACGAGTGAGTGCTGGGAATAGTGTGAATGGAGCGTTGGGAAAACTTCTTGGCAGTAAAATCCTGAGCCAGAAGGCACAACTCGCTATACACAATGCAGTGTTGGTCCCAACGCTAACTTATGGAAGCGAGAGTTGGGTATGGCAGAAAGAGCATGAAAGTAGAATAAACGCGGTTGAAATGCGAGCGCTGCGCAAAATTTGTGGCGTAAGGCTTGTAGACCGTATTCGTAATGATGATGTTAGAAATAGAGTTGGTCTGAAAGAGAGCGTCGGTGTTAAAATAAGAAGAGGCATGCTCCGATGGTTCGGGCATGTAGAAAGAATGCAAGATGAAAGAATGACGAAGCAGATATACAATGCAAAAGTGGAAGGATGTAGGAGCCGGGGAAGGCCAAGACTTACCTACCATGACCAAATTGGTCATGTTCTATTAGAAGGTGATGTCAGGAGCCCTAGAAACCGGCGTGCGTGCATGAGAAGAGCAATGAATGTTAAAGAAGCGAGTGAG
Organism: Pyralis farinalis; assembly: GCA_947507595.1. NCBI lineage: Eukaryota > Metazoa > Arthropoda > Insecta > Lepidoptera > Pyralidae > Pyralis > Pyralis farinalis. Next base: position 17,092,157 of record OX382266.1, on the reverse strand, counting down.
ATATGTCAGGATCGAGTCACGTGGCGCTCGGCTCTCTCTGCCTACCCCGCAAGGGATTTGGCTTGAAGTTATAGATGTTCGAGTGTCATAATGGCTGATAGCGCCGAGTAAACACAGGATTTTTTTATTTCGAATAAATAAGAGAAATAAAATTATCAGATTGAATTAGATTGAAATTGAAAAAGAAAATTGGAATTTTTTTGCAACTCCCTCCTGGTGAAGATTCACAAGTTATTTTACACAGTTAGGTATAGCTCTGGTAGGGATCCTAGCTTTTTCCCTAAATATAATACACTCTCGAATGACTAGGTATGCGCTTTCACTAACAGTCAATTTAACTTCGCGAATTTTATAAAAAAGTAAAGGAAGAACTTGACGGTTAGACGGTAATTTTGCGCCTATTATTTGATAATTTACGTCTCCAACTAAGAAAATACTTGATTTATTGCTTCTCAATTCCACTGCCATCTTATAAAAGTTAAAACATTACGTATTAATCACGAGAATAACTGACATTCAAAATTAATAGACGGTTAGGTAATTATGACGAAGTTAACGATGCTCTCTCTAAAGTTATTCATTGGTTTAGTGTTAATAATCTGCTTTTAAATGATAAAAAGACTAAAGTAATTAAGTTCTCAACACCTAATGTAAGGCAGGTGGCTACCAATGTACATGTTAATGGAACTAATTTAGCCTCTGTGGAGACAACTGTGTTCTTGGGTATAACAATTGACTCCAGACTACAAAGGGGCCCACAAATTGTAAAATTATCAGGAAAACTAAGTTCTGCAGCTTATGCAGTGAAAACTATTAGACGGCTCACTGATATTGATACGGCTAGAATAGTTTATTTCAGCTACTTTCATAGTATTATGTCATATGGAATTCTTCTTTGGGGTAACTCCGCGGATATTAACACCATCTTTTTATTGCAAAAGAGAGCCATAAGAGCTATCTACAAATTTGGTCCCCGGGAGAGCCTTAGAGAAAAATTCAAAGAAATAAATATTTTAACAGTCGCATCGCAATATATCTATGAAAATCTTTTGTATGTCCATAAAAACATAGACTCATTTTGTAAAAAGAGTGATATTCATAGCATAAATACTAGATATAAGCATAATCTTGTCTTATATGCAAGCCGTCTCCACAAAACAAGTAATTATTTTATGGGGCAATGTATACGGTTCTATAACAAACTTCCCAGCAATATAAGAGATTTGTCAATAAACAAATTTAAAAGTACTATTAAAGCCAAATTGTGTAGCAGGGCATATTATAAAGTATCTGACTATATTAATGATAAAAATGCCTGGGAGTGAGTCGATCCAATTATAATGTAATTAACAAAATATGTAAATTTGTTTGGATACCAAAAGAGGGATGCCTGAGTTTTTTGGCAGTATTTTTATCAGTGCTCACCTAGTCATAAACTGCACGGTAGGGAAAAAAAATGTGACGATTCCAAACAAAAGTAGCCATTTTTACGGAATAAAAAGATTTTGACTTTGAATTTGAACAAATGAATACCGCGAGTACGTGCGGCACTGCCGCGCAACTTGTATGAACATGTTTCGATGTAATTCGGCACGGATTATCGTAATCCAAAAAGTTAAAAATTAATTTCCGAGTGTTTTAAAAGCAAATGAACAAAACTAAGACATATGCGTTAGAAAATAAAAACTTTGAAAAATAAGGGACACCCTAATATACATATATACAAATAGATTTTATAATCTATTTATATTTAAAAAAAACATGTGACAAATGATTTTCTTGCTGTTTCATAACTTTAACTTCAGTATAATGACATTTATTGTATTTTACTTATGTATACTCTGTGTTTTGTATTGTTGTACGTTTCCTTGTTATTTATTAAACTCTCAAGAAGAAAGAACCAGGACCATCTCTGATGTTGCAAAATAAATCTAATCCGTACAATAGTTCAATACTAACCACAATGTATAGAATAGATGATTTTTTTGTGTTTTCAGTGTTGGTTCATAGTAAATATTATTTGTTTTCACGAGTACCATGGGTATAAGTATACTATCTATCTATATCTTCACGCTAAATCCCTCGTGAGCGCCACATGACTCGGTACTTACACACCTCGCTCGCTTCTTTAACATGAAACATACCGAGTTTTTTTAAAAACTATCAAAATATACTATTTTACTAGTAATTATTTTAATACAAAAAAAAAAAAACCTCCACTGGTTTTCTATCTTCTGATTGGATAAATTTCCAACGTAAACTAACCTTCACCTACGTACAATGTCTAAGTCGGAGTTCGGTGAGCTTATAATGGTTACTATGAGTTTGTCGTCCCGTATGACACTTACGTTAAAGTAGCATATAAATCGAGTAGTGATTCTTCTAGTGGAATATGTTTATTTAGTAAGTTTCTCCTAAAAAACAAAACAGCAAAAATATTCTATTTTATAAGTTTTTTTTTTAATACAAAGAAATAAAGAGTCTCCACTGGTTGCTATGTGCTGAGAGCGCGAACCTTATTGGTATAAATTTCCAACGTAACCTGACCTCCACCGACGTACAACTTCTAAGTCGGAGTTCGGTCAGATTATAATGGACATAACAGGAGTTTGACGTCCTATATAGGTACGCGGTCAGCCTGTGGATAATGTATACCAATTATCAAATGTTACTGTTTATTCCTGCAAAAAATAACTCTTATTTAATTAATGCAGTTTTATATAGAGTTATTAAGTAAGCAAAATTAAAAAAAAGTTTGAAGAGGAATTAAATAGCTTGAGCCAACCATACCTAGGAACTGTTCTAAAAACTAGAAATATGTCTACACAATGTTACTATAATATGTTTAATGAATATAATAATTAAAAAAAATAAATACCTTGTCTTGTTCGCCTCCGCCATTCTACGAACATTTTCTTTGTATTTTTATTCTATATATTTTCTTTTTAGTGTTCCCCATTATTACAACAGTATAATAAATATATATAAACCTATAATATTATTTACTACTTATATCTAATAATAATACACTTACGCTAAATACTATAATATTGCATATTTACAACTATTAATTATAAAAACTTCGGTGTCGCGATGTAAATGGAGCGAGCTCGAGCAGACAGTCGACATAGGTCTCACCTCGAAGCGGGCTGCAGCCGGACTGGCTGGATGTAGTTAGTCAACGCGTTTATAATCCTCATTACCGCACAATAAGGTCGAAAACACGTAGCACCCAAGACGAATGTGATCGCTTAGAAATTGTCAGAAACTTAAAATATTTAAAAAAAATTTCATGTTTCACTTATCAAAATATGCAGCAACCATATTATAAACATAGATATTACTAATAGATTTAAGTAATTTTGAAGCGTATAAACAGAACAACTTCGTTGTAATTTCAATAATGAATTTCAGGAGGTGTTTTCGAAAGTAATTATTATCGAATCAATTTTACACAATCGCGTATTTGAGCAAGCAAATTCAAGATAAAGAAATGAAGTTATTTATATTAAAATCTTAGATCCGTCAGTTTAGTCATTAGCCTATACTATTCGATGAAAGTTGGTCTAATTTTTCGATGTGTCGCCTTAAGGGTTCGCAGTCGACGACACGGAGCTTTTGTACAGATATGCTATATGGACCAATGGTGATCCATTGGTTTAACAATTACGAATGGGAAAGGAGAGTCAAGGAGCTGCTGTCGCGTATAGGACGGTGACACGTTGACCGTCCCCACTCTAGATGAAGTAAAGCAATGGGTAACTACAAGCTAACGATAATGACAACAAATAATGGTTATTTGGTTATGTAAATTAATGTAAAGTGTATTACAATACTCATTGCTCTATTAATAGATTTTATTACGACTTCCTCATCAAAGTATAGGGTCTGCCTAACCTAATGCTGGCACCGTAGCTTAGAGATGCATGCAACACAAGGCAACTTTATGAAAATTTCACTTCATTTTATTTAAGAGTGAATATAGTTAGCAGTAGCATGAGTACATAAAATAACTACCATTTTTATGTAATAAAAATAAGATAAATATACGTTGCCTCCCGTAAAGGCCAATATATGGCGCTCTAGAATACCCATAATTCCATCTAATTACCCGTTTCAATTAATTAAAAAGTTTACAATTCCCCATCAATATCAGTTTTGCAATGACAATTAATAAATCACAAAGCCAAATACTAAGCAAAGCTGGCATTGATTTAAGCAAGGGCTGCTTTACGCATGGACAACTATACGTGGCATGTACACGAGTGAGTGATGCGGCAAATGTCGTTGCGCTAGCAAATGGGAAAAATACGCCCAACATCCTAATCCTAATAATATTAGAAAACTACTCAACCGATCATCATGAAACTTTGTACACATATTCTTGGAGGTATCAGAAGTAACACAGGATACTTTTTATTAAAAAAAATGCGTGCGAAGCCGCGCGTAAAAGCTAGTCGTTTATAAAGAAGCATTAGTGTAAATATTTTATATATGTTTGTTAATATGTATGCCACGCGATGAAGTCTAGGGTAATTACTTACAAAGAAAGAGCCTGAACTTTGTTTTTTTTAAGAAAACAAATTTGAAGCCTGGTAAGTAACAAAGGCTACTAAATGTCCAAATCTCACGCGTGCGAAGCCGCGGGCTTCAGCTAGTATTGTAATATGTGGAGATCAGCACGTTACAAAACTGTACCAAATTTAACTTTTATGTACATAGTACTTCTGAAATAAATTCCGTGACAAGCAAACAATACATTAATGATCTCATAAGGATCTAATTTTTGATTTGAAAACCTTTTGATGGTTACGGATCCTTAAAAATAAATTGGTTAAAAAAAATAGGAAAAGGGCAAACGTGTTGAAAACTGGTTTAAGAAATTAGATAAGTACAAATTACATTCGTAATAACGAATGTAGATATTTAGTATTTAATACCTTACACAAAAATTATATTACTACTCATAATAATACTCGTAAGTTGGTAACGCAAAGGCAAAATGAGGCTTATTTCGTTAATTAATGAAGTTAATTAATTCGTCGCGCAATTATTTCATTAAATAATCATTAATTAAATAACAATGCAGAAGTTTGAAAATTATCAACACATTATTTTAATAAAATATACCGTTGCAATTATTATCCAAGTTGCACTAACAGCAAAATACACATTTTGTTAACACGTTTCTGGCTGCGACAGTTAAATACTCACTGTAAAGCGTGACGTCATCCTGTGCAGTGCCGAGTGAATTTTCCGCGTGGCAATGGTAGGGACCGATGTGCTCTCGCGATACGTTGTTGATTTTGAGTGTAGCTAAATGTTTGTAGCTCTCTGACTTTATGCTTGCCTGGTACTTATTACCTGCAAATAACTTCTGTTTCAATTATAGGCATAATTTTAATTTAGTTTAATTTGCAGTTTTAATAACGGATATAATTTTTGTATCTCATCTAGCTAGAAAAGAACATTAGCTCTCTTGATGTGAAGAGGTTGCCTAGCTTATAGATTATTATACAAGAACTATTGCTCTAACAAGAGCGTCTTGCATCTTACTTATACTCTAAGGAACACAGTAAGGGATTTATCATCGCCTATAGATGCAAAGCCATCTGCTCGTCCTATACCCTGCTTACTAATAAAAAAGGCTCTAGGATAAAAGAGGCAGGCCGCAGCTATAGTTAAGAATAGCCCAACTGGGAAAGTACTTCTACTTCACCGAATATGCAGTTAAATAACAATTTCTTGAATGTTGTTGTATTTCTGCGAGTGAGTGAGGTTATCAGTAAGCTTTTAAAGAGTTACAATATAAGACGCAGGTGTAGTGAGGCACAAGCGATGCTTATTGTATTACCAGCGTTCATTAGCTGCGGTGACCGTTAGTTTTTTGCTCCAGTAGTATAAAAAGGAGAAGTACCTAATGTAATCATCATCAAAATAAATTTTATGCACACTATAAATTCGTACTAAAATATAGTTATAGTACACACTAAACATTTACCAAATAATTACTGAAATTCTAAAATTACAACTGCTATTTAAGTGATGTTGAAACGAGAAGCGTTTGTATGTATGTATGTATATCTTCACGCCAGGTCCCTTGCGGGGTAGGCAGAGATACCGAGCGCCATAAGAAAGAAAGAAGCGTTTGATTGTACAGATAAGCAAATTTAATTGTATCGATAGCAATTATGGCAAATTACTAAATTTGTCAGTCAATATAATCAAGTCCTGGTAAATTAAAAAAAAAATGTGTGGTGGTTCAAAATAGATTCCTTGTCATTTTAGAGTTGATAAGAAAAATCACCAAATCATTTTAAAGTTACAATCAGCTATTTTTCATAAATGATGTAAGTAAAGACTTACAGACGGAGGCGCACTACGTTTTCAAGCCTAATGTAATTAAAAGAACATTAAAAAACATCAGATAATGGTATTAATTAACGACTGTCATCTGACAGTCGTTAAGCTAAAGCCAGTGGCCCTCGGACGGCTTGAAAACACTGGACTCTACCAATTCGCATTTGAGCAGCGTGGTGGAGTATGCTCTAAACCGAAGGGGTTGAAGGGAGAGCCGGTATCCCTGCAGTGGGATAAGGTAAGGGTTGATGTGGTGGTGGTGGAGGTCCTTTTAAAAAAACTGACACGTTAAATATTTTTCAGAGGTGAATATTTAAGAGAGTTATGCGGCCTTACTGGAGAAGTGCCTCCGCCTCATAGAACATTGCAGCCAAATAACAACTTCCTGGAGTGTTTTGTGTTCCTGCGAGTAACGAGGTTAAATAAATAAATAATAAATAAACATGTCGGACAAATTACACAGCGCCACCTAGCCCCAATGTAAGCGAAGCTTGTGTTATGGGTACTAGACAACTGATAAACATACGTAAATACATTTTTTTTTTTGTAAATACATACTTATTATACATAGAAAATACCCAGACCAAGACAAACAGACATGTTCATGCACACAAATGTTTGTCTTGTGTGGGAATCGAACCCACGAGCGTCGGTGTCAAAGTCGCGTCTTTTACGACTGAGCCACCGAGCTCGTCATCTCGTCTCGTCAGGTTACCAGTAAGCTCCTGAGGAATCGCTATGTAATTAAGTATATTAACTTTAAAAGGGTAAGAAAATGTTATTATTTAGAAAACATTTAAACTAAAATATGTACGAGTATATAATTAAATTTAAAATAATAATGGTTATATCTGTTGTAATTTATACGTTACGTACGAAAATGGCCGAATAATAAAAAAAAATCGACCATGTTCAAGTAACGTATATATTAGTTAATTTAAAGAAATACCAACCATTTTGTAGTTTAATACCGTCGATATGTGTCCAATAAATCACTGGCGTGGGACTTCCCTCAATTCTGCACTGTAATAACACGGATTCTCCTAAGTAGCCTCCGATCATTTTCTGTGTCATTCTAGCAGATGGTTTACCTAAGATAAACTATTTATAAATAATCATATTTAGAGGTAACATAAAATAATCTTGTTTTACACAGGAACAAATATTGTCTTATTCAGTTAGCTAATGGTATACTAACATAGCACATGTAGTAGTATGCGCTTGCTGACAGATGGTGGCACGCCATTGGTGGCGATGCACAGTAAGGCTCCATTCATCCCTCGTGTCACCCCTGTCATGTTAAGCCATACTCCGCTCCACTTGCTCACTGAAAATTTATCTTACTAAATGCGCATCAGTGTTGAAAATAGTATGACAACCCAGTGACATTATTACGAGAGAAAATGTAAATATTTTCATTGTGTTGTCATTAAATTTTTAGAGAAAATACTTATGAAACATTATGTTCACGCGGGTGGACTCGTTCGACACCCCATATGCCGTAATCATCATTTTCGTTAAACAACCAAGAACAAAAACTTCATCGTCATCTACGTCTCAGCCAGTGTTCGGCCACTGCTGGACATAGGCTTCCCCGCTAAAGAGTCACTCACCTCGATCCTGAGCCACCTGCATCCATCGATTCCCTACAAATCTCTTTAAGTCATCGCATACTGCGTGTACCAGTACGGTAATGCTATTTGAGAACCATTTTCCCCAATGGTTGTAGGTTCTACGAGCAATGTGCCCGACTGACTTCCACTTCAGCTTGCTTATCTCTTGGGCTATGTAAGTTTTTTTTATTTTTATTAATGTACACCCCGCACGTGGGCAAGGCGCTTTTTAGAGTAATATACTCGTATATTTATTACACACATTTTCAAAATCAATAAAATATAAATAAAACACATATTCATACATCATACCCTCTTTCATTCCTCAGTTTATTCTTTCATACATCATCTTTCAGTTTTATTGTCTAAATTTCTAATTTTGGCCATTTTTTTGAACCCCGGTTCAATATCTTTATATGTTTCCAAACTTCCATCCCCATACTGCATCAGTTCAGCCACGGGCGACAGCGAGCTTCACAGCTCCACCTAGCCACCGCGATCCCATCGGCTATAGCCGAGGTATACTGCATTAGTCCTAGGCGAAGCTGCTCAGCTTATTACGATCTATGACAGCCGTGGCTAGACTGACCCAGTATTTTAAAAAAATTGACCGAGTTTTCCACACCACTATTTCGGAGACCGTTTCTACGGCGACCCGCATTCTCAACTCCTGCTCCAAATCGCAGGGGCTAAGTAAGTTACATTAGTTCTACTGCGAACATCCTCATTTCTGGTTCTGTCATGCAGCGAGACACCAAGCGTAGTCCTTTCCATAGCACGGTGAGCGACATTTAGCTTCCCTATACGACCCGCAGGTGGCCTTTCACTACGGCCAGAAAGACTGTAGTAAGTCTTAATGTCACTCCAAAAAATAAAGGTCGTATTGCAGCAGTAGTGCGATGTAATTACATAGACTTGTGACAAGTAAATCGTTTGATTTACTAACATTAACATATTTCAGCAGAAAAGTGCCCAAGCAATTCCAAGTCTGAAAGTTACTAATAAAATATTCGGGGGTTATGCTCCGACCTCTTTAAATTTATTAGAAAGTTTGTCGCACCATTTTGCCCTTGTACTGTAATTTCCTTGGAGTCTTCCCTCCTCCAGGTGATGGTGGGATGAGGTGTCCCTGACGCTGCACAATGTAGTGTCACGTTGTCACCTTCACGAACCATCACTTCGCCACTGCTTTCGGTGTCTTTTATATCCGGTGGTACTATAACAAAAACAATTTATTACTATATAAGACTTTGTATTTGTTTCGGTCATATTTATTATATTATGTATTTCTTTTTTATTACAAACATATTTCAGCGAGTTATTATCCCACTTTCATTAAAATAAATGAGAACGTTTAAAATAATATTATTTAAAGCTCATAACCAATTTCACTCAATACATTTGCTTGCTGAATCTGACAATGTTTTATTATAGCAAGAGACATTCAGTTCTGTGAGGTGGAGATATTTCACCAGACGGGTTGCTTTCATGCGCTTTACTTCTCTTTCGCCAAGCCTCGTTTGGTAATTAACAGGCTGCACATCGAGCAGGTTGGCTTTGACTCTGAAGACGATAGTGAGCCACATAAGGTTCAAAGATTAGTGACGACTAGTATATGTCCTTTAGTATATATCGTTAGCATTTACTTACATGTTTGTAAGTATCACTTGTTCGGCGATGAACGATAACTTCGTGAGGAAATCCGCATCTCCAAGATATTATATTTCGGTGCGACCTAAATTAAAGAATGTCGGGTTTTCTCTTTGGATTATGGAGGTCTGACGGCAGTCGCTCCGTATAAAAATCAGAATCTTTGCTAAATCGTTAGGCTTAGGTAGCAGGCCCCGCCTAATCTAATGTATTAGGAAACGAGATAATGTTAGAAAGAAGAACATTCACATGCATTCTTTACGCGGTGTTTAAACTATGATACGAGTCTCATAATATTTCTACTTTTCTGTGGATTTACTGAAGAGAGATATAGGAGTATCGGGAAAGTTAGTGTATTCATTGCTCTATTGATATATAACTAGAGTGGCAAACAATCGCAAGGTACAACTAACAGTTGGTACTGGAGCCCACGAACGCTTGCAATACCGTCATAGTAAAAACACTATCAAAATAAACTACAAAATACAATTAAAATACTAATGTTCCCAATGGTTGAAATTCGACGTAATTATTATATTTAAGGAAACCATATACCTAAGAATTTACATGTTTCCTTATTTTACTGCTGTTTTCAAAATGTTGATGATGCTAAAGCTCACTAATAGCTACTAAACTGAAAAAATAGAACACGATTGACAAACAGAGCAAATAAGGTATGAACGGTTTTATCTCTACCTCTTTATACTCGTCTATAGATATCTCTGGTTAGTACCCCATAATGCCTCGTGAAACAGATAAGTAATAGGAAGAGCGTAACAACCTCCCGTTTCAAATTTAATGTGGCATAAAAATACCCTTGTGCTCGCTTTATTTTATGTATTCTCAAAATTATCAGATTTAATTAGTAAAAAGCATAGTGAAGAAGACTCGTTGTGTACGTCTAGGGTTGCCAGGCGTCCGGATAAAGCCGGACACAGTTAGGCTTTTTGCATGCTTGTCCGGGCCGGTGTCTGGCCTTGTCCCCAGCGAGCACTTCGGCGGCGTGTCTCGGCCTAGCCAAAGGCCGAGCGTCCTGCTCTTTGGAAAGTAATGAAGGATTAAAGAAGACGGATTAATTCAATGTCATTGTTATTTCATTAGAATTTAAAAAATAAACGAAATACCTGGTTTTACATAAAAATATTCTGTCTTATTAATACTGATAAAATAAAAAAATGTTAATGGTTAATACTTCATAGTTAAGGGTGTCCAGCGTTTTAACCCAAATGTCCGGCCAAACTGGTCGATCTGTACGGCTATTCGGTTTTAAGACCTGGCAACGCTATGTACGTCAAACTTAACGAACATGTAACTGTATATGGATGGCTATACGTATATTGCACAATTAAAGCTGATGAGAAATCTGGAGAGTGATCGTCACAGAGAGATACTCCAAACCTCTCAATTAAAGGGAGATCCATTTCGTATATTAAATACATGTCGTAATTATCGGTTGAATATTATCAGCTCAGCCTATATTTGTCCACTGCTGAACATAGGCCTCCCGTTTTGAGTGCCACTCGTATCGATCCTGTGCCTACTGCATCTATCGATTCTCTACAAACCTTTTGAGGCCGTCGCTCCATCTAGTGGGGGGTCGTCCCACACTGCGTGTAGCAGTACGGGGACGCCATTCGAGAACCTTTGTTCTGATTCTATCCCGCAGGGAAACCCCGAGCATAGCTCCTTCCATAGCACTCTGAGCGACCCTGCGCTTCCCTATACGACGCGCAGTGAAGGGTCACGGCTCAGTTCCGTATGTGATCACTGGCAACACACACTGTTCGAAGACCTTGCTCTTCAGGCGTTGAGGTATTTGGACGAGAAAATGTGTCGAAGTTTGCCGAATGCTGGCCAACCGAGTTGGATCCATCTGTTGACCTATCGGTCGAAGTTGAGCTTATTTAACTAAAGAACCTGCCCTAGGTAAACATATTCGGGTTTAGTGCTTCCAACCGTAACCGACATAGGTGTAAAATGGACATTCGACATGATCTTAGTCTTGTCCATCATCTTGAGATCTATCTGGTTAGAAACACTATTGAGGTCATATATATAATATATGACCTCAATAGAGCACAGCGCTAAGTTTCTCCAGCGACTTCGCCATGAGAACAAAATCGTCGGCAAATCGAAAGTGAGTGATGTATTCGCCGTTGATGTTTACACCGTATCCTTTCCAGTTTAGCTTGAAGACATCTTCTAATGCTGCGGTGAAGAGTTTCGGAGTATAACATCACCATATCTTACACCTTTTTGCACTTGAATCGGTTTGCCACCGGTTCAATATAATATAATAAATTAAGTATAGTAGGTTAAGTATAATTGGAATAAGTAGTATAGTATAAGACCATTATACATTACTGCAATGTTCGGCTAAATAGGTGTTTATGAACAAACTTGACAATATATACTAGATTGACGATTTGACTTCTATTTCAACCCTCTCTTATTGCAAACCCGTCAGTCCTATTGGATTACGAAACGGGATAACGTAGGGAGAAGAACCACTTTCTATCACTTTCTAGGACGAAGAGTTTAGTTACTTTCGTCTGTTGAATTTTGAATCAGTTGAATAATTAAAACCTAAAATTGTAAAATTTAGAAATATGTTAATTTAAAATATTTTCTCTATTCCAAACAAATTTGAATAGCAATCTACTTCCAAATGTAAATAAAATCTTTGTTTAAGGGTAAGTTAGTCTCTTCTCTGGCGTGTTTAAGAATAGATATTGGTCATAGTTTACTCTGTCGGGACATCAACGGAATGCGTATGAGGCACACATTGATAGGGCGCTGCATCGGGACCGACACTGAAGATCGCCGCGCGCATTGAACATATTTACGAGGCTATTAGACAGAGAAAGGAATACGTTCCTAACGCTTCTCTTTCCAGCAGTGCCGCGTTTATTTTCTTTAATACTCGACACGAATTGGTGTAATAACTAGCTGAAAATGTCACGATGTAAATAAATAATAATTGCCGTACATGCTACTCCCTGAGCCATTCAAAGGCTCCAAACAGTCCAAAGTCTCTTCTGTCGTAGAGCAACAAATGTCAGTAAGCTCAGCGTAACGCTAAATTACACCGCGACCTCCAACTTCCCTCTATCCAACAACATTTCATAGAATTTTCCAAGCGGTTCTTCGAAACCGCTGAAAGTCATCCAAATCTACTTATCCAGCAGGCTGTGTCCTATAACCCACCACAGCCTCCTCTCTCCCAATACCAAAACCGTAGGCCACGTAGTGTTCTTTTAGATTCACTTAACAAACTTTCGAGTGCTCTGGCTGGTGCAAAACGGTTCCTTAGGGCAAAAGTCCTCCATGTGAGAGTACCCTTCTGGTCGCTCGTTAGTCGCTATTAGGATCCTGAGTCCACATCCTCAGGAGGACTGTCGAGTCTTTTCTAAACGTTTGCTCTTATTAGAGTGAGCTCTTATTAGGGCGCTCGCGTCGCCCCGTTCCCCTGGGGCCATTGCTTCAGGTGAAGCCTTTATAGCCCTTCCAGCTAAAGGCAATCCCAGGGGTGGTTTTACTCAGTAGGAAACTGACATAATCAGTTCGGTCTCCCGAAATGTTATCTTATGCAAGATCTCACCTCCGCCCTCCCATTTCCCATCACAACCAGAGGGTGCCCCTGACGGAAGAATGACTAGCGTACACCCGCGTGTGTGGGTTAGTCCTTCTTTTATGGGTCTACAATTTTCATGGGCGAAAAAAGAAAAAAAAAAATAAAGTTTCGTTCACATAAAATTGGAGTTTTACTCAAGACATCAGCCAGCAGTTCCCACAGCTCCATTTTTTAATTCCATAACAAAAATGAGATTTCATAGTAACATGAAGGAAATAACTTCCAGAGAGCCAATGAACCCAATATTACGTAGTAATTAAATTCACCACTACGGGTTGGGGGCAAGTATAGTGCGCAGATCTTATTGGCTATTTGGCGGATCAACATCTCGGCGCTTGTTGGTTTATTGGTTATACTATTTTTCTATTGGCCAGTAGGTTCGAATCACCAAGATATTTAGGCTATAAAGCACACTTTTTTCATATATATTTTCACATTAACCTTGCTCGCCGCTGTTCGTATATATTTCATTATCTCCATTAAAGGTTGTTGAAATAATTATTATATTGATGAGCATATTTAAGAAAAATGTTTTAAATTAAGAATTTCTCATTTAGTTCTCAACAGAATAGTGTGATCACACATTTCTCTGTAAACACAGCGAAGACTTTTGGGATCCAAGCTAATAAGATCATTTTAGCCCAAATAGGAAAGTATAGGCTTAATAGGGTAACAATTCTCCGCGCAATCATACGATTGATGAGAATCGGTTCATTGGTTCTCGAGATAATTATGACGATATGAAGCAAGAAATTGGAGAGGTTTATATAAATATTGAATGTAATATACTTGTAAGAGATACTTACCGGAAACATAGAGATTATGTGTTTGTGTAATCATAGGCTCTGTATTGATTTGACACATGTAGTGGCCACCGTCGGAGAGGCGGACGTCCCGCAAGGTTAGGGCCCAAGCTTGGGGATCACCCCGAGTCACCCCTACTCGATGGTTCTTCGTAATCACGTGCGGTCCAATTGTGAGGATAGTTTGCGTATCCACACGAAGCCAAGCCACCTGTTTAATAAATAAAAAAACTAAGTATCACTCGCGAGATGACACCTCTGCTGCTAACACTTATCAGCGTACTGATGACTTCACTCATTCGCAGGAACACAACAACTCTCCAGGAACTTGTATTTTTTTATTGGAGGTACTACCTCAGACAGGCTGCTTCGATGCGCTACCTATCTTAAAAAAACTCTACTATCGCCAAGTAACAAATAATATAATTAGACGCTTTATTGAGAAACGTTGACTGTACCGCTTAGGTATTACTTGAACGTACAGCTAGATGATTTGTTACTTAGACTTATGTCCCCTAAAGAATGTGAACATGGGGTAGATGAGGTTCAGCTACTTTTTAGGGTTGTGTACTTAAATGTTAAAAAAATTTCGGTAATAGACAAACATCTCTGGAATGCGCTGCCCAACTCTTTGCGAGGTATTTCGGTTTCAAGAAGAAAATTCGTACGGATGAACTTTATTGGACTATTTGCCAAAATCATGAATCATTAATCATGGTTCCATTGATGTTACGTTTATGCATGTGTAAATATGTCGGTATATGCTATCATATGTATAATATAGTCATTATTCAAGTAATGTTTGTGTGTGTATATTTACTGAGTGCTGTAATTATAATTACTGGTTTAGTTTCTTACTTTATGTACAGATTTCCTGTTACGTTCATTTCCAAAAAGTCGTCTGATAGAGAATACTATCAGCATTAAATCCACATATATACCTATATATGTAGTAAAATTGTGTTTGAATAAAAAAATGTAAGAATTACTCGTATTTCAGTTCAAAACATGAATGTAAACAAAAATAATAAAAAGATAGTAGATAATGAATGACATTAAGGATAAAGCGGAAGGTAATAAGTATTATATCTTTTAATACGATTGAATAAAATAAGTACAGAGCAAAATATTTTTTTACTGTTTTTATATTACTCTCCTTTAAGTTTTAAGTGTTTTTTTTATTTAGTAGAATAATTTTTCAACACACGAAGGACACTGATCGGATGTCATGTTTTCCACGGAGTTGATTGAAAGACCCCACGGCCACTTCTGACTTTATAAAAGTCAAACTTATCACTAAATCTTTGTTTTTCGCGAAATTAAAAAACTTACAGGCGACATTGATACCATGTCCAGGATCCACGAGCTCTACTTTAAGAAAGCTAAAAATAACTTTGCTTTTTTCGTCGTTCGCAAAGAAACGTTCTCATGGTGCATCTAATACCCATCTACACTTATGCCTCTCGATACTCAGATATCGTATCCAAAAGTATTTTGACGATGAACAGAGCAAATTTGTATTAATATATATAGTACAAATTGTAGTAATAAATCACTGAAATCTTTACGCGTTAACTCAATTTTCCTTGTGGATAACAAAAAACAATTGACGATATATATGATAAAACAACGATTGTGTGTTAAATACGATATTCGATATTCAAACAGATATCAGCGGCCACGAGCGCAAGACTTGCATTTAGAGCAGAGTCCCAAAGTATGTAATAAGGCAGGCGGTATAGTATACTAGAGTAGTGCAATGCAACAAGACGATTATACGCCATTACGAGTACACTAGGAGCTAGGAGTGTTAACTCCTAGCCAGTTGATCCACGAGGGCTGTTACATATAAATAGGTATACCGGTCTTTCTCTTCATTTAAATTCCTGCAGTTTATAGTTATTACGTTACAAGTGCTGGTAAATCGGGCAGTGTTATAACCTATTTGAAAGAAATATGGTAATAATTTATATGCTTGAAGGGTCAATATTTACATTACTTTACATTCTGGAATTGTAATACCTGAAAGTGCTAACTCCAAACGAGCAGAGCTGTGGGCTGTCTACTCTATCATAGTTTTATGAAAGACAGACGATAAGACATGGCATGTAATAAATTCATTCTTAGATTTTTATACCCTATTGAAGTACTGGACTATTAGATTTAATGAAGATATAGAGATTACAATGGCCTATTAGATAATGTAAACGATTACTTAACGTTTAAGTGTGTAGGAAAAGAAAATAAATGGCACTAAATACAGGTCAGGTTCTCGCTCCGAGGATTCTGTACATTTCTTGTGCCGCATAACTACGCTAATAAGGGTTTCATAATTTATAAAAGTCTGTGTTAGTAAGAAACCTAATTTTATTTAACCGATCGGAAGAAAGATTTATGTTTTACGTGTATGTTTTGTTTCATTTCTTTTATGTATATCTACATATATCTCGGAAACGAAAGAAAGATTTGATATTGTGGTATACAGCCCCGGGTATATACCACCACATCGTAATACGTGCTGTTTGGCAGTTTTGATTAAGGGCAGCAGTCCCCCGCTCGAATCTTGATATGGGCATGTACCACTGAGTTTAGTTAGTAGTATAATTAGTAGTATTAGTAGTAAAATTAGTGTTTTTGGTATTTATGTACATATTAGTAATTATCACTTGCCCGGCGGTGAATGAAAACATCGTGAGGAAACCCGCACGCCCAAGAAATTATACTTCGAAAGACGCGTGACCTAACCTAAGAAAGGTGTGGTTTTCCATGTGCATTGTGGAGATATGATGGTAGAGCTCTATGTAAAAAAAAGTATCTTCGCCAAATCTTTAAGCTTAGGTTACCGCCTTCGGTAATACTAATAGATATGAAAACGGGATAACAATAGAAATATGTGATATTTGACAGCAGCGGGCGGCATATGCTGTTGATCTCAAATTCATGTTACATTTTGTCCATAAATCCTTCGTTTGCATGGATGTAGGTGCGTTGCTATTGTTTCAACCATTGAAGGCCGGAGTTTGTTGAATGGACTTAGTTGGTTGGATATTGGAGCAATTGAAATGTCACTTGCTAACGTGACTGCCTTGGATCTCACCATAGGATATTTAATCTCGTAAGAGGTAATTTGCGAAGTCGCATGAGTTTCTTAAAGGTTCCAGATGAACTCCGTGTCCTTTTTATAACAGGGATGTTGATTGTTTTAGGGTGCACACCGAGCGCCACGTGACTCGATTCTAATTTCCACTCTTGTTTATCTATTCTAATTATCGATAAAATAATTGCTCTTACGTGCAATTTAATTAGATTAACACGGTTTTAATGCTAGGTACGCTTAATTTAATGTCATTTTTTTTCTATTTGTTTGTCTACCACATAGCACTTAAACGCAACGGTACGATACACTTTCCATTTCATTTTACCTAAAAGTTACTGGCTTTGATTTATTTTATCACTTTTAAAGGAATAGAAAATATAGCTTAAGTATATTTTATCTCGGTAATTAACAAAATAGTTGAAGTACCAATGTAGTTGAATGTTGAAGTTCAATATTTCAGAGATCGCATTTAAAGTTTGACAATTTACATAATTTAACATATTTTGTTTTTGACTATTACTATAGGTGAGACATGATATTATTGCAATTTTACTGTGACCACATTAGAACCTGCAGGCAATAATAGTACGAGTAATTTGCACGCCCGGTAAGGGTAGAATAAGAGAAATTTTGTTATAACTACAACCCCCAGTATGTACCTTATTTCTGCAAATAAATGATTATTATTATTATTATAAAGATACTGTTTTAGTTAACGATAAAATATTCTGGCGCAAAAAGAAAGGAGCCCTATAAATAAAATATCTAGATCACAAGGAGACTTGAACAGATTGAAGTATACTCAGTACAAATAAGGAATGTGGTTGGGATTTTAAGGGTCTTTTTTCCAAACAGACTTTACTGCTAGCATAAATAAAATGCTTGAAAGTCAGAATAAAAGTAATCAGAAGCTACACGAGGCCTTCAGTGAGTTCCAGGAACAGCGACATAAGAAAATGAAATGAAAAGATGTTTATTATACACAATACATTTGAGTCGACTCAATCGTAGATGGAATGTCTCAAACAGACGTTGGCTAATAGTACATTGTTATCGTTTTAAGATCAAATAAGTAGCAATGATCTACGAGCCGGTTGATTCCTTATATTTTTTTTATTAGAGAAAGTTAGTAAGATTGAGACGGGATGATAGTTGCTGACATGGTCTCTTTTTAAAGAGATTCGTGGTATTATCACACCCATCGATATAGTAATCAATGTGAGCAAATATGCGTTCGGAATTATGCTGGCGAGAGTACGCAGTAGAGTAAATCTACTGAACACATATATATCTTTATGGGCGAGCGTGCATGAAAAGAGCAATGAATGTTAAAGAAGCGAGTGAGGTATGTAAGGATCAAGTCACGTGGCACTCGGTTCTCTCTGCCTACCCCGTAAGGGATTTGGCGTGAAGTTATAGATAGATAGACAGAAATATGTTACATCTTAGAAAAAACGAGTTTTAATTTTTCAGTACAAATCGGCAATTTCATACTTTCACACCTAATTATAATAACCTCTTATGTAATAATCAGTAAAGACTATTTGTATCAAGATGAAATGAAAGAGAAATAATTACTAGTACAATTTTTCAAGCAGTACATATAATATGTAAATTTTCCTATATTATTACTCAAACACAATTACTCGCAGAGTTGGATGGATAATTAAAACTTTGGTTCTAACTTTTATAATTGCTTACACAGCATCCTCTTTCAATAATGTGGGTCCCATGAGCATGGAGGCTTTATTATTTTAGCTACACGGAATTTCTTTTGTTTTCGTATTATGTGATAAACCAGAAATATTTATATGGTGATACAAAATACGTACCTATAGTCACAAAATGGCCTTTTCTCAAAATTATCTTCCTCTCATTTAGAGAATTCTTTACTGCCCTTAAATCTGATAAACGGATTTGTTAATTAATAGTTTAATAGTTTCAGGTGTTAATTAATCACAATTGACAGGCAATCTGATCGATACTCCTTTAGTCATGGCTGCTGTAATGAATTTATTTATTATTTTCATGTTCTCCCGTTTATTTGACATTAACTAGCCTCTGGCCTTTGGCTCTGGTCTGGCCATAAATACTGTTACATAGAAACTTTGCTTTTTTTCAACTCTTTAATTATTTTGAATTTAGAACGCGTTTATTATGTTAAAAACTTATTTCGATTTCCTGCCGTTATATATATTTTTTTCGTGTTTATTATGAAATTAAAATACGGAGTGGGGTATTAAAGAAAATAAGATTGCAGTGATTACCTAGCACAACGTGGGTATGGAACCATCGGTCATATACAAGTCACTTCAAAAACTTGTTATCAACCGTGTGTTCGTATATCGTACTATTGACTGATATTCCAACACTTCCTCTGCGTGCTATTAGAACTACAAAGGCTGTTAATGTTGTTAAAACCAGTATTCGCCGAAACCTCGTGAGGGAACAAAAAATCTTATCGCGAGAAATGAAGATTCCCGCTACAACCTAGACATGAAGCTCGACGCTCATCGTCGATTTACAGGACATGCCCTAAATCAATCCTTACAGTTGAGGAGAGTGGATTGATAAAAATATCTTCTGTCCCGATTTCCATATCAGGTGATATCATATGCAGGTGAAAGGCACAGAAATATTCTCTTTACTGATGAAAAATTTTACACAATTAAAGAGTACTACAATAAGCAAAATGGCAAACTGTACGCACACAGTTCTAAAGAAGCCGCCCAAGTGATCGGAAAGGTACAACGTGGTCATCATCCTGCGTCTGTAATGGTTTGGTGGGGGGTGTATTATCAAGGAATTACAAAGCTTCATGGAAAAGGAGTGAAGACTTCAACCAAAATGTACCAAGAGATTGTCTTGGATCGTGTTGTGAAAGACACGCCAACATTGTGTCTCTTAAGAAATATCTCGAGCAAGCAGTGGCAAAATTTCCCATGGAAACAGTGCAAAGTCTATAGATTCATGGCCAAACAGATTAAAGGCAATGGCAAAATTTCCCATGGAAACAGTGCATAAGTCTATAGATTCATGGCCAAACAGATTAAAGGCAATGTCAAAGGTTGTATCAAATCCAAAGGTGGGCATTTCGAATAGAATCATTTTTTTAGTTTTTGCTGTGACGTGACCATTCGATAAGGAACCCGCCTATTGACGAATTTGTTCTCAGTTCGAATCCTGTCATGTTCCACTATATTCCTGTTTTCGGATTTATGTGCATATTTTTTTGACGAGCTCGGTAGCTCAGCCGTGAATGACGCGACTTTGACACCAACACTCGTGGGTTCGATTCCCACATAAGGCAAATTATTTTTTCTCACGTAAAGATATTTATATGTTCACATATTGTACAATGAATTTGTGAATATGAATCATCAGTTGCAGCAATAAAGAGAAATGCTTTCCATTTGGATGGTTGAACGCTTGTTTAATTTTATTTAAACAGTATAATGAATATAAATATTTTCTGTGTTCGTGGAATTTTCAAATAACGTGTAGCATGAGTTGCATCATTGATGCAGATCTGCGAGTATTTCTGGGTAATATATTGCAAATTGAATTATATAATTGTAGGTATTTTAATGGAATTAATATGAATATATATAGTTACTATGGGAACCGATGGATCAGGATTCATCACGGTAATTATATTGTATCTGGGCAAATGAATGTACACAAAGTTTAAAACCCAGGTAGACTGCTTTATGGCATTGGACTGTATCAAAATAAATATAGCTATGATTAATAAAACGTAAATGTAATCGTATATTTTAATAATTAGTTGTGGATTGAATATAATCTTGTACCCAGTACCCTGAATAGATGCGTGCATATAACTAAACCCTTAACATATTGGTAATCTTTTATTTTTACAACGTCAGGAGGTACGGCCTTCGTAATGTAGTCTCCTTAGAAGCTTACTGGTAACCTCACTCACTCGTAGGATCACAACAACACGGCCTCGGAACGGGACAGGGAGGATGATCCCGAGGCTGTCCCGCTCCGGAGACGGCGGACGGGAGTGCGGCGTAGGCGCTATGCGCACATATTGCCGCCTCCCTAATATGTGGGATTAGGGGTCAGGATGGAACCCTGGCCCCATAGTGGTCCCGCCGCCGTAGGGGCTGTCCCAATTTACCGGGATGGCTCCTAGATTGAAGAAGTCCAGCCAATCGCAGTGGTGCCCTGTTGCTAACAAATCCGGGGTTCCCCATTAAAGCGGCCGATGGCAATTCGCGAGGTCGTTTAGTGGGTATACCGTTGGACTGCCAATGAGGAGTCCCACACTATCACCTGAGGCTACCCAGGTACCGGTGCTGTGCGTAACGCATTTTTCCCCGCGTCACAAAAAAAAGGATCACAACAACACTCTTGAGAATTGTTATTTGGTTACGGTTTTCAGTAATGAGGTGATACTTCCCCAGTCAGGCTGTCCTGAAAACTCTTTCATTATCACAAAGCAAAGTTACTGTGTTTGCGTATTTGTGTGCCTATATCTTTTAAACTACATTTACGTTACTTTATTAAGTGAATTTGGTGCCTCCTTCGTTATTATGTAGTAAAGTTGCTTTAGAAGATACGACTATATGTTCACGCCAAATCCCTCGCGGGGTAGGCAAAGAAAATCGAGTGCCATAAAATACGGTCCTTACGAAGTACAAACCTCTCTCGCTTCTTTAACATTAATAACTCATAAATAAAAAATAATGTTCTCGATGTGAGTAATAGAAAATTTGCAGTCAAAGACTTATGTGAAAAAGATCTGGAAGCAAAGGCTCCTGACATTGAAACAATAATTATAAAGCACGTAATCAATTAACCGTCAGGTTATTGCAATATTTTCCATTAACAAATATAAGAGAATAGATAATTGAGCGTAGATAAGGGAATTGCCTCGTCATAGAGTTTACAGGCAAACAAAGAGTCCAATGGAAAGAAAGTTCGCGAATGCGGTCTCTAGGACGGAGTCTAGATATTTTGATTTAATGTATTAGATAACATAAAAGACAACAGAATAGACATTAAACATTCGGACGGAAAAATCTTAAATCTTAATCTCTAGAAAAAAAAACGAGAAATTTTCGTTTTTTTTCTAGAGATAATTTTCTAGAAATTGAAAAGTCTTCATCGTCTTTATATTCGAATAATACAGAGATGTGTAACTTTATACGAGGGATTTAATGTTCTATTTGAGGTTCAGTGTCTCGATATAATGCCGTTAGTACAGGGATAACAGCAAGAAAAACATCTTATTTCAACACTATATCTATGAAATACTCGTCTAAGAATTACCCAAATAACCCAAACCCTTATACAGTGTAATTTAGGATTTTTAAATGCAATTTTGGGTGAACTAATATATTTTTACATAGTCATAAACTGTATTTCAACCAATTATATTGTACCCAATTCCATGGACTCGAGTAGACACGTGTAATATGTTTAATGGATTGAAAAATAAAATGAATAAGCTGACAGTTGTAATTAATGAGACACGTCTTGATGATTTCCGTGTGACAGAGACTAAATGAGGAAAAGTGACCCCAATTTCCTGGTGGTATGATTTTAGTATTTGATTTGATTGAAGTAGATCAGAGGACCTATCTCCTTAGGTGAAAACAGTTCGGTATATATCAGTGGTATTGTTCTTCTATTGAGTCGGTAGAGGTGCAGGCTTCCTGTACGTATCGCTAAAGATGATCTCCTATAACCTAACGTGAAGTTCGATTTGCGGCATCAAAATATGGGATCTGGTGTTGCAGGCAGGCCGTCCATACCCATGTTTCCTAACCACCACTAAGGTATAAAAAATATTCTGGTTTTAATTGAAGAGAATGAAAGGCTGATGTGTTGCAATTTTGATATAAACGTCGAGTAAATTCGTTGAGAAAATAGTTGAGTTTGTGATTTCTTAAATTTTTGTCTTTTAATCTACCCATTAGTTGTGCACGAATCACTCTGAAATTACTGAACCGATTATTGTTAAAACTTACACGGTGATAGCTTATATAGCGAGCCAACATTTGGGTCATTTTAACAAAAATCAAAAGGATAAAGCATGAGCGACACCACTGGTATTGCAAAACCCCATAGGCTACTGGTTACCATCATGTAGGCTGCACATGCATATATTTGCAACCTTAGTGGTAAAAAAAGAAGTAAAAATGGTCTTTTAAACTTTAACTGGATAACATCCACATTACGATTATTTACGAAATGTGACTTATTTTATATAATATATTGTACCGTTGCGTTTATTCCTAAAAATAATATAATCTTTTTTATGCTATGGAACCTTTCCCAACTGTAGACAGTAAATGATGTATGCAACTTTACTATCAAAACTATTTTGTGATAATAACCGTCATTACGTGACAGTTATATAAAATAGTTAATCTCTTGCCATTAATAGGCCCTTACAGAAATAAAATAAGGCTGATTCGGGACAATGCTACATTTCACAAGAGCATTTTGCCCCAAATGGAGTAACTTTACCTTCATAATTGCTGTTCTAAAGGACAAATGTGCCGACACTTCGCTTAATATTTACGAGTGTGGGACCTTCTGTCGGAACCTTTCCTATGTGCGGATGGAACGCTCTGAATGGAAAGGCATTACTTCTCGAAATGAGTTATGGTAACTATTAGTCTTACTAATGGGGACTAGTAAAGACACGGTAAGGTTTGTAGGTGAGGTTAGTGAGATTTAGACGGAAATGTGTGAGAAAATCTGGCAAATCCACAAAAAAGTGATCTTATCACCATCCAGGAAATAGTACCTTTAACGTAGTTAAAAACGATGAGGTTTCCGGTTCTACTGTGCTTGTTTATTACGACATGCTTTCGTCAATTAACTCCCAAATTAGGATATTATTTTTTATTTTGTTTATATATTATCTTGCAATTTGATCTAACCTGCTTTGTTGGCTTCCGCCACCAGATCAAATTGCATGTTGACTATCGCAAATTAACTATTTTTCATGTGATATTCGAAAATCCGTCCACGTGATGAGATTTCTAGTTTTACGCTGGAACTCTAACATATAATCAATACTTTATGTTATTGTATTTTATTTCGTGATATATGCTATCACTGTGTAAGTTTCATCAAATTTCGTTATTGGTATTTAGTTTAATGCATTGTTGGGAAAGAAATAAGCATACGGACCACCTGATGTAAAGCGGTTACCGTACTACTATAAATGCTTGTAATAGGTATTGCTCGTGAGTTGCCTCTTCGCAGGAACACAGCAACCCTACTTGTAATTTGGCTGCGATCTTCTGAAAGGCGCAGGTACCAGTCGGATTGGTTTGATGCGTCGGACTTCTTTAATTAGAAGGAAGGAAAAAATACTCCGAGCCACATACGCCATCGATGCATGGATAACGGACATACAGACAGACAACATTTTCAATAATTACAGTTTTTAGCTTCCATATCAACAACAGAGACCACTGCATTATTATTTTATAAAAATATATTTCTTGAGAAAACTCATTTTGAGCTCATAGGTTATCAGTTTTTAGTGTTTTAAACTTTTGCAAATATTGCAATCCTTTTTATTTATACAGAAAGATATTTGAGGGTCATGTACCAGAATTCTGGACCAAAATTAGATTAGGATGTACTTAAAGCTGCACACCGCCGGCCCCGCCACACGGTTCGCCATCGTCGGTGCGGATTACATATGCACTATATAGGATTGAATAGCGTGGATAGAAATAGCCCACCACGCAGCGCCAAGTACGGCAAGTTGTGGAGAGCTAAGTATCATACCGATAACTATAGATGCTTACTTACAAATAAATAGAGTTGACTCAGTTAAACCAAGATATAATAAAAATAATATGCATTAACATGACTTTAATACCCGCGACGAAATAGACTTCGCATAATATTGGTATTAGTGTGACTGCATTTCAAGACTAAGGATAAGAGAGCTGCTAATAGTAGACTTTGTGAAACGAAAAAGCTATGACGCCAAGATTTTTCACGGTATTAGAATATGGTTGGTACCGTTCAATTTTACTGGTTGCAAGTTAGTGCATCATCATCAATTTTAGTAATTTGGCAAGGACTTTCTATTACAATCGGCTACGTCTTGATTGGATTTAAAAGCTAGAAATTAGCTAGAACGATCATCATTAGCTATGGGAATGATATTTGAAATTCAACGAATCATGCATTTAAATTTGTAAGTTGACTGCATACAGATGGTAGGAGGAGGAGCGAGGGTTGGATGTGATGAATATATTAAATAAAGCAAATATAGTGGAGATAAAACCCCACCTCGCGGAACGCTAATAGTAGGTACATAGACGTATGTATCTTCAATGTGCATACGCTGCCGACCAATACATCAAAATCAATTGTGTTAAAAGCTTTGCTGAAATCCTGTATAACTATTTTTATAACAGACGCTATATATGAAGAACGCTATCTCCTACTTCAGGTACAATTACTTAATAGGAGGTCCCTTTACAGATGTGTCGCAAGTAATAAATAAATTTGTAATGCCTTCTTGTAACATGATGCTAAAAATAAACTTAAAAAGTATCTTTGTTATAACTACTAGTTTAGTTAGTAGTAAAAAATATTAATTTTAAATTTACACAATTTACACACAGTTGATGATCATCAAAGTGTAAAATACTTACTATTCCTTGGGAATATATCGTATTTTCTGAGCACACGAGAAAAGCCGCGGGTAAATGTTATTATCATACATTTTATTTACATTCGCCTTTCATCACATTATTTTCTGGTACAAATCCGATACGTCAAAACAGATATTTCGTTTTCTGGGTCATGACAACCTTACCTATAATCCCACTGTATCAGTTGAATCGGATATCTGTCCTTATGAATAATCCAGCAATGGATCTACATAAGACGTACATAACTAGAGCGGCCGCTGCGACATGTCATGTTAGCTTTACGTAAAATTATCTACTATTGTTATTCAAGTCTATTATTGATGTCTGCCATGGGATATGAGATTAAAATATCATAAAATGAATTAAATAATCGCACGACACCAGTTCCTAATATGCAAATCTTGCAAAAGTGAGCTCGAGTCTCTTTTTTTCTTTTTATAAAACGTTTGTAGGCAAGGACCGTTGACTACCGTAGCCTAAGAACGCTTGGTATACATTAAGCGATGCGAGAATCTCGAGCGATGCCAGCTCTGCTGCCAAACAGATACTCCGTAGGAGCTTACCGATAACCTCAGCAGGTGAGCTGCTGAACCACAACGGGGAGTTGTTATTTGGCTGCGGTTTTCTGTGAGATGGAGGTACTTCCCCAGACGGTCTAAAATAGTCTGGTCAGGTAGTCAAATGGCTAGCAACGGCTTATTTAACACCAAGCTTTGTAGGTTCGATTCTCACTGTAAATAATTATTTGTGTGATAAACATATATCAGAGGTCCTTGTGTTTTGAAAATTGGTTCGATCAAACGAAAAAATGTTTAAAACGTAGGGGAGATTAATTTGTAGGGTACATTATTTTGCTTTTAACATGTTTTATTTATGAAGTGCATACTTTAAGTGCATTCTAGGTATGTTATTCTTTGTTTAAATAGTTGAAATATTTTCATAGTACGAGTATATACTACATATTTAGCATCAAAGATCTCACCGGTCCGATTAAGCAGAACATCTAATCTAGGCTAAACTATGTAACTACGTAAAACCCCACAATTAAAACTCTGCTCAATAGCTTCGGAAGAAATTGCAGGAGCGCAACATATTTTTTCCCAACGGATTACAGCATGGGGCTCTTCAAGAAAGGCGCGAAGAGATTTTAGAGGGTCGGCAACGCATGAGTGACACCCCTGATGTTGCAAATGTCCATAGGCTACGATGACTGTTTACCATCAGGCAGGCCGTATGCTTGTTTGCCACCTTGGTTGTATAAAAAATATGATATTACGCGTATACACGTACTACTAATATGGGAATCAGTGATGGACAGACAGTAGAGTTTCTTAAATATAGGTTCCCGTTAGACATCGAAATCTGACAAAGGCTGTTGATATATCTAAGATCGATAACCGTTTGACCGATCACCACGAAAGTTGGCACATATACCTATGGGTATTTCCATGGAGAATGGTATATGATTTTTTTTTCAGGCACGACAAAGTCTGTTGCCAGCTAGTATAACAGAAAACTATTTATAGATATGTTTCACTAGAAATATCTTTTGCAAGTTGTTTGTGACCAAGATACTTCAAGAATGTAGGGCGCGCTTCCTACTAGTCCTTTCTTCTAGGCAATCTAATTTTATTTCGCTGTTTGCACACAACAGGCATGCTAAGTAATATCTTAAACATAGGATTACCTTGTACTTGTGTAAGTTTTCCACTTTACAGGTGAGGGTAGCATCGCGTCCGATGACTACTGTCACATTTGTACCAGGTCCCACGAATTGTGGATCATCTGCAACATAACAAACTGTTGACAAACAACAAAGCAAAGTACTTGGGCTGCGGCCAGAGGGTGCAAAAAAAAATGAAGAATTAAAATTATATTTCATTAATAAACATTATAATCTAATTTTCGCATTACAATTGATATAAGGAACGAAAGTGATCTTAAAATTAACTGGGTACGATCTGAAAGTCACGATATCTTGAGTGGTCTCGCTGTACCTCTATCGTTGTCGAAATCGTTTCCATGAAGGATAGGACTAACGTAAACGCCGATCGGTGATACACATGGAGCTGTGACAGGTAATAAGCAACATATCAATATGTGCTATGTCCAGTCCTAAAAAGAAGTTGCTTAGTAAGAAATACTATTATTAGCACAAAAAACTGTCGAGTGCGAGTCGGACGGCGCTTTGTTAGGTTTCCGTCTAAAAATCTATATCGTCACGCGAAACCCTTGCAGGATAAACGGAGCGGACTGGATTAGGATTCCGTAATGCCTATTTTCAATTGACTTCAACAAGGAGAGGTTTTTGATTTGACGGTATGTGTTTATTTATGTATGTTCCAACATATCTCAATGTCAAATGCAAAACCGATTTTAAAAATGCAGGGTGCTTCGTAGCAGCCCTACTGGCGAAGTCAAACACAGCCAAATAATAACTCACTCGATTGAGTGAGGTTACCAGTAAGGTCTTAAGGAGTTGTTGTGATAGCAGCGGGCGTGGAAACGCGCGAGAGACGCCTATTGATATAAAAGCGGTCAGAGGTTGTATTAAAAAAAAATGAAAATGTAGCGGTCCGGTGCTCACATAAAAATTTGTCACACTAAAGTTCTTATTTCATTGAAATAATTTTTCAGGGGTTTGAACCTTCCGTAGTCATTCTGTCTTAACCTAACCTTACAATCCATAACAGAAGAAATAAGTATTGGCCGGCTTGGGTTACATCGTATAAACTACACAATCGATATTTGAATTTAATATATATTACATAAGACTATTTTATTTTAAAATTTAAGGTTTAAAAAAACACAACATGCGGCATGCCTGATGGTCAGCAATTGCGTAGCTTATTACTTGCAGCACTAGGACTATAACTCAAACGTTGAGACCTGAGACACTGTAAAAACCTCTTCACACCGTTTCACGCAACTGACGTTCACAAGGTTTCATGATATAACTCTCTGAAGCATTTCACGAGATTTCAGCCAAGAGGAACTTGGTCATGAAAATATGTTGCTGGCTCGCGGACTATTACCAGTAAACTCCTAATGTGATATGATATGGAATTGCTGTATTAGCAGCGGAGGTGACAACATGCGAGCGATACTAATTGTATCGTGAGCGTTCATAGGGAATGGTAACTACTTTACAACCTACCCTACTTTACAACCTATTTTACGTAAAAATGCGTAGGCATTATTACAAAAAAATAAAACAATTTTCAATTACAAGTACGCTAAAAAACAATTCTCTTAACTTTCTGAAAAGTCCTTATTGATCAGGATTATATACAGAAATTGGAAAACAGTCTAGTTCCGTGAAAACACCCGAACGCCCACCACACATCAAAATTAGGCATTCCTAGTATTTACTTAGCGAAAATACACCCATGCATTTCAATTACTTCCATCCATTTCGATGACATTTCATTTATTCCAGTAATATCCTAATCATAACGGGTATCTAAATATACATTGGCATGAGAGCTGATTATATGTTTCACATACAAATAACGTGTTCACAAAATACGATTAATGTAAATCAGAACACGTGCAACAGTACCTTAAATGAATTACACGCAACCCTGTAACTCCGCAAGCAGTAATTAAACTTGTTAGCTTAATTTGTTCTCTACTATTCGTTATTCAATATAATCATATTATTACTCACTTCCCACTTACATAACACGGGTTAACATGAACATTCGATGGCCTAGATAGGGTAAGGCCTACCTACGATAATACTCGACCACTGAAAGAAAGAATTACGCGTGAGTAAGCCAACAAGAAATTGAACAAACGACATTTGAACGAATTGAAAAACAAATTCGAATAAAGTACTGAAGAAACAGTTGATTGAACAAATTAAATATAGTCGTAAGTGGTTTATTTTTCTATGAACTATCAAGATGATAAATATGGTATTTTTACACTAGGTTGGCAAACAAACATAAATACCGTCACTGAGGCAACGACGATAACTTATGAACGGTTGCAACTAGTTACAAGTCCCGGTTGTCATATTCAGAGTTAACAAGCGAGGTTATGGTGCAAGAGAGAGTCAAAGCAGCGGGACTGAGGAACGATCTCCACTTCACAGAAAACAACAGTCAAATAAAAACTTACTGGACAGTATTTTTGTTCCTGGTAGTAATAGGTTAACAAGTGATATGCGAGCTATACTGTTTTTTTATACGACGAAGGCATACAAGCATACGACCCACCTAATGTAAAGCAGTTACCGTAGGCTATTAACGCTTGTAACATATTATCACTCGTGCGATGCCTCCTCTGCTGCTTACACAGCAACTCATTAGGAGCTTACTGGTGACCTCACTCACGCGCAGGAACGCAAAAACACTCTAGGGAGTTGTTATTTGTCTGCGGTTTTCTGTGAGGTGGAGGAACTACCCCAGACGAGCTGCTTTGATGCGCTCTACCTGTCTTAAAACATCCAGACCAAGACAAACATCAATGTTCATGCACGCAAATGTTTGTCTTGTGTGGGAATCGAATTTATTGGTGTCAAAGTCGCAACATTCACGACTGAGCCACCGTACTTGTCAAAATAGTATTGCAAACGTTCTTAATATACAATAACGACTTTACATCACTTGGACTATATGCTTGATTCTCGACGTTATATATAACATTGGAAGCTCTCTCAAGGGCTTTTTGTTGATCCTATTATTGCTGAGTCAAAATACAACACTGCTGATCTGTTATTTGTCTTTGGGGTTCTACAAGCTATGGTGCCTAGGCTGAGAATTTCAAGTCATGCGAGAACTGCGATATTTTTCTATTGCAAAATCTTGCCTACTGAGGCAGGGTGCACTACAGACAGATGAAGTTAATTATACTAAGTATATATAATAAGCTTCATTTACCCGTAGTGCTTTAACTGTAAACATCACAATAGTAAAGTTATTTGTTTTTTTTATTAAATTATTTCAAGAGTGATGTACATATTGTCGTTTAACCTGCGGCTACTAAACCACGATTATACCACAACCGTAATATCTCCGTTTTTAACCGATTTCAAGTAGGGGAGGTACTGAATTCGACTTGTTTTTTGTATATATTACGAGACTGCGAATTGGGAACCGATAAAAAATGTTTTGTAAGAAGCTCAGTTCCATATTTTGGTGATGTTACAACTTTATTGAAGTAGTTTGTTATGGTTATCAAAGCTTTGTAATTATATAAGAAGTTAAAATTTGGAAATAGAACATACTATTCGGGTGGTTCGTCTGTACCGAGAAGTGTTATAAATAGTACCTGTAACTGGGCTTGGAATCGCATCTTTTCAGTAAACACACCTATAGAGATAAACTTAAAAAACAATACTTTATCTAAGTACAAAATTTGATGCAAATAGCTAGTTCCGTTTTCGATATATACTAAATATATTTAGCTATTACTAGCATAGTAATATGTTGCACCCCGCACTTTCGTTCCCACTTATCCCGATATCTCGTGTTTTTCTCACTTTCATTTTTTTTCTCGGCTTCTAAGGGTCGTATGTAATGATCAAAAGCATATAACCTCTCTCAAGAATTGCAATCAAATACATACATACATATGAAAAAGTGTTTTTCCGGCTGGTAGTTACAGAAGTTAGCGCGTTCAAACAAACAAACTCCTCTACTTTATATATTAGTATAAATATAGTATTTTAGATTATTTTATTTGTAATTCCATTTAAAGTAATCGGAATTACATCTTTATTGTTTATAGTTATTTCAATTATGTACTTGTATACAGATAAGAAGTTGTCCATCTGACTAACATACCTAACATAAGGCGGGATTGAAACTTCGCATGAAGCTTCCTTAAAAGCCAAAGGCATCTAAGGAAATGTCCCATATGTGTGAATTTAATCAGCATAATATATCTACGATAAGCGAGGACGAGAAACAGGAAGATACAATACGTAATTTATTACGTTGTAATCCGTTCGGAAAGAGGAATGAGAGTATAGTGAAGAGAAGGGGGAAAAGGGGGAGGCCAAGATTAACCATCTATTTATCACCCTATCGACACATTGTTTTCAATATGAGTTTATACATTTATAAACAAATAAATAAATATTGTCGGACAAATTACACAACGCCAACGTAAGCGAAGCTTGTGTTATGGGTACTAGACTACTGATAAACATACGTAAATACATTTTTTTTTGTAAATACATACTTATTATACATAGAAAATTCCCAGACCAAGACAAACAGACATGTTTATGCTCACAAATGTTTGTATTGTGTGGGACTCGAACCCACGAGCGTTGGTGTCACAGTAGCGTAACAGCGCGTTTCACCACTGCGCCACCGAGCTCGTCAATAAATAATGTCCTCGTTATAGGACCTATAAATAATGTCCTTGTCATAATATTAGCACAAAGGAATGCCCTAATAATTTGTAAAAATGTACATCGATATACAGAACAACTAACATAATAATAAAGCAAAGTAAATTTGAAGAGCAGCAGAAGTAGCTTTACTAACCACTGCACTACCGGCCTCATCCACTTGTTTCAACACTACATCACCAACCGTAATCCTCGTGTTCGTTGCGGTCCTCTCTTTCAAATACCCATTATTCTGGTTTTCTTCTCATTCAGTAGTAAGCCTTTCTTTCAATAATCATATTTCATTGTTATAACTAGTGTTTATAGTTTAGATGTTATTATTAATACCAAGCGTCTGCATAAATCAGATAGATCAACAGTTACCCATTTACAATCCCACATTCATAGATCTTATTTTCTGAAGACAACGGTCCAGACACAGGATGAATAGTCTAGCTGACAGCACGTAATTCTGTCAGATACCACTCACCCACATACATGCTGTATATTCCTCATAAGTGCACGGAGCAGGATAAAGATAAGATAAAAAAAAAAACATTTATTGCCATTAGGCCCTTACGGGCACTTAGTCTTACATTCTTTAAATTAGATCATATTGTATCTTAATAATTTTTCATAGGTTTTTTTAGTATTTTTAATATACCGCCATTTCGAAAATGACCACTGGCGAAGAAGAAATGCCAAAAGAAACTTGCCAATATAGGTCATTTTTTTTCATCGTCAATATATATTACAATAAATAAACGTGAGTGTATATATAGCGATATCAAGTGGTAGAATTAAAGATATATTAATACGAGATATGCTGAATCATTTCCAAACATCTCTGTCAGTTAGATATTCATCGATTCTGTAATAACTGTATCGATTTCTGTAATAAATCGAGTATTTCATGTACCTTTTGAACATATTGTCAGGCAAGGACAAAATTGTTTTAGGTAATTTATTATAGAATCCAATACAATTTACAATAAAAGATCTACTAGTCTTAGCAAGCCGATGTACCGGCATACGCAATCTATTCCTACTTCTAAGATTTTCACAAAATTTTGAAAATGACTCTATATTTTTACGAGCATACATTATGTTCTCATAAATATACTGAGAGGTAACTGAGAGGCACTTCCGAGACTTCTTTATCTGACTACCGAAAAGTTTAATAATTGCCTCGAAGCCTGTCTTCCACATTCAAAGTAATTCTTTTACGCTTAACATTCACTAAAGCTTTGGTTTTATTCTTACATCGGGTGTATATTTCTTACTTCTTCTCTTTCATACTATCATATCATTTAGTCCAACGAGGATCGAACACTGCAGTACTGTTATGTTGATTATACAACCACGCTTTTCTCTTTTCTGGCCTTCGCGTCACACCAGGCATCCCACCGCTCGTGCCCTGGCACTGCTCAATGCTCTTGTTGCTTATAATCAGAATATTGACCTCTTCCATACTACGGAGGCTGAATTATTTAAATACGCAAAATATTTCGTGAATAATATTAATATGAAATGATTAATAATTAATTTGTATAGTTACATTGGTCATATTAATAATTTTATTGTATATGTGTATGAGTACTTATGATTAATGTTACTCCGATTGACCTGTACACGTTTTGGTTCTAATGACTGTAAGTGTATAGTGTATGTATAATAAATAAATAAATAAATCCCTTCTCAGTGGTCAGTCTATTTGCGCATCCACATGCTTTTGTCGCACTAGTCATTATACTTTCTTTCAGAACGTTCCAACATTCGTCTATATCTGAGTCAGAAAGACTCGCTTTCGCAAGTCTTTTACTGTCTAGACGTACATGCATGCCTACTCCTTACACTATCATCAATTTTTCACTTCGTATCCTTTCAGTATCTCCGAAAGGAATACGCACTCGGTAGGACCTCCACTTTCCGAAAAGGCCAACAAATCGACTTACCGCAATATCGTAGTCCGTTTCAAGAGTGGGACCTCTAAAGTTATTTGTATCTATTATCGAATTTTGGAGTCGTCCATCTATCACAATCAAATAAGTCACACTTATCTGTTCATTCCGCTTCCATGTATATACGTAGAGTGTGTATATTCTTGTTATTTAGACTAATGTATTTGACACAAAAAGGTTTCATTTGATACATACGTCTAAAATTAGCTTACCTTCACTCTCTTATCTCCGTGTGTACCATGCACGGCCTCGTAACTGTTTCATTTGGTGCCAATCCAATCATTCAATTCTCCACACACAATACAGTCGAATATTCCATTCTATCCCAAAAAGAGTTTTCTTCAAATTATCGCCTCATAAAGTAAATACAAAACTAACTTACTCCACATATCGTCACTGCTGTAATACGTTAATAAAAAAAATTTCAAATAAAATATAATAAAGAATGTTGTTAAGGATATCACAAGTACAATGCAGATAAATATACGTATGTACGTATATCTTCACACCAGGTCCCTTGAGAGATAGGCAAAGACGTGGTCCTTACACACCTCACTCGCTTCTTTAACATTCATTACTCTTTTCATGCACGCTCGCCCATAAAGATATATATGTGTTCAGTAGATTTACTCTACTGCGTACACTCACCAGCAAAATTCCAAACGTATATTTGCTCACATTGATAAATACTATATCGATGGGTGTGATAATACCACGAATCTCTTTAAAAAGAGACCATGTCAGCAACTATCATTCCGTCTCAATCTTACTAGCTTTCTATAATAAAAAAAAATAAGGAATTGCTTATAAAATGCTTTCAATAAAATTATTTTTTACCATATCAGTTTGAATTTAGACAGAGCAAATGTACTAACGACGCTGTTCACGTGATTACGAATTATGTGGTTAATAATTTAGATAAATCAAATTGGCATATATAACCTCGCTATGGCATTTGACACGGTATTAAATGTAAACAACTGAAACTGTTTTAGGACTACCACCGATGGAATATAAAACTCTAAAATTTGAGAATAACTTAGCCATAAACCAATCAGTTATTGGGTTATGCAGTATTTTGGGCTTTTTAATGTTTTTATATATATTAACTAGCTGACCCGGCGAACTTCTTACCGCCTAACAGTCGATTCTTTAATTTTTTTATTTTTTTTAATACTTATTCTGCTATTCGGGACACCGAGTCAACTAGTAAGATAAAAAAAAAATCGGCCAAGTGCGAGTCGGACTCGCGCACGAAGGGTTCCGTACTATTATCTACAAAAACGGCAAAAAAAACACGTTTGTTGTATGGGAGCCCCCTTAAATATTTATTTTATTTTATTTTTTAGTATTTGTTGTTATAGCGGCAAAAGAAATACATCATCTGTGAAAATTTCAACTCTCTAACTATCACGGTTCATGAGATACAGCCTGGTGACAGACGGACGGACGGACGGACGGACGGACGGACGGACGGACGGACAGCGGAGCCTCCGTAATAGGGTTCCGTTTTACCCTTTGGGTACGGAACCCTAAAAAGAAAAAAGAAAGTTAATAAGTCAACAATTGCATTATGTCAAAAAATAAATCCTATCGTATAATTATTGACAACAATTATTGACATTAATATTTATACGATACTAACGTCAATTAATTGTTTTTCCTTCCCGGAACCTCTCCACTAACACTTAAATTTTATGGTATGGTATTAAAGTTCAAATTGACTTTTAAGTATTATTACGAACCTTTTGTATGCGAGTATACAAAAAAAAATTTTTTTAAATTTTCTCTTCGTAAGAACCATCCTCGTGCTTCAAGGAATATTCTAAAAAAAGAATTAGCGAAATCGGTTCAGCTGCCCTCGAGATTTGCGTTTAGCAACACATTTAGCGATTCATTTTTATATTATAGATAATCTATTTAAGTTATTAATGGTCTTATAACACTACAGTATTAACAATCAATACATAAATTTCCGATTTCATCACATAGCGCCTTTCACGTTGGTATATCCAAACAATATTGAAATATATTCGAAATTACAAATATAAGCATGTACACACACAATCGCACGTAACCCTATACAGTTTGTCAGGAGTACTATAGGATTTGCACAATTACACCATGATTGTAGAAATGTATTCTAAAACTTGTAAGGTATTTATGTTATTAGTAGCAGTTGGAACTGTAACACAAACTTAACGTCTACATTAGGCACCAGCTTCTTACGCGATTAATAAATACAAAAATCTTTTATATAGCTCTAGAGACTATCGTTTATAACTATGTGCGGATACAATAAACAATTAAAACATACGAAGTAATCGGGTAGGATTAGGAAGAGCAGAAAGTAGAAGATAAAATGAAATTTGGCCTATAGGTTAGGTAGGAGGATATGAGGCAGGAAAACTGCGTAGGAAGGGTAGACAAAGGCGGGAGAAATAAGTTAAAACGTTCTAGAATAATCTTAACATGAAACAATATATTTTTATTTCAATTAGGTATTATAGCTATTTTTATTCTTTCTAGATTTACCCCATTTCCTAATCCATCAGATTTGGCGGGGTCCGCTACCTAAGTCTAAGGGTTTGGCTGTGACACAGATTTTACATAGAGCGACTGCCGTCAGACCTCCACAACCTAAAGGGAAAACTTTCTTAGAACGTGCTAAGCCACACGTCTTTCGAAATATAATTTCCTATGGGTGCTAACATGCGAGTTTCCTCAAGATATTTTACTTCACCGCCGAACAAGTGATAATTACAAATATGTACACCAAAACAAAAGCACGAATTTAGTGGCACATGTAGTATATCTTATTTAGACAAGCATAAATCACAGAAATTGCGTAGCGTAGAAAATATATATTGTAACTCACTATTTCCATTTAATCTCGATTACCTAATTACTCAATCACAAAGTAATTACAGTAGCAAGATTTGTTTACGTATTTCTTCGCAAATAGTAATAAAATAATTAGAGAAGAAATTGGATACATCGGTTAAATGATCGCTTTAGAAACTTATTTATTATGAGTACAAAACTCATTATGGCGGCTTTGGCTCAGTCCTTTAGTTTGGCCTAAGGAGATTTATAACTATGGGATGACATTAAAAAAAATCCCAGACTGAACCACTCAGAAGCTTTAAGTAATTGGATCTGTCAAAGTCTCATTATTGGAGTTTTTCTATTATATTAGAATGCCGTGACAAAAACAGATTGAAGACATTTGCGTTCCAGTATTAGAATACTTTGCTAACAAATTGTTTGTGAGAGGAATGAGTCTAAGTGCTTAAATGACTGACAACCTTTTACGAATATAGTCGTTGAATATGTAGCATGTTGTTGAATAATGGTAATACCAAATATAGTTACTTCAAAATATATCTATGTCTAAACAAAATAATCAAAGTGTTTCACTTAACGGGGGTCCCGGAACACAACTATCTCACATTCGTTTGTATGAAAACACGCATTGCCAATTATAATGAAAACTTACGTTTGAGTATATTTTAATACAATTCGTGCAAAACAACAAACTGGAGGGTTGGATATTACACTTACATACGATTCAATGTTAGATAATATTTATTGTGTTTATACATACATATGGTGGAACGAAAGAAGATGTATCTTTTCAATTTTTGTCACTACATCATCTTTCATTCCACAATGTTCTCGTATCTTGTTATTTTTAGGGTTCCGTACCCAAAGGGTAATACGGAACCCTATTACTGAGGCTCCGCTGTCCGTCCGTCCGTCCGTCCGTCTGTCACCAGGCTGTATCTCATGATCCGTGATAGATAGACAGTTGAAATTTTCACAGATGATGTATTTCTATTGCCGCTATAACAACAAATACTAAAAAATATAATAAAATAAATATTTAAGGGGGCTCCCATACAACAAACGTGATTTTTTTTGCATTTTTTATAGATAATGGTACGGAACCCTTCGTGCACGAGTCCCACTCGCCTTGCCGATTTTTCCTCTATCCATCGTTCTCACTCCACACATACTCCTCAGCGCTCTAACTTCTACGGCGTTCACCCTGCTTTCATGCTTCTTCTGCCATACCCATGTTTTAATACCGTACCTACATGTTGGCGTTAATATACCCTGAATGATATAGCAAGGCCAAATACAACACAAATATATATATATATATATACAAAGTTTTGTTTATTGTTGCATAATGAAATGAAATTTTTTCTATTGTTAATTATCCTTTCCGATTTCGAAAAGCGATATTCCGGAAATATGACAATGTTATTGCATGCGATCGCTATTCCATTAGAGACGTATATTCTGTTCAACAACAGTTAAAAGTAATCCCTACTAATATTATAAACGCGAAAGTAACTCTGTCTGTCTGTAGCGCTTTCACGTCTAAACCACTGAACCGTTTATGATGAAATTTGGTACAGAGATAGACTAGA
The DNA here is from genome assembly GCA_947507595.1 of Pyralis farinalis. Taxonomy (NCBI): domain Eukaryota; kingdom Metazoa; phylum Arthropoda; class Insecta; order Lepidoptera; family Pyralidae; genus Pyralis; species Pyralis farinalis. Next base: position 17,053,591 of record OX382266.1, on the reverse strand, counting down.
GCTTATGAAAGGAGCTAGGCTACCTTTTACCGTGGAAGAAAATGCTTGAAAGGGATGAAATTTGTATGCAAGTTCGTCATTGTCGAAGATAAAATCATGAAACTTTATATTTAGGCACTTGGTAGTAAGTAAACAAACATTTGTTTTATTATTCTCGAAATTTCGACCTATATGGAGATGAAAATAGGAGATGAAAATTCGATAGGTTATTATGCCTGGATTTTCCACTATGTTTACAATCCAAGGTAAGATTTATCAGCCTCTCTATTGCCTACAAACGATCAGCCAAAATTTTTACAAATTGAATTAAAAAAATCAAAAAATAAATTTAATTTAAAACTGAAGTGGACCACTTCACTATTTTCGTCTCCCAGGAAGTAAGCAAGTGTCAAAATATTGAGGAAGTTGATAGGGATACCGTTTTAAACATTCAAAGAATGTTGCACGATCATAACAGCCTCATTAACACTTTGAAAACAGTACCGTAAAACAGTAGCTCTCAGTAGACAATGTTATGGTCACTGAACAGGTGACATCGTACCCTATAGAATTTCTCAACTTTTTTTTATACTACGTCGGGAAGCATACAAGCATACGGCCCACCTGATGTAAAAAGGGTACCGTAGCCTATTGCTTGCGATATATTAAGTATCACTCGCGCGATGCCTCCTCTGCTGCTTACACAGCAACTCCTTGGGAGCTTACTGTTGACCTCACTCACACACAGGAACAAAGCGACCCTCTAGGGAGTTGTTATTTGGCTGCGGTTTCTTGTGAGGTGGATGTACGAGTACTTTCCCAGATGGGCTGATTTGATACGCTAATGTTTGCCTTGTATGGGAATCGAACCCACGTCAAAGTCGCGTCATTCACGACTGAGCCACCAAGCTCGTCAACTCTTCTTCAGCATTTACAATGACAAGACAACAAGAATAGACGCGTAAAGTTGTAGGTGTACAGTTAGAAAAAAGCAGTTTTTCCCTTGGGCAACTCTATATACTCGTTAAAAAAATATAAAACTATTTACAGTAAACCACAGTAGTTTCTATGTGTATTATTTGCAAAATAAGCACTTATTCTAAAAAATAAAAAATGCTGCCCAAAGTAACTATTCCACGCGGACTAAGTCGCGGGCAAAAGCTAGTATTAGTTTAATTAATTTTTAATAATTTTAATTATACTATCTCGTAATAGGTATAACAAAGCTTACCATATGGCTTTTATAACACCCACTCATATCGGCAGCCATACACAGCTACCTTATGATAAGTGGTAACTGTTAACCTAAGAACGTTTCCAATACAGGAAATATTGCTCGCCCGTTTCTATCCCCGCTATTAACTAATTCCTGCTAACGAAAGAAAAGAAAGAAAATGTCCTTTTTTCGTTGCAACCTTTATTTATTAAGCATATGTTTTACTAAATTAATCATCGCTTTTAACATTTTTACAATATGCATATACAGATCTGTTTCTACTTCAACTTTAATTTCATATCATGAAACACTACATTTTCATTACATGTGCAATAATACCATGTTGGCCTTCAAACAAGTATATTAATATATATGTAATTAAACATAAAAGAAAAGACTTTAGTATAGCTGATTACTTCAATTTATTTCGATGTGCCTAATTATAATCTAATATAGTCTGATATAAGCTCGTTTCACATTACATATTATGAATTCTGTTCTATTGAAACACATTTTTATTTCATATTTTACATGTCGCTTCATAATAAATAAGAAACATAATATTCAAAGTTCAAACACTTTGAGCAGCGAGGAGGGCAAAACTTTCTGTAGGGACTTGAGTTACGTTTTTGTACGCACACACGGAGGTTCTTTACCTCGTGGAAACCTTCGTACCGAAAATGAAAAAAGTCATCTATACTATATCTATAGACATAAAAAGTATATACATAAGTCCTATATACATATGAAAATATATATATTGGTATATATAAATATAGGACGACACTTCAAATAGTATGTTTCAAAGTTGTATATTTTCTTTTTATATTTAAATATTTTCCGTTTATAAAATTCCTCCTTATTTTCAAAAAAGTAGTAGATAATAAACGTAATAAATAAACGTTCTGGATTGAACATGATTCCTTCAAAATGTCTAAGGAAAAGAAAATCATTAACCCATTACATTTTCATGATCCTTCGTTTACTCGAAAAGAAAATCAAAACACAAGGCCAGCACTATTTGTGCCTAAAACCGACAAAACATCCAATTTGATGGTAAGCCGATTGTTGTTACAAATTTCCGCGAAAGGAGAAACGAATTGCTCTTTCGCATTGAATTATGAAAAAACGTGATCGTCGGAAGAAAGCAATTTAGTAAGTACTTTACAAATAGGCGTTTAATATACGAGATTTTAGTGAGTTACCCGTTCTCGTATTCTTACGTTTTGCAATTCATACAGATTTTATTCCTACGTGACCCGAATAAATAAGAAATATGTCTTTGAATAAATACCGGTTGCCTCTTTGCCAAATAAAGTGTACCTACTATTTACGTACCTAAATGTTACCAAATTTTACATTTAATATGTAATTCCTTTTCTCATCTATCTATCCATCTAGTTTAACGCCAAATCCCTTCCGGGGTAGGCAGAGAGAACCGAGCGCCACGCGACTCGATCCTTACACACCTCACTCGCTTCTTTAACATTCATTGCTCTTCTCATGCACGCTCGCTGGTTTCTAAGGTTCCTGTTAGAACACGACTAAAAACACGAACAAACCAAAAGACTTGGCCTTCCTCGACTCCTGTATCCTTACACTTTTGCGTTGTATGTTATATCTGCTACGTAATTTTTTCATCCTGCATTATTTCTACATGTCGAACCAATGGAGCCTGTCTCTTCTTATTTTAACACCGATGCTCTCTTTCAGACCAATTATTTTTTTAACATCATCATTGCGAATACGATCTACAAGCGTTAGGCCACAAATTTTGCGCAACGCTCGCATTTCGACCGCGTTTATTCTACTTTCATGCTCTCTCTGGTATACCCAGCTCTCGCTTTCATAACTAGAACCAGCACTGCATTGCGTATGCAAGCTGTGCCTTCTGGCTCAAGTTTTTACTGCCAAGAAGTTTTCCCAACGCACCATTCACACTATTCCCAACACTCACTCGTCTTTCCCCATCAACGATGTACCTTTCATCCCTGCTGAAAGCGCATCCAAGATATACAATCTCATCCGCTTGTTCCAACATTTCATCATCAACAGAAATCCTTACATTGGTTCTGGTTTCTTCTCTTGCTAATACCTTATACCTTCTTTTTTCTTCGCATTCAACAGTAAGCCGTTCTCCATACAATTTTCTTTCATCATTGTGACCAGTGTTTGCAGTTCAGATGTTGTTTCTGCTAATATTAGGGCATCGTCTACATACAGCAGACAGTTCACCACTAGGTCACCCATTCGCAATCCTACAGTCGTTGACCTTATTTTCTGCAGACAACTATCGAGATACAGAATAAACAGTCTAGCAGATAACATGCAACTCTGTTTGACACCAATTTTAACATCAAACCAGGGTGAGATGCGAGCCTCTATCCGCACACATGCTGAGCAATTCTTGTAAGTGGACTGCACAGCAAGTAGCATTGAACCGTCAATCCCATATCTCGGCCATATGTCCCACAGTTCCTTTCGCACAACCCAATCAAATGCTTTCTCAAGATCCATAAAACCGCAGAAAATCTTCTGGTCTATGGCCAGATGCTTCTCCACGATATTGCGTAGCGAAAAAACTTGATCCGTACATCCCCTTCCATTTCCGAATCCTCTCTGAGTATATATTTCAATTTTTACAGAATAAAATGTCCTCACATTAATTGCGAATAATATTTATAAATAACGTTTATGTTAACAAGTTGTTATCACAAACTTTCCATTTGTACTTACAGATGACATATTTTTACGATGTTACTCACATTATAATCTGCACTATAATAGCTACACCCCGCCACTTCCTCCGCGTGTGCCCTGGTATACCGTAATCGCATTTTTAACTTAACTTCTTTATCCTCTTAGGGTCATATCGTAACGTTATAGCCGCCTTACTCAAGAATAGAGCTGTCAAATGCAAAAATATTTTTCCAAATAAGGCGTAGTTCTAGAGTTTAGCGCATTCAAACAAACGCACAGATACATATATCTATACATACCAAAGGCAAATAATGACATAGTAGCAAGTTCGAATTGATTATGGAATAATTTTTAAATGGTGCTATAACAGAACAGAACTTACAGATTAGAAAATATTTGCCTGTCTGTTGTACATTCCTTACGTAAAAGCTATTGATCGAATTTTCAGAAATTTTACATGGATACTTTTTATCTTGGATGTTTTTAGGATTTCTGTTTAAAATTCAAGAAAAACCAATCCGCCGCTAGTAATTATGTAACTAGATTTCTATCGCCATATTTAATGGATTTAGTCTCGGAAATTAGTCGGGGAATCCCATCTTCCACGTATAATTATGCGGTAGATGCGAGACTATGTGACTTCCACATAATTATGTTTATTTGTAGCTTTATTTTTAATTAGCGGTTTGTAAATTGGATAGTGGCTAAATTCTAAATTAAAGGCTAAATAGTTGACGGTATATGGTTATGATTAAACCCAATATATTCGAAATCCACCAACTTGGTTACTAAACTTTGAATTTTGTTTCGTGGTTATCATCTTGAGATTGGCTTTTTTATACCACTAAGGGGGGAAGAGATACACTTGCCTGATAGCCAACAGCCCATGGAACCCCATACTCTAGTCCCTTGGAAAAACTTCACCAGGGAGCTCTATCAATGATTAGGGTTTTCGGAAGAAAGCTATATATAAATTATATAGTTTTCTTCCGAAAACTATAAATATTATATAAATATTTTGCAAATGGATCACTATATCGAAAAATGTTTTTCCCACAGACTCGATGTTTTTAAGAAACGTATCTAACGACTCTCCACACCATGGAGTCGGCGCGAATAAAAAACATCATCCTCACTTTACGTGTAGGCGAGGTACCACCAAAAAAAAATTTTTTCAAGATTTTATTCTCCCACTTTATCAGCATAGTTAATATGTATATACAAGCCAAACTACAGCTTTTTAGTATCAAGCGGCTCTGAGCTAGGCCGCGGATTGACGGACAGACAGACAGACGGACATAGGGAAACTAAAAGGGTTCCTTGTTTACTACGGAACCATAAAAATGATTAGAAGTATATGGATGATACCGGTGGTCAACTGGTTAGCAATGACAACTTTGGTTACGGGTTCGATCTCCATATACGACAACCATTTATATTAAATCAGTCCGATAGGGGAAATGCCTCCAATAGAAAACTGCACCCAATTAACAACTCCATAAAGGGTCGTTGCTTTCCTGCAAGTTAGTGGTATGACCAGTAAGCTCTTGAGGAGTTTCTATGTTATGAGAAGGGTTGGCAAACCGCGGGTGATACTTCTTGTATTAAAAGTATTGATAATCTACCTATAACTACTTTACATGAGGTACTTATTAGACGTTGATTAAAAAAAGGATAATTTATACATATATACAAGTACTTTCTAATATTTAATCTATATATAAATATTACATTATAGAATTTCATTTGACGTCATGTCATAGGAATTCCATGCTAGCAAAAATAAAATAAAAATTTGTTCAAGATTGGTAAGAGTGAAAATTCTGAGTAAAGTTTAGTTGAACGAATTTTGCATGTGCAATACAATTCTTTCCTGCCATAAAAAGGCAGTTTGTCAAACGATTACGATGCTCGTATTTCTAGCATTTGGGCGAATCTCATACATTTTTTTTTTCATTTTTGTTATCCCGTCCTGTGATATTTCTTTGAGATCGCTTTGTCTGTATCCATGAAATTAATCGATTGCATGTTGTCTTCCAATACGAGTTTCATCGTGGCACAAACACAGTAAATACAGCACACAATATCAAGTATAACTAATAACAAATGTAACTAGTCTGCCATAAATACTGTTAATAGAAACTTTTCTTCTTTTCAACTCTATAATTATATCGAATTTGGAACGCGTTTATTATGTTAAAAACTTCTTTCTATTTCCCGCCATGTTACATTTATTCGTGTTTATTATTAAATTACAATATAGAATGGGGTGTTAAAGAAAATAGGATTACAGTGATTGCCTTACGAAAAGTGGGTATGGAGCCGTCAGTCATATTCAAGACACTTTAAAAGCTTGATATTAGCCGTATGTTCGTATATCGTACTTTGTATGTATATCTTCACGCCAGGTCCCTTACGGGCCCTTACATGCTTCACTCGCTTCTCTAACATTCATAGCTCTTTTCATGCACGCTCGCCAGCTCCTGGGGCTCCTGACATCACCCTCTGATAAAAGGCGACCAATTTGCTCATGGTACGTTCGTCTTCCTCGGCTCCTATATAGGTACTTCCACTTTTGCATTGTATATCTGTTTCATTATTCTTTCGTCCTGCAGTATTTTCCAAACCAAACCAACGTTTCCGTTCAAACCAACGGAGCATGCCTTTTCTTATCTTAACACCGACACTCTCTTTCAGACTAACTCTTTCTCTCACGTCGTCATTACGAACGTGTTCAGCAAGCGTTATGTCACAAATTTTGCGCATTGCTCTCATCTCGACCGCCATACCAACACTTCCTCTGTTGAAGACCATAAAAGATAGGGGCGACCGCGATCTATTAGAACTACAAAGGCTGTTAATACTATTAAAGCTAAAATTCGCCGAAACACCATTAGGAAACAAAAAATCAAATCGCGAGAAATGAAGATTCCCGCAAAGAGTCTGTCGCGTATAATAAAACAAGACTTGAAGCTCGGCATTTATGGTCGACATACGGGACATGCCCAAAATCAATCTCTACAGTTGAAGAGAGTGGACCGATCAAAACGCCTTTTGTCCCAATACGCAGGTGTAAGGTACAGTAATGTTCTCTTTACTTATGAAAAAGATTTCATGATTAAAGAGCACTACAACAAGCAAAATGACAAAGTGGATGTACACAGTTCTGAAGAAGTCGCCCATGTGGTCGAAAAGGTACAACGTGGTCATCATTCTGCGTATATAATGGTTTAGTGGAGCGGATGTCTTGTCAAGTCACAAAGCTTATTTTTGTGAAAAAGGAGCGAAGACTTCAGCCCAAGTGTATCAAGAGACTGTCCTGGATCATGTTGAAACCTCTTAATACACTTTTTAAAAATATATCGTGGTCTTTCCAGCAGGACTCTGCACCTGGTCAAATGGCACGAAATACCCAAACCTGGCTCGAAACCAACGTTCTGGACTTCATAAGAGCTGAAGACTGGCCCTCGTCTAACTCAGATCTTCCCCTTTCCCATTAGATTCCCCTTAGATTACAAACTATGGTCAGTTTTAGAAGACATGGCCTGCTCGAAACTACACGCCGACATTGTGTCTCTAAAGAAATCTCTGGATCAAGCAGTGGCTAAATTTCCCATGGAAACAGTGCGTAAATACATAGATTCGTGGCCAGACAGATTAAAGGCCTGTATCAAAGCCAAAGGTGGCTATTTTGAATAGATTTTTTTTTTCTTTTATGCTGAGACTTCCATAAACATGTACATTTAAGTTTTATTAAGATTACATTACTTCATAAAAAAGCAAGTTGAGAACGCGCAAGCTTGCATTGCCAGAACACCTGGCTCGTCAATTATATAACAATTCAATTTTTTTTTTATTTGTCGGCTATTTTGACCATTTGCCTTAAGAGATAGGTACAGTGTTCCTGAACATTCCTATTCTACTTTTTTATGCTGAATCCGAATCTGAAGTCAAAATTCGAATATTTGAAAAAAAGCGACAGAGAAACGCACAGACATATTTATTTGCAACAGAAATAAAAAGGTCTAGGTAGATATGTAAATTACTTTCTATGGCAGAAAAAAATTGTACTGCACATGAAAATTAATTTAATTAAACATTAGTCAGAATATTCGCTCCTACTATCTTCGAAGAAAAAGTTTATTTTTTATTTTTGCGTACAAGCCCCTATGTGAAATTCCAAAACAGCTAGGTACTCGTATTTTCAATTCGATATTGATTTATCCGAAACAACGAACTGACACCCAGTCAGTTTTTATAAAAAAGTTAGCTATAAAAAAAAATGATGTACAGAAGCATTCTTTTTTTTTAAAGAGAGTTTTATTAAATTTTCGAAGTTGAAGTAGTCAAGATCACAATATTTTCGTAATCTACCAGTACATGAAAGTAACAATACATTTGATACGGTGCGATGTGTGGATTACAAAATTTTGTCATGCAATGAGTGGGTCGTATTCAGCTGTGTGATGGAATCAAATAAATGAATTTTAGCCACTTCATACCATCAAACCAATTAGTGGATCGGAGCTAGCCATAAGAACCCCTCAATGGATAATAGAAAGTCCATGCAGTTTAGGTATGTTTGTTTTGCTGTTTAAAAATTCAGACCGTCCACAAAGTTGTGTATTCTGCGCCTGTTCTAAGAGGTAGAGATAAAGATAAAAATCATTTGCCATTAGGCCCTTACTTAGAACGTTCTTACATTCTTTAAATTAGATCATATTGTATCTTATTAATTTTTCGTATTTTAATCTCTCTTTTTTAATCTACGAACATTTCGAAAATGACTATTGACGAAGAAGAAATGCCAAAACAAACTTGCCAATATAGGTCTTTTTTTTCATCATCAATATATATTACAATAAATATATGTCAGTGTACATATAGTGATATTAAGTGGTATAACTAAAGATATATATAAAAAATAAAGATACATGTGCTGAATTATTTCTAAACATTTCTGTCAGTTATATATTCATCGATTCCGTAATAATCTTTCTTACACAGAGTATTTTTGAACATATTGTCAGGCCAGGATAGAATTGTTTCAGGTAATTTATTATAGAATCAAATATATTTTCAAGAAAGATCTACTAGTCTTAGCAAGCCGATGTACCGGCATACGCAATGAATTTCTGCTTCTAAGATTTTCACTGAATTTTGAAAATGACTATATTTTTACGAGCATAATGTTCTCATATATACGAGTATAATGAGAGGTAATCATGAGGATATTTATTTCTTTCAATAGTTCTCTAAGTGAGTCTCTGGAGCCCGTGTTATAAATAGAGCGGATAGCTGTCTTTTGTAATATAAACATAGTTTCAATATTAGCCGCTTTTCCCCACAAAAGTATACCATATGCCATAATACTGTGAAAAAAGCTGAAATACACAAAAAGCGCAATAGCACATATGTCAATTGTCTAATTCTCCTAACTACATATGCGGCGGAGCTGAGCTTACTGGCTATTTTTTATGTGGGGGGCGCACTGCAATATGGACTCTATTTTAATTCCAAGAAATACAGTATCTTTAATAAATTCTAGTACATTATTGTCAATGATAACTTTTGTATTGGCAGAACCCACATTTAGTAGACTAAATTTTATACATTTATTTTAGTTTAATTTAACAAAAGATTATTACATGTGACCCATTTAGAATGGCAGATAGAATACTATTTACCTTCTTAATATTATCGCACCGGCGAGTAACATTAAAAACTAAGAAGTATCATCACCAAACAGTACTACTGTTTCGCCAATGTATTTGCCATTTCTGTACCTTGTAGAGCAGATCATTCACATATACTAAAAATTAAAAGGAGCCCAATATAGAGCCCTGGAGCATCCCAGACTAACAATGCTTCCAGACTGTTGATATAAAGAGGGTCAAATCTTTAGATGTGATGTGATGTGAGTCTGTATTTTGCAATCTTGTCTGTAAGTTGCAATCAAATATGGGCTTTACCTCTAACTCCATAATGGTACAGCTTGAGCAGTAATGTTCGATGTTTGACACAATCAAAAGCTTTGGAGAAATTACAAAAGACCCCAACAGCGTCCTGCGATATTTAAATCTGTATCGTGAATTTTGAAAAATTTCATTGGTCTTACAATAGAGTTGCAATTGGTCAAGCATTATCCTTTTAAAATGCTTTACTCAATACTGGCAAAATAGATATAGGTCTGTAATTGCCCAGTTCACTTTTTTTACCAGACTTGAAAAATGGAATTAATTTACTAAATTTCATAAAGTCTAGGAACACACTCATAGATTAAAAATAAGTGCCAAGTTTGGACCTGTTGAATCAATAATACCTACAATAAAATACTTTTATGGGCATTCTCCAATGATCCTCTGAGTTTTTAATGTTATTTGTTTAAAAGTTTTAATAATTCACTGAATATGTGTAAATTTAAAAAGCTTAACCCCTTGGTTGTACATTCTCCTTTAATAACTCAGCAGCAGCATGTAAGATGCATCAGTGGCACTGTAAGGGATATTAGTGAAGTAGAATTGCTACTTGTTTAGCATCTGTTACAGTTTCATTACTATGTTTATTAAAATACTCATTATTGCGTGGTTTATCTTTACCTGTTTCTTTTTTAACAATATCGCATACTGCCTTTATTTTATTTGTCGACTGCTTAACTTTATTTTTAATATACATAGATATTGCAACTTTGCAAACATTGTTAAATATTTTAGAATAGCTTTTAACATATTTAACAATATCTGGGTCAAGTACATAAGGCTTTTCCCCATATAATTCAAACATTTTATTTCTACTTATTAATATACCCGTAGTTGCCCATCATTAAACTTAAGTTTTGTTAAGGTACGTTCTGTTTACTTTTGAATATTTTTTGGTATTCACTGGATATACTATGAAACAATTTTGTATATAACAAGTCAGGGTTGTCTACAGAGTAATCGAATAAAGGCAACCTGTCCCCCAATACATTGTTGTAATAAGTTTGTAGTCAATGGTCTATATAATACATGACTTTTTCTGTGTTCTTTGAACATTGATATACTACCAATTGACGGCAATGATCTGAAGGCAAGCCGCCAATTGTTGATTTATTGATATGCTCGCAATTACAAAATATATTATCTAGATAAGGTGCAGATGTGGCTGTTATACGTCTTGGAGCCTACACGGAAGACATTGTATAAATTAAATGATTTAAATTAATTTAATAATCTAAGGGTTATCTATGTATTTATTAGAATGTCTACATTAAAATCGCCACATACCATAATGTCTTTTTTACCTATGAAAACTTTTCTTAAAGTATCCTCTATTACCTGCTATATAAAGTCTGTGTAATATCACTGCTTGGCGATCTGTATACACAAATAATTATCTAATTATCTAATTCAGCATATGACATCTCAATAGTCCATTCAATAGAGAGCCTAACAATGTCCTTACGTTCTTTAGCTTTATGTAATTTTTTTGTAATAGTCATGGAACCGCCTCTAATCGAAGACTCTCCATTACAGCAACTATTTTATAATTATTATTTCCAAATTGCATTTCACCTTTTGTTTAACCAATGTTCAGTTAAACATATTATAACGATATTATATTTTTCTAAAACCAATTGTACTATTTATTCACAGCCAGGAAAGCCTTGAATATTTTGGTGTACAAAATTTAGGTTTATTTTCCTTTTGTCTTTCTGTGCAGTTTAAATCTGCAGTCGAATCAATACAATTACTTTGTAGTTTACATTGTAAATCGTTTATGCTATTAATATTATTGGCCACTAAAGAAGCAATCTTACTCCTGCATTTCTTTGACAGATATGATATATCTTTTGTTAAATAAAGTAAAGTAAAAAAAAAAATCGCTAATAAAACTATTAGAGAGTTAAAGTATTATTAGAGAGATATAATTTTTTTATTATGACAACATGTCAAATGATATAAATTGTTGATGTTGTATATGTTTGGATTCCTAAACTATTTCCTGTTAAAAGAACAATCATCATCATCATCCACCTGTGTATTCATCATTTTTTCTACAATTTAGCTGTAGATTGCATTCGGCATACCTTATATATAGTTACACATTAGTGGGCCTAGGTTACAGCCTATTTTATGAGAAAATACGAACTTTGTAATGATGAACTGCTATCACAAGTACCTGAATTTAAAGTATTAAATTTTTTAGTTGAAACACCCACTGTAATGGGTTAAGTATCACTTATCGTTGACATATTTGTGTTATTACAAGTACAGCGATTACTTAGTGAATTGATTCAGGTTTGAACCTATCTGAATTGTATCTACTAATATCAAGTATGATAGTTCATCCATCGTCAAAATATGTTCTATTATTTGGCACTGTGATAAACTGTATTTAGCCGTTAAGTCATGAAACCACAGCCAAGTTTTCAATTTTACATTGCAGATATTTTGTGTCAGCATTGTACATTTGTTGCCTTTCCAGCATTCGTTTTTGACATAACGTAAGCACCGAATAAAGTTTCACATTAGCCATGGATGTTTTCTTACTTTTTGAAATGTTATGATATTTAGTTTTTAATGTTTTTACTAATTTCTTAACTTTTGACTTTTAAATACGCCTTTATTTTATTATGAGAGCTAGTCAAATATCTTGTTATATGTTGATTACCTGTGGAGGCAGACGTAGAAGCCTTATGGACTAGTTCTTCATACAAGTTCATTACTGTTGCTGACTCATGATGATTTGCATCTCATTGATATTAACTACTCAACTCTGCTTCCAAGTTGGTGAACGTCTTAGAGCTTCCTCGTGAGTGTCACATACTTCCCAGTTAGATTGTTTCGAAGCTCCATATCGCTCTTATTTCGCAAGTTATCGGTTATCGGGATATACTGAACAGTAGATAATCCTAAATTTCGTTCATAGATAAAAGTTTTTCTACTATGTAGGATGACAAAGACACATACAATCCGCCTTATATATTACTCAATTCTTTCGTGAGTAGTTTCTTTAAGTGAAAGCATGATTTCCTTATCCGCATAATGCTAATCCCATATGTAACAATTTATTCATACTATTTCCTGCACTCACACACTTATCTCTCCACAACACCAATGTACCTTTCATCTGTACTAAAGGCACTTCCAATATATTCAATTTCATTCAATTGTTCCTACACTACCGCATCAACCGTAATGCTTGCGATCGTTCTGATTTCCTCACTTCAAATAACATTTCATTTATATTTATATATATATAAGTAATATTATATGGATACAATTATCCAGACACAAGAAGCCCAACCGATAACACACAGCCTTGTCTGACATAAATACACACATGGTTTACATTCCTTATGCGTGGGCTGCACAACACGGAGTAGAGCACCAATCCTATTTTAAAATGTCATAAAAATCCTTTCGCACAACACTGTCAAATGCTTTTTAAGTAACCACTAAACCGCAGAAAACCTTCTGGCCAGGTGTATCTCTACGATATTGTAGAGTCAGAAAGTTAGTACATCCGCTACCATTTTCAAATACAAACTGTGCTTCCCAAAGCATTCCATCGGATTTCATCCTCATTCTCCTCTCAATATTTTTCCGAACACCTTATAGTTCGTTAGCGCAATTCCTTTGTGATCGCTTGCCTTTATACAGGGGTACAATAATTGCGCGCCTCTAAACTGTTGGTATTCTTCCGGTTTTCCAGCATAAATTGCTCAAGAATCAGGCGCCAGTGTCCCCAAAGTAGGTATCGGGTAGTTTGATCACCCTAGTAATATCGTTAGCGATTGCCGCTGACCATTTAAACTCATTCATGTAGTCTGCATGTAACGCTGAGATTCATTCACAATACCCCGAACATAATCATATTACATTTCTCCAAATATTATGATACAAACAAACATAATAAAGTAATTACGTTCATATAATACTCTAGAATGCTTCAATCTACTTGAAAAGGAGTTTAGGGCGATATCATGACTAAAATTTACATGGCACGGCACAAAAATTGCGAATTCGTGGATTAATATTAAATAAACAAGGAGCTTAATTTTGCTAATTAATTCAAAAACTATCGGTATATTCCAAGGTAAAAGAAATATAGACTTTTAATATTTTTTTTAATTAGACATACTTATTATAATTTTTTGAATAATGTACCAACGATAGTATTAAGTGTATATTTTTATGACGGGATTCACTTCACTAATGTTTTACTTGTGTGTAATACAGCAGTAGTATAATGGATAAAATATCAAACTTCAAAGTTAAGGGATATATTTATATGAAACTTCTAAAATTATGTGTTTTATTTTATTATATCACTAGAATTATAAGGAGTTTATGCTGTTTATTTAAAGAAAAACCGAATTATCTTCATGTATCTACATCAACACATGCATCCTTATATTATACTGTCAAGTTGGGAAATTAATTGAATGAGGTTTTCCCAAGAGACTAAAGTGCGGGATTCTTCATGAAAGACGTTAAATAATTTTTACGGGGTTGGCAACACATGAGTGGTAATCCTGGTGTTGTAAATATTTGCATGGTACGGTAAGCGCTTACAAAAAATAATTGGAAGCATAAAAAATTTTTATGTACCTACTTATGTCTAAATTATTAGTTATTAGTCGCTATTTTGCCGATATATGTGCTACGTTCTTTTGCTCATTTTTAGTCACAATCGTATGTTTAAATTAAGTCAGTTAACTCATATATCTTGGTAAATAAAATACCCATTAACGTAAATAAATCATTATAATTACCTTTCGCGCAGACTACGTAAAATAATAACGCCGATACAACAAACTTTGGCACGTTCATTTTGTCATTAAGTGATACACCATAAAAGGAAAACTTTTAGAATTCAACAAAGTGCATCGAGAACACATAAAAGTACACACTTCTTCTTCCCTTTTCGGAGATAAACATTTCAACGAAACTTTTATTTGGAGCGAAGTCGCAGTGGTATTTTAGAGAGCAGAGAATCACACCGGTTCAGATCCCAAACTCAACTGAGTATTATCCGAAATTTTAAACACAGAGCAAGTCTTTACCGCGCATGCGTTAGCTTCCAGGTTTTTTTACAACTACAAACTAGGATTACTTAAGCAGTATCTCGAAAACGAGTAGAGTTTTAAGCAGTCCAAATTACGTTTAGCGCGAGTTGGTTTTTCAGATCTGGTTTCGAATTGCGGCTATACATGAATTTCAAGTTTTGTCGTGACGTCTTAAATTGAAATACGTTCAGTAAAATATTTCCGGATAAACTTAGTTGGAGTATTTCTTTAAGTATAGTTACCTTTTAATATAGGTAGGTAAAGTAAGAAAGAATTACAAAATTCATTTTAGATGATCTAATTCGGAAAAATACATTATGGTCCTATTGAAATTAGATACCAACGACAAAAGCATATAAATGTCTAATTTGTTTTAGGTATTAGCTTTTAACAGTGTGTCTAGAGTAAAATCGTATAAGTGATAATTATTGTGTTGCACGCGTTCATAGGCTACGGTAACCGCTCTAAATTAGAGGGGCCGTATGTTTGTATACCTCACGACGTTGTATATAAAAATCCTAGAATCCGATTGTAGCGCTATCTACGAATTCAAATTGTAAATCAAAACTATCCAGGGACCCACATTTATGCCCACCAAATTAAATCCATAACAGTCCAGCCGTTTAGGAGCAGTTTTTTGACATACACACATACCAAAGAATTTTATATATAAAGATATTGTTTTGCTTGCCCGTCTGTAATGTCATAGGCATATCGGGTCTAATAATCGGCGCTAGATCTCGTACAGACCCAATATATGGCAATATGCTGAGATCAGACCTAATTGAGACTTCACACATTTTATTAGTATGTGTCATACCTATAGTTGTCCTCCATATCTCCTTAATGCGCATATAGTGTTTATGTACAAATAAATTGCTTTTCTTTCTTCCTTTCTGGGATATATAGATCTAGATTGGATCTAGATGTTATTTTGCGTACCTAAGTCAAATTAATTCTCGCCTCCAATTAGTTCACGAGAACCAGAAGGTTTTTTAATCTACGTCAGAAGGCATACAAGCACACAGCGCGCCTGATGTGAAGGTTACCGTAGCATATGAACGCTTGTAATATATTAAGTGTCACTCGCGCGATGCCACCTCTGCTGCTAACACAGCAACTTCTTAGGAGCTTACTGGTGAACTCACATGCAGGAACACAACAACCCTACTGGAAGTTGTTATTCGGCTGCGGTTTTCTGTGAAGTGGAGGTACTTCCCCAGACGGGCTGCTTTGATGCACTCTAAGGCCGGCAACTTTAGGGTCGGCAGCGCAAGAGTCAAATGTCCATAGAATACGGTAACGGCTTACCATCAGACAGATCGTACGCATATTTGCCACCTTAGTTGGTTAAAAAAACCCCTAGCTCCGTTAATTAGGCATTAACTATCACTAGTAGATGCATGTTGTGCAGCAGATAGGGCAGCAACGGGAGCAAATGCTTGCGGATGTTACAAATGGCAGGTAATCGCAGAGATAACCGCAGCTACCGAGGCAGAGACGAATAGGGCAGCCATACCAACGAAAGGGGGTGGGTGCTGGTAACCGCTAGTTCCATGAGCTAACTGGTGGCGAATTCATTCAAAGCAAGTACATCATACTGCCTATAAAACGTACAGGATTTTTTTTGTTTCGAACGAATATCGCGATATCGCTTCTTACACCCTTTGTTCTGTTTGTTACATATAAATTTAAATAAATATCTTACTTTTATTATAAATAGCAACTCTCTGGAGGGCATTGTGTTCATGTGAGTGACTAATGCTACTAGTAAGTTGTTGCTACGTTAAAGCCATTGTATTGTATTGCATTACAATGCAAGCGATATTCTTTATGTTATAAAAGTTTATAAGTTATAGTAACAGCTTTCACATCGTCTGTGTAAAAAACATACATAAAACAAGATTTCGTTGCGCTGCATATCCCGAATCTTCGAAATGTTAATCAGTGTTTACTTGCCTGAAACATCGAGAGCGAAGAAGTTTATACGTATTAGAGGTCGGTAATTTTATTAGAGTTTTGGCGCACCACATATAGACCGTGTACTCACCTCGACCTAAAGTTTTCTGACCTATTTAGGGTAGTTCGAGTATCGAATACTAACCTTACTTACTTACTAACCAAGAAGTACTTAATAACTTACTATTAGGACGTGGAGTATGTATTATTGTCATTAATTTTTTGTAGGTTTGTATGTAATGGATAAACTCAATAAAGACTTAACCGATTTTGAGAAATCGTTTTATAAATAGAAAGCTACGTTATCAACGGGTAACGTAGGCTATTATTAAAAAAATAGAGATCCCTGCGGTAGTTACAATAATATAACACAATGTATCAAAACTTTCTCCACAAAAGTCATTATTTCGCTTGCGCTACGAAATTACTACGATTACTAATTAATGACGATACACAAAATACTGTACTACACCTTTATAGTACTTATTACCCACAAAAAAAGTCGGCGATGCTATATATCAAACTATTATAGTTCACTAACAAAAAAACCGGTTTTTGTTCGAATTAGTTACGAATACTTTTGATAATACATAAAATATTGTACTGCATCTTTATAGTACCTACTCATCATTACCCACAAAACATCCGCGATGCCATATATTTGACTATTACAGTTCAGTAACAATAACCGGTTTTAGTTCAAATTAGTTACGCAAACTATTGATAATACATAAAATAATCTAGGTACTGCATTTTATAATAGGTACTCAGCATTACCTCACAAAAAATTCCGCGATGCAATATATCTAACTATTATAGTTCAGTAACAAGAACCGGTTTTAGTTCAAATTAGTTACGCAAACTATTGATTATACATAAAATAATCTAGGTACTGCATTTTATAGTAGGTACTCATCATTACCCCACAAAAAAATCCGCGGTGTTTATATCTAACTGTTATAGTTCAGTAACAAGAACCGGTTTTAGTTCAAATTAGTTACGCAAACTATTGATAATACATGAAATAATCTAGGTACTGCATTTTATAGTAGGTACTCATCATTACCCCCCAAAATTCCGCGATGCTATATATCTAACTATTATAGTTCAGTAACAAGTACCGGTTTTAGTTCAAATTAGTTACGCAAACTATTGATAATACATAAAATAATGTAGGTACTGCATTTTACAGTAGGTACTCATCATTACCCCCCAAAATTCCGCGATGCTATATATCTAACTATTATAGTTCAGTAACAAGAACCGGTTTTAGTTCAAATTAGTTACGCAAACTATTGATAATACATAAAATAATCTAGGTACTGCATTTTATAGTAGGTACTCATCATTACCCCCCCAAAATTCCGCGATGCTATATATCTAACTATTATAGTTCAGTAACAAGAACTGGTTTTAGTTCAAATTAGTTACGCAAACTATTGATAATACATGAAATAATCTAGGTACTGCATTTTATAGTAGGTACTCATCATTATCCCACAAAATATTCCCCGATGTTATATGTCTATTATAGATCAGTAACAAAAGCTGGCTTTTGTTCAAATTAGTTAGTCAAGACAGATAGAGAATCAAAAGATGATGATATGTATATCATGATAAATCCTCATCCTACTAAATAGTTCAATAATCAATAATGATTATGTACATGTAAATCTCTATTTAAATTATACAAATCAAACAGTAGTTATAAGGTGTATAAAACGCTAAAAGTAACAAAAAATAATCCGCGGCGTGAGCGAACAAACCTACCCTTAGTCTACAAGAGATCACAGTGATCTCTTGATGATGCAAGCGGCAGAGGACTGATTGTTGTAGAAGTGAAGAAGAGAGAGAGACGCCTATGTTCAGCAGTCACACGAGAAGTTTTCTACCGAGAACTATTAAGTTATGAAATGAGCTTCCAGCCGAGGTTATCCCGAGGGACTACAGTATGGGGTTTTTCAAGAAAGGCGTGAAGAGGTTCTTACAGGTTCGGCAACGCAAAAGCAACACCCCTGATGTTGCAAATGCCCATAGGCTACGGTAACTGCTTACCATCAGGCAGGCCGTACGCTTGTTTACCACCTTAGTGGTATACATTTTTTTTTTTTAACGTTCTATAAAAAATTAAGTGTTTGACACATTCTGTTTGTCCAAATAAATTTTTAATAGCTTTCTATCTATGAGAAATCAATAAACACCATGCCCTCTTACTCACCAAAACGTAGCAGTATATTAGCGCCTACATATCGTGTCCACTGACCAATGGAAACATGTTTTAACGTAAGCCGACAAGTGACGCGATGTTGATCCGTCAACTAGCTAGTAAGAGCTACTTTAAGCCCGACCCGTGGCGGTAAGTTTAGTTACTACACAAAATCATATCATCGGTTCTGCATAGGTTATTTTTTTAATGATACCTATCTACCCGCGCGAAGCCGGGGCGGGTCGCTAGTATGTTGTAAAAATAAATAAAACGGGCCTCCACGAGAGCTATGTTCAGTTAATCACCAGGTTCTAATTAATTACTTTTACCACTTGACATCTTCACATAAATTTATTGTATCTATAATTTCACGCCAAATCCCTTGCAGTGTGGGCAGAGAGAGTGACTCGATGCCCTCGATGCTTATAAATATCTCTCGCTCGCCGGTTTCTAAGGCACCTAACATCACCTTCTAATAGAACACAATCATTTTGGTCATGGTATTCTTGGCCTTCCTCAGCTCCTACATCTATATATATCCACTTTTGTTTATATCTGTTTCGTAATTCTTTCCTACTGCATTATTTCCAATGTCTGAACCAACGGAGCATGCGTCTTCTTATTTTAACATCGACGCTCTCTTTCAAACCAACTCTTTATTGTAGATATTGAGATTTGAATATTTTAGTGATAAACTTTAAATTTATTAGGATTATAGGCTTTCAATTAACTGTATTATGTTATTAATATTGTGACATTTATTTTTATATGTTCTTATTGTTAATTTAATGTAATTTCAATGCTATAATAATTGATTGTGCTGTGACACCCAGAACATGAAATCACGAATACCTTGTAAAGTTGATTTGTTAACATAGAATACAATATACATAAAATAATTATATCTTACACCTGCAATGTGTTCGAATTATGTAATAAATCTTATGTGATTAAATAAATATGAATATGAGATTTGAAAATAAAAATCCTATATTGAAATTAAAACTGCGAAAATTAATAAGATTTTATTTAAAATTCGATTTTATTTTACAAGACGCGACTTTTTAAATGCCTGCGAAGACCTAATGGCAAATAAATTAAAATATATATTTTCATCTTTATACGTGTTTCCTTCCCTTCCCTATCCCTTCGAATATATGAATATTAGATAAAATTTATATTGTATATAAATTACTGAAAATTTAATTTACATAAAACTACTGCGTTACAAACATAAAGGAGGAACTTGCATGCAAACGCGTGAATAAAATCAGCGCTGTAATTGGGTAGCTCTCATACACGGATACAAAAGATGAACATTTCACCATGTTGTAAACGGTCCCTATTCATCTACATACCCATTCACATGAATTCTACAGTCTAAAACTACTGGTATTTCCGTGGCCAGATCCTATTGTTTGATTTGACCACGTTCGCCATTTTATGACCTTTTCAATAATCTAGCAGCTAGATTATCCATTCAAAAACGTGGAAGACAATTTGTATGTTTTTTGAATGGAATAAATGGAATAAAATAATGGGATCAACCCATTATTTTGGTCCTATTTTTCGTTCTCCTATTGTTGTTGGTCTACTATTTGTACTCACTTGGAACTAAAAATGACTTTTTCTATACATCGTTGGAAGGCATGCAAGCATACCGCCCACCTGATGTAAAGTGATAACCGTAGCCTATGAACGCTTGCTATGCCTTAAGTATAATTAGCGCGATGCCATGTTTGCTGCTAACATAGCAATTCCTTAGGAGATTACTTTTAACATCACTCGCTCGCAGGAACACAATAACCCTCTACGGAATTATTACTTAACTGCGGTTTTCTTAGATATGGATTAATAATTTGGAGTAATGGCATTGGTATCAATCGAGATTTCATTGCACAAAAGAAATGTGTAAGAGCGCCATGCGGTCTGCAGCATCCTGCAAAGCATTCGAAACGTCAGGTTCAACAAAATAAATAAAATATGCGATACTTCCGTTAAAAATTGTTTAATTCAATGTGTAACAATCGTGAAAACCTAAGACAAAGCTATACATATTCCTATTAGCCTAAAGATTTTACTCAGTTAACGGGTTTTTAACTAATAAATGACTAAATGTAAGAATAAAATTGACTATCTTAAATCCGACGTTGTAATTTCAAATATTGTAATATTTTACGGCAAAAAATATAATACAATTAAAATTTGCATATAACTAATAATAAATAAATAAATATTGTCGGACAAATTACACAGCGCCATCTAGCCCCAAAGTAAGCGGAAGCTTGTGTTATGGGTACTAGACAACTGATAAACATACGTAAATACATTTTTTTTTGTAAATACATACTTATTATACATAGAAAATACCCAGACCAAGACAAACAGACATGTTCATGCACACAAATGTTTGTACTGTGTGGGAATTGAACCCACGAGCGTTGGTGTCAAAGTAGCGTAACAGCGTGTTCCACCACTGCGCCACCGAGCTCGTCAAACTCCATATGTACATTAATAATCATATATAATTGAACAAAATAAATAAAACACGTGATACTTCCGTTAAAAAAATATTATACAATTAAAATTTGCATATAACTAATAATAAATAAATAAATATTGTCGGACAAATTACACAGCGCCATCTAGCCCCAAAGTAAGCGGAAGCTTGTGTTATGGGTACTAGACAACTGATAAACATACGTAAATACATTTTTTTTTGTAAATACATACTTATTATACATAGAAAATACCCAGACCAAGACAAACAGACATGTTCATGCACACAAATGTTTGTACTGTGTGGGAATTGAACCCACGAGCGTTGGTGTCAAAGTAGCGTAACAGCGTGTTCCACCACTGCGCCACCGAGCTCGTCAAACTCCATATGTACATTAATAATCATATATAATTGAACAAAATAAATAAAACACGTGATACTTCCGTTAAAAAAATTGTTTAATTCAATGTATAACAATCGCGAAAACCTAAGACAATACTATCATATATAATATTGTTAATTCTACTGTAGCTTTACGTATAATAACATGTAACTTTATTTTTTTTATTTTTGCACGCGGACGAGTTTTGGCAAGATATGTGTACCTAATATGTATAATACCACGACATGTATACCATATCTTATGTAAATAAATGATTCTGATTCTGTGCGGTGGAGTGACTTCCTCAGACGGGCTGCTTTGATGACGCCCACTCATGGATGCGCCCTACCTCCTTTAAAAACATCTAGAACAATACAAACAGATATGATCATAGACACAATGTTTGTCTTGCGTGGGAATTTGAACCATGAACCAATAATTATAATTGTACTACTCTTACTGACACTGCGTTATGTCCATAAACTTTACATTTTTTTTACGTGGCTTGTGTCACATTTTCCTGTTTTTAGGGTTCCGTACCGTAAAAGGAAAAATGGTACCCTTATAGGATCACTTTGTTGTCCGTCTACCTGTCTGTCAAGACTCTTTTATTCAAGAACGGGTCGAGCTATGAAGCTGAAATTAATATCAAATAAGTACTCAGGTTTGAACGCAATCAAAAGATACGGCTGTTTATGCCTCGTTTATGAGCGTTTATGAGACACTCGCAGGGGAATCAAAACCTGTAGGGTACTTCCCGTTGACCTAGAATCATGAAATTTGATAAGAAGCAATGTCATGTAAAGTAAAAAATCCGAAAGCCGTAAATTTGTAGTTCCATCACAAAAAAAGAACTTTTTTTCGACAATTATTTGCGAAAATATTTTTTTACGGAAACCTCAGACTGTGAGTCGGACTCGTACTTGACGGCTTTTTTGTAATAAAACGTCAAAATGTATCGAATTTCTTCGTTAGATCCACTCATTTTGGCTGACATAAAACGAAATGAATGGCGGTAAACCGTTATAACTTTTTATTTATCTGTTTTTAAAATGTCATCTATTTTACAAAACCAATATAAATACAAAGCGATTGTGATCTTCACAAGATCGTCGATCCATCGTGTTGGAGGCCATCCTATGCTGCTACATTTCCGTTTCATAGTCGCTATTCGAGAACCTTGCTGTCCCAACGGCCATCGTTTCTCCGTGCCTGGTAACCTCACATAAACGCAGGAACTAACAACCCTCCACGGAGTTGTTATTTGGTTGCGGTTTTCTGTGAGGTGGTCTTCCTGGTGAGCTTCCCCAGACGGGCTGCTTTGATGCGCTCTACCTCTCTTAAAACATCCAGACCAAGACAAACAGAAACAAATGCTAGTCTTGTGTGGGTGTCGAACCCATGAGCGTTGGTGTCAAAGTCGCGTCATTTACGGCTGAGCCACCGAGCTCGTCAAAATTTCGCAGAGAAACTCCGAGTATGTTTCTCCCCATAGCATGTGTACAACCTTGAGCTTCCGTATAAGGCATAGAGTAAAGGATCACGATTCTGTGCCGTAAATCAACACTGGTAACACACTGGTCGAATACTTTCGTTCTCGTCCAAAATACACAATGTCTCGTGTATTTTGGACGAGAAAATCTTTCGCAATTCTCCAAACGCTACCCATCCGAGTTGGATTCGTCACAAGACCTCTTTTTTCAAGTTGGATCTACCTAGTTATGTACTAGGTAAGGTAGGTAAGTAAGGTAGGTATTTGTACTAGGTAAACATAGTCGTCACCAACTTCCAAAACCGCGCTGCCACCCTGAAATTGGAGTGGGTACAACATGTACATTCGACATAATCTTCGTTTTATCCATGTTCATTTAAATACCCACTCATTGGGATATTCTGTCGAGATCTTCAAGCATTGTGTTCAAACCCTCCAGTGATTCCACCATGATTATTTATATCATCGGTAAATCGAAGCTGAGGATAGTCGCCGTTGATGTTGATGCTGAATCCTTTCCAGTCCAGTACCTTAAAAACGTCTTCCAACGCAGCTGTGAATAGTTGCAGAGAAAAACGTCTTCCTGTCTCACTCCTCTCTGCAAAATTGTATATATACTTATATATGTAAACAAAACTAAAAAGTAGGTCTGATTTTCCCTGGATTGTGGAGGTCTGACGGCAGTCTTCGCCAAATCCTTAGGCTTAGGTAGCGGACCCCGCCATCTTAATAGATTAAATAACGGGATAACGCTAAGAGGAAGAAGAAAAGGTGCCTGACAATTAAAAACAATAACCACTCACTCATGTGTTGCCGACCCTAAACTAAGTAAGGTTAGGGTCGGCAACGCGTGAGTGACACCCCTTGTGTTGCGGATATCCATAGGCTACGGTAACTGCTTACCTATAGGCAGGCCGTACGCTCGCTTGGCATCTTAGTGGTATAAAAAAACCTATGAAGCAATCTTATACAACTAAAATTTCATTATAAAACCATTCCCAACGTCCCCAAACAGATTCTATATTCCCTAACGCATCCCAAATCTATCTTTTACATGTACCAAACTGTTAATACGACTTTTATTTATAACTAAATTGAATGTTTAGAGTTTCAATTGTCAGTATGGGGTATGCATGAAAAAGGTCATAACGCATATTCATAATATAATATTTGTATACATACGAATAAGATATCACTTATATTACTAATACCTACAATATTGGTAAACATGCAAATAAAAGCCACTAAAACAATGTTGATATAAAAAAGGTCATTGTTTAAACAGAAGTTAATATAGGTTAAAGTTAAGGTTCATATTTTCGATTTCCGATCCGAAAATGCAAAGTTATTCCGTCTATCCTGCGAATGCAAATAACAGTTTATTTTTGTCTGGAGTTCCAAATAATTATGTAATTAATTATATACAGTGCAGATAGCTTGCATATAACTATCTGCCCATTGTTTATATTGCTGGTCACCACAGGACAGGCATAAGCTAGTGTGGGACCAACAGTAGTTCTAGTTTTTATAAGTATTGTGCTTGTAATTGTTTAATTTTATAACAAACCGTGTCGCACTTTGGTAAATAAATAATTCCATTCTATTGATAAAATAAATCACGAAATAAGCATATTACAAATTTACTGTTTAAAAATTTAAGGTAACCTTAAAATCTATCAGTTTTACATCATGCTTATATGAGTTAACGGATATCTAAATTATCATATAAATTATTTTACGTACATAAAAATTCTAGTTAGAGACAAAAGGGTCGCCTATCCCAGATTGTATTCCAGATTGCTTTCAAAGCGCTCGCAGAATCCGTTGTAGATAGATATATAATTATTGAATTCATCTTAGCTATGAGTAAAGGGGTCAAGTCTCTGCTGTATTCATCTGGCAAAATGCTGATGGCAGATCAATACAGGCCTGTGAATGAAATCTAAGACGTTCTATATACTTCACTCAACTAATAGGAAAATATCCAATCAAAGGTCATTTCTTTGCCATATACTATTTTACTTACAAGCTTGTCCTCCTTGTTATGTGGTTACAATACAAAGATATCACTAGCTCGTTATCACCTCCGCTGCTGACGAATAACATAATAGCACTCCAAGGAGTTGTTATTTGGCTACAGTGATATGTAAGGTAGAGGAACTTCCTCGGTGGGATTATTTTAATTAATTAATAAAATAGGTGATAAAAATACTGAAGGGGGTTTAAAATATTTCTAATAGAAAAAAATAAGTTTTATTTTATTACTTCAAATGAACAATATAAACGTATTTCGTGTATCTCTGAAATAGCTCTAACGATTTGTTGATTTAACTCAAATGCTTTCCCAAAATCTACTAAACCACAGAAAACTTTCTGATCTGAATTTAGATGTTTCTCCAAAATATTAGGAAGTCAGAAAACTTGATCTGGTGATCCCGTTTCGGAATCCTCCCTGTGCCTCACACAGCATTCCATAGGATTTCACTCTCATTATCCTCTCAATAATCTGGCTGTATACTTTTTCTGCTAAGCTACAAACCGATGGCCATATAGCTGGCTGAGCTCATGCGTGATCCTTGCCTTCAGATAAAAAAGAGCATGTAGTGTAGATATAAAATTAAAAGAAAATATATAATATATGGTTGCGAAAAACATGTAGAATATTCATTGGAACATAAAATTTCCTGCTATTTTAAACTGATTGTGTGACTATCCAACTGCATGATTTGTAAAATTGGTAACGTAAATATTTATGCAAATACACAGACAGATAAAAAATATTGGTAAAGAAATGAATAAATGGCTCATATCATATTTAGAGACAAAGCCAACCTCGTCTGTGCAAGGTGTTGATTTACAAATGAGGCTCTGTTGAAAAAGATATAGGTCGAAACTCCTTGCATTCATAGGCTGCGGTAATTAAAAAAGTAAATGTTGAAAACTATAAATGCCATTCTCTAAAACAAGATTCCCTTCGGCCAAAGTTTGTCATTGTTTGATAAGATGAGATGAGATGATGTGAGGTGATATGAAACGGGATGAGACGAGACGAGCAGAACGGGACTAGACAAGAAGAGACAACGCGAGGCGAGGCAAGGACAAGACGAGACGAGAGGCAAGGTGAGTAGAGGTGAGATGAGACGAAAATGAGTGAATAAACCAGCAAGGCAGCTCGTGGCGAGCTGTTCGTAAGTAACAACACTGCAGGTAATGAGTGATTGGGCGGTTCTTCGTCGGTCGTAGTTACGTAACCAAGAAGGCTCGCAGGACTCTCAGCTCTGGTTATATGCTCCGGGTGTACAAATGTTAAACAGCATAACATATGTATAGTCATTTGTAATATTGGGATCCTTTAAAGAAGATTGATGTAATGCAGTACAACCGCCGTGACTCATGAGCAACATGACATGCAGGCGTGAGTGATTCACAAGTTGTACTGTCTTTTCTCTAAGTGACCAAAGATTGTATCAGTGACTTTAGAGGTACATAATATTAATAAAACTTTTCACTATCACGCACACTTTATAAATATTTATTTTCATTGGTTCTTTTTTATCTATAAACATTTAACCCATCATATACAAAATGTATATTAGTCTCACAATAAGACTATAAGGAATGTCGAAAACCGCGCGAAATGTAGGAGTAAAAGCCGGAAAGCAGACCCTGGGCTCCGAAACGAAAGCGTAGGACGCGACCGAGGAATGATAATGATACAAATTTATATTAGGGCAAAAACTAAAGCAGTAATTGTATTAATTTAAACGAGCAATTCTTAAACATAATATATATAAATATGTTTCGTGTATCTCGGAAGCGGCTCTACCGTTACCTAAACCGATAACCATCAGGACGTAGTTGTGTGTGCAGTCTATGGGCCAAGTTCTTCTCAAAGAACTATTTGTTAGGGAACTGGGTAAGTACGTATCAAGTTTTGATTTGAAGCACAAAGCGTTACTCATCGGTGATATAAATGTAGACTTGAGGACCATGTCATCACATACAAACTCGTACGTAGAAAGACTGAGTGAGCGCGGCTGATGTGTGGAATCTCAGAGTACACTAAACTAATTATTTCTATATTAAATGTATACTATATTAAATCTTGTATTGACCACGTATTCGCTCGTTTCCTTAGACCTTTCAACCAAAGGACGCGCTAATGTAAATATTTCTGCATTTTTGACGGGGGACGAGGTAAATACTACATAGAAACGATTACAATCCGCACAAAAACATTTTGTGTTGTCATGAACTTACACCTAAAAAATGTTCAACACAAGGTCAATTTACGCACACTACTAAAGTATTCACGACAACATGCTAGAAAATTCACTATAATGTTAAAAAAATAATAGGGAGAGACAAATATCGATATTGTAAATTCAAAATATCGATACTTACGCCGACAATGGTAACTGATAAAGATAAAAATATAAATATTATATACTTGAGCTCTTAGCCGCGAGGGCCCAATGGCAAGTATAGACACACGTCTTACATTTTTTTAAATAAAACATTATTATATCTCATAGTTTCTCATAGTTTTAATTACATTTGATCTGCCGGCTGTTCAGAAAATTGGCATTACAATAAATGTATGCCAAATAAGTTGTACAATTGTAATGATCTATCTATAACTTCGCACCAAAGGTACATCCGATTTATGGTGTTATAATTTATTATTATCACACGTATTACATATGTACTTGCATTATAGTAGTTATTGGTATAGACGTTTAACACACTTCAAGTCTATGGCAATAAAAAAATAAAAATATTATTTTCAATACAAATTTATTTAATATTTTGCACACGTAGTAGAATTATAACTACATCAAGTGTTATATTTTTATGATTTTAGTGGTTTTATACCGATTTATTCCACACTATACATTATACGACACTAAATTCTAACAGCTAATCACAGACCCTGAGCAAAATTTCCATGAATTACTTTAAACGTTGCCAGCACATGGAAATTAAGAAACAAACTTACATAATCTATTAAACATCTAGTAGGCAAACAATGAAACTGTGAAAGGTCGAATTGAACAAATTGTACCTACTTGTACGGGTAGGTACCCAATTTTATTTTCTCATGCAACATATTTTCCGCTTCTCTTTTAATTAAGGGTCTTTTGGAACTAAAAAATAAGAGAAAATAAAAAATCTGTGAAATACCAACTGAAAGTTTAAATATTTGTGAAACTATTATACAAAGAACCAAGTAACTTATACCTAACCTCCCGATACTACGTGGCTTAATTAATTCATTATATGTGTTATTTGTATTGTGTATTATTTTAAACTAACAAAAGCAAGAAAGAGATTAAAAATGACAACCGATAACATTTAAAGATAAAATATGATAGTGTGTTAACTGGTGGTCTTCGGCTCGAAAGTTAAAAGAAAAATCTGGAGGATCTAATCATTTCAAAAATCTTTTTTTAAACTACATTGGGTAGTAAAACACACAAGTAGTACACTCGCCAGATGCGAAGCAGTCATGAACGCTTGCAATACAAGGAGTATCAGGTTGCTATACTTACTGACAGCGTAGAAACTCCTTAGGAGTTTACTGATAACTTCATTGATTCAGGAAGTGCGATCTATTGTAATGTGGAGTCGGAATACTTGTTAAAAGAAATCTGCGTCCTACCTTTATATTACCAGTACTAGTCCAGTGAATAATAAATCGACATAATAACTAACTGGCCCCGGTTCAATTGCTCGGCGGGAAGGAAAAATCATGAGAAACCCCGCACGAAGAAGAAAATATATTTCGAAAGACGTGTGACCTAATCTAAGAAAATTCTAGTTTTCCGTGGTGATCGTGGAGGTCTGACGAAAGTCGCTCCATATAAAAAATCCTTAGGCTTAGGTAGTAGACCTCGCCGAACCTCGTTTAGGAAACAGGATAACGGTAAGAAGAAGAAGGACTGCTTATTAAAAGAAATCTGTGTCCAACATTTATATTACCCGGAGCCTGGTTTACTAATTGGTACAGTGCAGTGTACCACGTGCAGATGAGCTTATCATTAATTGTAAAGATGTTGTTAAGCTCTAACAACCGCGTGTGTTCGATCTCAAAGAATTGTCTAAAACTGGGTTATATTTGTGTTAAGCAATAAGTCAACTTTATTATATTTCATAAGATAAAAGAAAAACAAAAGCATTATACACGATAAAATGGTACCTACTGTAACCACTGAATATTAAGCAATCACTACCGCATCCCTTTTCTAATTAATTTACTTAGAAAGGCCTATTACTTGCAAGACAATATAAAACTTTTAAACCTGTAAAATAAAAAAATTGTTGCATATCATTCCAACTAGTCTCGTGGAAATTTCCCTAGAATACTAAAATTTTATGTTTATGTAATTGAAAATGAAATATTGTTATGCCAGGCAATATTAGCTTCTAAATTTTCATAAAATTAAACGTATAATTGCAAAATTTATCAGTTATAGTGGTGAGCGTGGTCACGTAACCAGTAGTCTCGTAAATTTTGTAATTAATTTATTTTGCTGTAGATTAAGCAATTTTAAGCCATTATTATACTATGTAATATGGTTAAAAATTACGTGAAGTAGTCGCGGAATATGATTCGATTGCACCAGTACTCAATTTTATTATAAACTAGCGGCCCGTCCCTGCTTCGCACGGGTGGACATTTATTTTTTAAACATTTTGGGATAAACGAAGAGTAAATGTATCTTTAGAGAGTTTTTTAAATAGTTTTTCTTATGTAGCTTTTTTTCAGACAAATTATTTTAAGTGGTACGTACTTAGTGGTATTTAATGTTTTATTAGTTTTTATCCATAACCCTAATTACAATCGGAAAGTTTATTTTTTATTTATTTATATTGTTTTTAGTTTTATTTTTACATTTATTTTAATATATATAACATATACTTCGAGACTTTATATTAATTTAATTTAATAGGTTTTACTTTTTTAGTTTCCAATATGTCTACCTTAAGGCTGTATACTATATTGGCTGTGGTATTCGTAGATGGCAACAAAATATATTGATTTTTAGGAATCCTACTCGAGAAAGTGCAACATATAATTGGCTATGAGAAAAGCATTTATCTCTTAGGTCGATGCCAAAGATCGAGAAAGTTTGTCCCTGGGGTTTATTTATTATAAGGGCAAACGATACCTTTACAGGAAACTGTAACGTTTTAAAAGACATGGGCATATTTATTATCTGTTGGTATCATCGGGATCCGCGGAATGTGAGCTAGCTGTCCGGCCGTGGGACCGGTGATGATTGTTGCTATAATCAGATTGTCTCGTAATTCCTTTATCAAAAGCCTTGTACCATTACACATATTGGGAGGGCTTAAATTTCTCAACAGCATAATGGGAGTACCTACTTTTAATTTCAGTTCGTGTGGTGGCAAGCCGGCGGGATAGAGAGAATTTAAAAATTCTTGTAGATAGTGCACTGTATCTTCAATGTTGCACACGTTATCAAAAGATTTGTAACATTTAAAATCACCTGGTACTTTTTCAATGATCATTTTGTTTATCTCATTTACTGAGCTGTTTTTCGGTGAGACGATCGCCCTCGAATAGAGCCAATCGAAATTTCTTTCTGTAAGATGTTCGATGTTGGGATAGATTGTCTCTATAAGGATTTCTAGACTGTGAACAGTTTGAGCCAATTAATTATCCATTAATACTTGGAGGCTACGTGCAATTGGAGATGGTAATTTTCCACTTCCAAGTTTAAGTCATTTTTAATTTGTTGCCGTCATTACTTAAACGTGCTCTCATATTCGTGCGAAAATTGAGAGTTTCAATTGATTGCCACAAAGGTGATGATTTGAGGCACGCTTTTCTGAAAAGAACTTTTTAACTGGAACAGAAAAAACTGGTATGAAAAAGTCAAAACATTCAATGTCGGTAGCGCGCGAATGAGCCGCGCGGGTACCTATCTCATAGATGTGCACCGCGCCGCCCGCTGCCACGCGCCGTAGCCGCCGGTGTCGCAAGCAAGGGATTGAAACACAGAACAAAATCCGTAATATCTTTGGAATGGAATGTCCGATTTCGTTAATTCAAAGAGTAACCTACAGGCATTGAAACAGTCTTGAATACGAAATGATTTATTTGGATAAGGATTAATACCAAGGTACGAATAATGTGGCCTAGTTTGTAGCGGCGTTACTATAGCATATTTTACCATGAAAAAGTAGTTATTGTGACGTAACTGTAATAGTAAGACATATGGTATCGCGGACTTTTTTGTAGATATTGATGTCCTCTATAAAACTGTAGTACATTACTTTGCTCTATTGTCAATAGTTTCAGCAGCGTACGCGGTATAAGGATTTTTTGGTATCTTTTTCACACATTATAGAAGTTTTCATACGGATCCCTAACTATTTTCAAAATATTTTATAGCCTATGTTAATCATTTATATTGTAGCATTCTAATGATGAAAGAATTTTTGAAATCGGCCCAGTAGTTTTTGAGTTTATTCATAACATGCATACAAATCTCTCCTCTTTATAATAATAGTGTAGATATAGTATTAGTTAATAAAAAAAATAACTTATGTGCAAAAGGTAACTCCATCTTTTTTTGAAAACTAGAAGTGTTTAAACTCTTTGTGTAGGAAATAACTGCACAGTCGCCATTTTAATACAACACTCCAGGATGTTGCCAGAGCGAACATGAATGAAAAATGTAATGAACTGAATGAAGTCAACAAAAAAAAAAAGTAAATAAAGTGAACACAATCAATCATCAACAGAATCAATGATATGAGTTGCCCTAAACAAATTTGTCATTTTATTCGTAATTCTATTAATAATGCACACAACCGGGCTAGTGTGACATATATTTATAAAAGAAGCCACAAATTATATCGGTCTTCCTGGACGAACGATAATACTATTATATTACCAGAGGGGAGACTTTGTACAATAGTCGTCAGCATGGGTACCTCTGTCTCACCTATTTCTACCGCCAAGCAGCTATATTTATATAGCTCTGTTCCGGTTTGAAGGGTCAGATATGGCAGAGATTACTGAGTAGTGTGACGAAACATCCTTAGGTCACAAGATTGGCAGCGCGCGAGTAACATTCCCGTGGTGTTGCGAGCGTCAATAGGCTGCGGTGACCATTCCCATCTGATGCGGGTCGCACGCTTGTTTGCTAATCTGGTTATATAAAAAAAGTTGTGTAAAAAACGCAAACTTTTTAATAAATCGTAAATAAATACCTACTACCTTGAAATAAAACTGAAATACAATAAAATCCGTCATAAATTTCACAAAATTTTGGAAGAAAATAGGAATGCATATTAATTGACCAATATAAATAGATAACTTTAGTAATATAAAAAAAATGTATCAAATTGTGAATCGAATGTCGGGCCGTATAACATTGTCTGTCGACCAAGACATCATTAGAACTTTTCAGTCACAAGGAATCTCATCTAAAGATATGGTTGAGGGGTTCGCAAATTGTTTTGATGAAGCAGTAAAAAAAAAATTCCGAATTGCAAAACACAAGATTTAGATGAAAATACGTACTGAATGCCCGCAAATTTTAGCACGTTATCGTTATCAAATAGCTAACAAAATTAACAATATCATTAAAAATGAAATCCCACCAAAGCTCCGGCACGGACGCTATTAAAATTTCAAAAATATTAAGTTAGTAAAAAGTGGCATTTCGAGGGCTATAGCGAATCTCATCAACTGTAGTTTCATATCAGGTGATTATCCTCACGAATTAAAAAATGGCTGCGTTAGGTAAATTAAAAAAAAAATCGGCCAAGTGCGAGTCGGACTCGCACACGAAGGGTTCCGTACCATTATCTATAAAAACGGCAAAAAAAATCAGGTTTGTTGTATGGGAGCCCCCCTTAAATATTTGTTTTATTTAAATTTAATTATTTGTTCTTAAAGTGAATATATAACTAAATATTCTGTGAATATTTCAAGCGTCTACCTGTTGCCGTTATCAATATCGAGCAAAAATGAGCAAAAAAATCACGTTTGTTGTATAGGAGCCCCCTTCAATATTTATTTTATTCTACTTTTTAGTATTTGTTGTTATAGCGGCAACAGAAATACATCATCTGTGAAAATTTCAACAGTATAACTATTACGGTTCATGAGATACAGCCTGGTGACAGACGGACGGACGGACGGGCGGACAGCGGAGCCTCAGTAACAGGATTCCGTTTTACCCTTTGGGTACGGAACCCTAAAAAATGACTGTGAACTGAATATTGTAATTATCGTCCTATCACAATTCTCTCTAGTATTCTCTACAAAATTGTTGAAAAGTATATTTGTAAACAGATTCATAAATACATATATTAGAGAAAACGATATTATACACGAAAATTAATTTGGTTTTCAACAAGGAAAAGGTACGAACCATGTTCTCTCTAAGTTCACGGAACAAGTTAACAAGTGTTTGAACGAAAGAAAACACGTTCTGGCGTACTTTATTGATTTTTCATGTGCTTTTGATACTCTCAACCATACATTGTTAATAATAAAATTAGATGATTGTGGTATACGTGATCCACTATTAAAATGGTTCGAAAGCTACCACTTTAATCGTAAATTTGCCGTAAATGTCTTACAGGCTGTCAGTAACGCTGTTACCGTTTCCGCGGGCACAGCACAGGGATCGGTCGCAAGCCCATTACAATTCCTGTCTTACGTCAACGAAATGAAAAACTGCGTGAAACAGTGTACCTGTTACCAATGTGCCTATTAGTTAGTGATAAAGATCTAGACAGAGCATATTATCATCTTACAATCAAACTTTAATGTAAATGGTGCCATGATGTTGGTATAAAACCATAATGGTACTTAATGCTAAAAAAACTAAATTATTGCACAAATCACCATACTTAAAAAACACATTAGTGACTAAAAATATAGTAGCTTATGATCTTGCGTGCTTACACAGCTTCAGTAGTGGGGGATGCTGTTGCCCAACTATAGAACATGCTGACCGCACACATACCTCGGGCTAGTTATTGACAATAGACTAAATTGGAAACTTCATATTAATGAAGTTTGTAACAAATTATGACTTTTTCTTGGAAATATATATATCTTAAGCTGTCGTATTCCATATCGCGTCAAATTATTACTTTATAACTCTCTAGCTAAGCCCCATATACAATATGGTCTGAGCAGCTACCGGTTGCAAACCTCACGCGCCACCAATGTGAACGGCGAGAAAACGACGCGTTATGTTGTACCGCGCTTAATTAATAAACTACCACCCGATTTAAATAAAAATCTCAGAATAAATAATATAAAGTATAAATTAAAAAGTACTTTTTGGACAATTTAAGTACTACATAGCAAATAAATTTACTTAAAAACAAACTATTTAAACTACACGATTATTGTTATTACCTGTAATAAAATAAATCAATCAGTTCAATTATAATTACTATTTACCGTTACTCACTTACGAAGTTGTTTATTATATTGTATGTATGAATAATTTATGCTACCCATTTATATCCTAACATATGTTTTCGAACGTGTTTGCCTGGTTACCTATCAATCTTATTGTTACACCTAGTTAAGAGCGTACACCTTATTTTACGCAACTCGAAACTTTAGCGATCGCAAATAAGACTAGATTCTGACACACACTACAACACACGGTCTCTGTGTGAAACTTGAGGGCTTTGCTATTTTGTATGACACATTTTGATACTTGTGTTTTGTATTTAGAATATTTTTTTAAGGTGACATTCATCATCAAAATATACGTTTTATAGTGATAATAACGTGTTTATCTGCCAAAGATCACACTTTTTGTTTGCGTGTATGAGCGTTTGTGAGAGCGTGTATTTTTATCTTATTACCAGTAAGTGCCATGAGAGGACAACATTAGACATGTACTCCAGTTTCAATAGTCTATTAGGATATAAGTGGGTTACTATAGCCTTCATAGGCAAAGCCAACATGCAGATGGTGCACTCTGGCACGTAAGGCACAGCGATAGTCCTCCGATAGAATTACCTCCACCTCACAGAAGACAGCAGCCAAGTAACAATTCCTATTGTTGTGTTCTTACCATTGAGTGAGATTACTAGGAAGCTCGAAGTTGCTGCGTTAACCAGCGAACTTGTTAACGCAGAGGAGGTCTCAACTTGCGAAATTCTTTGTGCCGTAATCGTTCATAGTTTATGGTAACTGCTTCACATCAGTCGGGTTGTACGCTTTTTTGTCATCCAATGTGGTATTAAAGAACTTATATTATAAATGTAAAAGTGTGTTTGTTTGCCCTTCTTTATGTCTAAACGGAGCAATGGATCAATACAATGGTAACACCATATTTAACATAATTTCTTTTACAGGTTACATTTTCCTTACTATTTTGTTTGATTTGTTGAGGTATCCTCGGAACTTCCGATTACGGTTCCCTCCGGCCAAAGTCTTCCTTCATGAATGTTGGCAGATAATGAATCAAAACCCTCACCACAAAGGAACTAAAATTTACTTTATAGCAAGATTCTAATCGTCCGACCCTCAAGATGACGTTTTTATTCAACGTCAGGTGGCATACGAGCAAACAGCTCACCAGGTGTATCGGTATCACTCACGCGATGCCCCCTGTTACTAACTGTTACTAACGCAACAACTCTGAGCTTACTGGTGACCTCACTCACACGCAGGAACACAACAACCCTCTAGGGAGATGTTATTTGGCTGCGGTTTTCTGTGAGGTGGAGGTACTTCTCCAAACGGACTTTGATGCGTCCTACCTCTCTTATTTTCTTCATGTCTGTGACAGATGGGCCTGCCTGTTCGCTTATCCGTCCGGATAGGCGATCATAAGCGAACAGGCAGACGGACGAACTCGTTGTCACCCATTGGGTAGGGATCCTAAAAACTCGCTCTATCATTACTGCTTTAAAATAATATTCCATGTAAAATCATAACCTTGCTACGATTTTATTATAATGTATTGAATTGATATAATTGTTGATTGATGATATGATAGATGAGTTTTCAGAATAGCATAAAACGATGAAATACATTTTCTATTAATTACACAGAGTTATGTACGACATTATTCATTATAATCTGCGCTATCAACTTTCATAATAACTTATGTATGCAAATAAGGTTGATTTAGAGTCCTGTTCGAAATTCTGTAAAGTTACAAATGCAGTTTTTCTTATTTTTAAAATCGGGAATATAATTCGTGAAAATATAGTTACCTGCTTTCTACGATTCTCAGAGAGCTAAAGGCACATCA
Source organism: Pyralis farinalis (assembly GCA_947507595.1). Lineage (NCBI taxonomy): Eukaryota > Metazoa > Arthropoda > Insecta > Lepidoptera > Pyralidae > Pyralis > Pyralis farinalis. Next base: position 17,016,827 of record OX382266.1, on the reverse strand, counting down.
AACCAGCTTGACTGTTATTGTTTTCCCGTGAGTGAGTGAGCTCATGAAGAAACCGCAGCCAAATAACGACTCAATGGAAGGATCTTTCTGTGAATGAGTGACATTACCAATAAGCTGTGGAGTTATTTATATATAGTAGTTTTATGTTAGCAACAGGACTGGCAATGCGCAATCGATTTTTATTTTATACAACGTTGGGAGACTTAGAAGTATACAGCCGACCTGATGTAAAGTTGTTACTGTAGCCTATGTACGCTTGCAATAAAGGAAGTATTGCTGCTGCTAATACAGCGAGTCCTTATGAGCTTTCTTGTAATTCTACTAACTCGCAGAAACACAACACGCCTCTAAGAAGTTGTTTTTTGTTTGCAGTTTCTTGCGAGGTGTTGTACATCTCTGACGCGCCCTGCTGACTGCATTGATGTGCCCTATCTCTCTTCTTCGTTATTGCATAAGCTACGCTAACCACTTTACATCAGATGGGATCGATACGTTATATAAAAAGTCGCTTTTAGGGTTGCCTATACTGACAGTTCTTAATGACACTTAAATCTAGTAGGTGAGCAACTGCCAAATGTAACCGCAAGTCCGCCTATCAGAATGACTGATGGCATCCCATTCGTGTTAGGAAGAACGCCAAATGCATTATTTTTATGAGGCGGTACACATTAACTCGCTTCCTATTTCGTCGCCTGCTTACGCAATATTCGCGAGTGTAATTTGGAACGCATTACATTTCATATCTAGAAAATGTACTTGATATGTACATTATGTGCTTTCTGTAATGTATTGGCAAAGCATGTTCGACTGTAGGCGCGTAAAATGATGGTGGCTATAGAAGTTTAAAGAATAATAAGTAATAATTTGCGCGGTTTTTACTATTGATGTAGAAGCATATTTTTATAGTATATTTTATACTAGTTGAACCCCGCGACTACACCGGCATGTATCCAGTATACCGTAGGGACCACTTTTTCTACTTTCTTTTTTTTCTTCGGCGTTTAAGGATTGTATCGTGAAGTTGAATAGCCTATAACTAATCTCAAGAATTGGGCTATCAAATCTAAAAATATTTTTGACAATTCCCACTTAGTTCAGCGTGTTCATACAAACAAACTCTTCGGCTTTATATATTAGTATACATATGTGCCGGTTTATTTTTTGTTTTAAAAAAATGTTTTGGATTCCTGCGTAAAATATGAAATACCAGAGGCATCATCATGCAGGCATATCACCTTTTAAATGATTTTTTTTAAATCATTTCTGTACTTTTTGTTAACCAAAGAAAGATAGTATCAATAACCCAGTATCTCTAAGCTTATCGTCCTCGTATGTACTTATTATGTGCTGGAGACGTAACTATTTAGAAGCTCCGAAATACGTTGTGGAACATGTGCAGACTAGGGTACTAAACATTGTCGACGAAATATATTGCAAACGTACGTTTTCATCCATTCGTGACCTAATAGCAGCTTTGCGTCATTTTCACGAGAATGAACATATGCAACTCCAATTGATATATATAGAGTCTGGCGTAAAACACGAGGAACGACAGATGTCATGAACCCTGCATTCAGCGACTCGAGTACTACCTTGTCGCTTCGTCAACAGAAATTCACAGTAACACAAAGCATACACCTGCTTTGTGTTTACTGTGAAATTCTATTTATATTGGTTTAGCTTATAACAACAAATTCGCCTTTATTTAGCTACTCTTCTCTAGACAGTAAGCCTTACTTACACAAGAGCGTCATCAAAGATGCCAACAATTGGTGTACGCAATTGATCAGTATATATTATATTTTTATTCAACTGCAAGAAATGTGGGATGACATTTCCTCCCACTATAACTTTAGATTATGCTTTATTTTCTATTTATAGATATGAGCCGTTACCGTTATCTATGTCGCGATTGTACCACTTACGCGTTTCCTTTCCGGTCGTGATTAGGAAAAATCTCCTAAAAAATATCTATTGCAAACCAAATCAACTATCCAATCGCCATCACATGGTCAAACATATCCCTAATACGACTATCGCTTGCTCACCCGTAAGCACAATAATTTTTAGTTGCTGTTGCAGTACTCATGCCGGAGGAGACCGGTGTGGACCCGGCTGCTGCAACAGTCCTCTACTTTGTCAGCTTAGCGAATTCTCTTTTTTAACCTCAATATTCGCAAAAATAGCAAAAGGAAAAGAAGAAGGTGTCACTGCATTAGCTACTCCCTCCACAACAAATGTCTCTTGATATTGCAAACTATTTTTGCAGCATCAGACTTCAATCGAATATCAAATCATTATTTTCCTATCAAAGACACAAATATCCTCACCGGCCAATTCCGGCCAACCACGGTGCGTGTTATTGGAAATCCTAATGTCACCATTTTGAAATTTAAATTGAATACTGCCAAACAAAATTCGATTTCGACCTCGTAAACCAACTAGGACCTTGTGACTCGCTTCAGAGATGACCTGACAGAATTGTCTACGGTCCTAAGCTGATATTGAGCCCTTATCTAGGAGAGATCTACCGATTGTTTGACTTAGGTACCATTAGGCAGATCGTAGACTTATTTGTCACCTTAATGGTATAAAAAATGTGTTTTCAAATTATTTATGGGGCATCAAGTGAGTACTATCTAGTCAAATCTAGTTTAGTCTAAATAAATTTACTAAGTAACGAATTTTTTGCCTGCGATAATAGATTTTTAGTTTCATATTTATTTTTTTAAGAAGCCTAGAAATAAAAATACCTCAAATTTGAATAAAAAGAGTGCGTGTGTGTCAGCTCTGACGTTAGACTGAAGTTTACTCCATACAAACGATAATTATTATATTATATACAAAAAGAGGGTAAATGAACGCATCTTCTAAAATAATAAGGAAAAATATATATATTATCCATAAATGTGAATACACCGACTGAGTCACCGACTCTATAAAAACCTCTTCACGCCTTTCTTGAAGAAAATCTCCCTTAGGAAAACTTGGGCTGTTCATTCCACAACTTCAGCGTTCATGGCTTACCAATTATCCGCATCGACGTGTTTTTCGCATTCTTGTTCATTACCATTCAGTTTATTCCTTATTTTCCAATGTTTTTTAACTTTAATCACTTGTTGGTTTGTTTAAAGGTACATAAAGATATACGTAAAATATACCAAAATTAATTACATACACGTATCTAATAACGCACGTACAACGCTCAGACACAAACACTTCGGCCAAACACTTCTTTGTCAGCTAGTTCATATTTTCCACATAAAACACTGCAGCTAATTAGATACTATGAAAACCCTTTTTTGTTATTTATTCATTTTGGAACATATTTGAAAATGTAATAATTTATGTTTTTATTTAGTTTTATTTAAATATTTCTGTGCATATTTCAGAAAGAAACATTTTGTTTTCATTGATTTTATTCCTCTTCTTTGTCTAAAATTTGACTAATGGTTAAAATATCCACACCATCTCATACTTATCCCACTGCTGATGGGATAAGTATGAACTGGTGTGGATATTCTTACCATATTTTAAACTCCTTTTCGGTTGAAGTGTCTCCCTTTTTTGATTTTAAAATATACTCGATTACGCTACTCAACGGCGAAGACCAGTATTTTCGAAATACCTAAAATTCGCTGAATTAGCTTTGCGGCTTTCTTGTATCGACAGCAGCCATGGCGTATGGCTTATTGCCCTCTGAAGCATAAAGATACTTCTGACCATACCCACTGTACCGAGCCATAAGGCTGCGACAACTGCGTAACAAGTCGATTTCCTCTCAGTAGAATATGATGTAATGGAATTTAAAAACAGCCTGTTATACTCGTGAACATTACGAGCCTTACGCCCGCTTCGCGTGCATGTTATGAAGGCGTTTATTAAGATGTATATTGTATACTTAAGTGTGGAAAATGCAAACCAATTTTTTTATAACAATAAGCTTCACAACATTCAGAAATTTTCATCTAAATCCCTACACTTTTTACAAGTCTTTAAAAATATGGCGAATAAAAAATGGTTCGTAGTTGCCAACACAGTTTGGCTACTTGTCGACACTACATAAAAAATAATGTTATGTAGGTATATACTTAACTTGGAATTCTGCGTGCCAACTGTGAAAGAATACACACTGAAAATCAATGAATACTAAAAAGATGGCGGCAATAAAAAAATGTGTTCATAAAATATGTAGGTACACGAGATACTTTGTACAGCTAAGAGCTGATCATGCTTGATATTGTAAGTACGATTGTAACTCTTAATACGTGTGGCATAAGTACGGTACCTACAGATGTTAAAGTGTTTTTTTATTAACCACAAGTGTACGGCCTGTCTGATGGTAAGCTGTTACGATAGATAGCCCAAGCGAGAGATAGTGAAAGATGACGGTCTAAAACGACCTATCTTAACTTCACGGAACGCGTCAATTTACATTCGCCAGGGGAACTTTTTACGTAGGTAGGCAGTGGAGTGCCCGGCAGTATCCGTAACACAGCCTACCTGACTTTTTTTTTAATTTCAATACAACGTCGGGAGGAAAACATGCATATAATTACCGGAGCTTATGAACGCTTATGAAGTATCGATCTCTCGTTGCCACTCCGCTGTGAACATAAAAACTCCTAAGGACCTTACCAGTCACTCTTAGGAATAGAGCATCTCTTGAGGGAGTTATATGGCAGTGGTCTTTTGTGCGGTGGAAGTACTTCCCTAGTCGGGCAACTTCGATGCGCCCTACCTCTCTTTGGCCAGAGCCTTGTTTGTTTACTAGCAGGGTGTAGTCGAAATTAATAATACAAATCACAAAGATAGTTGAGAGAGAATTTTTAAAAATATCAACCCCAATGTCTCTGTGATCAACAGGGTGAAAACCAGAAAAGATCATCGGATGGTAAGAGGCATCTTGAATCTTAACATAAACTGGAAAGGTCTCGCCTGGTGAAGTCTACGCTCCGTCCATCTCTTGCCCTGATCCAAAACCCAGAAAGATTTCAACTGGAACTTCATAATCGTTTTCAGTGCTTAGATGATTTTATAACACCGGGAGATATCAACAGTAAGCACGTGGAAACTGCCCATACAGTGGGAGCTAAATTTCTCTAGCCTCGCTTAAAAAGAACCCAAAAGCTCTCGACTAACACGCAGAATCTCATGCAGACGTGAGATGTGGTTGCAGTCTTCGGCTCACACACTAGAGCAGGTACAGACGGCTGAACGGCGGTGGGCTAGAGCTAAAAAAAGTGGAATAAAGTCAAGAAGATCAGGATGGCGATAAGGTCTGCCCGCCTCCGCTCGCGCTCGGAATTCATTGAAGTCTCGATGTTGTTGCAGTATTTCGAATTTATTCTTTATCTGAGTCAGAGGAAGATCACCACATCGATCCTACTAAGGAATGTAGAGACGTAAAGGCCTCCTACGTTCCTTAGTAGGAAACCAAGAACGCTACCAGGGAGGCGTGGTACAAAAGACTCACCAAAATATTTCTTTGTTTTCGGTAACACACCACTGTGACGCTCCACAGAGGTGTGATGACATGGCATGATTAACAATCATCACATAATTACCTCCGACAAAAATATGTTTCTTTGGCTCGTGTATATAGAGCGTTATGACGTCAAAGATAGCGTGCCGGTATGCACTTATCCGATAATGTCCGAACGTCGTGTTTGAAACATTTTATATTTAAAATAAATATTCTATCAATCTATTTATCTATGTCTTCACGCCAGATGCCTTGTTAGGTAGGCAGAGAGAACTGAGCGTTACATCTCGGCCCTGACACCTAAGTAGCACCTTAACATTCATAACTCTTTTCATGCAAGATTACCGGTTTTTAGGTCTCTTTTAATAAATATTAATGAACGAAACGCAAAATGTAGAAAGCTGCAAGCACGCTAATTAATATTTCTAAAATTCCACGAGCTCAGTGGCGTAGTGGTGAAACGCGCTCTTACGTTACTTTGACACCAACACTAGTGGGTTCGATTCCCACACATGACAAATATTTGTGTGCATGAACATGTCTGTTTGTCTTACTCTGGGTGTTTTTAAGAGAGGTAGGGCGCATCAAAGTAGAACGTCTGGGAAAGATACATCCACCACACAGAAAACCGCAGCCAAATAACAACTCCCTAGAGGACTTGTGTTCCTGCGTGTGAGTGAGGCCACCAGTAAGCTCCTATAGAGTAGCTGTGTTAGCAACAGAGGCGGCATTGCGCGAGGTGATGCTTAATGTATTGAAAGCGTTAATATGCTACGGTAACCGCTGTACATCAGGTGGACCGTATGCTTGTATGCCTACCGACGTTGTGCAAAACAAGCATTATTTTAGCTACTAAGCGAGCTTAGTCTTATCCTGTTATTCGACGATATGGGTCACTCGGTTGAACTCCTAAAATGGTTGGGCTGTTTAACTCTCCAAGACCGGTTCATTCTCCTGGCTTTTTAGACTACTAATCGATTCTAAGACCAACTTTTAATTTCTAGTTTACAGTTCCGTTCTGTTAACATATGACTTGAAAGAACGTTTAAAGTACTCATCTCTTCACAGCATAGGAAATTCCGGGAGGAAGTTCGGAAGATCAATTTCTTTTTTTCATATTTTATTTTTCGATGAAAGTGGTATTTTTCTTCTACTCGGTGGTATATGCAGACGCAAATGGTGTATGTTTTGCATTAGTTTGCATGGTTTAACGACAACTAAATAATTACGTAGATGCTATATTATCTCATATCACAACAGTGGCCACCCGGGCAATTACCTGCCTAGGTACCACACCCACTAAATACGACACAAATAGAACAAAATAACGTGTACCAACCTTTAAAGCAACATATCAGTAAAATTTGTTTCGACTAAAACGTCGGTGGCGAGTACCTTCGGTAACCCATACTTGTACTGTACCCGTATCTTTTAAAGAACAAAGTTGATTATATGCTTAGTTACATTATAATATTTCATTAGACAGCTCGTAAAGCTTTGCCTCTTCAATTATAAAATTGTTAAGAATATTGTATGCCATACGTATCTTTACGTTTTCCATTTAGATTGTATAATAGTCTTTTAATCAGTAAGATACCGCCTTTACCATGGCGAGTGCTCTGAACAACTGTTTTACCTGTTTTTTGACAAGCTCAGTGGCGCAGTGGCGAAATGCGCAGTTACGTTACTTTGACACCAAGCTCGTGGGTTCGATTCCCACACAGGACAAACATATGTGCATGAACATGTCTATTTGTCTTGGTCTGGATATTTTAAGAGAGGTAGGGCGCGTGGAAGCAGCCCGTCTGGGGAAGTTCCTCCACCTCACAGAAAACCGCAGCCAAATAATAACTCACTAGAGGGTTGTGGTGTTCCTGCGTGTGAGTGAGGTCACCAGTAAGCTCCTATGAAGTTGCTGTGTTAGCAGTACCTACAGGTGGCATCGCGCGAGTGATACTCAATGTATTGCATGCGCTTATAGGCTACGTTAACCGCTTTACATCAGGTGGACCGTATGCTTGCATGCCTCCCGACATTCTATAAAAAAGCCCACCCTCTCCCTTCCGTCATAGAACCACACGTGCAGGCTTGCGATGTCATTGTTCCACTGTTGAGAACGTTTCTTCGCGTACCAAAAAGTTCGGCAACTCCTATTTTTGTCGTACCATTAAAAAGTGGAACGCCTTGCCTGCACATGTGCTCGCTCCTTCCACAATACAATAATATGGGATCCTTCAAACGAAGCGTGAAGAAGCATCTTGCGGGTCACCATGGTAGCGACAACCGACAGGACACTGTGTAGTCTTTTGTCAGTTGCAGTTGCGATTTGAGCTCAGCCATCAGGCAAAACGGAGCTACTATGCTTATAAAAAACCACCATGTAAATAACCGTGATTTAAGGCATCTTATAAAACAATAAAATAATCATACTTAAGCTGAAATTTAATTAATCCACATCTGAGGATGTAAATCAATTACATCAATAAACTATAGTTCTAAGAGCTGAATTTGTTGGTAATCTCAACACAGACATGCCGAGGAATATAATCCAAGAATGAAACGAAAGTTCAACTACGAACGTGCAATATTATAAACTTTCCAACTTCGTTCCATCTTTTTGTTCTTATAAATGTATTCATGAATATGATCCCAATAAACATGAGGAATATTGCGATCCTTGTGTGAAGTTTTATAAGCTAAGAAGTTTCTCCCACGCCAGTTTTAGTGGGGGCCATCTCGTAATCCACAACATATCGACAGAGTAGTATAGAAAATTTATTTGGAAGTTACTTCAACACCAAGGATCGAAGGTTCGATTCCTGTGGAAAAGAACATTTGCGTACAAGTCTTTTTGTCTCTATTTTGGTATTTTCTGTGTAAATACCTAAGTCCTTAAAAATCTATTTACGTATGTTCATCGAAATCTAGTTCTTTAATTTGAAACTGGTTAGTGTGGTATAATTTCTTCTTTTTCCTAGCATTATCCTGTTTCCTAATCCATTGATTGGCGGCATCCACTACCAAAATCTAAGGATTTGACGAAGATACTAATTTTCAAATAGAGCTACTGCTATCAGACCCCCATAACGCAACGGGAAAATAATACATTTCTTAGGCTAGTAGTTCTCTATAATTTCTTCGGAATTAATTATTTATTTATTTAGAACCATTATTTAGATACAAAAGTGGAGGATGTTACTGTGCTACAGTCGAAATAACGAAACGACAATGCGGAAGATTTTTTCTATGAAAACAGATTTAACACATCTTAAATTAATGTAAAATCTTTCTGGATTATTGTTTATATATATTCTCGGCAGTAAGCAATAATAAATAAATTTAATGCTTCCTTGTTTTCTTTAGATCTTTTTATGAAAACATATCATAAATATCATATTATACGTCGTATTTTCTATTTTCATTTAACAAATCAGTGCTCTCTTTGAGTTCATCTGTGTTTACTTAAGACAGACCCGGGTAGACCTGTTACAATAAAATCAATCAGTGTCGCGGAGTCTATAGATTTGTTAATACCTAGTCATTCTTTTTTCCTTGCATAGTCATTTAATAATGCATGCATATATTCCGCCAGGTTCCCTGTGAGGTAGACAAAGAGAACTGAGCGCCTTAAGACGCGGACCTCACACATCGCGCTCGTTTCTTAACAATCATAACTCATAAAGCACCACCAATTTCGTTGTGGTAGGTAAGTGTTGGCCTTTCTGGGGACCTCTCATGAATCCATTGTAGAATTTTAGAGTCGTCCATAAATCAAATCAATGACACTTTTCTGGTCATCTGTTATATGTGTGGATGGCAGAACAGAGGGCGTGGGAGACTCTAGGCAAGGTGATTTGGTATGGCTATCGGGTCAAGACGTTCATCTTTTAAAATAATTAACATTTTATAGAAAATTTATAAACATTCAAACGATCACCTGATTGTGAGCGGAGCTTCGGGTATGATGACAAGAAAACCAGCGTTGCGCCTCTCATTCAAAACTGGGCGCAGAGACACAAGTCATGGGCCTGCAGCGAGCAAATAGACGACCAGAAACCACGCTCTACGGGTTACGGTCTGCGAATATATTGTGGCCGGCGAACTGGAATTTGGTAAATCTGAGAATTGTATTGTTCCTGCGAATTACGTATTGCCGTAAGGCCTGCGAATGTAGGATTGCGGCCTGCGAATTACCACCGAACCTTGGTTCGGTATAAAGTTAGAGAATTAGTCAAAACTAATTTTATAGGTGACGCGATGACCCCATGTTTCTTGATTGAACCCTTAATTTATTTTATTTAATCTTAAGGATTAGAACCTTGTGTTAACTTATTAGTTTGGGAGCCATATTGGATGGCTGAGTGTATTACCGCTCAAAGAAATTCAGACACACACAGTTACTTTCAAAGAGAACTTCACATGTTTCCCATATCGAATTCTTCGGCCAAAAAAAAGCAAAACTCTGCAAGCCGAAACTCCTTCTGTCAAACAAAATATTATTTGTTGACAGCTACGTGCTTGTCACTATGATGAGTATGAAAACAAAGAAAATAAACAAACATTGAACATAACAAGAAGAAAAAATTTAATTAATGAATAGCAAATATACCCGTATGAAGAACGCTAGTTATCTCAGCTATACTCGACCAGAGGGCAGCACTTAGCGAGACTGAAAGCGATCGATTAATGTATTTACGGGTTAACAGATGACGCTGGTAGTACCGACATCTGCATTAACATGCAAGTATACATTTGCACCGTAACACCGTAACGTCTCCATGTGTACGTATGAATTTCCGTATGACATGGAGGCTTTGTTTCGTACACGAGTCTAAAAGAAGCTTATCTGCATGGTTCTATGTCTGTAAGGACCAAGCACAACCTCGTAACTGTTTCGCTATACCACATTAAAGATATCTACTAGTCAATGTTTGACATACTTCTTGCATATTACATTTTGCATGGTTTAACGATAACTAAACAATTACGTAGATGTCACTATTACCTCATATAGTTTTAATTAGCGATATACATATTTATATATTTGTGAGTTGACTATATTGGTAATCAAAAATTACATATCGGCGGATTTGAAATCGATGATGAGCAGTAATTTTCCCGGTTTTAAAATGATTTCATATAGTTACTTTTTATCCAACTATACACTAGCAAATCTTTATATATAAACTTCTTAACATAATACTGATAATAAAATGTCATTCGAAAATGCATATAATACGTATCTGAGTTTGATGGATGAAATCATACCTAGTCTTAGTAAACTGACAACTAAAATAGACTACCTTAAATAATTTTAGTACCTATATTATTAGGTCCTTACATAATATGAAATTGGCGTTATATGGAAAAGTAAAACGAAAAAAAATTATATGAAATTATATATTTAATCAATCGAAGTATGTATTGTCTATTATTATCTATGCACTTTCGCCATTTTATAGGTATTTCATTGATTCCAATGACGAAAAAATTGTGGGAGCGAGAATTAATAAAATCTTTGAAGGCTATTTGACTGCCCCATCGGAATTGATTTTTTTCCTTGCAAGTAGTCGTCCAAATTGCGAAAAAAGTGGTAATCTGTTGGAGCAAGGTCTGAGGAGTATGGTGGATGTCGGAGACATTCCAATCGCAGCTCCTCTAATTTAGCGACTGTCTGTCGTGAAGTGTGAGGTCTAGCGTTGTCCTGAAGCAGTAGTGGCAGCAATTGACCAATCTCGGTTATTGATAGCGAGCTTTTCCATCATGGTTTGCAATTGTTGACAATAAAGATCTGCCGTAATCGTCTGACCAGATCTTAAGAATCTGTAGTGTATGATACTAGCACTGGTCCACCAAACACTCACCAGTACCTTTTTCTAGTCAACTTTCGATTGGGACAGGATTTAGCTGGTTGTCCTGGGTTCAATCAATGTGATCAGCGTTTCTGATTGTCGTACAGGATCCATTTTTATCACAAGTCACAGTGCGATTCAAAATGCCCTCGTTATTACGAAGGTTCAGTAATGTAACGCAGCACTCCAAGCGTGTTTGTTGATGTGCTTCACTCAATTCATGCGGTACCATTCTCTAGCTTTTTCACTTTCCAATTTGTTTCAAGTGACTGTTTTGTCACTCACACCGAAGCCTGACGCTAACTCTGAAGTGGTTTGCGATGGATCTGCTTCCACGATCACCTTTAATTCTTCGTTGTCGACTAGGGTCTCCAGCTGTCCACGGTGTTTGTTCTGTAGATCAAAGTTTCCAGAACGAAAACTATATTTGATTTTGGAATTCCTAACCAAACGCCAGAAATTTGAGATCAACGTGGTCAGTTTAACAAAACGCTAATTTCATATGTAAGGCCTTAATATTAATTTTATTTAATATACGCCTATTAACCGACTGGCCCTGGTTCGAAGCCTAGAGTTGGTACGTAGCACTAAATTCGTGTTTTCGGGTTTATGTATATTACTAGTTATAAATATTGCTTTGCGGTGAAGGAAAACAGCACGAATAAATCCGCGCGTCCTATAAATTTTATTTTGATAGACGTGCGAACCTGAGAAAAGTCTAATTTTCTCTATGGGTCGTGAAGGTTTGACGGCAGTCGCTGCATGTTAAAATCAGTATCTTCGCCAAGTCTTTAGCTTAGCTGATTTACACCGTCAACCAAGTAGGATTTCCCTTAACGTATTTGTAATCGTTTCTAAGAATAAAGTTGTTGAATGATTTGTCACATATTATTTAAACTAACTATACAACAACATTATAAACGTCCACCTTATAGCAATGTATTATGATTATTTATCAGTATAAAATGTATTATGACAAATTTCACAAAGTAAACATATAGTAGACACCACCCAGCCGAAAATTAGAACTGCGTAGCAACCTTTATAATGGTTTATATTTATTGGACCATGCGTATCTTTGGATTTCGAAGTTTGTTTAGTAATGACATGATCTTTGTAAGTTTTATCTACTAGACCGAATTCAACGAGACGTCTCAATACCCGATTTATAGGATCTACGAGCGGATGGAACTTCTTAAAAAACAGCACTGTAGGGCTTGTGACCAATGTTTGGGGCAGGATATGAACCTGAAGCTTGCGAGTTTTGATTAATGTGATAGCACATTCAAAATTCATAGCAAGCACAAACTGCTTTCCTGCTGCCACCTCAAATAATGTCGGTATAATGGCAGTAGTATTCACGTCTTTCCAATTATTATAAACCAAAGGGTTGTCAGTATAATAATCTTTTATTCCTGCACCTCCGCCAAACGAATACTGAGCTTCATGTACTTCTTCTATCGTCTCAAATTCTGCATAATAATAATTACTATGGAATACAGATATGAGGCAAACTTGATAAATGGTCCGCATCATAAAACAATACCAAAACCACAAAACGACTATGCTTAATAGCGACTGATGCGTAGGAAGCCTTGTCATCGGTAGACCCATACATATCATCCATGAGTAAAAGACGATGCTGGTCCCAGGCGTGGTCAATTGAAGTGTTTTACTCACTTTCGTCCACAGTTTACGTTTAAGTAATACTGCACATAAAATAACGAGGACAAAACTAATTATTAACGCAACTTGGACCGATACTTTCATTGGGTACAGTAATTTTAAAAAGGCTGGTTTTAAGAAACTTGGATGACTAATCCATACGAGTTTTGTAGTGTAGTAGTCTACAGACATTTGAAATTGAGAATATCTCGCCAGCGTTATAGCTGCGGACGTCATCGAAAAATTTGCAACATCGTCATCAACGTCTGCTAGCGAGCCTGTCCACGTCCCATCTTGCTCTAGCTTTCCCCAACCATGCCCACGGCGTGGCGTCATCACTTGGAGAGTAGCATTTAGACCTTCAGAAATTATCTGTAATAAGTCGCCATCGATTCCTGTCGTCTTTCCATTAACCACAGACATATACGGTACCTGCACGTATGTAGATACTGTTATTGGACATTTGTGCAAATTTTTCAACTTTATAGGGAATATTTCATCACAATTCGTCTCGTTTTCAATACAAGTGTCTAGGTCGATCAATTTGAATGGAGCTACTTTGGTGCAATCATTTCGTAATGGAAAATAAGTGTATCCAACGACCTCTCCTTCTTTATAGCCATTTCTAAGAAACACTACATTTGTAATTTTGTGATTCCATAACACATTTATTGCCTCAGTCTCATTACATTGTTGATGTTTCTCCGTTTCGCAAACGATGACGTATTTGCCAGTGTTATCGAATTGGTTCTGTCGCATCCAATCAAGTGTGTACATGATGTTGAGAATATCAGTACCAAATATAATAATTTGTTTCGTTTTCTGTGCAAAAGGTGGGTAAAAAAAGCCTTTGCCGATAATTTGCGAATTTCCATATGTCTGCAAAAGCCTTTCAGTGCCATATAAAACAGTGGCGTTATAAAATACGAATGTGATGTATCGCCATTGAAAGTTACGTTGTGCTATTCTTGTGGCAGTTTCACTTAATTTATTATATATGAATTGATCCGTTGGCACGAATAAATTCAGGTCGAAGTTTGTTACTACGTTCATGGTGATCGTAGTAACGACTGATTGCGATGAAAATTTGCTATAATGTACCGTGTCGCCCTACCGCCGTCCGCCACTCTGATATCAATCTAGGTAACAGTGAGTGCACGTAATATTACGTGATTGCTGCAAGAGTCCATTATTTCGCAATTCCATTTAAAATGATATCTCTTTCGCGTTGTTTTATTTAATTATTTTTTTATACAAAGTAGAGATACATTCAACCATACGGTCCATCTTTTGTTTGGACGTCGGGATGCTTACAAGCATACGGCCCACCTGATGTAAAGCGGTTACCGCAACCTATGAACGCTTGCAATACATTAACTATCACTCGCGCGATGCCACCTCTGCTGCTAACACAGCAACTCCTTAGGAACTTACTGGTGACCTCACTCACACGCAGGAACACAAAAACCCTATGGGGAGTTGTTATTTGGCTGCGATGAAAAGCGGTTACCGTAGCCCTTGAACGCTGGTAACACATTAAGTACCACTCGCGCGATGCTACCTATGCCGCTAACAGAGCTACTCTTTTGAAGCTTACTCGTGACATCAGTAACACTCAGGAACACAACAACCCTCCAGGGAGTTGTTTATTGACTGCGGTTTTGTGTGAGCCAGATGAACTTCACCAGAGGGGCTGCTATGTTGCGTCCTACCTCTCTTAAAAACACTCCGGCCAAGGCAAACAGACATGTTTATGCACACAAATGTTAGTCCAGTGTGGGATCGAACCCACACGCTCTGGTGACAAAGAAGCGTTACTAACCATTGCGCCACTGAGCTCCTTATTAAGTACTGCTAGAACTTAATCAATAAGGAAAATATCATTAGCATGCCAGCAAACGGAGTAAGTACATATGTAATTAATGCCTACACTGTGAGTTTGTCATACTTAGGAAAAATAACTGACAAAATAGTATACATACTTAGGAAAAATAACGCAGGTACATGTTGCACTTAAACACATAAGTCTATAAGGTGTTCTGCGATGACTTTGAGCATGTTTATGTCGGTCATGCAAGTACTAATTTACGAAAACAATTTATCTTATCACATAGAATATAAGAACAATCGCCCAGGAAGGTCCCACTTCACCAAACATCTCATAAGTAAAGGACACAATTTATCCCCAACTAACACATATAATCTTGTAAACAATGGGTAAAGTAGTATTCTAAATTTTAAGAAACATTTAGAAATTATTAAAAATAAAAGTTGTCCAAAACATAAAAACTAAATGTTTGGTCTCATGAATTAATAGACAGACCTAAGCAATACCCTTTTATTAAATGTATTTTCACTCACTCTATCCTTGAACTCAATATGAGGATCGATACTACTCGTATGATGGATTTGCCATTCGCAACATGTCATTCTAACGACTAAAATCTCTACATCGCCGGGGACGCCTCAAGAACTCTGCGCAGAGACAATCACGGCAGCAACGGTGACGGATGCATAGGGTTCTTGTTCCACATTTCAGGCAATTGTGCAGAACACCACAACAGCTGAGCCAGAAACGACCGATGCAGCCCTAGCAGCGAGACGGCATGCATCTACTCATCACTAAGATAGTGGGAGGGTGCCAGCCAACGCCAGTTCGCATGAATTAATTGGTGGCGGAAGTACACAAAGCAGATTTATCATCACACGGGTACGTTAAATTTTCGGTCCTGGCTGTTGTCGATAGACGACAGTCGTTAAGCTAAGTCAGTGGCCCTCGGGCGGCTTGAACACTGGCCTCCGCCAATCTGCAATTGAGCAGCGTGGTGGAGTATGCTCTAAACCCCCTTTGGTTGAAAGGAGACCCGTATCCCGGTGCGGTGCGGTGGGATGAGTAAAGGTTGATGTAGTGGTTGGTGTATTTATTTCTTCATTTTTCATATGTTTACACAGCGAATTTTTTTTATATCGGTTAAAGCTATGTACCTACATATAGTGTACCTACGATACGTTGTTAAGTTATTGATTTTGTAAAGTTTTATAATAGGGTAAGCCTATATTTTTGTCATAAGTGTGATTTTGATAGTTAATAAAATAAAAGCTATAATTAACTGTTCCCTTTTTTATTTCTAATATATACAGATAACAACAAAAATTTACTTAAATACCTACTATATACATCATTACTACCTATTAAAATGTTAGTTCAACTATTGGGTACAAAACGTTCATATTTAGGACTCATTGTTCAAGGTAGGGTTAGAGAAGACGGGGGCAAGACAGGGTGGCGGGTAAGACGGGGTAACGGCCTTATATGGCGACACAACTGACCAATCAGAATCCCGCTGGTATATGACGTGGCGCCGCCATGATGTTAATCAGTTCGCATAGTGACCGGCAACGCAAAAGGTGTCATTAATTATTTAATTGCAAAAAACAGTTTTTGTCATATTCCTTAACATTTTTACATTTTATTTGGTTCGTGTTTGTTGCCTATTCAAATGTATTTATTTTTTGTCTTAAAGAATGGTGAAAACTTATAAAATAAAGTAAAATAGAGGAGAGTGGTCAGAGGAGGCCATGAAAAATGCGGTCTATGCTGTAATAGAAGGAAACATGTTAGCAGCAAAAACATTTCTGTCCCTCAGACGACTTTAGAAAGAAAAGTAAAAACAGTTCGTGAGAAGTTATCAGTCAACGCATCCAATAGCCAAAAATTGAAGGTTCGATTAGGCCCTAAAGATACTGTTTAATTACTGTCTTATGTCTTGAAGAAGAACAAGAGCTATGTAATTATATATAAGATATGGAAAGTAGACTGTGCGGTCTTACATTAAAAGATCTTTGGGGTTTATACAGATTTGCGGTTAAAAATTCCAAACCTCATCCATTAAATAACGAAAAACAAAAAGCTGGTAAAGACTGGGCACAAAAAAAGTTTATGGAATTTAGTGGAGCAGCAATTGAACGACCTATTTTGTTGTTGTTGGATGGGCATAGTACCCAAACTCAAAATATTGACCACATAAATGAAACGCGACTCCAGTCATTCTGTGCTTTGGTGTGATCATTATGACCATAAAATCTCAGCATAGTAACGTAGTAATCCAGGAATGATCGTCACGGTACGTCAAATCGCTGAAATTTTTGGAAATATCAGCATCAATATTGTCTACAGCAATTAATGGCGTCAGAAAATGCTGAATTTGATCCTACAATTTGTACCGAAAGTGATTTGCTTCTTCTTTAACCACGGATATTCCGCAACCTGAGCAATCGTCGATTACTGAACACTAATAATAGTTTCTGCAGTACCAAACAACGAAATGCCAATCGAGATTAGTTCAATGACATTGACGTCAGCAACCACTGCATCAGTATCTGAAAATGCTATACTAACTACTACTGTCACGGCATCCACATTTGAAGCTGTGAGTGTATTTCCGTTACCTATGGGGTCTCATACAGTATCAGACAATGTTTTGGGTTGCACCTCAGGGTCCAGCAATTTCATCAATTTCGACAGCTCCTGTAGTTTTACCGTTGCCACCTTCCAAACTTGGAACGGAACTTCTGATCGAAATCACGCATACTAGTATAACTACACCTATTGTGAATACAGCTGCAATATTTCCAGAACCTGGATGTTCTACTTATAGACCAAGAACGTCACTGGAATCAAATTTTGTTATTCCTAGTCCCCAACAAATTATGCCTTTTCCAGCAACAAGAAAAACTGCAAGAGTATCGATAAAGAGAGGAAAAACCGCTATTATTACCTTATCAACCTACAAAAGCGAATTAGAAGTTAAAATTAAAAAAAAAGCTGCTGGATAATGCTAAAGAGAAAAGAAAAAACATTAGAGATTTAAAGAAAACTCAAAAAAAAGATGTTAAGAGAAATAAAGTGACTAAAAAGAAAAAAGTTAGAGTTAGCTACTCGTAAATCAACATCGTCAGAAAATAGCGTCAGTGATTCCGAAAATACTCCGTGTTTATATTGTCAAGGTTGCTATTCAGAGTTCACAGGAGGCTGAGTGACGAGTGCTGCATGCAAAAAAATGGGTACATTGCAGCTGTGCTGGTGTCGAAGATGAAGATGTAGAAACGGCATTTAAGTGTGAACTTTGCCAGTAGCAACAGGTTGACAGCTTTCTGCCTATTGCTTCTTGTAATTTTTTTAAAATATGCATCATGTCCTATCACGCCATCTTGTCCCATCTCTATGGCACAAGATGGGGTGATAGGACATGACACTATCTTAACCTACCTAGGGGGCAAATGGGGAGATGGCAACCTTTACATTTTGTATATTTAATTATCAAGCTAGAGTTCCTTATACATCGATGTCCTTATAAGTATTAATTATGAAAGACCGATCACCAAAGATAAATATTAAAATAAAAAAGCCTTAAAAAAGCATTTTTAGTTTTATTGGACTTGAAACGATAAGTACCCCGTAATGCCCCCCTCTCCACTTAATTACGATTTTTGTATAAAGAACAACTTTACAAAAAATAAGTACACATCTAAATAGTTCTCTTTTAATCAGAAAAATCTTAAGGATGTCTGGAATCATAAAAGAACCTAGCAATTTTATTGTCCATGTCATGTGATAACTGAGAAAAAATTATTTAAAGATGTCACTCTTAATCGTTCCTTTATTGATGCCACTATCCTATTCATTTATTAAAATTCTCTTATTTATTTTGTCATAAAAAGCAAGGATTCTTTGGAAATAGGACTATATAACTATACTATGTGTTTTTTGTTTGATTCAGGCGTTATTTTGCGAAAGTCAAATTTACATGCAATTTGTTCTAATCTGCTTTGTGTGCTTCCGCCACCAATTAGTTCATGCGGCCTAGCGCCGGCCGGCATCCACCCACTACTGTTAGTAAGTGCAACATGCCGACTCTGCCATGGCTGCTCCGGTCGTCCGCCATCTGGAACAGAATCCGCATGCCCCCACCACCACCGGTGCTGCCACGACTGGCCTGGTCGTCGCTGCGACACGTGTTTCTCCTCTCCACGTGGCATCATCAGGCGTTGTAGTAAATCCATCGCAGTGCCGTCCCTTATATTCAATTGAGGGTGCGGGTGGATGGTATGAGCGAAAAGATATTTAATAGTGGGGAATGGTGTACGTCAGTCTGTTTGTTCATGAGAGTATTTTTTCTAATTGTTCCCTAATATTTAGTTTTAAACTTTTGTCTATGGTGTGTAAAATCTGATACTATTAGTGGAGGATAAGTTATGTCCTTTGTCTATAAGATGCTCGGCGAAGTGTGACGTTTCTAGGCGATTGTTTTTATACGCCGATACGTGTTCGTGAAATCGTGTTATAAAATTACGACCAGTCTGATCGATATAAACGTGTTCACATTCATCGCAGAACAGCTTATAGACGCCGGATTTTTTATTTTCTTTCAGGCATAGAATTTTAAGCGATAATATTGTTTTATCTAACGTGTTCACATTCATCGCAGAACAGCTTTAGACGCCGGATTTTTTTATTTTCTGTCAAGCAGAGAATTTTAACCGATAATATTGTTTTATCTAAAGCAGATAAAGGAAATACATTAGTCATCATGGACCGTAATGAGTATAACTCCAAAGTCAGTGACGTTTTACAGACAGACAGATTTTTGACGGTAAGTCAAGATCCCACCAACAAATATTTGGTTAATGCGTTAAGGCGTTATTTTGCGAAAGTCAAATTTACATGCAATTTGATCTAACCTGCTTTGTGTGATTCCGCCACCAATTAGTTCATACGGCCTAGCGCCGGCCGGCACCCACCCACTACTGTCAGTAAGTGCAACATACCGACGCTGCCATGGCTGCTCCGGTAGACTCTGCCTCGGCTGCTGCGGTCAACCGCCATCTGGAACAGAATCCGCATGCCCCCACCACCACCGTCGCTGCCACGACTGGCCTGGTCGTCGCTGCGACACGTGTTTCTCCTCTCCACGTGGCATCATCAGGCGTTGTAGTCATTTATTCCAAATCTACTATCGATAAATTATTGCGTAAAAAGACGAGTAGTATCGTTAACAGACTATTGTACGCGGTTCCACATGTTTCGACAAATAAATACACTGCGAGTTTGCCATACCCGGGAAAAATCACTGCCAAAATAGTTCATATATTTAGAAAAGAAGGTTAGATCAAATTGCATCTTAATAGAGGTTCTCCTGAATTGCTTTGAATTACGTGGCCAACATACTTTACTGAATTTGAAGCAAATATACCTACATTTTTTAAATTTAATCTATAAACTTTTATTATTGTCTCTAACACGTGTCTCATTTGTTCTTGAAAAGGCGGTGAGTATATTGAATACTTATATTAGAATATTGCTTAGAATTGTTTAGAAAATCGCTAGTGATGTTTTTAATCCAAATTGTAGACAGGTCTATTGCAAGTTTTAGATTTGTGTGACAAATCTTGCTTCATGTCATCCTCAATCCGCACTGGTATTGATGAAAATGCTGAGTTTATATCTAGTGTAGTATAGTAGGTATTTGCAATTTCTTGTCTTTATTATCAAAACATCTTTTAATGGGCAAGGTGGGCCTGTAGTTAGGGTTGCCACCCGTACTTTATAATAAAGTATTGTACTTTATTTCGTGTAATTACACTTTACGAGAAAAATAAAGTACGTCAAAATACTTTATTTCGCATGATTTGATATCTCTGGTTTAAAAAGTCGATCGTAAGCATTTTGCGTTAAACGAAACTTTATCGATTAGAGCCGAATCGTCAGGTCGCCAGCGCTACTTAACTTAAATATAGATTGTAATGATGCTGTTCAATTATTTAGCAATGATAATAATTTGGTAAAACTTGTGAAAACCTAAAAAAAATATGATTTTAAATATAATGACGACGAAAAATTAATGGTACTTACTTTATTTTGACATTAGGTACTTTTTTCTTACCTTAAATAAGCACTGTACTTTAATTGAAAAGAAATACTGCAGCTACCCTTGTAGTACAATAATTTTGTTTAATTCCCCGAAGTCTGTGCATAATCGTAATATTTTAAAAATGAAAATGTAACCAGAGTTGCAATAGGAGTGCACCGTCTTCTATTAAATTATTTTTCAATAACCTTAACATCTACCCTTACGTGTATTTCTATTTATCTTATATTGCGCATCTGTATGGTCTTTTACTACAGTGTCTATCTACTTATAAATCTACGTGAGCTTTATAAACTTTAACTGTACCAATATCATATTTACCTTTTGCAAAAACTGTTTTGTAGACCTTTATAATTTTCTCTATCTCGGTTTTCTTAATGAGCTAAGTGCCTACTCTATAATTCTATAGTCTTCTACTTGCATGTGCTCGTTGAAGTTTATTGAATAAGTACATTTCTACCTTTTGTCTTTATTTCCTTTATCTCTAAGAGAGCTTGTCTCAGATTCAAGTTTTCATTTTTGGTTAATCTAAATTTCTAAATCATATCTAACCCGATTATAAAATCATTAAATTCTTTATTTTCAGCTTCAAGAACTCCTTCCAATTAAAAACCTTTATCTTAATTGTTATTGCAACATCTGTTTTCTTTACACCATTAATCGCTGCTTACCTCTACCTAATCTTCTAATAATATTTTGATCTTGACTAATGATGTACTTACTGGTTTTCTTCTTTTAGAGTTTGAATTTACTTCTATAGTCGACTTATTTATATTTGCAGATTTATGTATTGTTTTCTTGTCGTATTTTTATCAAATTCCTTCGTTCAAATTACAAGTTTTACGTGTCTTTTTCCCATTAATCTTCATATTTAAATTTAATTTCTATTTATTATAATTGTTGAGTTTTTCAGAGATTTTCTCCGTATGGACCAAGTACAGGCTCGTAACTATTCCCCTTTGTCCCGACCCATCCAATTAGATCTCCACACACAAATAGCAAAATTTCAATCCCTCCGGCCATATATCCTATAATCCAATCCAGAATATAACATACGGCCTCCCAAAATTTCTCAAGTTCCTAGGGACTGAGCTTACGGAAACATATAAAAGCTCGAGTAATTAAGTAAAGCAAATCGTAATCTCTCGCACCAGAGGTTAAGAGAGATTAGAGCGCGACACATACAGTAGCGCTGGCGTGATCGTCCTAGTTCACGCCGGACCACAGGGCCATCGTGCCGCCGGAAAAATCTTCGCTGTTGCTTCTCTTCATCTTCATCTATCACACACAAAGCATCTAGGCATTTCTCGTTCATTATATCTATCAGATCATTAATCTCATCTTTCCGGGACGGATCAGTAGACGTCGCCTATGAAAACACCATAACCCGCTCATTAGTGCGATTTAGATCCAAAATTGCAATCCACTGGACCAAATCATTGGGCTATACTTAATCTCCAGTTCCTGTTGCAGCTGTCGTCCCACAGAAGTACTACGGAGTAGAACCGGCTGCTGCAGGAGGGGTCACCGGCAGTTCTTCCACCCGTCGCATCTAAAAAAAAAAATTCTCACACAAGAGATTATGTGAGAGACATGACACATAGGTGACGAGCATAGGTTCGCGCTGGTATGATCCTCCTGGTTCGTACCAGACCACAGGGCGATGATGCTACCAAGAAATTATGTAGGCATCTCTTGTTCATATCTATCGGCTCATTCACCTTCTTACATCTATCCAGCCCTCCTGGACTTGGCGCTGCGTGGTGCAAGACATGCTTGGCCATCGATCCAGTGCAACACGGTTTGTTTTGTACGTATTGGTTCGACACACGTAAGTATATAAGTGGTGACTATATTTAACTAGGTAGGTAGCATTTCGACATAAAATTAATTTTTAATTTACGTATATTTTGTTCTTCTGTTAATTAAGTGACTTTAAAATTATTTCGGATAATCCTTGAAGCACCAACACTAACGATTGAATAATCCCCTTTTGAACTCCGTAGCTATTTGACACCGTGCACTCCGCCTGCCTTTTCTGGTTTTAAACAGCAACTACATTTGCCTACCTACCACCTACCTCGTATGTCTGGGAGAAGCGTAGGCAATAATCATCCAGCACAGGATATGACAGCTCGTCTCGACACGCGAACTAGGCATATAAATACCAATTGCATTAATTTAGTTCGCGATGTGTCCACATGATTATTTAACATTAATGACATAGATCGAAGTTGCTAAGAAATCCGCGATTATGTACGTGACTCCGCGTATTCCGTCATTATTACATATGTTGACTTTGAAATCGGCAATACCTGCAGATGTCGAATGATGTAGCTGTAATGTTAGAATACAAAAAATTATCAATAACATCAGTGTACATGCCAAGCAAATTGAAATGCCGAAACACTAGTATTATTACCAAAAGCAAGTGACAAACTAACAATTCTCCGGCCCCAAAAGACGTCCTGATGAATGCGATTAACTCATCCGATAAGTGATTTCAAAAACGTTCTGTAGGCGTATTGATATTCCGCCAAACCACTGTATTGGAAGCGGAATCAAAAGTTATCAGTCAAATTGTACGGCAGTTTTCGAATTTGGCTATCCGAATATGAATACCCCCCAATGAAGTTATACTACGCAATTCAAATGATGTCCAAATTAGGAAGCCACATGTCATATATCTTGTCAAAACCTTGCCCACAAATAAAAAAGTGATGACTGATGAGTTTCGAACAAAATAATTAAAAAAGCCCGTAACATAGCCACGAAACTTAATGGTACATAACTGATGCTTTATTTATAGAGTAAAACGTGCCTGGAGATTTGCAATCCCTTGGAATTATTACGAAGACTAATCCTACCATCAATATTACCATTATTGAGTTGAAATATTAATTGGTCCACGTCTATTGCCCGCTAATTCCATAATAATTAATACTACTTTAGTAGTCAAACTAATACACACATCAAAAGTGTCTAGGGATCAACATATATTTTTGCAATAACTTTTCTCCTGATTGATATTAATTAAAATTTTCTTTAAGGATTCATCAAATAAAGTATTTTCGTTTGTCTACAGTAACGATAAACCAAGTCACCTTTGCATTAATAAAGAAATTTGCCATTTTCATAATAAAGGGATTTTTGACATTTGAACCACTAACATTAAAGTTCGAAAAAAAGACTGAAATAACAGTTTTCTTTAAAATTTTATTGGGTAACTTAAACAATTAATAATCCGTGTTTCTACCGAACACTAACAACACAAGAACATCGGTTTGGCATACTCAAAATGAGTTCATCCAAATCACGCTGTGGAATGGCCGCCCATGTTCGTTGCAACAACAAAAAAAGGTCTTCTTGCGACTGGATACCCTCCATATTCGGCAGAGCTCTTCTCTGTAGCATATCCCATGCATGCTCAATCGGGTTCAAGTCTGGCGACTGAGCAGGCTAGGGCATGACATTGATGTTAGCTGCGGCGAGAGTCTGTCTTACAACTCTTGCGGTGTGCGGTCGTGCATTATCATGCATTAACTGAAATAAGGGACCGATTTGCACTTGTAGAGGAACGATGACGTCTGATACAATCGTCTCAGCATAAATTTGAGCGTTGAGGTTGCCTCTGATCCAAATCAACTCAGTTCTTCCGCCGATCCAAATACCCGCCCATACCATGATGGTTCCACCACTATAAGGATGGACTTCCTGGCAGGATTTTAATCGCTGTTGGCGTCCAGGGGTTCTCCAGTGTCGTATACGTTTATATATTTTATATATTTTTTTATTACAAAGCCACATCTCAATCTCAAGAAATCCGCATAAAAATGCTTGATCCCTAGACACTTTTGATGTGTGTAGTTAATTTTAATAGTAAAAAAAAATTGTATGTCACTGGTTTCTGAAGAAAAAAAATAGAAAATTTAACCTCATTTTGTCTGATGACGGCGTGTTCTATATAACAAATGGGATCCATCTGATGGATTTATTTTCCAGATTTTTAGGCAATCTAAGAAATTTGCCAGCATCTAAGTGCGATCTCCAATATACGATACAACTGGTCTGATTAGATTTATGTAATTTTGGTAAACCATAAATCATACAAGGGTGAGGATTCATGGGAATAGTTTTGAAAATGGGTGGAAAGATATAATTTGCACCAAAAATATGCATGTGGGCCGTAGGCCTGTAGGCCGATTCCACTAAAAAACTGCAACTGCACTGCAGCACGGCGTGTGTCAAAATGCGTACATTTTCGTTAAGCGATCTTGCAGGATGACGTTTAACGGAACGTCAAAATGTACGCATTTTGACACACGCCGTGCTGCAGTGCAGTTGCAGTTTTTTAGTAGAATCGACCTACAGGACCTTCACCGTACGTTACAGTATAAGCAAGCTCACCATTCGCAATGGATTTTTGCATCTACATATCAACAGACGACAAAGCTAAATTGAGATCACATAACTTAATTTCGACCTTTTCATTTATATCGGATACAATAATTATTACTAAGATAGTTAACTACCAACTAGTTAATTAGGTACTGTACAGATTGATAAGTCTAGCATTTCAATTATCTTATTTTTAAACGACGGGACAAACGTGGGAAATTAAAAATTAATTTAGATGTGCATGTATAAAGAAAACCACTCGCTTAGCTGAAAAAAATTATATTTTATGAGAAATTATAATTTACAATATTTCATACAGGCATCCATCTTCAGTCGGAACTTAAGCTAAAATCCACAATCTCATTCAAAAATTAAAAGCAACGTTAGACTATAATATAGTTTAGCAATATTTGTGTAGTCATCGCCCAACCGTAAAAACAAATAGGTAGAGGTCACGAATTCAGTCCATTCGCAGGAATATACGATCCACGGCGCGGCGTACGTACGCCACAGCAGCGGGCGGCTAAAAGCGGCTACTCACGACCTTGCTTCCAGGGTCGAAAACCCCATCGGACGTTAACAGGGTTAACATATCATCTCCCGACGCCTTAAAGCGGAGGTCGATCGAAAATTTGTCGTTCTCGAATTATCGAAAAGAATATTCTTTTATCCCCACGTTTGGAACTACGCATTAGCACCAACGACTCAAAATTTTGGTCTGTATCGACGGGTGCAAAGTAAAAAGAGCTATGTGTAAAATAGTTTTTTTTTTATTGGGGACGCGGCATGTGACAGCCAGGGCCTACTTGATGGGCTGCAGGACTCTGGTGTCCAGGAATAGAAGCCACGAAATACCATGCACTTCATGTCGTCTCGTGGCGTCTACTATGCCGGCCTTGAAGGTGCCTCTTTATATTCCTCTTGAAGAACCCAATGTCGAACACGTGTGGAGCCGGAAACACATCGCCGGGAAGATAATGTAATAAACAGAAAATCATTAATTTTGTTATTGATTTTTATACTTTGCACCCGACGACTTGTATTAATGTGACATCTGCACTGTTTCCGGGGATTTTTTTTTTCTGATAATCTTTATACATATTTTCACTATCACCAAGAAGATATATATACCCACACGCTAATTAGAGAGCAGCGAGGCTGTAGTGCTCGATATCCACATAAATGGAACGAGTATAAATAAATTGCATAAAAGTAACCGGCGTATTGTATTCATATAAATGGCGTATGTAGTGTGTTATGTTTCAGAAAGTTTATGTACGTTGGCGAAATCGAATCAATTCAGATGGAATGTTATACACTTTTGCTGTCATGAAACTAGTCTTAATTTTTATTCAATAGCTGTTGAAAAACAAACATACTTATTATGATGTTTGGATAAATCGTGTTAACATCCGAAGGTTAAAGACACATCGCTATAAGATAAGGAAGCAAGACGACCTTTTGTAACTTATAAACGCTCACGCTAAACGGCCTAGCCGTGAGTACCCGCTTTTAAAAAGCCAGGCCAGCCTGGCCCACCATACCCCTACAAACTAATCTCCAATTAGAATATACATTGTGCTTTGTTTTTTTTTCTTTTACGTTACAATAAATAACCGCACACTGGGCCAACGTTAGTATAAAAACTTCTCTCAAGAATACTGACACACACAGCTTTAGTCATATTCATTTAGCATCACTACACACGTCGTAGAGAGACGACGTTACAAAGTCAACTTTTATTTCCTTGACATAAAAGCACACACAGGCCTGCGTGATGTACCGCGCCGCGCCTTCGCGTAAATACCGTATCACACAAGGAGTACCCATAATAGGTGATTTCAGAGATTTAACATTATGCTCTCCTCGCTCCGTTTGTGGAAACTTTATGCATATGGTGATGCCGCGCCGGGACAATTGATTCACAATATTGCTGTACAGTTGCACGAAAGAAATATAGTTCCTATGTACATGGCATACACAGAGATTGCACTTCAGTAGGTAACATCAATATGTGGTTCTACCTTACGGAGCCACCCTAGAACTAGGATGCAATCAGTAGGAAGCTATAGGCGCTTTTCTTGTATTGACAAATTAAATTGCAATGTAAGACAAGTGCTATAGAAACCATCCTCTTTTCTATATGAAATTTCTGATAGATAATAACAATGCTAACATTACCTGATCGAACATAAACAGCAAAAGCGTTGAATTAAAAACATATATTGCACATAGTTAATTTTCAGTTACAAAACGACTTATAATAAAGTAAAAACAGAAGTCTATTGAAATTTTTGATTGTTTTTACCAATTGGTGTGTTTTAATAATAAAGGACTAAAATCGTAATAAAAATGAGCTACGCTTATGCAGGTGTCATTATTGCGGCCCTAGGTGCCCCGATAGACAGTAACACACGACATCGAAGTATCTTCCAATATTGTGCGCTAAGTTTCAAATTCACATTGTTTTGAGCATTTCAGACAGCTGTATATTAATTAAAGCATACAGTTTTGCTATTGACAGTCGGACATTCCTGTACGATATACTTGTGTTCGATATACTTAGGACGAATAGAATAAAGACACAACAACAAATAAGTTAATGTTAAGTTATATATCGTCGAAATCGAAACTTTGTTTCTTAATATACATAAATAACTAAATAGTAACACAAAGCAACACACTAACTTAAGCATAGCATAATAAAAAAATAATAAAAATATGGAAAACAATAATAAACCTGTATATTTTGTGCTTTAGTTAATAGAAATTGCCAATAGCAAAACTTGGCACTATACTGTCGGCTCAAATCTTTCACACCCCCTGTACAATTATTTACACTCTCAAGCGTCGTGCAAAAATCATCATTTTTTACAATCCTCATTCACATTATTGTATTGGGTTTCTAGTAAAAAAAGTTTATATCAAATGCATCAAAAATGTCCTTAAACAACTAACGTAGTATTCCCTATTCGACGTACGGCTAGCTGAATGGATTCCTCATATACGGATAAGATTAGGAAGAAACCAAATACACAAGACCACTGCGTACGAAGCTTACAGTTAACGTAAAACGTTTGCGTGAAGTCAAGTGTACAAAAACACCATTTTTAAATATAAACAGCTTAAATAATAACATATATTCAAGTAACAAAAAATCCAATGTACAAAAGTAATGTAATCTTTAAATACAATAATAAATATATAAATCTCCCAAGCTAACAGAACAAACGGTAATGATATATTATATTATGTATATTGATTTTAATCAACCCGTGGAAAGGCGGAGCAACACCGAGCCGAAGTAGGTTCGCTCGATCGCCGCGGTCGCAGCCCGCCCGGCAACCGACCGACTCGCCTCGGCCACGCGCCTCGTCTTCCGACTCGCGGAGCTCTGGGCCGATCGACTTCCACGAGATGTTTCAAAATTTAAAATAAATATGTAATAGAAAAACGGAAGCATCCCGATCGATACATCAGTAGGAAGTCCTGTCTCGACCCACGAGGATGACATAAAACACGCGTAAGTTCATTGGACTAGTTTGTTCAAATCCGTCTGGACATAATAAAATGTATACTAATGTAGAAAGATATTATGGCAACAAACTTTACAAAAATCCTAAAACAATGACTAAAAGCAGCTCATGGTAAGGCCAAGACTCACCATAACTTTTAAAATGCACAATTTAATATTCACCGATACAGACACATACATAAATTGTGAATAACTTCATCATAAAAAAACATGTCAAAAAACCTGACGCGTCGTGATCTGATCCGTTCGGATCGAGAACGAACGTTGTCGACGGGGGCCATCCACGGCCCGACCTGATGCTATTATCGGGTTAAATGACTTACAATCTATCCTTACTTTCTCATTAAACATTTTAGGTGAATAAGTTCGTCCATCTGATCTCAGTTCGTGAATTTACACATTCTGTCGTGAAGTGATGATGTTTAAATTATGTGTTATACACAATCACAGATTTGTGTCAGTGACCACGTTAGTACGCTTAAACGAGGTTGTACTCCTTCAGGTTGGATTGTAGGATTGTGTCTTTCACTGCAGCGAACACGAACCGGATGTTTTCAGTGTCTGTGAACAAAATAATATATTACATTAACTGCAAGCAAATACACAATATCATTATACAATCAAAACTGATACACCCAGTCTATGACTGCTTAGAGCCCGCGTAGACAGAAAACTGTTCGGCGTTCAACGTCTGTTCGCCCGTTCGGAGTTCTATGGCGATCTTACGCATGCAGGAAGATCATCAAATCTATGTGCTACATATATTTTCACAAAATATCTCTTCTTTTTTCTTGTTTATTTTTAACGAACCCTTACTTTTTGAAGTCTAAATCAGTCTAATAAAAAATACTGGCTGCATCCGATTATTAACAGTGAGACAAACAGAAAAGTAGAATAGAGCGTTCTTTACCCCGAACCACTTGAAGATGTAGAACTTTTTTATATTTACTTTTGAATGTCAATAAATATATTACGTGAACCTCGGAAACGATGTGAATCAATGTTTGTATTTAAATAAGGTTTTGGTTCTTATATAGATTTTTTTTTTTAGGACAAATTACACAGCGAGCGCCATCTAGCCCCAAAGTAAGCGAAGCTTGTGTTATGGGTACTAGACAACTGATAAACATACGTAAATACATTTTTTTTTTGTAAATACATACTTATTATACATAGAAAATACCTTATACATGTCGTTCCTGAAAAAACGTCTTCACAAAACATAAAAAACACCGAGCGAAGGCTCCGGTCGCCTTACCGCGCCAATTACATAAAGAGTGACATAGAACAACAAGATACACTAATAGGAGGGTAGGTATCTATACATACAAACAAGCTGGAAGTATTTCTACGGCGACTGCCCATGGCCTATTTCCTTAACGACTTTAAGGCTACGGTTTTTAATTGGGGACGAATTTAATCTTTTTCAACAAGAAAATATAGAAATTCTGTTTCTATGCGGTGAACTATGGATTGTGGTATATCATAATTGGAAGGTATTTTTATAGCTTTCAAATGATATCGAAAAGAAATAAAACTAATTTAATATCATACTTAAAATTAGAGAATTATTGCAAAAGGTGAAAGTAGTGGACGTATAAATAATTAGGAAGTAATATGAAAAGATAAAAAAAATGTTAGTTCCACCTCAATATTTTGTGCGTTTGTGTAGGAGGGGCCACATGGCCCTAATGACTGCCTGTAAACGGGTTTTCATTGACCGAAAAAGTTTCCTGATGGAATCGTGTGGGATTTCCTGCCACTCTCCCGACTAAAGCAGTTTTCAGGTCATCTTCCTCGTACCCGCCTTTTCAGCTCATCCCACATATATTCAATCGGATTCAAGTCAGGACTGAGAGCTGGCCAGTCTAGTGTGGGAATCCCGACTTGGTAAGTACTTCATGCCGGGCTTGTCGCTCGGCTGGAGACAATTTGGCCCTTGTAGCTGACCTTTTTGGAGTCAAGTTCACTTCTTTGAGTTTACGCCTCACTGTCCACTCGCTAGCAGCCCTCAAACTTCTCTAAACTGCTGCTGGACCTCAACGCCCGTCAGGTGCCGGTTTTGGAGAGAAGGTGATGACAATAAATCGCTCATCTCTGACGAAAGTGTATCGCTGTCGTCCAGAACCTGGTCTCCCTAAAATTCTTGTATACCTTCAAGACACAAGACTGGCTTAGATGAAACTGTCGAGCGATAGTACGCTGAGACAACCCATGCTGAATTAGGATGACGACTTGAGCGGCTTCTATAGATTTGGTTTCCATTTTCTTTTAGCTTTAGTGTTAGAGACAGAGACGTGAAACATTTGACTGTTGACCAATTTTCATAAACGGATTCTTTTTATAGGGACTAGTATATTTCAGGACTCCGAAACAATATGGTATTTTGTTCTATAAATGGGTGTGTTTTGTTTTACGTTAATTATGACATAAGGTGGATAACCTTTAGTTATAATATAAGAGGTTGAAAGCTAACAAAATTACCTTTTAAATGATATACCACAATACATCGTTCACCGCATAGAATTTGTAAAAAAATTGTTTCGAGCAACGCGCGATAAAGTGATTCTGGTTTATTGCTCGCCGGTGTATATTCGTACAAGTTACGGGCGAAATCGGATGTTGCTATTTAAAGGCAAACTTCAATCACATTGTATGGAAATAATTATTTATTATAAAATATATTAATTATTAATTAAATGATAATGCAAAAATCACATAAAACGTTGGTTTCTTAAATAAATACCTACAATGTAATGACTATTGCGTGTAATACGATGAAATATAAGACTTTCTTATTAACCTACTGTAGAACACGTGTAACATGTGTAACAGAATGAGATATGCTTTAAAAATATTTATTTTTTCAAAATTTAAGTTATCAATCCCATTCAAATTATAAAATTCTTCTTTCTAGCGATATCCCATTTCCTAATCAATTAGAATTAGCGGGGTGCCGCTACCTAAGCTCAAGGATTTGGCGAAAATAATAATTTTGACATAGAACGACAGCCGTACGACCTCTTGATCCCAGAGGAAAAATATGACTTTTCATTGGTTATTAGTTCACACGTCTTTTGAAATAAATTGGAAGTTATGGTTTGTCACGTACGTTAGTGGTAGGTACATGGCCACGCCAGAGAGCAGTTCGAACCAGGAGCCGTCAGTTAGTAAGATGATTCTTTATCCAGTTTACGATCGCTGTTCATGAGTTATCGATGAACGATAAATGTGAAAGAGTAGAAATAAATTGGAAGCACTAATCTAGAACCAGGTGATTAATTCAATTTAATGTTTTATTGTCAACACTAAATGTAGTATTAAGCTAATGGTCTAGGTATTTTTAGGTTGTGAGCTGCTAAAGTGACAGTCCACGATTTTAATTCATTTCAATTGACATTTCACTGGTTTAGTATAATTATTTTGTATATACGTTTTGAGGTAGAGCTAAGTGAACGTCAAATCATAGCATTTTACTCTCTGTACCGTTGTTATGTCATACGTATTCCAAATGATTTACGATATTACTCAACGACCACTGCTTTGTTATTACGAGGGTCATTTGAAAAGTTCTTAGCCTAACATACTTAATGAAACCACACGATTTTAAGTTTATTTTTACCCGGTAAGGCTTCGTCTAGCTCCTCAAAATAAGCGTCCACGGCGGCTATGACCTCATCACTTGTAAAAAATGTTTACCACCTAAAAAATTTTTCAGCTTTGGGAACAGATAAAAGTCGGACGGTGCTAAATCTGGTGAATATGGGGGATGAGGTAACAATTCGAAGCCACATTGATGGATTTCTGCCATGGATTGCACAGAGGTGTGCACGCGCGCATTGTCCTGATGAAACAAGACTTTTCTTCTCAATAAACCTGGACGTTTTTCTTTGATTTCTTCTCTCAAACGACGCAACAGGTTGCAATAGTAATCGGAGTTTATTGTTTCACCCTTTTTTAAATAATCCACGAGAATTATACCCTTTGCATCCCAAAAACATTTGCCATGACTTTGCCCGCCGATAAAACCACCTTTGCCTTCTTTGGGGTGGGCGATCCTGCTCTTTTCCATTGTTTCGACTGTTCTCTTGTCTCGGGTGTATTGTGGTGAATCCAGATTTCATCCATGGTTATAAATCTTTCAACAAATTCTATTGGGTCAGCTTCATATAACTCTAAACAGTCGCGAGAAGTTGTGAGTCGGTTGCGTTTTTGTTCCACTGAAAGCAGTCGCGATACCCACCGCGCAGATACATTAGAGAATCCAAGTTCAGTCGTAATTATATGATGTGTTCGCTCAGATGAGATGCCTACAGTCTTAGCTATCTCCTCGACAGTCAATCTTCGATCAGATAAAATTAAATAACAGATTTTTTCTTTGTTTTGATCAGTGGAAGAAGTCGAAGTCCGGCCACTACGGGGCTCATCTTGAATGGTCTCACGACCACGTTTAAACTCTGCCACCCAGTTTTTAACAGTCGCATACGAAGGAGCGGACTCACCCAAAGTAGCAGACATGTCTTCATGTATAGCTTTTAAAGATTTAAACCTTTCATATTCAGGTATTTTGTCACTGCACGATGTTCAATTTTATCCATTTTCAAAAACAGCTCTGACTTGTCTTACGGTATCACGTGTAAACGAACAATGAGTTACTGTGAATAAACTAAACTGTGCATACTTGTTGCTAAATAATGTAACTACAAAATGAGGGTAGTTATAAAAAACCAATGACTTTAACCATGTTAGGCTAAGAACTTTTCAAATGACCCTCGTATTATAGACATATGACCTTGCTACTTACTTCTACATTCCTTGACATCATACCGGGTCACAGAGAATCTTGCGTACACTGACGCTTGCATATTTATTGGATTAGGATGCTATGGATCGCTGTGTATCGTAGAATAGCGACGACTCGCTGTTATGCACTATAAGTGTGTATTATAGTGAGGCTGACGAGCCTTTGACGACAAAATTACACTGTTAGCGTTTAGTAAACTTCTATTTAACCATTAAAATCCTACTTAAACTCAGCTCCAGTTTTGGAAATATCTTAATTGCACATTAAAAATATGTTTTTACATAAACTAAACGCGTAATAGGTAACTCTGTTTTCAGAATATAAATAAGCAAAATTTTCAAGGAGGATCTGCTAATATGTAAAATATTTCATGACGCCTCTTATCGTTTTACATTCTGGCTCAAATTAGTATGAAACTTTCATGTAATTCCTAGACATATAGTATTGCCAAACTAAGCGGCATTCCTCTTGACGATCTCACCCATTGTTGGTTATACCTATTATAAACGTTACAGAAAGCTTTCTTTGTCACTTTCCACCACAGACGGATTTTCCGCCTTCCACTTCAACCCACTACCGATCGCCCATTTTGAGCTCGTTGGTTGAAAATTAACGCGGCAACGCTAGATGGCGGAAATTTAACGCTAGATGTACCTTAAGTTTAATTTCAATCAAGGACAGAACTATTAAATAAATACTTTTAAGTAACTTATCGTGCTGAAGCACACGATTGTAGTCGTAAATATTTCACATCCCTCTCATGTTAACAAACATGAATTTCAAATTCTTATACAAAAAATAAGCGGTTATTGAATGCGTCATAAGTCTAAAAATGTGATTAATACACGAAGAACGAAATCGCAAAAACTTCTTACGACCCAACCTGTCATCGCGTTATTTCGTTAATTATCGTTTTTTATTAAATAAGAACAATAACCGTAATTAATAAATTTATATTTGTTAACATGGCTCCGTGTTATAATAATGAATACGCTGTCATAATCTTTTGTTATGGCTTTACTGATGGTAACCGGTGATGCGCTACGTACGGTGGGAAGGTCAACGGCGTTTTCTCGATCGCCGACTTCCCCACATTACTGTCTTCGGGAATACCTATCGGCAACTGTCTAAAGTCGGCCGTGTTGGGAGGAGAAAAATCGACGCTAGTAATCTTCGGCGGTAGACGTCTAAAAACGCGGACGATCTGAACACATCGACGAACGATGTAGCCCATCGGATTGATATATTGAAATGGAAAATAGGATGGGTTGTGCACCTATCGGGCAGACAGTTGTCCATCATTGTCTAAACGCTATGAAGAGGAAGAGCCTGTTAGACGACTGGAAATTTGTCGGTATATGTTGAATGCTGGCTCAGACGAGGAACATTTATTTAAGAAATTTTAATGCTCAGATGAATCAAAATTAGACCAGGATTGCAAAATCTAAAATTCACAGATTTTTTACGAAACTACTTGAAAGATTTGTTGGTAGAAATTGCCAACGAAACAAAAAAAAAATAATGTTTCAATACCATGAAGCTCATCAATTAGTATTTTTTTGAAATTTAGAATTATCAATATCTGGTTAAATTAAGATATATAAATCCATATATCTAGAAATATACTGAATTTCGGTCATACATACATATAGGGGTTAAATTTGTTGGAATTGTTATTTAGCTGCGGTTTTCTGCGAGGTGGATGTACTTCTATAGAACGGTTTAAATGTTTGACGCGCCGCACTTCTTTTAAAAATTATATTGAAAGTTAAATTGTTTTTTACGAAATTTCATATTTCCTGACATACAGACTTTCTTTTCATTTCACAAGGTCCCTACTTTAAAAATTCATTTTAAGGGTGAAAATATAACATTATTTTTATATTTGTTTATCAAACTAAAAAGATTTACATAACCACACCTTAGTAAGCACTTTATTGTAAATAAAAAACAAAACATGCCACTTATGCTGTAAGGAATTAGAGAAATAAAACATACAGTTAATATTAAAAATATACATTTAATTTATATAAACAAAGGCAAATACCTACGAAAAGTTACAAAATCATGCAAGATTAAACTCTTTCAGTGCAGATTGCATAATAGTATCTTTTACAGCACAGAACACAAGTTTAATGTTTTCCGTATCTTTAAAAATATCCAAAGCAGCATGCGAAAATAAAACATAAATAAAAACACTTACATGCAAAAGCAAACATTTTAATTACAACATATAATTAAACAAGTAAAAAACCTTTTTCAGATTTTAATGCCTGCTAACATTAATGAGAAAAGTAAATTGACTAGCAAGCAGGTTATTATAAAAGATTATGGGCATTCCTTTATAATAAATTACGTACCAATCAATTTACTTTTCCCATAGAGAATGAAACAAGTAAGTGATTTGTCTGTCTGTCGTTATTATCTTTTAGTAGGAAGATATCAACTTCGTGATAAGAAGTTTTCAAGCGATGAAAAACCGAAGGACGCAGTTTTAGTTTATTTTTCGGACAAAAAGAAATCATTTTTTATGAAGGTATAGGTACATAAGCTAATTGAAAGATCTGAAAAATGTATTAGGGTAGCAGGTAAATATATTGAAAAGGAAAAATAAATTTGTATTTTTATTTTTACTCATTACCACTTACCTGCCCCATTCCGCGAACTTAAAACGCCCCCTCATACATGATCATGCACACAAATGCTTGTCCTGTGTTCCAATCGAGCCTAAGTGTTAAAGTAGCACTATTGAACATTCCGCCACCGGGGTCGCCATTTAAAAATCACATTATTTCCGTAAAACCAAGAGCATAATGAGCTGTTTTCGGTGCTTCACCCAGCTCCTGCTCTTATTTTAGACTTTACAGCATTTTTATTTCAAAGGTACATAAAAACCGTAACA
The DNA here is from genome assembly GCA_947507595.1 of Pyralis farinalis. Taxonomy (NCBI): domain Eukaryota; kingdom Metazoa; phylum Arthropoda; class Insecta; order Lepidoptera; family Pyralidae; genus Pyralis; species Pyralis farinalis. The sequence continues at coordinate 16,980,258 of OX382266.1, read as the reverse complement.
ACTACAATTTACTTACTACGACTTATTTTACAATGACAACTTTTTTTCAAACTTTAAAACATAAAAGTGCAACGCTCGTGAGTTCGACCCCACACATGACAAACATTTGTGCGCATGAACATGTCTATTTGTATTGGTTTAGACGTTTTAAGAGAGGTAGGGCGCATCAAACAGTCTGAGAAAATACCTCCACCTCACGGAAAAGCGCAGCCAAATAACAGCTCCCTAGAGGGTTGTTGGTTATGCGTGTGAGTGAGGTCACCAATAAGCTGTTAAGGAGTTGCTGCGTAAACAGCAGGGGAGGCATCGCGCGAGTGATACTTAGTATATTACAAGCGTTACAATGCTACGGTAACTGCTTTACATTAGGTTGGCCGTATGCTTGCATTCTTTCTGACGTAGTATAAAAAAACTAAAGTCTATCATACACTTGGTACAAGACTGCCCTACTTCCATACCAAATTTTATGTGATTTTGGGTAGGTACTAACTTTCGAACAAGTATGATTTCTGTTATTAAAGCAAAACAAATCTTAAAAAGTACACAAAGTACGCAACTTGTAAAATCAGATTTTTTGGAGCTAATGGTTACGAGCTGTGACGACGTTCTCCACCTAAAAAAATGGACAACTATAAACATACTAACCTGTATAGGGACAACATTTAGACTACCTTTTACTTTTAATTTAAGGTATCTGCGAAAAACTTGAAAATAAAACTCCACATGTTCCGTACATGTGGAGTTTTATTTTCAAGTTTTTATTTCAAGCCGCGGACAGTACAATACAAACGTCGTGTAATAATACAAGCACATTTAACTACAGCAAAATAGCCTTCAACAACACGCATTCGCACATAATACGTAGCCTCACATAAATACAAAGCTAAGAAAACACAACGCTAACACTTACCAATGATTCCATGCAATGACTAACGTACTCAAAAAATGGTAAATATATTAAATTCTGCATGCCATATTAGTGACGAATTCGTTGAAATTTGATAAAAATCATATTTTTTTTACGTATAACTCATCTAATAAGAAACGGAGATGAAGAACAGGGAATATGCATGAAATTTATTTTTCGTTTAAATCGCACAGCCCGATTTTAATTCCCCTTCTATAGTGAAGGTACACGTTTACTATTTCCGAAAAACACATTATTTCAGCAATAAATAAAGTTTTAACGCAAATGTTTGCATTTATTTCTATCTATTTTGAAATAAGCGCGAAAAGTGTTTGTAATGGCGTCTGCTTGTGACATCACGCCTAAGTAAATATTGCATTTTGTCTATGCTCACAGAGTAATTTCTATGCGTAAGGAAGAAAGTGAACAAAATATTATACATTCTCATTAGTTAAAAATGAATTCCAAAGTTTACAAATGATTTGCGGACACTCTATGCAAAAATACATCAATATCTACACCTAACAAACTGTTTCTTTATGTTCGAAGTAAGAAAATAGTGAGAGATAAGTGGCTAACGTTCGCACGGCAAAACCAATTAGATGTAGTTACTAATTCGCCAATTTATTTTTGTGAAGACCACTTTGACGTAAGTAATTACTATAGATTAATAGGTGTGTAATTCAATAAAAAACTTCAAATAACTGTCTGTTAGATGTTAATTTAAGGATGTAGAGGTGTTTCGTAGTATTTGATAGGACCTTAAAAGATGTTTATACTAAAAAATAGTATGGTTTTCTATACGCGAGTAAGCCAAACCTCTAAATAACCTACGATATAAATGTTAAAAAGGGCTTGTGTGAGTAAAATTATACTTAGCACTAACGGATAATAATAGTGTACTTACAAGGAAGTTTTCTCATTTTGAAATTCAGATGAACAAAACTCTTTATACTTCATGCGAGAAACTCTCCCAACATCAATAAATTAATTCTGGGCAAATTAGTGCTATTTGCCTTAATAAAATATTGTTCCATCGTTAATGATTCTTGGATTATTGACTTTTATCACAAAACATCGAATAAACAACAAAATCAAGTGATTAATTGATGCAAAAGTTAATCGAATCGCATATATACAACAAAAGTTCCAGCAACACGACGATGTTTCCTTAGGCGTGACGTCATTCGCTCTGATTGATGTTTCAGTTAACTTAAACTTTAAATTTAAAGTTTATTGAAAATCGTATGCCTATTATCATATAAAAAGTTAAACTAGTTTTGTAGTTTTTTTAGTTTAGTCGATGTGTTAAAAATCGTAAAAAATCAAACAGTTTCTATAATATAAAAATACTTCATAATTCGAATCGTTGTTATATTTTCAACATGTACTATGACAGCATCAATGTGAATGCTTGAATTGTAGAAAGAGACAGTTAATATTTAGATGAAATCCGTACATTTCTTTATAGTCACACGGCTTGTGACGTCATCTGCCGCGGCCTTTTAGTGTGAAGCGTTATCTCGCAAGATAATTATCGTAGAAAAATTTTACTTTGACATATCTTCCTGTCTATATCTCTTATTAAAATTTGTCCTAAAATTTTTTCCTGCATATTCCCTATTGTAGGAACACTAAGGTGGCAACTCCCAAACTGACGGGTTCTTTAAATCCAGTATGAAATGTAGAGGACATGACAGTGTGTCCTGTCCTGCTAAGCTCGAAGCGAGTTCCACGTCTGTATAGTTCGTGATAGGAAATCTTACACTTTTTAGTACGTAACTTTAGTGTTTGTATTCTACTAGGGTGCGATCCCAAACTCGCATGACTAATTCTGTTGTAGTTTAGGCTGTTATATGATTTTTGATTATCCTTCAATAGCACCGAGTGAATAATTAAAAGCAGAAAAAATACGTACTACAAAAATCTTAAAGATCTTTTTTAGGGTCGGCAACGCAAGAGTGACAAAAAAAAACAAACAAATGTAGGCAGCGGTAACTGCTTACCATCAGGTAGTCCGTATACTTGTTTGCCACTTTAGTGGTATAAAAAAATGTATGTAGACGTTTGTACATTTCTCTATATTTCTTTAGTCAATTGGAAAGGATCGTAGCACGTACATAATTATTAAAAATGTCACTGCCTTATATCGACCATAGTTCGTGGCGGTTTAAATAAAACGGACTTGTGCGCATCAACCGTACCTAGAAAGCGTCAGCACTTTCGGCGCACATAAACGAATGATGCTTGAACGTTCTCTAATAATGTCAATAAAATAAAAGATGCTACACATATATGCTATAATAATTTTCCTAGGGATATGTTACACGGGTAATTAACAGGATCGATAGCGACCTCAATGTGCTGTCGTTTTGCCTTGATTCTAATATTTTGTTAAACTTATAACTATAAATCGATGGGAGAACGAGAGGATCAAATTTTTTATATTTTTTATTGTAATTCATAAACTTGCCAACGTACACAAAAATATTTGCTAAAATCAATCATCATCAAATCATTGAGCTATTTCAAGTGATACCCCATAAATACCTCATCTAATTGTATTTTTACCCTTTAATTTGTTGCCTGGTGTTGTCCTAAGAGGTTTCATTTACATTTACATTCACCTGCCACTCCTACATGTTTGCTTCCAAATCCCATTTTCGACGCAAGTGCAATGTCAAAGCGAGGTAAGTATCTCTGTGTGTCTGTTTTTGTGTGTATACAGGAAATGGGTAAATAAACGTTTGGTCTGGTCACTCAAACTACTGAAGTAATTGACGTATTTCTTTTAATAATGGGTGTAACTAGATGTAATTTAGTTCTGTTTAGATTTACACAACAAATTGCCACAAAAAGTAAGTCACATCAAATTAGGTCTTGTAACTCTTACATCGTGTGCTTCCGCCACCAGTTAAACATACGTGTGTTTGTTTAACTAGTACAAAGTAAGTTAAATCAAATTGCCTAGAAATAAATTTTACTTTCGCAAAATAATGCCTGGATCCATTAACTATGTGTCAGCTTAATCGAGTCACTATATCGAAATAGGAAAACTTCGCTCCTTTCGAATACATACAATGCCACTTCACTTAGTTTTGATTTAATTTGAACATATTCAAATTCAGACACAGGTCTACTGTTTAATTAAAACAGTGCTTTAGGTAACTGAGCGATGCCGAAGGTGTACGCGAGGTGGCTGCGCGGTACGAGTGGGCTATAGTTATATTACAGTCTCCATCTTGAATCACTCAGCTATCGAAGAGTAGCTTCGCTATTTAGTTATAATTTGCACCAGAATTTCCAACCACTAAAACTATCGATATTATGAGCAAGACATTAATATATCGATGCTATTGTGCAATATCAATAGTTAATATTCTATAGTATTAATACTAGTATTAATACACTAGTATTAGACAAAACTATATAATGTGAGCGGAGCAAATAGAGCGTACAATCATTTTGAAGGGCCAAACCGCATCTGATTGAACGGCAACATTAGCTTAGAATCGTGTAACAGTGAGTATCTGTATGAATACGCTTTCGAACGGTTCTCTCAAGTACTCCAGTGAGTACTTATAGTGCTCTATTGTACCCGTATTAACAATATATCGACGAGTAACTGCTTTTTGTTGATTATTTCCCAACCCACAAACATAATAGTTGAGCGCCGTAAGACATAAAAATTGTAAAATCTCGGAATCCAGGGCCAGTCAATGAATCTTCATAAAAACTGTTCGACTGCATTTTTAAAAGCCTAAATAAAAAAAAAAATTGTGCGGTCTTGATTACAACAATTTATAACAATTTACTGAAAAATGAGACAGACAAAGGAACAAAAATGTTCATAGAAAAGATTTTAATTTTATACCTAATAAATTATATTTGCATAGCAAGTATAAATTAATTAATATTTCGTAAAATATAACACAAAAAATATTATTAACTATATACATTATTACATTATATCGTCATCGTCGATCTCATTGATGTGGATTGTAGATGAAGGATTAGTACAGTTGTTACCATTGCATACTAAGGCAAGCTACATACATATCATCACGTCTGTCTCCCATTGGGGTAGGTAGACTATGGAACAGTAGGTGCACCGATCCAAACATACCACTCTCGCCTCTTCCATACTCATCAACCTCTTCTGGCATGCTCTTCGGTTTTGGGTGCTTTTGATTAGGGCCTTTGTCAGCGCATCAGCTATTTGATCTAAATGTGTGCGTCTAGGGCGGCCCCTGGCGATATTTCTACTTATTCGTGGTCGATATGTCTTTCGTAACTCTTTTGTCATCCATTATTTTCCAAATGTCCGAACCATCTCAACATAACCTTTTAAGTTTTTGTCACTACATCATCTTTCTTTTCACATTGGTCTCTTATCGTGCTATTTCTTACTCTATCAATTATTCTAACTCCACAAATACTCCTTAGCGCTCTCATTTCACAAGCCACAGTCCAATATTATCCACTTTTCCTGCACCGCCAAGATGCTCCGCATTCTGTTTTGCATGTGCGAAAAATCATTTTCAGTATGGATTCTGGAGCTGATAGCTGCGTGATTGTTTGCAGTATCAGTATTCCACATTCATATTTCAAACCCCATTCATCTAGAGACATTCCCTTTCGAGACATGTTTGAATTGCAGATATACTATTTTGAATTGACTGAGAGAAGTGATAGCGCAGTGGATAAGGAACTGACCTATTGACCCACTGATCTCCGGTTCCTGGCGGGGGCATGCACCACTAAATTCGTATTTAACAGAGTTATTTTAGCAGTTGCTTTAAAAGAGTTAAGTTGTAATATATTTAGATCTTTTTTTTTTGGTCGGCAATGTATAAAGTGCTTGTATCACCAGCGTTGCATTCATTATGAAAAAGTTTTTCTAACTTTTAGCATCGATTTATTATAAAATATACGATTGAGTATTCACAATTATCTTTATAAGCGTGTAATATAAATAAAAATCAAATACTATCTATGCCACTATTTTCAAAGTTTGCAAAACACAATTATGTTCAGTAATTATCTTTTATCGCACTAACTGCACAATAGTAAGTATACATAAATTGCAAATAAACAAAAATTAGAAATATTTTGTTTTCGAAACGCACAAAAACAGCTACGTATTTAGCCTAGCTAATTGCAACTCCATAATTAATAATTAATTATTTTAATAATTAAAAAGTTGAGATGCGATAGCTCTATATATTTTTTAATATTTTTCTATATTCTGTGAAAAACAGATTTCAAGAGTTTATATAAAGATTAATTGACAGACCCTGGATTCCGAGGTATAAATCTTACGGCACTGCACAATAACATCGTCACTTACCTGTCGCACAAGTGAAGTGTGAGTAGATGATTTTCTCAGCGTCCGGATTGAGGTCAACAAACATCTTCAGTATGAACTCGCGCGCCGCGATGGCGTCGCGATGCGGACCTGAACAGTAACAAACAAACACACATCTAGCGCTACTACATAATGTACTTGGTGCTTCTTAGCTGAGATAATTTAGGGTCTAGCGTAAAATCAACATATCGCCCAATTAATAAAACAACATATTGATCTCAAATGGTGCCATACGACTTTGTATCATTTTTACGTGATCATTGAAATCTTATAAGATTATGCAATAAAAATAGTGAATAATTGACAAATTTAATCGCCTTACATTACTTGTGCCCTTACATATCGTTTGGCAAAGTTCGGGGTTGGTCCTATTCGATTGACAAATTTCGCTGAGCTACATTTCTGTGTGAGCATCGCGCGAGTGATATACTTAATATATCGCAAGCATTAATAGGCTACGGTAACCGCTTTACATCAGATGGCCCGTATGCTTGTATGCCTCCCGACGTAGTATAAACAAAACTGTTTTAAACCATACTTATCTCCAGAACTTGAACATTAACATATGGGGGTCATCATATAAGGAAACCATATATAAAACGCTTTAGTCCTACATGATCGGAACCCACACACTCTATTTAGTTCTGAGATTCCTCGACCAAAGTTCATTCTGTCTGTTAAACTGTAACTATAAAATAGATCTAAAAGAAATAAAAGGATAAAACGAAATACACTTTTGGGGTGCAGTGTCTCAACCAACATCTTTAGAGCCAAAGTCAATTTGACTTGCAAAAGAGATGTCGGGTACCCCATCTGGGCATGTACCTTACAGAAGACCAAAGAATAATATGTCCCTAAAGAGGAAAAATGAGGTTATGAGTGTAATGATCACAATTCTTTATTGGCCGCTGGGCCCACGCGATCATTTAGACAAGTCTTACATTTCCAAATAATACATTGTTTTAGTAAATAGGCGTACTTAGCATAATAGGGATTACACTTCTACATGAACGATTCTTTCGGCTATAGATTTGCCATGTCACAATAATTCCTATAATTCACTTCGATAATATGGCTTTAATGTATGTTAAATCAGATATATTATAGCCTCAAGACATTCGCTTAGTAGCATAAACATAAAAAAATACTGTGATCATTAAATAGCATTGCCTACAAAACTACTGTTTGTTTCAATCACACTGGGTTATTATTCAACCTGTGGCCGTCGTGAAATGCGAGTAACAGGATCTATCTGGATCTGGATTTTCCTTGAGATATTTTTGTAGAATGTACTCTCGCGCTGGTACCGGATCTAATTTGGGACCTATTTTGAAATAATATCATATCATTTATTTAAAATTCATAAAAGTCGACAACCGCTATTTGCCCCATCCGAGTCGTTCTCGGGTCACAGGGTGGGTAATGCACCCGGCTATACACGATATTACTTTGATTCAATATTCTAAGATATGAATATGCGATTTGTGCTACAGGTATAGATCGCGCCATATTTCTAGTTTAGCTCTGAACATAGCTTGTTTGTTCGCGCAGTAGTAAAATGTATGGAGTATATCTGCGCAGAGCAACTTCAGAGCGAACTAGATGTTCGGGGAGAACTGTACGTATACAAGGCATAATGCTATTGCAACTCCTTTCTATCAACACTTTATACGACAGAAAAAAAAATCAAATTGATAAAATCGAGACTATACTCTCCCTCTCCTCTATTAAATTCATAGATGTAGGTATTACATAGTCGGACGTGAAAGCTATATTGCGATAAAGTTGTATAGATTGGTTTAGTTGTATAATATTCCTTTCAAACTACATTTCGTTGCTTGTTTTCTGTGTTTGATAAAACTGCAACGCGTTGATTTTATCGAGGTTCTCTTGACGCCTTGAGGCCCGTTATATACTTGGCGCCTTAACGCGCATGGCGGCATTCAACCACGCGGGCCTCAACGGGTAACCAATGCGAGTTCAGATCGGTCAGGATGCTTTGTTACTGTATAAAATTTCACTTTGTATGTCAAACACACTTTCTGAGATGTTCCATTTACACATTCAGGATAAACAAATACGCGAGTAACGGATTTGTGAGGGTTCCGTCTTTACATTTTAGGAATTCTAAAAACAATGCATTTTCAATTTCTAAAACCATAAATTATTATACTCTTTTTTATATTAAACCCAATAATCTGAGTAAACATATTAAACGTATTCAGATTACGGCAACTATTTACTAAAAATATATATCTCTATAGATAAAATTGTCGGCTAACATACCTTCGTACTCAGGAAAATAGTCGACAAGATGGGAATACATGATCTTCTCTTCAAGCAAGTCCTTTTTGTTCAGAAACAGGATCACCGACGAGTGTTGGAACCATGGGTAAGTGATGATCGTCTTAAACAACGCCTTTGACTCTTCCATTCGGTTCTGGAATTGTACGTTAAATTCATGTTTACGTGTTCTTAACCATAGTACAGGTAGTTGAGGACAGATTCATAAAATAAAAACTGGAATATTAACTAAACTGCATACTAATTTCCTTATTTTATATTACGCTAGCACCGTAAGTCTAAATTTCATGTTTCTTATTTCCTAAACAGCGATTTTACTCCTCGTTGCAGTTACTGTTTAGTAATATTTCACCCTTTTCTTGTGGATAGTAAGAGCTTAATTCTAAGAACACTCTTAGAGGGAATTACGAGTAAAGATTGTAACTTCTTCCCAAATCACTGAAATTTGATACAAAGTCGCCACTAGATAAAAAAAAAATTGCCATTGGGCCCTAGCGGGCACTTAGACACATCTTACATTTTTTGAAATATAATCTTATTGTATCTTATTCAATTCTCTTATTTACTTTTTTTCCTTTTTTAATCTACTAGCATTTCGGAAATGACCATTGGCGAAGAAATGCCGAAAGAAACTTGCCAATACAGGTCTCATTGTCCATTAGATATTACAAAAAAATTTACTTAAGCATATTGGTACAATAATGATATCAAATGGTAAAATTAAAGATTATTAAGGACAGGTAGTCTGTGCTGAATTATTTCCAGACTTCTTTGTCAGTTACATATTCATCAATTCCATAATAAGCCACTCACAGGAGTGTCTCGAAAAACAGCTCTTGCGAATGGAGAGAAACATTTGAGTGTCTCATTATTTTTAATATGGAATACTTATACTCAAATTCATAGATATATTCGGTTCAAACTTCGAAATCCAAAGGCATGTATAATAAATTCGTCAGCCCTAGCTAGGTTATCGTCATCGTCTAGAATGCAGTGATTAAAGTAGTTAATGGTATAATAGTCATCTACCTGGGACAAGCAATAGAGCGTGTCTAGGGTTACGTTAACAAATAGATTGATAGAACTGGCTGATGCCGCGTAAGGATTTGCCGAAGTTTCTCTCTTGAACAGTACGTCCTCGCTGCTTGTTTACGGTGCAGAGACATGGCTCTCTCTATCGAGCCGCTCCACAGGACGAATACACAACGAGCGATGGAAAGAGCTATTCTTAGGGTTTCCCTAAGAAGTAAAACTCAAAACGTAAAAATTCTACGCACAATCCGGAACGGACGGAAAAGTTATCGAAATAGTCTTCAAAATCAGCGAACTAAGTACTGTGGGAGAGTCATTAATATAGCCTCGACAGGGGCTGTGAGGGCAGAATAGCCAAAAAGCAGATGATCGCATATAGTGGACAGTGTATATCCATCCAGAAGTGGATAAATACGGGCTGATGCACTTTAAAATGTCCATTTACAAAAATCGTTCCCTACACCAACTACCATTAGACCAAATTTCATGAATCTAACTTTAGTATTTTTTGTTTTCTCGTCATCAGTCAGTCAGAGGGCGAGTGGTATTTTACTTTTAAATTTAAAATAGCAAAAACAAATACACGAGCCGCCCCACTTGAACAGAATATCGTTCGCGGTTCGTAATCCACGCTGCTTATGTAACCAATCCTAAGCAGCTTCTTAGTAACCACTTGCACACACTCGACAACTCTGTTACATTTCTAGTTGAGTTATTTCTTTATATATTTCGGTACATCGGTGGCCTACACCTATGTTTGTGGAGCCACGTATGATAATCGACAGGCTACACTGCTTGCCGTTGAGGTTGAGATTGGTTCAAAGCGCCACTTCTACACATTTAATTTTTCTGAATACAATAATCTTTATCAATATCACTAGTGTAAAAATAATAATGCTCATTAACTATGTACATATACAGCGTGCGATTGTTCTATGAAAACGAAGGAAACACAGCTCTAAATTTATTACAATTAACGTAAACCATTATCTAAAATACAATTGGTAGTATGAATTTGTATTTAACACTTCAAATTATCAATATATGACCATACATTTTTCTCCATTGGCATATTTCAAATAACAAATCTAGCATTTTCTTTAAGCCTCATGAAACAACCGCGCGCCTTATTTTTGCAAACATAACTTTATCTAGTACTCACCTCATTTTCGGATTCGAATAAAATTTGATCATATTCACTAAGAGCTACTAAGAATATGATAGATGTCACATTTTCAAAACAGTGGATCCACTTCCTTCGTTCGGATCTTTGGCCCCCGACGTCGACCATCCTATCAAAACACAAAAAAAAAAAATTACTCACTTGTCTAATTTTTATAAAATTACATTTACACTCGATTTCGGAACATTGTAAGATATTTTCGCCAATATTTCAAAATAATAGGTATATTTTTTTTACTCTACGAATTTTTGTTAGGGAGTTTGAGACAATGGACCCAAAAGCTAAAAAAGATGTTAAGAGCGGTACCACATTCTGAGAATGTCCATATCAGTTTGTCCCCTGAAAATTTTGCTCTGTTACGAGATCATCGTTATCTGAGAATCAATCAATCGATGAAAATATTCGAAACCACCAATAAACTAAATTAAATATATTTTTAGCAGGATATGACGGTATCTACGTGCACAGTTATTCCAATATCTTACACTACAAAGGTTTTTAGAACAAATAATTACACTTCGTAGCATGAAAATCCCAGTAACCTGTCATGATCTAAAATTGTTAGTAACATTAGAAAAATAAGCACAAACAAAGCATTTGTAGAGAAGCAGCATATGTTAATACAATAAAATTTTAATAGTCCTTGCAAATAATCTAAAATCGGTTATTTGTATGTAAATTATAAATGTTAAATACATTATGCTCTTAAGGAAATCAAGTTTCATAAAACATTTCAAATCGCAATGACTACAGGATTACACACAATATTGAATGAGAATAATTAGTAAGGAATCACGAGTGAGAGTTAAGGAACCTTTAGATTATTATAGTACGCTACATTCTACAATAATTAAAGTGAATTAAGCCTAATTAATAAAGGATATCTACGATAACAACGAACTGAAATAAGTTTTCATACATTTGATAATAAGACCTCTAATGAAATTAGGTACATTGCTTGGTACGGTCACTGCTGTTTTGAACTGGTACACACGAAAGAAACTAAAATGATACACTCAGTACAGTACAACCATTGGAAACCAAGGGATTACACTTCAACTTTTGAGTGTCAACCTAAATAAACAAAAATGAGTCAATTGTTTTCGATGCCTTTAAAAAATATGTAATTCGTCCTCAAATATTAACATAATTTAAAAAGATGTTATGTAAATAAATTATAAACATTTATGATATTTTAAATAATCATCGTAGTTAATTGTTTTCATATATTGGGGTTTTTATTATCAAAACAATTAACTACGTTGATTATTTGAAATATTAAAACTCTTAAATGCTTCATAGGCCGAACGACAACTTCTTGACTGTCTTAGCCACGTTAAGGCCTACCAACCGAATACAAACATATACAAAAACTTAGCCCATCAGACTACTCTATGTTGAGATGACATCTGACGTGCATCGGCATCGCTTCGAAAGTTGCTTGCTACTTGCTGTTATCTTTTATAAATCAATGAAAACTCATCTTAGCTCTACTCTTTCCGTAGACTGGCCAAAACTAAAGAGGTGTTTATAATAAATATCTATATCTTCAAAAGAGGCGGTATAACATGAATGTCGTGCATGTGCCATAGTGCTCGCTACGGGGTAGTGTTCGTTCACACGAACATACCGAAATATAATTCCGTCAAGATCGAACGGGTACTCAAGAATGCCAGTGGTCGGCTGTCGGGCTCGAAGGATGTCCTGCTCAGTTGGTAAGTAGTCTTCTTTCTCGATTCTTGCCAAATCTGCTATATAGCTGAAATTGATCGTGCAAACCTACGTATGACTACGTATGACATTCGCATGCATTCCTTGGGAATTTACTGTAGGTATACATATTTCTGATGACCGTCTTTAGTACTAGACTTTACATATCGTTAATCACAAACAAACATTATAATAAAGAGTAGCTTGTTCGCGTATAGGGTTATAACAAAAGGTTAAATTGAATATTTTGTTGTCTAAAAACAAATTACTTTAATATCCCCTCGCGGGCAGTTAGACACGTTTTACTTTCTGGAAATCAGATCATATTGCATCTTATTAATTTTTATACCACTAATTTTCCAACATACCATTGACCAAGAAGAAATGCCAAAAGAAACTTACCAATATAGGTTTTTTTTCAAATCGTCCATTTCTATTACAATAAATGTATGTCAGTGTAAATATAATGAAGTCAAATGATAAAATTAACGATATATTAAATACATGTCTGAATCATTTCCAGACTGTCTGTCAGTAAGTAAGATATTCAACGATTCTGTAATAACCCTTCCATACAAAGAGTATTTTTGAATAGAAAGGAATAATAATAACACATAATTCTAAAGTTCAGTACATACAGCAAATCCCCAAGCACAGAAAAAGAAGAAAGAAATATGTCCAAAACATAGTAAGTAAAACATGAAATCCCCATAAATATACAACAAACATGCACTCAGACAGAAGCAAAGCATGCATTGTACGCGTTCATATTTTACCTAAATCGTATCTCCTGCAAGTCAAATGGATATTCAATGATACCCGTGGTCGGGACTCTCACGCGGAGGATGTCTTGTTCGGTTGGTAAGTAATTTGGTGCCGCGACGCGGTCAATCTCCTGCAAGTAGCTACAGAAAAAATCACCCTCAATTTTAGCTCATGAAAACACATGGATAGAGAAGTACCAATCAAAGAACACTAATTTATGAGCGCTGTTGTGTAAACTAGTCCGTAAAGCGTGTTTTATCACAGTAGCATCTATAGTACTTTGATATGTCACTATTTGCTATCTATTTCAGGAATGAGTTTTATCTTTTTACTACATCGTATGTATGTGCATAATTTGACTAATGTTGGCCAGACAAATATATGCTGTATTACCGTTGTCACCGTAATCTATCTCCCCGTCCCGGGGACAACAGAAAGTCATGACATTTCCTTACATTTGTCTCAATTAGGTGCATACAGGCAACAGACTACAGACAGTTAAGATTTCACTTATAGTTGTCCACTTTAAATTTTTATTTCACTATTTGTCACGTGTCAATCATATAGGTAGTAATGAAAACCCAATTTTATTACTACCTATATGATTATCCACTACATATTAAAAAAAAATACATTCTATACATATAATAAAATCGTAAATTATAAATGTTTGTACCGCAATCACGCAAAATCTGCCAGACAGATATTGACAAAATTTGGTAGGGGAATATAGTTTATACCCATAAGCTACATAGTGTACTTTTTACCCGGTAGTAGCCACGGGAAAAAAACTTACGCGTGCGAAAAGCTAATACCTATATTATAAAATAGCCATTGTTTACATTTTAGGTACTTTCATGTGTTTATATAGGCATTTGTAAAGGTATAATATTCTCTCTATCCGTCAGACTCCGTTATATACTTGTTGTACGTAACGCGCATGACTTGATCAAACCAATCGGAGCTTGACGGGTTTCACTTTCACTTATAATTTTAACGCAACGGGAACAACGGACATAATTTTAAAAGTATATATCACAATAAATTAGGGGACAGGGACAATGTACGGGGACAACGGAATGTAATTTTAATTATTTTATTAAATTCCCTTTATCCCCTTTAACGGCGGACATGGCCTACGGGGACAACGGGAATAGAGGGTTTGTAATATGAGTAACATGACCCCTACAGCTAATGCAGCAGTTAATGAGGACGTAACTGACAACCTCACTTCCTCGTAAGAACAGTGAATGCGTGAATAAGCTAAAGAGAGTTCTTGTTTTCTGTCATCTGTAACGTGAAAGTAGTTACTTCATGAGATAGGTTGCTTATTTTATATCGCCCTGCAACCTCTCCTTTGCTCTTTTGATGGGATGGCTGCGTGTGTGTATGTACATACATTGTCCGTGGGAACGAAAACAAAAGTTTATAGTGAATCTTTCGAACCGCTGAAGCAATTTAGTTGATATTATTACAGTGGAGCGTAGTAACTTGACATAACATATCTCTGATTAGATTTTCAGCTTAAGTGAACCAACTAGTTATTTAGGACTTTAAAAAAATATTCAAATTATTTCTCTCATCTGAAGACGCAAAATGCCACCTCGTCTAGTTTTAGAAATATGTCTAATCTTCTTGATTATATAGCCTAAAAGACCCAATCACTTAGCTTACTATGCTTTATGCCATTATTTGAATTAGGATAATTACCTACATGTGATTACTCAGACATACCAACATTGGTAGAGCAAGACAATGCCGGCCGTCGTAATAGGTGAGGTAATCGGTATATTGTTCATATATATATTTAACAATGTCGGATGTTTACTAAACTTGTAATGTAATGTTATAAAAACAAGATTTTTCATATCATGATAGGGTACTTAAAATTTGATATTATTTTCTAATCATGATTTTACATAACATAGCTAATATTAGGGCAGTGATAGCCAAGTGGATAAAAACCGCCCTAATGATCAACTTGTCTTCGGTTCGAATCTTGGCGTGTACCACTAAACTCGTGTTTTCAGATTTATGTACATATTTGTAATTATCACTTGCTCTGTGGTAAAGGAAGACATCGTGAGGAAACACGCACGTCCAAGAAATTATATTTCGAAAGACGTGTGACCTATGGACCTAGAAAAGGCTTGGTTTTCACACGTATTTCGAAATGTAATTTCTCAAGACGTCGTGCCAGTTTCCTCGCGATGTTTTCCTTAACCGTTGAACAAGTGATAATTATCTATCTATCAATAACTTCACGCGAAGTCCCATGCGGGGTAGGCAGAAAGAACCGAGCGCCAAATGACTCGATCCTTACACACCTCACTCGCTTCTCTCGCATTCATTCATTCATTTTCAGGTAAGCCGAGTGCTGTATAATGGTAAGTACATAAATTCAAAAATACGATTTTAGTTGTACATGCCCACATCAGGGTTCGAACTAACACATGCAATTTATAGACCTCCATAAAAATATTCATACATTTCCCCATGTTCATAACTATTGTTCCAGCCTATTACATCCTCACTGCCGAAAAACCGCGCAGATAAAAGCGACGCCTATAAACCTATGCCAAGAGTATGGTAAGAAACTGGTTTCTTTTCATAGATGCACGATATTTATCCAAATGAGATAATGTTATTTTAACCGGTAAATGTACTTACTATTTGGCCGAGTCGGTGAGTTGGTATTCTCGCCTGCGATCGTAGCACTCCTGGATGCCGGAGTCCGCCCATAGAGACTTTATTGCCTCCACGTACGGGCTCTCGAATGTTGTTACACTCTCAAAGTCGATTGATGATATCAACTCCGCCTTTTCCTGAAATTTTTAGCATATAGCATTAGACTCAAAAACATACTTTATTGGTTGATTTGCCGAAGCAACTTTAGAATAGACGGGAAACATATACAAAGAGGTAAATTCTTCAGAACATAAGAAAGCAATGCGATCAATCAATATTTTTATACTTCATGGGCAGTCATTCGTAACGGCAGCAGTCGCGCGTAACCTTAAAGACCTACGGGATATTTCAGGGATTTAAAGTATTAAACAATTTTTAACGAAAGTATCGCGTGTTTTATTTATTTTGTTGAACCTGACGTTTCGAACGCGATACTTCCGTTAAAAATTGTTTAATTCAATGTGTAACAATCGCGAAAACGTAAGACAATACTATTTAAAGTATTAATTAGTTAATAATCTTTTTTTTTTATTCAGAGACTTTATTTTTATGCTAGGACAGGTTTAGGGAAAAAATCTACTTATTATAAAATCAAACAGCCTCAAATTTTTCGCATTTTTTTATTTATTTATGATTTACCTCATAGCTTTACTTGTTAGCTTTATATCTTTATATATATAATTCTTTTGTACGGGTTGTTGTAAGGGTGGTAAGCAGTTTATTTTGTGTATAGAGACACAATGACTGGTCACTAGAGATAGCAAATATATGCATTAAAAAATAAAGATATAAATGAAAATATATCGAGTGTGACTCGATTCAACGCTGCCCGCCCGCTTGAAAGTTAGTTTGTAATTTATCATGAAAGTTTGCTCACATCTTGATCATACTTTGACAGTAGTCATCATACGAGAATGCTCGTGAATATAATAATAATAATATCAGGTGATATGCTCCAGGGGTGGAAGTGTTAAAGGGCATAACGCCGCGAGTAACTTCGGAGAAAGCGCAGCAAACCTCTCGACACCCATGAGTCACTCACACCGGTGTTGCCCCCGGCCGAATGTCTCTGGCATTTCGGGAGTCCATCCAGTGAGTGGCAAGCCACCGCCTGCCGGAAGTAACATCAGATATGATAGGTATGGCAAGTTTTCGTCCCTCTTCTGTAATAGCCCGGTACTAATAATCCCTCCAGACCTCATTTTAATAGCCCAATTATTTCCAACACATTTGCAATAGTCCCAATAACCGCCGTGACCTGGTTCACATTGATATCCCCTGAACAAGGTCATGGCGGTTATACAACATTACATCAAGCTTCTCAAAGGGGCCTCTACGCGTTGGATCCTTATCCCCGCGCACGCCTATCAAATGACCGGGATAATACCCGTGAATCAAAATAAAAATAAAATAAAAATTGAGTCATGAAAAAGACTAAGACAATGAAAATATCTACTCTTTTTTTATATTGTCCGCTTAAATTAATCAAATCGTCATAAAATATATGTGGCACCGGCTTTAAATCTACTTAACAGAATAAATTTTAAACTATTCGAGATAATTATATACATATACAATAACATACGACGAACATAAGATTTTATTTAGGCGATCATAAACGAAATATCCAGTCAGATATTTTTCCTAAATCCTTGAAAAAAACCACGTCAAATGAAAACTGTATTGCAAGAATAAAAAATATATCACTTCTATAAGATGATGTTTCATGGCAGCCAATCTTTATGTAATTATCTAGATCCTTCATCCAATTCATCCAACAGTTTTGATATTACAGACGTACATTGTGGGTTCAAAAACCCCTCTCAATGTATTCACACAATCGGAAAAGAAGGGGACACTTTTCAGAAACACCGTTCCTATATGAAATCTATATGTTTGTCTGTGTGTGCGTTTTTTTCGAATATTCGAATTTTGACTTCAGATTCGGATTCAGCATAATAAAGTAGAATAGGAATGTTCAGGAACACCGTTCCTATCTCTTAAGGAAAATGGTCAAAATGGCCGACAAATTTAAAAAATAAATTAAATTGTTATTAAATTGACGAGTCAGGTGTTCCTCTGGCAATACAAGCTTGCGCATTTTCAACTGGTTTTATTTTCTACATTCTTAACTCTCTGTCATTAACCTTTTCACCGGGAAGGTCATCTGTGGTTAACAAACCGATGATGATTATCTAAATGAAGAGGACTATATAACAAACCTATGAATGTTATAGATGTTTGGATTTCAAACAAACTAACCCGACTACATAAAGAGAAATAATATTATAAGTTTTAAAAAGATACTCTGAAGACGGCAGTATTATTTCCGGTTAAGTTCGATTTCACACTGAGTAGGAAAACGACTTACGACGAGCCCTGCGTCGAAATTTGACGAGCTCAGTGGCGTAGTGGTCAGTAACGTTACTTTGACACTAACGCTCGTGGGTTCAATTCCCACACAGGACAAAGATTTGTATGCATGAACATGTCCGTGTGTTTTGGTCTGGGTGTTTTTAAGAGAGATAGGGCGCATCAAAGCAGCCCTCCTGGGGAAATACCTCCGCCTCACAGAAAACGGCAGTCAAATAACAACTCCCTAGAGGGTTCCTGCGAGTGAATGAGGTCACCAGTAAGCTCCGAAGGATTGCAAGCGGTCATAGGCTACGGTGAGAGCTTTACATCAGTTGAGCCGTATACTGTACCATGCTTGTATGCCTCCCGACATTGTTGACAAAAAAATAATTGATGTCACGTTACGAAAATAAGCGTGTAAACTCTCTTCGAGCCATCATTGCTTTGGTTGAACACAATGTAAAAACGTGTAACGCTCGCAGTAATTAAACGGTCAAATTTTGGCGTGTTAAAGTAAGCATATCTAACCCATCTATCGCCTTTTCGTGATATCTTTGGACAATAAATTAATGGAACACTTACTACGTTGGACGGATTCCCGTATTGTATTTTGAGTAGATCCATAGCGCGTATCATACTCTGCATCGCCATGAAGATGTTTTGGTAGACGAGTTTGATGAAACCGCGCTTGTCATCGTCGTTGTAGCCGGCGCCGTGGATGATTCTCATCTGCTTGATGAATGTTGACTTGCCCGACTCGCCGGTACCTGGTACAAAAAAAATGATACAATAAGATTGGCTAGTATGATGAATTTCTTTTAGATAAGATGTGGACACGTGCTTGGATTGTCAAGGTAGACGGGGCCAAGGTAGTTGATGTCATTTATATATTTAACGAGATGCACCTCGCGATTTCGTACGGGCGTGTGCCTGGTAACCTGTGGGACCCGCTATTTCTACTTTCTTTCTTTTTCCTCGGCTTCTAAGAGTCTATAAACCTAAATGTGTATGGGATGTTGAAAAGACCTTACTCAAGAATGGGCTATCAAATGCAAAAACATCTTATCCAATCCGACTGGCTTTATATATTAATATAGATATAAAACTCAGGACTCGCTATGTTTTTAGGTTCCTCATAGCGTGTGAGGTTAGCAATAAGCTCTCGAGGAACTGCTGCTTTAAAAGCAGAGCGCGAGGGATACTACCGATTAAAGATACAACTATATTTGCCATTAGGTCCTCGGAGGCATTTAGCGTGTGACAATTTTACATAAAAGCTTACCGTCTAATTCATTTCTCATCATCGTTATTTTAATCTACCAACAACATTCAGTAAATGATCAATGGTGAAGAAGAAATGCCAAGAGAACTTTTCAACATCGTTTGGCGAATTTTTTATTAGAAGAGATTTGTGTCAGCATATCGGTATTATAACAATTATGCCTAAAGAAGTTACTATTGCATAGTAAGTCCGTTACCACAATAATGAGAAGTCTGTGTCGGTCCCCGGTACCAGGTTCTCATTCAAAAATTACAATGCGTTCAGAGGATAAGTCTAAAGTAACAAACAAACATAAAGACTTAGTGGTTTTAAGATATATAATATGAGAAAAGTTTGATTAGTTATTTTGCATCACATATGATCGACTACTGAAATACGATGATGATATGATTACTGTGACACAATTATACTAAGTATTTAATATATATATTATATATTTATATTGTCTCCGAACATTCTTTAAGTTAAGCAACCCTATTCTCACGTGTAGAGAGTTTCCAAGGTGTGTATGGATTCTATTAGGAGTTGTTTGATAAGATGCCATTGCATCTTACAATCGCACCATTTGCCATCGCCTGGCGTTAAGATAAGAAAAAACAAATTCCGCTGGTTCGGGTATGCAGAAAGAATGAAAAAATGACGAAATAACTAGTCTGGCAATAAATACTGTTATTAGAAACTTTTCTTTTTTATAATTTTCTAATTATTTTGAATATGGAACGCGTTTATTATGTTAAAAACTTTTTCAATTTCCCGTCGTTTTACATATTTTTTTCGTGTTTCTTATCAAATTACAATATGGAATGGCCTTGCACAAAGTGGGTGTGGAGCCGTCGGTCATATTCAAGACACTTCAAAAGCTCAAAAAAACAGCCGTATATCGTACTATCGACAGATATACCAACACTTCCTCTGTTGAAGACCATAAAAAATCGAGCGGAACGCGTGCTGTTAGAACTACAAAAGCTGTTAAAGCTGTTGAAGTCAGAATCTGCCGAAACCCCATTAGGAAACAAAAAAAAAACTTATGGCAAGAAATGAAGATTCCCGCTAGGACTCTGTCGCGAAAATAAGACCTGAAGCTCGGCACTTATCGTCGATATACAGGATATGCCCTAAATCAATCCCTACAGATAAAGAGAGTGGCTCGAACAAAACTCCTTCTGTTTTCACGATTGAAGAGCACTACACAAGCAAAATGGCGTCTGTAATGGTTTGGTGGGTGGTGTCTTATCAAGGAGTCACAAAGCTTCATTTTTGAGAAAAAGGAGTGAAGACTTCAACCAAAGTGTATCAAGAGACTGTCTTGGATCGTGTTGCGAAACCTCCCATCAATACAATATTTAAAAATGTACCGTTGGCTTTCCAGCAGTACACTGCACCTGGTCACAAGGCACGAACTACCCAAGTCTGGCTCGACCAACGTTCCGGACTTTATAAGAGCTGAAAACTGGCAATCGTCTAGCCCAGATCTGAACCAAAATAATGATATTATGATAAATCAAATTATGGTCAGTTTTAGAAGTTCTGCTCGAAACGACGCGCTGACATTGTGTCTCTTAAGAAATCTCTGGAGCAAATAGTGGCTAAATTTTCCATGGAAACAGTGCGTAAATCCATAAATTCGTGGCCAGACAGATTAAAGGCCTGTATCAAAGCCAAAGGTGTCCATTTCGAATAGAATTGTTTTTTTTTTCTATTTTTTGCTGAAACTTCCACAAATATGTACTTACATATAAGTTTCTTTGTAACAGAACTTATGGTCGGAATAGATAGATACACAATAGAAAAGTCGAAGGGTGTAGAAGCCAAGACTTGCCTATTAAGACCAAATTGGTCGTGTTTTACCAAAAGGTGACGTCAGGGGATCTGGGAACGGGCGAACGTGCATTCGACAAAGACGTGAAGGGGGTTTTAGGAGTAAGTAACTGGCGATTGAACTTAGCAGCATCGTACGTTTTTTTGCGACCTCCTACTACACTTATTTGCCAAATCCAACTAAGATTTGGGCGATATCGCCTGTTCAAGAAACTCACATATTTTCAACTGTTAGTAAATACAGATTTATCAAGAGTTGACTAACAAATTTATCATCTTTTTTGCAGTTGAACGTTTCGTAATGCTTGTCACGCATATCACATTATCAGATACCATCGCTAGATAATTTTTTCGTGACACAAATGTAAGTAATACCTATAAATGGAGATTTTATTGATATTGTAAGGATGAAAATGGATTTTACAATAATTAGGCTTTGTCAATGATTGCACAAAATTGCTAAAGGTCTATTTATTATGGTAACCCTATTCGTCCCGTGAGACAAGTCATTAAGGCGGGCCTTATCCGTATTAGTTTCCATACAAACGAACGTCTTAAACGCGTTGAATCATACTTTTGTAAAAAAAAACCGCAATTAAACAGACATTCAGTACAAGCATCGAAATATTTTTTCCTCTCGTATCTTATTTGATCTTGAGTAGTTTATAACGTTGTACTAGTAAGTTCTAATACAAATATTGTAGGTGTGCAACGTCGCCGAAATTCGGGGAAATATAAAAGCAAATCGCGGTAAGTCCTGTACCTACAATAATAGTGTAAATAAGTTTAAAATTATAAATAGTTGTAATACTATCAATTTGGACCAATTTCGACCAGAGTGTAAAGCCCCCTTAAGTTCGCAATATCATCGCGCTTACACAATTTTAATGAGCTCAAAAAGTATGTACCTATATACTAAGGAGAGAGGCGCTTTGAGAATATTGGGGAGAACAACTAGGTATTTACTAGGTATATACCTATCCTCGGTTACGCATAAATGTTATCAACGATGTCTTAAAACGCATCGTAAATTTCAGGAAAGACACCTAAGTAGATAATCATAAAAAGTGAAACCTTAGAGCTGTTTCCGAAATATATTTATCGTTACAAGCAAGTTGTATTATATACACAGCAAATTATATGTATAATGCGTTTTAAGACATTATTGATAATATTAATGCGAAACCGGGGAGAAGGTATATAGTAAGTAGAAGTTCTCTAATAGCCGTTATATTTGCAATTAGCAAACAGCAAAAAAACAGTGTTTACAATAGGAGAAATAATCGGAATTCACTATTATTATAATAGAGTAATGTTATAAGCTCATACAACAAATTTAAAATTTATGCATATAAGTCTGAAGTCCTAAAGTGGAGATCGCTATATGACGCTGGTAGTTGAGCGTCATTACAAGTGCTCATAGGCTACGGTAAACACTTTACATCACGTGGGTCGGCAATGCAATATGATTGTGTAAGAACTTAATATGGCTATGGCTAATTAGCCATATTAAGTTAATTGTCTTCTATACCTTCACGCGACGCGAATGGCAGAGAATACTGAACGACACAATAGTGAGGTATGTTAGGATCGCATTTCAGATAACTCACTCACTCCTTTAACATTCATAGCAATTTTCATGCACGCTTGCCGGTTTTGGCTGACCTTTCTAGTGACACAATACCATTTGGTCGTGGTAAGTGAGTCTTGGCGTACATTACATGGTAAATTCTGTTTTATTTTCATTTATGTCAGTTAGGATTTCTTTTAATTATATGATAAATGGTCAAAATTAGACTGCCCGCCGCAAAAAGAGTCTCTGAAGTTTGCAGTCCGAAGAATCAAAGAAAAACAAAACGGTGCAGACGTACTTTATAGGAAAACTAGCAGTCAGGTGTAATTTAATGGATTTCTCTTTAATTTACATTCGATTTACTGCTTTCAAATTTTATGAGAGGTAAAAATGTGCATATACTAAAAACTTTAGAAACATTTACTCAGTGCGCAAGACTGACTAGTACACCATCGCCCTATTATCAAGATGCTGATAAATTGAAAATCATACATTGAAAGTAATAAAAAGATAAGATACTCTGGCAAAATTTTAATTAAACATTTAACAGATAAAAGTAAAAGTATTTAATTTTTTATTATTTTAAGTACAAAAAATATGGCACCATCACATGTGCAGCCAAACACACACACACTCAAGTCTCATCCAGTCGATTAGAAAACGAGACTCTGCCGAAAAAGAAGTAGATATCAACTATAGCTCAGAAATAATGTATCAATTAGTAAAATAATTCTCAGAATCGCATCAGTACCTAGTGCCAGAAATTATCCGCTAGATCCAAACAAACAAACTGTCTTTTCATAATTAGCGGGTGCTGGAATGGCGTACCTACCTACCATTCTCCTTGAGTTGGAAGTGTGTATAGTCTGTGATAACATTGGCATATAGTTGACATGGCACAAAATTGTACCGAATGGCTATTTCGTAATACATTATTTGATTTTTATATATACAAAAATCGCTTTAAAATAATATATTATCACAATAAAATTAAATTATGGTAAAAAAAATACCGAGGTCTTTAAATTTTTTTATCTTATTCATATATGAATGTATACTCACATTTACTATAAATACATTATTTTTTACGGGCAGTTCATGACAAGACAGATTTTTTGTCAAATGGTCCCTCTTTACTGAAAAGGTTAAGAACCACTGATCTAGAGTAGACAAAAATTATTCTTTAGGAATGAATACTCATTCAACTTTTTTATAATTCTATTCGAGTATTAGTGATAACATATAGTTTAAAATAAATGATAGCAATAAAATGCGTGTGGTAGCAGTGAAGAATGGGGTCAGTCAATACATACAAGCGTATTACGAACATCTAGATGTAAACTAAAAGTACTTGTTACTAATTTTTACACCAAACTAATAGATAGTAGTGAAATACAGCCTAATCATGTGAACCTTAGGCTTAGGCTTGTTCCATACTACCACAACCACGCCATATCACAGCAATAAAAAGTGGTCAAACAATAGTTACGTGTGAACAGTCAGTGGTTACGTGTAAATAGTGTCGCTGCAGCTACTTGCAGTTGTGTCGTGGTAACTACAAAATGTCGATGTGGTTGCACTGTCGCTAGTAGTTTCGAAATGGTTATGTCGTAGCTAGGTGTGCGGACAGTGGTGGTTGTGAGTGATGTGGCCAGTATCGCCCGAGCGGTTGCATTTGACAGCAAAATGTGATCAGTGTGAAATAAGCTATTCATTTTCATACAAATTAGCGCCCACCCACGTGTTGTCAGACCTCATTTCATATTTAATAATAATAATAATAATAATACTTTTCGCAGTCTCTATTTTGTTTTCTAACTTAATTCTATATTCAAAATTGAATTTTATATTAACTTCATTTTATATTCATTTTGTAGCTGCATTCATAGTTACTAAATCTATATTCAATCTCTTTTTTTTTTGTTTTATTTTGTAAATATCATTCAAGTCATATGATTAGGGCGCCTTATTTAAATAGGAAAAAAAATAAACCTTTATTTTTATTTTGTCTCATTTTGTTTCTTATAGGGCTATTACAAGACTTATATTTACTCGTAAGTGTACTGAATGACTCAAAAGACTGATTTTGTATGACTTGTTTAGATTTAAGTAAATTAACTATAAAATTTATGTTATTGTTAAAATATAAAATATTAAACATTTTTTTTTATTGAATCTATTCTACATATATAATGAGTATATATATTGAGTCTATTATTTTTTCTCAATTTTGCAAGATTTTTGTTTGTTATAATTAAAATAATTGAAGTTTACTTAAGCTACTATGTTGAATACAATCGGTGTCAACGTTTGATATATGATTACAACAATGCATCTAACTTTAGTCCCCTATCCACCAAAAAACAGTCCCTTGTCACTCCCAACAGTCCCCTGCCACTATTTTTCAGGAAATACCATTAAATTAAATTGGCATTTTTGTCTATCAAGCATGAAAGTCTATCGTTAAATAATGTTTTTTTACGAAAATGTCATAAGAAAGGCTGGACAGTATTTAGCGTTTAGGAGTTTACAGAGAATGTACTATCTATCTATACTTACTAACGAGATTGTCCGGCGTCGCGAGTTTATCACCTTAAATTTCAATGACAAAAGTAGTCATAATATAGATATATTTTTGATAATAAATATTAGTTAAAAGAGAGATCTTGTTCTATCATGAAACAAGTATGGGTACCCATTTTCTAATTATCAAAAATATTTGGCCTGAAGGAAAAAAAATCATTTTTATAAACTAAACTAAAACTAGCTGCTACACGGCGCATTGCCGTTGTTTTAATTTATTTACTTTGTATGCTATACGAGCAAAAAGTTGATAAAGTACGGTATGACAATGCACAAAATATGAACAATCAAATTGTAATTTTTATATACTATATTTATTTTCATATCACGCGTGGAAATTTATTTCGAAAACAAAATCCGTGTGTACAAGTAATAATAATAATGTGTTTATTTCGGAATAACTGCAGAGTATGTTATTAAAATGGAAGACGAAGTGT
The DNA here is from genome assembly GCA_947507595.1 of Pyralis farinalis. Classification (NCBI taxonomy): domain Eukaryota; kingdom Metazoa; phylum Arthropoda; class Insecta; order Lepidoptera; family Pyralidae; genus Pyralis; species Pyralis farinalis. The sequence continues at coordinate 16,954,253 of OX382266.1, read as the reverse complement.
ATAAAGTCATAGATACAATTGAAACTAATTATTATATATATACAATATTAATTCTACAAGCGCTACAAAGACAAAGCTGTATGGGATTTAAAGCCATAAATAATTGCGACAGCTAGACAATGTCAGCGCGATGATTTCGATTGCCATTGGCTAGTTCTGTAAAGGGAAACGTACCGAGGATCTACAACTTTGCTCTTGGAACTTTGACCAGAAATTTACTAAAGTAGTGGTAGTAAATCTATTATTGATGATAGCAATATATTTGAAAGTGTGATGTTAAAATCTCAAGATAATACATATGGCAACACAAGTTAACTATTTTGTTCCCGACTTCACTCCTTAGCGATATACAAAATCAACTACAAAATAAAATCAAATTGGAGGAAATGATAGTAAATACGAATGTATATAATAATTTAGAAAACATAGCGCACCAACAAACCAAAATCAAAGACCAGGGCTATAGAAAAGATATCAAATCAAATTGTTTATTTTGCACGAATACAGGTTACATTAAGGATATTACAAGAGATGTTAGGTTCTATACCGTATTCTACCATTACAGTGTACAAAATTATGCATAACATAGTCATGAAATTGTCAATTTTTTGCTTGCATATTGTCCTTTAAGAAATCATATACTTGGTATGTAAGATATGATATATATTATACCAATACTAAGCATTAGATAAAAAATATAAAAGAAAACCTGAATATTTGAGTATTAAAATACATGAACAAATTTGAAAAATGATCTTTTTCCTATGCCAAGTTAGTGCAACTAGTAACGCGCGCCCGCGTGCTTCTACATCGGCGCATGAGTTTACAATGGACTGTACACGTCCCAGATCGTAACCGTTTATTCTTTTTTAATCGATATGAAAATAATCACAATAAAAATCTATTGTTTATCAATATGATACTTAGCACTTAATTGATATAAACTATTTTTATAAACTAACTCCTCACCAATTTTTTTCGGTATGACTATTCTCGACCTTTCCAATTTCAACGAGACATATACATGTGGTAGAAAATTGAAGACCGAGTGATGATAAATAATATTCCATACTTAGACAGCTGTACGTGGTGCACGATATAGTACTGCCGACATGTACTTACAGAGTGTGCTTTTGTTTTTACCAACGATGATTTTTTATTTATTTGTAAATAAGGAAACGTGTTGTGCCTACCTACATATAGAAGAACATACCTAACATGATACTATGTAATTAATTTATTACTCATCGCGATTACGTAAATACAAACAACATTTGGCCCCCTCATCAACTATATCTACTATATTTATAAGTGGGGCATTCCCACCATTTATGTTCAATGACACAAACAGAGGCATTTGGATTTTAATTCACTTACTGGTCTTCGTCAAGCCGCAGTGGACCATCGTGGAGTACTTCAAGGACCTTCGCTTAAAGGCAGACGGACGGGGATCCTGTCAGTTGAGTACATTGATACACACGATGGGTAAAAAAATATCATCAAGATCTCGCGGAGAGTTTACAGTTAATTTCAAAAATTAAATACGGCAACAGACACAACTTTCTCGCGTTATAGGTTATCCTTTTCTCAACCAACAATATTTTACAGTTAATAATTATATTGTTAAGATTTTAACGCGAAAGTATATGTTCTCTATCCCAAATAAACTTTACTAACATTTTTATAATACCAGAGATTTGAACTAGGCAGAGACGAGATTTTACATCACTGTGTTTAAATTTCGGAACCCTACGAATAGGGTTTTAATTTTGTTCTAATAGACTGAAAATGTTAAGTTTATTTTGTATATATATATTTGTTACCTCGACGTTATTTCTACACTCGTGTTAGGCCGGTTTTATTACATTAGTACCTATTACATGTCCAATAAATACATAAAACGAGTCATTTCCCGAATTCTACTTCGTCTATTTTTGATAAACTTCTTTTTTCATTTTTAGTTGTATTATACCTACTGCACTACGGTCCGAGGCAAAATAAAAAAAAAAGCAAACAAAAGGCAAAATCGCTGGATTCAAGTCAACAAGTCAGTATACTGTAGAGCCAGAACATACAGGTCATATACATAACAGTCCCTTTAAAAATCAACCTAGAGGAAATATAAACAAAATATAAAAAAACAGCCACACTAAAAATGAATTGAATTAACTAATGTATATATAAAAGTTCTCCTTTGTGTTCAAATTACAGAAAATATGAAACATTGTTGTAGAAGATAATCACAAAATAATGCTGAATAAAATTTCTCTTTTCAGCAATTGCTCTGTATTTTAGTGGTTGTCGATGTTTTATGAATATAGGTAAAATATCTGCAACTTTTGTTGTCTATCTAAAACAATATTTAAATAAATAAATATTCGGACAAATTACACAACCCCATGTAGCCCAAAGTAAGCTTGTGTTGTGGGTACTAGACGACAGATAAACATATACCTACGAGTATAAATACATTTTTTTTTTTTGTAAATACTTATAAATAAATCCTAGTTCTTAATAATACACAACTCGTAACTTCATGAATTTTACGCGTTAACCATTTTTAGGGTTCCATACCTACGTACCATTTTTAGGATCACGTTGTTGTCCGTCTGTCTGTCTGTGTGTCATTCTATCAAGATCCTTTTTCTCAGGGACGAGTGGACCTATCAAGCTGAAATTAATATCAAACACTCAGGTCTGCAATACCTACGAGCAGCGAAGTCAAAACTTCTAAGTCAACGCAATCAAAGGATACGGCCGTTTATGCCGCATATTTTGACACTCGCAGGAGAATCAAAACGTATAAGTTACTTCTCGTTGATCTAAAATCATGAAATTTAGTAAAAAGCAATGTCATGTAGCGTGGTAGTAGTGTAGTAAAGGATAAATCCGAAAACTGAAAAGGACATCCATCATCAGGGCTTCTTACATTTTGGTCCAAAAGTGACAGTGACGGCCAAAAAAAATAAAAATAGTTCTGGAAGAAGTTGGCTGCCTAAGCATTTCTTATTAGGACACCAAAGCTGTATCATCATTGTACTTGATTTTATTTGAGTTCAAAATCTTGTCTTTACATAAATTTTCGAATTAATGAATTAAAACAAGTGAAATAGCTTGACAGAATATGACATTTTGAATATGTTTTAAACAAAAATACTTGCTATCGTACAAACATAACCTAAATATGCACAAACAAGATAAAAAGTAATCTTGCAACTTGACTTGTCATAATCATTTCTTGGAATTATACGTAATACCAACGGCAGGGCCTACAATAGACAAGCACGTAGAGAGAAGTCCTCATCCTTGCCGTCACACAACACGCCCTCCCCAAACCGCTAACCCTTTGTACGGCACCGCTCGACTGCTCGGCTTGCGTTGCATATTTATTTCCTTAGTACCGAAAGCAAGGGCAACGCTGCCGTGTACGTTGGTGTGATTTTTTCGCTGGCTCCCGTTGTAAGTTTCTTTGCTGTTATTGTTTGTTATCGCATTTGTTAAGTTTTGTTGTTACCTTTGAAATTTGAGTATTACGTTTTTTTATTGACTATTCCGTATAATTACACTAGTCATGGAAGACTGTATCTTGTGTCGTGCACCAACAGAGAATCGACGAAGATATGATTGGACTTCCCGAGAAACAGACCAGCTTGATATCGCTCAAAGAGTGCTTGAAGATTTGGTGGATAGACAGGTAATAATAACACATTCCGCTATGTATAAGATTATATTAATGGCTACATATATGTAATAATAATGGCTTTTGATTAATTGACTTGAAATGGTAATTTTTCTTCCCAGTTGGAGCGCACTGTGTTAATTTGCCGACCATGTTAGCAAAGATCAGAAATTCGGACGTATTTGGAAAGCCGAAGTGCGAGTTGGCGAAGAAGATAATCCATCCGAAAATCCAAATCAAGACCAAAACTTCTCTGTCGATACAGTTATTTTGTACCAAAAAATACACGTGTATGCAGTGAACATTTGGGACAAAATCTATGGCATTTATTACCTTTGCAAGATAATGCCTCTATAGAGTTTACTGGTGTACAGATAATAAATATTTTTTCAATACTACAAAAACATATTACTTACTCAAGACTTTACTGATTTGGAACAATATGAAAATATGGCATCAGACAAATTTCATTCCGGGACAGGTTTAAGTCAAAATCCCTTTTCGGAATTACAGGGGGCCACAAAACAAAGCCTGACATCGATAAATAAAAGGAAAAGCATATTAGCGGCAGTATTAGTTAGGGTAAGAACTGGAGATTCGAACGCAAGGCTTGCTAATATATTTAAATGCGGTGAAACAACATTCCACAGATGGTTATCAAATCAGACGCATTGCACTTTTGGAAGTTTTCATGCCCTTAAATCTTGGGTTTGATCATACACGTGAGGATGTGGCACAACGAAACCTGTTATTGCCCAACAATCTGTCGGGGAATCCCTTAAGTTAGCCCTTAAGCTGCCACGAAAGCAATGCTACTTGTGATGGCACGTATGTGTATTTGCAAAAAAATGGCAATTATTTTTTTCATCGTGTATCTTATAGCCATTACAAATATAGGAATCTGCTCAAACCATTCCTCTTGGTTTCTTGCGATGGACATATCACCGAAGTGATCGGACTATACGCTGCAGTTACATCTGACGCAGATATAATGAATGGCTTGATAAATAATACGGACTGTGCATTGCACTGGTTTTATAGAAGTGGGGATGTGCTTATTTTGGACCGTGTTATATAATTACAGATCAGGCAAACAAATCAAGACTGATTACGATATGTCGTTGGTAAAAGTGGTCAACGGTAGATTTAAAGGGGACTTTCGGCTGCTGCGTAACGTATACAACAATAGAGCCCTAAGAAGCACGTTTGATTATTTTAGGATCGCTGCAGCCATATTAAATCGCTTTCATGTTTTAATTGAGGACAATCCACATGCTACAAAAATTTTAGAGATCAATCATGAAAGAATAAATACTCCAAACAGATTGGCAGAACGCGTAGAACGGCATAATTACAACCGCTGACAGCTGGATGGAAGACTTCTCAGAATTCCTAAGGATGAATGAGCTCGAGTTGATTTTTTTCGCTCTTGGCGTATACCAATTAAAGCAGGCAAAAGCTGTTACGGCGAACACGTACTTGACAACGGATCCTTTACGATTGAGCTCAGCGACAATTTACCAGAAGAACATCTGAGAGAGTTACAGGAGCAGGAAAACGATTTATGGATGATTCGTGGGCGATTGCAATCCCGGCATTTCAAAGCTAGACAATATTACACGCATATTGTGGTGGCAAAATCACTGTCGGGAAGAAGAGCAATCGTCCACTATAATTGAAAAAGAACCATTGGGTTATAGAATAATAGAATATGATTTTAATGAATTAAATAAAGAATAATGAATGATACTTTATTTCTTACCTTTAATAAACAATGAACTTTATGCAAAAAAAAGGTGTTAACCCTAGCTACATATAATATAAGTGCCTGTTTTTGGTTGTTCGCGAAATAAAACAACTCCTCATCACCCACCTGATGGGACATGGTACTCAAGTTTCATACAAGTAGGTCACCCCATGTTAAGCACGAGATGTTTACAAACAAGTGTATGATCTGCCTAATAATAAGCAGTTACCACATGATGCTGAAATCATATAAAGATATAAGATAAAAAAAGGATAAAAATAATTTATTGGCCATTAGGCCATTACGGGCACTTAAGACACGTCTTGCATTCTTTAAATTAGATCATTGAATCTTAATAATTTTCCATAGTTTTTTTTTTTTAGTTTTAATCTCTCTTTTTTAATCTACCAACATTTCGAAAATGACCATTGGGGAAGAAGAAATGCCAAAAGAAACTTGTTAATATGCGTCTTTTTTTTCATCGCCAATATATGTATAGGTATATTACAATAAGTATACATGTGCTGAACCATTTCCAAACATCTCTGTCAGTTAGATATTCATCGATTCTGTAATAACCCTTCTTGCACAGAGTATTTTTGATGTGCCTTTTGAACATATTGTCAGGCAAGGACCAAACTGTTTCAGGTAATTTATTATAGAATCGAATACAATTTACAACAAAAGATCTACTAGTCTTAGCAAGCCGATGTACCGGCATACACAATCTATTCCTGCTTCTAAGATTTTTACTAAAATTTGAAAATGACTTGATTTTTTTACGTGAGGATATTTATTTCTTTAAATAGTTCTCTAAGCCTGGCGCCCATGTTATAAATAGAGCAGGTGGCTCTCTTTTGTAATATAAAAATAGTTTCAATATCAGTTACTTTTTCCCACAATATATATATACCATACGACATAATGCTATGAAAGTCGCTGAAATAGTCTAAGCGCGCAATAGCCACATCCATCAATTGTCTAATTCTCCTAACTGCTTATGCGGCGGAGCTGAGCTTACTGGACAGTTTTTTGTATGTGGGAGCCCACTGCAATTTGGAGTCTATTGTAATTGCAAGTAATACAGTATCAATAATAAATTCTAGTACATTAGTGTCAATGAGAACTTCTGTATTAGCAGAAGGCACATTCGGTAGTTTAAATTGAAACATATGAATCAATTTAGAATGGCAGACAGTACAGTATTTACGTTGTTAATATTTTTGCACTGAGTGGCGAGTAACATTAAAAATTAAAGAAGTATCATCAGTAAACAGTAGTATATCTGCCATTTTCTGTACCATGTAGTGCAGATAACATATACTAAAAATAAAAAGCGGCCAAATACAGTCGCCTGGGGCACCCCAATATTAACATTCCTGTAGATTTGACCCCATTTACATTAACAGTCTATATTCTGTTACTTAAGTAAGTTGCAATCAAATTATGGGCTTTACTTCTAACTCCATAATAGCACAGTTTGAGCAATAATGTCTGATGGTTGACACAATCAAAAGCTTTGGAGAGATCACAGAAGACACCAATAGCATCCCAGGATCCCAAGCGCTAAGAACATGCTTGACCAATGGTACTCCCGTATCCGTAGTGGATTTACCTGTTGTAAATACGTATTGTAAATTACGAAAAATTTCATTGGTCTTAAAATAGAGTTGCAATTGGTCAAGCTTTAACCTTTCAAATACTTTACTCAATACTGGTAAAATAAATATCGGTCTGTAATTGCCCAATTCACTTTTTTCACCAGACTCAAATGGAACTAATTTATTAAATTTCATCAAGTCTGGGAAGATGCCCATATCTATACATTGATTACAAATAAGTGCCAAGTGTGGAGCTATTGACTCAATAATAGAATAAAATACTTTTATGGACATTCCCCAATGATCCTCTGAGTTTTTAAAGTTTAATTGTTTAAAAGTTTTCATAATTTCGCTTGACTAGATATGTGTAAATTTAAAAAGCTTCATCCTTAGTTGTACATTCTCCTTTAATAACTCAGCAGCAGCATGTGGAGATGAGTTAAGGGAGTCAGTGGTACTGTAAGAGATATTAGTGAAGTAGTCATAAATTGATTTGCTACTTGTTTAGCAGCTGTTAGTTTGTTTTTTTTTTTTTTATATTGGCTCAGCATAGTGGCTCCTCTTCGCCTGTTGGTAAGCGAAAAGGGGAGCCCAAATTGCAGCGGCAACTGACAAAGGGCTACGGTGTCCTGTCAGTTGACACTACCATGCTGGCCCGCAAGGTGCTTCTTCACACTTCGTTTGAAGGATCCCATGTTGTAGGAAGGAGAAAACACATGTGCAGGCAAGGCGTTCCACTTTTTAATAGTTCGACAGAGATAGGAGTTGCCGAACTTTTTAGTACGAGAACAAATGTCCTCAACAGTGGAATGATGACATTGCAAGCCTGCACATGTGGTTCTATGATTATTAATAGAATATTCATATCGTGAGTATTGAGTAGTGAGTACCTGTTTCTTTTTTAACAATATACCATACTACCTTTATTTTATTTGTCGACTGCTTAATTTTGTTAAAAACATTGATTTTGCAACTTTGCAAACATTTTTAAATATTTTTGAATAACTTTTAACATATTTAACATAGTCTGGGTCAAATCTATAAGATATGATCTGTATATGCATATATATGATCTGCATGGTGACAAGCAACCTGAAGACGCTTGCCATTACATTACAGACCCTGAAAACTGTAACTGTCAAATTGGGTATCTTTCAAATCAAATCCACTGTATGAGGTGGATCCTGTCAACTAGTGAATGAGGTGCTAACAAAACAGAAATACTTGTAGGATTAAGGGACTGGTTGGTGAAGTATCACTTATAAAGTTACAGTTACCTACAGTTATAAATGATGAAGCTTGCAGTTCCGCAAATTTACTAATTGGACTAATATTTCTGTATTCCTTTTAGTTTGTAATGCCAATATAGTTACTTAGTTAGTAGAGGTGCTGCAGTGCCAGCAGGACTAGTAATGGCACATTTTTTTCTTTATACAGTAATGGGAGGTAAATAAGCATGCTACCCACCAGATGTACAGTGGTTACCACAGGCTATTACTATGAGTATCACTTGCGTTTTGCCATCCTACTGTATTGGAAGTGGTATTCTGCAAGATAGAAATACATCCCCAATCAATCTGTATTGACGCATCCTACTTTTTTATTTTAGACCTAATAACTCAACCTGGTTACCAGAAGACCTGTTGTCAAAACAGAGGGCTTTGGTTGCTATACGGGAGGTAGAAATGTCTGACCCGCAGTGAGAAGCAAAGCTGTGGGCATTATATGCACAATAATTCACATTTGCATTGTGTAATCATTACCTTGTAATTTTCTCAACTCATTCCTAAAGTCACACGGCACAACTAGTATCAGACAATGTAAAGAATTCTAATACTCTAAGTGCTACATTCTAAAATTTTAGAACACAGCAAATTACCTATTTTCCGAATAGTCATACAGTTTTTGCATATGGTGAAAAGAAGAACTAATAACTATTTATCAGGTGAGTGAAGATTCAAATCTTATTTTATTCTACTCCATCCATCTTAACATCAAGTTTCATGGCAACCCATACTGAGCTGGTGGTAAGAACTGCTGAAAACTACATAATGCAGACATTACACACCTCACTTGCTTCTGTAACATCAACATCTCTTTTCATGTCATATATGGTAATTGAAGCACCTTCCGAGGAACAATCAGTTTCATTATGACAGGTGTTGGCCTTCCTTGGCTCCTAAGTCGTTCCACGTGACATTCATATATTCTTTTGTACACCTCTGTTTATTTTATCAACAGATGTTCTTCCTACATCTACGTACAGATCGGACCATAGACTATACCTCTTCTAAGCATAACTCCGACCATGTATTCCAATCTAATTTCCTTTCTTATATCATCTAAAATCTTCACATTTGTTCTGATTTTCACTCTATCAAATACAATTATCTTAGATAACTTTGCATGCATTTTATTCTTATTACCTTTATTTGACATAAGGATATTAACCAGAACAATAATCATATATAACCACTATTGCAACATCAAAACTAGAATCCTTATTTATTATACAATGTGTCGTGCTAGACTGATATGCACCTTATGACATAGCAACAAACATGATATTCACAAATAATTGTCTAGCATGAACCATCACTTTATGTGGACATTCATTGAAATTGATAAGAAAACCATGGATTTGTTATATGACCCAAGACATTACTCAATTCTCAAAAGTTGAATTACGAAAAAATCAATTCATTTCAACACTTTAAATAAACTTTTTAATTACTTGCTGAAAAATAAACACATTGTACAAAGCTGTGTAAGAGTGATGTCTACTGGTTTGTGAAAAGCGTCACAACGATAGCTTGTTGTGCATAATATTTGTGTTCTGATCCTGTGCAGCACGTAGACCACCTATACTTCACATATAAAATTAAGGGGTGTTGCTCTCCCTCCTAAACAATTTGTATGATCTGTGCCTTTTAAACTATACAATGCCTTTGCTTATCTGGTGGAACACATCAACCCTTACTCATCCCACTGCAGGGATATGGGGCTTCATTCAACCGAAGGGGTTTAGAGCATACTCCACCATGCTGCTCAAGTGTGGATTGGCGGAGATCAGTAAATGTGAATTCTAAACTTGATATAGATATTCACAGAATTAGTTATTTATTTGTCAATGTCGACATACCCTTACAAGCATTATCAATGAAAGTTTTACACTAATAAATAAATCAAAGCATTACCGACATTGAAACATGTATGCGATCAACATATTTAAACTCAATTTATTGAGCAGTCAGAACTCGTTATATACGTTTTCCCATACATTTCGCGGTCGTATACGACCACCCGGGTTTCGAAGGGTTAATAAACATGACTTTTCATCATCATTCATGCACACTTAAAAGCTTGTAATTAGGTAAAATCTGGAAACTTATAACTTTCATGGTTCTTTGACTGCTTATTTCTTTTCAAGGGGATCAAGGATCTTCCACAATATTTCCCCTAAATTGAGGATGTCGGTACTTTTGCTTGACTATAAATAGTAATGCTGCTCAATTCATTAACTTTCTCCATATAAATATTAGTTACTTTCCCTAAATCAAAAATTTCCATAAATAACTGCATTGGTAATTAGATTAAGTATGTACAGAAAGAATTTTAAGTAATCTCCAATAGCATGTCCAGAACATACAGGTTTTTCATAGTTATTATAGAAAAAAAATTAGTAGCTTACCAAGCAGGAGGAGTTTGAGTTCTCTCCTGGCATCGCGTTTGTCCTTCCGGAGTTGCCGCTCTATCTCCTGGTTGATTCTTTTCTGTTCTTTGGCTTCTTCTGACATGCAGCACTCCATGGTTCCTTGGAGCGGAGCGCCGCAATCCCACCTCGCGTGCGGAGCCCTGTCCTTTCGGCAGGCCTTTCAACCGAGGCACACCACTCCTAGAAATTATATTATAATTACACTCACATAGCACGTTACTTCACCATTTTATAATACGATCACTATACCACGTACCCACGCGACGACGCGCTAACAATCATCCGAACTAGAAACGATTAAATACTAAAACCGACAATCCGGCGGTCACTGGGTGTGGTGACTTATGATCGGTCATATACATAAACGCTTCTGTCAACTGCCGATATAAACACTTCGGAATCCGTTTATATACGACCGTGGATCCTTGTGGAGCGATCGTATAATCTTGTTAATGTAACTAGATTCAAGAAACCTATGGCTATTCCCCACACGTGTGTATTAATAAGATTAAAACTGTGAGCAAACAGCGGATTGACGATACCTAGGTAATCTACTGATAACTAGAACAGCCTATGTCTTGGTTACGATGTGATTTGCCAGGCTCACTACACGGTAACAGGCGCACTGTTGTTGCATTTTTTAATTATTACGTACCCAAATGTATATCCATAGGGCACGATCGACTGTTCCACTTCAATTTATTGCACTAACCACGATTAATCACTTCAAGTCAAACTACGTCCGCCTCTCAATATGGCGCTGGGAGATTTCGGGCGATGGATGTTCTGCGCGTGCGTTAACCGAGTAATATCAAATAAAAAATGTTGAGCGAAATTGAATACAGCTTTGGGATAAGTAGCAAATTATTACTATTTATTCAAGTACTAAATTTTACTAATGAAGAAAATTAGATCTAATTTTCATATTCATCAAATTATTGACAGGCTGACAGTGATACTGTCTGTATGTCTGTCCGTCATCAAACTAAAAGTAACTAATTTTAGTTTGTTTGTTCATTCAAACTGATTTCATTCATAATTTAGATTATGATGTTTTAATTTATTTTCTAATTGTATGATATTAGCAACGCGTTATGGAATAGTTGTACATATAGTAAATTTGTCAAGTAAATCTTCTCATAATTACATACTTAAGTACTAAAATAAATGATATTTTCATGATATTATTTTTGTACAATTATTGGGCTGTATATAAGATATTCTAACGTCAGAAATGAATGATACAAAAAAAATCACCAGTGTTGTAATTGTCTATGGGCATAGATAAGGAACGTAATTGCATCGTTACTGATATGACGATAAGTATCGATTTATTTTATTCGATTAAACAACAATTGTTCAAAGGTGTTTCAAAATACAGTTTTATTTATTTAATTTGGTTTATAAAATGCATTAATATTGTTTTTATAAAATGTTTATGTAAACTAGTGTAATAAATAAATAAATAATAATTTATTTAAAGGACCACGAATAGGTTCACAATGTGTCTTACCTTATAAAAATATTCATATATAGTAAATTAACAAGTGGGATCTTGCACAATTATTAAAAGCTACAATGGAGAACCGATAGACACATTTTTCAATATAGGTATAGGAATTTTCAAAGCTAAAAATACTACAATCCTTACGATTGGCAACAGTAAAAGTAAATCGGCATGTTATAATAGGGCAGTGGTCGATTTTCTGCAGAATCGAAATATTGGCATAACGAGTAGTGGCCATCAGGCATGTAGCTGAGATAACAGGGATGGCATTGTGTTCAAAGAATCCTTGCGAACGAATTGCATATGGAAAAGGTTTCTGCGGCGAGCAAAAGGAAGTACGAGTCGACATTTCATGGCTGAATCTCGCACGCAAGTTCCAATCAGATCAGAAAATTCTTTTGTCACGTTTCGTGACCATGGTCGAGACGTGTGGAGATATTCCCATTGCTTCGGAAAATCATATTCGAATCAGAATCGAAAAGTTATCTGTCAAAATGTATGCAAATTCCATACATATTGACAGATAATCCGTTTCGAATATGGCTTTCCGAGGCAATGTGAATACCTCTCAGTAGATCCATCACTTTGATCCTGAAACAAAACAATAATCAATGACTTGGAAGCGAGGCTCCTCACCAAAGCATTGAAAGTGTCATGTTCGGCGGGAAAGGTTATGGCGTCTGTTTTTGGGACGCTGAATTATGGTGGATTATTTGAAAAGGGGAGCCATTATTACGGGTTCTTACTACGTAGACCAGATAAGAAGATCGCGGGAGACCATAAAGAAAAAAGAATGCGGCAAACAGCGAGCTGGAGTGTTTTTTCACTCATTAAGGCGCAGTTGCGACAGCTGCCATTCAAGAAATGGAATACCCTATATACCAGATCTAGCTTCTAGTGACTGCTATCTCTTTCCTCGGCTCAAGAAACACATCCGAGGGGAAAAAATAAATACGATAGCGAAGCTGATGACCACTGTTAAGCCGTTTTTGTATGGTCAGGACACAAGTTTTTTTCTTAAGGGAATTCTGAATATAGAAAAAAATGTAATAAATGCTATAATCACCGCGTTTAATATTTTATTATCATTATCTTTGGATCACCCCTCGTACACCCGCCGTAACCCGTTCCTGGAAATATCAATGAACAATATATACACGAGCAGGTCTCGGCAGGTATTGGGGCTATTGCCATTGTGTGGGACATTAATTCAGCAGTGGAGTGCGATGTGCGCACACAGCGCAGTCACAAATAATTAATTTGCGAATTGAGCACTGCACGCTACCGTCGCTATGGGTTCCGAACAGCTCATAACCAATCATACATAACCAACGAGTTGTTTACTGAATGCTTGGTGGCGAATGTTGTTGATGAAACTAAAGGCGAGAGGTTGCCATAGCTACATATACTCTCCCTTATTCAATCGTACTTTTTCAATGGTACAACCATAGACGTAATAAAAAAGCAGACATCGTCTCCCGAACTAAACACAGAAGCACCTCAATTGTAAGTTTGTCGCTATACGTACGAGCCGACACGCACACATTCACACCATAGTAAGTCTACCGCCCGCCATTATGCACCGACACCTCGCCGCGTGATAACCTTGTTGAAAAATAATAATAATGCCGTCGTGCGTAGTGAAAAGCAGTCGGAACCATAGTGATACAATTAAAAAAGCCAAGGGATTACTTTTCATTAGGTAAGCAAGTAATTTTTCTGATTAACTAATCGTTTTCACTTAAATTATTTTTTGAAAACAATAAATCGACCGGTGTTGCCATAACTCACATTTCCTAATTAGCGTAAATGTGTGAGAGATCATTTTTCTTTTGTTCTCTTGTAATTCTTACTTAATTCAGATACCTAATTTTGTTTAAACAGACATATAAACTTACATCCTATGATTCTTTTACTGAACAACTATTATTCATACCTTTAATATTTTTTAGATTTCCATCGTCAAACGATGCATGGCAGAATGATTAGGTACAAATCATAAGAGAGTCCAGAAAAGAAAGCGGCTTGATTCCATCTAGATCCAGTGTAATATGCAGTATACATTTTGAGGAGTGTGCGGAGTGGCTGCCGTCTTTTGTGAGGTGGAGGTACTTCCCCAGTCAGGCTAACGTGCCCTACCTCTCTTTCGCCAGAGCCTCGTCTGGTCATTACAATTGGTGTATTTGTTTTGGCATTTTTTATTTCAAATAAGTATGCATCTGTTTGTCCTACATAATAAAAGGAATATGTAATGTTATATTTCATGTGTTTAATTTATTTTCATCAATACCTAATAAGGAATGATAGAACATGTACCAAAGATACGGGTAATTCCTCTAAAATGATGGGCTACGGGGGTGTCGCCATTTATTTGCGCAGTGACATAATGTGTAGTGTCATCTCTCAATCCGCACCTGAATTCAAATCGCCCGAGCACCTATTTCTCGAAATCACCTTACACCATTCCAAGATAATGCTAGGTGTCTATTATAGTCCGTCATTGCATATTAATTTCTTTGATTCCTTAGAATCACTTCTTGCAGATCTACGTCCTCAATTTGATCACATGATCCTAATGGGAGACTTCAATACCTGTCTGATCAGGAATGATGGGCGGTCAAAAATGCTATTAGATATGTTGCAATCTCTGGATTTACATCAGCTGCCACTTGGTCCTACCCATTTCCCACATAATGGGCCTCCTTATTTATTAGATTTAATTATCACTTCTTCTCCCGACATCGTTGCATGTCATGGTCAGTTTAACGCACCCGCTTTCTCAGCTCATGATCTTATTTTCGCTTCAATGAAAATACGAACCCCAAAACGCAAGCATAAGGTGATGATGCTGCGAAATTACAAGACAGTTAATCGTGACGCATTGCGGGAGGATTTCTCTGAGGCGGACTGGAGCTCTGTTTTCTCTGGTACAGATCCTGATTCCAAGCTTACCGCTTTTAATTCCATTTTTCTGTCTATTTATGACAAACATGCGCCTTTGCAGTCCGTCAAAGTTAAACACTATCCTGCCCCCTGGCTTACCAAAGATATTAAATGTCTCATGGCTAAAAGAGACAGGGCCAAAGTAAAGTGGCGAAATAATCCTTCTGACACTAACCGCCTTAATTATGTCACACTGCGCAATAAATGTAATAAACAATGTAGGGTAGCAAAAAGAAATTTCATTCACTCGTCAATTGACAATTGTCCCCACGATAAATTGTGGAATTTTTTTAATAAGATAGGTATAGGAAAGCCCCGATCTAGTAATTCATCCAATTTAAACGCTGATGACCTAAATAAATACTTCAGCTCAACTCCAAGTATCTTGTCACCTCAGGTTAGATTGGCTACTGTAAGTCACTTGAATTCATCTCCTGGACTAAGCGGTAATCAATTTGAGCTTGGTACGGTTTCGGCGGATGAAGTGGTGAAATTCATAGGCTCCTTAAAGTCTAAAGCAGTAGGGTGCGATGGCATGCGCATCGACATGATGGTGCCAATCAATGACATAATAGCTCCGTTATTAGCTGACATAATTAACTGCTCCTTATCCTCTGGCATTTTTCCTGCTTTATGGAAACGTGGCCATATCATTCCACTTCCAAAAACATCAAATCCTTCCTCTTTCGCCGATTTTCGGCCCATCACTATCCTTCCCATTCTCTCTAAGATTTTGGAACACTTTGTGCATCATCGCCTTACGAAATACCTTCGTCTGAATAATCTACTGAGTCAGTATCAGTCTGGTTTTCGGGCCGGCCACAGCACTGTTTCAGCACTCATAAATATTACTGACGACATTCGGAACAATATAGATAATAAACTTCTTACTCTTCTCGTCTTACTTGACTTTTCCAATGCTTTCAATATGGTTGATCACGAAATTTTACTAGCAGTGCTTCGGCAAATGAATCTATCATGTGTTTCTCTTTCCTGGTTTCATTCTTACCTTTCTGACCGGCTTCAATCAGTAAAAATCGACGATTGTAAATCTGACTGGTGCAAAGTCGACGTGGGTGTCCCACAAGGTAGTGTGTTATCACCTCTCTTATTCTCTATTTTTGTTAATGGCATTACTTCATATGTGTCCTCCTCTATTCATTTGTACGCTGATGATGTCCAAATCTATACAGCTGCCTCTCTTCAAGACTTTTCAAACGCTACAGACGTTATTAATTCAGATCTCAGCGCTATTGCAAAATGGGCACAGAACTTCGGCCTAAAAATTAATGCGATAAAGTCACAATGTATCGTAATAGGCAGCCCTCACTTCATTTCCAGGTTCCAATCAGGAAGTTATCCAAATATTGTTTACAACGGTACAATAATTCCTTATTCTTCTACTGTTAAAAACCTTGGAATTGTCATTGATCAGACACTATCTTGGGGACCCCAAATAAATGCCATAAGCCGCAAATTGTTCTCTTCCCTTCACTCTCTGAAACGCCTTCAAAATTTCCTTCCAACGGAGACCAAGGCGTTGCTGGCTCAATCTCTTCTCCTGCCACTCCTTGATTATGCCGATGTAGCCTTTCTGGATCCCTCCGAAGATTTACTGAATAAATTGGACAGGCTTCAAAATCAATGTATCCGATTTGTATTTGGTCTTCGCAAGTATGACCATATTTCTCAATTTCGACAGCAACTTAACTGGCTGCCTATAAGGCTACGGCGTAAAATTCACATTCTAACCTTTCTCTATAATGTTCTTTTTAATCCTTCTTTTCCAACGTACCTCAGGAGGAGGTTTCATTTTCGGATCATGGACGAGCGTCTACGATGTAGCCAAGACCCCATCTTGAAGGTGCCTGCCTCCCTGACCAACACGTTCGGGAATTCTTATACCGTGCGTGCCGCCCGTCTTTGGAACGCGCTTCCGCTCGACATCAGAGCTTCGCCTACTATAAGTTCTTTCAAAAAACGTCTAAAAAACTTTTTCAGTACTTCTGCGAGACATTGAGTTTACATTATGTATTATTTTTATTCAATTATATTAAATATTTGTTTGTATTCTATCGTTATCCATTAGTGTGTATATATGTATCTGTGCCCGTGTGTATATACATTTGAGTGTCTATATGCATAATTATGTACATAAATTAATATGCTTTAAAATCCTTTCTCAATTTTCTTAATATATGCTGGCATCAATTTAGTTATTATGTTAACCTTATATACTTTTTATCTACCACCGCCATACATTATTCCACTCAGGAACTCATAAGCAATGGTTGGCTGGAAGAGATTCCTCGAAGGAATAAGCCCGCCTTTGCAAATCAAATTCCAATATTTTAAGAATGTAAACATTAATATAGCAATAAAGTTCTACAAACAAACAAACAAACCTATTTTAAACAACACAAGTTACAAATCAACGGTCCATAAAATTCGAGTTTCGAAGACAGTAACGAATCATATAATTTTTTATTTCTTTTTAGTTAAAGAAATGGGAAATTTTCTTCCATCTGGCAATCCACTTGACACTCACACATAGTTGCATGCCACCGGTGCTTCAGTTGTTTCTCAGCGAGATTCCGTCTGACTTTTTTATTATGTCTATGGGTACAACAAAATTAAAATTTGACCATTATGCTGCTTCGAAGGTGCTTACACAGGGCTGTCCTCAAGGTTCGATGTTGGGGCAGTATCTTTGGAATATCTTTGCAAATAAAAACTCGGTTTGTTACTTGGGATTACTCTTAGACAAATGTTTTAATTACACTGAACACATAAAGCAGGATGGAGAAAAGCCAAAAATTACTTTTATGCGTTAACTTGTTAACTTCCATCTCGACGTGAAGATTAAAACGTAAAAAAATATTTACTTAGCCACATATTTAGGATGTATTACGTACGATTACTGCGAAGTCAGCGTTTCGGTTTAATATTTTTATGTAAATCGTATAGAACTGTGAGCAACGAGGCACTACCAGTGCTGACAGGCCTGTTACCAGTTGACTTGGAAATACGACGACGCGCTTCAATGTACTACACCTCTATAAATATATACCTCGACTTTCTAAAACACCGCGATCATGTCAAAATACTTAGATTGCTGAAACCAATTTACGACGTACTTGAAACTTTGCTGTCTAAATGACAATAGATGGGAAAATTCTACTAAAGGACGACACTTGTATCTGTTCTTTCAATCAGTGCGAGACAGATTAAATAAAGAGTGCTTTTTTTTGCCAATCGCAATGTGCGCAAATCAAACAGTAGCTAGGCATTCTGTTAGATTTGGCTTACTCTATAAATATGCCGCTAATGATGAGGCGGCTATGTAATCTTTATTGTCTAAATATGTCTATATCTACGTTATGTTACATTTTGATATACATATTCTAAGATTTTAACCATATTACAAATTTGCAAGATAAACAGATAAGATAAAATATTAATAAGAAAAATATACAAATTCATGTCACAATGCTTAATAGAATCATGTTAGTATTATCATTGTCAAAAATTTATTGTCAAAAATAAGTTACCCTATTACTGATTGAATCAGCTAGTTAAGGCTACTATGGAGCCGTTTGCCCACCATTTGTTAAACTGTTGTAGTAAAACTCTGCAACAATTATCCCTGAACATTAATTTTATGTTGTATTCGGAGACCTGAAATACCATGGCGTTCAGAGCAGACGCATCTCCTAAGGTTTCTAGAGACGATCGGGAGTCGGACAGAATGTAGACCGATTTTTTCCTTTGATGATGATGATGGGGGAGCTCCCAGTAGCCCATTCTACTCTCAAAGGTCCTTCCTGGTAGGTCTTCCATTGATTTCCCTCTCACGACCTCGTAAAGGGCCCTCCTTTCGGTCGCCCTGAGGTCCAGCGATAATATACCAGCCATAGCAGCAGCTGAAGTAAGTGACGTCTTTTTTTTTTTAATAATTCTTGCACCCCTGCCATGGGCAAGGCTATTTTAAAACACATTCATACACCATACTCCCTTTCATTCCATAACTCGTTCATACATTCATCAACTTTCAGTTTTATGCCCATTTTGGAACGCCGAAGAAACGATTTTAACTGTTCTAACTTCCCTCCCCATACTGCGTCAGTCCAGACACGGGCGACAGCGAGCTTCACAGCTCCACGTAGCCACCGCGATCCCATCGGCTATACAGTGTATAGCCGAGGTATACAACATTAGTCCTAGGTGGAGCTGCTCTGCTTGTTCCTATCTATGACAGCCGTGGCTAGACTGACGCAGTATTTAAAAAAAATTGTTCTCTACCTTTCCCCACCACTATTTCGGAGACCGTTGTTTCGGTGACCCGCATTCCTAACTCCTGCTCCAAATCATACCTCTGTTTGGAGAATGCGGGACACCGAAACAATATGTGCTGCAATGTCTGGTCCACGCCGGGCTCGCAGAAGCAGGATGGGTCATCCGCGCACTTGAACCTGTGCAAGTATGCGAAGAACCCACCATGCCCCGAGAGGACCTGCGTGGTGATGCTCGACGGCACCATTTTGCCCACGATACCGTACGCCTCCGCCGCACTCGGGAAGAACAACTTCGTCGTCGAAGCTGTTGTTCCCGATTTGTATCTCCTGTCCCATTCGTCAATGGTCCCCTTACGGATCATACCTTTGACGAATGAGACAGGGCAGCGGTCGTAATCTGGCCGCCTCCGCAACCCCAGTGCGGCGCTCCTGGCGAGTTCATCGGCACGTTCGTTCCCCTCCAATCCCGCGTGTGCCTTGATCCAGAACAACGAGACGCTCTTACCCTGGCTTTTGCACAGTTTAAGAGCGTCCCGTGTCTGCACCGCCAGGGGATGGGGGGACTCGACGTTCGGCACCGCCTGGAGCGCCGCCATAGAGTCGCTGAAGATGCCGATACTGGGTCAATCGCAGCTCAAAGCGTACTCGGCCGCCGTGCAGACAGCCAGGAGTTCCGCCTGGTAGACGGTACAATAGGACGACAAGATTGACGGCCTGGTTTCCGCGCCGCCGTTCCATATGGATACAGCGGCGCCAACCCGGCCCTCATGGTCTTCACTACTTCAGGGTTGAGCCCCCAACTGACGCGGGCCGTACGCGCAAGGCGCCCGTATATGGCCACTGCCCTTTTACAGACAGTAGCCACGTGCGCATTAAACGTCAGACCCGCGGCAATCGTCAACCCCAGCAGTTTGATCTGCCGAGACATGCCAATGTCTATCCCGCCCATGGTAAGCCGCGGAGTGTCATACCTAAGTTTGCGCGTGACCAGCATAGCGCTGGTCTTATGCGGCGCAAACTTCAACCGGTTTTTGACACCCCACGCCCTCACATGCTCGAGAGCGGCATTGGCCTGTCTCTCTATATCCAGCGCAGTGTTGCCGTCGAACATCAGCAGGATGTCATCGGCGAAGGCCTGACAGTGCACCCCCGCAAGGTCGAGTTGCTGCAGAAGAGGATCCAATAGGAGGTTCCACAAAATCGGTCCTCCTATGGACCCTTGGACGCACCCTTTGGTGGTGGACCGCAAGGTTTCCCCCCCGGCGTACCTCACTCTGACTGTCCTATCGCTGAGATAGCTGTCCATCACTTTCCTCAAGCCCAGAGGACAATTTTCCTCAGCCAGTCGTAGTTTGATTGCCGGCCACCAGGCGTTGTCGAAGGCTCGAATGAGGCTGAATCCGACGGAATGCTGTGGGAGGCATAGGGAGGATTTCGATATGGAAGGGGATGTACAAGTTCAAGTTTTCTCGCTTCGCAATATCGTGGAGAAGCATCTGGCCATAGACCAGAAGGTTTTCGCGGTTTTGTGGATCTTGAGAAGGCATTCCAATAGGGTTGTGCAAAAAGAACTGTGGGGCATATTGCCGAGATATGGGATTGACGGTTCACTGCTCCGTGCTGTGCAGTCCACCTACAAGGATTGTACAGCACGTGCGCGAATAGATGGCAATATGTCACCCTGGTTTGATCTCAAAATTGGTGTCAAACAGGGTTGCATGTTGTCTGCTAGGCTGTTTATTCTGTATTTCGATAGTTATCTACAGATAATAAGATCGACGTATTACGCATGGGTGACATAGTGGTGAACTGTCTGCTGTATGTCTGACGATGCCGTCTTATTCGCAGAAACACCATCTGAACTGCAAACACTGGTCACAATGAAAGATAAATGTATGGAGAAAGGCTTACTATTGAATGCGAAGAAAACAAAGATCTCGCAAAGGCGTACTCGCCACTTGTTGACCATGTCCTAGTCGAAATACGGTTTCGAAACTACTGCTGCATAATAAGCGCCGTTTACAAGCCGCCATATTTTAATTCAGAACTTTCCAGGTTACACTTTGATTTTCTCTCTTATATACTACAGTCTGCGCATGTAACGTAGTTTATTATAGCAGGCGATTATAACCTGCCGACCCTGCAATGGCATGACTGTAGAACTTATTGAAAATCCAATATATCTAGTCTGTCAAACAAATATTTGATTAACTTATTATATATGATGGCTTTCAGATAAACAAACATAAAAATCGCAGAAATCAAAGACTTGATTTATTTATAACTAATATTAAAAGTATTTCCACGTCACTCGCTCTAGCTCCACTGGTGCAACCTGATGATAATTATCCGTCATTCTATGTACAATTGCCGCTGAATAATTACAGTATACATACAAGTCCTATATCTAGAATAAAATTTTACTTCAACAAAGCCAATTATGATCTTATAAATGAAGATATTTCAAAAATTGATTGAAAAACATTATTCGAGGATTGTAACGCTGAAAACACAGTACTTATCTCTTTTTTTATGAACAAGTTCACCGCATTATAAAAAAACATGTTCCAACGATAACAATAACAATTTCTAATTTAATTCACATATTCAAAAATAAAAACAAAGTTTGGGTCAAATGGAATAAATACAAAAATAAATCAGATTACGAAATATGTTCGTTATATACACGTTTTAAAAAAGAATCACTTAAATGTTACAATAAATATTTGGAACTGTTGAAAATAATATGCATGATAATATTAAATATTTTTGGACATATGTTAACAATATAAAAAGGACAGTAGACATTAAGAGAGGTAGGATCCAGCGAGAGGTCGTGTTGTGCTCCACCCCCTCCGATCCCATATCTGTTGCGGGGGGGGGGGGGGGGGGCATAGCATGACTTTCGTGCTCTAAATATCCGTCTGGGGAAGCACCTCCACCTTACAGAAGACCGCAACCAAATAACAACTCCGGAAGGATTGTTGTGTTCCTGTGCGTGAGTAAGGTCGCCAGTTAACTGAGAGGTCGTTGTGCGGACAGCGGCAGGACTGGTGGATGTCAAATCGCCACTAGCCGTGTGGGCGCGGCAGGCTGGCGATCAGGGAGACCCGGTGAAACGGTTGACCGCTGGCCGCCCGCAGGTTAGTAGGGTTCCGGGGATCACTTAATCTTCGCCCCGGGAGGTTGAACCGCCAGCCTGTGAAAAGTCCCTGTTGCAGTGGTCGTGTCGGAGAAGGAGACCGGGGTGGACCCGGCTGCTGCAGCAGGGGGTCCCCCCTGCCGGGGGCCCTTCCGCCGGTCGCGCCTGCAAACCGCATTACCAGCACGGTACTGTGGTGAAAGACACCGCGCTTTTATCCTTCACTCTGTCTGTTCATCGACCTCTCATTTTATTTACTTCATCACAGTCATCACACATGAAAAAGCAAAAAAAACGGAAAAATGTTTCCACAGCGGCTACCCCTTCCACAATGTATATGGACTTTTGCAACATGGGTTTGCACTCGATCATCAACGCGGTCCATCATCACCTGGAAACCACGCGGCCGACCATTCTTTTCCTCACGGAGACACAAATATCCTCACCGGCCGACACTTCTTACTTGCATTACCCCGGGTACAAACCTGAGCACTTGTTTGTGCATCATGCCGGGGTATGCTTGTTCGTCCGGGAGGATATTTGTTGTCGCCGATTGCATAACCTTGAAGACAGGGACCTGTCTATATTACGGGTGCGAGTGGATCAGGGCGGTCACACCCGGATCTACGCGTGCCTTTACAGGTCTCATAGCGGTCATACAGGCACATCTCGGTTATTTGAGCACCTGCAAAGGGCGACTGACAGCGTCATCGAACAGTATCTCTCCGCGGAGTTAGTGATTTTGGGAGACTTCAATGCCCACCATGCCGAGTGGCTTGGCTCTCGGTGCACTGACTACGCGGGGAGATCTGCTCATGAATTTGCTCTGGCCTATGGTTTCTCTCAGCTGGTTCATTCTCCCACGAGAATACCAGATGTAGAGGACCATGCAAGCTCTCTACTGGACCTTCTGCTGACCACACGTCCGGATAGTATAACATCTCAGTGGATGCGCCGCTTGGCTCGTAGGATCACTGCCTCATCCGGACCCAAGTGCCTTGTGCCGGACGCGACCCACCTCGGCCCGCCGGATGACGTCGCGTATGGCACTAAAGTCAGCAGACTGGGATGGATTGCGTGAATTCTACGCCTCGTATCCGTGAAGGCAGCTGTGCTTCGAATCAAACGACATTGATTCCTGCGCAACCGCAGTGGCTGCGGCGATATTGGATGGCATGGAATGCTTCATTCCCAATCGCCTTGTAGCTATTGCGGGAGCTCAAAAGCGGCCGTGGTTTAATCGGCATTGTAAGGAAGCCATTCTTGTTAAGCAGGCTGCTTACAATGCTTGGACCACGGCGCATGCTAATGGGGATCCTAGAGTCTCTGTTTTGAAGCGCAAACTGAATGCTGCCTCGAGGTCCAGTAAAAGGGTGGTTGCTAGAGCAAAATTCGATTTCGTCGGCAGAGTTGGCGAGCGACTTGCGAGCTTTCCCTTTGGGAGCCGTGTTTTCTGGTCGCTCGCAAAAGCTGCCGAGGGAAATTTCTGTCAACCGTCCATGCCACCACTGCAAAAACCGGATGGCAGTTTGGCCCATAGCGCTAAGGAGAAAGCCGATTTACTCTGTAATCTCTTTGCGTCTAACTCGAATATGAATTACTGGGGAGCAGTGCCACCTACCATCCCGTGGTGCGGTAGCTCAATGCCAGAAATCTCCATTACCCAGCGAGATGTCCGGCGGGCCTTAGTCTCTCTCGATATTCATAAATCGAGTGGGCCGGATGGTATACCGGCAGTGGTGCTGAAGCTGTGTGCTCCTGAGTTGTGTTCTATACTAACGTGCCTTTTCGTGCTTTCCTACTCCACTGGGCAAGTCCCGTCTTCATGGAAGACCGCCAATGTGCACCCGGTGCCCAAAAAGGGCGATAGATCAGATCCATCGAATTACAGGCCTATCGCCATAACCTCCCTTCTTTCTAAGGTGATGGAGCGTGTGATAAACACACGACTCCCAGGATACCTAGAGGATCACGACTTGATTAGCGACCGTCAATACGGTTTTCGCCATTGTCGCTCAACTGGTGATCTTCTAGTGTATCTTACACACCGCTGGGCTTTGGAATTGCTTTGAAATCACCTGGAGGAGAAGGTCAAGCTGGCGTCGAAAAAACTTGGTGTGCTCAACAGGGCTAAGCAGTACTTCAGTGCGGGGCAAAGACTTATATTATATAAGTCTCAAGTCAGACCGCACTTGGAGTACTGCAGTCACCTTTGGGCGGGAGCACCTGGATATCAACTTGGCCCGTGTGATTCGAATCAGAGACGAGCTGTGAGAATTGTCGATAATCCTAAGCTTACACACGGTATTGAACCCTTAAGTTTAACGAGAGACTTTTGCCTCCCTTTGTGTGTTCTACCGATTGTAAAACGGGTTGTGTTCTGAAGAGTTGTTCGAAATGATGCCGACAGCTACTTTTTATAACCTCACCGCTCGCCGACGTCGGGGAGTTCACCCTCACACGCTTGAACCGCAACGACCGCGTACTGTGCGGTTCCAGAGAAGTTTTCTTCTGAGAACTCTCAAGCTGTGGAATGAGCTCCCAGCCGAGGTTTTTCTAAGGGACTACAACATGGAGTTCTCAAGCAATGCGTGAAGAGGTTTTTAGAGGGTCGGCAACGCATGAGTGACGCCCCTGGTGTTGCAAATGTCCATAGGCTACGGTGACTGTTTAACATCAGGCAGGCCGTATGCTTGATTGCCACCTTAGTGCTATAAAAAAAAAGACATAGCTGACAACGTTCCATACGCACCTTATTACAAATAATTCACGCGATGCATGTGAACACTTTTCTGCGTTCTTTAGTTCAGAGCTTGAGCCCAGTAATGTTTACAACTGACTTTGACATTAATAATATACCTGACAATCATAATTCAAGCGTGAATTTGAGTAATTTAGAAATCTCCCTAGATGATATTCTAATGGATCTAGGTAGCATATATATTTCCAAGGATCCAGGTGTAGACAACATACCACTTATATTTTGTAAATCACCTGCTCACACAATCAGCCAGCTCCTGCATTATATTTTCAATCTCCGTCTACAAGAGGGAATATTCCTACGTTTATGGAAATCGGCTCGTATAGTTCCTATTTACAACGATGGAGATAGATCCAATGTGCAAAATTACCGACCGATTTCTATTTTGTGTACTCTGTCGAAGCTGTTCGAAGGACTTGTTCATAACAAGCTATATTCTACTATTCACAACGTCATCATTGAACAATAGCATGACTTTGTTAAAAAACGATCTACCACTACAAAAGTCATTGGGCATTTTTTACCCGGTTTTGAAAAAGTCGCGAACAAAAACCAAAATACTTTTAGATCCTACTGATCATTCAGATTTCATTTTCTGTAGTTATTTCAATGATCAATGGACAAACGAAAATAATCAGTGTTTAAATCACATCATTCCGTGATATTTACCTCCCTCAACAATACCGTTGTACGTGCAAAAACTTCCAATTTCCTTTTCCAGAGAAAAACATATAGCCTGCAGAAGTTTCGCAACTGAGTGAAACCATTTTTAATCGTATACACGGACGGCTGTATTATGCCTAAATAATAATTAACATGATGCAGGATTTCACTTGGGATTGGTTTCTAAATGCCAACAGCGTTTTCATTTTGGATCGCAGCTTTAGAGACTCTATCCCTACCTTCCAAGAGAATAGGTATAATGCGCATATGCCACCATCAAGGGTGGGAAGAAAACAGTTCAGCACAGTAGATATAACTCACCAATAAATCACAATTTATCACTATGTGTCGTTGGGTTGTAGAAACGACTAATAATCGATTTAAAAAAGACTTCAAAATATTCCGCAATGTCTATTTTAATGTAGCATAGCTAAGAAATATGATGACTGATTTTAAAATAAAGGCGGCATTAATGTCACTTATCGACCTTATGAAGATAACGCTCATATACGGTACAATTTATTAATATAGGTACAAACGATAATATTAATCGAGAAAATGAATTGGCTGATTACTTAGTCAGAAACAATCTAAATTACACTTAGGCCGCTAGAGGTAAATAATTCCAAATTAAGAGTTTTCTGACAACTTACTTACAATGACTTGCTTGTATTTACTTTGAGAGCATATCATTTAAAGTTAGCCAGATCATATTACCACGAGCACATGCGACCAAATGGTGTGTATATAATAGATATGTTTCATCACAGAGAGTTGATAATAAATAAAATATTGCTCATAGGTCGAAACCTATAAAAGATCATAACGATATAACATATATATTTTGATTAATCGAGACTGCAAGCAAGACGAAGTCTAGAAGTCTATTACTGTTCCTGTATATGCTGTTGGAAGTTGCGCGCATATCGTCAGTATGGTACCTATACTTTTTAACTTGAAATTATTGTTAATGTCTAAACAAGAATTTCACGCACTCGCGGCGTTTTTAGACGAAACAATAATAGATGTGGATGCAGCAGAATAAAAATAAATCGACAAATATATTTTATAATTATCATTCCGTTATATCTTTTGATTTTTGCACAAAAACAAGTAAAAATGTCTGTTTTTATTAATTTATTTTTAATACTTTCATGGTCATTTTCATGTTAATCCCACGACCTACAGATATGCGACCTATTCCATTGTAATCTAGATGTAATTATCTAAATATCTAATCACATTTTATTTTTGTTCGCCGTGGGTAAAGGTTCCATAGTAAAATGCCTAATGACCTTTGATGGTGTATGCATCATATCTCTTTCAAGATGTTGACGCAAATAAACAAATAGACAGCATATATACAGACTTTTGGAAAGCCTTCGACAGAGTTGGCCATTGGCTGCTATTAAGTATAAACTAGCGTACAATGGCATAAGGGGTAATGTGGCGTTGGTTTAAATCGTAAATTTCAAAACGTACGTTTCGTGTTATCACTGGGGAATGTCTATTAAAGTATTTTATTGTACTATCCAGGCAATAGCTCCACACTTGTCACTTATTTTTAATGTATATGTAGATAAGAGTATGTTCCCAGTAAACTTGTTAATTTATTCAAGTCAGGGGAAAAGAGCGAAGTCGGGAATTACAGATCTATATATTCGAAAGGATAGTTTGATCAATTGCGACTCTGTTCAATTTTTCATGATGCGCAATAGGGTTTTACAGCTAATAAGTAAATTAAATGAACAACAATAACAATAGTAAATTTACTACAGATGCAGGGGTGACATTGGACAGAACATGCTTATCCTTAACGAATGCTCCCATTCGTTAAGATCACAGGATGCTATTGGAATTTTCTGTGTAGAGGTGAAGCCCAGAACTTGATTTTTATGATTTATGATTGCATGTTATTAAAACAACAGATTGCATACAGTGGATATAAATGGAATTAAATCTAAAAAGAATAATGTTTATATCGGGGTGCCCCAGCCCCCCCATGGAGCAGAAAATGGCGGATATAGTAAGTACTATTAGCTGGAGATACCTCCTTAATTTTTAATGCGCCGGTATGAAAATATCGACATTATTAATGTTGTTATGTCTGCTTTTTTAAACTGGTTCAAATGTAATAATCTTTTGCTAAACTCGGCTAAAACCAAATGCATCAAATTTAGTGTCAATTTTAAAAGGGACCTATGTTTTCAAGTTTCTTTCGGCATTTCTGCTTCGCCAATGGTCATTTCCGAAATTCTAGCAGATTAAAAAAGAAAAATAAGAGAATTGAATAAGATACAATAAGGCATATTTCAAAAAATGTAAGAAGTGTCTAAGTCTAAGTACCCGCGATTTTACTAAACTCGGCTAACCAAAAACCAAATGCATCTAATTTAGTCTTCCAAATGTGACTTCTGGCAATACAGAAGTTCTCATTGGGATTGTTCTCATAAAATAGAATTAGTTAATAATACTGTGTTTCTTTGAATTACAATAGACACAAAGTTATTTTTTTACATTAAAAATTAAAGTCGTTTTCATACTTCAGCCAAAACCTTAGACGCAGAAATAAGTTGTGTATGCCGGTACATCGGCTCGCTAGGACTGGTACATCTTTTTTTGTAAGTTGCATTCAATTCTATAATAAATTGCCTGAAACAGTTCTGTATGTTCAAAAAGCACGTCAAAAATATTCTCTGCAAAAGGTTTATTATAGAATTGATGAATATGTAACTGACAAAGATGTCTGGAAATAATTCAACACAGAAAACCTTTTCTTCATAACCTTATATTCAGCTATTGACATCATTATTGTACCTGGCTTATAATGTACGGTTTTTCTTGAAACAGTTGCAATCAGAAATGGACGTTTGAAAAGCAATTGGCGATCGTGGTTCTAAGCACTAAGTACATCGAAACTTTCCAACGAACACAAAACTCTTTTTTTTATACTACTTCGGGAGACATATAAGCACCTGATGCAAAGCGGCTTACCTGATGTAAAGCGGTTACCAGAGCCTATAAACGCTTCCGATACATTATGTATTACTCCAGCGAGGCCACCTCAGCTGCTAACACAGCAACTCCTTTAGGTGCTTACTGAAGACCTTAGTCACACGCGGGAACACAACAATCCTCTAGGGAGTTGTTATTTGGCTGCGGTTTTCTGTGAGGTGGAGGTACTTCACCAGATGGGCTGCTTTGATGCGCCTTACCTCTCTTAAACACACCCACACTAAGACAAACAGTTATGTTCATGCACAGAAATGTTTGTCCTGTGTGGGAATCGAACCCACGAGCATTGTAAATCTTCACAAACCTCTTTCTACGCTAGATATTTTTGTTTGGCGTGAATCTTCCGTAAATCCCACAAACTAGCATATTTTTCTTACGACAATAATAATTCTGTGTCTATCTCAAACAACGTGTTTTTATTAATCGGTCGAAGTGAATTCAACATGCGAATACTGTTACACCGGCATTATCGCAACTAAATGAACCTACCAAATGTGTGCGGCCCTTCAAAGCGAAACTATAGAGACTGCGAGTTTAGAGCAGCTGATTTGCCTGATCTGATTCTTGCCATGATGCATCATCCGATATACCGATCCGGGCGTACGGTTTTGAAACCGTGAACGTGGATTTTTAAATTGATATGGTACATAACGCACCAGCCTTTCAACTGGTTTCAATATTTCCTGATTACGTGCAAAATATTCTAGCAAATAAATATGACAGTATGGTTAGAAATGCAAATCGGCAAGTCGATTGATTTATCGTTGTGAAAAAAAACCAGGAAACTTTTTTTTTACATGTTCAGTTTGAACATGCAGACCGTGAAAGGAAATAAAAATCATTAGTTGTCTATTTACCGTACAGATTCCCGCTGACTTTCCATCTTTCAAACTTTATATCGACCATTCACTTTATCTCGTCCACGGTAATATCTTCATGGTAAGCTGTCACATACATAATCATACATTTCTCTAAAATATTCACTCTACCGTTCAAACACTTCATGAGCAAGAAGGCCACCAGCTTTAGCTTTATCTTGTCCATTCTGGATGCTGACGAGCCACCCTGAGAATACTTTACCTCTCTCCAGGAGAGTTTGGTGTTCGTCTCAAAGTTTTTCGTCAGCGTTTCGTCTTCGTCTTCCTCATTCAAAGTCATTCTTTCTTGATTCAAACATATGGCCCACCTGAAGTGGAGTGGTTACCGTAGCCTATGTACGCTTGTAATACATTATCACTCGTGCGATACCTCCTCTGCTGCTAACACAGCAACTCCTTTGGAGCGTACTGGTGACCTCACCCACAAGCATAATACAACAACCTTCTATGGAGTTGTTATTTGAATTTGTTATTTTCTGTGAGGTGGAGGTACTTCCCCAGATGGACTGCTTTGATGCGCCCTACCTCACTTTAAAACATTCAGACCAGGACAAACAGACATGTTCATGTACACAAATGATTGTCCTGCGTGGGAATCGCTTTGGTGTCAAAGTCACGTTATTCACGATTGTGCCACCGAGCTCGTCAACCGCATATTAAAACGGTTATCCCAGTCGATGTAGGGAAGTTGGTTCTGGTCGCCTATCAGCAGAAGGTCTCTGGAACCCATTAGCCTTGTTGCTATCACCACGTCTCTGAAATGATCCATTTGGACCTCATTCGATTATCAGTCTATTGAAACCCTTATCCATGCTTATGCCACCGACTATCATCGACATCATGGTGCGAACTCTGTACCGTACGTCGAGCTCAACTCTGGGTTCCAGCTTTTTCTCAGTTCCTTTGCTCCTATATAGGTGGAGGTGACATGTCGTCTTTCCACAGCCTGGAACTCCATTTACCCATTTGATGTTAGGAGTCGCAAAGCCCATGGTGCCACCATCGTTAGCTACTCTGTACACGATGTAAGCGTTGTCCAAAATTGCGTTTTCCAGCATTATTTGGTCTAGTAAACAGATATACAATGCGAAAGTGGAAGGATGTAGGAGCCGAGGAAGGACCATGACCAAATTGGTCGTGTTTTATCAGAAGGTGATGTCAGGAGCCTTAGGAACCGGCGAGCGTGCATGAAAAGAGCTATGAATGTGAAAGAAGCGAGTGAAGTGTGTAAGGACCGCGTCTTATGGCGCTCGGTTCTCTCTGCCTACCCCGCAAGGGACCTGGCGTGAAGATATACATACATACATTTGGTCTAGTGATGTGAAGTGATGGGATTGTCTAATTTCCAAAATAGAGTTAGATCGACATTGTTTTGTATTTCGTTATTAAACATACACATATTATGTTGCTTGAGACCGGGTTGATCTATGGCGCCTGAAACTACCCATCCGAGTTGAGTTTCAAATGAAACCGACTTATTTTTACCTAATTGGATGCGTGTTGTGCCAATAACGTTCCAAAAGACGTCCCCGCCTACAAGAATGTTAATGGCTGATAGTACGTTGAAAGTTGGATCAACTAAGTAAACCCCTGACAGTATTTGTATATTGTTTGTGTCTATGTATGTGTTTGACAGCAACGAGGTTATATTTGAGAGTACGTAACAGTCAATGTTCGTTTTGTAGCCACTACTATAAGACTCAAATTTTATCGCGCAAGATTGTGAAATACTAGAGTTTTGATTATTGATACCTGTCACCTTTGCACTCGTTGCACGTGTAGATAGGTTCACCTTACTACAGAGGTCTTATAAAAGGTGTTATAAAGTTCTCAGTGCTGCCGTTGTCTAGGAAAACTCTAGCTCGGTGCGGTCGCGCGTGGATGTCGAACGCCTTGACCAATGCTGTGGATAGCAAAACATTGTTTGTATTGGAACTTGACTTATATTGTATTTTATTTATTTATTAGCATACAAAACAGATTACAACCAACATTATCACCATTTTTTAGCATGAAATTAGTACAGATCTAGATCATAACCCAAAATTATATATGCCTAGTAGCTTAATAGAAAATTTTACATTATTTACTAGAGACCGCTGCTCGCGGTGTAACAACTCTAACTATATGATAAGTAAAAAGAACAATACTAAATTACAAAAAAAGAGTAGCTTAGCAATTAAATATTAAGGACTTACAAATAAAATATATACATTAATTAGTTATTTACTTTAAAGCAGATAAATGGATCTTCAATTGTCTCCGGAATTGATGTAGTGTGAAGTGGAAGATGTCGATGTCTCTGTTAGATACTAGAATTTCGTTATATTGGCGGCACATTCTGACTATGGGATTGTAATACGAGGTGTTGTTCAGGAATACTTTGAATGATCAGCTGATAAAAAAATACTATCGTGAGAGATGGTGAGGAGGAGAGGTGAGTCAATATGAAGTAAAGTGTGTTTAAGCTTGCAATACTTGCTTACTTTTTTACACAGCTTAAGTTCGATGACCTTTTGTATGCGTGTTTGTATAGACATCTGTCGAAAATTATCACAATTGTATAAGGCATGACTTGACTTTTCACATAATAGACATGCTACTGAATTTTTAACGCCTTTACCTGTCGAGACTTCAAAGCCTTTTGGTTTTTGAACTAAAGAATTTTCAGGTTATCCTTTGAGCTCCTAGCTTCTTCAAGTGTCTACAAAAGATCACTCCTGTTCTTTAAAAAAGTTAAAATAATATCTTAATTAGGTGGTTCACTACGATTATTCCGATACTCCTCCCATTCTCTGTCGGTGGTCATATACAGCTTAGTGGACATTAAATAAATGATTAAAGTGTCCCAATGTTCTGTAAGTTGATAAAGAGTCGCTAACGCGCGAAGGATTTTATTGGTAATACCTATTATGTAGCGCAAAGACCTACTTTCAACCAATCTACTACGAATTTACATTAAAAAATGTTTGGACATGATTATTGACTAACAAACATTTGTTATCATACCTATATCACAACAATTCTCAAGCAGCCGTATAATTACTGGCTTTGAAGTCTAAGCTTTTAATTACTAAAGCTACAGTACCTCGAAGACAAGCGCGAAGATGAAATGTGTTTATGTTATCGATATTGGTGTAAATTTGTCCCTGAATTCCAGCCATGACTGAAAATTTCTTTCATGGGAGGGTAGATCGATTTTTAAAAGGCATACCAAGTTATTGTGTTTGTGTGTATGGGCGTCTAAAGAGCTTACCTCGGTGCTATGCATCGAGAGATTTGCTGAGTCGGCCGCTGTCGCTGAGTCGCGCAAACCCTTAGCAAGAACAATCGCCGTGTAGTATTGGCCTTCGAATGCATCTCGTTCCTGGTATCTGACTTCAGATCCGAAGATATTATCCGAAACACTTCAGTTTGATAGAAGAATCTGATGATTGTGCTGGTTACAACAAATTCGTCTACCGTTGACCGTTGAGTCATCCGTTGATGGCGTCGAATTTTTCAGGCTTATCGGCGAAGGACCAATAGATTAGGACGGATCCCTACAAACTGGGTTGCTGAGTGATCCGTCCCAGTTGGAGATAAATGATGGATGAGTGAACTATATTATTTACGAGTAATTATTTTATCAAATTGTACAAAGTAATGTTCTAACTATGATCCGGTCGTCTCCTGCACTGCACGTGTTTCGCCTCTCCACGAGGCATCAGTCAGGCGCTGTAGTTATTAGCCGTCAGAATATCATGCTACAAAATTTGTAGCATGATATTCTGACGACTAACATCAAGTATTCATCAGTTAGGAATCTACGCAACCTTGCGGTAACCCACATATATGGTGTTCAGATTTATTTTTTTATTATCTACGGGGCGGGCGACGCGAAGTAGACTGAATGCACCGCACAGATGCTATAAATGTAAGAAACCAATCTCCTAATTTTGAGCAGTCAGAACCCGTTATATACGTTTTCCCATACATTTCGCGGTCGTATACGACCACCCGGGTTTCGAAGGGTTCTAGGCCAGTTAACATTTTAACTATTGACTAGTTGCAAAGGATTCCCTATGTCAAGATAATAAGAGAGGAAGGGGGCATCAAAGCAGTCCGTCTGGGGAAGTACCTCCACCTCACAGAAAATCGCAGCCAAATAACAACTCTGTAAGGGTTATTGTGTCCCTGCGTGTTAGTGCGGTCATCAGTAAGCTCCTAAGGAGTTTCTGTACTAGCAGTTGAGTTGACTTCACGCGAGTTATACTTAATGTATTGCAAGCGATCATAGGTTATGGAACAGAACCAGCAGGTGAGCCATACGCTTGTATGCCTCCCGAAGTTGTTTAAAAAAAATATGTAAAATCATATATTTTTTAAATTACCTACTGAGAATTACGAGTCCCATTAAGCTGAAAATCTAATTAGGGTTTAGTTACGTTCAAATACATCCACTGTGAATAAATCCAATTGAAGTGTATGTACTACACACACACTGTATATTTTTATATGTTGCCTGATATAGTTGTTTGTTAAATAGATTATGCAATCTAACAAGATTCACACCGAATCGAAATAAAACTGATCTAGTTAAGTATCTTAGAGTAATTATGTACTTGAAATAGTATCATATAAAGAAGTATTTAGTTGTATGTTAACGTCCTCTAACACACATAATATGTGTGTTAGAGGAGATATTGTTATTATATTATTTATTATTATATTAAGGAGATATTATCCCCTTTACATAAGTCGCAAGCACTTAATTAATATGACTATGCGTTATCACGGATATCAATAAACAGATTTTTTCTTTTCCTTAATAGCCATACCCATACTGTGTAACAGCGTGGAGATCTAAGATAGGTCTAGTTGTGTTAATTTTAGGCGCTTAGTGGAATTTTGAAGACATCTCGTTAATGTTAACACTTCCACTTGTACAGATTCCACTTGACAATTTTATTTATTAATTATTTTTACCGACCTTTTTCCTGTGGGGTGTGGAAGTCTGACGGCAGTCGCTCCATGTAAAAATCAGTACCTTCACTAAATCCCTAGGCTTAGGTAGCGGACCCCGCTTTTCCTAGTGTATTAGGAAACGGGCAATACTAGGCAGTAGACTGTGTAACAGAAAGTGATACCTCACACGGACAGACGGAACAATTTTTGAGATTGTTTTATAGCATGAAATTTTGGGCTTTATTTCCTGTGATATCTTGAATATTTTTTTAAAACTGTTACGAAAGATGGTCTTCAGTCTTAGTATCTAAGAATGAAAATTTGATACCTTCCTTTATTCAGCTCAAGAAGTTCAAAGATTATAGAAAAGTAGAACTGTTTATTGATATCCATAGTTAGACATAACCATATTAAATAAGTGTATAAGATAAATAAATAAAATGCCAAATAGAGAATGCCAATATCACCATTTATTTTTGTCAACTAGGACGACTCTATTTTCACTGGTAACCGTTGGTTCCATTTCCAGTATGAGAATAAGTAGATACACTACTACTAGGGTCCTAAGATATTTTTATAGTTATAGATACGTCGTACACGCTCTAGAATGGCAATATGAAAGTAAGGTAATTGCCCAACTCACATTCAGTTGGCCACGCTCTCGCGTCGCGGCTGTACGTATTTCCCCACAAAGCTTAAATCTCTTAAGATATATATTCATCTCTTTCTAACAACAGGTATGCCCTATCATTTGTCTCTTTGTTAGAGCAAAGTGTCATAGTAAATAATTAATTTTAAAATACAATAACGTTGGTGTATAACGTGTCTACCTTTTGATACGTCTCTGCTAGGGACCGTTTAGTTTTTGTCGGATTAATCTACTATGGCAACGACTTGAATCTTCGCTAGTATGAGAGACCGATCGGTAACTACTTGAACAAAGTCAACAATGTAAAATGATATACCCCTACCTGACGTAAACTGGTTACCGTAACCTATGAACGCTGGCAATATAAGGAATATCGGTCGCATGTTGATATCCCCGCCGCTAACACAGCGACTTCTCGGGGACTTGCCTAAAACCTCACTCGCAGCAAAGGTTGCAACAACTTTCAGGAACTTGTTATTGGGCTGCGATCTTCTTTGAGATGAAGGTACTTCCATTATCAGACTGCTCTTTCGCTGTTTTTGCAAGGCACTATGTCCAGGTGAGGTAGGCTTTGACACTAAAGATGATAGTGAGCCATTTACCCCGACCCTAACCCCAAACCTTACATCCTTATTACACCTTTCGCAAGTAATAACCGCATTGGTTTATAGTTTATACAGATGATAGTCAAGAAGCCAAACAAATAAGCCATAATGCCGACAGCTCAATGTCGTGCGGTTGTCCTAGACACGGGATTAGCCTTGAAATAGTCGTGTGTCTCTTCAACCTGCCGCAAGTCTGTTCCGCATCGTATCCACTAATAAAAGCGCAGTTTTAGTTTTATCTATGCTGCCTGTTAGGAACTATTTTTGTAATTGTCTTTGATATGTCTTTTTATAATGTTTTTAAAGTATTGTCAGGTTGATAGTTCGATTTCAGTAAAATCTTCATTGTCAGCTTGCTTCTTATTTTTCTCTAAATAATAAATACAGTCCCAGTCCCACACATTTTGGTCCTTCGGGCTGCTAGCGTAATGTTAAATTACAATATATAATATTTATTATCCGACGGTACCTGTTTTGAATCCTTATGTGCATATACCACTAAATTCCCCTCAGTCGTGTTTTCGGATTTATGTAGGTACTAGTACATATTTTTAATTATCACTTGCTCTGCGGCGAAGTAAAATATTGCGAAGAAACTCACATATACCAAAAAAATATATTTCGAAAGACGTGTCACCTCATCTAAGAAAGTTCCGAAAGCGGAATCTGCTAATCCTAATGGATTAGAAAACGAGATAATGTTAGGAAGAAGTTAAGGTCATTTAGGTAATTTAGGCAAAAACTATTAGAACGCCTCAAAAGTGAATATAATAAATGAAAACTCCATGGAATATCATAATTAATACGTTTAATATTTAAATGAAAATATTTACAAAACATATGAAACAAACACAATTTTATTTTGTTTGTGGGAGCATATACAATGTTTGAGTAGTTATAAGCATGATATATATGTAGTATTCATCACTATATATAATATTGTTGTCGACGAATAAAATTTTAACTAAAAATGTCATTGTGATGTAACGTAAGTCCATAAACAATTTGGCATTATCAATTAATTTACTTACTTAGATTTCATGTATTTGTTATATATATTATAAATGATTTATATTACATAATAGTATATTTCGTGAATATGTATAGCTATTACTATTGATATTATGTTACCCCTAGAATGATAATTTCATAAGACGAAACGTTCCGTGTACATTCACGATATTTCATGCTAGCACGAGAGAGAAATAACAATGGACGTTGCATTATTATTTAATATATTTTCTAACACGTGGCGTTTTCTAAGACTTAAATTGAGACCGTAGATAATAGAAAAGAAGAGACGTGAAATCCACGCGCATTTACACTGCCTCTCGCCTCGTTTCACACTTTCATACAACACAGAAATAAAGATGCCATTCTACACTCTTTTACTTTCACTCTTCGATTATACTATAACATACATTTGCTATGACATGCTATGCAAGCAGCAGTGTTGCCATTTCAGCTCTTTTAGAGCTAAATTTTACTCTATTTCAAAATACGCTGCTATAAAATAAAAAGAGAGATGATTTACTCGTAGACATCAGAAACAGGAAATAAAAGAAAAGCGGTAATAATTAAATTTTACGTGTATTTAAACAATTTAATATTAAGTATTAACTGGCTTATTTTATGAAAATCTAGTAACTTGTAGAGTTGTTTATTGCTGTTTACAAGTTTATGAAATCATGCACGTATTTATTCAATTAAATTGTGATTCTATTAAGTTTTATTACAAACGGCAAAGTGAATGTGAAGTCCGTAGATTACTCTTTGATTGTACTGAATAATGCTAGTGGTAACATATATCATTAGCACTAGCTAGATGTAATTACATTTCTTCGAGGCATGAGCCATCGATATACCTAAGATAGATTTATGCAATCTACAATAACATATTAAAGAATAACCATTTATACAAATTAATAAACCCTCAGATCATACAATTGAATTTTCAGAAGCGGATTAGGTACTAGTTGAAGAGATCATCAAGATTATCAATTATTATATTACACATTCAAGGAAACTAACTCTCTTTACAATCTTAGTGTTTAAGATCATTGCTTGCATATAACTATATGTATGCTGCCATAAAACAAACAATTGTATTGATGTTAACGTTCATTCAATAGTGCTACTAAAATAATTCGGTACGTAACTAAATCAATTTTATCAACTTGATTTAAATTCATGTCATTGAATGTGATTCTAAATACCAGGTACATCTGTAACTAGAATGATGACATAGTTAATATTATGTTTTCCGATAACCGTACCTTTTTTATACCGCTAACGTGGCAAACAAGTATACCTACTCAGATAACTAAACTCGTTTACCGGATCATGGGATTCAAGAGATCCCTCTAAACTTACGGGTATTTACGTCGATATATAACATCTTTCGCAGAGAGATGAGTATTTAATCACAATTTTATTGTTACGCCTATTTAAATACGGGGGTTGTCGCAGAATATGTACGTATAGAATGATCGTGAGATAAAAGTCTTTATTTTTCTTTCTTTCTTTACCTCTAACTCTTCAATAGATAAAATATGGTTATTCTCCTAAAAGTGTTATCTGTTACAAGAACTTAAAAACATGTATTTAAAAAATAATACTTACTGTACAAACATACACATATTGCACAAAAAAAGAAACCTTTTTATGAACGATGTTTTAGGCCAAAGATGTTAATTAGAAAACTATCTACTGAATTTATATTTTTTTATATTACGGACTTTAAGTATTCGATCGTATCTATATAGCGAATTCATATATCCGAAAGTCTTGTAAGACGCCACCACTATAGAAAAAAAACAAACTTGTACATACACAATGTTAACAATATTCAACGGAACATACATATAATTAATAACAACCCACACTTTACCTCATTGGTGGGTACCAATGAGGTAAAATGTGGGTTGTTATTCTAATCAAAATATTTAATACTACAATGGACTTTGTTTGAAATATGCATAGATAGCTTCTTACATCAATTAATTAAATCAAAGGACCCATTTATAATTAACTCCCAAGTGTAAATTAAGAATGCGATTGCTATATTTTTATATTTTGTTTTCCGCTTCCAAAATAATGCGTTAATAATATACATATCATTTCTTGATTTTGGCGACACGAAGTACTCGGATCACTCCACGATATACTATATCGCCTTAATATCTTCTGTAACACAGATTTTCATACAGCGGCGGCAATTATAAAGCAATTGTTTATATAATAATAATTGCATTATTGTGTGTAATAGTAAAATACCTTTAATTTATGACATTTTATGTAGACAATACTCAAATTCTCTTAGTTGAAATCCTTTGCGATAGTATGACATTGTTTTCGAGAAAAAGTTTCGTTGAGTTTTTTTTAGTTACCCTTAAGCCATAATTAAGTATGTATATACAGTCTAAATTATTCAATTCTGCTACTAATTGAAATAACTTTCAATATTTCTGTTAGGCCTTTTCTGCCCACTGGGCTTGGTAATTTTTTTTAAATATTTAAATAGGTAATTAAACCAAATTATAGATATACTATGCAGTCTTTATAACACTTTCGAGCTCTTTATTAGGTGGGACCCAGCCTCCAAAGGCCTTTTCAAACTCTTTAGCAACAGCTATCGTTAAATGATCATTACATTTATTAGCTACAATTTGAATGCCAACAGGCAATCCTTTACGTGATAGTTCTATGGGGCATGCCGTGACTGGTAATCCTAAGGCATTAAAGATTGTCAGGTACCCGCAATTTAAAAATTTGTAGTAAATCCTGTAGTGCAAGTCAGCTGGGTAGGGGAATGTGGGGAATAGAAGAACTGCGTCGTCTGATAGAGCTTTCTGTAACAAATACATAAATATATATATTTTAGATTAATTTAATTTCTCATCGACAGAAAAACTTCACTTTTCGTCATGATCATCATGTCAATCCAATCTACCCACAGTCGAATATACACTCTCCCTACCTATTTTAAAGCATCACACGCGTCAATTATGTATTCCTCTGCTACTTAAGTGGTTAACCTCAATTCGAAAGTAAATTGTAGATGATGGTATACTTATTTGTTAAATTTCATAACATACTTACATAAACGTTATTAATATATATATTCTAGAATTATTGGAACCAATTCCTTCATATTCAATTACGGAGAATACAGGCAAAATGAGAAGGAAATTAAAAATACCATAGCCAACTATGTAATACCCGCACTTTTCTGCGTACGTGGCATATGCTATGACACTCTCGAGATAAAAAAACAATTATCTTGACCATTTTTAAAGCATTAGAGACACCTAATGTGTCAAAGTTGGCTATTTAGTTTACAGGAGAACATAATACAACAAAGGTAATTGCTTGAAAACATTACCCACTGTCAGTGGGTTTAGATACCACAAGATTAGACCATAACTAGGAATAACTTGCAATGAAAGTAAATGGACCGAGACAGTAAAGATGACTAGTTCAAAATAATAAAACATACTGTACCTCAACATCGCTCTTAATCTCGTCAAACATATTTAGCAGATTGTTGTAATAACTCTTCGGTAAGGCATCGAAAAACTTCTGCAATGGGCCATATGCCACGCACAAAAAGTTGTGATTGGAGACACCGAACATTTTCTTGAAAATTTCTGGCCATACACATTTCCATTGCTCGCGATTTTCGGGATCAGTGTATATATTCCTTACATGTCTAATCTTCATAAGAACTCTGATGCCAATCTCCCACATGTGCTCCATATTCTTTATTTTCAACTGTGGATAATTGTAATAGAAAAATATTATTATCTTTTTTTTCTGGTATTATAAAGATTTGCTCGCGTAATTATTATTGCATGCATTTTTTTCACCAGACAGTAATGTAAACCAATTGATGATATGTCAATCGTTAATCATTCACAAATTTTTACTTGTAATTTGTACTTTCGAACGAATGTAGGTAGGAACGAAAATATAAAATATATTCCCCGTTAATATTGATAGCCTGTATATATTATTTCTCTTTATGCTAACCACATTACACCAGTCATGCGTTTACTCGTTTAACATATACGTAGTATTAACAAAAAGGATTTTTGATTCCATACACTGATCTATTGAGCTGAGTGAGTCAATCTGCACACCCTAATTCGCACATCGGTGCGTAATTGATTTTTGCATGCAGAGGTCGTGAACGTGTACACTCTGGCACATAACCCCCAAAACTGAGTGAGATGCACCTATAGTTACAAAAACTACAAACCTGCTGTACATCAATATTGTATGTACTCTTCATGTATTCTCTGGTCCTGTTCATTGCATTTTTAACATCAGAACCTATTGCGTTTGACACGTTACTGCCATCTCCTTCCATGTAGTAGAATTTGAGTTTTGTTATGTCCACCTGAAATGTTGGATAATACTTCTTATTGCTGGCCACATATCTTCTTATGCCTCAGAACTTCACATGATATTATCTCAGTTAGCCCGATTTAAAACAAACATAATAGAATGATCGCTTTTTACAAGTGACTCGGATATTAAAATGCTAGATTGAAATTGAAATATTAAAATGATTGATGACGAGCTCTGTGGCTCAGTCGTGAATGACGCGACTTTGACACCAACGCTCGTGGGTTCGATTTCCACACAAAGCAAACATTTGTGCTCATGAACATGTCTGTTTGTCTTGGTCTGGATGTTTTAAGAGAGGTAGGGCTCATCAAAGCAGGAAGTCTGGGGAAGTACCTCCACCTCACAGAAAACCGCAACCAAATAACAACTCACTAGAGGGTTGTTGTGTTCCTGCGTGTGAGTGAGGTCACCAGTATGCTTCCAAGGAGTTGCTGTGTAAGCAGCAGAGGAGGCATCGCGCGAGTGATACGTAGGTAATATATCGTAAGCGTTAATAGGCTACGGTACCCGCTTTACATCAGGTGGGCTGTATGCTTGTATACCTCCCGCCGTAATTTAAAGATAAAAAAAAAGATTGTAAGCGCTTTAATATTGGTTATGTTGACAAAATAGTTATTAGAAAAATGATTTTATGAAATAAAAGAATTTTTGTAATGAACTAAGTATTTTTTAGACCTTTCGTTTACACATTATATTTTATTGCATTTATCATTTTCTTAATTTTCACATAAAATGTGACGAATGAATTATCAACATGCTAATATTTGTTTTTACTTTTTTTTTTCAAGTAAATATAATTTATGTAAACATCTGCAGACTAAGCTCTTGCATGCCATATGGTAATATTGGCAGAACATGCAGAACTACTCAATTTAAAATTTATCATGTGTCCTACCAAATAAACGACATTTCATTTTAGATAATTTTATTTTTAGGTGATTAGGTAGTACTACTCGTATTCGCCTTCTCACTGAATTTTATAAAATGCATTTATTAACATTAGTTTTCAGAAATAATTCTACGAATTGGCATATTTCATTGGGTACCCTATCTAAGAAAAAACCTGGACTTCACTTAGTATGAAAAGATATCATTGTTCTTGCTAAGGTTCCTATTTCTTTATTTTTGTCCGTTTAAAAACTATTATAAATTCCATAGCAGCTTTTTACCCTTAATATACAACCAAGGAGGTCAACTATATCTATATGGACATTAGTGGCACAAGTATCAAGTTATTTGTAAATACATAAAACCGAACAAGCTGATAAATTTATGTAACAGTTTTATGGTTCCGTAGCAAATGTATAAAAAAAGGAAAACGTTGT
The DNA here is from genome assembly GCA_947507595.1 of Pyralis farinalis. Classification (NCBI taxonomy): domain Eukaryota; kingdom Metazoa; phylum Arthropoda; class Insecta; order Lepidoptera; family Pyralidae; genus Pyralis; species Pyralis farinalis. Next base: position 16,911,369 of record OX382266.1, on the reverse strand, counting down.
GGTGCGTTTTTGTCAGTCTGCATCTCTGTCTGTCTGTCGCAAAAGGTTTCTTTTTCTTTTTAGTTCTGTGGAATACATATGAAAGAGCTCCACTTGTACTTTGCAAAACAGATTTTAGAATAGAATAGAATAGAATAGAGTACTCTTTATTGCACCAATAACAAATGCATACAGAACACACGCAAAAAGAAAATAAATGTACAATAGGTGGTCTTATCGCTAAAGCGATCTCTTCCAGACAACCATACGACACGAAAAGAAACAATCATAATGTAAAAAGTAGGTAGGTGGCGCATTTATGACAGTACAATTTTCATTTTTATATATTAAATGCTTATTTACAACAAATTACACATTCTAACGAATAAAAAAACATGACAGAGGATCAGAACATACAATAATAAATTTAGATAGCAGTAATGACAAATATATATATATATATAATTATGTAGTACTATAGTTACATAGAGAGATAGTAAGATTTTACCATATCTTTAAAGGAGGCTAAGGATTGTGCACTGCGTATATAAATTGGCAAGGCATTCCAAAGTTGCACAGCGCGTACCGAGAAGGATTTAGAGTAGTGTTGTGAAGAGTGAGATGGCGTTATTAGACGAAGGGAAAGAATACTGCGTGTACTGCGATCACAACGATCCCGTACCTCATTGAGAAAAACAAAACGACAGATTTTATTATTTATGCCGTATCATTTTCAACTGATGTTAAAAGTTTGTAAACAAGAATTCTGAAACAATTGTAATAAAAATTTATATAACAGGAAAAATAGGAAAATGTTTCCAACTAGTACAGTTATTAAAAAATAATTTAAAATTTACAATCAAAATTAACTATTCTAACTTTTAATTTGGAAGTGGTAGATGCATAATTTAAAAACTATTTATATATCCAAGAACAGTACTCGCAATTGACCGCACTTCTTTATTAGACAGATAGCTATTGCAGATGGCGATATGTTATAACTACTCCTTCTTAGCACTATCTTGTTTCCTAATCCATTAGGATTGGCGAGGTCAGCTACCTCGGCCATTTTGGAGACAATACTGATATTGACCCGGAGCGACTGCCGTCCGACCTCTACAACACAGAGGGAAAATTAGATTTTTCTTAGGTTAGATCGCATTTCAATCGCGTTCATCCTACTTTCATGCTCTCTCTGCCATACCCAGCTCTCGCGTCCATAAGTAAGTGTTGGGACCAGCACTGCATTGTGCACAGCACGGAGCAGTGAACACAGTGTTACCTTTCCATATATTTTTGCTGCTAAGCTGATCAAACTGATGGCCCTATAGCTAATAAATTTACTATAATTTAATAAAAAATATACTATGCACATCCATAATGTTGATTATCTTTCACTGTTCATGATCACTGATAATCTTGGCTACTTAGGAGGGACAGGAATGTTTGATGAGAATATGTCCGTGTATATTTAGCAGTTGATACCATTGTAATGGATTCCTAAGGGATTTTAAATTACACTTTTCTAATAAGGCAAGGAGTTCATTGAAATACCCTCATACCTTAGAACCAAAATGGCCGAACACATTGTATCATATATACCAAATTGAGCTATCTTTGTCGCATGTATGTCTCCCGATTTTCTATACTAACACTTCAGTTAATAAGTAAAATGGGTATTACAATGTTAACTTACAGGTTTGTCGAATGGAACATCAGGGCTTCCAGGTTTCTTTAGAACTTTCAGAAGTAGGGTCAAGTCTTCGGCGTATCGTGTTAGCGGACCAAGTGCAAAATATTCTTCGAAATCAGGATCTAGGCAATCTGGCACGTGACCTGTAATATCCGACAATTAAATACTATAAGTTTGTATTCTATGCATAAATATATTCGACGTAAGTAGCTCACAATTATGTTTAGAGCTAACTTTTTCCGCAAGTGGCCAGGGTATAGCCCGCTGATAAGCAAACGAGTGAGACTCTACCGAGAGAGGACATGGCGACGTTTAATTGGGGGTAACTGGGGATGTATTAACTTGACCTTGTCAAAAACGAAGGTAAGTAATGATTTCGTGATTGTGGTGTCCCGGCGAGTAAGAGAGGTTACCAGGAAGCTCCAGAGGCAATAGCATGGAGGATAGCATCGCGTGTGCAGTAATCCTATTGTTGCTAGCGCCCAAAGTTACGGTCATCTGCGGTCTCAAACGAATAAACCACTTGACTGTGTATGAACGCATCCCGCGCTCGCAAAGACGCTGTATTTTAGCGGCTAAATGTCTCAGCGATTCAAATCTATTGACCAATGGGAGTATATAAGTCAACAAGGAATGCGATTCTGATTCGTGAACTAACAAGTAAGAGCTGCGCATTCTATTTTACTCCTGTACCCGTAAAGTTAAATAGAGTTACTACGAAAAATTTGTTTTATCGGTTATTTCCTTCATGCCTGCGGTAAACTTAACGGTGGGTAATACTAATGGCAATATACTATGTTAAATAAAAACCGGCCAAGTGCACGTCGGGCCCCGTTCAGTAGGGTGTAGGGTTCCGTATTTGCTTAGCTTTGCTTGGGAAAAAAATGTTCGATTTATTTTTAACATGCAAATGGAGCCCTACTCTGTGTGCGGACCAACATGCACTTGGCGGGTTTTATTTAAGTTTAGTAGCTAAATATGAATTTTAGTGTGCAAAAAAATATGCAAATTTGTATGTGTTTACTTCAAACATTCAGTTTTGATTCAAATTTTGACCATTAGAACAAACACTATGCAGTAAGTATTAACAATCAAGTAGGTACCTACCTAACGTTATAAATACTATTTGACTAACAATATAAAGCTACTCAATTATGTCAGCGATATTAAACATATAATTGAAAAATAACTCAATAATATGGCAAATAAAGTGAATAATTACATTGAATGCACGTTGAATTTTGTGCAACGAATAATTTATTCATTTCCGAGACTTACTGTTTGTAATCCGACAAGCGAAATCGAGGCCATAATGCAAGTAACCTTTTTAAGTGTTTTATGTATAAATAATTATAAAAGAAACTCAGAATACTTTATACTCCTTTAAAGTGGACAATTGGAAAGCAAATGTGACAAAAGGAAAGCAAAACATAAATCTTGTACACCAAAATATTCAGGGCTATCCTGGCTGTGAAAATGTAGTACAATTCTTTATGGAAAAATACAACATTGATATTTTATATTTGACTGAGCATTTCTTAAAAAAAGTGAAATGTCATTTAGTATTAGTATTTATAAAATAGTCAGTTGCTTTAATATCCCTATTAAAGCATTGATATTTTATATTTGACTGAGCATTTCTTAAAAAAAGTGAAATGTCATTTAGTATTAGTATTTATAAAATAGTCAGTTGCTTTAATATCCCTATTAAAGCAACTGACTATTTTATAAATACTAATACTAAATGACATTTCACTTTTTTTAAGAAATGCTCAGTCAAATATAAAATATCAATGTTGTATTTTTCCATAAAGAATTGTACTACATTTTCACAGCCAGGATAGCCCTGAATATTTTGGTGTACAAGATTTATGTTTTGCTTTCATCTTATTGAAGACTCCCGTCTTCAATAAGATGTGGATCAATGATTGTGTTAAAAAAATACCAAAAAGTCAAAGAACATTTGGATATTGTTAGGCTATCTATTGAGTGCACTATCGAGGTGTCATGTGCTGAATTAGAAAATTATATAATTATTTGTGTATAGATTTCCAAGTGGCGATTATTTGCTATTTGAGCATATAATGTAGAATATTTAAAAAAAAAATTCAAAAGCAAAAAAGACAATCGTCTGCGGTGATTTCAACATTGAAATATTAGTAGAAACACAAACAAGTATTAGATATTTAAATTTATTTAACTCCTTTGATCTAGAAAATCTATTTTTGGAGGCTACGCGTATAACGGCTACATCTGCAACTTGTCTTGATAATAATGTTTTTTTTTGTAATTGTGACTATAAAAATAAATCAATAATTGGCAACTTGCCCTCAGATCATTGCGGTCAGTTGGTAGTTTATAAAGGTTCATATAATACAGATTTGAGAAATCATCGCTTGTACGGACCAATGACCAGAAACAGACTTATTAGATACAATAATGTATTGGAGGACATGTTGCAATTGTTGGATTACACTGTAGACGATCAGGATGTTCTTTATACTAATCTGTTTCATGCTATATCTAGTGCATATCGAAAGATATTTAAACACAAAAAAATTATATTATAAATAAATTTGAGTTTTGAGCAACTTACTTAGCAGAATACCTGTCCGCTAAGTAGAAAGAAAATGTTTGATTTGTATGCAGAAAAGTGTTACAGATTTGATCCAGTTTTTGTCAATTATGTCAAGAGCTATTCCAAAATATTAGAAAATGTTTCCAGAGAAGCAAAGTTTAAGTTGTATATTAAAAACAAAATTAAGCAATCATCAGATAAAATTAAGGCTGTATGGGATATTGTTAGTAAAGAAACAGGTACATATACGCCATGGAATAATTAGTGTTCTATAAAATGTGATAATCGAAGTATGACAGACATTAAATAAGTAGCAGATCTATTTCCAGACTATTTCATTAATATCCCTTACCTTACCACTAACTCCCTTAATTCATCTCCAGATGGTGCTGCTGATTTATTAAAAGAATGTGTACAACCGAGTGAGCAACTTTGATGATGAAATTGAGTAATCTTGTTCCTTTATTCAAGTCAGGGGAAAAGAGCGAGCTGTGGTTTAACTTTCTTTTCTAGGCTGTGGCGCCTCACGCCCGCCTCTCTAGTCCGGTGACGTAGTAACAGCCCACTCAGGGCTAACTACATAGTCAGGTCAAAAAAAAAAAAGAGCGAGCTGTGAAACTACAAACCCACTGCAAGTTTTGAGTAAAACATTCGAAAGAATAATGCTTGGTCAATTACAACTATTTTTTAAGAGCAATGAAATTGTTCATGATGCATAATAACTTTTACAGCAGGTAAATCTACTACGGATGCAGGAGTGGCATTAGTTAGGCATGTCGTTAACGCAAGGGAGAGAACACAGGATGCTATTGGGATTTTCTGTGATCTCTCTAAAGCTTTTGATTGTTTCGATAATCAGACATTGTTACTTAAGCTGAACTATTATGGAGTTAGAGGTAAAGCCCAGAACTTGATTGCATCTTATTTAAATAACAGATTGCAGACAGTTGACATAAATGGGGTTAAATCTAAAGGCAATAATGTAAATGTGCCCCAGGGTTCTATTTTGGGTCCATTTTTATTTTTAGTATATGCGAATGATCTGCTATTTGCTGATGATACCTCTCTAATTTTGAATGAGGCCCGCCGGTGTGAAAATATTGACAAGCTAAATGGTGTTGTATTTGCTATTTTAAATTGGTTCACATGAAATAATCTTTTGCTAAACTCAGCTAAAACCAAGTGCATCAAATTTAGTCTTCCAAATGTGACTTCTGTCAATACAGAAGTTCTCATTGGGAATAATAAATTGGAATTTGTTAATAATACTGTGTTTCTTGGAATTACAGTAGACTCCAAATTACAATGGGGCCCCCAAATAAATAAACTTACTGGTAAGCTCAGCTCCGCTGCATATGCAGTTAGGAGAATCAGGCAATTGACGGATTACTGCGCGCTTAATCGAATTCAGCTACTTTCACAGCATTATGTCGCGTGGTGTACTGTTGTGGGGAACGGCGGCTGACATTGATACAATTTTTATCTTACAAAAAAGAGAAATTCGCTCTATTTATAACATGGGCTCCAGAGAATCCCTCAGGGAACTGTTCCAAGAAATAAATACAAACAAGGAAACATAAAGTACGTCCGTAAAAATTTAAAATCGTTTTTAAACTTCAGCGAAAAACTTAGAAGTTGAAATAAGTTGCGTAAGCAATACATCGGCTTGCTAGGACTGGTAGATCTTTTCTTATAAATTGTATTTGATTTTTTAATAAATTGCCTGAAACAGTTCTTTCTGAAACTGTCCTTTCCTAATAATGTATTCTAAAAGCATATTAAAAATACTCTCTGTAAAAGGGCTTATTATAGGATTGATGAGTATATAACTTACAAAGATGTCTGGAAATAATTCAGCACAGACGACCTGTCCTTAATAATCTTTAATTGATATCATTATTGTACTAATATGCTTATGTGAATTTTTAGAACATCTAATTGTCAATTTTAAAAGAGACCTATATTGGCAAGTTTCTTTCGGCATTTCTTTTTCGCCAATGGTCATTTCCGAAATGCTAGCTGATTAAAAAATAAAAAAGTAAAATTGAATATAATAAGAGAATTGAATAAGATACAATAAGATTATATTTCAAAAAATGTAAGACGTGTTTAATTGCCCGCGAGGGCCCAATGGCAAATAAAGAATTTTTATCTTATCTTTTTTTATCATTATAAACAATTTTAAAAATATTAGACTATAGATTATAATTAAAGTCAAAGTTGTTGTTTATCCCTTTTATTAGATCGTCCAGTTCATATACTCCGTTCCAATTACAAAGTCCTATACCGATTCACTACAATCTACATGAACTTACTTTGCACAGTTCATAATATATATATAAATAAATAAAAAGCGACCTATTGACTGACCCATCCAACTGACCGACCTAGTTGAAATTCAGTCGTAGACATGTACCACTGTTTTCTTATTTTCTTATTTATATTATTAACATTTCTCACTACCAGTACACGAAGCCTAACTCATCCCACTGCAGCGATACGGGTCCTTCAACCAAAGAGATTGATGGTCGTATTAAGCACAAGATAACACAAATGATGCTGATTGCACGGTACTATGGTACTTAATGACCGTGGAGTGAAAGTGTGGGAGATATTTGACATCTCGGATGAACGTGTGGCCAATATCCGCCACTAATATTTAAACATGAAGAAGCTCACTTTGCGTTGTGTTCCGCGTTAACCTATTGCGGATCCACGCATCCGCGTGGAGCACTGTAGAGGCTATATAAAAGACTATATCGTTTTATAATATTGGATAAAACATGAATCCATATTCACACATTAAAAGCAAAAGAATAATGGAAACAGTGTATTGATTCTGGCAAACCATTTTTTTATACGTGTTCGACATACTACATAGATGATACTACCAAAACTAACGCTGTACGACAAACTTTTTTTTATCAACATCGGGAGCCATACAAGCATACGACCCACCTGATGTAAAGCGGTTACCGTAGCCTATGAATTCTTGCAACACGTTGTGTCACTCGTGCATTGTCACCACTGCTGCCTTAGGAGTTTACAGGTGACCTCAGGAACCCAACAGTTTCTGCGTGTGAGTGAGGTAACTGACTACGGTAACCGTTTTACATCATGTTAGCCTCACGATGTTGTATAAAAAAGTTCCTTTTAGCGTTAGTGTTAGTAGTAGCTCTCGCACATTTTTTGTCATCTACCTTAAACTATATCTAATAAACTGTCCCTTACCTTCAACGGATAAAAGTCTAGGCGTAGGTTTGTGTCCGTATATCCCAGTGAACATAGGCGGGAGGCGAAGTGATCCAGCGATATCTGATCCAACGCCCATGATGGAGGCGCCCGATGATATTAACGCAGCCTGAAATTTTTTTTACAAACTATTTTAATTATTATGTACGATATCTAAGCTGACATATTCTTGTATCGGATAATTGAGAAGACGTACCAACAGTATGTAGGTATGCACATCCTTTTTGAGATTTAGCATTCTAAACATTTATGATAAAGTGGGTTGTGTCAACAGAACGGTATAAACTAAACTTTAAGACTTTTCTCCTATAAGCCCACCTCATACTCCCACGGCTGTAATTTCTGTACAGCCAAAATGACAATGAACCGGGGGTATGGTCATTTTCGAATGCTGATGATTGAAAAAAGAAAAATTAAAACTTATGAAAAATTAATAAGATACAATAAGGTTTCATTTTATAAAAATAATTAACCGTGTCTAAGTGCCCGCGAGGCCCCTAGCAAATAAAGAATCTTCTTATCTTTAAAGAATCGAAAATAAGACAAACACACACTGACCTGGATACGCGTCCATATGTAAAGAAAAGAGAACGTCCCCTATTCGCGGAACCCAAGGTCTGTTATTATGATGGAACGAAAATGACAAGGATATAATCTAAAATTGCAAATTTTTAAGAATATTTTTCTTAAGAAGAAGAATATGCGAGCAAATCATTTTTAGAAGCTAAAGCTAAAAACATGGTCACTATCAATAGATAGTGTCTATAAAGATAAAATAGATTGCGCTGGTAGTACGTAGTTGTATGACTAGTACTTTTGTATAATACAACATCGAGAGGCACCTCGGTATCAACTAGGACCCACTGAAAGGTGCAAAGGCTAGCTGTAAGAATTCTCGATGATCTTAAGCTCACACACGGTATTTAGCACTTAAATTTAAAGAGAATTTCGCCTCCCTTTGTGTGTTCCACCGATTGTACAACGGGTTGTGATCCGAGAAGTTACTTGAAATGATGCCAACAGCCTCGTTTTACAATCACACCGTTCGCCGATGGCTGATCTTCACATTCTGAAACCACAGTGGTCGCGTACTGTGGGATTCCAGAGACATTTTCTACCGAGAACTCTTAAGTTGTGCAATGTTCTTCCTGCCAGTTTCCGTTAGGAATTACAAGGGTATTTAAAAAAACGTGAAGAGGTTTTTACAGCAATTGCAACGCACGAATGACACCTCTGGTTTTGCATGTATCCATAGGTCATGATAACTGCTCACCAAATGCAGGACGTATCCTTGTTTTTCACCTTAGTGGTATAAAAAAACATAAATATACGGACTACCTGTTCTCAATTGGTTGCCCTAATCTATGAACACTTGCGATATAAGTATCGTTACCGCTTTGCCAACACTACTGCTAACACAGCGACTCCTCTTAAGCTTACTAATGTGACGATACTATATATTACATCTTATATCTACACAGTATCAGCTCCTACAAGAAATTTTAGTAAGTCATGGATTTTAAATTTTCAGGAACTGTGTGTGCGTTTTTTTCGAATATTCGAATTTTGACTTCAGATTCGAATTCAGAATAATAAAATAGAATCGGAATGTTAAGGAACACCGTTCCTATCTCTTAAGGAACATGGCCAAAATGGCCGACAAATAAAAAAAAAAAAATATTGTTATAAATTGACGAGCCAGGTGTTCCTCTGCCAATGCAAGCTTGCGCGTTCTCAACTGGTTATATTTTATAACTACTTATGTCTGTCTACATAATGACAAATGAAAATGACTCATCACAGTTTAAAAAAAAAATCATTACCTTTAGACTTTTTTACTGAGGTTAGACTGCCACTTAGTGCTTAAAAGTATTTATATCAATTATCACATTAAACGTAGATAATTTCTACTTTCAAAGTTTTGTATTCACGACGATAATATTAATACAAAATTACAAATTTGAAGAGTTGATTTGATGACATTGAGTGTTAAAAATACCCTTTGAAATCCTAATATCGCAAGAAATGTAAAATATATTTTCTTGAAATTTGCAACTTTTAATATTGAAAGTCATGTAAAACATGCGAAATACCGATATATTTAGTTTCTTAGTTACGGAAGAAGAAGGGGGCAAGAACACAGATTAGATAATAGTTGCAGAGGTCGCATATAGCTGTACATAGTTTGAGGTATAAATAATCCTAAAAATGTTTAAACAATCTTACCTCACCACCAGACGATCCCCCAGTTGTCCTCTTCTGGTCATAAGGGTTAGTGGTTAGTCCAATGACATTGTTGTATGTCTCCCAGTTCATACACAGTTGTGGCGTGTTGGTAACTGCTATGGGAATAGCCCCTGCCGCTCGCGCCATTTTTATGATAGCCGCATCTGCTTTAGCTGGATTTCTATACGGGTAAACAGTGCCACAATCGTTGCTCATGCCTGGAATTTTAATAAGGTGATATCACATTACCTATGAAGGTATTGGCATGATGAATTTATGTTAAATACATGAGCATTAATTTAGTATGTATGTAGTTTTGTTGCTGTGAAAATAAGTATAATTAAAGGGTTTCATAAGTGAGTATACGCAGTGTATTTACTTGTAACGGAATATCGACCCACTTAAGTGTGACACTCTTTCACGAATCGAGTACCATGTTGGACTCTTTGTTACTACTTTATTTTAATGCGGGAGTGACTCCCCTGGTGTTGCAAATGTCCATAGACTACAGTAACTGGCCTATCCATCAGGCAGGCCATATGCTTGTTGCCACCTTAGTGGTATGAAAAAAAAACTAAGTAATTTTGTGTAACATCTTATGGATTAAAGATAAGAACATTTTAGCGAAGAATGATCGCATGTGAAAGGAATGTTTTAGGTTAAAAATTCACCCGTCGTGAATATTTGAATATTACGAACACAGCCTCAAGCGTTCCCATAAATTTTATCTATCTATCTAATTTGTAACTTCACAACAAATCTCTTGCGGGGTAGGCAGAGAGAACCGAGCCCCATGGCTCTATCCTTACACACCTCACTCGCTTCTTTAACATTTCTTTATTCTAAGGCTCCTGACATCACCTCCCAATGAAAGACAATGTATGTGGTCATAGTAGGTAAGTCTTGGCCTTCCTCCAGAAATTTTATATTACAAGGAAATACTCGAGAAAATGCTCAAATGTATAACATATTATCGTTAAAAATCACTAGTGTACTGTGGCTACCAATAATTACTTAATCGTAAAATACAAGGCACATGCTTGTAAATTGTGTGCATGCCATGATTTAAATATTTCCTACACATTATCATATGCAAATAAAAAAAAAATTACACCAGTTAAGTGTGAGTCGAGGCTCGCGCACTGAGGGTTTCGTGGAGAAAATAACTATTTTTTCAGATAGACAAACGGTCAACCGAGTGATCCTATAAAGGTTCCGTTATTTTTCCCCTTGCGGTACGGAACCCTAAAAACGTATTTAAAGTTCAATCTGTTGCTTACTACTGACATAAAACTGAATCAGCGTATACAGCATCTATTAGATGGTTTGGAACCCCTGAGTAAGAAAAGACCTTTGCCTTCCTTGAGGTAAAAACAGACCTATCATTTGTGAAGTCACCCATCTTTCGAAATTGAATTCCATGGGTGAGTGGGTTTTTCACGATGTTTTCCTTCACCGCCGAGCAAGTGTTAATAACAAATGTGTACATAAATCTGAAAATATTAACATAGTGGTACATGCCCACATCAGGATTCGAACCAGGGACCATCCGACAATAGCCGATCTATTGTCGGATGATCCCTGATCCCTGGTTCGTATAAGTTAATATTTTCGGATTTCGGACGTCCACGGGCTATCACTGAAGTACGTATCTAACAAAAGTGCCTATAAAGTCCATTTTATATTTTATCAGTTGCCTGATTTTTCTTGAACTGTCCAATATGACGATATAGTCATAATGTATAAATTAATTAACGATTATACTGCAACTCTAGGTATAACAACATCCTCGCCCATCGAAGCGTGATACATTCTTACGTGCTCAGAGTTCATGCAAAAGTGAACATCGAAGTCTAATTATGCTCTATACTTCGGATTACCAAACAAAACTCATCACTTACATCACTAATTGCTTACATGGCCAACTGGTAGTAATAGGCTCTAATAGGGTAATGATGCTTTGTATTTAACTACTTCTTGAAGATAATTACCAAAGGGCTATCTACAAATATGAACATGTCGTGCATAGTAAGTAGGTAATAAAATGATGTATTAGGTCTTTACTTACGTAATTGGCGTTTTAAGCATTATTATCTATGCACTTTCGCCATTTTATAGTTAGTTCATTGATTCCATTGCTGAAAAAATTGTGGAAGCGAGAACCAATAAAATTTTGAAGACGATTTGGACTACCCCATCCTAATTTAATTTTTTTCTTTGCAAGTAGTTGTTCAAATTGCGTATAAAGTGGTAATCTGTTGGAGCAAGGTCTGGGGGTATGATGGGTGCCGGAGACGTTCCAGTCGCAGCTCCTTTAATTTAGCGTCCGTCTGTCGTGAAGTGTGAAGTTTAGCGTTGTCCTGAAGCAGCGTGGGCTAGAGGAATAGACCAGTCTCGGTTGTTGAATAGGGAGCTTTTAGATCATGGTGTGCAATTGTTGACCATACAGATCTGCCGCAATCGTCTGGCCAGATCTTAAGAAGCTGTATGACACCTGCACTGGTCCGGTATGGATTAGATGGCAGGAATGTATAGATAATGAGGGTAAATATTTTGATTAAATAAATATGATGCATCATCGGCAGTGCCAGCGTACCATGAAGACATTACTATGGATGAGATTGAATGGTCGATACGAAGTTTGAAAGATGGAAAGTCAGCGGGAATCGATATGGTAACAGCTGAGATGATCAAGCTAGGTGGTACCTGCGTTAGGGACGCCTTCTGGTTTTTGAGCAAATTATGCTGGAGAACCGGAAGGGTCCCGAGCGATTGGAGACGCGCAGTCATCGTGCCCTTGTATAAAGGCAAGGGCTCACGTATGGACTGCGCCAACTATAGGGCCATCAGTTTAATCAGCTTAGCAGCTAAAGTGTATGGCAAAATCATTGAAAGGAGAATGAGGGTGAAATCCGATGGAATGCTTTGGGAAGCACAGGGTGGATTTCGAAGCGGCAGAGGATGTACGGATCAAGTTTTTTCACTCCGCAACATCGTAGAGAAGCATCTGGCTTTGGACCAGAAGGTTTTCTGCGGTTTTGTGGACTTTGAGAAAGCATTTGATAGAGTCGTGCGAAAGAATCTCTGGAACATTTTGCCCGGATATGGGGTTGACGGTGACCTACTCCGTTCTGTGCAATCCACTTATGAGGATTGTACAGCATGTGTGCGGGTGGACGGCAGCTTGTCGCCCTGGTTTGATGTCAACATTGGTGTCAGACAGGGATGCGTGCTGTCGGCTCGGCTGTTCATCCTGTATCTGGACAGTTGTCTTCAGAGAATAAGAAATATGAATGTGGGAATGCGAATGGGTGACTTAGTGGTCAACTGCCTGCTTTATGCAGACGATGCGGCATTAATAGCAGAATCACCATCCGAACTGCAAATACTAGTTACAACAATGAAAGATGATTGTATGAAGAAAGGCTTACAATTGAATGCGAAGAAAACCAAGATAATGGTATTTGAAAGAGAGACAACCAGAACGAACACTAGGATTATGGTTGATGATGTAGTGTTGGAGCAAGTGAATGAGATTGTATATCTTGGAAGTGTTTTTAGCAGCAATGGAAGGTACACCGCTGATGTGGAGAGACGAGTGAGTGCCGGGAATAGTGTGAATGGAGCGTTGGGTAAACTTCTAGGCAGCCGATGTCTAAGCCAGAAGGCACAGCTCGCTGTACACAACGCGGTGCTAATTCCAACGCTAACTTATGGAAGTGAGAGCTGGGTATGGCAGAGAGAGCATGAAAGTAGAATAAATGCGGTCGAGATGCGAGCATTGCGCAAAATTTGTGGCATAACGCTTGCTGACCGCGTTCGTAATAAAGACGTGAGAGAAAGAGTTGGTCTAAAAGAGAGTGTCGGTGTTAAGATAAGAAAGTGCATGCTCCGTTGGTTCGGACATGTAGAAAGAATGCGGGACGAAAGAATGACGAAACAGATATACAATGCAAAAGTCGAAGGATGTAGGAGCCGAGGAAGGCCGAGACTAACCTACCATGACCAAATTGGTCGTGTTTTATCAGAAGGTGATGTCAGAAGCCCCAGGAACCGGCGAGCGTGCATGAAAAGAGCTATGAATGTCACAGAAGCGAGTGAAGTATGCAAGGCCCGCGTCTTATGGCGCTCGGTTCTCTCTGCCTACCCCGCAAGGGACTTGGCGTGAAGATATACATACATACATACATACATATACATACATACATACATCATAGGAAAATACGAGTTTTAATTTTTTAATACAAATCAGCAATTTCATAATTACAAAGAAAAACGTAGAAGTTGCGAAGTATATTTTGAGCGGGTAGAGTAAAATTAGATGTGTTTAATTTGTAATCCTTGGCAAGTTCGGCATTCTTATGTTTAATCGATCTTTTCATCATTAGTTGGTCGATATCTTTTATAGCATGTTTAATGTCAAACACAATGGAAATACTGATAGAGATGTATGACTATAAGATGTCGAAGAGTCAGAAAAGTTGATGTTTTAAACATTACGTTACATTGTACGAATAGCATGAGAGAAGTATAAAGATTTAACTATTCCAATTAGGTCATGGTATTGAACTGAAAGATCTGAGTGTTGACGTATAAATATGCAAAAAAAAAAAAAATATTGTCATGATTAGTTAGGCCTTGAATTAGCGATTAATTAATAATCGGAAAAACCAAAAAGTCATCTACCTTTTTCATAACACACGACCATAAAATGTGCACTAAACAAGGCAAAACAGAAGCGACTTTTTGTCCGTTAGGATCCACGAAAATTGGCCCTTGGAAGTTTTTATACCCATATGTTTAGCACATAATTTTCACTTCCGCTTCAAATTAAACATTTTGCATCATTCAGAAGATCGCTCCTTATCAGCATCGAGGTCATTTCTAGTACGTTTTTGGTATTAGTCGGTGACAGTTTAGGTAGTAGGTATATAATATCTTGTTTAGAACAAATTGTACTCCAATTCAAACAATTGTTATCATAATCTAACTAAAGTAATATATAGATATATTCTAAAGAGAAAATATTTATTTTTTATTTGTTTGTAATTGATAAAATCAAGATATACTTAACCGATTTCAAAAATTCTTTCACGTATAGAAAGCTACATTATCAGTGAGTAACATAGGTATTTAATTGAAAAAATTAAGATTTTCAGAAATTTGCAATAATGTAACTCAAGGTATAAACAATTTGCTTGAGAAGGTAATTTATTCACGTGCACTGTAAAAACTGTTGATGATATTAAAATCTTGTACTACGTGTTTATAGTACCTAAGTATCATTACCCACAGAAGAAGTCCGCAAGGCTATATGTCTAACTATTACATAACTATTATTAGTTAGATCACAATGACCATTTTAGGGTTGCGTAGTAAACAAGGAACCCTTATAGTAGCGCCATGTCTGTCTGTCTGTCCGCGGCCTAACTAAGAGACATTTGACACTAGAAAGCTGTAGTTTGGCATGTATATTAATATACATATAAGTAGAGATGATTTTTTTTATTTGCGCCCACCCCATAGTGTATGCTGTCGTTAGATAGACTTTTGTAAAACATTTAGGGTGTGGGAAGATCATTTATCGATATTGTGATACGTTTCCGAAATATTTGTATTAACAGTGTAAATTTTTGTTAGACTCAAGTCTCCGCCAGCGAAACTGTTGGATTGGAATATTGACATTGCACCTATCTGCACTAAGCGTTTTGCTTCCTAGTTTCTAATTTAAATTTCATACGTAATTTTAGTCCCGATATTTTACACTAGATGGCACTGTTCACAAATTACATCGCCATGTAGAAGTCAACCGAGTGTGGACTTAATATTCATATGCCTATGCGTTTAATGTGTTGTGGGTCTGGATAGTTGTAGATTATATTCCACTTTTACTATATATCTTTGGATATTTAGTTACATTATAAGTAAAGTTTGGTTTTTAATTTTTTTTAAATCTCCAGTAGGCTCGATTTCCTATTATTTTAAGCAACTATCTATTTTTTTCGCAAGCAAGCATAGGTACCTATACGTAACCCTGCACTGTGCGTGGCCCCACATGCACTTGGCCGGTTTTTTCTTTAAAATTGTCAATCAAAGCACGGGTAGATACGAGTATCATGATTTTCTTATCTAACTAAACAGTTTCCATTGTTATTATGTTCTACTCGTAAATTACCAATTTATCTATCTGTCTATCCACCCGAGCGAAGCTGGGGCGAATTGCTAGACATTGATAAACATGTATATAAGCTATGAAGCTAATGCCGTATTTGATATCCAATCTACGTTTTACGACTGTTAAACTTTGTATGTTGATACATGCAGAAACCATTTTGCGGCATGTAAATAAAGTTTACTAGAAATACTTCATTTAATGTCGACGTTTTGCATGTAGACCCACATAAAGTGACGCCATATCATCACACAAAGTCTATTTTAACGCTATAGTGACACAAAATATTGAAATAGGTATAAAATTATTTTTACTAAATTTGCTAGACATAACCTACCTTCTACTGCAATGCTTTCTTTGACAGTTAAAGGCAACCCCAACAATGGATACTCTTTAGCTAATTCTTCTGGGGACCTCTCAGTTGACGCTATCATCTTATCGATACTTCTGGCTTCTCTTATTGCTGCTTCATATCTTGGTTCCACAATAGCATTCACGTAAGGATTTACTTCCTTGCATCGTTCTATATATGATGTTATAACTTCTTCAGACGTGATCTGAAATAAATCAAGTTCGTCATCAGTTAGTGTTTTATAGCTTATATTAGGTAATATTATTAACTTTTTTGAGGTATCGGTATATCTAGGCGGGGCATCGCGCACTGGGGCGGATTCCGGATTTGTGGACATATTATGCCAATCGATAGTCGTAATTAAGGCGATCCAGGCATATCGTATTCAATCTTTGCTTGTTTTAATTTTGTTATAATTATGACGTCACTTTAAGTAATAGTCTTGTTGATAAGTAATTAAGTTAATATAAAAGTCATAATAGACATATTTTCCGTATTTTTATAACTATTTGAAGTTTAGTACTTAAAATAATCCATAAGAAATATTAGAAAAAGTACTTAATCTGCTTCATTTATCTGGAGAACGGGGCAGTCCGGGACAATGCTATGTATGTGGTGCTACACATAAACGCCAGTAGATTGAACGTACAAAATATCAAGCTGAGATATCCCGAGACTTATAGAGCAAGTTAGATATCGTCCCATACAATTTTTTTTAATTCATTTTTTTGTTGTAAATTATAATATAAATAAAATTGTCCTCATCTACTACTACCGACTATCAATTGGCATAAAGAAAAAATGATACGTAACAAAAAAAATCTAATGTCCGCAAATCCGAAATCCGTCCCCAGTATTCGTCGTGCCATGCGCGGCCTCCACTCCATGACTTATCTACCCCATCTGCCATCGCTGACTCGGCAGGTGTGGCCGGCCCACTGCCACTTCAGTGTTCACAATATCTATGTAAACGAGTATCACAATATGTATGTGACGAGCTCGGTGGCGCAGTGGTGAAACGCGCTGTTACCCTACTTTGACACCAACGCTCGTGGGTTCGATTCCCACACAGGACAAACATTTGTGTGCATGAACATGTCTGTTTGTCTTGGTCTGGGTATTTTCATTGTATAATAAGTATGTATTTACAAAAAAAAAAGTATTTACGTATGTTTATCAGTTGTCTAGTACCCATAACACGAATTTCGCTTACTTTGGGGCTAGATGGCGCTGTGTAATTTGTCCGACAATATTTATTTGTTTATGAAAAACTTCAAATGTCAAAAGTCACATGGGCAGAGCCACGGGCAGCAGCTAGTATTACATATAAGAAAAATAATATTATTATGCACGTAGTGACCCGCATTGACTTCGTACGGGAGTAATTTACTAATGCGGAATAAAATAAATATAAAGTGTTTATTTTATAATAATGCCTCAGTTGGTTTAGATTAGACCGTGCGTTGCAAAGCACAGCAATGCAATATTTACAAATAAATTGATTATTGGATCGTATCTGACGAACTCGGTGGCTCAGTCGTGAATGACGCGGCTTTGACACCAACGCTCGTGGGTTCGATTCCTGCACAAGTCAAACATTTGTGTGCATGAACGTGGCTGTTTTTCTTGGTCTGGATGTATTAAGATAGGTGGGGCGCATCAAAGCAAGCCTGGGGCAGTACCTCCACCTCACAGAAAACCGCAGCCAAACAACAACGGGAGGCAAAAAGGGAGTTATTATTTGGCTGCGGTCCTCTGTGAGGCGTGAGGCACTTCCTCACACCGGCTGCTTTAATACCCCTCACTACTCTTAAAGCCATTTAAGCTGAGAACGACATGAGCATTCATATCATCATACTCATAGTTTTTTGCGCAAACACAAGCGTAAATGGTTCTCTTTGCACAAGTAAGTTATGGCCATGCGAACCTATTACAGCCATTTAAGAGACGATCGAGTTTATTTAGACGGTCTTTTTGAAGTCCAAGTACCTAACGTTTATAATGGATAAGACTTATCAGCTAAACAGTGTTAGCCCAGTGGATAAAGAACCGATCTATTGACCAACTGGTCCCCGGTTCGAATCCCAGCATGTACCACTACATTCGTGTTTCGGATTTATGTACACATTATAAATAAATAAATATTGTCGGACAAATTACACAGCGCCATCTAGTCCCAAAGTAAGCGAAGCTTGTGTTATGGGTACTAGACAACTGACAAACATACGTAAATACACTTTTTTTTTTTGTAAATACATACTTATTATACATAGAAAATACCCAGACCAAGACAAACAGACATGTTCATGCACACAAATGTTTGTAATGTGTGGGAATCGAACCCACGAGCGTTGGTGTCAAAGTAGCGTTACAACGCGTTTCACCACTGCGCCACCGAGCTCGTCAAATCACATTCATTGCTCGGCGGCGAAGAGAAACATCGTGACGTAACCAGCATATCCATGAAATTATAATTCGTTTATAAAATTAGTCTTCTTCTTTTTAGCGTTCTCCCGTTTCCTAATACATTAGGATTCTAATTTGGCGGGGACTGCTACCTAAGCCTAAGGATTTGGCTAAGCTCCTGATTTGAGATCACTGAGATATTTAACCGCTAAAACAACGTTTTTCTGAGTTGGAAAAGTTCGAAAAATGGAACTGGCACACACTATCCATAAAGAAGATCACCTGTACGTTTTTTTTATGCCACTAAGATAACAAACAAGCACACGACCTGCCCGATGGTAAGCGGTTATCGTAGTCTATGGACTCTTCTAACACTAAGAGCGTTGAAGAGGTGGTTGTCGGCCTTCTAAAACATCTTAATAACTTTGTTGAAATAAGTCATGCTGTCGTCCTTTAAAAATCTTCAATTACTGCTTACAAGCGTCATGCACTGGTTCATTCAGTAGGTATGTATGCCGCAATATCCTGTGCCTTACTTAACTGATGAAATTCGAGGACTTACGGGGATTGCAAAGATTTATTACAATGTCGCGAGGTATACAAGCATACTGTCCACCTTATGAAAACTGCTTCATAACCTATCAATTATCGCTCGCGCATTGTCACCTTTGGTGTTAACAATGCAACTCCTTGAGAGCTTGACACTTGCAGGAACACAAATTTACGAAAACCGTCGGAAAAAAGTCGTAAAAAACGTTTACGATTTTTTTCCGACGTACTTCCCAATTCGGGCGAGTTCAGTGAGCCCTACTTCTCTTAAAAACAACCAAGATAGGCAGACATTGAACTCACGAACCTTGGTGTTAATGTAACATTGCTACACTCCGCCACTGACTCGTCGAAAAAAAAATGAGAAATGAGCTAAAGCTAAATTCAAGAGTAATCCAGGTAGACATCAGGATGGTTATGTTTGCGTGCATTTCGAGCAAAATATGTCACTATGTCACACATAGGAATTCACAAAGAAGCCACATTCATAAATACGTTGAGAATAGGAATCCAGCGAAGGTGTGAAAATTACTTGGTTACTTGGAGTTGGAAAACATCGAACATAACTGTTAATGTAAATAAAATTAATAGTCATTTCTGCAGCGTTATAGTCCAAATGATGTCCATGAGAAGAGCTATGAATGTTAAAGAAGCAAGTGCGGTGTCTAAGGACTTCATTCACCGTATTGTGTGGTTCCAGAGAAGTTTTCTTGCGAGAACTCTCAAGCTGTGGAATGAGCTCCCAGCCGTGGTTTTTCCAATGGATTACAGCATGGAATTCTTCAAGAAATCGTGAAGAGGTTTTTAGAGGGTCGGCAACGCATGAGTGACACCCCTGGTGTTGCAAATGTCCATAGGCTACGGTGACTGTTTACCATCAGGAAGGCCACTAAGCTTGATTGCCACCTTAGTGGTTTAAAAAAAAATATGACGGTCTGTTCTGTCTGCCTACCCCCGTACGAGATTTGGTGTGAAGTTATATATAGAGACTTAGTTATAACCAATAATTGCTATCACTAATGTCTAATGTTTTATCACTTTTCACTCGTTGTGATGTTGAATAGGCCCGTTGGTGTCAAATGAAGTGGGGGATAATAGCATTCGTTGTTTTATGACTACCTTGACAATATTCTTATTTCTCATTCTATGTTCAGCAGTGGACTAATATGGGTTGGAATGATGATGATGATGACATGCTTTTCCGTCGGTTGGATAAATGCATTTGTCATCTTGTTTCCAACTGTAGGGCGCATCAAAGCAGCCCATCTGGGGAAGTACCTCCATCTCACAGAAAACCGCAGCCAAATAACAACTCCCTAGAGGGTTGTTGTGTTCCTGCGTGTGAGTGAGGCCACCAGTAAGCTCCCAAGGAAATGCTGTGTGATGCAAGGGGCAGAGGAGGCATCGCGCTAGTGATACTTAATATATCTCAAGCGTTAATAGCCTACGGTACCCGCTTTACATCACGTGGGCCGTATGCTTGTATGCCTCTCGACGTAGTATAAAAAAAAACTGTCTTGTCTGAAGTGTCTGAAGAGGTTTCATTCTTAAGAGGTTTCTTTCTTAGCGCTACAGTGTGTGCACATTAAAGTTTCTTTATCTTCTTGGTGTTCCATGAATGCAGGCGTACTGCGGGGCGTTGTTATCTCGCTTTTATTGGCACTATTGGTTAACTCCATTATTTACATATTTCAATGTCAGTAATCGGTAATTATCGGTATGCAAATGACTTACAAATTTACACTTATGCTTCTTATGAATTATTGTAAAGCATAATCTACACAGATAAATAAAATTGGAGTGTCTGTTTGTAATATTAAAATAACAGCTTTTCACTAAATGCATATGGATGTATGTATACACGGTACATATACCAATCTGTCCGTTTGTTCTGTCTGAAACGTCTGGACAGATTTTGACGGGATTTTCACTGGCAGATAGCTGATGTAATAAGGAGTAACTTAGGCTACTTCTATTTTAGAAATTTGATTTATTTTATTAATATAAATAAATAATAAAAAAATAACTATTCCGCGCGGACGAAGTACAAAATACATATCTATTATTATTTTGCTGTTCGCTATTTTACTCTGCTTATTAATATGTTATCGTAAACTCTGCGAACTGAACAATAACTTTTTTGTTAAATTCCACGCGGACAAAAAGCGGGCACAGCTAGTTTTAAATATAAAGCAAAATGTTAAACTCACGAGTGAATGGAGTAATTCTTACTGTCTTATTGTGTAATCACTGACGAGCTCAGTAGCGCAGTGGCAAAACGCGCTGTTACCTTACTTTGACACCATAGGTCGTGGGTTCGATTCCCACACAGGGCAAATATTTGTGTGCATGAACATAAAGAGAGCTAGGCGCATCAAAGCAGACCGTCTTTGTCGTCGTCTTTTTGTCAACTTTGTTGTTGTGTTGCTGCGTGTGAGTGAGGTCACAAGTAATTTCCTAAGGAGTGGCTGTGCTAGCAGCAGAAGTGGCATCGCGCGAGTGGTACTTAATGTAATGTGAGCGTTCATAGGATACGATAACCGCTGTCCATCAAGTGGGCCGTATGCTTGTATGCCTCCTGACGTTATACTCGTATAAAAAAATAAATAAGACGCATTCTATTATTATATGTTGTTTTGGATTGTTGTCCACAACTGATGACTCAACTCAGTTAGTATGAAGATATTCGCCGAAAACAGAACACTTTCTGCCGATTTTCATCAAAAATGTATTAGTTTTGGCCAATCTCGATTGCGCTTATTCTTATTTCTCATGTCAAGTGACAAACAAACATTCAGCTCACTAGATGTAAAATGGATAACGTAGCCTAAGACCGCTTATAATAATTACAAATACAAGAAGAACTTTGCGCGCGTGCTACTATCACTGTTGACACAGCAATACCTGAGGTGCTAACTGATAACCACACGCACTCGCACAAGCACCCTTCAAGAAATAACAAACAGTTATTATTTGGCTGGTATTACTGTGATCTTTTGTGAGGTGAACTTTATCTCTCTGAGAAGCAATTAAATGAACTTGAGCTCATTCAAAATGCATGTATCCGGTTCATGTTCATGCAAATACGACTATATTTCTCAATTCCTCTGTCAGCTCAAATAGCCTCCTATTAGACTGCCTAAACCGGTACAATCTGTGTTTTATGAAGTCCATTTTGTCTAGCCCTTCAATTCCTACTGGAAGCGGTTTTTATTTCACACTGAGGTGCATCGTCGTTGCGACATATGCTATCTCTTCGCCTCGTACGCCAACATACTGTACTAATTACTACACCAAGACTTTTAGGGCCTGCTCTGAAATTTTATGAAATAGGTACCATCAGATAGCTTTATCTCTTGACTTTGTTTGTATAAGATCAACTCTGTCTGTGTAAGTATTAGCACCACCTATCGGTTCTGTATAGTAAACATTTCCTCTCCCTCACGACGTACTCTTGAAGGGGTCGTGTGGCGCTCGGTTCTCTCTGTCTACACCGAGTGCAGGTATACAGTACAGAGGTTTTTGCTTTTGCAATCCTCAGTGGCAGAGGTAAAGTTAAAAAATTCTATGCTGAGAAGTGATAAGGCAGAATCCATATGAGCAGCTTCCGTGGTTGTAAATGTATGATGATAATATTGCGCAGGCGGACGCGAACCAGGCCTGGTACGACACGTGAACGCGTGGAGAGGGTCGCTTATCTGGAACTGAATTTGGCGAAGACCGTGTATTCGGCCTGCAGCACCACGGATTCCACACTTGTCCGCATCGGCGAAGATACGGTAGAGGGTACGGACCGGTGTAGGTACTTGGGATCTGTCCTCTACTCGTCCGAGGATATCAATTGCGACGTCATGGCACTTATTTTTGCGGCCTGGGTCATTTGGCCTGCAGCGTGAGGAGGCTGGTGTCATTGACCCTGAAATGCCGGTTAAGTTGAAAGGACAGGTTTATAAATCGATCATTAGACCGGTCCTTTTATATAGCAGTGAAGCGTGCCCTGTACTTGAGCATAAGCAAGAGTTGCGTGTCACGGGGATAAATACCTATGCAGCGTTGGATATGCGGAGTGTCGCGAAAGGATCGCGTAAAGAACACCCGCATTCGCGGTTGCCTACAACCGGTAACCTTAAAACTCGTGTCCGACTTGCATTGTAAGGGGTTTATTTGGATAGAATTCTGCACTATAGGCATTTTGCATCATAAGTATTCTTCACTTTACCTATACACTTACATGGTCATATAAAACAAAGAACGAAGTATTTCCTAGTTTTATGCTTTACTACTGTAGTTAAAGTAATAAAACTCCGCCTACAGTCATCAAGTAAATGCAATCTGTGATTAATAAATGTGGTGATAGTCGGACATCTCATAATAAAAAATAAGTTTGGTTTTACTAGCTACATTAACACTAAGGGATCTAATGTATTATGCAATCAAAAACCAGTAATGGTGGCCACTTTATCCCCGCCGCTGTTAGCTGATCCAACGCAATGTGTTTTTTTATCAGATTTTTATCGATCCAATGTATAAAAACATCAGATATTCCATACAATCAATTTCATTATTGGAATATTTTGACTTTTTAAGAGGTCTTTATTATTATACAATTTAATAATTTTATTGTTCCTTGTAAAATTATTAAATTACTGTAAATTTTTATATTCCAGTGACTATAAAATCTAATGTTATTTTTGACAGCATTAAAATATATGTGCCAACGAAAACTATTTCAATTTGTATTTGCAGCTGTTACCACTCTACATTAATCCTTTTGAAATGATAACCCTGGGTAGGTGCGGTTGTCTGGTCCAGAGTGTAAGTATTTTTATGTAAAGTAATTCCAAGAGCCCTGACCGCAAGCGATACGGATAGTGGTTCGTATGCATTTTCTATGCAAGTATTTGTATTAATATGAAATGTGAGTATGAATATGAAATCTCTATAATTTGTTTTCTTGCCTATTATAATATTGTTGTGCTCACTTTCTGACTGCATTTTTCTAAAAAAACGTCTATTCGTGAATGCGCGGAGGTAAATTAACCATGACTGAAGCACTGAATGAATACCTAGTAATAATAAGGCAATATAATATTTTTTATACCACCAAGGTGGCAAACAAGCATACGGGTAGCTGATGGTAAACAGTCACCGTAGCCTATGAACATGTACAACACCAGGGGTGTCACTCATGCGTTGCCGACCCTCTAAAAACCTCTTCGCGCCTTTCTCGAAGACCCCATGCTGTGGTCAACGTTTTTCAGGCCATACACATTAGGCCTTATGCATAAAGTTTGTAGATGCTCTAATTTGTCCAGCAAGACCTCAGCTGGGTTTAAGAAGGCAATATCTCCATAATCAATTAATGAAGTAAAAGCGAGCGAGCTAAAATCGTATTATTTACCGTTAAAAAAAATTGGAGTCGTATATACGAGTGCAGAGATGCAGTAGTTTAGGTATGTAATCGAATAAATTGATATTCACACGCAAAATAAATTTTAGTATACATGACTACAAACTAAAGGATCTAACTCTCAATCGCCTTAGTGAAATATGATAAACATATTGATAATGTTGCTAATAAAGTCAGCAAAGCATTAGAATTTGTCATGAGATCTAGTTCGCAATTCTCAAATATTAAAATAATAAAAAAGTTGTATTGTTCTCTTGTACGCACTGCCCTTGTCTATGTTAACAGGTTAGAATTTATACAAAAACGGGTTTGAAATTTCTTCAATATAGATGCAAGCAACATGACATTAACTTTGAAAGATGGAAAAGACATACCCCCATTGTATGAAAGGCGAAAGATTGCAGATATAACCTTCTTAGGAAAAATAGCTCAATATAAAATAAATTCGCCACATCTTCTCGCTAAAATTAAATTGTATACCCCTTTAAGGATGCTCAGGATACATAAATGTATTTCTGTCAATTATCGACAAAAATCATATTTCATCAGAGCGGCAAATATGTTTAATAAGCTGGTTGACCTACCTCAGTTGGACTTGTTTAATACTAATGTGCCAGTGATGAGAAATATATTGTCAAAATATTGGTTCGAATCAGTTCCCTGACAAGCTATGAGTATATTATGTTAATAGTACATGTAACTGCGCGTGCATGTGTAGTACGTAAGTATGAGTGTATGTATGCATCAATGTTTGCATTGCTATGTGTAACTACCTTATATATAGTGGTTGTCCCACTTATTTCGTGCTGTGTAACTTTAGTTTATCAGTTAGTAGGTCCGCATGTGAGCATTTATGGAATTCTATATACAAAAACGTATATATGGTTTATAGATATACCTAGTGATAGATTAATAATTTGATTTAGAAAAACTGTTTGTTTTCCGAATAAAATAAAATAAATAAATAAATATTCACGCGCATTTAAACTGACATCACTAGTTCTCAGTCGGTGTGTGTATGTACATAGATTATTAGTAAAGTAAGTTTATGGTAAAGAGCAAATATTTGCGGATCATGATATTTGGCTTTACAAGGAAATCTAGTTGGTGCCCAATGAGCGTAGTAAAATAATCCGTAGAAGTAAATAAAAACAACGGTATTTTAAAATTTTTCGTAACGTACAGCTAAGAGCAGATCATACCTTAACAGTCGAAGTGGAATTAAAATTCTTATTATGTACCGCATAGGAATGATACAAAGATCAAAGTGTAAATCTAGATAAGCACTTGGCTGTACCTGGTTCTCCGAGTCTACTGCGTTAACTCGAACTCCAATCCTCCTGGGAGTTGCTTTAATGCATCCTACGTTTCTTAAAAGTGTCTGCCTGGAACGTTGTATCTATATATATATATATATTCGTTTTTTGATGTGTCATCATCATCCTAGCGTAATCCCGGCCACGTCCTATGCTTTCACTTTGAAGCCCAGGGTCCAATATAAACAAATATGTTACCTGCTTGTTCCTTATCATTCCAGCTAAGGTAGTAGCTGATTTGAAGAGTATAGGATTCTTCGGCGGCGGACATCGTTTGGTTCTCTTTATGCTCAATACATATGTCAGCGGAAATACGAGAATCCTTAAAAGAGACACCAGAAACCGGAGAAATCTTCTCATGAAACCGTTCATCATGGCTACCTGAAAAAAAAACACAAAAACGATATTAGCAATTGCTATGTGGCTTCTTATTGTCAATTCTGGAGTTGACGTAACAAAGAATCCATTGTATTGCTTAAATTCTACTTAAAGAAAATGAGCAATTCTAGTTTTAATCACCATCATCTTTAGAGTTAAAGTTAAACCCTCCACCTCAGCGAAGACTGTAGACAAATGTAACAATTTGCTAAAGAATTGTGTAGAAGGAAGGCAACGAGTGAAACATGTCTTCTAAGGCTTACACTTAAATGGTATAAAGGAACTCAAACCTTTCGATTCATCAAACATTTTTCAGAAAAGTAAAAATGAATGTTTAGCTATTTGCGTAGGAATAAAAAAGATTAATTATATTATATAATACTCTGCTAGATAATAGGTATTTTATACTATATAGACTGTGAAAAATCACAGAATTACACATTGTTTTTATAAACTTCGGGGATAAAGTTCAAACAGATATGTCAACGGTCAATCCTAAAAAAATTGACTTCATTGAAGTCTACGACTTTTCTAACGATTTTGAAAAAGCATCTTAATGTGATAGAAACATTTATTTATCTGCTACAAATAAGTCGATGCACTGTAACATCCTGTTATCACTTCCGGTCACGTGCTAATGTAGTATATTGTAAATGTGTTATCGTTAAATTAGTAAATGACCGATAAACTCCAGTAAGTGAAACTTTCGACGAGCTTGGTGGCGCGGTGGTTAGTAGCGCTACTTCGACACCAGCGCTCGTGGGTTCGATTCCCACACAGGAGAAACATTTGTGTTGCATGCATTAACACTGAAAGTAATGTATTAATAAAGTCTGAAAAATTTCCACACTCGTTTTAAATTATTTTAATCGTCTTAGCTTCCATTTGAAACTGAACTGAACTGAAACATATATAATAGCCATGATGCGGGGTGGGAGCCTGGCGACTTGTAACTCAGGTTATTTTTTTTAACCTATCACAGACACTAGACTCCCACACTATGTACTAAATATAATATAATTAAATATAGTTCCAATTACAGCTGTAAACATATTGTGGAGAGATAATAAAGAATTATTATTATTTGTTATTAAATATTTCTAATTATTTCAAGTTAGCTTTAGTGCCAACAATTGGGTAATTTACCCTATTATTATTAGAATCTCATTGAATTAAACAAGTCGCAGGAAGACGTGGTCGAAGAAGTCTTCCTGCGACCACGGACGCTGTAAAGCGTTCGAAACGTCAGGTTCAAAATAAATAAAACACGCGATACTTCCGTTAAAAAATGTTTAATTCAATATGTAACAATCGCGAGAATCTCATTATTAGAAAGTCAACTAGCTTCTGCCGCGACTTTGTTTCCGCGGAAATTCCGCTATAATGATAACGAGTAGCATGTGTAGGTATTTCTTCAGTTTCCATCGCATTTGTATTCATATCGGATCATCGCTAAACACAACATACAAACTCACTTTAACATTTACAATATTAGTAAACAGTAAAATACCTTATAGAATAGAGATGTAGACGACAAAGCAATATCAAGAATAACTGCGGCAACATTTTGTATTTTCACTATGTGTTTAGAAACGTAAGGAGGGTAGACTAAGTTGTAACTGTTAAGAAATATTTCTATAATAACAAACGCATGGTAAACGCTCGCACTTAGAACTATTAAAACGGCTCTGGATATAACATTTACACTCGCGTTAAAACATGTATTGAATACAGTAAATAATAATGTTTTCATTTTGCTACTGATAATTAATAAATGTATTATTATTTTAGAACAGTATAGACGTACATGTAGCTGTGATCTTACTATCGTACTGGGATTCAAAGGTCAACGTATACACAGTCTCACTGATAAAAATTACTCATAGCTCTAATTTACTTTGTCATTTTGTTCTCTAACAAATGTTTCTTAATTGTTGTGTTATTATGTATCTAGATAGATATGTTCTGAAGGCAATGTAGTGGAAGAAATCATACGTCGAATTTTGCTAGTGGACAGAGACAACGCATACTAAAACTTGCCAAAATCAGTATCGCATTCGATTGATTTGATTATACCCAGCAGTGTAGCCAACAGAACAATTTCTTTTAAACCAATAAATTGATGTGACTTTCTTTCACATGGTGTGCAAAGTGCGAGAACTCGTCTTATTATACTTTTATTAAAAAAATGTTACCTTAGTTAATAGATCCCTCGGTCTACTAAAATGTGGGCTGTCCTTAAATAATAATACTAAGCCTGGTCAGATAAATGAGGAGCTGACCGTACTATCATCTGATAGAAATTACACAAAATGTACGTTTTCTCAAGTGCATTTAGCCATTCGTTTAATAATTTTAAGAGCCTCTGCATGAAGGAGGTTCCTACTTGACTGAATGTTTAACGTATTTAAAGCGGTAAGCAATGTATTCGCCAATTATATTCCTATTTTGAAGATTATTTTTTTACCATTAACGTAGAAATTCTTGACCATCCACCACGCAGTCCTGACCTAAGCTCTAACGATTCTTTACATTTCTTAAAATTAAGTAAAGCCTTCGTGGTCTAAGGTTTCATTACGGTGAAGAAGAAGTCGACGCTTTCAAGTTGCCCACATTGAACACCCACTTTGGAGTGGAATAAATGTTTTAATAACTGGTTCGATCGAATAGAAACGTGTATTAAACTACATGCTGAATGCTTTAAAAAAACGAAAAATATTAAAGTTTCAATTTTTTTTTTCAAACGACCAAACTTTAAAGGCCTGCCTCATAGTAGCGCATCCGAATCACTGCACCGTCTGTATTACAATTTGAACATAATAACAGGAAAGCACTATTGCACCTACTTTGACAACAGCGGTAAAACTATCGACTCGTAGATTGGTGTGCCCTAACTCTCGGTTCTTTGTGACGCTTTAACTTATTTAAATCGCAGACGTCTTTATTAAAGACCGAACTTGGCTAAATTTATACGAGATCAATGGAACCATAGGAACCATAGGTAGGGTCATCCAAATAATACCACTAAAATATAGTTATTACTAGCGGACCCGACAGACGTTGTCCTGTCCCATAATATAAAGTTTCCCAGAACCCGACTGCAGTGCCACCTATTGGGTCCAATTGTGAATCTAAACCATTCTCGAATCTCCTTGAACACACACAAAAAATTTCATCAAAATCGGTCCAGTCGTTTAGGAGGAGTTCAGTCACATACACACGCACAGTAGAATTATATATATAATATAGATATATACTAAGTCGTTCTTGAGATATCATATAAAATGTATGAGAAATGGAATTTACTTTATATTTTTTTTTTGTTATTTTTTCCATGTTTTAATACTTTTTATCCTATTCCGGACGAAGACAAATCCAAAGACACAAAAATCATAAAAATCGGTCCAGCCGTTCTTGAGTTATAAATGGTGTAACTAACACGACTTTCTTTTATAGATATAGACTTAGATATAAACAAGGCTTACTTACCACTAAAATATTTTTTATCTTAAAATTAAGTTATAAAATTATGGCAAAACAAACACTCAACATTTTGCAACGCCTTTGCCAAATATTTTTCATCGGTATATTTATTCTTTACTAGAGGGCGCTATTCAAAACACTAAAATATTTTTTATCTTAAAATTATACCTAATTAAACTATAAAATTATGGCAACACAAACACTCAATGCAACAAAGTTAAGTATACATGCTTGTGAATATATAAATACCATGCCGTTGCCTAAGATCTTGAAATGATATAAATGATGATAAAAATATGTAATGAATGGTCGTGGACTGATACTAAAATGCTGACCATACGTGATGATAGTGAAATAGAAATCATTTAGTAGATAAATGAAGCCTTTAACTGAACCATCTGGTTGCACAACATTTAACCTTGATTATATGATAGTGGTGCACACTATCAATGAAGAAGCAAAATTCGATCAAAAGAGAACAACTCGTGTACACACAGCGATGCCTTAAGCTAGACTGTTTGTTTTTTTGTATCGTTCTTATGGGAATGCAATAAATAAATAAATAAATATTGTCGGACAAATTACACAGCGCCACCTAGCCCCAAAGTAAGCGAAGCTTGTGTTATGGGTACTAGACAACTGATAAATATACGTAAATACATTTTTTTTTGTAAATACATACTTATTATACATAGAAAATACCCAGACCAAGACAAACAGACATGTTCATGCACACAAATGTTTGCCCTGTGTGGGAATCGAACCCACGAACGTTGGTGTCAAAGTAGCGTAACAACGCGTTTCACCACTGCGCCACCGAGCTCGTCGTAAGAGTAAATATGGTACTGCAAGTATCTAACATGATTTTGTCGCTGTGTGTTTCTATAGCGATAATAAGCAGCGAAGGCAATTAGGGAAGTACGGCACGTTCTCAAACAAAAATTGATGCATGTATGCGTGTATATATCTTCACGTCAGGTCCCTTGCGAGCTAGGCACGGAGAGCCGAGCGTTATAAGACGCGATGCTTACACACTTCACTGGCTTCTTTAACATCCATAGCTCTTCTCGTTCACCGGTTCCTAGGGCTCCTGGCAAATGTTGGTTAAAGAATTTATTTACTCATAAGACATAGTACATGTCACTTACATTGAGAATAAAATATTCCTAATTACTATAATTATAGTTAGATACTTTATTACACCGTTTATATTTAGTCAAATCCACCCTCACTTGCAGACGTACCTGTCTTTTGCTAGCAAACGAGGCTCTTTTGATAGAGTAGTAGAGATAAAGCCAATATTAACGTGAAACTAGAGAAGTCATCAAAAAATATTAATCACACTCATAGGCAAACTTATCAAAACATTGAAGCTTGTATACCTACTGACATGAAAATACTTTTTCGACACAATTGCTCGCCAAATAGTGCAGTCATCGTGGGTCCTAAGTATGACGTTGATTGGGCCCATGGGCGTAATAGCTTTTCTTTCGAAATTTATTTATGTCTCATCTTACTCCTATGATAAAATGCAACCAATGACATTATAAATATATATATATATATATATACAACGTTGGGAGGCATATACGCATACGGCCCACCTGATGTAAAGCGGTTACCGTAGCCTATAAATGCTTGCAATATATTAAGTATCTCTCACGCGATGCCAACTCTGCTGCTAACACAGCAACTCCTTAGGAGCTTACCGCTTATTGCTTAGGAGCTTATTGCTTGTTGGGAAATTTTAAATAAATAAAATAGGTCAGGTAGAGTAAGATTAGATAGAGATAGGCTTAATAGGTGATATAGGATGGCAGGCAAGCCAGAGGAGCAATTTAGGTAGGCGGAGATAAGAGAAACAGTCAAATTAGGTTGTAATTCCCTCTCTGCCTTCCTTAATGCACAATGTACTATTACGTACTTTTTCATTATATACAGAGCAAAAGTGCTTAAAGTAGTCTATTTATCTGGTGACTAATAGCATACTCTTAAAGTGAGAAGTTGAAAAGACGCCATTCGTCAAGGAACTTTAAGTTAGATTCCGACATCAGAGTAACTTGTATTTTGGAGGTGGCATTTCTTAAATCTAAGAAATGTCACCAACTGTATTGGCAATAATATAACTAGACTAGTAATATTGTTACATATTATAACTTTTCTTTTTTTCAACTCTCTAATTATTTTGAATATGGAACGTGTTTTTGTGTCAAAAACTTCTTTCGATTTTGTGCCGTTTTACATACTTTTTTTCGTGTTTATTATCAAATTAAAATATTTATTTATTTATTTGGTGAACCAGGGTCAACCAACATTTTTACATCACAGCTATGTAATATATATGTTACATAGTTTGTTACATGATATAAAAGAGTAGTGTAAAAACAATTACAGGTAGACACAGCATGACAATGCAATGGTTTAATACTTGCGATGGTACTGTTCGAATAAAACAAATCAAAATTATTTTATGCTAGAATTATAAAAAATATATTAAAAAGAAATAAAAAAAGAGAAGATAGGTATCTGTCTTCGAGCTTATAAAGAAATGGAGTCCTTTTTTAAAGTTTCTTATTGAACATGCATAGAGATCAGTTTCACGATCGGAATTATAAAATGTGTTATGATCGTCGCAGTCTTTTAATGACACACTTTGTGTTCAAATTAGTCCTATAGTAGGTACTTCAAGAGAAAAGGAGGGAAATTTGTAAGTCTAGAATTTTCTCGAGGTATTCTGAATCTTATTTCACTCAGGAGTTGTGGACAGTCAATGAGATCTTGTACAATTTTAAATAAGAAAGCCCGATCGGCGACCCAACGACGGTCATCAAGTGGAGCAATTTTAAAATAAGTTAGCCTGACTCTGTAAGAGCGTAAGTCATTCTTTTTTGTTGTTGGGGGTCCAGCGTCGATTTAAAATGATCAGTGAAGTGTGGACTGAACAATGCTTCGAAAAAGCTTAGAAAAACCGCTAAGCAAGGAGATGGGTCTATAATTGTGCACGTCGCTAGAGTCGCCAACTTTAGGAAATAAACTTCAGATTAGATGGCAGCAATGTATAGATAAGGAGGGTAAATATCTTGATTAAATAAATATGTTACATCTTAGAAAAAAAAAAAACGAGTTTTAATTTTTCAGTACAAATCGGCAATTTCATACTTTATCCGTAATACTAAATTACTCTTTGAATAATATCTACCTATAAATAATTACAAATAATCAAAGACCTTTGTAATTATGTACAGAATTTTTTTACAAAATTAACTAATTTTTTGCATAATATATGCATTAAAATAAAATTAATTTAAATAGTTTTATTGTAAAGCTACATACTTATGATCCACGTAATGTACCGAAAGCTAAATAATAACTAGGTAGGTAACAATTACCAGTTATCACACTGCTCTCTTCATTATTAAATCGCCATCGTGCATTAATCGGTTACTAGGAAGGGATTAAAATTTCAATTACTAGATTTGACCAACACGACACGAACATGGCAAACTAAATAAAACAAAAAAGTTTGAACCTCTGTTGTTTGACTTCAAAAACATCGCCTACAATTGTTGAATATGTATATATTATAATAAACCTTTAACCCGAGTACGTTATAACGATCGTGACAACACGTTCAAAAATATAATTATATATGATATATGAGCACGATATAATGACAAGGTTATATAAATGCGAAACTCTTAACAATATGACTACAGGTAATCTGAATATAACAAAACCGCCGGCGTAAAACGCACAAGTTGCGTAAATTGCTTTAATAAACCGGTTTGGGGAAAGTAATCATAGAATCAATGGAAGTGATGATTTGTATCACTTTGTTTTAATTATTCTTATCTTTATTTGTAGGCCTTAACATAAATGCGTAGTGCTTGTGAAGGGAATTTATGTGCAGATATACGTTACGAAGTACCGTAGGTAGGGCGTTTGGCAATAGCGACAGGCCTTTAGGTTGGTCAAGTCGTAGCTTGCGCCACAGCCACAGCCAGCGTCTCAGCTCACATCTATAGCCAGATCATGTGGTCGTGTACAAATATTTGTTGACAACATAAAGTTGCGGTCATTCCTTAATCTTTAAACCAGTATGATTCTAAGTTTAAAAGGAAAATTTTCAGATTTCTCGTCATTAGATACGTATACGTTAATGTGAATTTTTCAAGTTATCTAAATGTCAACTTTTTAATACATTATCAAACTTTTATTACTATTTACCCATTATTTAAAATATTATAAATTCATTAGATTAAATTTATACACCAATTAAAATTTAAACCTCAACCATGTAGAATGGTGTTCTCTAGAAACCATCTGTGAAATGATGTTTAAATTTTTTAGGTCTGTTAAATCATCAAGAATTTTTTAAAATTGTACATCCTGTTACAATTTTTTTATGTTTAATATTTTTAGGAACAATATTAGAGTCAAGTTTATTAACGCACCTTGCTTTTTGTGTCCTATAATTAACTATTAAACGCTTTTGTTCTTAAAAAAATCTTTAGTGCATAGAGACAGCAAAATGGCAATATGTTAAGAGATCGGAAATAAGGTACGCGGTGAAATGTTACATATCGTTAGTTGCTGCATACGTAGGTGTTGACCATACAATAACATTGCTATGTTCTTTTTAGTACTGCTCAATTATTTGCAAAATAGTAATTGAGAATGGCAGTTTCAGGTACTCAGAACTTTCTACCGAACTAGCTACACCCCGCGACTCCGTTCGTGTGTGCCCCGGTATCTCGTCAGAACCGCTTTTGTTTCTTTCTTTCTTTTTTCTCAGCTTCTAAGGGTCGTATCGTGACGTTAAATAGCTTATAATATTCTTCAAGAAATGGGCTATCAAATACAGAGATTAGCGATATTAAACAAACTCTTCTGCTAATTTATATAAGTATAAATTAATGCATAAAATATTATATCAGAGAATTCCTATTTCTCTAAAACTTATTAGGTAGCTACATAAAAATAATTAATCCTTTTTTAGATATCCGTTCTTTGCTCTATATATTTTAGATGATCCTTGATACAGTTTTGATGTTTCGCGATATTTGCTGCAGCGAGCGTTATATGAGTTTATATACTAATTGCAGTTATTTCGCCAATCGCTGATAAGTACCAGCGAGCACGCTTGACTGATCCGCTTCCAGTGTTACGACATTTGCCGCTTGTTGAGTTCACATTCAACGAACACGAGTTGCCGTTTCGTGTCACTACCGACTCTGTAATTTATGGTAAGGCAAGACAGATTACAGTTTTTTTTACAACGTCGGCACGCATACAAGCATACTGCCCACCTGATGTAAAGAAATTACCGTAGCCTATAACGCTTGTAATTAATAAATAATAAATAATAATAATAAATATTGTCGGACAAATTACACAGCGCCATCTAGCCCCAAAGTAAGCGAAGCTTGTGTTATGGGTACTAGACAACTGATAAACATACGTAAATACATTTTTTTTTGTAAATACATACTTATTATAGGTACATAGAAAATACCCAGACCAAGACAAACAGACATGTTCATGCACACAAATGTTTGTACTGTGTGGGAATCGAACCCACGGGCGTTGGCGTCAAAGTAGTGTAACAGCGCGTTTCACCACTGCGCCACCGAGCTCGTCATTATCTATATTAAATATTACTTGCGCGATTCTTCCTCTGCAGCTTACACAGCAACTCCTTAGGAGCTTACTGGTGACCTCACTCACACGCAGGAACACAACAGCCCTCCAGGGAGTTGTTATTTGACCCTCTAAAAACCTCTTCACGCCTTTCTTGAAGAACCCCATGCTGTAGTCCCTTGGGAAAAATCGGCTAGGAGTTCATTCCGCAACTTAAGAGTTTTCGGAAGAAAACTTCTCTGGAACCGCACCGTACGACCATTATAGTTCCACCGTGTGATGGTGAACTCCCCGCCCCGCCGGCGAGCGGACGGGTTAAATAATAATGGATCGACTGCCATATGACCTCCACAACCCAAAGGGAAAATCAGACCTCTCTTAGGTAATGTCACACATCTTTCGAAATCTAATTTCTAGAACGTGCGTGTTTCCTCACGATGTTACCCTTCACCATCGAACAAGTGATATTTACAACACGTACATAAATCCGAATTTAGTGGTACAGCTAAGTGCAGCTTAAGCTTTACACTTTGACCTTCGTACCGTTCTTAAACCGTTCGTGATAAGAGTTACAATCGTATTTCGAGTGTTGAGCGTGATCTGCTCTTAGCTGTACATACTGGAGTCGAACCGGGGATCTGTTGGTCATTAGACCGATTCTTTATCCACTGGGCTATCACTGCTCATTTCCAGAATCTTTAATCTCTACACGAAATCTCGTTGCGATCAGTTTAAATAAAATAAACAAAGAGAAAAAGGCAGGCATAG
Organism: Pyralis farinalis; assembly: GCA_947507595.1. Classification (NCBI taxonomy): domain Eukaryota; kingdom Metazoa; phylum Arthropoda; class Insecta; order Lepidoptera; family Pyralidae; genus Pyralis; species Pyralis farinalis. The sequence goes on along the minus strand of OX382266.1, from coordinate 16,875,167 downwards.
TGTTTTTTGTTCTGTTTAGCATATAGAATGAAGCACGGTTTCTTTTTGTACGACTTATACAAGCGTACGGCCCACATGATGTAAAGCGGTCAACGTAGCCTATGAACGCTTGTTATACATTAAGTATCGCGCGATGTCACCTCTGCTGCTATCACATCAACTCGTTTGGAGCCCACTGGAGATCTCACTCACACGCAGGAACACAACAACGCTCCAGAGAGTTGTTATTTGGCTGCGGTTTTCCGCAAGGTGAGGGTAGTTCCCCAGACGAGCTGCTTTGATGCATCCTCTCTAAAAATATTCTCTTATCAAGATAATAAGCAGCAGTTATTCTTCTCCACCACCTTGTTCAAGGGTTAATTCGTGAAAGGTAACATTTTTATACCACTAAGGTGACAAACAAGCATACGACCTGCCTGATGTTAAACAATCACCGTAGCTTATGGAGATTTGCAACACCAGGTGTGTCACTCATGCGTTGTCTTCACGCATTTCTTGAAGAACTCCATGCTGTAGTCCCTTGGAAAAACCTCACCTGGGAGCTCATTCCACATCTTGAGAGTTATATTATTATCTACTCTATCTACTTCTGTTTATCTATATAGTAACATATATTATTTATTAACAACAGCAGGTACCATCAGCTCAACGTGCTATGTGAAGTTCGTAGAAGATCAGATGGGCTAGATAGACCATCCTCGGTGGATTGTGTTGTGGCGGTTGCTTAACTTGTGTGTTCGACATGTGCAACGATGCCATGCGTATGAAAACACAGAGCAGAAAAGGCGTATACTAAAGTGTTTATTTACGAATGCCACTCTTATTTTGCCTGCCACTTAACACTTTGCAATGTAACTTTGCCACATTTCGTTTTGCAAATAAATACTACAGTTCAATGATTCGACATTTTAAATGAAGGACCATTCACAAGCGGCTGTTGAAATTAATAAAAAATATAGTTGAATTGGCAATGCTTCAATAACATTTTGACGAGCTCGGTGGCGCTGCAGTTAATAACGCGACTTTGACACCAATGCTCGTAAGTTCGATTCCCGTACAGGACAAACATTTGTGCGTATAAACATGTCTGTTTGTCTTGGTCTGGGTGTTTTGAGGAGAGGTAGGTTGCATCAAAGCCGTCCGTCGAAGCCCGTCCGAGGAAGTACTTCTACGTCGCAGAAAACCGCAGCCAAATAACAACTTTCTGGAGGGTTGTTGTGTTCCTGCGAGTGAGCGGGCTCACCAGTAAGCTCCAAAGGTATTGCTGTGTTAGCAGCAGCGTAGGCATGGCGCGAGTGATACTCAATGCATTACAATCGTTCATAGGCTAACTGATTTACATCAGGTAGGTCGTGTGCCCTAGACTCTAACTCTGGAGAGCTCGATGGCGTCGTTGCGCGTGTCATTCTAACCGAACACCTAGGTTAAGCAAGGTCGACCGCAGCCTGTCTAAGGATTTATTTATCTCGAGTTTCCTTGTCTTTTCTTTTATTTTCTATATTTTCATTGGACCGAAAATTCAATTGACATATTGCTGAAGTTCCGATTTTCAATTTTTTTTTTTTTTGGAATGCTACATGTTTTGAATTTATCTCAACATTTAACCATTTGAGGTATTTTTTACCACGTACGGTGAAATTGTGGAATAAATTACCCGCAGCGGCGTTCTCGAACAAATACGATATGCGCCTTCAAATAAAGAGGCTATGTTTCCCTAAAACGGCTGGCAACGGATCAGTGACCCTTGGTGTTGGTGATGCCTATAGGCGGTGGTGGCCACCCGTATGGTCACCTGATGGTAAGTGGCTACTCGTTTGCCCCCGTCTAATATAAAAAAAAACGCAGTTATTATTGCTAGACGTTTTATTTTCTAAAAAAAAAATTTCCCATACTATGAAATGACAAAATTTCAAATGGCAAGTAATTAAAGTCCATAATGTTTAAGTAAACAAAGTAAGTATTATAATTTATTATTTAATTTAATAACTTATTAACTCCCTAGAGGGTTGTTGTGTTCCTGCGTGCGAGTAGGGTCATCAGTAAGCTCCCAAGGAGTTGCTGTGTAAGCACCAGAGGAGGCACCGCGCGAGTGATAATTAATATATCGCAAGCGTTAATAGGCTACGGTACCCGCTTTACATCAGGTTGGCCGCATGCTTGTATGCCTCGCGACGTAGTATAAGAAAAAGTATTAATTATTGTGCATGTCTAAATTTATTTTTCGATAAAAATGTGTAATTCGATACATAGATGTTTTATTTTTAGAAGGAAACTTAAGAAACCCTACCTTCCGCGGCAAAGTTGTTTTTTTGTTTTTGTTACTTTCTCGCTAAACTTGAGTTCACTCGCTCGCTTCGCTCGCTCGCTCGTGTTTAGTCACAAGGAAACCTAACGAAACTAACCTACCCACCGTGGTCAAGTTGTTCTCGTTATGGCGGGAGCGTCGCCCCTCCTTTTTTGGTATTTTTTCTAGTCACCTTCCTTCCTCATTTTCCTACCTTTTTCGGTTTGTTAGTGGTAAATGAAAATCTGTGTAAATTATAATACGGAAAAAGTTACATCTATCTTTATACTTCTAAAAATTAAAATGATTGTTAGTAAAACATCTGTCAAAGTAAAATTACATGTTTCGATAATCGGGGTCAACGAGTTTTCTAGAAAATGAAACATGTGTCAATTAAGTTCCTAGAAACACAAAATATGTAAAAGAAGCTATCTGGCATTGAAAACTTCATCATACCGTTTTCGAACAATTGAAATTCGAACAGAAAATTTTCGTGAGTACGATAGGTTACTCTCAAATACTCATTGACCTACAATAGCAAATAATTTAGCTTAAAGTTATAATTTCTAACTTCAAGCTACTCGTAAATTAAAAAGGGAAAGGTTTTTTGTACCTAAGTATAGGCATGTAACTATAGGTAGCATAATGCCGACTCCCTTGCGGTGTAGGTATAAGAAAAGCCAATACAATATACCAATACAAAATCCAGTAAAAAAAAAGGGGAAAAAAGCCGTCAAGTGCGAGTGGGATTCGCGCAACGAGGGTTCTGTAAAAAAATTTCCTCAAAAAAAAAAAATTTGTGATGTAACTACAAATTTACGGTTTTCAGATTTTTTTCTTTACTTGTGCTACCTACATGACATTGCTTCTTACCAAATTTCGTGATTCTAGGTCAACGGGAAGTACCCTATAAGTTTTAACTCTCTTGCGAGTGTCAAAATATGCACGTAAACGAGGCTTAAATAGCCGTATCTTTTGATTGCGTTGACTTAGAAGCTTGATTTTTTCACTGTTCGAAGGGATTGTATACATGAATATTTGATATTAATTTCAGCTTGATAGCTGTACCTGTCCCTGAGAAGAATGGTCTTGAGGGACATATAAGGGTTTCTGTAAGTGATCGTATAAGGATTCCGTTTTTCCTTTTGAAGTATGGGCCCTTAAAAACAGTATTCAGTAATAAAACTATTTTCATATAAGTAGTATTTAGGCCAAAAATATGTGACAATAAACCATAAAATTGACCTCAGATTACGAGTGCGTCTAATAACATAAATTGAGAAATAGTTTTAAGGTCAAGTTACGAGTATTGCAATATGCTAGCGTACAAACCGTGAATATTACAATGATCACCCGCGTAATGTAAATCAATTGATTTGGAAATAACAATTATTCCGAATGATTAGATCTTCTACACACGTATGTGATGATAAATATGTAGTTATTTTAATGAAATAGCAAACTATCTCATCAATGTCACTTCCTCCAGTAAAATACATGAATTGATTGTGTAATATGTCAAAAGAATAAGATTAAACAAGATGGACTTTATCGCACGTATAGATATTTTTTAGAATTTTCTCAGTTAACTTTGTTATCTCCTACAAATTTTAATTTTACATGTTTCAAAAAATCTTATTTTATTTACTGCGGCAATATAATAACAGTTTTTTTTCGTATGTCAACATACATAAAATTTAAATAAATATTATAAGTTCCTACAAGTTTTCATGATCGCCAGATTTTTGATTAAACTTTTATCTTATGTTATTATTTTATATGGTCAATTATCATCAATTGTGTACAGAATTCTGCAATATGTGAGTATAGCGGTATAACATTCCGTTTACTAGACCATGCACCAATAGGTAAACTGTTACAATAACGGGAGTCTGCATTGTAGACTCTTAGCTTCGCATTCTACTTCCTATCTTATCGTGTTCACAGTTTTAATTTGCTAGTATCCTATTTATGATTATGATCAAAAAAGATTTTATTAAGTATTTGTTATTATTAATACATATACAGTATCAGATCTTTAAAAAAAGGCGTGAGGAAGTTTTTGCTATATAATATAATTGATATCCCTAGTTTTATCTTTATAGTCAAGTAGTTTTATTATTTATAGTCAAGTATTTTTAGGCTACGGCATTGATATCTGGCAAATCGTACGCTTGTTTACCATGTCACTTCAGGGGCATATAAAAAGTTATAACAGGGAAATAAAAGTATGCAGGAAGTCTCATTGCAAAGTGTCAGTTACGCCCAATCCATATGGGAAGTGACATTAATTTATGAGTTCATTTTTTAATTTTATACAATATTTTTTTACATACCTATCTACGAAGAAAATTCAATGGGTTTCTCAACTCGTAATTAAAGAAATGAATTCAATAACACGTCGAAACACCGATAACAGGTTTATATAATATTGTGTTTTACTATATCAAGTATTGTTTTTATTCGAAGAATTTTGGGAAGTTTTTGAGACTACAGAAAGAATATTTGTCTACAGTAACACATAGGCGGTCAGTATAGAGAACTCAAAAACTATAAGTTTTTGAATTAGTAGGGAAAATATCTTAAGGTAACTACGTTGTCTACTGTATTGAAAAAATAGCTGCATTATATATTAAAACAAATCATACATGACTCTGGAACAATCGGGTTATATTTCATTACAAAACGTGACGTAAAATGGTTTCGATGTACCAAATTTACTAGGAAGAAAACATCTTCATTATCCCTGTATACTCACACAACAATTCTCACTACTCATACATACACACACCACTCAAACTCCTTCTCATACTTACGTACTTCATACTCGCTGCTTCTCTCCTGCACACACCTATACACCAAGTCCCTCATACAATACATTTCCTTACTGTTCTTCCTAACTGTAACATGCTGCTACATTTTCCTCGAATACAAACACCCATTCATATATAAATCCATCCACACCATCCATCACTATACTCCACACACACACTACTATTCCCCTTCATTGTCAAAAAAATATTCTTGTGTTTTGAAATGCGCCTTCCGTCCATGTCAAGTGGGGAGAGTACTGGTGACCAGAGTCACAGGCTCAGGCCTAGTTCAGGCGCCAGTCTCTCTCAATCTTAATTAGTATTACATATTAATATTTTCATTGTATACCTACCAAATAAGTAAGATTGTGAAGAGAGAAAAATAAATATATTATTATTTTTTTTAGATAATAATATATTATTATTATCTTGTCTATCTTTGACCTTTTTCCATTGACGTACGTCCATCTTTTTTCTGGTGCCATTCAAATATTATATTGTAATTTTATTTGATTTATGTACATTTGACCTTTACAGCAAACTAGTTTTTATAAGCATAATTATATAATACAATACAACACAACACAAAAATGCGTTTCTTATTGCGTATCTTCTTCATAGCGTTATTCCGTATTCTAATTCATTATTAGGATCGGCGAGGTCCGCTACATAAGGATTTTGGGAATATATTGATTTGAACACGGAGCGACCGTCAGACCTCCACTACTATTTTTATTTTTTATTTTTTTTATACTACGTCGGGTGGCATACAAGCATGCGGCCCACCTGATGTAAAGCGGGCACCGTAGCCTATTAACGCTTGCGATATATTAAGTATCACTCGCGCGATGCCTCCTCTGCTGCTTACACAGCAACTCCTTGGGAGCTTACTGGTGACTCACACGCAGGAACACAACAACCCTCTAGGAAGTTGCTATTTGGCTGCGGTTTTCTGTGAGGTGGAGGTACTTCCCCAAACGGGCTGCTTTGATGCGCCCTACCTCTCTTAACCTCTCTTAAAACTCAGAGAGAAAACCGAACTGTTTAGGTTAGGCACAGGTCTTTTGAATTAAAATTCTTTGCACGTGTAGGTTTCCTAACAACGAGTTAATTGCGGGGTAGAGAGCGCTGAGCGCCATATGACTCGATTTTGATACACTTCAATAGCTTGTTTACATGCATTGATCTTCATACGCACTTGCCGGTTAATGAGTTCCATCATTTTCAGGTGAAAATCGATCAATTTCGTGTTATAGGTGAATCATACATACATCTGTTTCCTCATCCATTACTCTTGCATTCTTTTTACACGTCCTAACTATCGTATCAACGCACTGTCTTTTGTATGTTTAGCGATTAACCTGTTTACTAGTAAATTAGCACTAAGAGGGCAATATTGTAAAAGACCCTGTTTACAATAATAATAGTGATAACTTTGGTGGCCAACAAGTAGTAGTAAAACAGTTATTATAGCCTACAGATGCTGTACGAGGAGATATATACATTGATTACTTGATCAGATTGGTCGTGTTCTATCAGAAGGTGATGTCAGGAGCCCTAGAAACCGGCGAGCGTGCATGAAAAGAGCAATGAATGTGAAAGAAGCGAGTGAGGTATGTAAGGATCGAGTCGCGTGGCGCTCGGTTCTCTCTGCCTACCCCGTAAGGGATTTGGCGTGAAGTTATAGATAGATAGATTACTTGTATCTTAGCAAGTAATAATCCTTGCGTTGCAATTGCAAGCGTATAGGTATTTATCATTGGGTACAGAATATATTTTGACAAGTGCAATAACAGCAGCGTTTGTTATCTATCTATAACTTAACGCCAAATACCTTAAGGGGCATGTAGAGAGAATCGAGGGTCACATTCATAGCTCTTCTTGTACACGCTTTCTAGAACTCCTGATATCACCATTAAGGGATTAAAGTAAGAAATTGCCGTTTTATAGTAATAGATATTTTGAAATGACCTTAAACCTTCATGGTTTTCGAGTGAAACTTTTTTCAAGTGATACTTATGAGGTTTTTATTTAAAAAAATGTGCAGCATTTGTTTTTCACATTTAAATTGTTTTTTGATTCTGCTTAGACGGGAAAGATGGAGAATTCAAAAATCCAAGTAATTTTTGAATACGAGTTCCGACGCGGAACTAACGCAACAGAAACGGCTGGCAAAATTAATGCTGCGTTTGGAGAGGAGATGAACGCAACGTGCGTTTTTGGTTTAAACGCTTTCGTAATGGAAACTTCGCCATGAAGAACGAACCACGTGGAACACCGCTCACACAGATGAATAACGCTGAATTGAAGGAGATGGTGGAAGTCGATCCGAGTCAAACTAGCCAAAAATTAGCGGTATGATTTAACTCATTTGCATCAAATCAATAAGATAGAAAAATATGAAAAATAGGTTCCTCATGATTTGGCTGATCTGCAGAAAGAAACGCGTGTGGAAACTTGTGTTGCCTTGTTGAATCGGTACAGAAATGAAGGAATATAGGATCGAAATGTGAATTATATAATAGTATTTGATAAAATAATATTTACATTGAACAGTAAAAACTGCCTCTCCTTTCAAAATACTTTTTTATGCAACGTTGGGAGGCAAAGAAACATACAATCGACCGTTACAGGGTTACCGTAGCCTGTGAGAATTCAGATTACTGGTAACCTCACTAAATTACCCATCACGTTATTTTATTGTATTCGGAGTGGTAGAGGTACTTACTACACCAGTCCGGGTGTTCGCCCTGCCCATCTCTTGTAAGAGGAGCATTTAATAATTTGCATGGTGTAATACGTGCAGATGAGTTGGACTGCGACTTTAAAGAGATATGATAGTGTCCACTTGTTGTTTGTATATATTTTCGAAACTTGGGGGCCCATTGGATCAATTTTCATCAAACGAAGTGCCCTTTAAACCAGTAGGTCAATGCGAATCGGACTCGGGCCACGAGAGTTTCGTAAGTCCCTGGGAGCGCATAGTTTTGTTGATTCGTGTACATTTTTAATGATTTATAAAAACCCTGTGTGTAAACTTATTTAGTATACCCATGTTCATGAATGAACAAATAATTTATGAAATTATGTAGTGATTAGAACTTTGATTTAAAAGCGATAGAGAGGAGAAATCTTGGATGGACCACATGTACCACTGTGATAATAACTTCAGGGCCAATGCCCTATCGGTATAGTCTGGCCACGTGTATTTTGTGCATTGGCATATACCGATCGTGGTCTTGTCGAATAAGTACCTATGTCAGTCAGGGCACAACTATACATAAAGTTCTTTTTCAGTGAGTCATTAAGAATATTAGATAGAATCCAAGCAGGTGCAACAGCACGATATCACCAACCTACAGGCTGGTTCGAAAGTGATGGTCAATATGAAAGGAAGTGATTTTACGTATAAATATACACAACTTTACTGTGAGAACGACAATGAAATAAATGGCTTCCCTATACAAAAGTGATAGAAATTTTAACCGACTTCAAAAAATAAGGAGGTTGTATGTTCGCCTTTTGTGTCTGTGATAATTTTTTATGCTTGTTTGCCGATATCCAGCTCTACAGGCTTGAATTACTTGACAGTGTTCTATTAACTTTAATACGATTTCGGCGTGAAATTTTGGGATAACATGTTGATAAAGTGAAAAGTAGTAAAAAAAACCTTTGAATAAAAAAGTGAAAACGACTACATTGAACTCTACGTTTCTTTATGTATACTTATTACACACAACAATCATCAAGACAGACATGATCATGCATACAAATGTTTGCCTTGTTCGAGAATCGAAATCACGAGGCTTGGTGTTAAAACCAACCACCGAATTGTCAAATCAAAACTTGGTTTCATAGTAAAAGTGGTTCAGCATATTAATGAGTGCATGAAAAGGGTGTGATTCACTTTTAATATAAACCATTGTACAACCAATGTACTCATTTATATGAACCACTTTTACTATGAAACCAAGTTATGACTTGAATCATCCCCTTTTATTTTGATTGTATTTTCAAAACTACCACGTCACTGATACTAATTTAAACGTAATCTTGCTTTTTTTTTAAGAAATCTTGCACAGTATTTTTCTTCGTAATAAACGGTAAAATTACGGATACTACGACAATTTTTCGAAAACATGTTAAACGATCATGTGTAGAAACAATAATACTAATTTCGATGATACCTTGAATTCTTACATATTCTGACATTCCATGTAAAGAAACTCAAAAACCCATTCTAGTTTTACGCAACAAACGTTGACATTATGGACGCGACACTATAACGCTACTTTATGTTTAACCCTTTACGTCATAACGAGTAATTTTAAAGAATATTAACCTAGTTTTCGGAATACAGTCAGGCAATACACCAATTTCATGTCGTGTGCCGTCGAGATAGTTACGAAAAGTGAAATCGTTCTGTATTGTATGCATCCGCTCCACTACTTTCAGCCTGAACAAAATGCGTTAACGTTGATTAGTGATTTTATACTTTCACTTAGTGTTTAGTGTACCAGAATAAAATTGATAAACCTGCCAAGTGCGAATCTAACTCGCACACGGATGTTCTGTACTCCCGTTCAATATTTAACACTACATTTTTAAAAACAGTTTAGTTAAAAACACGCTGAAAAATATGTTTCATGTTATTTATTTATTTATTTTAATGTTAATAATCAACGTTAAACAATACACAACATTTTAATCAAACTGTAACAGCTGTTAAACAAGTTGCAAATCTTTTGATGTCTACTTCACTAATATCCCTTTTGACTCCCTCAATTCATCTCAAAATGTTGCAGCTGAGTAATTAAAGGACAATGTACAGCCGAGAGTAGAGCTTTCAAATTTACACATATTCAGTCAAGCTAAATAATTAAAACCTTTAAACAACTAAACATTAAAAACTCAGAAAATCATTGGGAAATGTCCATAAAAGTATTTTATTGTATTATTCAGTCAATAGCTCCACACTTATCATTTATTTTAATCAATGTTTAGATATGGGTGTTTTCCTAGACATAATGAAATTTAGTAAATTAATTCTATTATTCAAGTTTGGTGAAAAAAGTGAACTGGGGAATTACAGACCCATATTTATTTTGCCAGTATTAGGTAAAGTGTTCGAAACGATAATGCTTATTTTAAGTCCAATGAAATTTTTGTACACAATACGGAATTACAACAGGTAAACCCACTACAGATGTGGGGGTGGTATTCGTCATGCATGTTCTTACCGCATAGAACAGATCCCAGGATGCTAGTAGGGTCTTCTGTGATCTCTCCAAAGCTTTTGATTGTGTCAACCATCGGACATTATTACTCAAGTTGTGCCATTATGGAGTTAGAGGTAAAGCCCATAATTCATCGCAACTTACTTAAATAACAGAATACAAACTGTTGGCATAAATGGGGTCAAATCTAAAGGCAGTAATAATGTTAATATTGGGGTGCCTCAGGATTCTATATTGAGCCGTTTTTTATTTTTAATATATATAAATGATCTGCCCTAAATGGTGCAGAAAATGGCGGATATACTACTGTTTGTCGATAACATTTCTTTAATTTTTAATGTTACTTGCCGGTGTGAAAATATTGACGAGGTAATTAGTGTTCTATCTGATATTCTAAATTGGTTCACGTGCAATAATCTTTTATTAGATTCAACTAAAACTAAATGTATAAAATTTAGTCTTCCAAATGTGGCTTCTGCCAAATACAGAAGTTTTCATTGACATTAATATACTAGAATTTATTAATGATACTTTATTTCTTGGAAATACAATGGATTTAAAACAAAAAAAAATTGTTGCGGGGCCCCCCATATAAATAAACTTGCCAATAAGCTCAGTTCTGCTGCATATGCAGTTAGGAGAATTAGACAATTGATGGATGTGGCTACTGCTCGCTTAGCCTTTCAGCTACTTTCACAGCAATATGCCATATGGTATACTGTTGTGGGGAAGAGCGGCTGATAATGAAACTATTTTTATATTACAAAGAGAGTCATCCGCTCTATTTATATCATGGGCTCCAGGGAATCACTTAAAGAACTATTCAAAGAAATAAATATCCGTTACCTCTTGGTACATTTATGAGAACATAATGTATTCGCGTAAAAATATAGAGTCGTTTTCAAAATGTAGTGAAAATCTTAGAAGCAGGAATAGATTGCGTATATCGGCTTGCTAAGACGAGTAAATCTTTTGCTGCAAATTGTATTCGATACTATAATAAATTACCTGAAACAGTACTGTCCTTGTCTGACAATATGTTCAAAAATTTATATTATATCTTTAACTGTACAACTTGTCACTATTATACACTATCATAAATTTATTGTAATATAAATTGACGATTTGAAAACAGACCTATATTGGCAAGTTTCTTTTGGCATTTCTTTTTTGGCAATGATCATTTGAAATGCTGGTAGATTAAAAAAGAGAAATCGAAACGATGAAAAATTAATAAGATACAATATTGAGAATGTAAGATATGTCTAAGTGCCCGTGAGGACACACAGGACAACATTTGTGTGCATGAAAATGTTTGTTTGTCTTGGTCTGGGTATTTTCTATGCATAATAAGTATGTATTTACAAAAAAAAATGTATTTACGTATGTTTGTCAGTTGTCTAGTACCCGTAACACAAGCTTCGCTTACTTTGAGGCTAGATAGCGCTGTGTAATTTGTCCGACAATATTTATTTATTATTTACTGTGCCGAACTTCGAACAACAATGGCGAAACTTGCACACACACTGCACGAAAAACCGTTGCAACTTTACAGCAGCTGCAGTTAGAAACCATACGTCATCCTCCGTACTCGCCAGACCTGGCTTCAACTGACTACCATTTTTTTTGTGGTTTGGACAATTTTCTACGTGGTAAAAATTTTTCTTCCCAGAAGGCAGTACAAAATGCTTTCACACAGTTTGTCGAATCTAGATCCCCAGAGTTATAACGCAAAGGCATAAATAAACTTCCGATTGGAGCGGACGATGGCAGAAATGAATAGATAATAAGGGTAAATATTTTGATTAAATAAATATGTTACATCTTAGAAGAAAACGAGTTTTAATTTTTCAGTACAAATCGGCAATTTCATACTTTAACTCCTAATGCTTATGAGTTTAATTAGATGTTTATTTATTTGTATGGACGTCTGTCCATTTGCAATAATTACTAATGCAGATCAGTAGGTACACACGTAATGATATCATTGAGTATGGAAAATAATTCAACGATCTGATAATAGTTCAATTAAACTAAAGTTGAAGTAAGAAAACAATATTTCTTGTCAAATCAAAGCTTGCTTTGAGCAGTCAGAACCCGTTATATACGTTTTCCCATACATTTCGTGGTCGTATACGACCACACGGGTTTCGAAGGGTTAGGAGTGAAATGTTACAAACTTTGGAGAAAAAAAATTGGTCAAGTGCATATCAGATCAGCTCGCAGACGATCCTGTTTGTAGTCCTACTTGAAATTTACGTTTCTTACATACGTACCCATATAATACATGAAATATGGAGGGTAAATATAACAAAATATGGAAATCGATACATGGTTTGCGTTGACAAACGTGCATATAAATAGTTGTTTCGCCCACCTCAATTTAAATACAAAGCAAATAAACATATTCTTTTGATAATTGAAATTTAGTTGTTGTACTGCTTTTAGAATAAACTGTTAGAGAAGTATGAATATTTTTTTATTTGTTATTTCATGAAAAGCAGTAAAAGAAGAATGTCTCCACTAAATTATACTTATTTGATTTCTTTCAAGTACTGATGCCAAATCAGCCACACTTGGTCAACTTGGTTTTGTCCTCGCTGCTAAAAACCACATCAACATTCAAAAGTTCAGAAATTTTGTTATATCGAATTCCTCCTATACAGCTAAGCGTAATTCTTTGATTTTGTACCGTTGTTATTACCTGCGTAATAAGAGTTACAGTCGCACGTTGGGTGTCAAACGTCATCTACTCTTAGCTGTACTAACACATGAGACAAAAACGAGCTTGTGTTGATTGGAGTACTAAAATGTTGCTAAATAACGTCCATGAATTTTCCAATGCTGTATACGACATATGACAGTAGACGAAACGTGTATGCACTGTTCTAAACTAGAGAAAAAGACAGTAATCTTGTGAAGTAATCTTTTGAGCCATGAGAGAAACGTGCGTTTGCGTAGAGTTACGCTGAATTTTCATTGAGCTCTTCGCATAAGATTCATGCCGGCCAAATTTCACGATCTCTTATCGACCAAAGATATCCTACCATTCGGGTACTGATTAGTTATTTTGAAAAATAGACATAATTATAATGGCGGGTTAGAATCTTTCTCTGAACTAGTAATAAGTACATTGAGATCTTACTGTATGTCAAATTTCATGATCCTAGGTAAATTGAAAGAGCATTATAGATTTTGATTTAGAGATTTCTTGATATTTAGACAGAGTCGAATAATAAAGTCGTCCTAGAAGGAATACTTTTTCAGAGTTCATTTGTGTTACGGAACTCAGTAAACTACGGAAAAAAATATTATTTTTTATAATAGATACGATTACAGACATGTTTGGGTCAGATTTTGGTTAGGTTTCTTCTTTCAGGAATTATCAAAATTCCTTCACAAATGTACGGAAACCCCTAGTGCGCAAGTCTGACTAGCATTTCACTTATCACTTTTTTAGTTCTAATAGGCCACTATTATTTATAAGAGTTACTGGTAATCCCATGAAACAATCGTACACGTAAGTTGTGAAAATACATTAGAAATAAATTTTACCAGTTGGTTAAATCATACATTATCTGTAATATCTAAGTGTCTTCTTCTCAGCTTCATCCCGTTTCCAAATCTATAAGAATTGGCGGGGTCCGCTACATAAACCTAAGGATTTGGCGAAGATACTGATTTTACTGTACTGTACTTTAAGTAATGCGACTTTCAAAATTTAATTTCATGTACGCCGCTGAGCAAGTGATAATGACAAATATGTACATAAATTCGAAAACAGAAATTTTGTGGTACATATCCACGACAGGATTCGAACGAGTACCATTCGGTTAATATGTATGTATCTTCACGCCAAGACCCTTGCGGGGTAGGCGGATAGAACCGAGCGCCATAAGACGCGGTCCTTACATACTTCACTCGCTTCTGTGACATTCATAGCTCTTTTCATGCACGCTCGCTGGTTCCTGGGACTCCTGACATTCGGTTGAATAACCTGTTCTCCTAAAGGAACCTAAATGTCTTGCAAGTTAATATCTTTAAAATGAGCACCAGTATAATTTCCAAATCCCTATCTGTCATCGTAGCGTGTAGGTGCCAGGTGGTGGGCTGATTTTAATATGTGTATTTTGTTATATCTACATGTATAATGGCTATACTAAGGTGACAATACGCATGTTTGCACTCGCTAATAATTGGAAAAGCAAACAATGATAGCCCAGTGAATAAAAAACCGGGCTATTAACCAATAGGTCTCCGGTTCGAATTCGTTATTTCGCTAGGAAGAAGACTCTTTGATAATAAGATCTAACAGCTTATGAAAGCTTGATATGTCAAAAACAATACTCCCGCATTACCGAGTCTATAAGATTGCGTCAAGTATTTCTTCAAAACTTCGTGCTACAATATTTTGGGCATCATAATCTGTGTTCGCGGAATTAAAATCAATTATTATATAATAATATAGTATATTTTGTACCATAACACGGTTCGTGACTATTTTACATTCAATATGAGGATATCCTAGCGATGGCAAACGGGCGTTACAGACAAAAAGGACGGACGCTTAGATCAGGCCAAATATTCTAAGATCGTAGGCAACGTATCAAATAACTCCTTTGAACACAATTCATTCGTTATATAATAATTAGAACCCTTGACTTTAACCATTAAATATTTTAATCATTAAATAAATTATTAAAATACTTATACTTAATTAGTATTTAGCCGGAACAGTCATGCCTGTAGGTATTTTATGACAATTTGGGCCGTGTTTGTCGAGATACAACAGTTATAAGAGAGAAAGTCGGCATTTTTACAGATTTTATCACCACTGTTTATTTAGATTCAAAAGCATTTTGACTGAACACTAAATAAGGGAACAATACTATCTCGTATCATGTAAACAATAAAATAATAACTCACTTTTGATACGTATGTATGTTACTCAAGAAAGCCGAATAACAACTTAACGCGAAATCTTTCGTAAGATCACCGTAAAATCAATCCTCACATAATTCACCACCAATATTTCTTAAATTTCTGTAATTATATTAAATTTTAATTTATAAGGCTAATTACTCACTAGTTTACAAGTTTTATGTTGTGGAAAGAACGAATACACAGACTGCGCTCCTCATTCGACGTGTGGTTTAAACCAGCGCGCGCGTTAGACTTGCAGCCGCGCAAGTTCTTCGACAGAAAGTTGATGAATGATTGTAATTGGGAAGGGTGCGTGTACACTGGCTGTCGTTTCTAAATAAGTAAGAGATGTGTACAATTCGTATGATCCGACGTGAAGTAATTGATGTTGCCTGGATTTTGCATATTCCATATTCGAAAATCTGGATATTTCTATTTTGGATCATATCTTTTATAGTCCGACAGATTTAAATATTTACGCACTGCGTATGGTTACAATAGCAATTATGTATTGTAAACATTTACAGTCCTTATTTCAGTAGATCATTCATTTAACAAATATTAGAGTAAGATTAATTCCTAATATGCATATCTTTTGTAGTTGCATTATTTTGTAGGAAACGGGGAAGTCACTTTTGCCCGTTCTTTCGAGTTACGGTCCGATGTTTATTAGAACTGAATCAGACACAATGTATTAGCACTGTTAGGATATAATTACACACAATAGAGACTCGATAGCTCAGATTTCTAAGTTTACTTGTTGGTAAACTGCAGTTATAACTATATATATATATATATGTCTAAATATTTAACGTAAATTCTTTCAATGTTACTAAAATCACTCTCGAAAAATGCTAAATATTGTATATACGAGTATAATCTTATTTAATAAACTGGATTTTTTTCATAATTATATTAAAGATATTACTGTACTGAATGCCTAAGTATAATACTTATATTACGTATACAATGGTATATATTACGTCTGATAAATATAACATTGGTATCAGTAATAATGCTCATTGTGTTTAGGACATTATTAAGTGACTAATTGTGAATTACTTACTAATTGTTAATTAGTATAATGGTGCCGTTGCGCATACCTTAATCGACTACGAAAGTAAAATAGTGCTGCATGCAGCTTATCTATGGATCTGTCTGTGCCAATTCGTAATATAGCAGCGTTATGGGGTGTGTAGTTAACGTCTTCGGTTGAAGACCCGTGTAATTTGTTTGTGACGCAGGTTACTGTGTCAATGAGATGAGGAAGTAATAAAATACAATATTATCGTATATTTATCTGACTTTAGTGTCCATTACATTTAAGATTAGATATTCATCAACTGTATAATAAGCCTTCTAGCATAAAAAATATGTGCCTTTTTAATATATCATTGAGAAAGAACAGAACTGTTGCATTCTCTTGTACAATTGAGTACCTAAGTACAATTTAAATAAATCACTCAGGAGTTTATGTGATACGATAACTATAATTCTACAAACACAAATAAAGAAGCTGGTACTTCAGCATTCTTTCTTACCATATTACCAAAGAAATCAGTCAAAAAAGCTCCGGTATTTTGGAGACAAGATTCGGTTACTCCCATCCTTTATAGAGAAATATCACGTAAGCTATGTCGGAAGATATGTCAATATGACATACATAATAAAGCAAAAAAAAAATTACTCTAAATTTTCCGCTCTGTTCGTTGCATTAATAATGTCGACAGGTCGCCATTGATGTAATATTCTATCATTTACAGATTTTTTATACGATATCATGAACAACATTTGCGAGCTAGATGCTGTGTAAACTGACTTCGCCAAACGTTTTGATAAAATATGTCATACATAAAATTTTATTAATGCCGCTTTTCCGACTTGAAATACATGATGAGCTTTTAACTTATCAATATTTTGACATTTAATTAATTAAAAAGTTTCGTCAATATTTGTCTCATACCCCACAAGCGACAGTTATTGTATCACATAAGCTCCTGAGTGATTTAAAGTGTGTTCAATTTTACAAGAGAATGAAACAGTTCTGTTCTTTCTCGATAATATCTTCAAAGGGCACTTGTTTTTTAAAACGCTAATTATATAATTGATTAATATCTAACCGACAAATGTCGTCAAATATCTGGGAATAATTCAACACAGGCAACCATACCTATATCATATATATTACCATTTGTCATGTTGTACACATAGGTACAACTATATGCTGACCTAAATTTATCGTAACTAGTGTTCTTCTTATGTCAAAGAAACGAGTAAAGTGTGTAAGGACCGAGTCATGTGGCGCTCGATTCTCTCTGCCTTACCCGTAAGGGATTTGGGGTGAAGTTATAGATAGATAGTCTTCGTTCCAAGGATCGAAATTCGACGATAATCATTATTAAAAAATTGTGGTAAGCAGGGATATACGGATTTTTACAATACTAAAGCTCAATAGCTACTTAATAAAAATATGAAAATCGGCTTACAAACATAGGAGAAAAAGCACTTAATTGTTTTGTATCAGGCTATTTACATTAGATACCTAATTAACGATTGGCAATGACTTAAATAGACAATTTCTTTCAGCATTTCTTTTTCGCCAATGTTCATGTCCCAAATCTTGTTGGATTAAAAAAATCAATGATATTAACAATGAATTACGATACAAAAAAAGTATTTCCAAAGTGCAAGATACTTCTAAGATGAAGTTTTTTTTGTATTGCTTTACACTACACATACACTGTAGCATTGCAAGCAATATATTCAATAGTAGGCAGATATAGGCTACGTGTAGGTGATGAGTAAGGTACGTTTAACACGTGTAACACTTCCTGTGGAGTGAAAAATACACAGTTGCGTTCAGTTAAAATTAATAGTAAAATTAAAATGGGTAAGCATGTAAATCTATAACAACCACTGTAAAGAGAGGTCACTTTAGAAATCTTCAAGTCCATTGTTAATCGATCTACTTTGTTGTTAATTCTTGCTCGTTAAAAGTCGCCTATTGTTTCTGCATATAAAATATATATCGACATACTTTGCTTGTTCAGCTCCACCAGACACAAAGGTTTTCGACCAGCGACGCTTTATGGTTTATGGTTCTGAAAGTAAGAGTAGGTAATCGGTGAAAGTTTGACGGGATGTCTCTTTTTTGTGTACTTTTATTCTTTCATGACGGTTCCGGTTAGATTAGCGTTTTATTTTCTTAATAATTTCTTTGAACATAACGATTACTTGCCTATACTAGTTGTTTGTAGTACAAACAACTAGTATTATTATAAAGTTAGAGCCTGTCATAAAGTTGGTCTATTAAGATCCTAGTGTGATTTTTTCAAAGGTTAGCGTTCCTGCTAGGATTTGTATGAAAGTTTACATGTGTGTCTAGCGGGTAATTTCGGAAACTCAGGGTTGCATGTATAATTTGTCAATTTAAATCAAACGCAATAGTAACGTTGGTATTTGTGAAATTCACATACCAACCCTAACTCATCTCACGGCAGGGATATGGGCCTCCCTTCAACCGAAGGGGTTTTTTTTTTATATATCTTGAACCCCTGCCATGGGCAAGGCTATTTTAATGCCATTTCGTCATTAGCGAACTAAATATTAAAACACATTCATACACAATACTCCCTTTCATTCCATAACTCATTCATGGATTCATTAACTTTCAGTTCTATGCCCATTTTGGAACGCCGGTGAAACGATTTTAACTGTTCTAACTTTCCTCCCCATACTGCGTCCGTCCAGACGTGGGCGACAGCGAGCTTCACAGCTCCACCTAGCCACCGCCAACCGAAGGGGTTAGGAGCATACTCCATCATGCTGGTCAACTGCGGATTGGCGGAGGCCACAGTTTTCAAGTCGCCCGGAGGCCATTGACTTAGCTAAAGTGGCGCCCTCATATTATTTTAATTAGCAACGCTGAATTTAAGACCTACTCCAAAAAAACGCTCAATAATGGCACTTGACACACCATAATTATGTTTTTTGAAACACATCTTGTATTTCGCTCGTGGGTTCGATTCCCGCACAATACAAACATTTGTGCGCATGAACATGTCTGTTTGTCTTGGTCTGGGTATTTTCTATGTATAATAAGTATGTATTTACAAAAAAAAAAAAAATGTATTTACGTATGTTTATCAGTTGTCTAGTACCCATAACACAAGCTTCGCTTACTTTGGGGCTAGGTGGCGCTGTGTAATTTGTCCGACAATATTTATTTATTTATTATTTATTATGTACAAGTAACTAAAATTTTAATTATTGCTTATTGTGACCACAGTAGCAATAATCAAAATTATGACTAATTGCAAATAAATAACAAATACATAATATATCTCAAAAACTTTATACGCCCATTAACGACCAGCATCTATCGACAATAGCCGAGACCGACGGCTTAACGTGCCCTTCGATTACGGAGAAGCTCAACATAGATAAAGCCATCCATAGACAGGCTGCGTTTGACGCTGCTTATCCTGCGTGTTAAAATGACACGCGCAACGACACCATCGAGCCCTTAAATCTCACACTCACACTAGGCGCGCAGTGATTGGGAACTGAGAATTGTGGTGATACTAACCATCATAATTCATCAGAAGACCAACCACGGCAACAGCATATCATTTTACGATTCCTATATGACGTCACATAGCAATAGTCTATATTTATTATAGTTATAGGTATAATTCTATGATAGGTAGGGTCTAACCAAGGTGCATTTTAGCCTAATTTCAACGCTATGAAAAACCAGCAGTTACATATTCGCCATGCCCTAAATTATTCCCATAGAACATTTTAACAACATCAATTCGATAGTTTAATGGTGAAAGCCCAACAAAGTCCATAGACCATAGACAGAAATTGTTACTTTCACGTTTCTGTTTGTTAGAAAACAAAGTAGGATACATAATTAATGTCAATCATTCAGCATATTTCGTATGCGTTATAATTGGGATGACCTTAGAGAGATAATTAATGCAAGGAGATTGCATTTAGCCCAAATTATAGTAATATTCAGTTGAACAACAAAATGAAAGAGCATAACAGAAACACAATTGAAGTCATTGTCATTTTGGTAAATTAAGACGAATTGATTGACCTCGCAATATACCTACCTACTACCAAGACCTCTCACTCAATACGTTAGTAGTTTTAACTTTCCAACAGTCACTCTGACTGTGCACAATTTTGAGTTGAAATTTCATACTGAAGGTCAAAATTTGTATATCTTTTATTCAGATTTAGGTTAATTTAACACGCGTTAATTAGGTGCTTGTAAAATGGCGTCCCTGTACTGGTACACGTAGTGACGACACCCCACTAGATGGAGCGACGATCTCAAGAGGTTTGTGGGGAACTGGGGAGTCGATGGATCCAGGTGGCACAGGATCGAGACGAGTGGCACTCTAGAGGGGAGGCCTATGTTCAGAAGTGGACGAATACAGGCTGAGATGATGATGAATATATATGCTACGTAATTAAATCCAGGAAACGTTTCAACCACTTCTAATTGCCTCTCATAACTACCTGGTTGGTTGTGTTCCTCTGAGTGAGTGACGTTAGCAATAAGTTGGTGTGTGACGAGTTGATCCAGTGTGTGTAACCAGGGGTGGCAACTCGAGAGTTATAGTTCATGTATTGCAAATGTCCATATGCTACAATAACATCTAAATATCAGGTCAGCTGTATGCTTGCATGCTGCCCGACGTTGGGTAGTACCCCGAACATAGAACTTAAAAGTATCTTGGCCTATTTATCTATTTTTTATATGCGGTATCGATATCACTGCGTTTGTGGATGTGGAATAAATACTTCACTACTGGTATTGACCGTGTTATTTTTATCGAATATCCATATATTTGATAGTCCGCTTTATTAAAATGTCTAGTGTGGCATAACACCCTTGAAATACTTATAATTATTCGTACCGATAAACTTTGAATTCAAGACCTCTGAGTTAGTGACCACAGATAAAATGTTTTATTAAATTTGCTTTTTTCTATTAGTTGTTTCCATTAAATACCCAATTTGGTATACACGACGGTAAATTTTTGACGAGATCGCTGACACAGCGGTCAATAACGCGACTATGTCCCCGACGCTCGTGGGTTCGATTCCCAGACAAGACAAACATTTGTGTGCATGAACATGTCTGTCTGTTTTGGTCTGGGTGTTTTCAGGTTGATAGGGGGCATCAAAGCGACCCGTCTGGTGAAGTACCTCCACCTCACAGAAAACAGCAGCCAAATAACAACTCTCTGGAGGGTTATAGTGTTTCTGTGTGTGAGTGAGTTCACCAGTAAGTTCTTAAGGAGTTGCTGTGTTAGCAGCAGAGCAGAGATTATAAGCGTTCATAGACTACGGTAACCGCTTTACATCAGGACCGTATGCTTAGATACCTCCCAACGTTGTATAAAAAGTATGACACAAATTGGATGGTAAACAAGTGTCTGAATCCGCCTTACATAGGTAGTATCAATAACGTGGAAAATACGATCACGTGTGATAAACACGAGATTCTTGCCATACCTACCTACGTTTTGACCGACACGGCTCAGCGATCGTCAAAATGGCTTTCAACATGGTCGTTCGACGGATTGTTTTCTAGTGTATCTCGCACATCGCTGGGGCTACCGCCACGATGGAAATAAAAACAACCTATGGAGAACCGATGACACTATTTTGCTTAGTAACTCAACTCACCGCTACAAGTCGGGGGTAAAGTAGATCACGCAGCTCTCATTGGCTAGTTCACGTATCAGATCGCGTCACTTAACGGTTTATTGGTAAAAACATTTTCTGTCGCTGAGATATTCAGACACTAAAACATACATTTTGGTGAGTGAGAGATGACTTTATGTACCGTCAAGTGATTTATTGGTTTGTGACTTCAGCTTCAGGTTGAGAGTCAAGGTGAGGCATTGACTGTCAGCCTTGATATGGTGAAGGCGTTCGATCGAATCTAGCATCGGAGTTTTCTATAGAAATTATCGTCGTACAGATTGCCCGAGGTTTTGTGCTCGTGGCTTGCTGGCTTCTTATCCAGCAGATACATACAAATCGTTGTAGATAATAGCTGTTTCGATAATATGAATTGTATCGTAGGATTCTGTGTTGGCCCCGACGCTTTTTGTTCTGCATATCAATGATATGTGTTGTCAGTTGTTGGTATTCATTGCTACGCGGACGAAAACATCGGGGACACAGTTACAGTTCAGTTCCAAAGTCACCTGGAGGAGAAAGTCAAGCTGGGTAGAATCCAGCAATCTGGTGTGCTCAATAAAGCGAAAGCGTAGTCTCCTACGGGCGGGAGCAGATTGGATCTTGGGTGTAAAGTGAGCGGTACTTATTGAATTGCAAGAGTTTATATGTTATGGTAACGGTGCCAAATCATGTGGGTTCAAGATTATGCTAACCTAACATTGTGCAAACAATGCTTTATATAATGGTAAGCTTCCTGTAAAAACTTTCTACATGAACAGTTCATATCATGATAGTTTTCTTTCTCAATCACTGGTGCCCTCTATTTGTAACTTAGGGTATTTAGTTACAAAAAGTAAAGCAGAGTTGTTAATGCTGTCCACAAAGCATTAACAGTTCTGCTTTATTTATTGTAACTTTAGCTTGTTTGTATTTAAGTTTAACAATATTGAATCTAGATGGCGCTAGTTGACTGTCGTCGCGATGTGAATTTTGTTCTTCGTAATTAAGTATCTATATTTATACATATTGGTACTCACGTATTATTTACATATTTTTTTGATTACACACATTCGGAAAAGCCCATCAATTCACTCCTTTTAAAAAATATTGAAAGAGCATTATTTATCAAATTTAAATAAGTATATATATGTATGTATATAAATGTAAAAGTATTTATGTTATATGTGTATTCATGTAAATATATTTATGGTATATATGTGTGTATTCGGTATGTATGTATTTATTTAAAATTTATTTAGGCACGTACTGCTGTCCGCAACTGACGAGATATCCCACTGCTGAGGGTTGGCTGGAAGAGATCTCTTTTAGAGATAGTCGCCTCTGTACTATCTTTACTATACACTGTAACTTTTTGTATTTATATGCGCAATAAAGAATAGTAATAAAGTAGATCCCTAAAATCGCAGTCAACAATTATATGTTGTATGATCATTCGTATTTTTATTGCAAAAATTTTACGTACCTATTTCACGTCTCTCTGACAAACCAGTCGCCTGATAAAAAAGTATACAGTTTTACCTGGTGTTATTTTATTCTTTGCAAACGGCCCTTCTGTAGCCTAGAAACATGCAACACATTATTTTCTTATGAAGTATATTTATAAATTATGACCTAAAAAAATATGCGACGTATAAAATGCCCACGGAAAAAATCTTAAAAAGGGGTTAAGATGTATAACTTCACGCTAAATCCCTTAAAAAGGGGTTAAGATGTATAACTTCACGCTAAATCCCTTGTAGGTAGAGAGAGCCGAGCACGTGACTCGATCCTTACCTCACTTCTTTAGGGGTTGAATTATACAGAAGATTACTTTGAACAACATCCTACTGACTCTATAGGTTATCGTTTATGTCCAAACAAAAAAACTGTATCTCAGTAAAATATCGCAGTGTAGTGTAGACATGATACATTAGCAATAACACTTTTAACTATTCGATAATAGATGTCGTTATTATATTTTACCTTACATACGTATTTACCTTAGAAGAACAAAATCTCAGAAGAAAACGCTTTGACTCCTTAGTAAAAGACAAGTACTGCGATGCGATGTAGTATCAAGAAAATAATGTTATCTACACTAGTAATATGGAGCCAATTATGTGCATTACTACTCGGCAATAGATGTCGCCACTTGTTCATTAAATTAGGGTTTCGTGTATATTTTTAAAACGATTAGTACGTTATTAACTTTGAGTTTGTATAATTAATATTCTACGTAAGGAAAGATTTCTTTCGTCGGTAGGTCACTTGTGAAGGTACATTTTAAAATTTTGATATGTTGAACTGAGTACAAAATAAATAAATAGAATTGAAAGTTGCCAAGGAGTGTACTCTAGTGTGATATAAATCAGTGTCGTTTGTAATAAGAAAATCTTTTATACCGAAGTTTACGTGAACTATATTTCTAGAAGATGATCCTTTACAGTAGGAGTATGTTTGTCGTGAGCGCTCACGGTGGCGCCACGCAACATGTCGTTATAAATCAGAGGGGTTGTGTCCCCGCCCGCCCGTGGGTGATCTTTGCCCAAGTCCTACATTTTTATAACGGCCAACATCTACTTTTCCGTTGTAATGTTGGTCTCAATGTACGAGTCTGTATGTGTAGGGATGTAAATTTATGTGCAGAATCTTTCAGTTGGCTCGACGAAAGAATATTTGTTGGTACTTTTTTTTGCAACACACTTTGTTAAGTAATAGCTAATATTATACAAACTAATCTACACTTAATCTAAAATACGATAAATAGTTAAACGTTAGGTTTGACATACTATTAATCATTTTTTTTTGTAACATGTAGCGAACCTTATTTCATTAAACATATCCCTGACGGCAATTTCATATAAACTACTTTGTGTGCTTCCGCTACCGATTCGTTCATGAGAACTAGTGCCGGCCGGGAGCATCTACTACCGTTAGCAGATACATGCAGTCGCTGCCATGGCTGCTCCGGTCGTCTCTGCGACACGTGTTTCGTAGAGCAGAACAACCGGAGCAACAGGTCAACAATACAGGGACTACCGCAGTAGCTGACGCAGAGACGACCGGAGGAATCATGGCAGCGACGGTATGTATCTACAAATGTTAGTATGTGAGTGCCGGACAGCACTAATTCGCATAACCTAATCGGTAACCAAAGCACACAAGGTAAATAGGAATACAGTCATCACCTCTCCACTTAGATACATTTTGATAAATATAAATTATTACGTCCAGAAATCAATGATAAACAATTGATTGTCAGTTGGTATAACACTAAAAAAAGAATAGCTTTTAATATTCTCATTATTCATTAGGCCGGTAATGTGGTGCACATTCAGTTGAAGTTGACTTAGACAATAAAAATGATGGTAAGGTATTCTGTTCTAAATCTGATTAGTTATCTACAGATATTAATATTAATTGTGATGGCTACATAGCTTTCTGCTCTGTAAACTGTAGTCCTAGCTCTCACTTATATAAAAACAATATCATGCACTGCAGTAAATGCAGTGTTCCTTCTGGCTCAAGTTTTTATTGCCAAGAAGTTTTTCCAACGCTCCATTCACACTATTCCCAGCACTCACTCGTCTTTCCACATCTGCGGTTACCTTCCATCCCTACTGGAAGCGCATCTAAGATATACAATCTCATCCACTTGTTCCAACACTTCATCATCAACCGTAATCCCTACATTAGTTCTGGATTCTTCTCTTTCAAATACCATTATCTTTGTTTTCTTCGGATTCAGTAGTGAGCCTGTATCCATACATTCGTCTTTCATCGTTGTGATCAGTGTTTGCAGTTCAGATGGTGTTTCTGCCAATAACACAGCGTCGTCTGCATACAGCAGACAGTTCACCACTAGGTCACCCATGCACAATCCCACATTTGTTGACCTTATTCTCTGCAGACAACTATCGAGATACAGGATAAACAGCCTAGCAGATAGCATGCAACACCAATTTTTACATCAAACCAGGGTGACATGCCACCATCTATCCGCGCACATGCTGAGCAATCCTTGTAACTGGACTGCACAGCATAGAGCAGTGAATCGTTAATCCCATATCTCGGCAATATGCCCCACAGTTCCTTACGCACAACCCTATCAAATGCTTTCTCAAGATCCACAAAACCGCAGAAAAACTTCTGGTCTATGGCCAGATGCTTCTCCACGACATTACGGAGCGAGAACTTGATCCGTACACCCCCTTCTATTTTGGAATCCTCCTTGTGCCTCCCACAGCATTTCATCGGATTTCACCCCCATTCTCCTTTCAATCACCTTTCCATATACTTTTGCTGCTAAGCTGATCAAACTGATGGCCCAATAGCTGGCGCAGTCCATGCTTGACTCCTTCCCTTTATACAAGGGCACGATGACTGCGCGTCTCCAGTCCATTGAGACCCTTCCAGTTCTCCAGCACAGACTGCTTAAGTACCAGAAGGAGTCCCGAACGCCACCTAGGTTGATCATCTCAGCTGTGATCAGATTAATTCCCGCATATTTTTTTTCCATCTTTCAAGCTTTGTATCGACCATTCGAAAATTTATCCATAGTTATACCTTCGTCGGACGCCATCAACGTGGAGTAAGCATCAGACTCACTCTCATTGTCAGCGTCCGAGGCATACTCATACATTTCTTCAAAATATTCACTCCACCGTTCTAACACTTCCTGAGTGTTCGCAAGAATGACACCTGCTTTATGAGTTTGATATTCGCCTCGAAGTTTTTCGACAGCCTCTCTTCCTCATTCATAATTTGTCTTTTACGTTTCTCTTTTACTAAAGCATTGGTTTCATTCTTGCGTAGACGGTACATTTCTTTCTTCTTTTCTCTCATATTTTCATTTAAGGACATAGATGATACATAATCCAGCCACGCTTTTCTCTTTCTTGCTACGGAGGATTCAACCTCCGCATCCCACCCGGCATTTCCTTTCACTATTTTAAGCCTCTTTGCTTATACACATGCTTCTTTTGCACTATTCACCATACTTTCTTTCAAAACTTTCCAACAATCATCCACATCTGAGTAAGAAAGGCTTGCATTTGCAAGTGTTTCACTTACCAGATGCACATACGTTCTCCTTACACTTTCATCTTGCAATTTTCGCTCCTTATCCTTTCATGATCTCCGAAAGGAATACGCACTCGTCAGTGCCTCCACTTCCTGAAAAGGCCCGCAACCGGCTTACCACCAGGTAGTTGTCCGTCTCAAGAGTGGGACCTCTAAAGGCTCTTGTATCCATTATAGCATTTCGGAGACGACTATCTATTAAAACCAAATCAATCAAACTTTTTTGGTCATTCCGTCATTATTTATCAATAAAGTATTCGACACGAGAAAGTTTTCTTTTTTTTTAACCACTAAGGTGGCACTCAAGCATACGGCCTGCCTGATAGTAAACAGTCACCGTAGCCTATGGACATTTGCAACACCAGGGGTGTCACTCGTGCGTTGCCGACCCTCCAAAACCCTCGTCACGCATTTATTGAAGAACTCCATGCTGTAGTCCCTTGAAAAAACCTCGGCTGGGAGCTCATTATACAGCTTGAGAATTCTCGGAAGAAAAGTTCTCTGGAACCGCACAGTACGCGACCATTGCGGTTCTTGCGTGTGAGGGTGAACTCCCCGCCGTCGGCGAGCGGTGCGGTTATAAAAAGTAGCCGTCGGCATCATTTCGAACAACTCTTCAGAACACAACCCGTTGTACAATCGGTAGAACACACAAAGGGAGGCAAAATCTCTCCTTAGACGTAAGGGTTCAATACCGTGTAAATTAAACAATTTTTAACGGAAGTATCGCGTATTTTATTTATTTTGTTGAACCTGACGTTTCGAACGCTTTGCAGCGTCCGTTTCAAGCCCCATAAGAAGATCAGTCAAATTCTAAGACCTATCAAGTCTAATATCCCCTTACAAGATGCAGGAGTATACAAATTAGACTGCGAATGTGGTTTATCATACATAGGGCAAACAAAGAGAAGCGTAGGTACTCGTGTGAAAGAACACATTACTGACATGAAGAATAGGCGCGATAAAAACTCTGCAGTATGTGAACATACACTGGACCAGCCAAACCATTACATCCGGTTCGATAAACCACAAATCCTCGCCAAGGAGAATCGCTACATGCCGAGAATGTTGCGCGAGGCTATTGAAATAAGAAAACACCCCAATTTCAATAGAGAAGATGGTTGGCAAGTACCACCTGCTTGGGATCCAGTCCTAAAAATAATCAAGTCCCAAACCCAAAGATCTAAAAAATGTTCGGACACTGTGAGCGATTTTTGTGTGAATCGGAACATATATAATTAATTCATCCATGTCGGTAGATGTAATAATTGAATAACTAATGTAAGACAAGTCCGTGGTCGCAGGAAGACTAAGGTGGTATACCTTAGTCTTCCTGCGACCACGGACGCTGCAAAGCGTTCGAAACGTCAGGTTCAACAAAATAAATAAAATACGCGATACTTCCGTTAAAAATTGTTTAATTCAATGTGTAACAATCGCGAAAACCTAAGACAATACTATTGAACCCTTAAGTCTAAGGAGAGATTTTAAGCTTAGGATTGTCGACAATTCTCACAGCTCGTCTTTGAAACGAATCTCGCGGTCCAAGCTGGTATCCAGGTGCTCCTGCCCAAAGGTGACTGAGTTGAGACTTATATAAGTCTTTGCCGCGTACTGAAGTGCTGCTTAGCCCTGTTGAGCACACCAAGTTTTTTGGACGCCAGTTTGACCTTCTGTTGCAGGTGATTTCGATATTGCACATCACTTGAGATCTCGACGCTAAGCATTTTAATACTATTGGTGACGGTAAGAGGTGTGTTCTGGAATTTAGGAACCACAGCAAATGAAGTTTTCTTAGCAGTGAACGCGCAAACTTGTGTCTTCTTGGGGTTGAATTCGACCAAGTTAAGCCGTCCCCAGTCAGATACTTTAGCCAAAGTACCATCCATTTGAGACACAAGTTTATCGCGGCTTTCCTCCACAAGGGAACGGGAGATGTTTGCACGGCCTGTATAATGAGAGTCCCCGATGCTGTCATCCGCATAACAATGAATGCCATCAATTGACAATATTTAATTCATATGCAACAGAAACAGCGTGGGAGACAGTACAGAACCCTGAGGGACGCCAGTATTGTTATCCATACTATCTGAGCATCCACCGTCAACTACGGCTTTTATGCATCTCTTGGATAAAAAGCTGGCGAGCCATTTGCACAAACCCTTCGGCTGCCCGTATGATAGTAACTTCGATAGAAGACCCCGGTGCCAGACCCGATCGAACGCCTTCGCCATATCTAGGCTGACAGCCAATGCCTCACCTTGACTCTCCATCGCCAAAGCCCAGCGGTGTGTAAGATACACTAGAAGATCACCAGTCGAGCGACTGTGACGGAAACCGTATTGACGGTCGCTGACCAAGTCGTGATCCTCTAGGTATCCTAGGAGTCGTGTGTTTATCACACGCTCCATCACCTTGGAGAGAAGGGAGGTTATGGCGATAGGCCTGTAATTCGATGGGTCTGATCTATTGCCCTTTTTGGGTACAGGGTGCACATTGGCGGTCTTCCATGAAGTCGGGACTTGCACGGTGGAGTAGGAAAGCATGAAAAGGCGCGTTAGTACAGAACACAACTCAGGAGCACACACTTTCAGCACCACTGCTGGTGTACCATCTGGCCCACTCGATTTATGAATGTTGAGAGAGAGTAAGGCCCGCCGTACATCTCGCTGGGTAATGGAGATTTCCGGCATTGAGCTACCGCACCACGGGATGGTAGGTGGCATTATACTGTTTACTTGACATTACAACCTATTATTCTAATATTAATATTGACATTGTATTTCTATCGAATAGACCTAATGGATAATTATTTTAATAATTTAGTACACTATATTTTGCCTTTAATTTAAAATCACTTAAACAATGTATTTGCATGCCACTGATTTGGCAAAACATGTATGCTCTGCTGATTATTTGTCAACTTTTACACCGTGTTTTGTGCAAATAAATGTTTATTATTATTGTTTATTATTATTATTATTATATTTTATTTATACACTTTAGATACATTTTTAAATATAAAGATTTTACATAAAAATAAATACATTTAAAAATATAAAAAAAGGGGGCACCCGCCGGTAGCGAAGCGAAGACCCAAGCTACCGGTGGTCAGGGCTCCAGAGTGAGGAACCTTCTCACAATACGGGCCGTGTCCAAAAGAACCGCCTTCTGTAACTGGTTCTTGACCCAACTGCCAAGCGAGAGCCTCTCAAGATATCGGTCGAGGCTCTTCGCTATAAGCCCGTTTACTGTCACGACTATTGGAACAATTATCGTTGAGTCCACACGCCACATGGCGGTAACCTCGTGAGCCAAGTCCAAGTACTTAGAAAGTTTCTCTTTCTCAGCTTTCACGAGGTTTTCGTCATGAGGAATGGTAACGTCAACGAGAACTGCACGGCGTGTCTCCCGATCTATTATCACAATATCGGCCTATTGGCGACAATAGTCCTGTCTGTGATAATTGACCGGTCCCAGTAGAGCGTGATATTATTATTATTATTGCTCCCCCATCATTCATATTCGAGTTAGACGCAAAGAGATTACCGAGTGAATCGGCTTTCTCCTTAGCGCTATGGGCCAAACTGCCATCCAGTTTTTGCAGTGGGTGGCATGGACGGTTGACAGAAATTTCCCTCGGCAGCTTTAGAGAGCGACCAGAAAGCACGGCTGCCAGAGGGAAAGCTCGCAAGCCGCTCGCCAACTCTGCCTATGAAATCGAATTTTGCTCTAGCAACCACCCTTTTACTAGACCTCGAGGCAGCATTCAGTTTACGCTTCAAAACAGAGACACTAGGATCCGCATTAGCACGCGCCGTGGTCCAAGCATTGTAAGCAGCCTGCTTGAGAAGATTGGCTTCCTTACAATGCCGATTAAACCACGGCCGCGTAACATTTCTTAGTTTATACTGGGCATAGGAAAATTGGTTCAATTCTTTCACTAAATTGTCAATGTGAGGTTTCCATGTCAACTTATTATCTATAGTCAGACCTAAGAATTTTGTCGATGCTACTTCTTTTATTGAGTTGCCTAAATAATTAATGTTAAATTTTAAAGGACAGTTACTTCTTTGTGAAAATTTATCAAATGCGTTTTTGTCAAATTAATTGTCAAGTTATTTAATGTCAGCCAATTGATCAAAGATGCTAATGAAACATTTATATCATGTTCTATATTATTAAAATTGTCATAGGTAAATAAAATAGTGCTGTCGTCTGCAAATAAAGTAATAGAATGATCAGTAGCATTAGGAAAATCATTTATATAAATAATAAATAAAAGTGGGCTCAACACACTACCTTGTGGAACACCACAACATACTGATCTTTCCCTCGACGCGTAATCAATGTTAATACCAGTCTCAGGATTAGTTCTGTTTATGTGTGTAATTTGTCTTCTGTTACTTACTCGTAAATAAGATTCAATCAATTTAAGGACGTTGCCTCTTACACCGTATTTTTCCAGTTTACTCAGTAGACTTTTATGCTGAACATTGTCAAACGCTTTAGTCATATCCATAAATAAAGCTATTGTTGGCTTTTGGCTTATCTACATTAGTGATTACTTTTTCCAAAAAATAATATGTTGCCATGTTTATTGACTTATTCTTTCGAAAGCCATATTGATATTTTGTGAATAAGTTATTTATTTCAAAGTATGCATATAATCTTTCATATATGACATTTTCGATAATCTTGGAAAATATAGATAATAGGACGACAGTTTTTTAAGAATTTTTGTCGTCCTTTTTAAATAGTGGTTATAGTAATATATAATATAATTTCAGTCTATCTGGAAATATTCCTTTTTCTATGCATAAATTTATTATGTGATATAGCACAGGCGCTATTACATTAGCTACAGCTTTAATAAGTTTAATAAGATACAGGGCCAAATATTTTAGTTTTGGATAGATTTCTATTAATATTCCGAATTTCAGATGAAGACGACAGCAGATAAAGAAGAACACACACCCGTATTGACTACACATTTTTAAGAACAGGAATTGGAAAATTACAAAAAATCAGACCTAGCGAAGTGTACTTCTGCTTTATGAAAATCTCACTAGTACAGTGAGTGAACTGAAACCAAGTAGGTTTCAACGTTGAAACCTACTTTCTTTAATACATTAGCATGTATAGCAAATTAGATTTTAAACAAACTCACCACACAGTAAATGGTAGATTCTACTATCCCCTACCAATGGTTGTCATAGGTAAAATATTGTCTTCAGGTAAACTTGATTGACGTAAAAATCCAAAACTAATAAACTAGGTATAATAGGCACACACAAAATGTATTGAGTACGGTAATGTGTCGCATGGAATATTTTGTAATATTCTCATACATTTTCATTTTATAAAACAATATATTCTTTCTAGTCTGGAAACATACTAAACTTCCAGATGATCTGCTTCTTGTTTCGTCTACCACCAAAGACATATACTCGTACATACTTGCGTCGTCCACTTTCTTGTATCGGCTAAAGTCATTTATTGATGCCTTGTAGACAACATGTTTTAATCATCTTAAAACGAAGAAAGTTCTAATTTACCCCGTGGGATTTTGTGTGTACGTTAAGCGATTTGGAAATTGTAAACCGATTATGAAAATTATTTTTTTTAGTAATCTCCTATCTATTTATTTTACAAGTTTTTAATATTTTAATTATGAAAATTACGTTTTTGTTGTGAAAGTTTTAGTGTTCGATTGGTCGCATAAAAGTTGGGTATCGACTTCTTATATTTTATTTATTTATTTTGAATTCGATTGCCACGGTTTTTAAGACTTTGCAATTTTTATGTTTTTCTTTTTATACAACGTTTGAAGACACACAGCGTACAGTCCACCTGATGTAAAATGGTTACGGAAATGGTAACCTATGAACGTTTACAGTGCAAAAAGTATCACTCATACGTTGTCACCCCGTTGAACGTACGTTGTTTCCACACGACCTTACTGGTAGCTTCACTCACTCACAGGAACACATCTACTCTCCAGTGAGTTGTTATTTGGCTGCAGTTTTCTATATCGTGTTTTCGGCTGTTTTGATGTGCCCTATCTCTTTTACGTGGTTCCTTTGTAATTTTTTACCATCGATTAGGACAGTTATTTCAGGAGTACGCATTTATATGTTCTCAAAATGTGGTTTCAGCCTTGTACTACACTTCTACCCCAATATTTCTTGTAGATTGAGAGTGACCAATCTATATCATCAGTACCTATATTGTTTGTTACCTCTCAGTATATTAATGAGAACATGATGTATGCTCGTAAAAATATAGAGTCATTTTAGTTCATTTCAAAATTCAGTGAAAATCTTAGATGCAGGAATAGATTGCGTATGCCAGTACATCGGCGTGCGAAGACTAGTAGATCTTTTATTGTAAATTGTATTCGATTCAATAATAAATTACCTAAAACAGTTCTATCCTTGCCTGAAAATATGTTCAAAAGGTACATAGAAAATACTCTATGTAAGAAGGGTTATTACAGAATTGATGAATATCTAACTGACAGAGATGATTGGAAATTATCCAGCACATGTATTAATATTAATGTACCACTTGGTATCACTATGTGTACTCTCACATATATTTATTGTAATATATATTGATGATGAAAAAAAAAGACCCACATTGACAAGTTTTTTTTGGCATTTTTTCTTCGCCAATGGTCTATTTCGAAAATGCTGGTAAATTAAAAAGGAGAGATTAAAAATATAAAAAATTAATAAGATACAATATGATCTTAATTTAAAGACTGTAAGATGTGATGGCAAATAAATGATTTTTATTTTATTATTATATTAGCAAAAGCAACCAAAAATTTAGTTTCAAAAATTCATTTTTATTCTACGGGGGTACAATCTTAACAAATTCTTATGGTTACGAATATTTATAGTAACGAAAACGTGTTTTACTTTTCAGGGTGTCATGGTATTGCAAGCAATGATAAACAGTATTACAGTAGGCTATGTGCTTACCATCTCAGATATTGTTGGGACATGACATGGTTATGAGATTTCAACAACTTGCACAGTTACTCAAATTAATTCAAATATAAAAAGCATGTTCATAATTTCTTAATAAATACAGGTTGTTATATTAAGGCAGATTCATCAGTTCATCAGATATTCCATGAATGGCCTTCTGTCGACTTGTTGGCCCTTTTAGTTTTTTAAAGACAAAGTTGGGTGATTGTGCCACATTCCTTATTCTGGAGCTGAAGTTGTCTATCATGTTACGTGCGAGCACTGTGCGGAAATGCAAGGAGGTCATAGGGTTGTGCACTCTGTCATTTGTACTGGTAGAATCAACCAAAAGGTAAAATATTTGCAATTACCATCTTTTACTACGTGTTGAGATAGAGTATATACGCCTCTTCTGGTCAAATCTGTCAACTCCTCCCATGCTTTTGGTATACTCCAGGATTCCTATAGGACACGAAACATCAGACTTCGAATCATCCTTCTGCGTTATTTTATATGTATTTTTCTGACGAGGATGATAAGCAGTACTCAATACATACACTAATTTACTATGTTTCCATACAAAAAATGCGACATTTTGGTTGACTCGCCATTTGTACTCGCCTTTAGCCAGTACCTATCAGAGGAGCCGGTTTAGGTTCATCTTACTTCTTGCTTTGCAAAAATATATTATCAAATAAGTACTGCAATAGGTCAAAGGATGCAAAAAAATTGTCAAAGGCGATGTGAGTATTTTCAACCTTTTCATCAACCAGAGTTTTAGATAGTTCTCTCTCTCGTATCACACTAGTTCCTAATCCAACCTCTGTGTCAGGGGCGTTATCCTTTTTTCCAGTATAAATCTCAAACTGGTACAAATATCCAGTGAGATTGTCACAGTGCGACCATGAAGCCTCGCTTTATAGATAGATAATCGTTTATTAGCTTGAGTGTACTGCGCTCCTGAAATTTTATCATGCACTCATCTATGCTTTGTGATGACGAGCATACTTCACTAATTTGGAAAGTATATCCCAGGAGAACTTCGATTAGGAAAAACTGTGATGGCCGTAGTAAAATGTATCAAATTTCTCAGTTGGCGGAATGTGTAGAAACGGCATTTTTTCCACTCTTTATCGCCATCATCTTCTGAACTGCCTTCCGTGCTATCTAAATCATCAGGTTGTGTAACCACAGGTGCAACAGATCTTGTGATTGAAGGCATTCTAGAATTGGAGGGAGTAGGCTGTGTACTACCATGTATGGCAGCTATATCTAAACTAGAAGATTACGGAAGATTTGAAACTGTTGATGTTGTCGTTAGCGTTAATTCATTCAGACCAGATCTATCTAAAATTTCCTACAGCTCTGTACTGGTAAGCGATGAGAAAACTGTTTCATATTCGTCCTCATCACTTTCATTGCTATCTTCGGAGTTTTCGCCACCTAGCAGAGTAAATCAGTCTGCGAGAACATCTTCCAACTTCTCCAATGGGATTATCTAAAATAAGCAAATATGAAATTATACAACATAATATTTAGTAGTAAGATATATATTTTTATATTTTTCTTTCCAAAGGTTGACCGGTAGAGAATATCTCAGGGCATAAGGCCCTACTTTTATAAGGTTTTTATCTATGAATTACAATGAACTCTACCCCGGCCCTAAGCGGGCAGTGTCGAATATATCGACGTCATAATATTTCGTTGAATGTGTTTGTAAAAATGCAAAAATTTCTCAAATACTGAATTAGATGTAATATTTATAATATTTAGAACAAATCATAAAACGTACCACTTTACTAACCGCGCTGATTAAAAATAAATCAATTAAAAGTATCGTGCCGAATATATCAACAGAGCGGGGCACACAGGGTTATATCCTGAATTTCTCCTTGACGACAGAACAGGGCAGAAACAAGGTCCAAGGTCCTGTGACCAGGGCAGCAATTAGCAATACTGACAATCTGTGACAGTGCACTCCTGCCGAATATGGGAGTCAATCATCCGGTCTATTCTAATTATGTTTCTAATGTATATTTTTTATGTTTACCAAGGAAAGAAAAATGACAAATACTACATTACAATATTACAGAAAAATAGATCGCGACAAATGGTAAATTACAACTATCATCCTGAAGCGAAACTTTAACTGTAACAATTAGTAGGGACTAGGAACTCTGTTGACGAATATGCGATCCCGAGTCTTCGGCGTACCCTACGCGGCGATCCGACCCTAAGTACCTGAAAAGGTGCCAATAAACAACAAAATCCCTAGTGACTTATCCACCATCTACCAATGTTGTAATATGAACTATAAGCCTACGAAATAAAGCGGTATTTCAAGTGTGGCCCGGTGTCGACAGACAGGGAAAATATTTACTTGGGAGGAAGTTCTCCAAGAAACAACGGGTTTTCCTCTATGGGTCGCCCTGGGGAGTGGAGGGCGGCATCCCATCTAAATCTCCCGAACGAGGGATTCTGAAGCGAATTACCGAAAAGATGTTTCGGTACAAACTTCTTGATATTTGTCGGGATATTATTATGTATAATGTGAAATAATTTTGTATTTTTTTTATCACTGCAGCCCATTCGACACATTACCCTGTTCAAATTAAAGTTTATGTAGTACACATATGGGTATGTTAATTTTACGTTTTCTTATTCTCGCTCCGTAATTTTGTGTTTTTCTAGTAATATAGGAATAAACGAAAATAAAAATTGAATTCTATATGACAATCGAACATATCCATTGTACGTTAGATACGAGACAAGTAGCCATGCAAAAAATATCTTATACGTAAAAATCAAAAAGAAACTGCTTGTGAGAGTATGGTGGACTTATATCGGCAATTTTCATTGCAGCTTCTTCTTGCACAACAATAGCTGCACAAGTGTAGGTACTGTGTAGAATAAAATTGTAAATGATGTGGGCCATATTCGCTGTAAACAACAATGCTAGTCCACTCACCACTCAACGAGTTGTCTCAATCTACAGATGCAACGACTGGAAATGCTTCGTCACCATTTCCATTTTTATGTTACATTCGAATAACTTTACAGGGTGAAAATTTCAAATCTGATGAGCCAGTGGAAATCACCTATAAAGATATCATTGATTCCCGTCTCTAGGATTTCTATATAGTGGAGCTAGCCTCTAGGCTTCGGAACTCGCTACCTTTCTTTGCCCTTCTAGATCTCTTGCCAAATAACAGCTATTAATTATATTAAAACTTCACGCCTAGTCTTTTGCGGCATACGCAGAGAGAACCGAGGCAGAATTATGTGGCATAAATCTTCATTATGCCTCATAATTTTTACGTGTAATTTATGACAACAATATAGCGTAATCACGCACAACGCGAAAATTCTTGATCTATATAAACTTAGCTTAAGCTAGTTGTACACCGCGACTTCGTCGACACATATCCCGGTACCCCATTGGAATCGCTATTTATTATTTTCTTTCTTTTTTCTTGGCTTTTATGGGTCGTATGATGATGTTGAATACCTTACAATCTTGTACAAGGCCCTATCGCGTATGATAACACAAGACTAAATCAATCCCTACAATTGAAGAGAGTGGATCGATCAATACCCCGTCTATCCCGATACGCAGGTGAAGTGCACAGAAATACCTCTTTACTGATGAAAAAAAATTCACGATTGAAGAGCACATTGCAGGCACAACAAGCAAAATGACAAATTGAACGCACACAGTTCTAAAGAAGTCACCCAAGTGATCGGAAAGTACAACGTGGTTCATCATCCTGCGTCTGCAATGATGTAGTGGAGGGTGTCTTATCAAGGAGTCACAAAGTTTCATTTTTGTGAAAAAGTAGTGAAGACTTCAGCCAAAGAGCGTCAATCAAGAGACTGTTTTAGATCGTGTTGTGAAAACTCTCAGCAATACAATTTTTAAAAATGTACTGTGGACATTCCAGCAGTCACAAGGGTCACAAGGCACGAACTACCCAAGCCTGGCTCGAAACCAACCTTCGGGGCTTCATACGAGCTGAAGACTGGCCGTCGTCTAGCCCTGATCTGAACCCCTTAGACTACAAATTATGGTTAGGTTTAGAGAACATCGTCTGCTCGTAACGACACGACACGCCTTTGTATCACTTATGAAATCTCTGGATAAGCAGTGGCTAAATTTTCCATGGAAACAGTGCGTAAATCCATAGATTCTTGGCCAAACAGATTAATATGTACATATAAGTTTTATTAAGATTACATTACTTCATAAAAAAATTAATGCATATTCATTTGTAACAGAACTTATGGCCGAGAAGTATATTGACAAATTGTTGATTTATAAAGATAGAAGCGCACTACTGCTATAATCAATAATAATAATGCTTTGCCTAGCCAATCCAAAGAGCAAAGGCCGTTTAACTTAACAACTAATTAACATGACTAAGAAACAGAACCTCGACTACATAACAATGGAAGTTTTTTGGGCATGATAAAGGATGTCGGTTGCATGGTGCGAGATGGGTCTACTTGGCAAATTACTCACTCACACCAGCTCTCTTAAATATAATACATACTTAACTTTTTTATATATTTAAGAGAAATTGGTTGGGCGCATCAAAGCAGTCCCTCTGGGGAAGCACCTCCACGTCACAGAAAACCACAGCCAAATAACAACTCCCTACAGGATTGTTGCGTGTGAGTGAGGTCTCCAGTAAGCTCCTAAGGAGCAGTATTAGCAGCAGAGGTGGCGTCGCGCTTGTAATACTTAATATATTGCAAGCGTTTATAGGCTACGGTGACAGCTTTACCGTAAGCTTGTGTGCCTCCCGACGTTGTAAAAAGAAAATGATATTTTTTATTAATAATTTAACTCTATTGGCTTTGTTCGTTTATACTTTTTGTTACATTTATATTTTTTAATAGTGTTTGTGTTGTGAGATTTGTTGATTAACTCGTGAACGGGTGTTGTGTTGTTGTTGTGTTCAAGTGCGTCTGACTCGAGACTTATATAACATAAGTCTTTGCCCCGCACTGAAGTACTGCATTGCTCTGTTGAGCACACCAAGTTTTTTGGACGCCAGTTTGACCTTCTCCTCCCGGTGATTTCGATATTGCACTTTACTGGAGATCAAGACACCAAGCGTCCTAATACTTTTGGTGACGGTAATAGAAGTGTTCTGGAATTTGGAATGGAATTTAGGAACAATAGCAAATGGATTACACACTTATCACATATGTTGTCCTTACCGCTCAGCATGTTGTAAATATAATTCGATGTCTCGCGTCTACTACTGTTGAGTCTCGACTACAGTTTCACGGATACAATTTGGAGATCGTTGTCCATTATTTTAGCTGTTGTATTTATTTTAGCTGTTGTGGTAGATAGGGCCTTTGGAAGAATTTTGGGCTATCGCATCATCCTCTCCGCGTGCTGTGTAACATATACAGCTGCCGATGCCAGTGTGACGCGAAATTGCAACGACTGTGTGAGGATACTCCCGTACGACATCCATTTTTCAACTCCGATTTCACAATAATCAATTTGTCACAAGTTGTTCCCTGTGATTCATTGATGGATAATGGACGCGAGATCCAGCTGCTTTACCACAACCTTTATCGATCGAGGATTCCTTCTCAGCTAGCGTGTAGACCAGATAAAGAGTATCTTTTAGGTGTTTTGGAAAGCGCGTCTCGTCGTATGTTTCCATGTTCAGGTTTTGAAAGTGGTACCTTTTAGGAGGAAAGGTAATTTTGAGAAGATTTTAATAGTCTTAGGAGCCATTGCGTTGCAGAAGCAGATTCCCAGAGTTTCAGAGTTGTTATCCTTGAACGTCCCTATACCCCTAATGACCTAACCAGGCGTCTATCTGTAATTAATAAAAACTAGAAAAAAGTATTACTAAATTAATCTATTTTTAGAAAAGAAATGTATTTAAACATGGATGTTCAACATGGATTTAAACAACTACCACCTTGTTGGTAAATTTTAATGACGACGTAAGCAAATAATATGATGGAAGATAATATGTTGCAGTACTTTTTATTGATTTCAAAAAAGCTTTTGATACGCTGGATCATGAACGGCAGCTCAAAGCCATCAAGTGTCCGAAGAGCGCGTCAACAATAGTTCAGCACCTATTTGAAAAATAGGACATCACGCACAATAATTAAAGCAACGACTGGACATGAAGCCAACATAATGTACGCGGTACCTACCGGTTCAATACATGGGCCGGTTGAATACATCATGCATGTATATAGTATAAACAATATAATTAAAGTTGCACTGGTTACATGTATGCAGATACATCTATGACGGAAACGGATATTGATATTAAAAAATACCAGTTGAGAATGCGCAAGCTTGCATTGCCAGAGGAACACCTGGCTCATCAATTATAAAACAATTTTTTTTTTATTATTTGTCGCCATTTTGACCATGTTCCATAAGAGATAGGAAAGGTGTGCCTGAACATTCCTATTCTACTTTTTTATGCTGAATCCGAATTTGAAGTCAAAATTCGAATATTCGAAAAAAACGCACACACAGACAAACATAAACATTTCTAATAGGAACGGTGTTCTTGAAATATATAGAAAGAATATTGCAGAATGATTTATACAATGTACCAAAACCATCTAAGTTATTATAGCGATAGCATTATTTTAAGCATAAGTAAGACAAAATATATGTTGATATATCCACTACACATTACAAAACCACATAAACTATTACATCTAATTGGCCTCTTCTTCTTTTTCTTCTTCTTAGCTTTATCCCGTTTCCTAATTCACAAGGATTGGCGAGGTACGCTACCTTAGCCTAAGGATTTGGCGAAGAGAAGAAGGAAAAACCAGATCATTCTCAGGTAAGGTTTACGTCTTTAGAAATATAATTTCTTGAATGTGGTGCTGGTTTACTCATGACGTTTTCCTTCACCACCGAAATAGTGACGATTACAAATTACACCTAATTGGTCATTCTTATGAATGCATACGTAGCTTTGACGAATTCGAGTAGCTCTTGTCAGATACTTAGAACTTGTTGATAATATTAATACCTGGAATTAATTATAGATAGTAGTTTTAGTTAGAATTGGTGCAATGGTAGCCCAGTGGATAAAGAACCGACCTATTGACCAACTAGTCCCTGGTTCGAATCCTGGCATATACCTACCACTACCACTAAATTCATGTTTTCGAATTTATGTACATATTTGTAATTATCACTTGCTCAACGATGAAGGAAAACATTGTAAGAAAACCCGTTCAAAATATGGTAGACGCATCAAAGCAGCCCGTCTAGGGAAGTACGTTCACCACACAGAAAACCGCAGCCAAATAACAACTCCCTAGAGGGTAGTTGTGTTCCTGCGTGTGAGTGAGGTCACCAGTAAGCTCCCAAGAAGTTGCTGTGTAAGCAGCAGAGGAAGCATCGCGTGAGTGATAATTAATATATCGCAAGCGTTAATAGGCTACGGTACCCGCTTTACATCAGGTGGGCCGTATGCTTGTATGCCTCCCGACGTAGTATAAAAAAAGAACTTATATTTCAAAAGACATGGTGATCTAATATAAGCTTTTCTTCTGGGTTGTGTATGTCTGACAGTAGCTCCATGTAAAATTCAGTCTCTTCACCAAATCCTTAGGCTTAGGTAGCGGACCTCACCAATTCTAATAGATTAGAAAACGAGGTAACGTTAAGAAGACGCCATGTAGATTTGCTTAGAAAAGTGGTAGCCCAGTGGAAAACCCACATGTTATATGATATGGACATGTATATCACTAAAATCGTATTTTCCGATTTATGTACATATTTGTAATTATCTCGTGCTCGGCGGTGAACTCCCGCATGTCCAAGAAATTATATTTCGAGAAATGTGTGCCCTAAACTAAGAAAAGTCTGATTTTCCCTCTGGGTTGTGCAGGTCTGATGGTAGTCGCTCCATATTAAAATCAATATCAATTCGCCAAATCCTTAGGCTTAGATAAGAATCGAAAGCGAAATGTTTCCCTACAAATATTAATTTAGGAATATTTCCGTTACTCTTGTATATTTCGATACAGCTGTAAAATTCCGTTTATTTCATGTTAGCATAGACATTACACTCGATTGTAAAGTTGTAATGTTTGTCAATCATCATTCTGCGTTTTTACGTTTTGCCGCCCTTTTTTCGCGCCAAACTTTTTCAATATGGCGGCCGGCGAGAGCCACGCGCTGCCACCATTAACCACCGACACTTCACCGTTGCTATAAACTCACAAATCATGAAACGTGCCATCGGTCACAACGCACACAAATCCCGACCTAACGACTTAAACACAAGACTCATTGTTACAACGGCTCCAGCACCCAATTGCTGACAACAAAATGTTCCACCGAGCAAATTATTTTGAACCTTAGAACCGCAATAAGGAAAACTTATTTTCAATTAATGACCATGGAAAATCGTGGAAAGAACAAAGAGAGAGAGAATCGAGGCCAACATTCGTTAATAATGTAATGTATATTTATTCGTCTACAACATTATTTTACCGTCGAACGTCGGTATGCGTCAATACTCAAATGGGATTGTGTTTATTAATTATTATTTCTAAAAATGAAATCACAATTTTATTTTACGAATGTATACTAAAACTTCCTTGTCCATTTCTTTTACAGATTAACTTATGTTTAAAAGATGAGCCTTCATTGTATCTTTGATCTTTAGTAGATGCTTGAATCAGATAGGTAACAAAGAAAACGTTACACTCTGCGCAATATTCAATTTTACCGCGCTCTGAAACTGCCTTGCCAGTGGTCTGCTGCTTAGAGCGCGACATATCAAGAAAAGAACTTAACAACGATATGTTTCCATCTCTTCAAAATCATTTTTGCTGTTAAATATATTTTAGTATTTTCAAAATATAAACTGAAAATCAGTTTTTCTGTGCGGCCTAATTTATATGGCATCAGGTTCCGCATCTAATCAATACAAGGGTTGGCGCGGCCGCGACGGGCGGCGGCGGGCGCGTCGCACGCTCGCGCCGCGCGCTGCCGCTTCGGCAGAGCTCGGGGACTCTCGCGCTCTCGAACGGTACGCCCTCGTCGAAATTCGGCCGTTCTCGCTTCAATCGTAATTCCATTTTCCGCCCGCCTTGGCAAATTGAAATGTCGTAACTCTTGGGGGAATATCGGCTTTCTGCCCAAGAAAAATATTCTGCTAAGGCATTGTAACGACGCTTCTGATATTATGGAATATTTCCAGTCCATCATACAGTTCGGGGTGCGTCCCCTAAAATGGCTGTAATCGTGAATCTTCCCGCCACTTGGTCGCTCGTTGTTGTATAGTATAGAGATGCTATTCCCCCTTCACTTTCGATGTCAACGCAAACTTGGTAGTTATGAAATCATAAAATTATGAAGGTTTGAGTTCACCACCAATGTTACTCGTTATTACGAGAAAATGGTTTAAGATTTATACATTGTAACCTCTGTCTGCATGTTCAAATAAGTTTTGTTTCTGTGTATATCAAGTTTTAGCTATAGAATTAAGATTTACGAGAATTATGAAAATTCCTAATATAGGAACTTGATTGGTAGGTATCTGTCTTATCGGACACGTCAGTTAGGTATGTAACGTTACTGTCGTCATGGAACTTGCGTATTCGATTAAACTGATGTTTCGAACTCCTCCAGCAACGGACTTCATGTTAAAGGGCTGTTATCTATGTTTGATGATCGATATGCAAGTCAGTATCTTTCGGTTTGAAAGCACTGGCCTGCCAATTTGTAATGAAGCTGTATGGTGAAGTATTTATTCTATATACCCCTTCGGTTGGAAATCTGCATCCTAGAAGTGGATTGAGAATTGAGAATGTATTCAACATGCTCAATCCACTTCTAGGAAGTGGGTACGGTCGTACTCGAGGGCGTGGGCGAGAGCGAATAATTTCATATTATAATAGAGAAAGAGGCTCTAACGAAATACGCTTTGAGGTAGGTCATGCAGGCCGCGTATGTAGACGACCATAGATCGGCAGCTTACATAGCGTAGCCAGTAGTGGTGGAATTATGAATATTGTTTATGGAAAATTATACTATATGCCTACCCAGTATATCTATATCAATTTGCATTCTTTGTAAATGACGTTTTTAAGTTAGTGTAAATTCCTGTCTGAGAATTATAGCCTGTGGTCCGGATTATAAAAATCTAGTAATGTTACGTAAAGACAATATGTATGTTGGGTATATTAAACGAATTGATATATTTATGACCGTACTACATATTTTAATGAGCACATACATAATAAAGAGAGCAACCAAAAAGGTACAAGCAATTCCGTCGGTTATATTAGTGGGAGGCGCAGTAGGTCAGATAAATTGAACCCTTCGCGGCGTTGTGTTCACACGTAAATAACAT
This sequence comes from Pyralis farinalis, assembly GCA_947507595.1. Lineage (NCBI taxonomy): Eukaryota > Metazoa > Arthropoda > Insecta > Lepidoptera > Pyralidae > Pyralis > Pyralis farinalis. Next base: position 16,830,761 of record OX382266.1, on the reverse strand, counting down.
GTAGAGTTCGGGATGGGAGGGGTGGGGGACTCACAAACCCCATCCGTTCAAATCGCCAGCTTGTCGTTTACAAATCGGTTTTCAAAGGATTTTCAACTCTATACTAACAGCAATAAGAAGTGCTTAGATCGTACGCACGCGTAAAAATATCTTTGGTCTATGTAGCAACTACACAAAGTGATATTTTCCATCTGAAAACAGTATTGTTCAACAATAATCGCACTTAAACACATGTACTAAGGATTGTTCGCGAATTTGAACATTTAAATCGCTGATGGACCATAAGAATGGATTTCGTCAAACACGCAACTGGAGTAAACTTTTGTCACGGTTTGTTAATCTTAATGTTTTATAGTTTTAGTTGATTTGTATGAAAAATTGTATTTTTAACAACGACATAATTTGCTTTTCGAATTTTTGAAGTATGATTTGAGATGTAGACATTTATTTAGTTACACGGTGAATTAATTTTTAATTATGATTGTCAGTTTAAAACACCTTTTGACATTTTACGTTAGGACATAACCTAAACGCCTTTATAAGTGTCCTCTTTTCTTCGAAGATATGGAAGCTGGGGGGGCCGGGTCGGGGGCACAGGGGGTGCGGTGGTTGGAGACTCGGGGGCTAAAGGGTGTGCGAGTTTTGCATTAATAATGTTGATATCGGCCCGCCTACCGATTAATTTGATTAGTTGACTTGTGTTTGGGATAACCAACGGCTATTAACACGCGTTTTTTTTTGTAATCATCATGCGGAGTACACTTTATTTTATTAATTTAAATGGTTTTGTACTTTAGTTTAATTGTTTCGTTTATGATGTTAAAAAATAATAAAAGATATATACGTAATTGTAATAATATATTTTATGATTATTATAAATTAATTACATTATTATTTGTGTGCAATAGGTGTATGAAGAAAAATATAAAATGTCATAAATTATTACCGCCATTCCGTACAGCAAACTGGAGCTGCTGAAGCAACTCTCTACAAGGTTGCTGTATTAGCAGCGGGTGTGGCACTGTGCTACTGATGCGCCTTATTTTACAGCGTAATTTCTTCATATCAGATGAGCCGTATGCTTGTTTGCCTTTCGGTGTCGTATATAAATGGTTATCGTAATATAATTGGATAAAAAGTGTTCTCTTTTACAGGTTCCAGTCTGCTTCGTTACCAATATTCATTATCATCAATTTAGGAGATTACTCGTGAAAAGGTACCTACACTTTTTGGGGTACATAAAGGCAACAATTTTTAGTCTACATAAATGGGGCTAATCGCTATTTCAGAATCAATGAAAACGTCATGTGCAAGTAGTACACCCTGCTCTCTAACAAGTGGTTCTGGAAAAAGGCAGGACTTAATAAACTGGAATTACTTTTAAGTTACTGAAGACTTCTGGCAACTATTATCTACCTGGATAGTTTATCGTGTCCCTACAAGTGAATAATGGTATCAGTGAACTTCTAAGAAGTTGTTGTATTAGCAGCGGAGATAGCAAGTGCATATGATATTACTTTATTACAAAAAGCATTATAGGCTGTGGTAAACTTTTCACATTAGGCGAGTCGTATACTAGGCAGCTAATCAATTTTGTTAAAAAAAAAAATTACCGACTATCAGGTTCAGATTTATAATATTAGTGTGAATGAGACTTACCCATTATGTCCCAAAGAACGTCACAGACGTAATTATAATGTATCGTAAACATGCTATCTTACTCTGTATGTACGGAACACGCTGAAACAGGAAAAATACAAATTCACCTTGTTTCATATATTTAGAGCGAGATGTTATGTTATATTTTAGATGTTATCTTACGATATGTTTATAGCCACGTGTGTAACGGGCTGAAATTGTATTATCAAGTAATATCCAATATTCAAAAACAGTCTTCTTCTTAACGTTATGTCGTTTCCTAATCCATTAGGATTAGCGGGGTCCGCTGCGCCTAAGCCCAAGGATTTGGCGAAAATACTGATTTTTACATAGAACAACTGCTGTCAGACCTCCACAACGCAGAGGGAAAATCAGGCCTTTCTTAGTTAAGGTCATTATTAAAAAACAGTGTAATTAAGAGATTAGAACCAAGTATGTTATGTAAACATTAATATAACAGAGTTATAGTACAGTATCTACACAAATTGGGTAGATTGTAGACAACGATAGATGTCCTTTAATAATTAGGATCGACGTCCGTTATTAATAGGGGTCGATGATACAGTGTGGCCCAAGTCATAGGAAATTGCGAGCGCATGAGCAGGCCACAACTTTTGGCTAAAATTACTATGTTTACGGTATGTGTGAAGTGGAGAAATTTACTACAATGTTATTTTAGTCTTTTCTTCATACAATCATCTTTCATTGTTGTAACCAGTGTTTGCAGTTCGGATGGTGATTCTGCTATTAATACCGCATCATCTGCATAAAGCAGGCATATATATATGTGTATATAGAAGAAAGGCTTACAATTGAATGCGAATAAAACCAAGATAATGGTATTTGAATGAGAGACAACCAGAACGAACATTAGGATTATGGTTGATGATGTAGTGTTGGAGCAGGTGAATGAGATTGTATATCTTGGAAGTGCTTTTAGCAGTAATGGAAGATACACCGCTGACGAGGAGAGACGAGTGAGTGCCGGGAATATGGTATATAATGGAGCGTTGGGTAAACTTCTAGGCAGCCGAAATCTAAGCCAGAAGGCACAGCTCGCTGTACACAACGCGGTGCTAATCCCAACGCTAACTTACGGAAGTGAGAGCTGGGTATGGCAGAGAGAGCATAAAAGTAGAATAAATGCGGTCGAGATGAGAGCATTGCGCAAAATTTGTGGCATAACGATTGCTGACCGCGTTCGTAATGAAGACGTGAGAGAAAGAATTGGTCTGAAAGAGAGTGTCGGTGTTAAGATAAGAAAGGGCATGCTCCGTTGGTTCGGACATGTAGAAAGAATGCGGGACGAAAGAATGACGAAACAGATATACAATGCAAAAGTGGAAGGATGTAGGAGCCGAGGCAGACCGAGACTAACCTACCATGACCAAATTGGTCGTTTTTATCAGAAGGTGATGTCAGGAGCCCCAGGAACCGGCGAGCGTGCATGAAAAGAGCTATGAATGTCACAGAAGCGAGTGAAGTATGTAAGGACCGCGTCTTTTGGCGCTCGGTTCTCTCTGCCTACCCTGCAAGGGACTTGGCGTGAAGATATACATACATACATTATTATATAAATCATATGTTTTGCGGACTCAGTTGGGTTGTTTTTAAGATTAGCAAGCTAGCTTATATTGGGGGCCTTTTGTTTATTTAGATTGATAATCGCTCTTATACTTTTCCATATAATTTTATTGTTATTTTTTGTTTTAATTAGGAGGTCAGATTCACATTGTATATATATTTTTTTTTATTAATGGATTGCAAGTGTTGATATTCTACGATATGTAATTTTAAAAGTAGCATTGCTAGGTAAGTCCTTCGACGGAAGAACAGTTATGTGTAAAATACTCGTATCAATATATATATATATATATATACATACTATGATTGATCCTATATTTATCAAATTATTTGTAATTATAGCTAGATATATTTTCATTCGTGGGTAGGTACGTATAAGGGACGCCATACGCTAACGGGAGTTGTTTGTAGGTACACGCCGTGCGTCTTACAGTAAGGAACGACTTAAGGATACAAATACTCTTACAATCTCTACTTACTTCGTTATTTTAGATATTCAGAAATTTTAGATATGTAATGCTTCAATTAAAGGATAAACTTAAATTGTCCGTTTACAAAAAATAAAGAAAAGAAAGTAAATGGAAATCTGTAATTGAAAAATATAGAAATAAAAATACATCAAGGCAAGTGCCGTACTTATAATAGCGATAAAATAAGTAGCTTATACTACCGAGTGTCGTTATCATTTATCCCAGAATAGTTGCATCCTGCGACTTTGTCCGCGCGTATCTCGGTATCTCGTAGGATCGTTTTTCTACATTGTTTCTTTCTCCTCGGCTTTTAAGGGCCGTATCGTGATGTTAAATAGCCTAGAATCTTCCTTGAAAATAGAACTATCATATGCAAAAATAATTTTTCAAATCCGACTTTTAGTTCCAGAGTATTTTATGACGGTCTAAATCAAAAGCTTTGGACATGTCCATAAAGAGAGCTATGGTAGGAATATTTTCATTAACATATTCACTTACACTTTTGATGAATGAATAGCTAGTTAGAGTTATCGATTTACCTGTTTGAAAACCATATTGATCTTCACTAATTATATAGTATGTATCTTACGTATAAACGTATATATGTATTAACATTACGTAATCAGCATATTTTTTCTTGTTTCTCCCCTCAGTCTCATTTACTGTGTGCATATTCATTGTATATATCATTATGATAAATTTGTGTGTATGTGTATATTTATGTATATTGTATGTATTTATTTATGTCTATTTATATAATATTTTATTTCCTTTGAGTTATGCTCTGCGCCACCTACCTTCTTTCTTCACTTCTCCTCTACCCTAAGGTTGTCTGGAAGAGATCGCACCGCGATAAGACCGCCGTTGTACTGATACTTTTTAATTGTTGCTTTTTTATGTATTTTTCTTTTGGTGCAATAAAGTGTATTGTATTGTATCTATAAAATCATTTAATTTATTGGCCATGACTTTTTCAAATATTTTAGCAATAACCGGAATTAACCTAATAGGTCTATAATTTCCAATATCAGCCATATCTCCTCTTTCTAAGAGAGGTTTTACTACTGATATTTTTAATATGCTAGGACATGTACCTTTTTCCATTGTGATATTTATTAAGTGGCATAAAGGTATTGCTAACTTGTGAGCACATAACTTGATAACTGTGGTATTTATATCATTATAACTAGACGAGTTTGTATTGTTAGTGTTATTATTGTGCGAAACACTTCCTTCTTCTTCTTACAATACTTAACACGCAAAGAAACCATTGAAATCCACTACACAGAAGGCAACGCTCATAGATTTTACTATTTATATCGGTGAAAATTTTAATTAATTCACTTTAACTTAAACTTACGAACATAAAAACGCCTAGTGTGTCAAGCATAGACATGGCACAAGAATTTTACTTCATTGCAGTTGCTTATTTGGTTTCTATTTTGTTATATTTCACAGAAGTTATGAATGGAGCAATAGGAATCTACCATAACCGCGTTCCCTTCTTACTTAGGCTGGATATTGGCTTAGGTAGGGTCTGCAGTAAACAATCGAATATTATGTAATAAACGCTAATGGACAAATGTTTAGCTTAATGATTTTTGCTAGTGGTGAATTTATTAAAAAGACGGTTGCTTTTATCATTAAAAATTATTGTAGTGGAGAGTAAGTAGCTCATGATAATACTCATTTCAAGCTAAAGCGAACCTCTAAGTACGTGGTGCCACCGGCTGGTGAGCGAAAGAAGCTTCTGCTTCAATTCTTTAGAGACAGCTTTGACTATTGGAAGTGATAACGCGCGAGTACACGATAATCACTTTACAGTAGAAGTCCCGTGGGCTTGTTTATCACTCTGATAATATAAAATATATGAACATCATCAGTCAATTCTTATTCATCTATTATTTATACGAAGTGCAAAGAAAATTCAAACAAGATTTCCTAATTACCTAAGCTCCACCCTATTATAAAAAAACGAACAAAATACCATGAACAATAATGTAATAAAAATCAGAGAATTTGTGTTAAAAAAAGAAGAATTAATTAACGCTCAGCGATGGGAGATAATAAAGTTGCATTAAGCGATACTTTGGGAAAATTCGGGAATGTTGAGGGGGCGGCACCGCGTCCCGCCCGGCGGGGGTGTCTTAACCTTTCCTTAACTTCCACAAGTGAGATTGAGTACGTAAGTATATAGAGCAACTTTAATTAAGACGCCTGCCTGTTTTGTTAGCGTGCATTGTTTATGAGGATGGAATAATTCGGTGCAAATTAGAGTTTACTAAGTAAATTAGATTATGGTATCTTTTACATGCGTTACATTTTTTTTCATAATAATCTTGCAAAGTATGCATCGATGAATGTGAGTGTTGCCCAGAATTCCTAATTTTACGAAAGATTTTTAAAATCGTTCATAAACAAATCAATCATCAATATTCTTTAAGTTAAATTCAAATTTGAATGTTAAGTTTTGCAATCAAACATTCACTTTGCTTGTACTATAAAATATGCAAGTTCCACATAACAAACTAAATTTTTGTTTTATGGTAAAAAATATTAAATTCACTAAAATTCTAAATAAACTTGGCATGCCAAATGACAAAAAAAAATACAATAAATTGTACGAATACTTAAAAGGCAATATTTGAACCCAAATATATTTAAAACTACAAATACACATATTAGCTACATAAGAAGTATTGCAAAGGGACAATGCTTACAGAAACATTTGCTTTTATTAGCAAATTTTTAGAAATATTTATAAACAAAACCATTGAAACAATGCGGTCTTGCATCAAAATAGGTTGATTTGAATGAACCAAATAAACCTATTTTGATGAAACCAAACCAAAACATTGAACCAAACCAATGATGATGCTGACACCTTACTTTTGACGTGTGAATTTATATTTATCACAGTAAATTTCGAAAACTATTTTTATTTTCTGTAAGGGTCTCAGTGATGGCAGAAAAATACTGAACAATAAAAATAATTGTCACACCAAAATAGTCACTGTCACACTAAAACATCGCTAAGCAGCCAATCCCAGATTCTCGACTTGATCTAAGTTTGACTGCGGAAAGGAAAGTTTCGACCGATGAGGCGCTGTAGACAAAGCGGCTACCTATAGACCGGGACAGCCTTTATTAGAGCAAAACCACCCCGGAGTGTATGCTGTACTGATTTATCGACATACTAACTGAGCTACAGATACCCTATCTAGGCTGTAACTGCATATTGTATGAAAGATTCATAGATATTGCAAACGAGTAATTTGGATAGGCTTTTTTTATTTATTGTTTACGTTTAATAAAAAATACTCAGTATACATTGATAGAAAATTATTTTTCTTATAGTACAGTCAACATCATAAAAAAGTTACTTTAGTATATTCTGTGGAGATTGAATACTCCATATGTAATATAGTTGATAGAGAGGACCCTTTACAAAATTGTACGTTGTAATGTTGTAAACTGTTCTCTGTATATGAATAAATGAATATTTCCAGGCAAATTATACAACCATCTAGCCTCAAATTAAGATTATATTATGGGTTTTATAATTGAGAAGCATAAGTAACTCTTTTTTGTAAATTCATTCATATAATACATATGTAACATATATAACGCCCAGATCAAAGCAAACATGCGTGTTTATGCGCACAAATGTCTGTCTCTCTAGGTAGTTTACACCACTATCGGAATAGTGAAGACAGTTGTTTCCTGCTGAATCACTGACAAATGATGCTGAAAAATCATTTGACATTCGGCAGTTTCACATTTCTTCACCACTACTCATAGTATACTCAAAATTACAGATATCTTTGACGGACTCTTACATGTAAACATCGAGGTACTAACTCTATAGTACGAGTTCTAAGGTTTTACTATAGGTTACCCGTCTTATCCCGATATCCCGCGGCAGTTTGCGAAAGCTTTCAGACTTATACGGTCCAAATAACAAGGACTCTTCATGTAAAATTTTAGTTTTGAAGACCAAGCGACTTTACCTATACGTTAATATGTAAGTTTATATTTTAATATACTACTCTTGCAGTTAATTTTTTTATTAATTGAAAATTAGAGAAATTTTTAAATAATTTATAAATATTATTCTAATATATTTAAGTATAATTGAAAGGTCCTTTTAGAAGTCTAAATTAAAGGAGGAAACAAAGAACCCGTAAGGTGTAGCGAAAAATGCAAAAAAGGAAAATTAGACAAGTTTTTGAATAATCCAAAAAAAATTCAAATATACGTAGGTACAGTTGAATTCTCTTTTTAGAACTTTTTGCAATAGAAGAAAATAAAAAACCCTTATGATGCAGCGGTTAATGTGATATAATAGCTGTTAACAAAGATATATATTGACAGTAGATAATTATATGGACAGTTCTATTCGTAAATAGCTTTAGAAATTATCGAAATCGTAACAAACTTAGTTGCATACGGAACTCTCAATGCGCGAATTCAATTCGTACGTGACCGGTTTTCTTTTATTTCAATTTTACTGACACGTTATTAATTCCACGAACCTGAAACACGGCGAAAATACAAGTACACGTGCGCTTCAACAACATGATTTTAGGTCAGCTCGTATATCGATATACATTATGTTTTAACCGTCGGAACAAAAGGCGAGTTAATTATACTTATTACATTTTGACCCGTAAATGATCCAGTTTTATTAGTTGATTTTAGTATGTTATTTTATGTGCTACTTTTAGTACATACTTATTAAAAAGTCATATACTAAAGGCTAAATGTAAAAGTAACCAAATGTCGGCTCTATGTTTACATGCCAAGCAAAAGGCTTCATTGTAAAATGTGTGAAAAGTTTTATGGGAATGAATAAGACTAGTCGGTGGTAGTAGATAATACTATGTTGTATGTTCTAATTTAATTTTTTTTTTTGGTTGAGCTCATACTAAACATTTTTATAGTAATACTTTAGGAATTATTACAATATTATATGTATATATTAGGATTCAAACGAATACCTAGTGACTTTATTTTACATTATAATTTAAACTACGGTTGTCTTATAATACTTTGGTAACTTACAAAGTACCAATACATAAAAAGATATAATACTTTAATTTTTTACTATAATCATATTTAAATATATAATAATCGGACGATTAAAATCTACTCTAAGCATTCTCTGTCCTGAGTGTCGAGGACGGAAGAAGCTTCTTCGCTGGTGTGCCGTGAATAAATTATAATGATAAGACTCGTGCCGCGCAATATTGAAGGCGTTTTGATCATTATGAGGCCCACCCGCTCACTTTCCCGGATTTTTTCCCGCCCTGGGTTCCCTTTCCCTTTTCATGTCTCCCCAAAACCGACCTTTCGAAGAGCACTCGAAGCCTTTCATCTTTGGTTTGTTGAGAGATGCAAACGAAAAGCGATGGTAAGATTTCACGATTAAAGGACGCTCAAGTGTGTCATAGCTTTAAAGAATTGAGCCCGCTGCTGTTATAACATAGAGGTTACCCGCTCTTCGCCTACTCGTATCCCGTGGGATTTTTTTAAATCCCTTCTTAGCAGATACCTATACTCCTCATGAAAGTTTTATAGAATATTTCAAGTTCATTGAGTCGTGCTACGGTGGTCGAACAATATTAAAAATAGTGGGCAATCGCATAGGCGATCACAGTAGCCGTAGCAGAGACAGCCTTGATAACCATGGCCGTGATGGCATGTATCTACTAAGCGAAGCGAAGGAAGCGCACAAAGTGCCATATATCTAGCCTGTAATTAGTAATAAATTGCCTGTAAAATTATCTTTTACCCGGGGTTCCTTTCACGTGTACATTGTTCCAGAATTTCATCTATCTATAAAGTGGTCTAAAACTATCTTTTCGATAGAACTAAAAATGTTTCGATACGATTAGATCGAAATACAGTTCAGCTCGTTTTTGGTTTGTTAAAATCCTTTGTGCTTCAAAATATTTCAGAATCTGTAACATTATTTCTGAAAGCTATAATACATCACCCCTCTGTTCGAGATATATTTACCAGTAAATATTGTCTGTTTCAAAAAGTATGACGCAAGGAAGTTGTGTAGTTTGAATTATACATTTTATTTTACTTTCTGTTTCTTTCCTTACATATTATGTAAACATATTTGATTGAGTTTGCGTTCATGAATGCATAAACTCTGAACAACGCTTAAAGCGGCCTAAAGGTTAAAGGTAAAAGATAAAACATCTTTATTTGCCATTGGGTCCTCGTAAATACAAGGCACGACTAAAATTTTTTGAATCTAGTATTTTATTAGTTTGTCATAGTTTTCGTTTTTTTTACTTGCTAGTAGCATTTCGTATAATTGTCCATTGGCTACGAAATGCCGAAAGAAATTTTCAAATATTGGTCTTTTTTATTTTTCGTAGATATTACATTATTTTATAGAACATCAGTCATACAATCATACGGCTTACCTGATATAACGCGATTACCGTAGCCTATTAATGCTTGCGATATATTAAGTATCACTCGCGCGATGCCTCACTCACTCACACGCAGGAACACAACAACCCACTAGGGAGTTGTTATTTGGCTGCGGTTTTCTGTGAGGTGGAGGTACTTCCCCAGACGGGCTGCTTTGATGCACCCCGACCTCTCTTAAAACATCCAGACCAATACATACAGAATGTTCATGCACACAAATGTGTGCCTTGTGTGGGAATCGAACCCACAAGCGTTGGTGTCAAAGTCGCGTCATTCACGTTACCGAGTTCGTCAAATTTTTTTTCCTGCACTTGTGCTATGAGATATTACTTCTTGGCAATTGCACGTTCCTAGATAATTTATGGTTTCTGACATACCTATACATGAATATATACGAAGTCCTAAAATGAAAGAAATGAAAATCTTTGTAAATCCCACTCGAGATTCAGATGTTCTTAACTAATTTAGGTACATTTGTGTAAACTATCCGATTGCTTTTAAATAGTGGTTGAGTCTATTGAAATGATATATTATTATTTGTGTTGACTCACCTCTGAGGGTGTTCACATCTTCTGTTATTGTAATGTCACCTTGAGATGACCACTTGCAGACTCGCGAACAACTAGAAGTCACGAACGTTGGGTTAGACGTAAATGGATATGGCATTTTTTTGATAATTAATTATAACGTTGCATTTCAATGTTGCGGTACGCGGCTGTAAATAAATATTGTTGTAGTACTTTTACAATTAGCGGTATTTTTTAAGTAAATCTTAATATATACAATTCTTCTATACGTGTGTTTTACCCTAGCTCTTCCTAAACGGCTGGTCCGATTTGGATGAAATTTTGTGTGTATATTTCAATAGGTTCCTTGGTGGTTTGAAAACAAAATTGAATTCGGTAAGTGGCGTTGATGTCTGTATATCACCAGATCTTGAGACTGAATATAATGGGCGTTGCTTTTCCAGGCAGGACGACGACGTCGTCTGCTGGATCTGCTAGTATCTTACAAATACTTACACGTTACATATAATAATAAAGACGTCGATTAGTTCATATGGTAAGTATAAAGTATATTAAGCTCTTGGTGATAATTTGTATAAGGGATATAAGAGTGAATATTAATGACTCATATTTATATGAGCATTAATCTATATCAAAAAGTTTATTCGGAATTTCTCCTTCGCCAATGGTCATTTCTGAAATACTGGCAGATTACAAAGAAAAACAATCCTGTGAAAAAAATAACAATTATTACTTTATTTAAAAAAAAAAATCTTAGATGCATCTGCTTAGACGCTTAGATATTTTTTAGTTCATTATTTCATTTTGTTTGCTGTTATTAAATATGCTATATTATGGTTAATGATTGCCTTTCCAATCCAACTTTCTGCTGCAAAGGCCATTGGTCCTTTGAGCAATGTTACCTACCCACGGCCACTTTAGCTTACTGATCCTTAGACTCTACTCTACAAAGTTTTATAACGGACGTACTTATTTTTGAATCTAGGTATCTCATTTGATTCTGATTTCGGTATATTTTTATTTAAAAAAAAAACGACGTTATTTAACGTGATCAGTTTTGAGTTTATCAATATAACATAGAAACTAAAAGCAGATTGTATTAAACCAATCTCTGTTAAAAAAGTGAAGTCATCGAAAAGCATAGGAAATATTTTGGAGGCTCGTGGTATTTAGCTGTCAATTTTTTAACAAAGCCAAAGTTGTATCAATGCCTAGTAATAATAAGATAAGTATATTATCAAATGTTACTGGAAGCGATCACTGATGGAAGCAACAAGCGATAAAAATATTTATAAGTAGGACTGAAAACTTTATGAAAATTTATTTAGACAAAAGAAACTTTAAGAAAGAAAATCTTAAACCATGTCATGTAATAGTTTTAGATCTACTGGGCATAATGTAGGATATATATAGGAGGAGCCGAAGTCTGGTACCATCAAACTTTATATGTTTATATGCCGTATCCAAATGAATTTTCTATGCTTGTTGTTTGTGCGGGTGTATCGTCTGGTGGGCGGCGGGTGCACCCTTAGTACAGAGACCGGAGTCCCGAGACTGAACCAGACCTGCACCCGATATCACTCTATATTAGCTGGGGTGAAATTTAGAATTAAGACTCGTAGAGCTAGCATGATGTTCTTTAAGATCGATTTAAAAAAAAAGAGTTCGCAAACTGTTAATTTCAACCGATTTTTAAAAGACGGAGATGTCCCATTGACTGTATATTTTGTTTCTGTACGTAGGTATGTGTACCAGATCTCCGTTAATTGTAAAGTGATTTCCAAAATTGCTTTTAATTGGAATGAAATTTGTGCAGATTGACATAACAAGATGTCGATACGATGAAGTCCAAAGTTTATTAAGATTCTTTATATCATAAAGTGGTAATCGTGGGATATCAGAGCTTGTAGTTTCGTTTTCATTTCGCTACTAAAGGTAACTTGTAAATATTACTGGTAATCTCACTTATTCGCTGAAACACAAAAACCTTGCAGGGAGTTATTTGACTCCGGTCTTCTGTAAGATGGAGGTAATTCCCCATCCGAGTGGATTATTAAAAATAGCTGTGCTTTATTTCGATTACGCTTGTTAATACAAGTACAATAGTATTAATTTTGTATTTCATCGGTATAAATCTCTTCTGACATTAAAATAATTAATTAATCTATAAGTTACAAACAAAAATCACGTTTATTGTATGGGAGCCCTCTTAAATATTAATTTTATTCTATTTTTTAGTATTTGTTGTTATAGCGGCAACAGAAATACATCATCTGTGAAAATTTCAACTGTCTAACTATCACGGTTCACAGCCTGGTGACACACGGACGGACGGACGGATAGCGGAGCCTCAGTAATAGGGTTCCGTTTTACCCTTTGGGTACGGAACCCTAAAAAAGATTATATGTCGTATCCACCCATTATGAAAACCTGGAAATCTATATATAAATAAGCGAAGGCAAAATGTTAAGAACCGTTTTCTCCACTGTTTATTTAGCTTTAGTGTTATGAATAAAAAAATGGAAACATCTTAATTTGTCTTTGGAGCGAATAGTAGTTTACCAGCGCGCTGCTGATATTCAGCATTTGACTGCACTGGACATAGATCTTTCGTAACACGATTACTTATACGAGGCCAACATAGGCCTTATGAGTATATAAGGTAACGAATTTACACCCAGAAAAGGACAGAAAAAATGTTGTCAGCACCTCTATCCAGCTTATCTTAGTCGATTAATTTGAACATTCACGATGCTAGTCGTTATGACTAAATACTATACTACAATATGACTAAATACTGTACAATAATAGGATTGATGGATGAATATTTAGAGGGACAGCTCACGACTCCATGGGAAAAACATTTTTATTGCTGCGATGTAAGGTACATGTTACTATAAGTTGATCTGTCGCTGTCTGTACCATTTACATGTGTGAATTTTCACCGTTGTGTGTTCAGTACTAAATGGGGCAGCTGTGAAACAAAACAGTAGTTAACTGAATGGTCAAGGTATCTACCCGTGTCAGTACATTTTGATTTTGGTTGTTCCTGTAAATGTTTACAATTTGTATAATAAAGAGTTCTATAGGCTATATGTATATTGGCATAGTTATCATACACAATATATTCAAAATGACAATATGTTCAATAGGTACATAAAAATGCTTTTAGTATGAAGCTTTATTTCAGAATTGATGAATATTTTAACTGACAGTACTGTCAGTATATGTACAACTCATTTATTAAACTATCACTAGTTTTACAACTTTACACATAATATTATACTTTACACATGTATATTTTCACGTCAGGTCCCTTACACCTCGCTCGCTTCTTTACCATTCATAGCTCTTTTCATGCGCATTTCTGATAAAACATGACCAGTATGATCTTGGTAGGTGAGTCTTGGTCTTCCTCGGCTCCTAAGTCCTTCCACTTTCGCATTTTAAATCTGTTTGTCATTCTTTATCATACATTCTTTCTATGTACCCGAACCACCGGAGTTTACTTTTTCTTATCTGACCACTGACACTCTTTCAGGCGAACTCTCTGTCTTACCTCATCACTGCGCACGCGGTCAGCGACTTTGATTCCACAGATATCAATATTGCAAGACAAGTGTAACACGTTGCCGTCCACCCGCACTCATGCTGTACATTCCTTATAAGTGGATTATACAGCACAAAGCGGTATCTTCTTTTCAGTTGGTATCCCAATGGATCTTTTGGGGTCACATATTATATCAACTAAACCTATTCTATCGAGATAACTACGGCCAATTCACATATGTTCATAACATATATTGGTCGACTGAAGTGCTGTTTAACTTACTTAATTGTGATTGGCATAATGACCCTGTAATTCGGGGTGATCCAGGACGATCATGCCAGCGCTGGTGTAGGTGTCGTGCTTTCATCTCGCTTGGCCGCTGCGCTGGTGTGAAATATTGCGATTTAGTACGCACAAAACTTCTTCGGGTTAAAACAAAACTGGGGATTACGGTTGTCTTTTGGTTGCAGCATATGCTCCTGTGAGCTCTACTAATGCCTAGGAGCTTAAGAAGTTTTGGGAGACCGTAAGGGATATTCTGGATTTGGCTGAAGCGAATGAACGGATAATTATGTGTGGAGATCTAAATGGATGGGTTGGGACAAAGCGAAGTAGTTATGATGCTGTGCTTGGTCCATGCGGAAATATGAAAGTGAAAAATGCTGGTAAGTTACTTTTAGACGTACGTATGGAACGAAATTTTCTTCTGTCCTTATGGAAGTGAAAGTTTTGTATGGCAGAGAGAACATGAAAGTAAAACAAATGCGGTCGAAATGCCAGCATTGTGCAACATTTTTGGCATAACGCTTGCTGACCACGTTCGTAATTTTGGTCTGAAAGAGAGTGTCAGTGTTTAAATAAGAAAATGGCATGCTCCGTTGGTTCGGACATGTAGAAAGAATGCAGGATGAAAATTAACGAAGCGGAGATACAATGCGAGAGTGGAAGGATGTAGGAGCCGAGGAAGACCAAGACTAACTAACCGTGACCAAATTGGTCGTGTGTTATAAGAACGTGATGTCAGGAGTCCTAGAAACCAACGAGCGTGCATGAAAGAACTATGAATATTAAAGAAGCGAGTGAAGTTTGTAAGGGCCACGTCTTATAGCGCTCGGTTCTCTCTGCCTACCCCGCAAGGGACCTGGCGTGAAGATATACATAGATGCATACGTACGCTACGTCATAATAAAATAATACGAAGAATACTCTATGTTATGCAGACTGAAGAGAAAATAATCTTCCAAACCTATCGAATGGGGTATAAAAACAAAATGGTTTTGAAAGATGTTAAAATATATGTTGTGTATACTTACTTATTATTTCAGAAAACTTAAATTAATAAATTTAATTCTTATTTTTTATTAATGACTTCTGTATACATATGAGTTTCATTTTTATATAAAGAATGGCAGCCGTGATTTTTAATTCATTGACTTGTGATTCTATTAGAATATCTGCTTGTCTGTCTAATTTAACGCGCATTGCGGGAAAACAGTTTATTGTAACATTTTTTAATGTATAGCAAACAGACACAATGCAAAGTTTTATTTAAATTTGTACAATAGGTCAACAGGAGGAGCTAATGATCTCCTCCTAAGAGATCCCATATAAATTGGCGATCCAAAGCGAACTAACCATACAAATAAAGATGCGAGAATTCGTTAGTGTAGAAATATGATGTCATTCGTTTTGTGGCGTCAGTCAACCGCGGCTGAAATTAACACGACTGGCGACCTTTGTTGTTTCACAAGTACAATAAACGCTCACGCGATGCATATGACGTCTTTTTGCATTCTAAGCTAAGGGTTGTGTGGAATAAATGAGTCTACCGTCGTTTACAGGTACCATTGACCGCTAAATGTGGGGATGTGCACTCGAAATATTTTCCTGTTAATAACACATCCAATTTTTTTTAGCAAAAAAACATTCCAAAATAGGTAAAGCATAGTACAATGTTTACTCAAGTTGGAGTATGCATGACCAACATTTTTTTTATACCACTAAGGTGGCAATCAAGCATACGGCCTGCCTGATGTTAAACAGTCACTGTAGCCTATGGACATTTGCAACGCCAGGGGTGTCACTCATGCGTTGCCGACCCTCTAAAAACCTCTTCACGTATGTCTTGAAGAACTCCATGAAAAAAAAATTGAGCGATGTCAAGCTTCAGTAACTGTATACCACCGGTTGGCCCCTCTCATTAATCAAGTATTTAGTAACTGTTAGTTAATATTTGATGTGGTGTATAATAAATAAACATTTATTAAAAATGCATTTCACGGTTTTTAAATTATTCTTTCATACGTTACAAATTTGCAGTTTAAATAAAATTCGGATGCAACAGATTCCCTAAAATACCACTCACCCGTTTTAAAACGTCATCACCATTGCGATCAATTAGTAATCAAATTGGCTGTGACAGATACTATTAACGATGTATCGATAGATGGACAGTTGCATACGTCACTACTGATACTCGAATGTGTGGTCGCAGGATTCGCAGGTGATGTGTTTGTGTGTGCATGTGTGGTTCGAACTGCGCATATGGCGAGGGAGGCGAGGGTGTGGGTAGGGGGAATGGAAGCGGAGTAACTGCTCAGGCTTGTAGCTAGCTCGGTACATTTTATTGTAGCTCGCCTCTCTAGATACTCCTGATGCTGAGTAGAGCTCTCCCAGTTTATCGATGTCGATAAAGCAAGTAATGGCGTGCTGTTATTTTTCTCACCGTACATACCGTGTTGCGGGATTGGATAGCCGAATTTAATGTTTTATGTTAACGCGCTAAGTTACGTCCTCGTTTTAAGGAATTACTTTTGAGATTGTGTCTGATTTAAATATGTTCTTAGCAGTTAAACGAAATGTATTCGTTTGTTAAATTTGCTATAATATACTTTGTAAATATGTTTCAAAAAGTACGATTTTATTAAGTTTTATAATTTAATAGATATATCCGCCTGTCATGTGGATTAGGAAACGGGATAATAATAGCAAGAAAAAGAATGTATTAGATATGAGTATAAATACACAATGTCATACGAGTTTATAATGGATTAACCAGTTACTTAGTTTTACCCAGGTTGAAATTTCCAACTCCCTCCCTATAAACCCCAAGAACTGTTTACTATATTTTGCTCTATGTTATTCTTTTTCATGTATATATCTGTTGTTACGGACCATATTGAAACGCAATGATGACTGCAATCACTCACATCACACAGATGATCCATGATTGTTCTGGGAAGACACAGAGCGACTACTCAACAATTTTGAAGTTTGCTTCACATATGTCACATGGAATACGGATCTCTGTACAACTAAAGGGGTTTAGCCATTCTCCGCTAAGATGCTTCTACTTTGTTCTAGTGATTAGAAGAGACCAATGTTTTTAAGGAGTTAAAAGGCCGATTAAATCATGGTCGCTATTATGGTCACTATAGCTCCCGCAGCTGCCATAAAGCGATTGGGAATGTAGCATTTCATGCAATCCAACAACACATTCGCCACAGATACCGCAGTCGCACAGGATTCGACATCATCTGTTTTGAAACAAAGCTGCCTCCACGGGTGGAATGCATAGAATTCACGCAATCCGTCCCAATCTGTCCACTTAAAGTGCCATACGCGATGCCATCCTGTCTGCCGAGGTGGGCCACGTCTAGAGCAGAGCGCTTGGGTCCGGACAAGACAGTGGTCCGATGAGCCAAGCGGCGCACCCACTGAGATCTTGTACTCATCCGGACGTGTGGTCAGCAGAAGGTCTTGCATGGTCCTCTATATCAGGCATTCTCGTGGGCAAATGTACCAGCTGAGAGAAACATCTCCAGGTGGTAGTGAACCGCATTAATGTTGGAGTGAAGTGAGTGAAAAATGCGAAGTCAAGAAGTTACAAAAAACCACATTTATTGTGGAAGGGATAGCCGCTGTAATTTTGTGATTTCAATTCCTTTTCGGTGCCATTTTTGAAGTCGCTCGAGGTTCTCTAAAAAGAGAAGTCGCTGACTCGATAGAGTACAAGACTAAAGCGCGGTATTTTCCACCACTGGACAGTGCCGGTTATGCGATTTGCGGGAACGGCGGGCGGAAGCCCTCCCCCGCTCCCGCTGCTGCAACAGCTGTGTCTACTCCAGTATGCTTCACCGGCACGACCATTACAACAGAAATGCGGTTCGTAGATTATACAATCCCCGGGTTCGGGAACCCTACTTACCCGCGGGCAGCCAGCGGTCAGCCGTTTCATCGAGTCTCCCTGACCGCCGCGCCAACCTTCCGCGCCCACACTGATCGTGGCAGTTCAATATCCGCCGGTCCTCCTGCTGCCCGCACAACGACTTCTCAAATAACTGGCGACCTTATACACAACGGAACACAACAATCCTCCCGGAATTCTTAATTAGCTACGGTCTTCTGTAAGGTGGAAGTACGTCCCCATATGGATACTTGGAGCAAGAGGGCCTGCTATGGTCCTACAGAATGTCTAACATGGCGGAGCACTGCACGGCCCCTTTTTGGGTCCTACCTCTATTAAATTTATTTAACGTTGTGTTTAATCGATATCGATAGTATTATGTGACAACACTAAGCAGGTTAACTCGTCGTCGCTGGGGCGTTGCCTGCCCTGTGTGTGGCCAATAATTTTATTACAAGTTCATTAAGACGCCCGTTGCGGCAGTCAACTCTTCATTTCTTGTTTAGTTCACGCACCAACTGAATCTAAGTACTTACCGTTAAATAAATTGAACTCCCAATCTTTTTTCATAATATAACTTTGTCATTCGTTCGGACATGTAAAAATAATGCAAGAAAAGAGAACGACGAAACAGATGTATAAAGCGAAAGTTGAAGGATATAGGAATCGAGGAAGGCGTCGACTTGCCTACCACAACCAAACTGAATAACCCACGCTTATCAGCAGGTGGTATCAGGAGCCTAGGAACTAGCAAGTGTGCATGAAAAGAACTGTGAATGTCTAAAAACTGAGTAAGGTTTGTAATTGTGATCCACATAGCGTTCCATATGCCTACCTCGCAAGGGACTTAGGGTGAAGATATAGATATATAGATAGATTTCTTTTACTTCGCGTAAGGCGGGAAACAACTGCCATCACCACTGCGTCACTCCGGTTTCTTAAACGGACGCAGGAGGAGTAGATGCAGTCACGGAGAGGAACAAATTCATTCACCATGAATTATTATTTCACTCCAGTCTTCAGGATAGTTTGGAAGTTTCTTTCTAAACACCCAAGTTAAGCAGTATTCATAACAGCCTATTATGGATAGGTTTGCGAACTGGGAGCTGTCGGTCTCGGATGTTTTATTAATCCTTCGAAACCCGGGTGGTCGTATACGACCGCGAAATGTATGGGAAAACGTATATAACGGGTTCTGACTGCTCAAGAGAGGTAGAGCGCATCAAAGCTTTCACTGACCTTCCTTCACCACCACCAGTTAGCTAAATAAATAAATATTGTCGGACAAATTACACACAGCGCCACCTAGCCCCAAAGTAAGCGAAGCTTGTGTTATGGGTACTAGACAACTGATAAACATACGTAAATACATTTTTTTTTGTAAATACATACTTATTATACATAGAAAATACCCAGACCAAGACAAACAGACATGTTCATGCACACAAATGTTTATACTGTGTGGGAATCGAACCCACGAGCGTTGGTGTCAAAGTAACGTAACAACGCGTTTCACCACTGCGCCACCGAGCTCGTCAAAGCTACTTAAAACTTACTGAGGAGTTGCTGTGTTAGGAGTAAGGGCTATCACGCATGAGTGTTGCATTTTATATTACAAGCGATCACAGGTTACAGTAACCACTTTACATTATGTGGGGTGGGCCGTATGCTTGAATGTCTTCTATGTGCTTGTATGCCCTGCTTGTGTTAAAAAAAGTCATGTCATAACAGTATTTGCCAAGATAATAATGGTTACCTGTCATTTAATGCACTTAATTTTTTCCATTAACTGCTGTTACCTAGTAAATCACTAATATTAAACTGCTAATTCTATTTATTTATAATTTGATTCATAAGTCTGGGGAATCGCAAAGCATTAACTACTCTATTTAGAGCTATATTCACAATATATTAACGGTTCAATTTCGAATACCCACGCTCTGCGAGTAAGTAACAGATAGTTTGATCATATTTAGGGGAGATATGATCCCGATACTTGAGTACGCAGAAGTTCCAAACTGTACGTTAAATAAACGGAATATTCAAAATGTATTGGATTAAGTTTGAAATTTGTATTCACATAAAATTGTTGTAATATTTATGTTAATATTTATATTCCTAATGTTTTTCGGAAAATTCATGTGTATAAAGATATTTATTATTTTTATTCGTGACATTTACTTACTAAATATGATTGTTTCTTTACAATTTCTTTACAAAAAAGTTCTTGACCGCTTGCTTTGAAATTTTCGAGTTCTATTTAAAAAGAGCATTATTTTCTCAAGCAGTTTTTTAACAGTATTAAACAGGCCGAACCTTAACAACTCGCAGCGTAACAGCCAGTTTCCGTAAATAATATATTTGCAAACTATACACATTGCCCTAATTTGGTTCTAATTAAAATAAATAAAAGAAGTAGCTACCTGACTAACAGCTATAACATATTGATGAGAATAGGTTTCCTAACACAGGGGTGGTTTACGTAGACAAAGTCGAATGAAATCACTAGTTGTACATAAAAACCACCCCTCACTCCATTAGATTTAGGCGCTGGCCATATGACGGGCAGCATGGTCAGTATGAAGGAACTTACCACGCGAAATCGCATTTTTTGCATAAAACTTTCCACCCTATGCTCTTAGGAATAAGGTCGTATCACGTACAAACCTGTCCTCAACCGTACGTCGCCTTGGCAGCAAGTTATTGCCTACATGCTTTGAATTAGTATTATGAAGAAAAAATGGTAAAGGTAGAGTACATTCTAAGGCCTGCAAACGTGACTCTACATAAAAATATATACTAAATATTAATTTAACGTTTAAATATCCATAACATGGCTGAGAAGGTAAATTCATTCGTGCTAACTTGAATCTTACTTATTAATTCATGATACGCCCTTAAATTTATAAAATACTGTTTCATTTACCTATTTTTGTGTTTTTTTGGGCAAGGGTTTTCAATACATCTGCATTACATTTACTGTACATACATATGGTTACTCTGCAATCTGTTGTTAGTATTATAACATTTAAGGACTTTAAAAGTCGAGCATGTTTCTATAGATTAGAAAATCCCAAACTTCAAAAATTTGTAAGCAAGTGAAAGCTTACTCAGGAAAATGTCCGCTTAATGTTGCCATTTCCAACGATAAAATGGCTGCTAAAACTGTTGGAACCTCCAGAGAGCAATTAAAATTCGTAATAACTCGAAAGTAAAGTCAACGTAAGTTAAACAAAGCGGGAAAAATAATTAATCGCTGACACGCTCGCATAAAATCGACGCGGGCCCTTTGCAGCCCAAATTTAAACTCAGAGAAAAGCACAATGAATTTATTACCACCTGAATAAATGATAACATCGCGGTGAATTTGATGTCAATATGTGTTAACACTAAGCTATTTAGTTCACGACTTGGACCCCTTTCCCGCCCAAACCCCACACCCACACAAACGCAAATGCGCCGCACTCACCCACTTGTGTCAATGTGTGCCGCACCCACACATTGTGAAAAGCAATTTTTCACAGGTTACACTACACACACATGCATAATAAGATGAATGTAGTGAGTCCCTTGCCCCACGAAAAGTTTTGTAGTACAGAATTTGTTCACTAGTTGTGTCTAGACATGCCACGCTTTTAAGTTGGAGGTGAATCCTTGGAGACTTGTTTCATGAACTTGCTATGAATAAGTATTGAATGTTTTATTATAATACAAGTAGATTATTTAATGTATTCTATAGCAAATTGAAACTGAAATATTAAAACCTTTGAGAATATATTTTTGGAGAATTATTTACGCCAATCTCAGTACAAGTTAATCTCCAGCTATATTTAAGTAAGAGACATTAACAAAACAAATGTTAGAATAGCTTTAAAAATGCTTCAGAAATTATATCACAACGCGCATAGTGGAAAACCTGTTTAATTTATCTTGAAGTATTTTTCTATATATATATATAGTAGAATTATATATATATATATAGTAGAATTTTACAGGTAATTTTAATAGAGAAAGTTCTTTAGGAGGTATTTATTGCTCTTAGTGTTGTACTCACAGCCATATGTTACATTGTAACAACTTTACATCTAAAGGGCATTGGTCGTATACTTGTTTGCCTACTGATATGGCAGGTATAGAAGAAAAACTAGGTTAAAAATACTAGAAAAGACATGTTATTTAAAATTTTTAGTTAAATTTATTAACGTAATATGTCGTTTAATAGATTTGTTTGCACAATATCCATTAAAATACTGTAAATACTTAATATCTGAAATTCGATATAAGACGTATTAACAAATGTTCAATAGAAACTCAACTCCTTTTGTGGCGGATGACATAAAACGTAAAATAGCAGAATACCCAAGTGCCGCGGGAAAATCATGGCAAGGGAATGCATCCAAAATGATTATGGAATGTGCACGAACGGGACAGAAATATTGCAGTCACACTACGCTCAGTCGGTTAGACAGAGATCAAATATTGAATATCGTATATATCGCTAAAAAGTGGAATGTTGCCAGCCGAATGAACGGGAAAATGCACCATTTGCACCCGGTTTAGGGTGGAAAATTTGAGCAAGATGGCGCGAACATAGGTTGGCGTCGGGCGCCCGGCCGGCAGGCAGCGGGCGGGGAGCCCCAGTGGCTCTCAACTGTGGCAGATAATCAATATCCGCTTGGCTTGTGGACACTATAATAATATATGTTATTTTATATCCACGCTGTTCGCACAACAGATTTCAGCATATGCTGCGTCCTTTTCACACCATTATCTAAAATGGACAGTGGCGTAGATTTGGTAAATGATAACTGTGAGAAAGTATTTATCACGACAATGAAGCGTGATATGTAATTATATAACCTATTTAGGGTATAGTGGTGATATGTTGGCGTAGGGTGTGGGCGGCGGGGTGCAGGGTGTTCTCTCGTGGGTTGTTAGTGATATATTTGTTTTTATTGACGGCGATATCGAGGTTGGTGTTTGTCGGGTGGCACGCGATGCGGGCAGCTACTGGCTTCTTCATTACTTGCTTGAAGTGACTCGTTCACATGCCGCGACTTAATAGAATAATGTAATTAACTTGACTTACGAATTGCATATTAGTTACGTACATGTTTTATTGTTAATTATGACACTTTATGATATTCTCTTACTATCTTTGTATTGTGATTATGATAAACAGTTTTATTATGCCAGTATTCAATGCGTAACCTAAGTGATTTCTCGTTGTTTATAAGCACGTACCATCAATAAACACGTTATAAACTGTTATTAACTTTCTAAAACAATTAAAATGTTTTATTTTACAAAGGTAGATTATTTCGCAAAAGAACGTTCTGAAGTGCAGGCTTCATGGAAAGTTGAGCAAAAGCTGTTAAACAATGAAAAGTTTAGTACAGAACTTGCGCAAAATATAAACCCTTATTACCATCGATTAATAGCTATATTAAACTAGAATGTTTTGTAATTTTTTTTGTTGAGAACTTTTAGTGATTCAGCCTTTTCACAAACGTCAGAGCCCTTTAGGAACTCCTGAATGTTTAGAATTCGTGTACCAAACGTGATTTAGCTTGTATGTGTTCCTCTTCTGCCTTACTGGCAAGACCCTTGGAGCCCTACAGCAAACCTGCAGATGATTAAATACTATCAATATGTACTGAAGCTGAAGCTCGCTTGTCGAATTCTATTAAACTAGAATGTTTTGTAATTTTTTTGTTGAGAACTTTTAGTGATTCAGCCTTTTCACAAACGTCAGAGCCCTTTAGGAACTCCTGAATGTTTAGAATACCAAACGTGATTTAGCTTGTATGTGTTCCTCTTCTGCCTGCCTTACTGGCAATGCCCTTGGAGCCCTATAGCAAACCTGCAGATGATTAAATACTGAAGCTGAAGCTCGCTTATCGAATTCTAAGCGTTCAAGGGTACGGAAAAGGCAGTTTCCAACTTTAGGAATAGGGAGGACGAAGTTAGGAGTACTATATTTTAAGCTTTAGAAGTAGAAGTTGATTTAATATTTATACACTAGAACCATAATGGTCGTGTGTTGTGCGGTTACATGAGAAGGATTTTCTTCCGCCATCTCATAGACCTCGGAATAAACTTCTTCAAAAAGTACATAAATAAGTTTTAGGCTACTTTACCTGCCATCAAGCAGAATTCTTAAGCGAAGCGAGAGAGATCGTCTACCTAAATGGCATCACAAGCGAAGTGAAGCGAGCTCCCGCGATAACTTTCGCTCAGCAGTGTTATTACGACTACCGAAAACCCATTAAAGTATTTACAACCTGTCTTTTTTATACACAGCAACAATATAATCAAATATACATATATATTACATTTGCATGTAGTTTAATTATTAATATTTTCATTTTAATTAACTTTTCATCTTAGCCATAGATTGCTAATGAACTTGTCCAGCAGGTGGCGCCGCCTAGATGCAGGTTGATTTTCAATTATTTTTATAGTGAACCTAAATATTTGTAGCATAAAGAGTCGTCTAATAAATTGACTTAGCTATAGGCTATGACTGTACAAAATTTTATGAAAACTTTCTGTATTTTCTGTGTGAACTGATAGACAAGCAACAGTTCAAAATGTTTTTTTTCTATTTCTTAGCGTTATTCTGTTTCCTAATCCATTAGAATCATTGGGCTCCGCTACCTAAGGATTGGCTGAAGATACTGATTTTAACATGTAGTGACTACAGTCAGACCTCCACAATCCAGAGGAAAACCTAGACCTTTCTGAGATTAGGTTTTTTCATTCATCTGCGAGCAGGTGAAAATTACAAATATAATTCTGAAATTATGAATTTAGTCCATTAATACACACATTATTAACTTCACACATCAGGATTCAAACCAGGGTTCAGTTGGCTAGAAGCTTGGTTATAAACATTTTAAAATGATGGAATGCAACATCACAACATTGAAACCTTGTGTTAATTTCCAGCAAGAAATGAATAATCCGCGAGCTTGTCACTGATAAATTCATTTCGGGTTTGGACAAGATGGAAAGTAAGATGTCATTAGTTGCCAGGTACGTTTACAATATAAACATGCATATCTTGTTAATGCCCAATTAGTGAATGACTTGTTATTCCTAATACGTACGGTTTCTTTTAATCTTTAATTTAAGTCGTACCTTTTCTCTATAGAGCAGTTAATGAACTCTACATATTATTTTTTGAACAGACATGCTCTTCCTCGTCTTCTATCCATTATGTGATAACTACGGCCTCTTGGTTTGAAACTTGGTTTGTGCCGAACTGTAACTACAGATTTTATTGCACTTGAAAAAATATATACAACGCTATATTATGAAGAATACTATAAATATATTGAAAATGTGCCATATCACCATCATCATCCGAGCGTTAATCCCGGTCGCGTCCTACGCTTTTGCTTCGGAGCTGACAGTCCGCTTTCTGACTTTATTTCAGATTTGGCGCGGTCTTCGGCATCCCTCATAGTGAGACCATTGGCACGCATGTCATCCCTCACGATGTCAAACCAGCACTTCTTGGGTCTTCGCCGGGACGCGGCGAAGGTGGCGAGGCTAGACATTTGTTCCCCACGTAATTTACCGGTTTTGGTAAGACGAGGCCATACCAGCGTAGGCGACACTCTTGCATTTGGTCTGCTATTTCACGGACATGAAGGCTACCGCGAATGCTGGAGTTACTCACGCGATCCTTTTGCGTCATCTATCCAGCGCAGCATTTTAATCTCCCTGACACGCAACTACTGCTTGTGCCGCTCAAGTACAGGCCACGCTTTGCTGCCATATAAAAAGACAGGCCTAATGATGGATTTACCATTAGCTTAACCGACATTCTAAGGTCACAAATGACCAGTGGCGGCTGTACCTTAAGTGCGCTCATGCGCTGAACCACCAATTCAAAAGATTTAAAAATTACATAATATTATTTCATCTTTAAATTACCATATTATTATTTATTTTTAAAACCTACAAAAACATAATATAACAAATAAAATTTAAAATTATAACAAATAAAAGACAAAACAATTTAAGCGCTTTGCTAAACTGTTAAGACTTATTTTCCCTGTAAAGAAAAATTCTTGTCGCCGAAGCGCACGAGGACTGCTAGTATAACTTGTATGAGTTACGAGCTAATATGCCTGACGCGTGAAACAAAAGATAGTTCATAGAAATGTACCGAGAAATAAGGCGGTTCTCGTGCGCCGCACGTGCGAATCGAAGATTACCGAGAGCACCCGATGTTTGACGAAATTTGAAATTTGAGTTCGACGGCGGCCATGATGGACCTCTCATTATCAGTATAGTTTCGCTGTATTTGTGACGCGTTAATTTTTGTTCGTTTCTATTAATTGTTTTTATTTTTAATTTAAATCTTTTATGTAAATTGTTGATTTTTTGTAATTTCTAATATTAATACTTGGTGAGCAAGTAAAGTGCACCACCAGTTCGATAACCCACCAGCCGCCACTGCAAATGACACCAACCATCTCACGCCACTTGGCCCAAGTCGCTGATATACGTACCTTGACGTCGCAATCGATATCTCCAGACGCGTGGAGGACAGATCCCAAATACCTACACCGGTTCGTGTGCTCGACCGTATCTTCACCAATGCGAACGGGTGTAGGATCTGAAACATGCAACCCATTGCAACCCAAGTATTCAGTTTTAGCCACATTTATGTTAAAATCGCACTCACGCACATTGCTCGTCGCACCAAGCGCCTCCTGCCCGCATCCGCCAGCGTAATATCGTCAGTGTATATGAGCAACCACGGAGGCTGCTCATGTATATGGTAACCATGGAATAGGAATCGAGATACATATCCCGGCAGATATCAATATAAGCTTCAGGCACCCGTTTGAACCTCAGTGTCCACCAGATCATCGCACGACAAACACAGTCGGAGGTCTTCTCCATGTCTAAAAACAGAAGATGCAGAGGCGTATTATTCGTCCTGTATTTCTCCATGACTATCCTTAGGGCAGAAACGGGGTCCATGATCCCATGACTGGGGCCATACTGATACTCCGAGACAATGCACTCCTGCCGGATCTGGATTTCTTCGTTATACGTAACCTATTGTGCGAGGACCTTATGGTGAAGGACAGATGACGATGACTTTTAGTGCGGCTCTTTGAGCACGCTCGAGCTTAATTAAATAGGTGACTGTTGCACTGCCCCAAACCACGATGCAATACGTTATGATCGACTGGCAAATTGCCATGTAGACGCATTTTAATAACTGACGATCGGCAGCCTCTCTCAGCAACTTCATAACATGAATGATCTTACGCACTCTGGCGCATGTGACGCCCATATGATCTGCAAAGGTAAGCCTTTCGTCAAGGATAACTCCCAAGTACCGAACTGACTGCGACCTCCGAACCTCCTTACATTTTGAGTCAGAACTCTGCTGGTGTTCATTTGCGCATTTATGACGTTTGATTGCCGGCATTTATTTTGGAGCCGGCGTTAATGTTTTGTAAAAGCACATGAATTTTAATTTTTTAACATTGAGGGTTAGGAGATTAGCACTTAGCTACTCGGACACCAGGGCCAAGCCTTTATCAACTTCACAAAAACACTTTTCCCAGTTTTCATCAGAAAAAATAATGGGTGTGTCATCCGCATAGCATATAATGGTTTGACAATACTAGAGAGGGTAAGGCATTGATGTAGACTAGGAACGGGGTGGGCCTCAGTATGCTCCCTTGGGGTACTCCAAACCGTACTGGTTTTCGTCAACTAACGTCTGTACCCACTTTTATGCATTGGAATCTATTCTTTAGATAGCTATTGAACGAATTCAATTTCTATACCTCTCACTCCCATTGTTTCCAACATTCTCAAAAGAATTTGGACAGATACTTTGTCGAACGCCTTCGCTAAATCAAGAAAGACACCGATACAAGCCCGCGCTGTGTCGAGATGTGCAGCTACATCCTTCACTAAAAGTGAAACTGCGTCCTAGGTAGATTTATTTCTTCTAAAACCATATTGTGACTCTGATATGACATTATGTTTTTTGTCTAAGAATGAAATAAATTTTTAATTCACCAGACTTTCAAGAAGTTTTGATACCGAACTGAGAAGAGAGATAGGCATATAGTTCGCTGGATTGTCTTTAGTACCGTTTTTGTGAATCCAGGACACCGCGGCAGTTTTCTAGATATCTGGAAATCTGCCTGTTGTAAGGCTGACATTAAAAGTATGTGTAAGGGGCACCGCAATTGTCTTCCCGATAAGTCTGATTATCCTATTTGTATAGATACCAGGCGCGCTATCGATTTTTAGTTTTTGAATCCGAGACAACACCTCTTTGGCATCTATCGGGGTAAGGAAAAAGGACTCAGCTGGGCCAGTGCTAGTGCATGTTTAGCTTGAGCGTGCGGCAAGAGCCTCTTCAGTCTCATTAATTTCATTTTGTATTTTATTAGCCAAAGTCTGTCCAACCGTAGAGATGTAGTCGTTACAGTAGTCCAGTGATGCCAAAAGAATGTCCTTCAGTCCGATTAGTTCACATGACACAGTCTTATTCCTTCGCGTATGCGTGATTTTGCCAGTTTCTTTGGATTTTTTAGACTATCATTTAAAGTTTATGTCATGAGTTTCCTGATTACATTTTGGTAAAAGTTCCTATATCTTATGAAAAATTGTTATAAGGTAGGGTTATTTGGATTCTTTTTAGCCTGAAAATGAAGTTTATCTTTGTGGACCGCGCACCTAATGAGCCCTGGTGTCATCCAAGGTTCTATGCTAAATTGGGTGCGACTAATTTTAATCAATTTAGAGTATTTTGAGATAACATCATTTAATAAACTATGAAATTTGTCAGCTGCCCACATAAGACACTTATTTTCCAAAATTTCTGTCCAGTCTATGCTTTCTACGTCCTCGGCCAATCCTTTAAAATCTATTTTGCTACGATATCGATTCTTGGACGTCTTGTTATGGGGTGAATTGAATGTTACCCCGTCTATTTCTATGTGGTGATCAGTAAGCTCAGTGTGACCAACGATCGATGTAGCGGAGGCCCTATTAGGGACGTAAATGTGGTCTAAGCAAGAATCTATTCTAGTGGGAACCGTAATCGCTGAAATATAACCTAACTGAGCCATAAGACAAGTATACTCTGAGGCGTTATCATTACCAGTATCAATGGAGCTTCGTTCACAAATATTAATGTTGAAGTCTCAGGTTATTACCAAACGAGACTTTTGTTTAACACTATTTACTAACGGCTCTAAGAACTGTAGGAACGGTGAGAGTTAAGTGAAGGAGGGTGACCTTTAGATGAAAACCCCAACAGGGAAAATACACCCGGTATCTCAGCAAGTACGCAGTTCGCTTCATCAAGTGGTGGTTCTGAAAATGTTGGGGACCAACAGCTTTTTATATAAACTACTGCTCCCCCACATTTATTGATAAATTTTCTTGTGCGAAATGAAGTATAACCGAAGATCAGAGGGATTATAGAGGCATCATTAAGCCAGCATTCCGTAAATATGATTGCGTTAAATTTAATATTTAGTCTAGTAAGCACAATGAGGAAAGCGTAGAATTATTTTTGTAGGCTTCTTATATTTATGGTTAGTATTCTGATGCTATTTGATGACAGTAACCCCGCACATTGCTTAGCGGAATCAACGGTATGGCATGAGATACTGAAAACGTTATCGATTTGATTAAACAAATCTAAGGTGGCCGAAAGCGGGCCAAAAAATTGTATATTTGATTTATTGTATTCAAAGCTGCCATACTAAAGATTATTATTGTTATCGTGCGGGAGAAAAAATTGTCATCCAAGTGTCGTGTGAGTAATGTCATATAAATAATGAACGAAGCAACAGTGTGAGGCATCTCCATTATAACCGTACACAATAATAACATTAACTTGATTGAGTATTTTAAGGTACATGAGAGTGTATTGGGCGAACGAGGGCCCAGCACCACGCCCCACCGTGGATCAGTGAGCGGGCTCAACGTCAGACACCTCCGTAGATCCACGCACGGGCCCTGCCTCTGAACCCCCAACCACCGGATGGAGCCGAGTTCTGCTCGTGTCTTTTGATGAAAATACAACCATTTTTGATCCAACTAAATTTGTATCCGCATTCTCGAGTGTATTCTCGCGCAGCACGAAATAACTGCCAATTATCACCTGTCAATCTCTCGATTACGTAGACTTTGCGAGCTGGACCACTTGTAGTAATGTCTTTATTGTCAAGCGTTCTTCGTGATCTAGCTATTGATATGAACTTGTCGCGTGTGGCCTTTGTGGTGAATCTCACTACTAATGGATGGGGAAGGCGTGTCTTTTCAGGGTCCTGATTGACTGATTTTCGTTTGGGTCCAACGCGGGTTGCTTCGTCTGTCTTTTGCATCTAAAGTTAGCCCAATCTTCGTGGCAGCAACCAAGGTCAAATGCGCCGGATTCTCACCATCGGCCTCGTGGATACCCAAAATCTCAACCTCATTTCTTAGTGCCTGCTGTGACATCAGGGTGATTTGCTCTTGAAGCGTTTGAACTGTGGTTTCTAGTTCTATGTTTCTACGCTCTAGGACCTCCTGCTTGTCTTCTGGATTCTATTTTCCTTTTCCAATACACCAGCCGAAAGTGCTTGAAGACGACCTATCATGTCCGTTCTAAAGTAGTCCATATCCGAGCATGTCAAAACAGGATTTCAGCAGTTAATGTTTTGACATCTTCCACTGTTATCGACAATTCCTCTTTATCTTTGGAATTAATGGAGGTCCTTTTCCGCAGGGTGACGTTCTCATACTCGGTAGTGGCTTTTGTCGTAGAGCTCGTGGAACTCGTTGAACGAAGGAGTATTCCCGTTTTTCTTCTAGCTGCTCGACATTCTGGACAGATCCCGATACTGATTTCCTCGAGCGTGAGACCAGCAAGCATACTTTTTTTCTTGCAAGATGTAGCAGTACAACTAATATTCCGGCCACTTACTACTCGTACATGACGACATCCGGCGCAAATTTGTTTTTTCAGCGAAGAATGCATTTCCTCACCACTATATCCGTAGGCCCGTATCGCTGGCACGGCGAGGTCGTGGTACCGAGAAGTGACGATGTGCCCTTACACTTGTACCACTGTATCTCTGTAGATCACGATGGTCATTATCGCTTATTTCGCACCTTCCTGGTACCGGAGTCTTGCGCAGGCGACGATGTTGATTGATGCCTCACGCTCGCTCGAGTCGCGGTAGCGTAACGTACACAGTCAAATGGTTATGACAAGTTTGGATTTTGTTGTGATTTTAACACCAGATATTTTCACATCCACACTGTTAATATTAATTCTGTGTTGCACAAAATATAGCACTTATTATATTGTTTAAGTTTTTGTATCGTTTATAGGAAATCACGTACAGTATTAACTAGAAATGAATTAACTTTTGAGAGTGATACGAAAACACGTCTAAGCCTTTTGGCGGTCGACCACCCTCTATGCAATAAAAAAGTAATCACGTAAGGAACTTTAGCATTCGCGGTAGCCTTCGTGTCCG
Source organism: Pyralis farinalis (assembly GCA_947507595.1). NCBI lineage: Eukaryota > Metazoa > Arthropoda > Insecta > Lepidoptera > Pyralidae > Pyralis > Pyralis farinalis. Next base: position 16,798,803 of record OX382266.1, on the reverse strand, counting down.
TGACATAGCAGACAAAATGCAAGAGTGTCGCCTACGCTGGTATGGTCTCGTCTTACGAAAACCGGTAAATTACGTGGGGAACAAATGTCTAGCCTTGCCACCTTCGCCGCGTCCCGGCAGAAGGGGCAGACCCAAGAAGTGCTGGTTTGACATCGTGAGGGATGACATGCGTACCAATGGTCTCACTATGAGCGATGACGAAGACCGCGCGAAATGGAGAAGTAAAAGTCGGAAAGCGGACCCTTAGCAAGCAAAAGCGTAGGACGCGACCGGGATTAACTCTCGAATGATGATGGTGATATAGCACATTTTCAATATATTTATAGTATTCTTTATAATATATCGTAGTATATATTTTTTTAGTGCAGTAAAATCTGATAGTTACAGTTCGGCATAAACCAAGTTTCAAACCAAGAGGCCGTAGTTATCACATAATGGGTAGAAGACGAGGAAGAGAATGTCTGTTCAAAAAATATGTAGAGTTCATTAACAGCTCTATAGAGAAAAGGTACGACTTAAATTAAAGATTCGTGAAACCGTACGTATTACGAATAACAGAAGTCATTCACTAATTAGGTATTAACAAGATAGGCATGTTTATATTGTATACGTACCTGGCAACTAATGACATCTTACTTTTCATCTTGTCCAAACCTAAAGCTCTACGAAATGAATTTATCAGTGACAAGCTCGCGGATTATTCATTTCTAGTTGCAAATTAACATAAGGTTTTTTGGATTCCGTCATTTTAAAATGTTTATAACCAAGCTTCTAGCCAACTGAACCCTATCCTGGCGTGTGAATATAATAATGTATATATTAATGGACTAAATTCATAATTTCAGAATTATATTTGTACTTTTCACCTGCTCGGAGATGAATGAGAAAACCTAATCTAAGGAATGCTCAGTCCCCTGTGGACAGATAGAGAGAACCGACTCGCATTAACATTTCTACTGAATGCAATTTGACCTAACCTGCTTTGTGTGATTTCGCCTGGTTAGATCGAATTTCTTTTAAATTTGTCCTGCGTAAAATAATGCCTGTAACTTTATGGAAGTCAGTTTTAAGAGTTTCTATCTTTGTAATTATACGGTTAAAGAAATTTATTCTCATAAAAGAATCTACAAATTCACTTATAATGAGAACTTACAAATATACATTTATGCAAATTTGTATATGTTATAAACCTCATAGTGAACTATTAGTTCTATGTAAGTATGATGAAGTTACAGCTTCATTCAAGTCTATTTTTAGTTAGTAGTAGTTTAACACGTATACACCTTTGTAGGTCTGCGTCATCTGCGTCATCTCATTCTAATAGAGTTTTGTTTATAACGTGGACATGTGAGACTGGATTTGAATATCTATATGTAATGCGTTTGTGGTTCATTTTATTAATCATGTAAATAACATTAACATACGTAATACTCGTAATTGCGTATTTTTTTAATGGGATTTGAAACAGCCTTGGCTCTTCCAGATGTTTTAGTTGCCCATTCATTTCCCTTTGATTAGATACTACATTATCTATTTGCGCTGAGCTAGAAGGTCGATATAACGTTAAATGAAACAGTAATCTGTTTTTATCGATTGTTGACGGCCCTTGAAACATTGATTTATGTAGTATTGAAGTCCAGTATTAGGTAATCATTGTTGATGTCACCTAGTTTTATTGTACTTCTATTCATTGTCCAATTTAGCTATAGCGTGAACATAATAATATATACATTTTAATTCCGTTATCGTGACAAATATAAGACCCGCATGCTATTATGTAGTTACTGTTTATAATCGTTTGCAATACTAAGGAGGGACATTTCCATTTTATGAAAATCTCTTCATGTCCTTTGGGACTCCAAGCTATTGAAACCTCGACATTAAATTTATTATTCAACATCACAGGTCGCTAAAAAAACATCACGTCCACTATCGAATTTTTGATGTGATAACGTCTTATAAATCGATGAACGCCGACTGCATGCGCGAAAAAGTGTCACGTTCCGCCTGAGCCAAACGTGCAAGCGAGAGCGCGGAGCAAGTGATAGAGAGGCACGTTCGGCTTAAGCGTTCGGCTTGTGACGCATCTATCTCTCTTCCACTCCATCGGCCGATGCGTCCGAGTAGAAGAGAGACAGCGGCAGCACACAATTTACACATGAACTATTTTGTCAACTGTTGAATGTATTCTTATGATGTTATCAAGTAAAATTATCGTCCGTAAACCGACTTCATAGACAACCAATTTTTTTTCTAATTAATTACTTAGTAGTATTAAAAAGTAACATGAGAAAACAAGAGCTGAGTAGAACGACAAACAACTTTGGAAAGCTAGTCGATATCATAAATTAATATTATACATGGGGCACACTACAAGTTTTGCACTTCTAGCTAATCAGAACTATTTGAATTTCGAATGTTATATTTTTTTTACACGTTGCAACCTACTTAGTAATAGAAAAAAACAATTGGCGGGAAATCATTTGTCAATTGTTTTTTACCACACATCAAAGTTCCACGTACGCAACGAAAATGGAATTGAGTCGAAAAGATTTTAGAGCGATGAATTTTTATGATTTTAAAAGTTCTCTCTCTCCGCAAGACTGTGCTGCTCGTCTTCAAAATGCTTTTGGGAGAGAAGCACCTTCTTTCAGCAACGTGAGGCGATGGTTTGCTTAATTTGAGAGAGGTCGAGTTTCTTTACATGACGAATTTCGTGAAGGGCGGCCTTCAACTGCCGTCAACGTAAATAATGTGGCTACTGTTAAGCGGCTAATTGAAGAAAACCCGCGGATTACCTATGAGACAATTCGAGAACTATTGGGGATTGGTATGAGCCAAATTCAGAAAATTTTACACGAAGAATTGAAAGTTCGGAAACTTTGTTGTCGTTGGATCGCTCAAGAACTGACAGCGGAGCAGAAGCGGGCTCGCGTGGAATGGTGCTCACAGATGCTACTGAAGTACGAACACGGACATTCTAATGCTGTTTATGACATTGTCACAGGAGACGAAACGTGGATTTATTGTTTTGAACCCGAAAAAAAACAATAATCTTGTGAATGGGTGTTTGAAAATGAGAAAAGGCCAACAAAAGTGAGGCAGGCGAGAACTGAACTGTCTGAACTTTTTTTGACTATCTACCGATAGTCAAAAACAGACATTGTTGTCTTCTTGAGTCTAGCGAAAGCTTTTAATATGGTATGTCCTTATACTTTCAAACATCTATCTATCTGTTCATTTATATCTGCACGTCAAATCCCTTGTAGCAACACACTCGCTCCTGACAACACACGACTAATTTGATAGTAGTCGGTGAGTCTAACCTTCCTTGATGTTGCTCCTTGTTGTCCATAATATGGCCTTTCGCATGAAACAATCGTTTCGTTATTCTTTCATCTTGCAATTTTATACATATCAGAATCTACGGATTATGCTCTTTTATCTTAACAACGATACTATCTTTCTTAGATCTTCATCGCAAACTCGGTCTATAAGCATTACGTCACAGATTTTGCTTTCGTTTTGACGACATCTGTTCTGTTTTCATGCTCTCTCTGCCAAACCCAGGTCTCGCTTACATTCGATTTGACGACATCTGTTCTGTTTTCATGCTCTCTCTGCCAAACCCAGGTCTCGCTTACATTCGATTTTATGATACTCACAGCACGTTAGCATTGGAACCAGCACCGTATTGAGTATAGCGTGCCGTATGCAGACATGCTGTACAATCCTAATAAGTGAACTGTACAATCCATCAATTTCATATAATATAACATATTGCGGAATCCCCGCTGTGCCTTCCATAGTATTCCATTGGATTTAACCACCATATTTCTGTCCGTTATTTTACCATACACTTGATGGCTTCTTGCTTTTGAACAATGGTACGATGACTGCGCCTCTCTAATTCTTTGGGATCCTTCCGATTCTTCTGCATAAATTGTACAGAATCTAGAAATCATCTCAGACACTAGCGCCACCTAGTTTGATATTCTCGGCTGTAACCGTATTTATACCTGCCGCTTATCTATTTCTATTCTATTCAACTATTCAATCTCATCCATACTTATGACTTCGTCAGACATATATAAACAATGCAGAGCCAATTATGAGCTTAGAATTGACTCTGCGCTGTAGCTCCACAGTATATTGTCTTAGATGTTCCTGGATATTATCTATATTTCCTTAAAATATTCACTCCACAATTCTAACACTTTCTGAGTGTGGGCAAGAATGGCACCAGCTCTAGACTTTATTTAGTCAACTCTGGGTGCTGACGAACAACCTCGTGATTTATTTAGCTAACCAAGAGTTTGGTAGGTATTCCTCTCGAAATTTTTCGCCAACTATTCTTCTTCATTTAAAATTATTCCTTCACACTTTACTTTCAGTAAAGCTTTGGTTTTTTTCTTGAATCGACTATATCATACTATCATTATTACTATATTATTAGTATAGAAGATAGTATAAGAGAGAAGGAGAAGTTTCTTCATTCTTCTTCCTCATACTTACACTCAGGAACAAGATGATACATAATCCAACTATTTTCTCTATTGCCCCGGAGGATTCAAATAGCATCCTCTTTCTAGATTTTACGTCTCCTTGCGCATTCGCATGCTACTTTAGCACTATTCACCATACTTATATATTAATTATTACTTAATACTTGCATGTACATAAAAGTATGACACGCTGTAGTTGATGCAGATTCCCCTAATATTGTTTGTGGATTATGTCTCTCTGCGCATACCTGCACGTACCTACCCAATTATCCGCAGCCATTGAATGTGAATTACAGATATTAATGCACGTAAATTAAAGCCTGCAAATCGAGCGTCATGTCATTAATGACGTGGGATAATTAGATTTAACGCAGTACTTAGGTGCATGTCAGTAAAACTAACTTTTTAGTAATAAAATAAAATAAGCTTTTTCTTCTATATGATTCCTGTGAATTCAATTCACGTCATGTGTATTTATCAATCAGCGTAGTTATTTTTATGTTTATGAATGAGATGGATCTTTATAATATATTTCTCTGTGTGGTAGCATCAGAGGTACCTACCTTGACTCTGTAAGTCAGCCGATATAATCAAAAACTCATTATTACCATGACAAATGTATGAATGAATCTTTTCAACTTAGTTTTTTCAATTAAGTCCGACACACGACTGTATATTTTTTCGTCGGATTATGCCCCTTCGACACGTGGTGGCACCCCCGCGAGACATATTGCCTGCAACCCTCCGGGTACTGACCTCTGCAATTGCGGATCAATTTATGAATCATCTCACTATTCAGTTGCTTAGTTTGCTTTTATAGAAACCGTGAAGTTTACATTTTCATGTGGCGCTAATTGTACCATTTCTTTAAGCTAAGTTTGACTGTACTATGAGCAGTGATAGTACAGTGTAAAAATAGCCTACCTGTTCATTGAGGTAATATGTACTACGTACTAGAGAAGCCACCGGGAACAATCGCCATGTTCCATTTGGTAATTTACAGCTATAGTTCGCTGTAGCGCTGAAAAAATAATTACTTCATTCAAGTACCGCAGCGCTTGATTTGCTACGAAAGTGCAACATTTCTTCCCCATAGACTATGACACAGAACGGACGATGTTGGTTTTGTACCTATGCGGTTCAGTTTTAATAAACAAACATTTTTTTTTAATATTTATTATTGAAATTTTTTATTTAATTTCCTTTAAACAATATTAGTTTAGTCATCTTTTGCCTTTTTGATGATTTGCTTCATCCTTTATTAGAATAGTCGTATAGTTATTAATTATCGCCCGAATCAAATGACTCCCGTGTGTCTTGTTGACAAAAATAATGTTGAACTGAAGACCTAAATACCTCCGTCTGCGTAAAATATTCTAACGCAGTACCTAATATAACTAAAATAGTATTTCGTGGAGAGGCTAATCTCGCCACTTTGCTTTATAAGTTTTCGAATAATAGTTTCTGTGATCATACATATTTTATATAAATCTTCTGATGAATATGACAACTCAACAATGTCTTTGATAGTTATTAGTTTATGATGTGGGAGCTTTTCTGTTGTTGTTAACGGATTCTTTTTTTTAAATACCACGTCGGATGCCAACCAAGCATACGGCCTGCCTGATGTGAAGTTGTCGTCGCTTATAGACGACCCCCGTTGCCAACACAGCAACTTGTGCTCCTTCTTGTGACCTCACTCATTCGCAGGAACACTACAAATCTCCAGAGAATTCTAATTTAACTGCAGTATTCTGTGAGGTGGTTGTACTTCTCGAATCGGACCATCATTGTGCAATTTTATTTTTATAGTATATGTGTCGGGAGATATACAAGCATTCGGCCCACCTGATTTAAAGTGGTTACCGTAGCCTATTAACGCTTGTAATATATTATGACTCGCGCGATGCCTTCTCTGCTGCTTACACAGCAACTCCTTAAGATAAAACTCATTTATTTACCATTAGGCCCTTATTGCCACTTAGACACGTCTTACATTCTTTAAATTAGATCATCTTGTCATCATCTCATCAGATATTGTATCTTAATAATTATCCATAGCTTTTACCAGTTTTAATATCTTTTAATTTACCAGCATTTCGAAAATGACCATTGGCGAAGAAGAAATGTCAAAAGAAACTTGCCAATATGGGTCTTTTTTTTCATCGGTAATATATATTACAATAAATATATGTGAGTGTACATATAGTGAAATCAAGTTGTACAATTAAAGATATATTAATACATGTGCTGAATCATTTCCAAACATCTCTGTCAGTTAGATATTCATCGATTGTGTAATAACCTTTCTTGCACAGAGTATTTTTGATGTACCTTTTGAACATATTGTCAGGCAAGGATAGAACTTTTATTATATATAGGTAATTTATTATAGAATCGAATACAATTTACAATAAAAGATATACTAATCTTAGCAAGCCATGCAAGTACCGGTATACGCAATCTATTTCTGCTTCTAAGATTTTCACTAAATTTAGAAAATGACTATATTTTTACGAGCATACATTATGTTCTCATAAATATACTGAGAGGTAACCGTGAGGGTATTTATTCCTTTAAATAGTTCTCTAAGATCCCGATACACTAGAAAAGGGCTAATGATAATGAAGATTATGCTAAGAACACTCTCTATCAAATCTCTTTCCAAACAAAAAAACGAATTCAAAATCAATTCATTCATCGGACACGCAGATACACGGAGACACAAATACACAATCAGAAACACAGGCACATGCATATACTTAAACGTCAAACTTGTAATAAAAATGGACTTAAATAGATACTTCCATAATCGTGCTGTCACATCTGTGCTTACAGAATTTCATAATCTATGATTTGCATAGAAAATGGCGGGCGATGACACATTGTAACATTACTGTTTTGTTAATTGAAAATATTGAACAAAATTATTTTAATAGTGAATTGTTGTGTTATTTACCGATTGGGAAGCTTTTTTTTGATTTTGGAATTATTTAAACACGCTATAAGCTCACAAGTAGGCATTTCCAAGATGTTTTTGTTTAGCGTACGCAACTCCGTGTCGGTCCGAGTATGACAAGCGAATGCGGCCACTGCGGCGCCCGGCGCCGCAGTTGGGAAGGCAAAATTTTTACTTGCGGTGTCCGTTCTAGTACGTTAGTACATAGTAGTTCAATGTACCTGTTTACCAAATTGTCGCCGGTTCGAATCCTGGCTTGTACTACTAAATTCGTGTTTTCGGATTTACGTACTTGTTATTATCACTTGTATGGTAGTGAAGGAAAACATCGTGAGGAAACCCGCACGTTATTTCGAAAGACGGAATACGAATAAATTAACTAATAAATTAATCAATTAACCTTACGAATGTATGGTTTTCTTTCTATGGCCGTGGAGGTCTGGCGGTAGTCACTCCATATAGATATTAGTCGCTCAGGCAGCGAACTATACCAATGATAATGGATTAGTACAAGGGATGTTGAAGGAGAAGAATTCTTTCTGAAAATAATTTTATTTTTGTAGATTTATAAATAAGCATGAAGAAACTTTTGGTCTCTTTCTACACTACAAACATTACTTACACTGTGTAAACACTGCAAAAAATATTTTCCAACTTTATTAAAGAACATCTCTCTAGCCACTTGAGAAAAACTCAGTACTAATACAAATACTAAATACATTCCGTAAACAAATAGTACACGGAGGAAACATATATAAACCTGCACGGTAGGCAGTATGTTGTGAATTGTTATATGGTTTTCATCTGTTACCCAAATAAAACCTGCTGTTAGTGCCTATCTAAAGCATTAGTGATCTTACTAGTTTGAGAAATCAGAACAAAAACTAGGTCATTTTTATTTACGACAAGCCTATACATGCGTTATCTAAGGGATGCAGTTCAACTTTAATACTCAATTATGCGACTCTGCTGTCCTTTTTTTTGTGTCTATCGTAGTTTTCACTGCCGTTACGACAGTTATCATTAAAGGGTTAACAAATAAATACTCTCATTGCAATACTAGCATCGTCTAATTAAAAAAAATGCAATATAATTATTACAAATGCGGGCTACTAAATACTAGAGGGTGTTGCTGTTCGTATAATAAATATAATGCTAATATTATCTATATAATAATTATAAAATATCTATCCATTTTTTTATACAACATGTTGTATTGCTAATATCCTATGCTTGTGCATAGGATATTAGCAATAACCAATATAGTAGCTTACTGATAAGCTCACTCACCTGCCAACAAGCCCACTTGCAGGAACGCCTTACAGGGAGTTCCTTGGCTGCGATGAAGGTACTTCTCGAGACGGACTGATGCTTTGATGCGCCCTACTTCTCTTAAAAACAGACATATATTTACGTCAATTCTCTTGCGGGATAGGCAAAGAAGGCCGTGCGACATGATTCGGTACCACACCTCACTTTCTTCTTTAACATTTTATAGTACTTATGCAAATTCACCAAATACTAGTTCTCATGACATCACTTTCTGACAAACTATAATAAATTAAATTATAATTCTGTTTTTATTTCTATAGATACGTGATAAGTGTAATGTACGAGTATATCTGTACTAATATATAACGCAGAAATTATACAGAACTAATATATAACTTATGATTGAATGCACCAATCTCTGGAACTACCTATTGGTCGAAATAGAGTTTATATATTTTGCATTTGATAGCTCCATCCCTTTGAGAAGGGTATAGGCTATTCAACATAATGATACGACGAAAAAGAAAGAAAGTAAGAAAAAGCGGTTCCCACGGGATTTCGGGATACGCGCAGACGAAGTCTTAAGCAGCTGCTAGTAATTTTGTAAGTTTTGATTTCTCAAATCCACCTAATCTATTGCTGTAATACCTATAAAGTTAATGATAACATAATTTATTGGCAGGCTACAAACAGACGGGTGAATAGTAGTAGAACATAGAAAAGCACAAACTCCAAAAAGTGGACTTAAGTACATTACGAGAAACACTAATTGGTATTTCGAAACATATCGTTTCAAAAATAAACGGTTTACTTGCCCAATCGGATTTAATAGTATTATCACAATTTACATGAACCCTTCTCGGTATCCGGTAATTAAACGGCTCGGGCCATGTCGGCACACTCCATGGGGCTTTGTTTGTCATCTAGTACATTAATTTTGGGTGTATTGTTTCAGGGTATCATCTACGTGCAAGGTAAGATCATCAAATAAAGCTTACTAGTAATAATCTCCATTTTATCATGATAGTCCCTTACAGGGTAGGCAGAGAGAGAGAGCTGAGCGTAACTTGATACTCGCATCTCCAACATTTTTAGCTATTTTCAGGTAAATTCGCTTGTGCTCGTGATTGTATCTTCTGATAACGAAAACTAGGGTCGTGAAAAAAAATATTTAACAATCGAACTTTTGGACTAACAGTAGATACTTTTCCACGGTATTGTAAAGGGAGATACTCGATCCGGTCATCCATTACGGAATTCCACTTCTGTCTCTTTCAACATTCCTCATTCTTTCAATTATTTTTCCTTACAGTTTTGCAGGTATGCTAATCAAACTGATGTTCCTAGCTGTCGCTGTCAAACCGTGGCCCCTGGCCTTTATACAAGGGTACCATGTTATAATGATTCGCAAAGTGGTTCCCGTGAAGGATGGATGATGTCGCCATATAGGCCGCGCGTAAACTATTTGCTTCACTTGATCACACGAGCTTATCGTATCGTTTGTGTTACCACACCCGCTGTTGACACACCAACTATTTGGGAGCTTACTGGTAACCTCACTCACTCGCAGAAATACAACACTTCTATAGAGAGTTGTTATTTGGCTGCACTCTTCTATAAAGTGGAGATACTTTCCGAGGCGAGCTACTTAGATGAGTTAGGTCCCTTTCGCCAGAACCTTGTTTGTCCATTACTAGGACCTCGCGACCTCATTTGCACTACGTACAGGTGAGGTTATCTTTGAATTTAACGAGTATAGTGATACGCTCTAAGTATACGCTACATTGGTACGTCAATTTAAAGAATTCACAACACCTCAAGGCGAGGTTACGCTGATCAGGTGGGAGTATAGTAATATCACCCCGGTAACAACTTTACTTCAAAAGTTACAAATACTAAAATAAAGTAGCTACCTTTAATTATAGTGAGTATAACTTACTTATACGTATACTAAAGTATACAAGTACATTTTTTTAATAGAGATGAACGCTACTATTGACTGACACCTGTTCATTGTGTACTCAAAAATTACTGAATCGACTTTGACGAAAGTTTACACGTGATCAAAATTTATACCCTTATTAATTAGTAGAAATATTTAGGATTGCCTCGTAAACATGAAAACACCAAAGTGAAGCTGCAAGCAGCAGCTAGTCGTTCTTAAAAAAATACAAACACTGGTGTCAACAAGTGTACAACTACAAATTTATACCGCGTCAAAGTACAAAGTAACCTAAAATGACAATGTACTCGACGTCCTGTGTTAATTTTAGGGAAGCTCCTACAAAAGTTGACGAATTGATAAAATTCAACTTGGTTCCAGTATAAATTGAGCCTCGCATTTTATATTGTGCATGTGTGCAATCTCCTAAAGGGTCCACGAGCAGATTCGCAGTTGATTTGCAGTAATTGATCGCCTCAGGCTTAGCAACGTGGGGTTACCATAGCGCTTGATGATTATTCAAACTATTTATGTAAGTGCAATAATCAAATTTTAGTGTAATATGCTTAAATAATCTAAATAGTTTAGGGTCGGCAATGCTTAAATTATGCCACTGGCGTTTAAGTGTCCGCTACGGTAAATACTTACCGTAGACGTAGGTTTATTTGGCACCTTATAAGCAATATAAAGAGCAGTGATAGCCCAGTGGATAAAGAACCAGCCTAGTGACCAACTGGTCTCCGTATCGAATCCTGGTATGTACCCACCATTAAATTCGTATTTTCGAAGTTATATGCATATTTGTAATGATCACTAGGTCGGCAGTGTAGGAAAACGTTGTGAGAAAATCAGGGCCAAAGCCAAGAAATTATATTTCGAAAGACGTGTGACCTAACCTAAGAAAGATTTGATCTTCTCTCTGAGTTGTGGAGGTCTGACGGCAGTCGCTCCATGTAAAAAACTGTATCTTCGCCAAATCCTTAGTCTTAAGTAGCGGATACGCCAATCCTAATGAATTAGGACTACCATTATACTAAATTTCCTTAAGCATTATTTCTGAGATGTTACTCATTAGTATCGGTAGCACAGTTTTCCAGTGCAACAGACAATTGAGTTTGTTACTACATCAACATCCCACGGCTGGGTCATAGATCTTGAACCGAGGGTGTTTAAAGCATATACCGCTACGATGCTCAATGACATCGGTATAACGTGCCCTTCGATATACGGGGGAAATTGAAATAAATAAACCCATCCATAGATAGATAGGCTGTGTGTGTGTTCCTTTTAATTTTCTGTATATTTGACGAGCCCGTTGGCGAAATTGTTGAAAATGTTACTTTAATACCAAGGTTTGTAGGTTCCATACCACTTGTGTGCAGGAACATGTCTGTTTGTCTTGGTTTGGGTGTTTTTGAGAGAGGTAGAGCTCATCAAAGCAGACTGGGGAAGAACAAAAAAAAACACGCAGAAAACTGCAGCTAGCATGAGTGGTTACCAGTAAGCTCCCAAAGAGTTGCTGTGTTAGCAGTAGAGGTGGCATTGCGCGAGCGATACCTAATGTGCTCAAATGCTACGGATGGATAAATTGATTCCACTATAGATAATATTAACATTCATTGCTCTTCTCATGCACGCTCGCCGGTTTCGTAAGGCTCCGGATATTACCTTCTGATAGAACGCGACCAATTTGGTCATGGTAAGTAAGTCTTGGCCTTCCTCGGCTCCTATCCTTCATCCTTCCACTTCTCAATTGTATATCTGCTTCGTTTTTCTTTCATCCTGCATTCTTTCTACATGTCCGAACCAAGGGAAGCATGCCTATGTTTCTAACATCGTCATTGCGCATACGGTCTACAAGGGTTATGCCTCAAATTTTGCCCAAAGCTCGCATTTCGACCACGTTTCTTCTACTTTCATGCTCTCTCTGCAATACCCAAATTCCATAAATAAGCGTTGGGATCAGCGCTGCATTGTGTATAGCGAGCTGTGCCTTCGAGTGAGGTGTGTAAGGATAGAATTACGTGGCACTCAGTTCTCTCTGCCTACCCCGCAAGGGATTTGGCGTGAAGTTATATATTCTTTGTTGCATATTATTATTATTACACATATCATTGTTACATCAAAGGTGTACAACGGTGACCTTATCTCTAAAAGACAAAACAAGTGACAAAAATAATGGGTGCGCAATAGTACCTACTACGAATAAAAAACTAACTATATTATACTTAGTATTTACAAGTTGGATTTATAGCTTACTAATACAGTAGATAGATATTAAAATACTCATATATAAATAAGTACATGCAATACATAGATATAGATTTAATTACAGAGTTTGAGAAAAATAGTGGTATTTTAATCTTTTATTTAAAGTTGTGGCTGATGGACAGTTCCTTATGTTGTGACACTTTATTCCAGAGCAGCGCTGCACGAGCAGTGAAAGAGTTCAAGTAGAAATTAGTGTGTGACATGGGAAAATTCAAGGTTTGGATACGACAGGGACGTTGAGGTTCGCGTGGAGTTCGTAGTAGTTCCCACTACTGAGGTATTGGCGAGAGCTAGGGTTATTAAAAATTTTACAAAGAAAAGTTAACAGGTGCACATTTTTGCGAAGGGAGCCACTTCATTTGAGAACGAAATACGGACACATGATCAAACTTTCGGAGACCAAACACGAGCCGGATCGCAAAGTTTTACAGGCACTCCAGCTTATTCAGCAGCTCCTCTGACGCATCTAAATACAGATATCGGCGTAGTCGAGAATTGGGAGTAAGAGGCTTTGTGATAACATAAAGTTTTGAAAGATAAAAGTTTTGAAGTCGTCTGAGATAGTGAAGCGCATAATACATGCGTTTACTGACATCGTTAACATGGGGGGTCCAGGACAAAGTTTAATCAATAATTAGGCCGAGGTTCTTTGTTTTATTAGTAAAAGCAATTTTGTGATCATCAAAACGAAAGTCGGCAAATCGTCAAAATTAAAATTACTCCTTAACTGTCTGCTACCAACCACTATATCTTGAGACTTCGTGGCAAAATTTTTGAAAAAGAGAAGTGATTGTAGATCTGCATGTCATCTGCATATAGGTGGTAAGAAGAAGTTATAATTTTAGAAAGTTCATTAATAAAAACTGAGAAGAGTAGTAGGGATAAGACGACGCCGTACACCGCCAATATTTATTTATTTAGCCAAACTTACAACTTTTTACAGGTGAAAACGTAATGCGACAGTGTAGCAATATACATATAGGTAATTCTAAATAATATATATATCTACATAAGTAACAAGTCGGTGCTCCCTTCTGACCCTTAGTTCGTTATATCCAACCATACCAAGGATAAACAAAGTTGGATACATTAGCGGATAGTACGGGTACACATTGTACAGCTTCATGTAAAGATATCTAACAAACTTATTTTGCACACGCTCCAACATAAGGCAGTATTTTTTTTCGTTCGGTGACCATATAACCGAGCTGAACTCCAAGTGACTTCTTACCAACGTATTAAACAGTGCTATATTGCATTAATATTTGTGAAGGTTTTAACACTGCGGAGAAAGAAACCTAACTTCCGGTATGCTTTTTTACGTGATCACTAAAAGTCAGTTCCGCGTTAAAACACACCCCGAAGTCTTTGATATTATTCACTCTGGTCATCGGTATTTCGCCAACCTTATAACTGTGGTGTATGGGCGAGTGTGCACGAGTAAATGTAAGAGTAGAACATTTTCAGGAGTTAAATTGAAAGAGGTTTTTGTCGCTCCAATTCACCACCCGGTTTATATCCCGCTGTAGTCTCTCACAGTCTTCACCATTATTTATAGGAAGATAAAATTTTAATTCGTCCGCACACAACAAACATTTGGCGTCTTTTACGACATTCGGCAGATCGTTTATCATCAGTAGGAATTCCAAGGGCCCTAAGTTACTACCTTGACTAACTCCAGTTCTGGTAAAATATGGTTTCGACCTGTGGCCTGCATATTCTACGTACTGTTTCCTGTCTCTCATATAGTTGACAAAAAAAGTGAGTAAATGTGGGGTAAAACCGACGCCAGCCAACTTCTTCAGCAGTATGTCGTTATTGACTAAGTCGAATGCTTTTTTGAAGTCAACGTAAGCGGCATCCACTTGACTAGATCGGCCCAGTCTAACAGTGACTAGTTAACTTTAATACATTGCTGGCGGCTACTAAAATATGAGTTGAGCCATGCAATTATAAAGGGAAAGATATTAATCGAGCGAATAATCCCTAAAAGAATATCGAAATCGACAGAGTGAAAAGCATTGCTAAAATGTAATAAAATGAGCAGGATCAATTTTTTTATTGTCCATAGCATGACGTATGTCGTCGATGACATTCAGTAGCGCGCTCACTATACCGATTGAAAAGTGCAAAGAAGGTTATTACAAGATAAGTAGGCATGAAGTTGCTTATATACGGCACTTTCAAGAACCTTAGATAGCAGGGGAAAAATAGAAATGTGTCGATAGTGGGAGAAATACTTTGGGTTCAGAATTTTAGGGAAGGGGATGACATGCATCATGATATGCTGCCATCAGGTTGGAAACTGTCCAACCTGATGGCAGCATATCATGACTCACACAATCACTACCTACAGCATTGGTAGAAATGGACAAAGTGCTCTTTTTTAGTTAATCCTCTGTGATGTTGCGAAATACGAAAGAGTCACAGTTGGATGGAGCCAGTTGAGAAAGAGAAATAGAGTAGAGACTTTAGTCGGAACATCCACAGGAGCACAGAGAGTACAAAAGTGTTAGTTAAGAGAGTTTAAGTCAGGATTTTTCTCTAGATTCTCAGGTTATTTTCCTACGCTCTGTGACCGAAGGAATTTCCAAATCCAAAGGGGGCATATTTTCAATCGAAGAGTGAATATATTTACATTTAATATCCCTACACATCCTATCGCAAATGTTGCGTATTTTTTTATATTCTAAGAGGTTGTATTTTTCTGAAGGTGACTCTTTGTACTTGCTTTTCGCTTTATCTCTTTTACGCGTTAACTTTTTAATTTTGGGAGTCAGCACATGCTTCACTCTGACCAGTCTTATCGATATATATCTATCATAAAGAGATATTAAATTAGACGTAAAAATGACTACCTTTTCGTCAATTGTCGACGATGCAACAAGTGTGGATCAATCAAGATTACACGCATCACCCCTTAAGCGCCTCATATCAACATTTACACATTTACATTTAAGAGGACGCACCTTATAAGACAGAAACGGTAAGTCGTCATAGGAGAAAGATGCAGAAAGTTGTTCGCGTGAAATTACAGAATCTTCATCAGAAACAAACATAAGGTCTAAGGGAGAAGGTCTGCAATTGGGCAAGTGATACGTTACAGATACTGGGAGAAAGTGGAGATTCATTTCAGAAACTAAATTCCGTAATTTATCAGCCCGGGGTTCACTCTTAAGCAAACCGGTATTGAGATAATATGACTGAAATCGTGTACATAGATTTTCTAGACTTTAATGACCGGAAGTAATCTTGCCGTTAGGGCTGTAAACCATGCCAAAAAGGATTTTTTTGTGATGAAGTGTAATTTCTGAAAACTGGTGTTCGATAGAGGATGTGTATTCACTAGGTGATTGAGACACTACGTCACATGGAATAAGACGCGAAGGTTGATAAATACTCCACCAGCTTCGGCCCCGGTTCTATCATTACCTACTATCATAAACCGGGAGGGGAACAAACTGTAGAAGGGAGTGAAGGCTTAAGCTATGATTTGGAAACTAATATACCATTGACTATGTTGCTGCTAAAAGAAGCGAGAAAATCTGCAAAGTGATCTAGAATGCTCTAGGCTTTAATGTGCACAAGATTAAGATAGGATAATTACCACTGAATATAGTTTGCAATTTAGATTCGAGGCATGTGCCACTGAGGGCACTTTAGATTCATCAGTAGAACTCGATAGGAAAATGTATATTTCTCTATACAAAGCTTCTCTAACCTTCGGAAGGTACGTTAAGCCATCGATCGTTATACGTAGTCAGTGGCCTTCTGGTGACTGAAAACACTGAACTTCGCCAATTCGCAGTAGAGCAGATTACGTTCTAAGTCTATTCTATTGAATAGAGGCCCGTATCCCTGCAGTGCGATTAGTAAGGGTTGGTGCGGAATGTGTGCATATACTTTTAATAATATCTTTATAGCCAATGTTCACAACATTGAGACATAATCATAATGGTTTGTGACAGAGGGACGGACAACAATCGAGTACAAACGTTATCTCTATGCCAATTTCGGACGTAACTCTTTTTATTCAAAACATTACACACCAATAATAACGCAGAGGTAGTCGAATATAAGATCCTAAACAGTCACATAGGTATAATTTCTATTTTCTATAATAATAGTATAATTGTAAAACAATAGTCCTAAAATTTTTGAGAGCTTATTTACTGGAAAGCTCAATTAAAAAGGCTATGCGTACTTGAATGAATCTATACGTGTAGAGGAGTGGCGTAAACGTCGACTTAGCCCCCGTTTCCAAAGGCTCGGCGGGCGTGGAAATTTACATATTATTAATTTACATGGCAACACAGCCCCGTCGGTTCCCAATCTGTGTAATTTGGGTGTTTAGTAGAACTCTCGTAGTGAAGCGCGATTCTACAACGGCGTAATTACACATAGAGCCACGGTGAGGCGAGACTGGTGACTGTTTAGTGTTAATAAAACAGTATCAATGGTTAAGTTTCTTTTCCTATGAGATTATTCGTTGTTGGAATATTTGTTATTTGTATTGCATAATGACCAGTAGTTTCATGAGTGTTAGTAGAGTGTTTTGTTTTGTAGTACACTAGACGTAACCCGTCACTTTGTTTGTATTGATTTGACATGTAGAAGTTTTTAATCTACCATAAGTTTATTCGACGTTCATTTGATTTTACGTTCTAGTTGACTTCTTCTTTGCTAATTTCATCAACAAGATTCCCAATACTTAAAAATCGAATCTCAATGAGACAAATATTTATTGTGAACTGAGCATTAACAGTTGATATAATTTATGGCTATTTGCGTAGAGCAGCAGATTAATCTTAATAAGCTGATCAAGCCTATTGATCAACTGGTCACCGGTTCGAATCCTGGCATTTTAATTTGTATTTTTGGATTTACGTTCACATTTCTAATTATCACTAGTTCGGCGGTGAAGGAAAACTGTGTGAGGAGAAGAAGAGCTTACTAGTAACCAGATTTTCTGTGAAGAGGAGGTAATTCACGAAACGAACAGCTTTGTGAGACACGTGTTTAGACAAAAAACGTTTTATGCCTTTGAATATATTTCTTGAGCTTCTCCATGTGGCCCACAGTCACCAGTCATTAGCGGTATTAAAATATCGGAACCAATGTGTTAAGTAACAACTCACAATCATGGTTTCCTCAAACTGTTACGACAAAATGAGCTGCGCGGCATTCAACCTACACTTAAATAGCCCTATCTTTAACGTAATGATAGTTTTCTCTCACATCGCTGTGGAAAATCTTTAGCTCCATCACTAATTATAATAATTAAGCATAGTATATATAGAATTATACTAATTCGGTAGTTCTACCTTCGAAACTATATCAAACCATAAAGTTATTGCCCACTGTGAATTGCGTAGTTGTTTTACATAGATGCCAAGTCGCGCCCGACTACTTGAATCACACATTTCTTTGGAGTTGTGTTGGCTTCAGAGTCAATGGGTATGGTTACTTGAATAACAAAGTATTACGCGCGTACAGCTGCCCTCAAGCGTGGGTAGTTGGCATACAGTAGTCATCAGTTTTAATGACTCTTGTACTATGACTAAACTCAACAAAGAGTGCAGAAACAGGCAATGTATGTGCTCATCTTGAAACCCAACAGTCTAGATATCCGGTTTTGGCGTTATAGCTCACCATCATGATTAGAAAACGAAGCTCTAGCCATATAGGGTTAGATCATTGTTATATTTAATAGGAAGCAGTTTGACTAGGGAACTTCTAGAATCTATCTGCCATATGAGAATTCTCTGGAGTTCAATGTGTTCCTTTAGCAACTAATACATAAAGCTTACACACGTTTTCATTATTATTTTACCCGAGACCCTTCCTTCAGAAAGGTTATAAACCGTGATCGATACCTCCCTAATAGAACCAATAAAGCCTATCTATAAACCAAACGAACATGTAAACAATGCTATGCGAATGTGAGTAATAACCTAACCTGGCGTCCATTACAAGGGTCTTAGGTTCGTATTTTTCGATAATGAAACTCTTGAAACAGAATTAGGAACGGAAATAGGGACGTCTTTTCAAATATTTTAAAATACTTTTTCTATTTATATTTTATTTTATCATAATTGTTCCTGAATTAAACCCATCGTCAAGGTTAGCAATATTTTGTGTGCAAGAACACTGTTTAATAGGTTTACTCTTTTTATATCTATTAACTTAAACGTTATGTTTATCGGCTATTTAATATCTACAGCACTAGGTTTGCTTAATTAGATGATGATGTAGAAACTTCTACATCATCATCTAATTAAGCAAACCACATAACTATATGGAAATATTTTTACGAGCCCGGTGGCCAAATGACAACAATAGCGACTTAACCCCAAAAGTTTTGGGTCTATTTGCCTTGGTATGAGTTTTTTTTTGTGTGCAATTTGATCCAACCTGCTTTGTGTGCTTATTTTTTTTTTGTGTTTTATAAGTGTGCCTAATAAATAAGTACTCACGAATATAGTTTGGGACTAGATGGCGTTGTATTTTTAAACATCTATTTTGTAGTTGTTTCCATATTTACAAATATTTAATATAGATTTAGTATTTCATCCCATATACATTCTGTGTACTAAGTATCGGGAATTTGTCAATAAAACAAAAAATACAAATTATTCATCTAAATTTATTTTATCGCCTTCAAAGTAGGCCCCATCGCTTGCAATACAACATCTCCACCGCTTCACCCAGTCTTCCATACATTTTTCATAGGCTATTTGCGGTATGGCCTTTAGCTCATTCAGCGAATTTTCTTTTATGGCTTCTATCGACTCAAAACGTTTTCCTCGAAGTGGTAATTTTAACTTGGGAAATAAAAAAAAGTCAGACGGAGCCATATCAGGTGAATACGGTGCTTGGTCGAGAACTTTTGTTGAATTTTTCGCTAAAAACTCTTTCACTATAATGGCTGTGTGTGATGGTGCATTATCATGGTGCAGCATCCATGAGTTGTGTTGCCACAAATCTGGACGTTTTCGGCGGATACTCTCACGCAAACGCTTCATGACGCCTAAATAATATTCTTTATTCACTGTTTCTCCCTCTGGAAGGAATTCGGAGTGAACCACACCACGGTAGTCAAAAAAAACTGTCAGCATCACCTTGATTTTGGAGCGACTTTGCCGCGGTTTTTTGGGTTTCGGCTCGTTTTCGAGACGCCATTCTGAAGACTGTTGGCTTGTTTGCATGTCGTACTCATAAACCCATGTCTCGTCGCCAGTTATTATACGTTTCATAAAGGTCGGATCCGTAGAAGCTCGGGAAACCATGTCTTCAGCGACATGCTTTCGCTGCGCTTTTTGAACAAAATTGAGCTCTTTTGGAACTAGTCGAGCGGCGACGCGTTTCATGCCTAAAATGTCAATGAGAATGTTGTGGACGGACTTAAAAGATATGTTCACCTCACTAGCCAACTCTCTCAGACTCATACGTCGATTTTCGAGCACTAGCTTCTTGATTCTGTCGATGTTTTCTCTGGTCGTAGCGGTTGAAGGTCTACCAGAACGAGGCAAGTCTACTACTACTTCTCGGCCTTCTTTAAAAGCCTTATACCATTCATAAGCCCTTGTTTTCGATATACACGATTCGCCGTAGGTATTTCGCAACATTTTTAGTGATTCACCACATGAAATATCATTTGAAACACAAAATTTAAGGCACACTCTTTGTTCAACAATATTTTCCATTGTAAAAATCGCCGAGGACTCAAAACTATGACCAACAAAAAGTGTAGTTTAAAACAAATTAAATGACAGATCCCGCTCAAATTTTGCGCGCTAAATCAGTACAGTGCTACCAACATGCAGTAAAAAAATTAGAACGACCTCTTTTACGCGGGTCTTTTTATTGACATATTCCCGATACTTTTTACACAGAGTAGTATATTTGGTTTAACGATACAGTGCTACTTATTCCTCGACTTACATTTTAATATGTTATGTATGTTCGTAACACTTATTAATAAGTTACAACACTAGCATAAGCAAGTGTTTTGCATCCCCATTGATTCGTACTCCATCGTACCGGAATGAAAAGTAGTGGGTAATATCTTCCATTTGCATATTTTAATTGTGATACGAGGGCGTCCCCCGTAGTGCGAATGTGGCGCGGCATAAGCGAGTTATTTGCATACATAGTCGCGACAGCCCGGCAACAAATTGCTCTATCTGTAAATATAGCGAAGTAATTGAAATAGAAAGTACTCTGAAGACTATTAGGGGGTAAAAGGCAAATGATTCTAAAAAAATGTTTATTGATTACGTTAGAAATAATTGAAATGGTATAAATATTCAATTCGATATGATTTGAATTAGATAGAAATTAGTGATGACACTAGATTTGTTTCGTCAGTCGCAGAAAATATTTATTTTTCGTTCTATTTTCGTACTTTAAATTGACTAGTTTATAGGTAGTGTTAGTTATTTCAAATTATAAATAGGACATAGGCAATGGGATCTTTATTACTTTATTAAATTTCGCCACATATGCGAACTAGCGCCGGCAACCTCCTCCCACATCAGTAAATGCATGCCCCCACCACGCTGTCGTTGCTACCATGTACTACAATGCTGGGTTCTATCCCAGCTGAATGTATTCCGCCATTTATTTCATGTGCCTACATATTAATATGTAAATGATGTAGATTACGAAAAAATCCCACGGTACGCACACGAACAAGTACTTGCGTTACTCTCAGGAGCGTTTGGCCGCAACCCAAGTTTGTTATTTCAACTAACGTACACACCTGAATTCTTTAAACAACTCGCTTTGGAAAACATAAAATAGTCGAATCATAAAATCGAAATGTCCAAGTTTATCGATTAACTACCCAGCAATAAACGAATGTTAAACCTCACTACGCATATCCAGACATCGACTAGGTTTATAAATAAAGAATCGTGTAACGGAACGATATTTTCGATTACAGAGAGATGACGCGAGGGTGTGAGACGGCGCCGAGCGCGCGGTGGTACGCTGGTGACGTCAGGGCTATTTCTTGTACTAACAGGGCTGTCATTTGTGCACATTTTTTTGTTTAGAGAGAAATGACACTGGAGATTTGTCTTCATGAAGTATCTGTTAGATTTTAATCAGAGAAGGTGGTGGTGGAGAAAATAATGTACATTGATTGTTTCATTATTGAAAAGATATGTAAGGCGAAAGTAGAACGATGTAGGTGCCATACCAAGACCAAATAGATCAGGTGTTATCTGAAGGTGGTATCAGGAGCCCTATGGGCCGGCGAGCGTGCATGAAATGAATGTAAAAAAAGCGAGTGAGTTGTGTAAGGACCGAGTCATGCCTCGTTCTCTCTATCTACACTACAAGGGACTTAGCATGACGTTATAGATAGATTATTTAATTTTTATTTTGTCCTGGATTAATGAAGTTATAATGAAGTTTTGTACTCGCCTTAGTACAGCGCCGTACGAGAAATGTTTTTTTTTTCTTATGAGTGCACAAAATCAAATTACAAAAAAGGAATTGTATCAATGAAGAACCAAGTCAGTGATTAAAATAGTATAATATATATATATATATATATATATATATATATATATATATATATATATATATATATATATATAGTAGTAAATTATAGTATACGTAATACTGTAATTTGTTTATATACATATACTATATAAATAAATTACATTATTAGTAAAATTAAAATATGCAATGAATCATACAATATTATAATTAAAATATGAACGTAAATATGTCTCAAAGTTCTGTTCTTGTTTGTATTTAAAATTCCAATCACGTGTCTCAATACTGAGTAAAATTAGTTCCTGGTTGCTATAAACAAAGAGGTTAAGTGCTCCTTAAATAGCCCTAGCTTCCTTTCTTTCCCTTACATGAAGCTTTCTACAGTACTAGTCAACGATTATGACACAATGGAAGTTTTTACAAAATTTAAATACGGATCAGTATATCTTCTATCTATTTATCTATAACTTCACGCCAGATCCCTTGCGGGGTAGGCAGAGAGAACCGAGCACCACGTGACTCGATCCTTACATATCTCACTCGCTTTTTAACTCTTAAGACTCATGGCCTTCTCATGCACACTCGCCGGTTTCTAGGGCTCCTGACATTACCTTCTAAATAGAACACGACCAATTTGATCATGGTACTCGTAGGTAAGTCTTGCCTTCCTCGACTCCTATATTCTTCCACTTTTGCATTGTATATCTGCTTCGTCATTCTTTCATCCTGCATGCTTTCTACATGTCCGAACCAACGGAGCATGCCTCTTCTTATTTTAACACCGACGATCTCTTTCAGACCAACTTCTACAGAACCACGAAGTTTGTAAAAAGCTCTGACCATTATCTCAAACAATTTCTCTTAATATAACCCATTGTAGAACATGGAACGACATGGAAATACGAAAACTCTCCGTAGACTTAAGGGGTTAGACGAAAGCTGGGTGAAAGTGAACGACGAGACTGGACGCGCTGTCTACAAAAAGAGAGTTGCCTCTCTCTCTCTATGTACGTGGAGAGTGTTCGCAAGAGTTGTACAATTTAATACTAACTCTTTGTTAAAATTTATTTATTTTACTAATTTAATACCGATTCGTTAGGTTCTTGCCGTAAATATTTAAATTTTAATTCGGCAAGGGCAAGGAAACCCCTTTAAAAGTAACATCGGAGTAACAAATCGTTCATTTACCCAACAAATATTAATTATAGTACAGTAGTAGTATTCGTAGTATTACATAGATTAGGTGACGAAATAATAAATGCTAATACTATTAAATACATGTGTCGAAATAATTGCCAAGTACACTAAATATTATTTTGGCTGCATATCTGTGTTTTGACGTGATGTTTCTTATGAAACGTCGGGAGGCAAACAAGTATACGGTCCACTTGATATAAACTTGCTACTGTAACATTTAAATGCTTGTATTGACAAGGAGGAATTAGCATATTGTTGCTAACAAAGCAAGTCCTCTATAATTTATCAGTAATCTTACTCGGGAAAACAGAATGAACCTACTAGCAGTTGTTATTTATGCGCTCTTCTGTGTACTGAGCTTCTCCCAGTTGGACTGCTTTGATGTGGCTCCTCTTTTGTCAGAGCCTCACGTGTAAATTAGTAGGATGCACCATGTGCATCGACATGGTCGACTTCTACTCCAAAGACAATATCAAGCCACTTATAAAATAACGTTGGAATCCTGTAAAATGGTATCAAGTTTTGATCTTCTATTTCATCAATCACAAAATGTGTTACAGTTAGACTTAAATTGTGGAAAAACCTAATGTTTTATACAACGTTGGGCAGCATACAAACTTTCGATTAGCCTGATGTGAAACGATTACGGGTTTTGTAAATGGATGCAACACATGGAGATTTACTCTAGCGTCGCCAAGCACGCTGCTAATACATTGTCAACCAATTTCCTGGTGACCTTAAACACTTTCAATGTTCCTCTTAGCGTTTCCTAATCGATTAGGATTGGCGTGGTTCGCTAACTAAGCTTAAGGATTTTTCAAAGATACTGAATTATACATGGAGCGACTGTCGTCAGGCATCCACATCCTAGAGGGAAAGCCACATTCTTAGGTAAGATCATACGTCTTTCGAAATATAATTTCTCGGACGTGCATGTTTACTCACGATGTTTTTCTTTACTGCCAAATGATAATTACAAATATGTACGTAAATCCAAAAATACGAATTTAGTGGTACATGCTAGAATTTGAACCGGGGACCTGTCGGTCACTAGGCCGATTCTTTATCCACAGGGATATCACTGCTCAACTTTACACACTTTCAATAACTTGACAATACTCAAAATTTATTGTAATTTGTTTATACTTTATTAGCTGCTATATTCTATAGACTGCAGTTACATCCCCATTAACCCTTCGAAACCCGGGTGGTCGTATACGACCGCGAAATGTATGGGAAAACGTATATAACGGTTTCTGACTGCTCAATTGCTTGCTTTTCGTTAAATAAGGTTGTGTCTTACGTATCGCTGTTGTGCTTGTTAAGGAACTGAACAGTGCTTATATGGTTCCGTAATCGAATTATTACCATTATTTCAAAAAATGTACTAAAATAGATAGGTGTATTGTTTATTCTTGTTTTTTTTAGTACGATAGATGAAAAGTCCATTCGATTCTATTAAACTTGGTTATATATAGCATCGGAGTGATCATAGTGACATACCTACATTATTAATACTCTATAATCCACTTGTAGCGTTTTTTAATTCCCAGCGACTTCATGTCCACCATCGCACGGTTGTGTATGCAACATTTTTAAGTCGGCTCGTAACCCTCTCTCTCTGCCAACCATTGTGAAAGTATCATGTCTGGCCGTTTGTAAACGATAATGCCCCATGAGTATCCTGTGCTCTGCTTTAGCCCCGTGAATTGTCGAATATGAATGTTTAGCAGTGATACTTCCATAATGATAGGTAGACGGAGCGAGAGGTCAAATTTCAAATATTGTAGAGATATAAAGATAGAAGATATAAAGTCGTTGGGAATTTGCAAGATATGTTTAAAGTGATCCACAATATATTACTATCCTGCGGATGTTAACGAGTTTTGTAAAATAAATGTCTGAGAGCGTAGCTAATAATCTTTTATATATATATATATATATATATATATATTATATAATAGTTTATCAACTATGCTCGCAGAGGTTTATTTTATTGCGGTGAATATATCTTGATGTTTGCCAGCCCTAGCATGCCTACCCTATGTACCGTTTCCTAGTAGGTAATCTAGTTTTGAAACTTTGCTGTTATAAATCTACTCTTTGTTGTCGACCTTACCCGCAGACCCCGCAGTAGATAAATAAACGTTGCTTAGGTATCATGTTACAGTTTTGGAGTCAAACTTGCGAATCCTCCCAATTTCATTATGTTTCCACGGGAGTACATTTTGATGCAATGACAAAGAAAATTCCTGCAGTCATTTTATACAAAAAGTAGCAGCACTCCGCTACTTCGTCCGCGCGTCTCCCGGTATCCCGGTATCCTGTAGAAACCACTTTTTGTTTTTCTTTCTTTCTATAAAGATATTATAGTAATATACTACAATTTTTGAGAAAGAAAATAACAATGGAATACAAAAAATAATAATACAATTGTACATAATGAATATTTAGGTATTTTAGTATTTTATGAATTAATTTTCTTAATCTATATTATTACGTTGTTTTTAGTGATGGAAAGAATACAAAATGTATTTTTTTTATTTAATCTCGGGGTAAGCATACAGCATATTTTAATGTGTATGTATATTATTCGATTTTTTTTTTTTCAAATTTGGAGTATAATTCTTCCATATTATGTATAATATTGTTTTATGATTCGTGTTATCACAAATTTCTTTTTTAGAGCATAGTTTATGTAACGTTATGTAGGTACAAGTTGGTAATTAATTACGTATTCTCAATAATTGAGGTATCTAATGTACATGTGCTTTTACGATATTGTTATATTCTCTATCAATTACTTTAAGGTTGGCTGGTAGAGATCTCTTTATGGGATAAGTCCACCTGTGTACTATTGTCTCTAAGTATAATACTATATTTTTAAAATGTACATTAAAGATATTACAAACAAACAAACAAGCATACCTGTTGGAAAGTGGTTACTTTAGTCTATGCACGCTTGCAATGCAGGAATTATCGCTCTCACTGCTAACACAGCTACTCCTTACTACTTACTGGTAAGCTCATTCACTTGCAGGAACACCCTCTAGGGAGTTTTTATTTGGCTGTGGTTTATCTGTGAGCTTCTTTCCCAACAGGACTGTGCCCTACGTCACTTTGAAATATATCATATTAGGCCAATATCTAGATCGATAAACAAGTTATAACAAGGTTAAATTAATTATCATCAATGGCGACACAAATTATTACATTTTCCTACATTACAGTCCCTACATATCAGCTGCACAAGTACAGCGACGCCATTGTTCAGATGAGCTCCATCTAGTGACGGGCGGCAATATCAACAGTTGGCGTTACCTGAAATAAATTACTCAACATGTGCTCTACAAATCCGTCGCCTACACTACTTCCGGATACCCATACATTAGTTAGAAGCACCATTATTCC
The DNA here is from genome assembly GCA_947507595.1 of Pyralis farinalis. Lineage (NCBI taxonomy): Eukaryota > Metazoa > Arthropoda > Insecta > Lepidoptera > Pyralidae > Pyralis > Pyralis farinalis. The sequence goes on along the minus strand of OX382266.1, from coordinate 16,771,736 downwards.
ACCGCTGAGTAATTTCGGACCGAATTTTCGCTGTTGCATACTTTTGCAGGTGAATTTAGTAATGGAAATTTAACATGTTAACACAAGTAAAGTCTAAAGAACTCAAAAGATATGTAAATTCGTTTTATTACATAAATGTAATCATAATAATGAATTGAATTATGAACATTTGTAATACATTGTTGGAAGTATGCATGTTGTACGTATGTCGAATTGTCGAACTGCCATAGTACTAGTAGTAACTAAACATAGCATTATACCGTAATTTGAAATTTCTATTCATACATTATTAACAGCTTTCAACTAATATTATTATGAAACATCAGGGGTTTAAGTAATATTCCAACAACATAAATAAAATTATACTGTTACAGATATTAATTATTATATAAATATAAATGAACGTTTTTAACCTCCGATGCAAAATGTTATAAGTTAAACGTGTCTATCTATGTATCTATGCGTGTATAGCGCCTAAACGAATAAACCGATTTCAATGCGATTTTTTGTTTGAAATCTGACGTGTTCGAGATGGTTCTTAGCTGTAATTTATGAAGATCTATTTAGGAATTAGTAGACTATCAACTCATTTTATATTCGACGAAAGAATTTCTCAAACTTCCACAACTCTGTTTCTTTTTAAATTGCGCATACTGTTTGTTACTACGATGGAAATACTCCATGACATGGTAAGTGTGACCTAATGCTGCAGCATCAAGTACAGTCCTACCTATAATTTTATTTATACAAAGTAGGGAGCAAACAAGCTTACGGCACAGCTGATTTAAAGCGATTACCGTAGCCTATGAACACTTACAATAAATACAAAACGTATCGCTACAGCATCACACAGTGGTAGCAACGTGCCATCACTGTTGCTACCGTAAAACCTCATCACGAGCTTACTGGGCAACCTCACTTGCTCGTAGGAATAAAACAACGCCCAGGTAGCTGTTATTTAACTGTGGTCTTCTGCAAAGGTTCTTTAGTCGGGCTAATTGGATGTGGTTTACAAGTCTTTCGTTCGTGTCGATAGTCTTTGTTAACAGGGTGCAACACATTACACTGTGTTTAAATATAGAAAGTGACCTTAACGTCGAACGTGAAGAATCACCGACGTTTAGGACCTTTGACCATCTTAGCCGAAATCATATCAGTTTCCATTAAGTTTCCATCGTTTAAGCATATAGAAGCGTATAGATCATTCAAACTCATCCATAGTGATATCTTCATCAAATGCTAACTTCTTTTAAATTTACAGTGTAAGCCTACCTAATAACCGTTCTTCTACTTATAATTTCCTTAACTATTTTAGAAGCTCTATATTTCTTTGCCTTCCAGCAAAGTTCGATTTTCGCCTAAAAGGTTTTCGTTATCCTCTCTGCCCTTTATCAAACTTTTTTATATGTGCCGTTTACGTCGACGGTGCTTTCTTTCTTTGCCTCTTTCGTATTACCATTCTGATGTAAAGGTGATACATGATCCAAGCATGAATTCGTCTTTCTTGCTACAGAGGATGCATCCCACTAGTATTGCTTAGTCGTTTTGCTCATTCACATGTTTCTTTCGTGTTATCTGCATTGCAATCTTCCAAAACTATTCAGCAACACTTCTGAATCGACAGATTAGTTATCGCAATTTTTTTTATTGATTAGACCTACATACAAACTCCTAACGATTTTATTTTCCATTTTTACTAGCCAGTACCGCCACTTCTTGAAACGGTTAACAAACTTCTGTAGGTACTTTCTATCATTTCGTTCTGGCTTTTCTATAGTTCGGAGTATTTTATCTAACAGAACCAAACCGATCATACACACATCAAAAGTGTCTAGGGATCAAGCATTTTTATGCGGATTTCTTGAGATTGAGATGTGGCTTTGTAATAAATTTATGATTTTATAAATTTATATGGATCCTTTTTGGTGCATTTCATAATTTGAAACAGGAACTGTCAATCAAATTCGAGTAAAAGATGAAAATCAGAGCAGGGAAGAAATGCTCAGAGCCGTGGGAATGATAGAAGCTGGTTCCCGGCAACGTACTGTGGCTTTAGCTCTGAATACAAGTCAGAGTGTTATCAGTCGACTTTGGATACGTTACCGAAGCACTGGTACCGTGGCTGAGCGCCATGGAGGACGGTATCGCTGCACCACAGGGAGACAAGACCGATACATTCAAATCACAACTCGAAGAGCTCCAACAATAACCGCCATGATGTTAGCCGTGACGCTTCATCACTCTTCAGGGAACTTAATTAGCGACTAAACAGTCAGAAACCGCTTGCATGAAGTGAACCTTCATTCCCGAATACCGCTAAGGGTACCACCTATAGCAATGCACAATCGTAGGATTCGATATCAATGGGCTCTTGAACACAGAAATTGGGCAGAAGAACAATGGCGTTTCGTGTGCTTTTCTGATGAGTCTCGTTTTGGTATGAGACCGGATACAAGACGTATACGACACTGGAGAACCCCTGGACGCCAACAGCGATTAAAATCCTGCCAGGAAGTCCATCCTTATAGTGGTGGAACCATCATGGTATGGGCGGGTATTTGGATCGGCGGAAGAACTGAGTTGATTTGGATCAGAGGCAACCTCAACGCTCAAATTTATGCTGAGACGATTGTATCAGACGTCATCGTTCCTCTACAAGTGCAAATCGGTCCCTTATTTCAGTTAATGCATGATAATGCACGACCGCACACCGCAAGAGTTGTAAGACAGACTCTCGCCGCAGCTAACATCAATGTCATGCCCTGGCCTGCTCAGTCGCCAGACTTGAACCCGATTGAGCATGCATGGGATATGCTACAGAGAAGAGCTCTGCCGAATATGGAGGGTATCCAGTCGCAAGAAGACCTTTTTTTGTTGTTGCAACGAACATGGGCGGCCATTCCACAGCGTGATTTGGATGAACTCATTTTGAATATGTCAAACCGATGTTCTTGTGTTGTTAGTGTTCGCGGTAGAAACACGGATTATTAATTGTTTAAGTTACCCAATAAAATTTTAAAGAAAACTGTTATTTCAGTCTTTTTTTCGAACTTTAATGTTAGTGGTTCAAATGTCAAAAATCCCTTTATTATGAAAATGGCAAATTTCTTTATTAATGCAAAGGTGACTTGGTTTATCGTTACTGTAGACAAACGAAAACACTTTATTTGATGAATCCTTAAAGAAAATTTTAATTAATATCAATCAGGAGAAAAGTTATTGCAAAAATATATGTTGATCCCTAGACACTTTTGATGTGTGTACTTTTTACAATTATTCCGTCTCATTGAACACATGTGAATATCCTTAGGATGGAGTAACATGTTTGACGCGAGCTGGTTGGTCTTATCAAACCGTAACCTCTCACTCCAAAGGCTAAGCAAGAGGACAATACAAGTACCTACTAAGCCCGTCATTGTCCGGCTCTAAGTACCCTTGACCACAGGGGCACTATGCTACCGGAATATTGTTGGTGTCTAACAAATTATCTATACATCTTTCGATCATTGATTCTAAGTAATGTAATGACTCATCTCATATATTTTTAATACTAAGTGTATTTGGGTTACTACGTTATGTACGGATACTAGTTAACTTGGGGTTTATGATAGGTGATTTATATTTCAAAATATTTGGTTTGGTTTTGGGAAATCTTTATAGGATTTCTTTTGTAGGATTGTAGGAATATATGAATAAGTAAAACTTCTTTTCAGTTAGAAATACCTCCACGCCGGAAACGAAGGGCAATCGAGTGTGAAACTATAGGAGTCAATATTATGTAAAAATCCAATTTATTAGTTTGAAATATGGTAACATTACAGGAGTTAAATAGTTAATTTACAGGACACCCACAGTTACAGCGTAGTTGCAGTGCCGTTGCAGCAGGATACGCACAGTTACAGCGTAGTTGCAGTGCCGTTGCAGCAGGATACGCACAGTTACAGCGTAGTTGCAGTGCCGTTGCAGCAGGATACGCACAGTTCCAGCGTAGTTGCACTGCAGGAAACTTTAGTAGAATACACGTATTGGCACTGCACTATTCCTTCACGAATCAAGTGACAGGCGTAAACGTGCAGTTGCAGTTATTTAGCAGAGTTGGCCTACTGATGGAAATAGATCTAGAATTACAAGCTTCTCAACCGGAAGGGTTCACGACGGACATGCTTTTAGCATTTAACGTTGGGGCAAGGCATTAGGATTTGCTTACATAAATACTTAAAGTCCTATCTAGTAACCATTCTTGGACGAAGAGATGGGAGGGGTCAGCAAGTTTATACTGCGCAGGGTCTAAGCCTCCGGGAGTAATTTCGTTTCCATACACCTCTAGTTAAATGTGATGTTATTACATTAGTTTCGTAACAGCATAAGTTTGAACATGCGATTTTGATATTACATATTTTGGTGCTACAATAAGTGTAGTGTAATGATAAGTCTCAAAACAGCTCGTCTGGGGGAAGTACCTCTACCTCACAGAAAACCGCAGCCAAATAACAACTCTCTAGAGGCTTGTTGTGTTACTGCATGTGAATGAGGTCACCAGTACGCTCCTAAGGAGTCGCTGTGTTAGCAGCAGAGGAGACAGCGCGCGAGTGATACGAATCGAATCGAATTATCTGAGTATACCGTTTGGCATGTAATTTTCACAATTTTAATTAAACATACCATCATACCGTAATTTGAAATCCCTATTTATACATTATATGCGTTTTCAACTAATTACTACGAAATGTCAGGGGTTTAACACACGCAAGTAATATTCCCAACAACACCAATAAAATGATGCTATTGCAGATAATAATTGAACATATTAATTTGAACATTACTATAAATTAACGTTTTATACTTGATAGCAAGAAACGAATGAATCATTAAGTAGTCATTTACACTATAATAATATTTGTCAAGGAGCAACTCCTTATGAGACACTAAATTCTTGTTTTCGTATTCATGTTTGTTATTTTCACATGCTTGGTGGTGAAGAAAAATAGCCAACGAAATTATATTTCAAAGACTGAAAAACCAGAATTTTCTTAGGTTAGGTCATATACCTAATCAAAGAAAATCCTGGTTTTTCCTCTGGGTTGCGGACTGCAGTCGTTCTGTGTCAAAATCCTTAGGCAAAGGGGTCCCTACCGATTCTGGAATTGGAATGAATACGGGCTAATGCTAGGTAGAAGAAGACTCTAATGCTCACACTTATAAAAGATTTATGAATTAATAATTTAAGAATCAGGAACGATATTTTTTTTTTTATATTTTAGTAACCTTACATTATTATCATACACTTATATTTGTTTGTAATAAATATTTTTATCATCAATAAACTGGGGTGGCATCGCGCGAGTGATACTTCCTATACCGTGCTCATAGGCTACGTAACAACTTTACATCAGACGGACCGTATACTTGCATGCCTATGGACGTTGAATAAAAAAAAATATTTTACATTGAGCTAGAATCATGAAATTTGGCAAGAAATGATCCCTCCTAGTAATACAATAACATAGGCAATATTACAATATTTACGTAGCTCACAATTTTATTGCTTCTATTGAAAAACTATCAGAAAATAAAAATAAAAATGTCAGAACTCAAATCACGAACTGATAATGAGTACCTATATATCTATTTTTTGTGTTCATTTCAGGTCTCCTAGTAACATTCATTTGGCGACCCTCCCATTTTTCAGGTCAGGGGTCGTGAGCCTTTATCGATGCCTACCCGTGTCCTTCTTTCATCACTCCAATAATTCTCAAGATAAGCCGACAGGATTGTGATTTTGGTGAAGTGGTATTTTTTTTATATTAGTTCAGCATAGTGGCTCCTCTTTGCCTGATGGTAAGCGAAAGAGGAGCCCAAATCGCAACTGCAACTGACAAAATACTACACCGTATCCTGTCAGTTGACGCTGCCATGCTGACCCGCAAGATGCTTCTTCACGCTTCGTTTGAAGGATCCCATATTGTAGGAAGGAGGGAGCACATGTGCAGGCAATGCGTTCCACTTTTTAATGGTACGACAAAGATAGGAGTTCTATAACGGAAGGGAGAGGGTGGGATAAGGGAAAACAGTTCTTCAGAGCACTCGCCATGGTAATCGGTAGTTGCTTGTAACATCGGAATATCTTCCATATCGTAATAGTATATTGACAAAATTAAATGTAATTTGATTTATGTATATGTTTTTCTGGACTCGTCTACCATGACCAAATTGGTTGTATTTTATAAGAGGGTGATGTTACGAGCTCTAGGAACCGGCGAGCGTGCATGATTATCGGTCTGAATGTTAAAGAAGCGAGTGAGGTGTATAAGGACCGCGTCTTACAGTGCTCAGTGTCCTCTGCCCACCCTGCAAGGGATCTGATGTGAAGATATACATACATACATACATGTTTTCCATTATTTCAGCCGAAATATGATATATACAAAATTCATGTATGATCCAACTCCAAAACGGCACGATCGTTTTTGAAGAAATTTTCAGAGAACCCCAGTCACTGGGCTGTGTCCTGTGAAGTTTGGTAGCAATCTGATCACACATGTGAAATCAGGGCCGGTAGCTAGTAATTAATAAAATAATGACAATAAACAATATTCATAAACTAAATGTAACAACATTCCCTTGAAATTTAAACTTAATAAATATTTATTTTTTATTACGGAGGCATATAAACATACCACCCACCTGATGGAAAGCGGTTACCGAAGCCTATTGCCTATATATACGCGTGTAATATAATCACTCGCGCACCTCTGCTGCTAGCACACCAACTCCTTAGGGGCTTACTGGTGAACTCACGCGCACACAGGAACACAACAACCCTCCAGGGAGTTGTTATTTGGCTGCGGTTTTCTGTGAGTTGGAGGCACTTCCCTAGACGGGCTGCTTTGATGTCCTACCTCTCTTGAAAGAATGGACTTTGTCAAATGTATCTGATTAGATGAGCTCGATGTCGCAGTGGTTAATGACTTTACTTTCACACCAACGATCGTGAGTTCGATTCCCACGCATGACAAACATCTGTATGTATGAACATGTATGTTTGTCGTGATCTAAGTATTTTTAAGAGAGGGTGGGCGCATCAAAGCAGCCCGATTGGGAAAGTACATCCTCCTCACAGAAAACCGCAGCCAATAACAACTCCGTGGATTGTTGTTGTGTTTCTGTGTGTTAGTGAGGTCACCAGTTAGTACCCAAGGAGTTCCTGTTAGTAGCGGAGGTGGCATCGCGCGGATGATACTTAATTTATTGCACGCGTTCATAGGCTACAGTAACTGCATTACATCAAGTGAGCCGTATGTTTGTATGCCTCCGGAAGTTGTATACAAAAAAATAATATATCTAAAACCGAAAAACGCTCAGTTAGATGTCACTGAAAACATATGCAAACAGGCCATGCTGCCTATCTTGCATTAGCAGCTAATGCAGTGATTTGACGTGAGTTCACCTTTAAATCCCCAGTTTAGTAATCTAGTTAATATTACCCTACATAGTTTATTCAATTAAGTTTATCGAAGAAAATGAATCGAACGCCTGTTTATAACAGTCATGTACACAATCCCCCCAGCGTATTGTCATTAAGCCAAGTTAATAATCCTGACGCTAGGGTTCCGCTAACCTACTAGAGATCTGGTACAACAATATCGAGACTACGGGCGTAAGTAGGTCGTGCAGTGACCAGCGTAATTGGGTCCGACGTTAATCTACTATGTACCTCTTCGTTGGGGCTGTTTTCTACATCAGAGAGGGCGAGGAAGGCCACGTTACATTGGATGCGATGAACTTGTGCGCGCGTATTATTTATTCACACCACAATGCCTGAGGTGTGTTTTACAATTTTTCAATTCCCCCTCTGTGTACACGGAGGTTGTCTCTGTTGCCGCATTTGGAAATGTAAACGAAAAACATACACACGAGGTCACGTCAAAATTCACGGATTAGATACGTGATATAGGTTGTACAGAACTTCGTTATTCTTTATAAATATTCGTAAGTGAATCCTTTTTGGCTATGCCTATGCCTCCCAAGGAATCTTCTTGCAAAATCTATAGTCACTAAAGTTGATTGGGCTGTACATTGATGTGTGAATTAGTAATGCAAATATGTCGAAGGCGTTTAGAGCATACTACGTGATGCACAATTGCGGATTGTCGAAGGCCAGTGTATTCATATCGCCCTTATGCCACTGTGTTTGCTAATCGACTATCATCTATTGGCAACAGTCAGCATGGACAGTTTTAAGCCCCCTTTGGTGGAGGTACTCGAGATAAATAAACATATCAATAGATAGGCTGCGATGTGCTTTGCGTATTTTGCATGCTTGATTATACATACACTTGCAGCGTTCAGTTCCGTTTAGTTTTTAGCACCTGAGCGAAAGAAGTATTATTTTATATAACGTCGCATGGTATACAAGCATACGTCCCACCTGATGTCAAGCGGTCAACTCTGCTGTTTCCAAAGCTTGTCCTTCGGAGCACATGCTGCTCTTCAGCTGTTTTCGTAGACAACACTTAACGCCCTTCAAGTTATTTAATTCTTTTACATGCAATTTGAACTTCCCTGCTTTGTGTACTTCCGCCACTAATTAGTACAAGTATATTATTCTAACGAAATGCGATGTGCTTTGCGTATTTTGCATGCTTGATTATACATACACTTGCAGCGTTCAGTTCCGTTTAGTTTTTAGCACCTGAGCGAAAGAAGTATTATTTTATATAACGTCGCATGGTATACAAGCATACGTCCCACCTGATGTCAAGCGGTCAACTCTGCTGTTTCCAAAGCTTGTCCTTCGGAGCACATGCTGCTCTTCAGCTGTTTTCGTAGACAACACTTAACGCCCTTCAAGTTATTTAATTCTTTTACATGCAATTTGAACTTCCCTGCTTTGTGTACTTCCGCCACTAATTAGTACAAGTATATTATTCTAACGATTAGCATCTACAGCACCTGAGGATGCCTCGTGGAGAGGCGAAACATGTGTCGCAGTGACGCTAGTCGTGGCAGCGACGGTGGTGGGGGCATGCAGTTTCTGTTCCAGATGGCGGACGACCGCAGCAGCGGAGTCTGAGACTACCGGAGCAGCCATGGCAACGTCGGCATGTTGTACTACTATCGGTAGTGGGTGAGTGCCGGTCGTCGCTAGGCCGCATAAACTAATTGGTGGCGGAAGCACACAAAGTAGGTTAGATCAAATTGCATGTAAAAATGACTTTCGTAAAGTAACGCCTGATTCTATTAACTATTTATTTAATTTATTTATTAAATTAAAATAAGAAGAGGCATGCTCCGTTGGTTCGGACATATAGAAAGAATGCAGGATGAAAGAATGACGAAGCAGATATACAATGCAAAAGTGGAAGGATGTAGGAGCCGAGGAAGGCCAAGACTTACCTATCATGATCAGATTGGACGTGTTCTATCAGAAGGTGATGTCAGGAGCCCTAGAAACCGGCGAGCGTGCATGAAAAGAGCAATGAATGTGAAAGAAGCGAGTGAGGTATGTAAGGATCGAGTCGCGTGGCGCTCGGTTCTCTCTGCCTACCCCGTAAGGGATTTGGCGTGAAGTTATAGATAGATATTTATTTAATTCTTTTCTACGATGTCTTTGAATATCCATTCTCCCATTCTGGGGCGACAACGCACATAAAGACGCCTTCGTTGCCATCCGAAGGCGCTTTTGGGTACCCTGTTATACATTATATATTGTACCATACTCTGTACCAAGACAAATATATGTTTGTGCACACAATCGAACCCACGAAACTTTGGTGTAATGGTATCGATACCAACCACAGCGCCACCGAGCTCGTTATATTTAAAAGATGTTCAATACGATAATACGAAAATAATTTGAGTGTACAACTGTCTACACTTGCTTTCACAAGATAACACTCTTGTCCAAACACGATTTCGGTGTCGTCTCGTAAACAATGCCTGTGGCCCACCCAAGTATTTCAATCCGGCAGTATATGATTCAGCATCTGGTCTAGTTTATATCTATAATAAATCACGTTGGAATATTGGAAAATTCTAACGAACTGTCTATCTAGGTCGCCACTGCGTACTTATTCCACGGAAAGTAGAATTTCAAGTCTATTCTTAAAATGACTAGGAGCTGAAAGTGCGACGCCAACGTCTGGAAACTTACGGAGCTGAGGTGCATGAACTTTCTCATTGTATTAATTACTGGTAGTAATTACTTGCAAATTTCACCACGGTGCTTCAGTAGTTTTTAAATAATCACGGTTGTTGAAATTTTACCTCGTACATTGATGATCTATATTTAAATTATGTTTCACGACCTGCCTAAAATAGAACATGTTGACATAATGGTTACCAAATTTTCCTTCGATAATTATATGCAGGAGATCAATGGCGATGTTACAGTTTGCAGTGCTTCTAAAATTAGGTCTACCTTTATTTTTTATTGGTATGTATTTGGCTCACCTGATGTAAAGCAGATACCGTAGCCTATGAACACACTACTAACGTGTGATTGAGGCCACCAGCTCCTAAGGAGTTACCTCCTTAGGAGCTGGTGGCCTCAATCACATGCAGGAACACAACAGCCCTCTATGGAATTGTTATTTGGCCGCGGCTTTCTGTGAGGTGGAGGTACTTCCCGCGACGGGCTGCTTTGATGCGCTCAACCTCTATTAAAATACCCAGACTACGACAAACAGATATGCACACAAATGTTTGTCCTGTGTGGGTATCGAACCCCCGAGCGTCGGTGTCAAATTCGCGTTATTAACCCTAAGTGTTGAGGAAGAAGATGTGTTGTCAATTTTATTTATTGCTATGCGGACCAAAGTATCAGGTACATTGATTATAAAGGCCGTGCTAATATATCTCATAACATCTCTTGTTGCCGTGTGAAGGAACGCCGCCAGCAACTTGTGTACTTTTACTAAAGCGTCCGAGTGGGGTCGGTTCAACTTGGCTCCATGGAACCCTATCAAAATTCAAGTTTGAACATTCACAGCTAAGAAAACTAATTGTGCTGTAATTCCTTACTTCCGTCTGTTACCATCGTCAATATACCTCTCGCCAAAGGATTCTCGGTATCAAGATCTTCAGCGAAGTTCAGCAGACCGAAACATTACTTCCGCTCTGGGAAAACACTTATGTCATACAAGTCTCAAATCAGACCGCACATGGAGTACTCTAGTCACCTTTGGGCGAGAGCATCTGGATACAGCTAGGCCTTTGTGACTCGGTTCACAGATGAGCTGCGGGAATATTGGTTGTCGTAAACTTGCACATGGTATTGAGCCCTTGAGTAAATGAAACTAAAGATTTTCTCTCACTTTTTGTGTTTTACCGATTGTGCATTGAGTTGTGTTCCAAGATTTTGTTCGGTATATAGTTCCACAACCGCTCAGCTCGCCTTCAGTGCGGAATTCGTTCTTGCATGCTGGAACCACAATAGCCGCGTACTGTGTAGAGATTTTAAGAAGCTATACAGTATGAGGTTCTCTTTAAACAAGGTTTTGAAGAGGTTATGACAAGTTCGACAACGCACATGCGATATCATTGACGTTGCAAGTGTTTATATGCTTCGGTAACTACTTATTAACGAACAGACTGTATGTTTATTTACCACCTTAGTGGTATACAAAAAAGAGGTGACGAAATAGCACTTTTAAATTACGTAATTAAAAAACGATTGCCCCAAAATCTTTTAACTATTAACTATTTTTATAATATAGATCAAAGAGTAATTAGATAATCCCTACGATTTACTATAGGCAAACGAACTTCAATGTATGATGAAAGAAAAAAAAATTGATTATTCGATGTTGAATAAGTTGTGAACAGATAGAAACGCAAAACTTTCAGTGTGATCAATGCACATACTTTTCATTAACATATCCGGAACAAAGAGTATTCTTATGAGCTAGAAAGATACAATTCAAACAAAACTTCCCGTAGATAGAAACTCGACCGAATTGTCCGTTTCCAAGTATCGGTCTATATCTGACTAGCTGTAAATTAAAGTAGGTGCGTGCTTATTCGTAAATCAACGGAAGATTTACGTCTGTGCCAGAATAATATGTAAACGGAGTCGGACTGGCGAGACGTGACGATCTAATTCCTACGATAAACGTCTGATAAAACTATATATTGCAGATACTCAGTGCACGTGTTGTGATAATTAAAACAGAGGATGAACAATTGCGGACGTCGAACAAAACTATTCTCATTCATAAATTAGATTTGTATAATTGTATGCGTCATAACTTCTACCTTAAAATATATGCTTAGCAAACCATATAAATAGTGCCCAAACAAAGATTTGAATTTGGCATTGAACATACCAATAAATCATGTCATAGGTATTATAAACAGGATAGCAGTGACATCCTTGTGGATACATAACCAGCCTATCAACTGACTTGTCCTAGTTAAAATTCTAGTGTGGGCATGTACCACAAAATTCATGTTAAAAATCGTTATTTTTCGAAAGTCAAATTCTTTCAAAGTTAGATCAAATTGCATGTAAATTATCACTTGCTCGGCGGTGAAGGAAAACTGCGTCAGGAAAGCCACACGTTCGAGAATTTTTTTTGAAAGACGTGTCACATAATCTTAATCCTTAGGCTTAGATAGCGAACCCCGATAGTTAGGACTAGGAAATGGGAAAATGCTAGGAAGATGCCATATTTTTAATTAGATGTTGTATTATTTTGTACTGTTTTCGAGGTAAGCTAAATTTGTTATTAAGCCTCTAAACTTTATTAATCTCGGGATATGTAGCCACTGCCCATGAACATCTACAGTATCAAACAATCTGCCAGTGTTATTATTTCCTCATTTTAACAGATTTCAAAAAAGTAGTGTACCTTTTTATGTGTTTTTCTCTTTTGTTTTATACCACTTAGATGGTAAACACCTTAGTACACCATAGTGGTATAAAAAGAGCATCGATAGCCGAGTGGATAAGGAACCGGCTTATTGACGAATGGTCCCCGGTTCGGATTTATGTATATAATGGTGGAGGATATTTCGAAAGACGTGTGACCTAACCTAAGAAAGATCTGGTTTTCCCTATGAGTTGCGGAGGTCTATCGGCAGTCTCTCCATGTCAAATTCAGTATCTTCGCTGAATCATTATACTTAGCAGACGCCGCCACTACTAATGGGTTAGGAAACGGAATAACGCTTTTCGCATTATTACGAAGAGTACATTATTGAGCCATTTTTTTTAAGTTTTGGTTATAGTAGTTACTTTAGTTGAAATACAGGCGAACGCGGGATATTAGCACAGCCTGTATAATAAGTGTCCCCGGTGCTGTCATCCGTATAACAATGAACGCTATCAATTTTCAACATGTCACACAGCATATGTAGCAGAAATAGCGTCGGCGACGTCTCGGAGCTCTGTAGGACGTCATTGATATCAACGATACCATCTATCAAGGCTTTTATATCTGCTGGATAAGAAACTGGCAATCCATTTGTAAACTCCGATGCCAGACTCGATCGAACGCCTCCGCCATACCTATGCTGACTCTCAATGTCTCACATTGACTCTCAATCGCCGAAGTTCAGCGATGTATAAGATACACTAGAAGATCACCAGTCGAAGGACCGTGACGGTCACTGATCAAATCGTGATCGCATAAAAAGACGCGTTAGACCAGAACACAACTCAAGAGCACACAGCTATAACGCAGCTGTCTGCCCTCTGGCCCACTCGACTTATGAAAGTCAAGAGAGAGTAATGTCCGCCTAATATCTCGCTGGGCTACCTATTGAGATTTTCGATACATGAGATGGTAGATGATACAGCACCCCTGTCATTCATTTTCAAGTTAGAAGCAAACAGATTACCGAGTAATTTAGTTTTCTCCTTGGCGTTATAGGCCAAACTGCTAACCGATTTTCGAAGTAATGACACGGTGACAGTTGACAGAAGATTCCCGCAGCAGTTTTGCGAGCAACCAGAACACACGGCGCCCATAGGAAAGGCTTGCAAGCAACTCGCCAAATCTGCGGACGAAATCGAGTTTTGCTCAAGCAATCACTGTATCTCGAAGCAGCAGTGAACTAGCATTTCGAAACAGTGACATTAGAATCCCCCTTAACGCACGCTGTGATCCAAGCCTTGTAAGCGGCCTGCTTGAGAAGATTGGCTTCTCTACCGTACGATGCCGATTAAACCACGTTCACTTTTAGCTAGCTGGCCCCCGCAGCAGCCACTAGACGATTGGGACTGTAGCGTTCCAGGCTATTCAATATAGTAGTAGTATGACTAGGGATTTTTATTGTCGATGTGTCATTTTCATTGAAGTTTGAAAACAACTTAATACTTTTTAATTTACTTTTATACCATATTGTTAAAGATAACTTCGGGGATACTTGAGCGAATGGCTTTTATAATGAAAGAAAGAAAAAAAAACGTTTCTTTGGCAACACGCACGCAAATAATTCCAATGCCAGCTGTCTTCCCCCACAACAATAATCCATACAACACAATGCTCTGAAAGTAGTTGAAATAGACGAACAGCGTAGTAGCCATGTCTTTCAATTGTATATTGTAAATTAGTCTAACTTCATATGCGGCAGAGTAGATCTTACTGGGAAGTCTATTTATGGGCCTCCATTGTAATTCTACAGTATTATATCTGTCTTCAGCAGCCCTTACTGTAAGTCAATTGGCACGCATGTCATCCCTTACGATTTCAAGTCAGCACATCTTGAGTCTACCCTTTCTATCGGGACCCGGCGGAGGTGGCATGGTTGAACATTTGTCTCCGCGTAACACGTGGCCGTACGAGAGTAGACGATACGATAGTATAGAAGATGGGCTTCACTATTATGGTTCTCATTGACTTTTCAAATGCTTACAACATGGTAGACCATGGCATCTTTCTCGCAACTCTAGAGTAGGTACATGAACTTCTAATCCTCAGCATTGGAATGGTTTTCAGATTATCTTTGGGGTCGACAACAAGCGGTTCGCATGGGCCGTGATATATCAAATTGGAATGATCTGTCAACTGGGCAGGGCGGTATTTTATCTTTTATTGTTTTCCATTTTTATAATTTTTCTTACGTTTTCGTTGTGTTGCTCTCATATTCATCATTTATACGCAGATGTTTATATGCAAATGACATCTGATATTTATTATTAAATGATAGTTTGTGCCAAATAAATTCTTTATCAAACAACTTTGGAATTCCGGTGAATCCTAATAACTGCGAGGCTATTCTCTTTGGTTGCTCAAGGCAAATAGATAAAATTGACATCAGTTCTATGTCGTCCATTACGTTCAATAACTCTGTTATTAAGTTCAGTAAGAGTGTTAAAAATCTTGGCTTATATCTTGACTCTACTCTGACCTGGAGCACACAAGTGACTGAAGTTAGTCGTAAAGTAATATCGACATTGCGCTTTCTAAATCGATATAGAAACTTTCTCCCTATTGAAATTAAGGTCACATTAGTTCAATCCCTTATTTTTCCACGAATTGATTATTGTGATGTGTGTTATCCTGATCATCACGAAAATCTTCTTAATAAGCTGGCTCATCAACAGTGCTATCCGATTCATCTTTTGTCTTCGGAAATATGACCATATTTCGTTCTACCGGTCAAAGCTTGGATGGCTTCCCATTCGTCAGCGTCGACATTTAAGATTACTGCGCACACAAGTTTACTTTTAAAAAGAAGCTACGTGCCTATTTTTTAGAGAGCCTGTCTAAGCAGTAGTCGTCCAACGTGTGTTGTAATTAGTATATATTATTTTATTTATAGAGAAAATATGTATGTATTACAAGGGTCTTGTATGTATTATTGTGGTTGTGTATGTATTATCGTAGTTATTTATTTATGTATTCTTACATTTATGTTAGGTTACATTACAAAGAACAAATTCTTTATAGGGTCGATTCATATTTTATTTTAATAAAAACCGCAATCGCGTTTTTTCTCCACTGCCGATGGTTGACTGGTACAGAATGCAATTAGCATTAAGTCCGTCTTTTGAACCAAGTGTATTGTGGTCAATAAAGTATTAAATAAATAAATGTGTCGGTTAACAACAATTTTTTTTAAAACAGTCTTTACCGTCTAATTTAGGCACCAAATTTGAATATTACAGTTACATTTGAAGTTACAAATGAATATAAGCCAAACCATGATTGATGAAGGATAATGCCTTGGCTGAACCCTCGGAATACGCGCGTTCGCTTCTTCATAACTGTGGGCATACACCTTATCATTTTGTTTGTTGTAACTTTCTTCGATAGTAAAAACTTTTTCACCCGAAAACAAAATTTCGCGGTATTTTTTTCGCGCGTACCGCCTTAACAAAGCGCGGGATCTTTCCATCCTAATTTTTTTCAAACGCTCGTTCAAATATGTCGGGTTTTTACGATAAGCTCGTAGTCCCAGGTCTTCATCTAACACTCTTTTGACTCTATCTTCCTTCTTCGATCACTCCATATTTGCAAATGAATTTATTTTTTATTTTCGGCAAGCGAGAACGTTCTATTTTTAAATTAGTCTAAGTATTTCTGGCCAGTATTCCAAAATTAAAATATTAAGGTTTTAGACAGAACTTATGACTCTACTAGGTATATATATAAAGTGATATAAGGTACCTACGGTTAACAATACGACACCGAAAAGTAATTTAATTGTTTAGTTAGAACTACTTTTTATTCCACTAAGGTGGAAAAACAAGCATACGGCCTGCCTGATGGTAAGCTGTTTCCGCAACCTAGTATAAGTGCGTGACCATTGCGGTTCCAGTGTATTTGAATGAACTCCGTCGGCGAACTGTGCGATTGTAAAACGAGGCTGTTGGCATAATGTTGAACAGCTCCTCAGAACACAATCCGTTATACAATTGGTAGAACACGCAGAGGCAGGCAAAATCTCTTCTCAAACTCAACTATATCACCATAAAAGGCGACATTTGATACCCGTACCTATATGAGAACTGTACAACAGAATTGTGATGTCATTGCTCAACTTCTCGATTTGGCAAAGGTTCTACAGGAACATTCACTACCACCAATTGGTTTTCGAGAAAAGGGTCTTAGGACTGCTATTATGATCATCGTTATTTCAGCCGCAAGACGACCACTACTGAACATCGGCCTCCCATTTCAACTTCTACAGCGAACGGTCCAGTGTTGCCCGTATCCATCAGCTCCCTGCGATCTTCATTTAATCGTCCTATGCTGCGTTAAGATTGCTATAGTAGGCACCTGATTTTCCTGGTTGGGGTATAAGTTAAATATAATTAAAGTTGCCTGAAATATACACGAAAATATAGCATTAAATGCTGCCAAGAAATACACATATCATCATATATATTTTCATTAATTAAAAATCAATTAGAAACGTTGCTGACATATAAAATTACTAAAATAAAAGAAAATAAATCAGATACTGGGTAAACACATTGCGTTTATAGCGCCGGGATGTAAGATAAACAAGAACTCTCCACAAATAACGATTAGTCAAGGAATTTCCAATGTACAACTGCTGTTTAGAGCTACTTTTTATCCGACTACGGCAAATTAACAGGAAGGATTATGATTTTAGGAGTATGCAAATTAGGATTTACGTATGTATGTATGTAGCGATTAAACGACTGGATCTATTTTAATGTATGTGTCAAGCTATTTGATATTATGATCTAGGAGACATTATACCAACAAAATTCATATTATGGATATTTCATGCACAAAATAAATCTTTGTTGTTATTGTAAATAAATATTATATGCTATTGTAAATAAATTCGAAAATTTGATGTTTGATGCAATTTGATGAGCCCCATGAACATGTCTGTATGTCTTGGCTTGGATGTTTCTTTGTATTATATGAATGTATTTATAAAAAATATTTGCTTTTGATTATCAGTAGTCTAGTACTCATAGTATAAGTTTTCCTAGATGGCCTTGTCTAATTTATGTGGAAATACTTTTTTATTTTTCAGAAGGTTATCATCATCTTGAGAGTCAAAGTCAACCTCACCTGCATGAATCGCACTCACATCCAAGAGGGGTCCTGTCCTATCGAAGCAGCCTGATTGAAGAAGAACCGCATAACAGTTCCCCGCAAAGTTCTTTTGTCCCTGCAAGTGAATGAAGTTATTAATAAGGTCGAAAGATTTAGATTTAAAGAGATCCATAAAATCCAAATTTTATTATATAAACATGATTCTACATATGCATTAAAAATTTACTTGAAAACTGTTACTAAATCCTCACGGCCATTAGAAGAATTAATCACACTATGAAATGCGATTGATCACGAAAAGTGTACATTAAATTTGAAAATAGTTAAAAACTAGAACCCGACTACGACAAAACTACCCACTGAAAAATATGAGAATTCTACATAGTACATGTATTTTTATTACAAATGATAAAAATCTGTTTACTTGAGAAGTTAGTCTGAAAGAGAGTCTACCGATACTTATATTATTTTAACACTGATTAATATAAGAAGAGACATGCATCCTTGGTTCGGACAGGAAGATAGAATGCGAGGGAAAAAATCACCCAGCATTTAAATAACACGAAAGTGGAAGGATGTAGAAGCCGAGTCAGACAAAAGACTCAGCTTCTATGACCGAATTGGTAGTGTTTTTTTAGAAGGTCAAGTTAGGAGCCCTTAAAACAGAAACAAGTGATGCATGTAAGGACCGAGTCATGTGGCACGCGGTTCTCTCTGTCTACACCGCAAGGGACTTGGCGTAAAGATATATATGTCGTGCAGCTATACGCATCCGATTTTTATTATAATCTAAGTTATCTAATCTATACGTTTTTAGGAAATGTTCATTAAGATTTTTCACTAGACACCAACCTCGATATATTATTTTTATGCCTTAATTTATTTTGTTATATTTTTTTATATTGTATATAATAAGAGTTACAATCGAATTTCGAAGGTCAAGCGTGGTCTGCTCTTAGCTGTACTTTATGCCGCCATTTGTTGTCATGATCAATTTTCTATGACGGCATTTACCCGGTAGCCAGCAGAGCAGCATGACGCTTCCGGTGATACCTTACCTGTTATATTGCGTATTATATGCGATATATTTTAGGACGTATACTATGCTAATTATACATACATACACACATACATTTAATGGCCAGATAAAATCATAACGCTCCTTATGGCTCCACCGAAGTTGAGTACAAAACAAAAACCCGACTGCGGAAAAATAGAAAACAAAGTAATGTAATGATTCGTGCAGCAGTTTCTGTCACTACATTGTAATGTCGCTGGTGTATTCACATAGTTGTAAATAATTATTCTATATAATCATGTTCGAAAAATTCACAGCAAAACCAATTTTGGGTACTATATATTTTCATATAAAATTTCAAAACAAAGAATCTGGTAAACTATTTTACAAATCATAAAAGCTACTGTTTTTATGATTTGTAAAAAAGTTTACCAAATTCTTTAGAATAAACCATATTTATTTACTGCAATGTTACGGTTACTTTTGCTACTCAATAACAGATGGCGGTAGTTGTCACTTAATTCTAAGAATCCTTGTTCTGTTTCACAACGTTACAGCAACTTTTCACACAGCATTCAGTTGGCAATTTGCCTCAACGAGTTTGCATAGCTTAGATTTTCTCTAACAGTTTCGCAGTTTTGGAACGCTAATTGCAGTCTAACTTGTATTTAGTTGACTACCACATAACAGAGAAGGTAATTTTTGAAATGAATTCCTTTTTTGTTTTAATTGCATAGGAGTTCATCAAAATATGTGTGTATATATTTTGTATAATTTTGGTGTAAATAATCCCATTTTGAAGTAAGGGAGTACTTAATAGGAGAAATCAAACGCATAATTCAGGATGCATATAAACAACCGAGTAGTAAATAAACAAACAAACAAATTAACTACCAGCTGTAAAATAGGTTTATATTAGTCGCACTGATGTGATGTGATGTAATGCTGATAGTATGATGGATGTGCAGTTGATATCAGGTGCAACAATGAATACATTCAATATCATTTTCTATCAGAAACTGATTTTATTAAATATTTTGAAGTCATACGGTCGAAAATGTTAGGCGGGCGTGCCCTGCTGAGCGAATGAAAATAAACAAAACAGTTTAACATATCCTGACATTGGAGATTTTTTATGTTATTTTATATTATTTTAATACTGAATAGTCGAATGAAAAATCTCCAAATATTTTCACAAATTACAATTTTTTTTGTTTTCTTTTTATTCAAGTTCAATTCTACTGCGTGGTAAATAAAATGATACCAGTGCACTTACGTACATATGGATATCTTGTGCAAAAGAAAAACTGATATGCAAAATCCAAACGAAACCATGAATTACAAAAGGTTTAAATAAGAGAGTGGACATGTCGCCGGTTCTAAACTTCGAGCCGGTAGGTAATAAAAGTTTAACTAACTTCTTTGTACATTTATATTTAATGCAAAACAATCTCGAGTACATAGTATCTCCTCTGGGGGAAACGAAAGTACCGTGAACGGGACGAAAGGGAAAAAGATAGGCATGATCGTTGTATAAAATGAGTTAGACGTGACTAAGTCTGCAAGGGGACAATGGCCTAAAAATATTTTTTTATTATGACTGACTCTCACTGAATAAAATTCGTATCACAGCAAGAAACATCCAATAATAGTTATTATTGACCAACCGGTCCAATGATGAAGAGGTTCAAAATATGTAGCGAGAGGCAAAAATAATTTTCCAGCCGAGTACAACATCCTACTTTTTTTTTTCATCTATGTTACGTACGTTTCTTGTTATTTCCTTTACATTGGTTTTGGGGCGTTATTGAACCCTAATGGTTCTTCCAAATGTGAAACTCGACATAGAATATTAGAGTAAATAATCAAGGCAAATCATCTTTTTCATGTAGATAGAAAAAAATATATTTTATTTTAAACATCTCAAAAGAGGCTTTTCTTCTAATGTCTACATATTTTTTTATTTTCAATCTTTTGTAGCATTCCAGATACGAATTCTTATACTCGTTATATATTATTATTATGCACAATAAAACGGATATTACAGTAATTAAATACTTTTTATATAAGCAGATGACGCATATCTATTTACTATTTAAAGGTATAAAAGTAGCTGGCGTATAAGTAATTGAGTATGTAAAAAATAAGGGAATAGTGCAATGTTGTCAGTACACTATTTGGTAATTACAATAATTTACATTAGTCGCATATTTAATAATTATAACACAACATATTATAGCAACTGAGAGAGCATTAGCTGATAATTTCGCGGCCACAGCGTCACCTGGTGGCAACGCGAGCCAACTTTCGAACCAGTTATGAATGTAGGTATAAATCTATTTTCTGCCACTACATTCAACTTGCCGCTATAAAAAGCCAATATAAACCTAAACGTCGCTGAGATCGCTCGCATTATCTCGTGATTATCGCGTGTCAAAACATCGCCACGCTCGCGATACTTCGCATGTAATCTGATAAACGATGTACTCTGTACGCTTCGCGCTTTTCTTCTATCTCTTTCTCCCGCCTACAATACGTAGAATCATCTCTCGCTTTCGCGGTCATCCGTTTCATTCATGCGCGGTACACCTCGACGGTGGCGCACTGTTTACAGACACAAACAAACAGTACAGCAAACCGCTTAGCTTTAAGTACGAGACCGTGAAAGTGATATTGTCAAGTATAGCCATCCCGCTCTTAGGGCCGAGCACATTGTTTAGTGGTTGCGGATAGATGGCGCTACTAGTTTCATTTGGTAAAAGCAGACGAAGTAAATGTCATAATAATTTGAGCGCGACGTTGCCGGACTTCGCCACCCGCTGCGGTGGCGGGAGCGAGTTTATATTATAAACCAGCAAGTTTGTAGGTGCAGCTATGGTGGGTTTTATTTGGTCAGCATAAAGGTATAAATTGTATTGTAAGGGCCATTGTTGTAAGTTTGCTGTAGTGTGTGATCATCACGTAAACGTAACGAGTGTGGTACACACACGCATGCGGCGGTTGTCAGTAGGTAGCTAATGCGATGCGCTGTGCTGTGAATGCTGTGATCGCTTATTGTGGCGCGTCCGCGCGGTTTATAGCGTTTAATTCAATTTAGTAATTGATACGTTTGTCGGTTGACTTTATCGTCTTTATGGTCAACATCTCTAGCGGTCATTGATGCATATTAATCAAATTAGATTAATGTAGGTCAAATATTTCAATCATAATTTATTTTTTTAATTTAAATAATCATAATTTAATTACCTCATAATTTATTTATATGTATTGGTAATAAACGCATACATATCACGTAGGTATCTATCATATGTCGTACTATAATATACATGTTAGCCTAAATTAATTGAGATTATTATTACATATAACATTGTATTAATGTACTTAATGATTCAACAAAGATAGTAGCCAAGCCATTTGTGACAATCGACGAACTGCAACCGTCAATCAAATGATTGCCCTAAACAAGTGAGCGAAGCCAAATAAGAGCGAATTGTCAAACTGACAACTCCCTAAACATGGTAATTCACGCTCCGCATTCTTCGATACTTTGGAGTCGTTTCGGCTCACACACAGTTACAAAACATTCTCATTGCCCTAATACATCTTATTTTTTAATCACACATTCGACTCTAATCCCCACGCTTAAAGTTCAGATTTTCTTAATGGCGGTTATAACGTTCCAATAGTGATAAGGACTCGCACACACGGAACATTTATGAGCACGGTAGTAGACGTGTTGTGTACAATATGACGTTTCGTATTGTACCTACTATTATAAATGAAATGTGTAGCTTTCACGAGGGCACACAAGCGTAAAGTGATGTTTCGTTAACTGAACTGTATACGATTTTCAATCTTATGTGCATGCCTTAGAGAATGCTTTACTTTGTATTGAGGAAAATTAGCTTGTGATCTTTTTGTTTTAAAGCAAATATACGGGTGTCGGCAAACGCGTGACCTGTTATTGTGTGTATTAGGTTGCTTTAATCACAATTTGGTGTGGGCCGCGATATGGCTTTCCAAGTGTCGACCTAGCAACACCGTAAATTGAATTTTTATGTTTAATGGTCACAGTTTAATTTAACGGTGGATTTTTGGATTACGATTTCAAGTTGAGATGTTTACATTACCAGTTAAGACCGGTTAATTTGTAAAACACGCTATAATTATACAGCCCCTTTTTAAGTAAGTTATTTTCAAAAGTCATCAAGACAATACAGGCGTAGATATTTAGAATATGATTCACATTCAAATTTATAGAAAAGCCAACCTTACCTAATAATTTGAATCATCTGCAAGTGGTGGTTCCCATATATTTGCACGTGAAGCTCTGTCGCAAGAGAGATACTTACACAATTACATATAAATACGTGGAGCTTCACTGGGGAAGTACCGTTACTAACAGAAGACCGCAACCATGTAATGATTCCCGGGATACTCGTATTGTCTCAAGTGAGTGACGTCACCAAAAACAAGCTTGAGAAGGTGAAGCGAGAAACGAGGTTATCTTTATGAAACAAGCATGTATAGAATAAGCTTATTTACGACTTGTTTGAAGTTGTTTGGGATAATAAAATCCTACAAAAAAGTCTGAAATATTTGATATTACTCTAAATGGAGATAAAGTTCCCGTTGTTAAAGACACTAAATTTCTAGGTGTACACATTGACGAATTTTTGAATTGGAAAAGGAATTTGCGATCACTTAAGGACTCTGTCTTATCAGATTTGATCTCTTCGTAATGAAATTTCCTTGACTCACCTAAAAAAAAGTATGGTTATAAAAATTTCAAACACAATGTAAATTGTTGATGAATAAATAATTGAATCTGAGCTAATGAAATGTGTTGTAACACTAGTAACTCTCAATCAAGCCAGTAACCTCGTAAGGAGCGGCGAGCGATTCCTCAGGCTTGAGAGAAAAAGAGCAAGAAAATGTGTGCTCGCACCTCTCTCTCTTGCCCCTACAGTAATATACGAAACGTAACTCTCTCTCTCTCTCTTTCTTCACTAGTTTATAATCTCCCTTTCAACTTCCGTTCTCCTCGCCCGATCACACTTTTCGTATCGCTCTCGCCACACATTCACCAGCTTACTTCCCAAGTCAAGCGGGCGTAAAGAAGTTTTACTTCAAAAAATGCCCCTAATTTTTTGTGTACAATTAGTACAGCTAAGTGCAAAGACTTCTATGTAGTATACATAGAAGTCTTTGGCTAAGTGTCAAGCAGTAAACTTTGACCTGTACAAAGGTTCTTATTCCGTATGCAATAAGATTGACATTCGAACTTTAAGTGTTAAGCGTGCTCTGATCTCAGCTGTACATTTCCTTCGGCAATCTTGACCTATCTCAGACAACGATTGAATGAAATGTATGCCGAAACTATTATTATGGATAGTGCACGTTTGTTATCTGTCACTGTCATACTTAACCTTTTCTTTCATGTATATCATCATACCACTGTGTAAATATGTTTGCTAATTAATCTAATTATATATAAATTGATACATTTATTTATGTACAACGCCGAGAGGCATACAAGTATACGGCCCACATGATGAACGCTTGAAATACATTTAAGTATCACAGCTATGTCACCTCAGCTGCTAACACAGCAGGTCCTTAGAAGCTTACTGGTGACTTCGCTCACACGCAGGATCACAACAACCCTTCAGGGATTTATTATTTGGCTGCGGTTTTCTCTGAGGTGGATGTCGAGGCAGGCTGCTTTTATGCGTCCTGCCTCACTTAAAAACAGCCAGAGCAAGACAAACAGACATGGTCATGCACACAAATGTTTGTTCTGTGTGGGAATCAAACCCGCGAGCGTTGGTGACAAATTAGCGTTCGTCACTTATAGTTATGTATGTCTATTGCATGTACCTATTTGTCGGGCGAGCTCGGTGGCGCAGTGGAGAAATGCGCTATTACACTACTTTGGTACAAACGCCCGTGGGTTCGATTCCATCGCAGGGCAAAGATTTGTGTGCATGAATATGTCTGTTTGTCTTGGTCTGGGTATTTTCTTTTCTACGTATAAAAAGTATGTATTTACAAAAAAATATATTTAAATATATTTATCAGTTGTCTAGTACCCATTATACAAGCTTCGCTTACTTTGGGGATAGATGGCGCTGTGTAATTTGTTCGAAAATATTTTTTTATTATTATTTATTTGTATCATTGTTTTACAGTCTTATTCTTCTCACCGTTATTACGTTTCCTGACCCATTAAGATCGACAGGGTCCATTACCTAAGTCTAAGGATTTGGCCAATATACTGATTTTTACATGAAGCGACTGTCGTCAGACCTCCACAACCTAGATGGACAATCAGACCTTTCTTAAGGTCATACCTCAGAATACAGAATAAACCAGAAACCGCATACGCGCCCAAAACTGAAGCCATAAAAACTACTCTCAATGAGAGTAGTTTGACATTTGGACGACTAGTATATATTTGGCCACCGTGTCTATTACGCGTAAAAATTTCTCGATAGTTTTTATTAAATAATGCCGTCTTGTGCGGTTCTCACCTGCAAGAATGCAGTTAGAAGCATAAAAAAACAAGATGGGATCACATTTCATGTGTAACTAGCGCATTTACATCTCATTTTATTTAAATAATGAATTTCTTTTACTCGTTGATAGTGGTAAACAATTTGGGCGAGTCCATTTTGTTCATGTTGCCAGTTTTACTGGTTTCATTTCCCTACTTTTTTAATAAGTTGACATTGATGAAATAAATAATAAATGCATGTTAAGTAATTAAAAAATAGTTTGATTAATATAAAATATGTAATACATTTATTTAATTTTAAGGTATTTACGATATGATAATGTAAACATAGGCTTACATTATTTGAGATGTTTTAATATAAATATTACCTGAAATAAATAATAATTATTGACTTAATAATAATGATTGAAATACTAATGTTTTTGGTATATAGTCTGCATATGTGAAATTGGGTAAATAGTAGTTTTTTTACAAAAATATTTGTTTAACTATCTATATCTATATATAAATATTTGTTTATTTGTAAAACTATTCTAATTATTATATATGGAATTTCAGTTCCCCACTGATGAAATTATAAAAGCAAAGAGCAAGACTTCTTCATTTGTCGAAACGTAAAAATGTAATGATTACCTCAGAATCAAAACGGCAATATTATTACTACAACAAAATGTACCTAAGTAAAGACATATTTTTTGTAAATGACTTGTGTTTTATTTTACTAAAGCATTTTTTTATGCATAACAGTATATTAATATAACATCTTTTATATTAATATAGCACTTTTAATTTACCCTAAAAGAGGCGAACTCTCACTAAGCTAGCAATACTGTACGGGTGGGAAGTATGAGGAGTGCGGGGGATTGCGAAATGTTTCTGGACACAGCGGACCGCATGTATTATCGGCTGTAGGCTCCTTCTGGTTTATTCTGTATTCTGAGGGTCATACGCACAAACCAATTACCACACATCTACGAAAATATACGAGTAATTCCTTGAAACAAATATGATTAAACTAATAAATTATAAAGTATCAATAAAATATTAGGTATAAAGCAAATTGGTTCTTCCCAGCAACATCCCGTTTCCTAATTTATTAGGATTGGCGGTGTCCGCTACCTAAGTCTGAGGATTTGACGAAGATACAGATTTCTTTAGATTTACTGTCGTCAGACCTCCACAACTCAGAGAAAATCAAGCTCAGGTAAGTAAGGTCACGCGTCTTTTTAAATATAATTTCTTGGACGTGCGGATTCCCTCACGATGTTTTACCTTCACCGCCGAGCAAGTGATAAATACAAATATGTACATAAATCTAAAAACACGAATTTAGTGGTACATATCAGGATTCGAACCGGGGATCAGTTAGTCACTAGGCTGCCTCTTTATTCACTGGGCTACCATTACTCTTCTATAATGCTGTGTGTCGGTAATTTTTACATGAAGTGACTGCCGTCAGACCTCTACAACCCAGAGGGAAGACCAGACATTTCTTAGGTTAGGTCACACGTTTAATGAAATTAAATTTTTTGGACGTGCGGTTTTCTTACCGATGTTTTCCATCACCGCCGAGCAAGTGATAATGTCAAATATGTATTTTTAATCCGAAAACACGAATTTAATTATACATGCCGGGATTCGAACCGAAGACCTGTTGTTTAGTAGGCCGGCTCCCTATCCACCGGACTATCACTGCTTTAAGCAAATTGAATATATTGTAATTATTAAAATTAGCATTAATACTTAAGCAACTTTATCATTTATAATGTCATTAAAGTGGCGTAAATATTAATCATTTTGACAGTAGAAAATCTAGAGATATAAATAACGTTGTATTATTTAGCACTGTAAGAGTGCTAATTACAAAAATTTTTCTTTCGAAACATGAAAACGAGTATAAAATGTGTTTGTTACAATTGAGTTAAGTGTGCGATGGAACCAAACCATAGCGTGATTTACTACTGTGACAACGCCATCTAGGGCGCACTAGTTCAGTATCAAACACAAGTTTTTCGTTGAATGGGTTCTAGGTGATGGATGTACATTATATTAAATAATCCTAGAGAATGTCAGTCAGAATAGAAAACAGTTTGTAAATATTTGTTTTTGTTTTGACTTGAATTTTGAGATTTTTTTGCCAATTAAACATTTTGGTTACTTTTATGTTTAGGGAATCGACCAATAAAATGGCGTTTAGTTCCTATATCCTATATAAAATAAGTGTGCTGGGTAGAGGTATAAGCTCCACTTCCGCATTCAACTATGTAAGTCCCGGATCGGACTTCACATGGAATATTGCCCACAATTCTGGGTTGGTGCTGCCTGGTATTTGCTGAGTCCATTTGACCGCGTACAAAGTGTATCAAGTGCGAATCGTCAGCAACCCAGAGATTTCCTATGAGTTGGACTTGGTATTTACACGATGATGTCATGGGGAGTTATTTATAAGTTGACTTTTTTATATTATTATATTTTTAATATTATTAAATATATTAATATAATAATATTTATTATATTTATAAGTAGAATTGTTAATAAATTTGCATATCTCTCACCTGTGTGTAGGTGTCTTCTTAAATTTCTAACTAAACTGGTTGTTTTGATGACCCTGCTAATGACCATGGTACACCAGTGTGCCACATAACACACTTTCCGTATGGTGATAGTACTTCCCGGGTTGGGCTGGTTAATGTTCTCAAGTTGTAAGCATATCACTAGGTTGGCTATGGCTCTTAAAATATGGTGAGCAATTTACAGAATGTATCATAAAGAATATAATCAAACAGTTTTATTACATTAACTTTATATTTTGGAGTAATATGTAATACAATGTGGATTTGTCACACCTTACCTCCTATCATTTGACAGTTGACGAGCTCGGTGGCGCAGTGGTGAAACGCGCTGTTACGCTACTTTGACACCAACGCTCGTGGGTTCGATTCCCACACATTACAAACATTTGTGTGCATGAACATGTCTGTTTGTCTTGGTCTGGGTATTTCCTATGTATAATAAGTATGTATTTACAAAAAAAAATGTATTTACGTATGTTTATCAGTTGTCTAGTACCCATAACACAAGCATCGCTTACTTTGGGGCTAGATGGCGTTGTGTAATTTGTCCGACAATATTTATTTATTTATTTATTTATCATTGTCCCTTTAAGAGATCACTTTTAAAGTGCAGTTCTCTATCTATACTACATGTTTACATGACTTTTATGCCATAGTTATTGAAAACTAAAAAGAAGTTTGTTTTAATGGTGCTACATACGAGCTACATTGATGAGAAAATGAGATGATTGTCAACTTATGTTTTGAAAATACGATACCTTGTGAATGTAATGTTCTGAGAATCTAATATTTTGAATTCAAGATGTTCCTCACATATGATATTCATCACCAGTGCTCTATGTGTACAAGCCCATCGCTGTTTTAACTTGTACTATTTTGATGATATATGTACTGGCTGTTTTGAAATAGCCCCAACTATAGATATTGTTTCTATATATAGTGGGTGTGAAACTAGCATAATGCTCCAATGAACACTTCCAATATAAGGCGTGTTGCGTTCCCGACGATGCTACTAATCCAGCAACTTCTTAGGATCTTCTTCTTAAAACCGGCCAAGTGCGAGTCGGTGAAGTGAAAAAAACACGTTTGTTGTATGGGAGCCCCCCTTAAATATTTATTTTAATTTAATTATTTATTTTTAAAGTAAATATATAACTAAATATTCTGTGAATATTTCATGCGTCTACCTGTTGCCATTATCAATATCGAGCAAAAACGAGCAAAAAAATCACGTTTGTTGTATGGGAGCCCCCTTAAATATTTATTTTATTCTATATTTTAGTATTTGTTGTTATAGCGGCAACAGAAATACATCATCTGTGAAAATTTCAACTGTCTAACTATCACGGTTCATGAGATACAGCCTGGTGATAGACGGACGGACGGACGGACAGCGGAGTCTCAGTAATAGGATTCCGTTTTACCCTTTGGGTACAGAACCCTAAAAATAAAAGGATATTAGAAAAGGAAATGTAATATCGCCAGCATCTGCCACAGGAGCAATTTTAAGAGTCGTGGCAGCGACGGTGTTGGTGGGGGCATGCGGATTCTGTTCCAGATGGCGGACGACCGCAGCAGCCGAGGCAGCGTCGACATGTTGCACTTACTAACAGTAGTGGGTGGGTGCCGGCCGGCGCTAGTCCGCATCAATTAATTGGTGGCGGAAGCACACAAAGCAGGTAAGATAAAATTGCATGTAAATTTGACTTTCGCAAAATAACGCCTGAATCTATTAACTATTTTAGGACAATTCTTAAAAAAAGCACTTTCTTAATATCGCTGTTTTACCACCATGTGAAAATCGAAACTAAGTATTATTTTTGATTACAATTTGCGTCGTAGTACAGACGCAATACAGACGACATGCAATGTCAGCGATGTGTATGAACCGTGCACCGCAAGTGAACGCACGATGTGTTTTTTGGTTTCTTCACTTCGACCATGAACCTTTCACAATGCCATAAGCCTTAATTAGGCCAAAGTGGAATCAGATTTATTTCAAACCATGTCGGATTTAGCAGCAGCATTCAATATAATTTTGTGATAAAATAAAGTGATGCATTAACTCAGACACGGGGTATATTAAATTAAATGTCATTTATTTCGGAACAAATTATCGACATAAAACATTATTATTATTATGAATTATTATTATTATTATGAATTGATTAATATTTCAGAAGCCAAAAATTACGATAGTAGATAGTCATTAATTAATACATTTCAAGTTAAAAAAGAAAAATAGAAATAGATCTATCTATAACTTCACGCCAAATCCCTTGCGGGGTAGGCAGAGAGAACCGAGCGCCACGTGACTCGATCCTTACATATCTCACTCGGTTCTTTAACATTCATTGCTCTTCTCATGCACGCTCGCCGGTTTCTAGGGCTCCTGACATCACCTTCTGATAGAACACGACCAATTTGGTCATGGTAGGTAAGTCTTGGCCTTCCCCGGCTCCTACATCCTTCCACTTTTGCATTGTATATCTGCTTCGTCATTCTTTCATCTTGCATTCTTTCTACATGTCCGAACCATCGGAGCATGCCTCTTCTTATTTTAACACCGACGCTCTCTTTCGGACCAACTCTGTTTCTAACATCATCATTGCGAATACGGTCTACAAGCCTTACGCCACAAATTTTGCGCAGCGCTCGCATTTCGACCGCGTTTATTCTACTTTCATGCTCTTTCTGCCAAACCCAGCTCTCGCTTCCATAAGTTAGCGTTGGGACCAACACTGCATTGTGTATAGCGAGTTGTGCCTTCTGGCTCAGGATTTTACTGCCAAGAAGTTTTCCCAACGCTCTATTCACACTATTCCCAGCACTCACTAGTCTTTCCACATCTGCGGTGTACCTTCCAGCCCTGCTGAAAGCGCATCCAAGATATACAAACTCATCGACTTGTTCCAACACTTCATCATCAATCGTAATCCTTACATTAGTTCTGGATTCTTCTCTTTCAAATACCATTATCTTTGTTTTCTTCGCATTCAGTAGTAAGCCTTTCTCCATACATTCGTCTTTCATCGTTGTGACCAGTGTTTGCAGTTCAGATGGTGTATCTGCTAATAACACGGCATCGTCTGCATACAACAGACAATTCACCACTAGGTCACCCATGCGCAATCCCACATTCGTTGACCTTATTCTCTGCAGACAACTATCGAGATACAGGATAAACAGCCTAGCAGATAGCATGCAACCCTGTTTGACACCAATTCTGACATCAAACCAGGGTGACATGCCACCATCTATCCGCACACATGCTGAGCAATCCTTGTAAGTGGACTGCACAGCACGGAGCAGTGAACCGTCAATTCCATATCTCGGCAATATGTCCCACAGTTCCTTTCGCACAACCCTATCAAAGGCTTTCTCAAGATCCACAAAACCGCAGAAAATCTTCTGGTCTATGGCCAGATGCTTCTCTACGATATTGCGAAGCGAGAAAACTTGATCCGTACATCCCCTTCCATTTCGGAAACCTCCTTGTGCGTCCCACAGCATTTTACCGGATTTCACCCTCATTCTCCTTTCAATCACTTTTCCATATACTTTTGCTGCTAAGCTGATCAAACTGATGGCCCTATAGCTGGCGCAGTCCATGCGTGACACCTTGCCTTTATACAAGGGCACGATGACTGCGCGTCTCCAGTTCATTGGGACCCTTCCAGTTCTCCAGCATAGGTTGCATAAGTACCAGAAGGCGTCCCGGACGTAAGTGCCACTTAATTTGATCATCTCAGCTGTGATCAGATCAATTCCCGCTGATTTTCCATTTTTCAAGCTTCGTATCGACCATTCGATCTCATCCATAGTTATGCCTTCGTCGGACGCCGTCAACGTGGAGTAAGCATCAGACTCACTCTCATTGTCAGCGTCCGAGGCATACTCATACATTTCTTCAAAATATTCACTCCACCGTTCTAACACTTCCTGAGTGTTCGCAAGAATGACACTTTATCTTATCCATTCTGAATGCCGACGAACCACTCCGAGACTTCTTTACCTCTCTCCAAAAGAGTTTGGTATTTGCCTCGAAGTTTTTCGTCAGCCTCTCTTCCTCATTCATAATTTGTCTTTCACGCTTCTCTTTCAGAAAAGCCTTGGTTTCATTCTTGCATAGACGGTACATTTCTTTCTTCTTTTCTCTCATATTTTAGAAATAGATAATAATACAAAAAAAATATTCATCTTCATTTTTGACATCTTCCTATTCTACTAGGGGGCAACGGAGGCGCGTGCATGACACTGACACAACTTTGAAACATAGGTCCGTACAATCTTTCAGCTATAGTGGTAAAAATTAACGTGTTGAATTGGTGCAAAAATCGTAATAACTAGATAACCAAGTCCCAAACGTGTTTGTTAACGTTCGGCAACCAGCGTCGTCAACACGGTTCATTGCAGCTTCTTGAAATCTGATACACCTACTACGGGAGGTGTACTATGAAAAATTGAAAATGATGATGGATCATCTCGCTATCTAACAACCGAGACTTGTTCATTACCCTAGCCTACTCCTTCACACTGTACTTGTACAACAGGCCATCTCTAATACTACAGGAGGTACTACTGAAAACTCTCCATCACCTAACATACTCATTAGATCTTGTTCCAAATTGATTATGGGTAAAACGGAACCCTATTACTAAGACTCCGCTGTCCGTCGGTCCGTCCGTTTGTCACCAGGCTGTATCTTATGAACCGTGATAGTTAGGCAGTTGTTATGTTCACAGATCATGTATTTCTATTGCCGCTATAACAATAAACACAAAAAAATGGAATAAAATAAATATTTAAGGGGGCTCCCTTACTACAAACCTGAATTTTTTTGCTCGTTTTTGCTCGATATTAATAACGGCATCAGGTAGACGCTTGAAATATTCACAGAATATTTAGTTATATATTCACTTTAAAAATAAATAATGAAATTAAAATAAAAAAATATTTAAGGGGGCTCCCATACAACAAACGTGATTTTTTTGCAGTTTTTATAGATAATGGTACGGAACCCTTCACGCGCGAGTTCGGCTCGCACTTGGCCGGTTTCTTTAAATTAGGTAACGTGTTACATAGTAGAGCAAACTGTAGGGTGTATTAAAGCAGCCCGATTGGGGAATCTCTACCTTACAGAAAACCGCAGGCAAATTGTATCTCCCTGGAGGTCATTCTGTTCCTGCGAGTGGGTAGAGTTACCAGTAATCAGCAATGTGCTCCGCTTTGCCTGATGGTAAGCGAAAGGGGAGCCCAAATCGCAACTGCAACTGACAAGAGACTACACAGTGTCTTGTCAATTGACGCTGCCATGCTGACCCGCAAGATGCTTCTTCACGCTTCGTTTGAATAATCCAATATTGTAGGAAGGAGGGAACATATGTGCAGGCACGGTGTTCTTGGTAGACGAAGAAATATTCTCAACAGTGGAAGAATGACATCTCAAGCCTACACGTGTGGTTCTATCATGAAAGGGATAGGGTGGGATAAGGGAAAACAGTTCTTCATAGCCATGCCATACCATGGTAAAGGCGGTAAAATACGCTTAGCGAGCCAATGTCCTTACGGATTGAAGAGGTTCTAGGTTTTTAGTGACCTCTTCGTCGTCCATTACGCGGCCATCCATATGTAATATATTTAATTGCTATTTAAAATTTAATGAGTACCAACTCATGCTTGGTTATTTTTAGGATTATCTTAAGTACCGCAAAAGGTAAGCTAAGAGAGGTAGGGCGAATTACGGCAGTCTTGCTGGTGAAGTACCTCCACCTCACAACACTACACAACACAGCAAAATATCAACTCTCTGGTGGTTGCAGTATTTCTGCAAGTGACAATGGTTACCAGTTAGCTCCTATGAAGTTACAGCGATGTATTGCAGGCGCCCATAGGCTACCGTATCCACTTTACAGTAAATGAATCATTTGCTTTTTTGTCTCCCGACGTTGTATAAAAACAGAAAAGGAATCTTCACACTATAAAATATATAGTGTGAAGAAGCCTTCTCCTTACCATTATCTCGTTTCCTACTCTATCCACAACCCAGAGGGTAGACCGTACCTTTCTTAGGTTAGATTAAATGTCTTTCAAAATATAAATTCTTGGACGTGCGGGTTCCCTCACGATGTTTTACTTCACTGCAAAGCAAGTGATACTCGTATTTAGAAGTATTTACATAAATCCGGCAACACGAATTTAGTGATACACTCAGAATTTGAACCAGGAACCAGTTGGTGAATAGAGGTAATTTCTTTGTCCACTGGGCTATCGCTATATTGTAATCCATCTGCTGTTAAACATTCCTATAAATAAACCTGCCAGTCATACTGCCAGTCGTATGGAAACTTAGGAACCTAATTCACATGTTAAATTTGACTGTATTTTGTTTTTAATAGCCAGCGACAAAGTACAAAAGTGTGGTATAATCGCTAAGTGAAATAGCAGTGTTATTGTGTGGCATCGAGTCCATGGGCGGCGGCGGCCAAGTAAATTAGAGAGCGACCGGACTATAACTAAGAGGAGTTGAACTGACGCTCAGCCGTGAGGTGACTGTGGACATTACCGTTTCTTTTGTTTCCACGAATGAAGATTCTTTTGAACTTACTTGTGTTTCTTGATTATTCTAATGGCGAATTAATTTTCATTGATTATAGTTGGATTCAGAGATTATAATAAACGACGTATGGTTTACTAAACTTAAATAAACATCTGTGATGTAACAAACTTATGGAGGATATGTCAGTTTGAACTATCAAAAAAGTTAGAAATATATGTACCTGATTGTCTAGTACTTGGCTCGTGTTACAATATTTAGTGTTTATTATTTTGAATAGCGCAGAACGTATAGTCAACGTAATTTCTGGCAGTGTAAACTACGAATAAATAATAACTCTTAAATAATAAGACTTATTATTTATTCGTAGAGTGTAATCCAAGAACGCTTAGTAACAATAAGTATCATTTAGGCAACAACCCGCACCTCTACTGACGCAAATACTCCTCCGGAACTTTATTCAGTTAGAATATTGTGTATGAAAGATATGGTGTATGCAGTATAAGGTTTTCCGGCTACTAATGCAAATTTTCTCATTGAGTTTCTATTACATTTTTGTAACAGATATAAGTATGATATACGAGTAGATAGTGAGTTTCTTGCACCCTAAAACTTATATTTCCTGCATCGCAAAACTTATATAATAAAATTAAGTTTTTGGAAGCAAGAGGTTCATTGTCATCTTTAAATTCAAAGCCAAACTCACCTCCCCGAAGCGCACCCTAGTAATTAACAAACGAGGCTCTGGAGAAAGAAAGGGAGGACGCATTGAAGTAATACTTCCACCTCACAGAATGCCGCATCCAAATAACAATCCGGAGGTTTATGGTTTTTCTGTGAGTGAGTCAGTGAATGAGTCTACCAGCAAAATTTAGAGGTGTTGCTGTGATCTTCCTTATATTGTAGGCATTTACATCCATTACATTTACATACACTAGGTGGGCCGTATATGTTCATTTGACTTTCGACGTTTTGTACAAAAAAGGTAATTACCAAAAATTAAGGAATGTCAATGTGTTTCCAATGTTCGCCAGCACCAGGAATGCAGCTCAGCGACTGCAGTGATGCATATCGTTGTACGTATGGTGGTGCATATGCGTCCCCCGCGCGCCTCCCCACACTGCCTACCGTCTTTGTCTTTTGTTCATTATACGCAGTTCAAAAGTTTCGAAGGTAAGCTCTAAAGCCTAGTAGTCGTTGAATACTCCATATCCTTTTTGTTATGTTTGTTTGGACTTCCGTTTGTATAAATTTGGATTTCAAAACCTAGAATATCCTCTTAATAAAGTATATTTCAATGGAATCAAGAGCCCCAAACAAAGTATGTTGAGCCAAGGAAGTAACAAAATATATATTATTTATAGGGTTCCGTACTCAATGAGTGCGAACGGAACTGATTCCTAAGGGTCGACTATCTGTCCGTCTCTCCGTTCATTTGTCTGTCATAGCAAGTTGGGAGCTTACTGGTGACCTCGATCACACGCAGGAACACAGCAAACCTCCAAGGAGTTACCATTTGGCTACGATTTCCTGTGAGATTGAGGTACTTCCCCAAACGGGGTGCTTTGATATGCCCTACCTCAATTAAATACCTTGATCAAGACAAACAGAGATGTTCAAGCACCCAAACAAAGAATAGCAGCTATATTAGTTAGGATTGTCAAATTAATAATATCTCCATTCCTCCAAATTTTCGCAAATATCTCTAATTTTTTTTATACAACGTCGGGAGGCATACAAGCATACGGTCAATGATGTAAAGCAGTTACCGTAGCCTATTAACGCTTGTAATACATTAAGTATTAATTGCCCGATGCCTCCTCTGCTACCAACACAGCAACTCATTAGGAGCTTGCTGGTAACCTCACTCACACGCAGGAACACAACAACCCTCTAGGGAGTTGTTATTTGGCTGCGGTTTTCTGTGAGGTGGAGGTACATCCCCAGACGGGCTGCTTTGATGCGGTCTACCTCTCTTAAACATCCAGACCAAGACAAACAAACATGTTCATGCACACAAATGTTTGTCTTGTGTGGGAATCGAATCCACGAGCATTGGGGACAAAGTCGCGTCATTCAAGACTGAGCCACCGAGCTCGTCGAAATTAAATAAAGCCTTATTAATTAAGATGCTTATTCGTGGTTTAGTTTGGTACTCTATTATCGTATGTCGATTTTGCTGTGTGTACGACCAGGACGTAACAACTCTGTACGCTAGAAAACATTCCATAATGAGGTCTTTGAATACAATAACGAGACAGTGGGAACGAATATAATGGTCAAAACGAAACTATATCTTGAAAGGTATATTAAATAAAGGCACGTGGTGGCTGTTTGGAATACATAAGTGTTTAGATCTGCATTTAAAATGTTTATACAAGATATATTTTAAGCCCTTTTACTAGACGATAGAGCCACTGTAATCTACGATGATCTTGGTGGTGCAGTGGTTAGCAATGTTACTTTGACACCAATACTCGTGGGTTCGATTCCCACACAGGACAAACATTTGTGTGCATGACTTTAATTCCTGTTTGTCCTTGGTCTGGGTATAGTTGGAGAGGTACGGCGTATCATTTGGACGAGCTAGGTGACGCAGTCGTGGCGGTTAGTGCAACTTTGACACCAACACTCGTGGGTTCGCTTCCTACACATGACAAACTTTTGTGTGCATGAACATGTCTGTTTCGCATCAGAGTGATCTGACGCTTTTTTGCCGTTTTATTTATTCGTTGGGAGACAGCTCACCTGATGTAAAGCGGCTGTCACAGTCAACGCTTGCGAAAATTTAAGTATTAAGTAGTGCTTCCCTTCTGCTAATAAACAAATTCCTCAGTAGTTTACTAATAACGTCACTCACTCACACATACAACAATACTCCAGAGAGTTGTTGTTTGAAGTATGTTTCATGGATGTAGACTTCCTCCAATTTTCAGCTTTATTATTATTTATTGTTAAGGCAGCCATAGTAATACAAGGTCTGTAAAAATTTTAAATATTACAAATTATAATAACAATTATAATTATTGACGCTCGCAACACCACGGAGATGTTACTCACGCGCTGTCTTGTGACCTAAGGTTACAAGACGAGAGAAGAGATAGAGGTACCCGTGCAGAAGACTTTTGTAGAAAATCTCCCTCTGGTCATTCATATAAGCATCAGGTAAACTGTATGCTTATAGGCGTTGGATATATAAAAAACTATTTATCTACAGTTATCTTTCTATAACTATATTTTCGATGATCTTTGGGAGCTTTTAGCTTGAGAACAACCACTGGTTTTTTGAAATCTTGGTAGTACTAATAAATTGAAAATATTTGAAATAAGTAATAAACATTATTTATTCTTCTAGTACACAATAAATTATATATATATATTATATTTAGTTAGTATATAAATTATAGCCTACTAAAGACTTCAACGCGCAGAAGCACCTTACAACTTTAGTTAAACTGTGCAATCTGTATTTTTAGCCGATTACTGTAAAGCCAAAGGGAAGGGTATTGATGTTACCTGTCATGTATATCTATGTATGTTTGCTGCGCTTAAACCGCTCAGCCGATTTTGTGTATGAATAAATTGCATGTAAATATGACTTTCGGAAAATAACGCCTAAATCTATTAACTACGAGTATGAATGAGATATTTCGATTGTTAGTACGGTTGATTGAATCGTTTTGTTAGTACGATCCAGATGGCATAGGCTACATTTTATACAAACAAAATGTTTTTACATTATAGCGCACCTCTTATATATTTTGAGGGTTCCGTATATTAAAAGGAAAAACGGAACCCTTATAGGATCACTTTGTTGTCCGTCTGTCCGTATGTCAGTCTTGTCAAGACCATTTTTCACAGGAACGGGTGGAGCTATCAAGCTGAAATTAATATCAACTACTTACGTCTGTAATCTCTTCGAGCAGTGAAAAAATCAAACTTCTAAGTCAATGCAACCACAAGATACGGCTGTTTATGCCTCGTTTATGCGCATATTTTGACACTCACAAGAGAATCAAAACCTAAGGGTACTTCCCGTTAACCTAGAACCATAAACTTTGGCAAGAAGAAATGTCACGTAGCACAAGTAAAAAAAAGAAAAAATACGAAAATCGTAAAATTGTAGTTCCATCAATAAAAAAACTTGTTTGCGACAATAATTTACGAAAATATTTTTTTACGGAACCCTCAGAGCGCGAGTCGGACTCACACTTGACGGCGTTTTTTATATTGTATCGAGTTATCTGTATAATAAAAGAAGAGAAGTTCAATTCCAAGCTATGTCAGTGCAGTTGCTGCTTGAAAACACTGGTCACCGCAAATCCGCAGTAGAGCTGCGTGGCCATGCTGTACCCGTTATTGACTCAATTTCTTTTTATACTACATCGGGAGGCATAGAAGCATACGGTTCACTGATGTAAAGTAGTTACCGTAGTCTATGAATTCTGGTAATACATCAAGTATCACTCGTATGATGCCACCTCAGCTGCTAAAACAGCAACTCTTGGGGGGTTATTGGTGACCTCACTCCCACACAGGAACACAACAACAAAAAGTTGTTATTTGGCTATGATTTTCTGTTCTGTGAGATTGTGGAACTTCCTAGTCGGGTTGCTTTAATGCGCCCTACCTCTCTTAAAACACCCAGACGAAGACAAACAGATATGTTCTTGTACACAAATGTTTGTCTTTTAATATTACTTATTAAAAAAAGGGGCTACTAAAAGAGGAATAACAAATTTATTAAAGACTAATATTTACATTAAAGATTATAAAAAAAAAGGATTCTAAAGTTCGGCTAGTTTCGTCTTTGAGGACTCGCGTTGGTTCGATCTAACCAAATTTCACTGTTCACTGGTCGGCAGCACCCAGTCACGGTCCGGATGGAAAAGTAGGTCGGCCGCCGGCTATAGTACGCCGCCGACAGTAGAGGAGCTCGCCAGCGAACGTCAACCAGCAAGCAGGTCCGTGAGGGGCTCATGGACGTCGAAGATCATAAGGCGCAGTAGAAAGTAGGACTCGGTGATGACCGCCTTGCGGTCCAACACCGCAGCGGTCAAAAGATGCCGCCGCCGCCGAAGTTCACCGCGTGGCCAACACAGCAGGGGCTGGAGGTCACAAGCGCGGTAGTCAATACACCGTGCGTTGCTGATCAGATCTCAGAGTAGACTACTCTTGTTTCGTGGTCGTCTATAGAATAGAACTTTTAATTTTCAAGTTTAAATTATTAATTTTTGTGAGAAATTTTGACAGAAT
The DNA here is from genome assembly GCA_947507595.1 of Pyralis farinalis. NCBI lineage: Eukaryota > Metazoa > Arthropoda > Insecta > Lepidoptera > Pyralidae > Pyralis > Pyralis farinalis. Next base: position 16,731,829 of record OX382266.1, on the reverse strand, counting down.
CACAAATGAAGTATATGCCGCTATGTACATACAAAGACAATGAAAAAGGTTGAATTAAAGTATTACATTGTGGTGGATCGCTAAGTATAAAGACAATATAAAGGTTACATATATATATTACTATTATAGTCTTGTGTGAGAATCAGTACGTGGCGCTGCAATAGGTTTCTAATTTTTTTAAATATAAATACCACCGATTTAAGGTTTATAAAACGTGTACTCTCTCAATTTGAACAATGAAAATGAAATGAAAATCCGAAAAACAAATGACAATCTCACAACTTAAAAAGTAACATGTAAAGTAACATCGCAGAGAGTTTCAGCTTCCTAATTATTTTTTATTTCTTTTAATAAACACGAGCAGTTATTTTGGACATGGTCCACGTACGAGTATATCAACAAGTGGTGTATGGAACCAAAATATTATACATAATAAATATTTAAAAATCTCACTGCTTTTGATGATTTGTTTACAAAGATCTCGATCCCAGAAAACTTTTACTTAATCCTCACCATCTTGGATAGAATTAACCAAACACCAAAACTTGCACTTGGACACACGTAAAACGACTGATCACCAAAATAATGAAGTAAAAATAAAGTTGAATAAACGTCCGGAATATGGAAAAGTAGAAAACAAGTTATTCAGGTAGAGTTCAGATGTAAATATCGAAATATTATATAGATAGGCAGAATCTGATACATCTCGTAACCACAACTAAACTATAAATAATACCAGCGACATTATAAAGGTAATCGTTTACAATTTAAAAAGAAATATCCTTTAACAATTATTATGTAAATAAACTTTATTCTATCTATCTATCTAATCGAAATTGAATGAGTACTAGCTTGTATTCCATTTTTCCATAGTCGGTTAATAGTATTTTTTACAATAATATTTATCGTCAACTTACGTTTTTATTTTACATTCATTACACAATGTATAAAACGCATAAAAATAATATAAATACTTTAAATGTTAATTTAATTCTAATATATACTTTAATTATCATTTAATTGAGACCTTTTTAAAACAATAACTTTATTTTTGTAGAATACATTTGATACCGATAAGGCATGTTAAGTTGAAGTTTATTGAAGTAATGCGCTGTTAGTGCATAGCTTATAAGAGACATATATCTCCTGCCTGTCATCTCACAGATAATCTATTTTCAACCTGTTAGCCTTTGAGCCCTTGCACTTCGTGTTTGAGTGAAAAATAAACAATATTTCACCACTTAGCTGCTAATAAATATCAATGAACCCATGCTCATGGTTTACAATGACTATTTTAATGTCTGCTTTATAATATCATGCGTTGAAAACTGATCTGTTGAAATGCTAAAGCATTACTTTGGAACTGTGATAATTTCAACTCTCTGCCTAGAATGCTAAGTAGCGAATTTTTTTTTACACAATAACAGACGTTGTCCTCTCCGAAAATATTTAAATAATCTTAGAAACCTATTGCAGCGCCACGTACTGGATATCATCAAGTTAATATATATATTTTTTATTTGTTTCTGGTCTATTATGAAAATATGCAACTGTCAAACTCGGTGTGAAAACCGTAAATTACAACAACAAATAATAAATAGCAGCCAAGTGTTAGTCTGGCTTACATTAAGCGTTTTGTCGTAGTACTAAACTCGCGGTGATTGGTTTTATTACAACTACTAATGCAGCTTCACCCGCATGTTATTTGATAAATTGACAAAGTAACTTGTAGTATTCAAAATCATAAACCATTTTTGTACCAGTTTCATCTAAATTTATTGACAATCGCATTGCAAATGGGCTTGCTTGTTGTGAAGTCTTAACTATAAAACTAATTTCATTAATCCTTCCCAATCTACTACCTTCGTTTGATATTCCCCTTCTTCAGTGTTTCTATCAAACTCTGAAGAAGAATCTCATCTCCCATACTTCGTACAAAGTTCATATTGACATATTTGGACCTCACGTTGACCCCTCTTACGGAATTCTTAACCCCTTGATTTTTCTGTCCTCTGCCAACCAGATTTAGTAATTGATATACATGGGGCACACTAAAAGTTTTGCACTTCTAGCTAATTGAAACGTTGCAACCTACTTAGTAATAAAAAAAGCAATTGGCGGGAAATCATTTGTCAATTGTTTTTTATCACACATCAAAGTTCTACGTACGCAACGAAAATGGAATTGAGTCGAAAAGATTTTAGAGCGATGATTTTTTATGATTTTAAAAGTTCTGTCTCTCCGCAAGACTGTGCTGCTCGTCTTCAAAATGCTTTTGGGAGAGAAGCACCTTCTTTGAGCACCGTGAGGCGATGGTTTGCTGAATTTGAGAGAGGTCGAGTTTCTTTACATGACGAATTTCGTGAAGGGCGGCCTTCAACTGCCGTCAACGTAAATAATGTGGCTACTGTTAAGCGGCTAATTGAAGAAAACCCGCGGATTACCTATGAGACAATTCGAGAACTATTGGGGATTAGTATGAGCCAAATTCAGAAAAATTTACACGAAGAATTGAAAGTTCGGAAACTTTGTTGTCGTTGGATCCTTCATGAACTGACAGCGGAGCAGAAGCGGGCTCGCGTGGAATGGTGCTCACAGATGCTACTGAAATACGACCACGGACATTCTAATGCTGTTTATAATAATAATAAATAATAAAAGAAACTTTATTCATCTGTACAAAAACATTGTCTGCGACCAATGACATTATTACACAGTGCACGAATATATAGTAGCCCTTACATTCACATAAACGTATTGTACAGATAAAGAGGTAAGAGCCTCAGCGGAACCGCTGTTTTTCAGTCTCTGCCTTTGTTTGTTGAGACACCGCCAGTATAGACGCTGCACATGTAGGTACCAATAAATACCACATGTTTTTAAACTTAAAATAGATGACAATAAATTGAATAAAAATGACAACAACAATATGTAGGTAAATCATTGAAAATCTCTTAATAAGACAACTAATTTCAAGACTTGGAGATCATGTCTAATCTATCAACAATAAAAACAAGGAACAACAAGAGAGTGAAACATACCACAATAGAATGCTTAAATGGAAATAATTTTTATCAGGAAGCCGGAGACAGCACTGTCCAACAACAGCCAGATTTTTGTTTCGATAACAGCCAGGTCTTACATTTATTTTTACATCAGTTATGACATTGTCACAGGAGACGAAACGTGAATTTATTGTTTTGAACCCGAAAAAAAAGCAGAATGGGTGTTTGAAAATAAGAACAGGCCAACAAAAGTAAGGCAGGCGAGAAACGTTGGTAAAAAAATGGTCGCGTTTTTTTTCTCAGCTACGGGTTACATCTGCACAATTCCACTTGAAGATCAAAAGAGTGTTAATGCCGAGTGGTATTCTACCATTTGTTTACCCAGGGTGTTAGAAAAAGTTCGCGAAAGACGACCAGTCCCGTTCTCCTACATCATGACAACGCTTCTTCACACACGGCCAACAAAACAAAGTCATTTTTAACTTCCGAAAAAGTACAACTCGTTACCCATCCTGCGCCCCGACCTAGCACCCTGTGATTTCTGTATTTTCCCCAAAATCAAAGATTAGATGACAGGTTTCACTTTTACCAACTCCGAAGAGGCAGTGATAGCGTTCAATCAGCACGTAGAAAACATACCTTCAGATCTGTGGTCCTCCTGTTTTAAAAAATGGTTCGATCGCATGAAAAAATGTTTAAAATGTAAAGGAGAGTATTTTGAAAAGCAATAAACATAATATCTTGGTTATGACATGTTGTTTTTTTAAGTTACGCAAAACTTATAGTGTGACCTACGTATTACATTGTTTTATTTTTGTTCTTCCCTTCTCCTCCTTTTCTCCTCTTCGCCCCCAATGTCTAATGTTTTGGACTTTACTCCACCACTTTACTTCGCCCACACAGCACAGAAATTCCATAATACAACTGTCTGCTTCTCCTGGCTTGTTCCTCTGCTATATTTTTATATATTTTATTGTTTTGATAATGACGTCATATTTTAAGTAAGATTTACTTAACTACTTACTTAATTAGGAAATTTGTATTTTATCGATTTTAACTTTATAGGTAAAGAATATTAAAAAAATACAGAAACCCTGTTGTATGATGTTTACGCCCAGTTTGGTTTCAATTGGCCTCACTATTTATTTTCATACAATGTTCGGCCCTAAATTTGACTCTTAAAGGATGAATATATAATAATGATACACTAAAATGAATACGTTTATCAAACCTCTAGTTTCTAACCGCAGCATTTTAGACACTAATCCATTTCACGTATAGTCATGTCGTAATTCTTTTAGACAGAAATCTATTATTATTTACTTATATGAAATTTTAGGGTAAAGCTTTCAAATAATAGTTCAAATATAGAATAACATAAGTATTAGATTTGCACGCATGAGTTTCGATATGCGACATATTGTGAGTAAGGAGGGTGTTTTTCTGTTTGTGGGGAAAATGTGTACGTATAATAAAGCGTGGTTAGAGAGCTTTCAAGGGAGATGAGATTTAGGCTTACCTCTTACGTACGTATATTCTTATGATTTCACTAATGCATCCCTTTGTTTGACAATAAGAAAAGACATTAAAAATATCGAAAGTAGCCAATGTTTTATTAAATGAACCATTGGCCATTGAACATTGGCTACATTCTATATTTCTACTTAAGTAGCTTAGCGTTATATTTAAATCAAAAGCCAATCTTACAATGTAGGAGTGATGTAGTGATATATTGTCACATGTCTTTCGAAATATAATTTCTTTGATGTTTTCTTCCAAATATAGGTATGTGTATAAATCCGAAAACACGAACATAGCGATGCCAGGATTCGAACCAGGTTGTCAATCACCAGTTGATCAATGGAGCGGTCCGTTATCCACTGGGCTATCACTGCTCTATTATTATTTTTTTTATTTTTTATTATTACATTTATATATCTAAGTTTATCTGTCCACATCTGTAAAGACTTAAGTCTTTTCTGTTTGGAAAAGGATTATTAAAAATATGGAGAACCGCACTTATAAAAATGTAGATGACTTGGTTGCTCGGTGTTATTAAAAAGGAAAGAGTACATTACACAAAAGAAGCTTGATTACACGTCACTAGCTTTAAGGTCCCTTTGTTTCTTACGGTTTGCTTTTAAATACTACGAAGAAAAACATTCTTGTATACTTATAACTTAAAAACATGTTTTTTTGCAATTCATGTTTTTAAAGTCATGAAGTTTTCCTGCTTTTGTACAAGCTTTTGCATGCGGTTCTACCTTCGAGAAATCGGTATCATTGTATTAATGTATGCCATTTAATAATGTGTACCATTCTAGTTCAGAATTTCATCGAAATTAAAACGCACATATTTAATGATTTAGCTGCATGAGAGTAAGAAACATACAAGCCTACAGATAACCTGATGTAATGTGAATACTGTAGCCTATGAGCGATTGCAATACGAGTATTGCCCCCCTGCTGACACAGCAATTCCTTAAAAACTTACTGGTAAACTCACTCACTCGCAGGAACACAATAATTCTCCAGTTATTTGACTGTGGTTATCTGTGAGGTGGAAGTACGGTTGGCAGCACGCTACGTAAATCTCATTTTTATTTAATATGACTGCGAAAGTTGCCCGTTACAAATGTAAATAAAAGAATTAAAGCAACTCTACGCGCACTTGCAGACGATCCGATATGTTGAATTTGGGTCATTGTGGTCGGTGTGGGCTAACTCCACATGAGAAGTCTTGGTAAGATCGTTGGTGTTCAAGTACAAAGTGTACAATAGAACATGAACGAGCATGGAGCGCCGAGGACTCCGAGCCGGAATCTCGTAAGATTTGCACGATCCTGTAGATATGGCATTTCCATACGGTGTAGGTTATTAAGTCGATGTGCAAGACTTTGTTGAATGCTATCGCAACGTCAAAGAACATAGTACGGCAGCGACGGAATGTGTCCCGTTATCATTATTAGTATTTTAAGATTTAAAAAGTTCGTAAGATTTCGTAGATGAATTTAACGGTACGCATGTAGGTATGTATTGCGTATTGTAAAAATTTCATCAAAACCTTAGGGGTTCGAAAACGAGACCTGATCAACAAAATTGAAGTAGACGAGTAGCGATGAAAAAAGTGTGTACTTATGTACCCACGTAAGAAGTTGTACTTATTTTGCGTAACAAAACAAAAATAACTCCAGAAAATTTCTCCCGTGTGCTCTACGTTTATAAAAACAAAACCATAATAAATAAATTATCTATAATTATCATTCACCACTGTATATAATTTACAGACACACACACACATATATTTATATATAAACATATTTTATCTGTACTAAAAACATGTGTTGTAGATTCATAAATAAGTATTTGAATAACTAACTACCTTGAATATAGTCACGAACAAAACTTGAGAGACATTTACCAACAAACTTCCTGTCGATTTTCAAGGTCCGTGTCGTAAAAATTCACTCTCACCATTTTTCCTTAACTCGCCCAAAGAAATATAACTTCAAAAATTGATTACGTTTTTTCCGTCCCAATTACACAAACCCTCTCGAAGATCAAAGAAGTTATTGCTGATTTGTACGTCACCATATGTTTATCCCGTTTGCTCAAAAAATATCGCGTTTGTTTTTAAAATACAGGAAAGACGACAGAGAAGCCACATCCTTTTGCACAACAATTTTCTCCTACATGGCGAACATCACAAATGTTATTTTAGCCTCCGAAAGAGTATACATCGTGATCCATCCTACACGTAGGATCTCGCATTCTATAATTTCAATATTATCCCGAAAATCAAAGATTTAATGAGAGGTTTCACTTTCATGAAGAAGCCTTTATGGCTTTAAATCAACACATGGAAAATGTACGTTAATCGAACGCCAATATTCTCTGTATTTAAAAAAATACCATTTTACATAGTACATTTTAAAAAAAAATGTACAGGAGAGTATTTTCATCATCATCGTATTCGTCCACTGTTGAACATAGGCCTTCCCACTAGAGTGCCATTCATCTCGATCCTGTGCAACCTGCATCGATCGATTCGCTACAACCTTTTGGGGTCGTCGCTCCATCTAGTAGGGGGTCGTCCCACGCTGCGGTTTTAATACGGGATAATAAAAATCCGATTTACTTTCTTACTAAGCGGTTGTTGGTTCTACAAACTATGCGGTTGGCCCACTGCCAATTCAGCTTGCTTATCCTTTGGACCATGTCGGTTGCCTTAGTTCTACAGCGGATATCGTCATTCCTGATTCTATCACACCAAGAATACCCTGAACATAGTTCTTTCCCTAGCACGCTGAGCGTCCTTGACCTTCCCCATTCGGCCCGCATTGAAGGACCAAGTCGCAGAAGCGTATGTCATCACTGTCAATATACACTGTGTTCGCTCTTCAGGCGTTGAGTTATTTTAGACGAGAAGAGGAGTCGAAGTTTTCCGAACGCTGCAAAATGCTGCTGAAGAGTTTCGCGGATATACATTTTTTTTATACCACTAAGGTGGCAATCAAGCATACGGCCTGCCTAATGTTAACCAGTCACCGTAGCCTATGGACATTTGCAACACCAGGGGCGTCACTCATGCGTTGCCGACCCTCAAAAAGCCTCTTCACGCATTTCTTGAAGAACTCCATGCTGTAGTCCCTTGGAAAAACCTCGGCTGGGAGCTCATTCCACAGCTTGAGTGTTCTCGGAAGAAAACTTCTCTGGAACCGCACCGTACGCGACCATTGCGGTTCAGGCGTGTGAGGGTGAACTCCCCGCCGTCGGCGAGCGGTGCGGTTATAAAAAGTAGCTGTCGGTATCATTTCGAACAGCTCTTCAGAACACAACCCGTTGTCGGTAGAACACACAAAGGGAGGCAAAGTCTCTCCTTAAACTTAAGGGTTCAATACCGTGTGTAAACTTAGGATTGTCGATAATTCTCACAGCTCGTCTCTGAATCGAATCACACGGTCCAAGCTGGTATCCAGGTGCTCCCGCCCAAAGGTGACTGCAGTACTCCAAGTGCGGTCTGACTTGAGACTTATATAATAAGTCTGCCCCGCACTGAAGTACTGCTTAGCCCTGTTGAAAAAAACACCAAGTTTTTTCGACGCCAGCTTAACCTTCTCCTCCAGGTGATTTCGATATTACATTATACATCACCCTATTTTACATCTTTTTGCACTTGCATCGATTTTTTTACTTTGGTCCTGTACTTCGATACACATCATTACCTCAAAGCGTTGAAGTGCGTATTTTTACAGTATACGCACTTCAACGCTTTGTGGTACTGATAGTCAATTCGGCATCGTTAAAGAGTCTTTAGCACCATCCATGTGTGTATATGATCTGCGGTTCTAAAGCTTTTTCGGAATCCGGCTTGTTCAGGAGGCTGGAATTTACTAAGACTGCGTGCGAGGAGGTTTGTGATGGATGACTCTCGAAAACAGTACATAAACGCAGCTCAAAAGAGCACTTTACTTGAGAACGCAGCTTTGAAAAGAGTCTTCTCACTTTTGTAAGAACAACATGACCAGTAGGCCAATTCTACAAAAAAAACTGCAACTGCACTGCTTCGCGGCATGTGTCATAAAACCCTACACTGCACCTGCACGTTTCCTGCAATATACTCGTATTCTGATAAATTGTTTTGACATTTGTATAGCGATGACAGAAGTCTTGAAGGATTTTCTTTGTTTTTCAGAAGATTCGCTGTAATTCCGTTCTCACCCGGTGTTTTCCCATTTTTAAGCTGTTTGAAAGTTGAGAGCGAATCTCGTACAGACTGATATCCGGGATATATTCGGTATGGTGTCGGGTACTGACCCGCTTAGCCGCTAGCTTTTGGGTTTGGTTACTAGCACTGTATCCGGCTGTAACGACGATGTGTACTGCTGTTCATAGAAGTTCACCATCTTATTCAGAATCACAATCTCAGTAGAAATCACTATTCTACTAGCGCTAGTGTCGGTCTTTAGCTTCGTCAGTTGACTTTGCCCAATAGACAGATCTTTGGTGAAGACTTTGGAGTCTTGGTTCCGCTCTATCGCCTCGGTAATACGAATTATACAAAATTGGCACACGGCTCGCCGTATGTATTTATCTGTCTGTTCAGTTATATTCCGGTTTGAAGGGTGAGATATGGCAGAGAAATTACTGGGTACTGTGATGAAACATCCTTAGGTCACAGGATTGGCTGCGCGCGACTAACATCCCCGTGGTGTAGCGTGGGTCAATAGGCTGCGGTGACCGCTTACCATCTAATGCAGGCCGCATACACTGAAAAAAATGTTTAGTTGGATTTCCCAGATTCCTAATAGAATTCACCAAAGTCGACGGTTGAACTGGGTCCTACCTTTGATTTATGTTGATTTTACCAATCAAAAAAGGTTAATGAAGTACCAGTAAAAATTATAAAATTTATTATTTAGTATGATAAACTGTACCATATTATATGTACAATCCATTTATTAGAGGTTAATTATACATTTAAAATAGTGATAACTACAAAATACTTTTGTATGAAGACCAGCCGTAATATATTTGTAAATTTAACTACAAATTTTTGCATTAATTAACAAACTTTACTAGTAAAATAGCCTACCTTTGCTTCTTTGGTAAATTCAACTAATCTTTTTTTTCAGTGTACTTGATTGTCAACCTAGTTGTAATAATTAAAAAAAAAACACATTTGACGACTGATCTGCATGAGGTTTGAGTCGAGAGCTTTTTGGTATTTTTTAGGCGAGGCTATAGAAGTGTAGCTTCCGCTGCATGGGCAGTTTCCACGAGCTTACTGTTAATATCGTTAGGTATTATGCAATCATGTAGGCACTGAAAACTATTATGCAGTTCGAGTTGAAAGCTTTCGACGGAGCGTAGACTTCGTCAGACGAGACGTTTCCAGGTATATGTTAGTTTATGATGCCTCTTATCATCCGGTGACCGCTACCGGTTTTCACCCTGTTGACCAGAGAGACATCATTGCACAAATACCGGCTGGTAATCAAGATGAAGTCTATCTCGTTTCTCGTCACTTGCGCTGCGGCTACTTCTTGAAGAAGGAGTTCATCACAGAAAGTTTTTTCGTCTCCATGCAGTGGGCCAGCAGTTGCCTCCTTTGATCTCAACTCATCTTTCTGTTTCATACCCAGCTTTGCATTGAAGTGTAGTGAGTTTTAGAGGTAGATATGGCTTTGGAGATGTCCTTGTACATTGTATTTGGAATAATAGTAAATTATTTTATTCCTAACTTGTTTTATTTATGAGTTACCTATGAAAACTTTCAATGCGTCTTGTTAATTCTCGATTTTTACTTTATTCTCGCCTATAGGTACATGGAGTTTTCTATCAATTTCGTATTTGGTTTTTGTTTCCTTATTTTATTAAGTATTGTCATGATTTCTCATTCATTAGTAATGATTTTAAAGTAATGCATTTTTATTAAGAAATTCCTCAAGTGTTTATCATGACATAGAAACTAACATAGATACTGATATAGAAGCCTTGCTAGTGGCTTGTTTACAGAGCAGCGAGTTCACTATACATAATTTACTAAATTACAAAATACTTAAATACATGGTAAGTACGTACGTGTATGTTACTTTCTGTGTTTAAGAAACAACCTGTTTTATTAATATACATTTATTTTTATTGAAGTAGTATTGAAGTTTTATTTAAGTTTGCCATAAATATTGATATTTGAAGGTAAAGCGTAAGTTCTATATAGGTATATACATGTGGGTTGATCAATGAAATTAAATGAAAATACTTTTATATATTGTATAAGAATATCACATCTTCAGCTCATACGCGGAGGCAGAGAACCAAAACATTATAAATAACACAATTCGATGTTACAAATTTGAAACTTTATTTTTCCGCATTAACTAAAGAAATATATCTATTTTTAACATCTGTTTAAGTTCTTGATACGCTTTATTTACTTAGAATAGCTAGGTTACGCGTAAGATTATATAAATAAATAAATAAATATTGTCGGACAAATTACACAGCGCCACCTAGCCCCAAAGTAAGTGAAGCTTGTGTTATGGTTACTAGACAACTGATAAACATACGTAAATTTTTTTTTTTTGTAAATACATACTTATTATACATAGAAAACACCCAGACCAATACAAACAGTCATGTTCATGCACACAAATGTTTGTACTGTGTGGGAATCGAACCCACGAGCGTTGGGGTCAAAGTAGTGTAACAGCGCGTTTCACCACTGCGCCACCGAGCTCGTCAGTATATAACCTGTATACAAAGTAGTTCTTCTTTCTCTGTGTATGAACTGCGGAGTATTCATCTCCCATCATTCTCAGACCCACTACACATACACAATAGGTGAGCCGTATGACCCACATGTGTAAGCTTGTATGCCTCCCGACGACGGCGACGTTAAAAAAAATCTGATTCTAATTTCGAGCGGATTGCCAATTTTTAGGAGTTTGTACCGAAGTACTATTGCTGTTATTCTGGTGTTGCTTGATCTGTAGGTCAGGTACCTATAGGTTAAAGCTATCTAATAAACGCTGATGATAAGCGGCGAAATTGTAGAAAGAGGCCAGTACAAATTATTATATGACACGAATGGCAATTTGTTACCAGCTCCTAAGGAGTTGTTTTGTTACCAGCAGCGGTGGCAACGCGCGCAATTCTTCCTGTATTGTTAGTGTTTATATTCTACGATTACCACTTTTCATCAGGTGGATCGTATGCTTGTATGACTCCCGAAGTTGTATGAAAAATACAAAATGTTATGAAGAAATTAAAACTCAAATTCAATAGCATCATAAGCAAGGTATTATGTATGACCAAGAAGAAATAATATGCTGATTCAGTTTGGGTAGACTACACAAGTAAATTACTGTGTAGGAAACATTGATCCGTCCCGAGAATTGGAGGCAAGCGGGACTCTCCGAGCAGATTTATTAGTTGTAACTTCTGAACGTAGGATAGCCGTTGCTTTGGGACAACAGAACAACTTTTGTCACTAACAGTACAGAGTAAATACTTATTGTATGTGCACACAAAATCACTTTTGTCAATAATATACAATACATAGTATTATGTGTGTATTATACGTTTTTCTCATAAACGGCACGGAGTAAATGTCCGTGCAATAAAAACAACATTTGTTACTAAAGTTAGTACATAGACTAAATATAGCTGCATACGAAACCACTTTTGTTAGTAGCAAGATATGGGAATTCCCTAAGGTATGTACACCTACATACCTACATTACCTACAATGCAACTTAGTAACTAAACTCGCCGAATAAAGACAAAATGATCATTTTACATACAAGATAAGCGTAAACCAAAATGTGGTACATTTGACGATTAGTGGTTATGCTGGCTATATACATAACTATCTATAAATTCAACATTGAAAAAATTCTACGTAAATTCGCCAGGTTCACATACAAAAAAATGTATAGCTACTATCCCCACCTATTTCCATCAATATTTGTCTTCGGTATGATTGGCCTTGATTCTTTAAGAATAGAGGAGTAATTTAGCATTATTCTTGCATTATTATTAACTTCTGCAATAAAGTAGATAATTCGAACCGTATGGCTCGATCAATCTCGATGCGATCTTGCAGTTGTTGCGCCTGGTCAATCAAAAGACGCGGCTATTTATGCCTCGTTTATGCGCATATTTTGTCACTCGCACTATAGGGTACTTCCCGTTGACCTAGAATAATGAAAATTGGTAAGAAGCAATGCATAAGTAAAGGAAAACATCCGAAATCTGTAAATTTGTATTTACATCACAAAAAAATAATTCACGAAAATAATTTAACAAAATATTTTTTTACGGAACCCTCGGTGTGCGAGTCGAATTTGACGGTTATTTTTTGCTTTGATTATGCCTTCTCTGCTACATCCTATTTGTTTACTGATGAACCCGTGACTGGTTTCCGATTCTTCTATTCCCTTCCACCCTCGTCCAAATTTCGTATTTCTTTCAGCTTCATTAGTATTTCTTTCAGCATATTTTTTTTGCACCACTAAGGTGGTAAACAAGCATACGACCTGCTTGATGGTAAACAGTCACCGTAGCCTACGGACATTTACAATACCAGGGGTGTCACTCATGCGTTGCTGACCTCTTCAATTCTTTCTTGAAGAGCCCCATGCTGTAGTCCCTTGGGAATACCTTGGCTGGGAGTTTATTTCACAACTTCAGAGTTCTCGGAAACCGCTTCTCTTGGAAACCGCACAGTACGCGACCATTGCGGTTCCAGAATGTGAGGGTGAACTCCTCGGCGAGCGGTGCGGTTATAAAATAATGCTGTCTGCATCATATCCAACAATTTTTTCAGAACACACCCCGTTGTAAAATCTGTAGAACACACCAATTGAGGCAAAGTCTCCCCTTAAACTTAAGGGTTCAATACCGTGTGTAAACTTACGATCGTCTACAATTCTATCATTATATTAAATTCAATTATTCATTATATTCACTCTTTATCCTCATTCCATCTTCTTAGCAGTGGTTTTTTTTAATATTAAGGTACTTATTTGCTCTATAGAATATTTAAATCGAGTTTTATCTCATTCAAATTTTGAAATTTTGTTTTATTTCATGGACTTATGTATACAGAGTAATTTTACTCATACCAATAAAAAACCAATACTATGTTACTATTCGGTGCCGGATTTCACCTCATTGATTCTTTACGAATTGATTCATTAAAAGTCTCCGGAGAGGTTGCTCCGCTAAGCCAATATTATCGCACATATCATCTCAATTTCAAAGGACGTACATAGTCCTCTTCCGTATTCAATTAGAAACTATCGACCATCATAGTATAGTCGAAATATGTAATATAACCAATCCTTAATAATTACGTTATAAATTAATTCAAAATTTAGAATATGAACAACCAGCTTATAACTGAATAATGTAAAAATACACAATGGATTCAAGATATATATGGAATACTAAAATATGTCTATGTTTGCCAATAAACTCGTAATTCCTTATTCTCGGCGACATCACCATTCGCGGTTTTATTTCTGACTACAATCTGCAACATATATTTTTCGCCTAATCCCTGTGGTCTTTTCATCTTTACCCTTTTGGTATTTTTTTTTTGCCCTCGCGATACGCAGAGCATTAATATCCAATAAATGTATCATAAAATATTATATCTAGTAAATAAGAGCCTAAAAATAGACTGATATCTGAAGATAGGCGTGTATTCTATTTCTGGTCAGTTCATATTCTTAGTTTGTAACAAAATGAAACATAACTATCCTACGTTATTTTCCAATCGTTGCACAACTCTAAAGTAGAACACAAGTGTACAATCTACCTGATGGTAAGCGGTTACCATAGCTTGAGGACGCCTACAGCACCGGGGACACTACTCACGTGTTGCGGACCCTGTAAAAACCTCTTCACGGCTTATTTGAAGAAGTGTAATTTTGAAGAAACGTCGGCAGGGAATTCGTTGTAAAACCTGAGAGAAACAATGGTTATTTTTTGGATTACATACCTCAGAAAAACAACTTTCATGACCGGCCGTCCGTCTATAACTCAAAACAAAGTAACGTAAATTGAAATTTGGCATAATAATAGATCGCATGTATCGAGTAATATCGGGGTCATCAATAGTCAGTAGTGCGATGAATTATTATTGCTCTATGTTACTTACTATTTTCTTTGTATCGTCAGTCTGTTTGCTATGATGTAACTTCTTATTAATACAACGAAGATCTTAATTCACGAACAAAATTATAAATCCGTTTTATCACAGTTATTAGCGAATCTAACTTAATGAATAACCAACTTTTGAACTTTAATAAATAATGATTTTAGCATTACACTGCAACATTAGAAAATAGTGACCTATTTTCAAATCGATTTTTTTTTCATAACTATAGTTCCACATTATGCGAATCTGTATAAATTTTCTAGCAAAGTTAGTATCTTAATTACTAGAGACTTTAGGTTTAATCCGATAGGTATTTTAGTAAAAATAGGGGTGAGATAATTTTACAAACTTAATTAAGGAAACTTCATTTATTTTTTTACAAAGGCTAAAAGCTTTTACATGTACACTACTACACAATATAAACAGAAAACTTAAAAAAAATACGTCTTTAACTTTCTGGAGCAACGTCAAAAAACCTGTACGCGTCGGCATTTAAATAATTGGAGCATATCAAATTGTTATCTGTACAGATTTCAATAGTATAGTGTCAATGTATTATAATTTGATTCTGAGACATACGCGTTATGATATGCCAAAGGCTGGACAATAAGTTAAGATTTTAAGATGAATTTTAAGTATTCTTAATATAAAATTTACTATGGAACACTAAAATACATATTGCAAAACATTCCCAGCATATAGGCACTTATGTCGCATATTCAATATGCATATTATTACAGAGACAGGAGCTGTAATAAACTACGCAATAACATGTTATAATAATAATAAGGCAAGCAGATCAAGAACATGGCATGATGTAACAAACCGGCAATGAAAGGCGTCGGCGACATTTTTTCAGCAAATTACACGCGCGCCAAATCATTACACACCCAAACAGAGTCAAAGAGGCAAACCGAAACACTCCTGAAACTTCCGAAGGCTTTCCGGCCGCCAGAGAGAGATAGAGGATCCTGGAGCCTACTATTGAAACTCGATTCTTATTCTACAAGCTACGTCACCAAGCTTAATCAGATCAAATAAAGGACATTCTCTACAATCACCTGTAATAAATACATAGAGGTTTGGTAGGGAAAGTAAAAATGTTTTTTCTTTCATTAATTTCAATTAATGTGTATCAGACAAGAATTGTACCCCTGTTTAATCTCCGTTAAGGGATACCTGTCTAAAAATTCTTAAACATTTATTAGTCATTTACTTTGCAGTATATTTGTGTCTCGTTGTGATGGAAAGTAATGTGATATTGATGCAACATCAAGTAAATCTAATCACACTTATAAAATTTTGTGGTTCTGCGTCACATTCTTTCTTCTCAGAAAATATAAGGGTTTATTGCTTAAAAAGTAAGTAGTAGACGTCATTAGCTTTTACACGTGATTTGATCTAATCTGCTTTGTGTGCTTCCGCCACCAATTAGTACATGCGAACTAGCGCCAGCCGGCACACACCCACGACCGTTAGTAGATACAACATGCCGTTGCTGTCATGGCTGCTCCGGTAGTCTCTGCCTTGGCTGCAATGGTCATCCTCGCGATTGCCCGCAATCTGGAACAGAAAACGTACGCACCTACATGATTGCCCTGGTCATTGCTACGACACGTGTTTCGCCTCTTTACAAGGCATTCTCAGGCGCTGTAGATGTTAGTCGTCAGAATAGTATGTAACAAATACGTGCGGTTTTTCTTCTGTATCCTGTATCATATTCTGTTCCAGATGGCGATTGCCCGCCATCTGAAACAGAATGGCAGGGGCACCTATCTACCGGAGCAACCATGGCGGCATGTTGCATCTACTAACGGTAGGGTAGGTGCCAATCGACGCTAGATCGCATGAACTAATTGGTGGCGGAAACACACAAAGCAGATTAGATCAAATTGCATCTACATTTGAATTTCGCAAACTAATGCCTGAATCTATTAACTATCATTAGCTTTTGTCATAAACTAGCTTGCAATTAAAATCAGTATTCATTTAGGTAATTCGTTTTATCAAAATGAATTTATTTTCTTGTAGGCTACGTAACCTTATGCATAACTTGTTACGTAAATAAACAATTCAACTTTCATACATTTGTGCCCATCAAGAGAAACTTTCATTTCACAACACAACAAATTGTGAATCTGTACTTACTTAATAATATACCTTCCGTTTGTTGCATCATTTTTGTTTACTTTAAAGTCTATGGTTACTCTGACGATTTTGTTTTTTTATATATATGAAAAAGTACAAAGAATATAATGAATATTATAGAAGCTGTATGTGAATCTAAATACAATAAAGATATGATCTGGTTCAGTTTATCTACGTTTAATGTAGCAAGGCAACGTATGGTCTACATGTTTTTTATACAACCCCACGTTGTAAAAAAAAAGCATAGTTACGGCAAGCATACGGTTCACGTGATGTAAAGTGGTAACCATAGCCTATTAAAGCTTGAAAGACTGGTAGATCGCACGCGTGTTGCCACCACTGCTGTTAACACAGCAATTCCTTAGAAGCTTAACTAATGATAACCTCACTCACGCGCAGAAACCCAAAAACCCTCCAGGAATTTGTCATTTGGCTGCAGTTTTCTTTGAGGTGGTGGTAATTCACCAGTTGCGTTGTTTTGATGCGTCCTACCTCTCTTAAATTAAAATGATAGTATCAGAGATTCCGTCGTCTTTTTGCGAATGATCGCGTAAAAGCCATCTATGTAAGCCTCTGCAAAACATAATAGGACCAGTACATACAGTACCTGGTCAGCTTCAACAGCACTCTGAATACATTATATATTACATGCCTACCTACATACTTGCGTATTCAGGTAGGACGTCGCATCCCGCCATCCATTATATGATTATATGCTCCAACAGTGGCGTGCATAGAGATTTTTGACAGGGTAGGCAGATTTTTTTTAAAGCTATTAACTTACCAAAAAATACAGAATGTTGATTTTGGTTACCCAGTCTTGTGGAAATAATGATGTATGCGATCACTTGTTTTTATTCACCGAACACTACACACACCACATGAACAACTTTCGCAGTGAATATCATCTATATTTATCAACTTTAAAACTTTAAAATCTTATTTCGTCTGCTACCAGTCAATCGATTCAAAACAAAAACAATGGCGGCCGTCTTAAAATCAAAATAAAATTAACATCAATTTTATACGAAAAAAAGAAATGGCAATATCTTTCACTATAATTATATGCAGCAAACTACTTTTTAAAATAGTTACGTAGCAATGCTCGCGACACTTAGGTAATTTACGTTATAGTTCAGCTGAAAAGACATTGTCTATACTATACGATAGTGTGCGTTATTTGTGTTATTGTGGGCAATGTAATTACAGGAATGCACACTACAGTATTTGTATTAACAACACGGCACACATACGTAAATTTAGACAGAAATAGTTAGTGTCTTGCGCCGTTAAAAGCTGCCAATGCGGCGCTGGTGTAGCGTAGCGCCTAGCTGCGATTTGAATATGACTAGCGATGATTTTAATAACTAACCGATACCGATAGATGGAGCTGTTTTTAATTTTTTGTTTTTGATACGAAATATTAGTTAAAAACTATGTTTAAGAATGAAACATCGGATGGTATTTATCAAATTGATAGGGTAGGCAATGTCTTTTTGTCTATATGGAGTGCACGCCACTGTGCTCCAAACATGTACATAGGTGGGCTGATATTTGCCACCATTAAACCATTAGTTCACTCTTTTTAGAGTTATACTTTAAGCCGCGTGTTTCGCATCTCACAAATAGATAAAAACGATGGTCGCGTACTGTGTCTTTCCAGGGAAATTAGTTGTGAAATGAACTCGCTCCCAAAGGTTTCCCTAGGAACTACAGCATGAGTTCCTAGGAAAACCTTTGGGAGCGATGAAAAGGTGTAAAAAAATTTTTACATGGTCAACAACACGGGAGTAACAACTCACGGTGTTTGCAGATGTCCATAGGCTACGGCAATTGCTTACCATCAAGCAACATGTTTGCCACATTAGTGCTATAAAATAGATAACACACCTCTAAAGTCAAAGGGATGCAGACAACATGGTGCTATTGAGAGCACCTTGTCGTCTGCAAAGCTTATGTTGTTCATAGCAATTTCATTTATATCAATAGACGTGTCCCACAAGAGGTCATTAACAACAAGGTCGAAGGCTTTTGGCTAGTCAAGGAAGCACGCGTGTACTGTGTCTTCCTCTTAGCGTAGTACCTAATAGTGTATTTCAAACTAGTGTGGTACTTTTAGTACATTACTCAGATTTAAAACCAATCTCAGCGTCGTCGAAATTTACACATTTTACGCATGTGTCAAGTACGGTATTGTCGCAAGTGAGATGAGTCGATAGTTTGTCTAATCGGATGTTTTATCTGTTTTCTTTTTTACAAATGAACCTGCAATAGTTTTATTAGTACATGTATGTATATCTTTACGCCAGGTTCTCTTCAAGCAAGCAAGATTTCTAGGGCTTCTGATACCACCTAAACAATATAAGAATGACATATTTTGAACGTTCAACTGGGGTACATTTGCCGAGGTTATGTCCGCTATATAGCGGACTAACCTCTTTCATCAGCTGTGTTTTCATGATCATGAGCACCGTCAATACTGACGATAATGCCTGATCTTACATTAAATTTATTTTTAGTATTTCCAAAATAGTTTGAGGTCTACAGTTGAATGATTCGAGGAATATATCCATTATGATCTGATCCTGTCCATTCTGACACAATTTTAATTTAGATTTCAATATTTTATTTATATATGGCATGAATTCTTTAGTTGCCCCCATTAGCTAGCGTTTCATTAGTTACCCCCATTTGGATTTTTAGCGTAAACTTTCCGTGTGCACCATTATTTATTCCAATCCAGCCACTTTGTTTCCTTCTTTTTAATATACTATATATAGGGTAGATCTTCTTATCAGAATTTCATATTGTTCCAATCTGAATGTATCTGTATTATCACTATACTTACAATCAAACAATGTCCTATGTTTAATCATAGCAACACTTATCTAAGAGAGAAAGTCAATATTTTTCATTTATTTGTCATGCCTTACACAAATCGCACATAACACATTTTTTGGAATGAGTAGCTAGGCAGACATTGCCTTTATGTAATTTATTATTTAACTTGTTTGTATTACATTGTATTATTAGTGCGTAATGGTCACACCAGCATACCTACTGTGGCACCCAAATCTTGTTAATTGTAGTTATTATTGCTTGGGAGACGATACTGAAATCTTACCATCTCGCATAACGAAGTGCAACGCAGCAAAACATAAAAGTCAACATTATGTCCGTTTTGGAGTCCTATGCAGACATGGAAATGTTAGTAACTCAAACAATGTTCATTACAGATATGTACTAATCAGTTAAATATAAAATATGTATTAAAGTCTTTTAGTACGCAAAACCCTTCTACTTCACTGTGTTTCTGAATATCGATAATTGATTGTATCTTACGCAGGTAGGTACTCCGTGAATTTTGTCATTCTAATTCGTAGGCATAGACACTAAATATCATAAAATTAGCTACATTTATTTTTATGACTTATGTAGGTACTATCACAACTAATCACAGACACTTATTGAATCGCACTTACTCGCCACAATAACGCGATACCGGTATATGGTTTCCCAGTAAGGAAGCCCGCAAATGTGTCGACCGCAGATTTACCCTTAACACCGAAATCATCGGTAATTGCGGCCAACAGTGATAGCTAAAATGGAAGCACCAAAGTTTTCTACAGATACAACGATGCCGATTGGCTGAGGTAGTGCACAACCGATCGTAATTGACTTGTTGAATCGTAATAGCAGACTTGCAGTTGTAGCTTATAAAATTGCTGAAGATTTTATCACAATGTAACAAGTACTTTTGGGGTTAACGAGACTGTTGGTCCTTAGGATTCTCGTCAAAAATAAATAAATCTCTTAAAAGAAATACCTGAAGGGCTAAATTTGTAGGAAGAAAACCATCTTATATTTTGTAACAAAGACTTTGTACTCGTTATATTGTCTTTCTTTTTTCATTTTTAACTGTACTAAGAAAACCTCCTGTTCTCTCTTTTTGTATATGAAATCAATTTGCTCTGATACATCTTTGTATATATTTGAGATATAGAAACGTATCTAAACACCAGCGATCTTGAATTTATTACTATCTGCGTTGTCTCTTTTAATAACAAAACTATTTGTCAATATATTTTTCTGCGCTTTAATTCATTTCTCATCCTTTTTTCGTTATTTTCATTCATCATGCCGCGATGCTAATGTCTCATTAACTGTTTTTGAGCAAGGTTTATAATATCGGGTCTTAATTTTTCGATCGCAGCAGCTTGCCGGTCACCGGATATGGCTGCTAAACGTACTGATTCTCGTTCAATACATAACACATTTGAGTTTGACTTAGCTACTTTAATATCATCACCGTCGTTACTACTTTTATTTAACAGACGGTTCCAGGTAAATTTTTTATCGTCCATCATGTATAATATAATGAATAAATTAGATGAAATGGATATATAAATAATAGTTATTACTTCACAAATAGTAATATTGCAGTACTTTAATGCACACAAAGGGCTCGGTAATTGAAATTAACCCCACGTGCGCGTGGATAAGTTATTAGGCTCAGATTGATAATAACACGCATTAGTCCATACGAGGCAAACAGAGACATTTCAAGTAGCGGTTGAAATTTTCCGGACATAAAGTATGTTTTTTTTTATTATTGGTGCTTTATACTGTTTTAAAAGTCTAAAGAAAAATTTATTTCATTTTGGGATGAAAGTGACTCGCGATCATTTTAAGAATCAGACAAACCCACCCTGATCGGCACATAGGGCGTGTCACCTATTAGTTGAACAGATTCCGATAATAGATAAATATTGTGATAAATAATTGAAGGACTTTAAAAGTGACCGTCATGAAATAACAATTTCCTAAATAATTGTTGTATTTTATATAAGTGACTAGTGTCACTAGGGAGCACATGGATAGGTAATGCGTTAGCAGCAGTGGTGAGAACGTAAATACTCTTCATAGTACTAACATCTATAGGCTTTGTAATCGTTTCGCATTAGGCGTATGCGGTTTGCCTATTTCCGTAATATAAAAGAAGTTTCATATGTACTAAATTTAAAACTTGAAATACTGGTATATAACGTTGAATTTAAACGGGAAGCAAAACAGAAGTAAGGGTCGTAGTGGGATGAGGAAAGGGTGTTTAGGGTGTTGGAGTAGGGGTGCGGGGGTGAGAAAGTTATTAATTCTGGAAGCGAGAGGCGCCACAGCCTACCGTCTCGACTCCACTGCAACAGAGTGGAGGTTTACCTTAGGATTCGCTTAATGTTCTCCTGATATCATTATTGCTGTATCTACCATCATTTCTGAATGTTTTGCGTATTGTTCCCGTGAAAAAAAGGAATGGTTTGATAATTGAGATTGAAAATTGGCTGTCAATAATGAAATAATGATACTATCTGAACCGAAAAGCGGAACCCATCGGTAAAACACGTTGATCGCCGTCAGCATTTTATTTTGAAATTTACGTTCTCATCGTGATGATTATATTGGAGTCCATTAAATATCAAAAGCTACTTCGTAAATAAATTTATTCTCAATTATTTACATTCCCAGCTTACTTTTTAATTAATAGATTCAGGCGTTATTTTGCGAAAGTCAAATTGACATGCAATTTGATCTAAGCTGCTTTGTGTGCTTCCGCCCCCAATTAGTTCATGCGGTCTAGCGCCAGCCGGCACCCACCCACTACCATTAGTAGATGCAACATGCCGACGCTGCAATTGCTGCTCCGGTAGTCTCTGCCTCGGCTGCTGCGGTCGTCCACCATCTGGAATAGAAACCGCATGCCCCCACCACCGTCGCTGCCACGACTGGCCTGGTCGTCGCTGCGACACGTGTTTCGCCTCTCCACGAGGCATCCTCAGGCGCTGTAGACATTACTCGTTAGAACTTGTAGCATGTTATTCTACCGCAGCAGCCGAGGAAGAGACTACCGGAGCAGCCATGATAGCGTCGGCATGTTGCTTCTACTAACTAGTTAGTGGGTGGGTGGCGGACGGCGCTAGGTCGCATGATGGTGGCGGAAGCATACACAAAGCAGGTTAGATCAAATTGCATGTTACTTTTTAATGTTTTATTTAATCCATATGCACCTTCCTACCTAAAAGACACAATTCATCTGCGTGATGTGGGCAATTTTGCGGTTTGTGACCTGAAAATAATTCAAACTCCGAGTTAAAAATTTGTGAGCATTTCTGGATGTATACCTTAAAATATATCTCAAGTTTGTTTGTTTTTAGCTTTTGTATTTAATGTATGTATATATTCCTATATCTTTTTTGTCATTATTATATGTTTTGTTCATGTATAAATTCGTAATATATGTATTAGGTAAAGTCGATGTACATTTAGTTTAATGAAATTTATTATATTGTTCTTTTTTTTCTTACGCAAGAGCATCTTTTGCTAGTTGGTACGATGCACTATGGGCATGTAATATTGGGTTTGACTCTAAATATGATATAAGCCACTTGGGCCCTATGAAAAACTCCGGGAACGGAGCTCCCATACTGAACGTACCTGAAGCGGTCACAACATGCTCTTTTGTCTTTAATTTTGTTTCATCCATGTTAATTTTAACGAAGCAACCGTCGAGAGACTCTGATAACAGTGTGTGTTTGGTGGAATGGAATAAATATCAGGCAAAAACGCATACCTTCAGAAAAAAACACAAATAGAAACAAAAAACTAAGCACTCTTTCATGATTATGATTGACTTCAAAAAAGAATGTATGTCTGAATAATTAATTCATACAGCAAAGTTCACTTTAGGGCAAAGTATACATTTACGAAGTAGTCATAAGCAGGGCTGCTAACGTTTAGAAAATAAAACCAGTTCGTGTTTGTCGCGTATGAAAATTGAGTGTCGAAGAGGAAATTATGTTGACGAAAATACTGTATTGCACGAAATAAAAACACGCATATTTAAAACTGCTTGTAGTTGCTCTACCAAGATTGTAGAAAGTAGTAAAATACATATGTAACAAAATTATTTTTCTCAAGAAATGTATGAATTCATCGGTAGATTAAGAAACTAGAAAGTCTGCAGTGACTGACACATTATAATCCATTAACGCGAAATGAAATTCAGGTTTAAGAAAATCCGTTATCATATCTTAAAAAAATACCAATGTCTAATACTCGTGTCTAATACGCATCTCTTTGTGATAATTATAATTGACGTTTTAGAGAAAAATCATGTTGTTTTCTTGCATTTCTTAGAATATCCTGTATCTGCCACTACCACAAATGCGATTACTGTAGATCTTCTGTGGTGCTTCGAATAAGGCAAATCGTACCCTTGTTAGGCACTCGACTTAGCATGTATTTATATAAAAAATGAAGACAAACGTACGTCTTGTACTCTATTTTACAATAAATCAGGTTCTTGTAGTAGCTTATCAAGTTTCATTTTAATAAAGTGAGTTAATAAAATATCAATTATCATCGTCAAGCTATTGAATAATCTATTAATCTAGTTCCACAGACGTTCATTATATTGCTATAATATATTTTACGTTGATACCAACCCTACGAATGGGACCAAGCCAAATGTAAACAATGTGTCACAAACTTCAAGCGTTTTATTTGTAATTTCGTATTTTGGGACCTATGGTGTGAGATATATTCATTTAAAATAACAATTCTGTACGAGCGTTGAATCTATATGGACGAGCACTAATTCATTTAAATAATTTAATGTTAAAGTTGTAGACACAGTTCACTGTAGTCCATGAATACTTGAGATTCATAATTTAAGACATAAAGTACCGTAAATAAATATAAAATTTAAAATTAAATGTCTGTAGGTATCTGAAAATCGATGAAGTATTTTAAAATCACTTACGTAACATACACATCAAAAGTTTTATGTAAAGTGTATTTGAGTGAAAATTGAAGGCATGCCAAAAATAGTCATTATTAGCAGATTTTCTTATTTATTAAATTTAAATTTGTTACTGGCGTATTTGTTCTTTTATAGCAAATATATATACCAATAATGTAGTATACCTTTTATTTTTCTTATACATTAAAAAGCCAAACTTACGTGCCAGTCTTGTTATTTTAGCATAAATGCTAACTCGCATTCTAAATAAATAGTAATTTATCATTGTAAATAAATCACTATATTAGTTTTTGCAATAAAAACCCCATGTGTTCTGATGATAAAACTATCTGTGGTGTTTTTATATATTATTTAAGAAATTATAAGTTAAATAGTTGAAATAATCAAACATCCTGTTAATTCTAGTAGCGACGATAATAACTATTATATAGATAAAATAGGTAATGTACTGTCTAAAATAAATGCCAAATCGAAGGTTTTATTAACCTATTATTATAAATTTCATTAAGGCTATTAAAATAATTACTTCATTAAAAAAGTCAAAAGCATAGATATGATGAAATATATTTAAAAACAATTAAATATATTAAATTAAAAGAATTATTGACTGCTAAATCTATCATTTAAATGTCCGGTTATACTGGCATACTCAAGTTTTCACTACTAAAACCGACATCTAAAAATGATAACAAAACAGACATAAATAACCACCCCATACTAATTTTACCCGCATCAGACTGACGAAATAGTGTTTCAAATTTCATATAACTAAGTTAGGGTAAAATATCGAAATTAGAAGAGCAAACCAACATGCTCAAGTATTTTTTTTTTACACAACGTCGGAAGGCATACAAGCATTAGGCCCACCTGATATAAAGCGGTTACCGTAACCTATGAACGCCTGTAATACATTGGTGTTCTCCAAGGTAGCGTGTTTAGCCCACAACTACTTTTATTTTATAAAAATAATTTACCATCTGCCATCCAGCGCCAATGTATATTCTTTGTTGTAATTTATACTCCTATGAAAGTGGCATTAATAATACTGTCAATGACATATTTAATAAATGAATACATAAAAATGATTTGTTTGAATGGACATATGATAGAACAGTACCTCTTCTTAAGTGTTTATAGGTTTAATTACTTGTGCCCGAAAAATTACTAATTGAATTCATTCTACTTTAGTGCGCAATATACATTGATAATTCCTCAAATAAAAGGTGCCAACAAAAGCGATTTACCACAAGAGGTTTTTATTACTACTGTTTAACATGTTGTAAACTCGTTATGTAAATGTAACATATGTAACAAAATAAATCATGAAATGTAACCTTTGTAGTACTTAATGCAAACAAATTCTATGAAAAAGTATATTTTTATTTACATATATTTTTATTAGTGGCGCTAGTTGCGCGCACATTGCGGCTTGGCGTGCGCATCCGCAACTACAAGATATCAAAAGTGAACGCACCAAATGTCAAAACATGACAAGTAATGAGATCACTGCATATCCAAGGATAAGACACGTGAACAAAACGCCTCGCTCTACTTAACCCAGTAGAACAAAATCAATTCATTAATTTGACCTCTAACATTTGTAGTGCCGCAATACCTTATATCAGTCCGAATACAATATTAGCTTGGAATTACGTTTTGATTAGTGTAAGACGACCTCGAGCGCAAGTAAGCGCATACAGCGCTACTCATATCGATCTTGCTATGAATATTTGAAGTCGACCCGTCCTTGCAAGCTGCCATAGACTAGAGAACGGAAAGGAGTGACTTTATTATGGAAATAGACAATACTTACATCAAAGATTTTCTTTATTGAATTAAACTTGTTCAATTAATAGAAAGTGTATTATTTAATTACTTGTTATGGTTAACTACGTACTGTATTATATAGACCTTGAGTGTATTTTTAAGATTTCATACGATAATTATATAAGCATTATTTTATAAAGTGAATATAAACTGAACTTATTGCTTCATAGTTACAAATAAAGATTTATATAGCTACATATCACAGTGAGATGATTTAAAAAACCTGTTAGAAAGCTAATTTCTTAAAAATGTACTAAAATATTTTACAAGCAAACTCAGAAAACTAAGGAACTAACTAAGGATGCCTTGATCCTCGTCTCCGACTACACTGACCAAAACTTAACTTTTTAGCGTAATTATCGTTAAAGAGAAATTGATTATGTTTCTAATATCAAACTACGGATGATTTGTATTATTTTATATCTATTTTTTTAAAGAACCTTTTAGAGGATCTGTTCCAGTAGCGCTATTCTAGAAGTGCCTACATTTAAATGAAGATCAAAATAACAATAGTCTTAGTATTTTGTTGTCTCTAAGATAATAGTGTAACACCAGCAGACTGAACGGTGGAACGAAAATCGCAAACCGTATTATCTGACTTAAAATGCTAACTCTAGTGTTTAACGTGAACAATTTTTTAGCAAGTGCGCAATTGTAATTGTAATCCTTTGTAATTCCAAGACTGATAACCTGTAGGTACCGGGATATTGTCGTTATAACGTATCTAATGCGTATGGGCAGCGGCGATTGCCTGTTTGCAAATGCTTATATAAAAAAAGCATACCATTGATTTTCATAATTCTTTCACCTGGATATTACACTTACCTGAAGAATTTACTATAAATATGTATACGGCCCGCCTGATGTCAAGCAGTTAGCGGCTGACGTTACTTGTATAAAGCATGTCGCTCCCCGTAGGAGCCGAGGATGGTTAAGATTTACCTAACATGATCAAATTGATCATGTTTTATCAGAATGTGATGTCAGGTGCTTCAGAAACCGGCGAGCATGCATAAGAAGAGCAATGAATGTTAAAGAAGCGATTGAGGTTTGTAACGATCGCGTCATGTGGCACTCGGTACTCTCTGCCTATTACACGTGATGCGATTTAACTACACTTGATTTGTTAACTTTACCTAACGATTTGTGCAAAATAGTAAATGTCACTGACAAAATAAAATGAAGATATACTCGTAGGAAGTAATGCCATTTCTGAGCGATGCTAAGGGCTGGTCCGCGGAGTTCATAGATGCATTAACAACAGAGGAATGGGAGTTAGCGACTTAACCCCACTCCACTCTACCACCGGTGAAATACATAGTAAATGGACTTCGATTGCCAATGCGGCCATGTCAAGGTTTTTTAACAAAGTCAAGCAGTTGACCGTGTTATCGAATTGTTGTCCTATAAATTGTAGAAGAGCTTTGATGACTTACATGGTATTGAACTATTATGGTGATATCAGAGCGTAACGTAACTAGATAACTATTACCTGCTTATTTCTAGTATTTACAACGATTGTAAATACTATATATTATTTACTAGCCGACTTGTATAGGTAGACTTTGGTTTTCAAAATATATATGAAACCCTAAACCCTATTACCAATACAAAGAGTAGCTTATTTCTGGATTTAAATTATGTATTTTTTACCAAAATCCATTTAATAGTATTTGTGTGTGTGTGTGCGTCTCATAAGTGTCAAATATTTTCGCAAATTATTTTTGCAAAGACAATTTTTTTTGTGATCTAACGAAGTTTTTTCTTTACTAATGAAATTTGGTAAGGTAATTCTTACCAAATTTCATGATTCTAGTTCAACGGGAAATACCCTATAGGTTAGGTTTAGGTTTTTTTTAGGTTTGATTCCCCTGTGAGTGTAAAATATGCCCTCAAACCAGACATAAACAGCCGTATCTTTTGATGCGGCTGTATATGTTTCGTTGATCGACTTAGAAGTTTTATTTTTTCAGTACTCGAAGGCGCTTCAGACCTGATATGTGATATTAATTTCAGTTTGATAGAGAACAATTTCGTGACACCCCTTTAGTGTACCTACAACATACGCCTACAGTTACAGCACTCCATATTCGTGATAATTGGATTGCTGAACACGTATTTAGGTCGCAGTGTGCCGACCTTTACGTGGACAGTTCACCTCTAGACCTGTTATTTGAGTCTACAAAAGTGCTGAAATTCTTTTTAGTTGATAGATGATCCTTAATTTCCTGTGATTTCGGAAGGATATTATCTCTTATCTAGTCTTTCTAGATTATTAAAAAGGTTGCAATCAAAATAATTTAGTTGCCAAGAAATATAATAAATTAATTAATAATAATTAATAATAAAAAGACTGTTTCTCTGTTCGAGCTGTCCGTCTGTGGAATACCACACCTCGTCAAAAGCTATGTATCTACTACCTTTCAACTTCTTAACTTACATATGCTGCAATACTGTTCAGTTCTTTTGGTGTCGGACATAACTGCATACTGTTGTACTATCTTTATTATTAACGTAATTTGTGTAATTGTATAAAGTTTTTATTTTGTTTTATGTCATTATGCGCCGCTTACCTTTATTTATGCCAATTCTCCATTATGTTAAGGTTGTCTGGAAGACATTTCATCAGCGATAGTTCAAGTTCAAGTTCAAGTATTTATTCATAAACAATTTACATCGTATTTGAAATCATTATAACTATTACTAAACTAGGTATTAAACATTTTATAATATTATCAATTTAACAAACAAAAACAATGTCACTTCAGTATACAAATGTCCAATTTCTTATTTAAAATAATCATCAATGGAATAATAATTCTTTTCTAGTAAATATGATTTTAATTTCACCTTAAATAGACTAAGGCTGTCTATGTCTTTCAGCTCATTTGGCAACTTGTTGTAAGCTTTGTAAGCTTGATATTGAGCACTGTGTTCCATTACTTAAAATTTTGGTATGATATTGTGTTTATAAGGCCGCCTATTGTACTTTCTTGTGCAGGCTATGTATATTTTATTGGTGCAATAAAGAGTTTTGTATTGTATATATGTATATATATCTTCACGCCAGGTCCCTTGCGGGGTAGGCAGAGAGAACCGAGCGCCATAAGACGCGGCCCTTGCACACTTCACTCGCTTCTTTCACATTCATAGCTCTTTTCATGCACGCTCGCCGGTTCCTAAGGCTCCTGACATCACCTTCTGATAAAACACGATCAATTTGGTCATGGTAGGTTAGTCTTGGTCTTCCTCGGCTTCTACATCCTTCCACTTTCGCATTGTATATCTGTTTTGTCATTCTTTCATCTTGCATTCTTTCTATTATTCGTGTGTGTAAGGTAAACGAGTGAGGTGTGTAAGGAACGGATAAAGTGGCGTCGGGTGTCGTCTCTGTTTAGTTTTGTATTGTATTGTATAATTATACAGATACTTATTAGTTTTTATGGTATATATATATATATATTAGCAGTGACAACCTAGTGGGTGAAAAAATCGGCCTATTACCAAACGGTTCTAGGTTTGACTCCTGACATGTACCACTAGATTTGTGTATACGGCTTTATATACATATTTGTAATTATTATTTGCTCGCGGTGAAAGAGAACATAGTGAATAAACCCACAACACCAAAAAAATATATTTCGAAAGACATGTGATCTAACCTAAGTCTGGTTTACTTTTTGGAATGTGTAGATCTGACGGCAGTAGCTTTATGTCGACATCAGTATGTTCGTCAAATCCTTAGGCTTAAATAGCGAAGAAGAAGAAGCTAAGAAGATTATAGAGTTCGCTTAGCTTGGCTTTTCGACCTAGTATCTTCTAACGACTCTCTATATATCTATCTATAACTTCACGCCAAATCCCTTGCGGGGTAGGCAGAGAGAACCGAGCGCCACGTGACTCGATCCTTACATATCTCACTCGCTTCTTTAACAGTCATTGCTCTTATATCTATTACGTAAAGTCCCTTTTGGAGTAGGTAGAGAGTGCCGAGCTTCACATGACTCTATCCTTATACAATTCGCACGCTCGCCAGTTCCTACGCTCCCGCCACTCTCTGATTGCTGCAGATATCTTTTCTCGGTTACTATATAATTGTAAAAATGAAAAATCTACTTCGATATTGTGTATCTGTTTCTCCATTATTTCCTTCTGTATTGTGTGTGTCTTCTTATCTAAAAACGTCACAATCTTATGGGTTAGCGTTGGCATCAGCACCAATATACTTTCTGGCTCAAGTTTTTTTTTATTCATGCTATTACCTGCGCTCACACGTCTCTTCACATCACTGGAGACCTTCCATCCCGTAAAACGCATTTAGCATGTACAATCACATCCACTTCCTCCCACACTACACTATTATCAGCAAACCTTGCATTATTTCTGGTATCTTCTCCTTCAAATACCTTTGGCTTTGTTTTCTCATTAGCTTTATTCAATTGTAAGAATAGATAATATTTACGGTCCAGATAGTGTTTCTGCTAACTACGTTACATCTTCTGCATAAACCAAATAATTCATTACTCACCCATGCCTAAACGATGCCGTGTGTGTAAGAGTGAGGTGTGTAAGGAACTAAAGTGGCGTCGGGTGTCTCTGATTACCTTGCAAACGATTTGGCCTATTATATTGACAGATAGAAGTGTAGTAATCAAATTTCTGAAGATTGTTCTTTCCATGAAGGGGTTGATGTTCTACAAAGAAGAGATATTTCACCATTGTGTACAAAAAATAATACCACAAACAATGTCTTAGCACATTTCAAAGCCATAATACCATTGCATTGCCATCTTCCCGGCAACGTAACTTGAAATACTGTCTAGGCACTTTAATGAATAGTGATTTTAGTGTTTCCACCACCAGTTAGTTTATGGGAATTAGCGCCACCCAACTACTACCGTTGATAGGTGCACACAATCGCAAGATATCGTGCTGTCTAAATAAAATGTGGTGAACGAATTAATCTGTATTACTCTTAGTATGTTCTAATACAGAGTAAAACAGCTTGTTATCTTAAGACATTTTATAGCTACGTCTGAGACAGGCTTAATGGGTGCTGCACATAGGACTGTGCGCTTGCCAGCAATGCATATTCCGGGTGATAGCACGTCACTTAGTGTTGTAAGTGGGCTCTAAACTGCACGTCAACATATTGTTACATCACTACAGTGATCGCACTTGTCTTGTATCTTCATACACTCGCTGTGTGTGACAAAAGGTCATCCTGACATAAAATCACAGTTAAGGAGGGCTCTTCAGACACATCCCGATATTACTATGTCGATTAGTAAGTATTGTTATAACTATACATATTAGAAGAGGTGTCTAAGATTTTCTTTTTATATCACTAAGGTTTAAAGGTTTTAAAATAGTTACCGCAGCTATGGACGTCCTTCCTCAATATGGCTGCTTTCATTCAAACGAGACTACGGCAAAATAGAGATCTACTCTCTCTTTCGCCACAGCCTCATTTATATAGAGATTACTAGGTGTTACCCGTGGTTTCATCCGCGTGGTCAAAGAGGAACAAACCGTGTTTTACGGTGGGACTAAGATATTTTGCTGCGGTAAAAAGTAACCTATGTCACTGTCGGGACCTCCATGGAAAATAAGTATCCATACAAAAAAAAGGAAGAAAGCGCAGCGCAGCGCACACAATGCAGTGCTGGTCCCAACGCTTACTTATGGAAGCGAGAGCTGGGTATGGCAGAGAGAGCATGAAAGTAGGATAAACGCGGTTGAAATGCGAGCGTTGCGCAAAATTTGTGGAGTAACGCTTGTAGACCGTATTCGCAATGATGAGGTTAGAAGCAGAGTTGGTCTGAAAGAGAGCGTCGGTGTTAAAATAAGAAGAGGCATGCTCCGTTGGTTCGGACATGTAGAAAGAATGCAGGATGAAAGAATGACGAAGCAGATATACAATGCAAAAGTGGAAGGATGTACGAGTCGAGGAAGGCCAAGACTTACCTACCATGATCAAATTGGTCGTGTTCTATCAGAAGGTGATGTCAGGAGCCCTAGAAACCGGCGAGCGTGCATGAAAAGAGCAATGAATGTGAAAGAAGCGAGTGAGGTATGTAAGGATCGAGTCGCGTGGCGCTCGGTTCTCTCTGCCTACCCCGTAAGGGATTTGGCGTGAAGTTATAGATAGACAAAAAAAAGACACATTAAGCCGTCTCCCCATTTTGATGTAAAAAAGGACAAACCGACAAATACACTTTTACATTGATATTAGTACGAACTTCACTAAGATATTTGGGCACTATGACTCTATGATTCTCTCTCTCTCTACATCTATTCCACAAGAGCCGTGTATTTGCCTGTAATAAAAGTGACACATGTTTTAACTTATCGTCACATAAACAATCTCTATACAAAGTGAGCTATTATTCCACATGAGTTATAAATGTTTCCGGAATAAAATATCAAATCCGTTCAGTTGTTAATACGATAATTGTAGCTGATATCATAATCCTAAGCAACTTTAATTACAATATGCTTCTACAGACGATATTATAAGACCGATATCTTTCAGTGAGCACATGCAAATTTTGGGCACTCGAAACTCGGGAGTAACCTACATAAATGTGACCATGCTAGAAGCATGAGGTGCCTAAATGCATCCCTACTACTTTTAAGGTTTGTCCTTGGGATTTATTTATCGTTATACAGAAAACTATTTTTACGGGAATTGTAGCCTTTTAAATTGGAATAGCAAATTGTTGGAGATTATAGGTATTTCAGGAATCAAAACTTCCTCCCCTTTGGCTGTACTGGTCAGTATACTGGCTTTACCTACTTTTCTTTCCAGCTCTACAACACGTAGTCTAGTGCCATTGCATAATTTGAGAGAATCGAAATTACGCATCAGCAATACTCAGACGTCTACCTTGAGCTCTAGTATATGAAACGGTACACCTGATAACTCTAAAGAGTTTAAAAACTGCACAGGATAGGATGTACCTACTATCGTCACTGGTCATCACAGTATACTGATGCATAATACCTCGCCTCGCCCTCTATAAGCTTTAAATTATTTTTTATTAATTTTGTTCACGGAATCATTTTTTGGTGCCAGTATTGCCCTCTCGCATAGTCAGTTTTCAGAGCCAATGTTAGTGGATAAGTTCGGGAATACACGTTCAACATCACCAGGATAAAAAATGATATTTTTATCCCGGTGATGTGTTCCTGTGGGATAGTGTGGAATAGCAGTAGATAAAAAGCAGGTGAGACGTGTGAAATAAGACATCCATATTTAGTAAAATTCAAACATTCAAACTATCCCATT
The DNA here is from genome assembly GCA_947507595.1 of Pyralis farinalis. Taxonomy (NCBI): domain Eukaryota; kingdom Metazoa; phylum Arthropoda; class Insecta; order Lepidoptera; family Pyralidae; genus Pyralis; species Pyralis farinalis. The sequence goes on along the minus strand of OX382266.1, from coordinate 16,698,077 downwards.
GGAATATACCGCCGAGATAAAAAGTAGCCTATGTGATAATCCAGTACCTCATATATCTACCTACCAAATTCCATCCATATCCGTTAGGCCGTTGAGTCGTGAAAACGGAACAAACATCCATACTTTCACATTTATAATATTAGTAGTATATTAGTAGGATTTAGATAATTAGCAGAGTCCACAACTTTGTCCCTAAAGATAATAGTGAGATTTACAGCCCTGTAAAATCTATGAATAAGCAAACTTCTGTTGAGGCCAACCCTTTTTGATTTATTTAAAAATATGACTATCCACCCGTAGCGGCGCCGCGACTATGACCTAAATACCGTCGAGCACTGAACCGATCCAATCCAATTACTATAGAGTTGAATATAAGTGAAAATAATACACATTACGTATATGATGCCTGCATAAATCGTTTCCACAGCGCTGCGAAAAATAATTAATCAGAAATAAAAGATGTTAAAACGGAATCGTGAATATATTTTAACTTCCCGGTCATATGAGCGGAAAATGAATAAAACATGCCAGTTAACTTTTACGTAATTCTAAAACTCTAGTTTCAGAGTAGTATAAGTACAGAAAATAGTAGAATTATAAAGAAATATTTGACTTTAGAGTTATGATTGCAGATTATGACGATATTGTAATTGATTTTTTAGACTTCCTCGGTTGGGATCGTCCATAACTAACCATGCATGAAGGACCGCCCAAGCGTTCGCTCTTTCGCACAGCCTGACGCAATTGGTAGACTAACCTACCCGAATACCAGACATCGCTAGTCAGGCGCCCTCTCTACTAGATCTACTACTGACCACCCACTCTGCGGGCTACTAGGTTGAGGTCAGGGCACCCCTGGATACATCTAACCATTTCTTGGCCAGCACAGTGCCAGTCACATTTGCGCCGTGTCTGGCACTACTCGTCAGCGGATTGGGACGGCATGCGTGACTGCTTTGCTTGCATACTATGGGGCAGCGCCGTTTCAACGAGAAGGATCTTACGGCGAGGGCTGCGGACATTGTTGACGAGATCGGCATTAGCATGGACATCGGAGTGTGAAATGTAGTACATTTCACACTCCGATGTCGTCATCAAAAGCCGGTGACGCCCTTGGTTTAATCGCGAGTGCGCTGAAGCTATTAGTATCAAACGTGCTTGGATCACGGGTCGGCTCTCAAAGATCATGATATTAACTTGCTGAAATCAGCCTACAATACTGCCACCAAGGTCTGCAAGAAGGCATACATAAGAGCGGGTGCCCAGCGCGTTACACAAGTCGGCACGGAACTAGTGTCGCACCTTACTGGGTCGTATAATTACTGGCGACTAGCCAAAGCCGTGCCATACCAACTTCTGCCAGCCTTGGTTGCCTCTGCTGAGATGCCCCGATGGCTCACTGGCACATCAGCCGCAAGGGAAAGTCGGTCTTATGGCCAGTCTCTTTGCGGCGAACTCCCGGATCGATGATTGTAGCACGCAACCACCAACGGGTATCGTTCAGTAGTCCCGTTATGCCTGATATCCATATCAGGCACTCGAAGTCCGTAAAACCAGTGGTCCTGATGGTATCCCAGCGATTGTTCTGATAAAATGTGCAGCGAAATTGTCCTCGGTGTTGACGCGCCTCTTTCGTCTCTCGTACTCGACTGGCTGTGTTCCGGAGGCTTGGAGAGAGGCCAATGTGCAACCGGTCCCTAAAAAGGGAGACGGTTCCGACCCATTAAGTTACCGCCCCATTGCCGTAACTTCAGTGTATGTCATGAATCCTTAATAATCAATTGATCCGCTACCTAGAAGATCACTCCCTAATTAATGATCGTCAGTATAGTTTTAGACCGAAACGATCGCCAGAGGATCTTGTAGCGTATGTGGCGCAATTGATAAACATGGTGAATCTATAGCAATCAGCCTAGATATCGCCAAAGTCTTTGATCGAGTTTGATATAAAGCCTTTTTCTCCAAACTTCCAGCATATGTCTGCCCCTCCAACTTTGTAATTGGATTACTGGCTTCCTGCATGAGCGTAAAATCCACGTCCTTGCAGATGAATGCGCTTCGCGGTTCATGTTAGTGCCGGTGTCCTTCAGAGCTCCATTCCATCGCCAAACCTCTTTCTTTTTAGTATCAATGACATGCTACCACTTGGTAATATTTATTGCTATATAGATGACAGCATGTTCCATGGGCGATATTTCGGTCTTGTGCTGGTCGGATAGAAATTGATGTCCTTCCCCAAAAAAATTCGAGGTCCTTGACTGGATGCGCCGGTCGAGATGCGATGGAAGCTGGTCGAGTCCTGCATGGAGTATTACGTGCATCTCTGGGACGGTTCCGCTCAGTATCTTCTCGAGGCTCTCGATAGGTGCAGCGACGGGCTATCTGCATAATCCAATGGACGAAGAGGTCACCAAAAACCTAGAAGCTCTTCAACTTCGTAGGGACACTGGCTCGCTAAGCATATTTTACCGCCTTTACCATGGTGAGTGCTCTGAAGAACTGTTTTCCCTTATCCCACCCTCTTCCTTCCGTTATAGAAACACCGTGCAGGCTGGCGATGCCATTTTTCTACTGACAAGAACATTTGTTCGCGTACTTAAAAGTTCGGCCTCCTATGTCTGTCATACTATTAAAAAGCGAAACGCCTTGCCTGCACATGTGTTTCCTCCTTCCTACAATATGGCACCTTGCGCGCCAGCATGGCAGCGTCAACTGACAGGACACTGTAGTATTTTGTCAGTTGCCGCTGCGATTTGTACTCCTCTTTTCGCTTACCATGAGACGAAGCGGAGCCACTACGCTGAGCTAAAAGAAACTTCCAGATTTCAATGGAAACGTGTTCATGAAAGTTAATAGAGTCCATGAAAACCGATAAAAAAATGTTCATCTGTAAACGATTTCCCGTTTAAACCCATTAAATTTGGCATAAAATGTATTTATTATTGTAAAAATTTCGAATTTATTTCTAGAGTTATATCTAACTGTAATTTAAAATCATACGAGTATAAAAAAAAAGGTGAAATCAACTTCACTGAACTCAACGCCATTACACATTGCTGCTGCTTTAGTTTTAATGACGTCGATTTCAATGAAGTTGATTTACTTATATTTATTTACTAGCGGCCCGCCCCGGCTTCGCACGGGTGGACATTTATTTTTTAAATATTTTGGGATAAACGAAGAGTAAATGTATCTTTAGAGAGTTTTTAAATAGTTTTCCTTAAGTAGCTTTTTTTTCAGACAAATTACTTTAAGTGGTACGTACTTAGTGGTATTTAATTTTTTATTAGTTTTTATCCATAACCCTAATTACAATCGGAAAGTTTATTTTTTATTTATTTATATTGTTTTTAGTTTTATTTTTACATTTCTTTTTTACATTTATTTTAATATATATAACATATATTTCGAGACTTTATATTAATTTAATTTAATAGGTTTTACTTTTTTAGTTTCCAATATGTCTACCTTAAGGCTGTATACCTACTATATTGGCTGTGGTATTCGTAGATGGCAACAAAATATATTGATTTTTAGGAATCCTACTCGAGATAGTGCAACATATAATTGGCTATGAGAAAAGCATTCTTCTCTTAGGTCGATGCCAAAGATCGAGAAAGTTTGTCCCTGGGATTTATTTATTATAAGGGCAAACGATACCTTTACAGGAAACTGTAACCTTTTAAAAGGCATGGGCAAATCTGTTGGTATCATCGGGATCAGCGGAATGTGAGCTAGCTGTCCGGCCGTGGGACCGGTGATGATTGTTGCTATAATCAGATTGTCTCGTAATTCCTTTATCAAAAGCCTTGTGCCATTACACATATTGGGAGGGCTTAAATTTCTCAACAGCATAATGGGAGTACCTACTTTTAATTTCAGTTCGTGTGGTGGCAAGCCGGCGGGATAGAGAGAATTTAAAAATTCTTGTAGATAGTGCACTGTATCTTCGTATCTTCGATGTTGCACACGTTATCAATAGATTTGTAACATTTAAAATCACCTGGTACTTTTTCAATGATCATTTTGTTTATCTCATTTACTGAGCTGTTTTTCGGTGAGACGATCGCCCTCGAATAGAACCAATCGAAATTTCTTTCTGTAAGATGTTCGATGTCGGGATAGATTGTCTTTATAAGGATTTCTAGACTGTGAAGAGTTTGAGCCAATTCATTATCCAATAATACTTGGAGCCTATGTGCAATTGGAGATGGTAATTTTACGCTTCCAAGTTTAAGTAATTTTTGTGAGAAATTGTCGTTGCCGTCATTACTTAAACGTGCTCTCATATTCGTGCGCAAATTGAGAGTTTCAATTGATTGCCACAAAGGTGATGATTTGAGGCACGCTTTTCTGAAAATAACTTTTTAACTGGAACAGAAAAAATGTGGTATGAAAAAGTCAAAACATTCAATGTCGGTAGCGCGCGAATGAGCCGCGCGGGTACCTATCTCATAAGATGTGCGCCGCGCCGCCCGCTGCCACGCGCCGTGGCCGCCGGTGTCGCAAGCAAGGGATTGAAACACAGAACAAAATCCGTAATATCTTTGGAATGGATTGTCCGATTTCATTAATTCAAAGAGTAACTTACAGGCATTGAAACAGTCTTGAATACGAAATGATTTATTTGGATAAGGATTAATACCAAGGTATGAATAATGTGGCCTAGTTTGTACCGGCGTTACTATAGCATATTTTAACATGAAAAAGTAGTTATTGTGACGTAACTGTAATAGTTAGACATATGGTATCGCGGACTTTTTTGTAGATATTGATGTCCTCTATAAAACTGTAGTACATTACTTTGCTCTATTGTCAATAGTTTCAGCAGCGTACGCGGTATAAGGATTTTGATATCTTTTTCACACATTATCGAAGTTTTCATACGGATCCCTAACTATTTTCAAAATATTTTATAGCCTATGTTAATCATTTATACTGTAGCATTCTAATGGTGAAAGAATTTTTGAAATCGGCCCAGTAGTTTTTGAGTTTATTCATAACATACATACAAATCTTTTTATAATAATAGTATAGATAGTATAGATTTATTTCATTTCATAGCTTTTAAGTTCACATCACATATGATATGATTCATGATGGTAAAAATAAAATCAGATCATAAATAACAACAGAAATAATCTATTATTTACAACTGTAATAACATTTAATTTGAAAGTTAAGAGCCGCATTATTTGAAGCGGAAATAAAAAATATATAGTGCAGAAAAATTTGTTCTATTCTAAATTGTTATGTAATTTCAGTAGACATTATAGGTTAAATATATAATTCAACAGTTATTATTAAAATAAACTAATTTTCTAAATTTAGAACATAATTTTCTTTCCACGATAATTCTATTTCCATTACCATTCCATTACCATCACATTAGATTCTAGATGCAAAAAACCAAAGAGATGTGCTAATAATAACTCAATCGACTGCGACTATGAAATACAGTCTCTGTCTATCTAAAACTTCACGCCAAATCTCTTGCGGGGTAGGCAGGGAAACCGAGCGCCATGTGACTACATCCTTACACACCTCACTGTCTTCTTTAAAATTCTTTGCTCTTCTCATGCACGCTCGCCGGTTTCTGTCATCACCTACTGTTAGAACACGACCAATTTGGTCATGGTAGGTAAGTCTTGGCCTTCCTCGGCTCCTATATCCATTCAGTTTTGCGTTGTACATCTGCTTCGTCTTTTTTCCATCCTGCATTCTTTCTACATGTCCGAAACAACGGAGCATGCCTATTCTTATTCTAACACTGACACTGTCTGTCAGACCAACTCTAGTACTATTACTCTACTCTCTAATATATTAAGAATCACTCGCGCGATGCCCCTTCTGCTTGTGTAAGCAGCAGAGGGGGCATCGCGAGTGATTCTCAACTCCATGGGAGCTTACTGGTGACCTCACTCACACGCAGGAACACAACAACCCTCTAGGGAGTTGTTATTTGGCTGCGGTTTTCTGTGAGGTGGAGGTACTTCCCGAGAAGGGCTGCTTTGATGCGCCCTACCTCTTATAAAACATTCAGACCAAGACAAACAGACATGTTAATGCACACAAATGTTTCCCTTGTGTGGGAATCGAGCCCACGAGCGTTGGTGTCAAAGTCGCGTGATTCACGACTGAGCCACCGAGCTCGTCTACTGTAGTTGTAGTTGCATGGCGTTGCCGCCATGACTGCTCCGGTCGTCTCTGCGTCTCGTCTTTCGCCTCTTCACGAGGACCCTCAGGTGCTGTAGATGTTAGTCGTTAGAATAACATGCTACTAATTATTCTAAGTTATTGTAATTACTATCCTGACTTATTGTAAGTACTAATTTCTAATTTTACTTTCGTTGTTTTTGTTAAAGCTTAATAGCTCCGAATACAGGCTCTTTAGAACGCTTAATCTAAATCAATAAGATAGAGATACTATCTATCCATTTATATTCCAACTTAAATTCAACGCGCGACAGTAGTGTGGAATTTGTCAATGTTCTAAATAAAACTATTTTAGAATTCGCATATTTTAAAAAGTCACTTTCTCATTTTTGATAAAATACCTCACTTATTGTTACATGATCACCTGCGACTACGATCACATGACAATTACGCTATCACTATTACAAAGAATGTCAAAATAATAAATTATGAAATTTTGTATATACGTAATGCTAAAGGTCTCTGTTATAATAAAGAAAATAATTAAGTTATGTAATAGAAAATAGAGTAACTAATAATGATGTTTGTCTATTTTATATTATGTGCAAAAAAGATTTATTTTCCCTCTAAACTAGTACATTAAATTAACACCGAAATGTTAAAAGGGGACTATTGATTCTATGTATGCTCGTCTGTATAGTGGGATATTTCAATAAAAAATCGGCCAAGTGCGAGTCGGACTCGCGCATGAAGGGTTCCGTACCATTATCTATATAAACGGCAAAAAAATCACGTTTGTTGTATAGGAGCCCCCTTAAATATTTATTTTATTCTATTTTTTAGTATTTGTTGTTATAGCGGCAACAGAAATATATCATCTGTGAAAATTTCAACTGTCTAACTATCACCGTTCATGAGATACAGCCTGGTGACAGACAGACGGACGGACAGCGGAGCCTCAGTAATAGGGTTCCGTTTTACCCTTTGGGTACGGAACCCTAACAACTACTAACTATTTGAAATTTAAAATAGTTCTAAATATTGGTCATTCAGTTTATAGAACTTTATTTCTCATTAAGACACTTGTCACTTACATGAGAACAATATTTTATAAATATTAGTAAAATATTATAACAATTATTTATCTCGGTATGGGTAAGAGAATAATAAAATGTTAGTAATGTTGTGTATTCATACTGCGCGTCGTTTTGTCATTCAACCTTATTGAATATGAAGAAGCGGACAATTTTTTTTTCAAAAGTGGTTGAAATTGGGGTCGAAATTTCAAAATGCCCACATGAACAAGCAGCCTTGTTCATGTGGGGAATCATATGAAAGAAAACAATACTTGTTGTATCTAGCATAGTTTTTTAATCACAATAAATCGTTCTTTTGTTTTTTTTCTTTCCAGGTTGTTGCGAGTATTACAGGCCACACAAATATATTTTATGTTAGTACGGAACCCTCGGTGTGCGAGTAAGATCCGCATTTGACTATCTTAAGTGTTGGCCCAATTATCGAAATTCGACCATAATCGTTATTGAAAAATTTAAGGCAAACCTAAAGGAAAATAATTTTTCGTATTTTATAAGTAAAAGGTTACAGTAAAAGCTCTTTGGTTGTACTGTTTTTATTCAGCTGCTTTAGATACCAATAAATAAATGACATTTTAAAAATAGAAAAATAAAAAGTAGAAACGGTTTCCCGTTATTTATCTATTGTTTTTGTGTCCGCCAAAATGAGTGAACCTAACGAAGAAATTCGATACGCTTTGGAGTATTATTTCAAAAAAGGGAAAAATGCAACACAAGGTGCGGGAAAAAATTGTGGCGTGTTGTCAGTAAGAGTAGCATAAAATTGATTCAAGCATTTGCAGTCCGGGAATTTTGATGTCACATATGTGTGCATAAACATGACTGTCCCGTTCTGTGTTCTATGCACTAAGTATCTATAAAAAAAGGTTTTTACATAGGTACGTGTATGCGTTGTCTAGTATCCTTAGTAAAAGCTGTCCTTACTTTGGGACTAGATGGCTCTATGTAATTCGTCTGTTAATGTCTATCTACCTATAACTTCACGCCACATGCCTTGCAGGCTCGGTCAACATAACTCGGTCCTTGCACATATCAGCTTCTTTAATATTCATAGCTCTTCTCATGCACGCTCGCCGGTTTCTAGAGCTCCTACACTTACTACTACTACTACTTACACTCTCTACTCCTCCTACTCCTACACTCCTACCTTCTGATAAAACGCGATCAATTTAGTCATGGTAGGTAAGTCTTGGCCTTCCGCAGCTCCTACTTCCTTCTACTTTCGCGTTGTACATCTGCTTCATAATTCTCCTTTCCTGCATTCGTTCCTACTATATTCTTTCTACATGTCCGAACCAACCAAGCATGCGTCTACTTTTAACGTCTATCTCTAGAAATATCTATTTGTTTTTTACTTTAATGTTTCTGGTGACTTCGCTTACGAACAAAATACGTATTGACATATTTAACTTTAAATAAGGCAAACTACATAAATTAACAAATCAATTAACACCAACCTTTAATAAAAGCTCGTGCCGATAATTGTTGTTGAACGCGTTATCAGTCCTCCTTATCATTTCAGTTAACCAATAACATCGTTCCTATGATATTTTCCTGTGTTCTCTATAGTGTCATTATAATGTAGATAAGACATGGGATTATATTCAATTTTATTCTGTTTATAGTCATATTAAAATAAATCGTAATCTGTATCACTTATTAACATGTTAAACCCCATTGTAAAATGAGGGGTGTCATAGAAATCTTTGTCTATCAGTTTGAAGCGGAAGTTGGACAGATTGCAATGCAATTTTCCTTTTTTTGTTTAAATATTATTCGTATCGATATGGTTCTTAAATAAATCTGGTGCAATGGTTTTAGAAGTACAGAGAGTCACTTTAGGATATATGTAAATGTATCTTTTCATATACACGTTATGGATTCATTGCCGATCAAGTATCAAGTAATATCTAATTAGACTCATCAATCTGATCGGATCATCGGATATTAGTTGCTTTTTGATATTTCTAAAGCATATAAAACGAAAGAATACAACCAAAAGAATAAAATCCTTCATTCAACATCAGCAAGAAACACTGTACCGCACCGTATTCTAAATAGGATAATTGGATTGATAGAAGATATTAATTTTTACATAGAGCGATGGCCGTCTGATCTCCACAACCCAGATGAAACCCAGTGAATACCAGCCCTTTCTTAAGTTTGGTCACACGACTTTCGTCTGCTATCATTGCTATTTTATTCTAACTTAATTCGTCACTATTGTAGTTTGTAACGGCAAATCTACAAGTTTCTAAGTCTATATTACTCGACAGTAAAGCAGTCCACGCGTCATAGGCGTGGCATGAACATTATTTAATTTATTTGAAAGCTTTTAATAGTACTACGCACAAAACTGGGCTAATCTGTGTATGGGCAGCGTTCTCTATATATGTGCATTTATATATGTAGTGCATACAAAATGGGCAAATTTAATCATACATTCTGTAAGCTGATATAAATGGAGACCAGCTGGATTAATAGAAAAATATTTTGAATGTCAAAATGCGCAACTACGTTCCGCAGTATTTCGTGGCTAGTACTCCAGTAGGATTTAAAACATAATATAAAAATCGAATACTACACAGAACTGAATTCTAAAGGGTGGTAATAAGATGCTATATCCAGCATTACAATTGCGCAGATATTTTGAGATTGCCCTACGTATCTTGTGTAGCGGCGAATATGCTGTCCTTCCGGCCACAAGGTTCCACCGTGTAGCGCGATCAATTAAATGAAGAGAAATCTTAGATCCCCTCTACCTTTAGGCTGTTACAGTTTCATTTTATTTTCTTTACAGAGAATGTCTAACACTATATTGTTAGTAGTGTGCTGGATAAAACAATTTTTAGTAAATTTTCGTACCTGTCATACTTTTTACATAACTTTATTATGTTTTTATATAGCAAAGTAATAATTTTAATATCTTAACAAGTTCATATTTTAGACAAAGTTTCAGTGCTATTACACTTACGATCCTTATTTAAACCGACCGATGACGTAACGTTTTGTGTATGTTTCTATTTTTACTGTTATCTCTTGAACATGCTCCCGAGATGATCACATGTTTTCAAAGATTATTTTCAATTTTCAAATCTTCATGAGTTCAAATTACAAAAGCTTTTGAAATAAAAATATGAAGCCGTCTTCATTTAAACCATCAACAGTAAATACTGAAGTGATTATGTAGTTAGGCATGGACTTCAGTGACGTCGGTTTCACTTCTTTTGTATTGAATCTCTAATGTGCTTTCAGTTTAAACAATAATCATATCCTGAAACTGTTATTATAAACACAATATGACTAACATAATATCAATGGTTTGGTCGTGAAAACTACAGTATTATTGAATAAGACTAATCATAGGCAAGGACCTTCCTATAAAAAAAAATCACTATCGGTTCACAATTGCATATTGCGGCGAAGATATTGCATACACAATAAATAAATATACACGTCTAATTAAAAACTATTTTGTAGTCGGTTAATGAAGTTAATTATCGATTAACAGTCTCGTCACGGAGTTAGGGTCGCAGGGAGTCGATAATCTGGTTGACATTTCGTTCTGAGAACGTCTGCAGGTCGTCTGGGGACGCACGACTTTTTGTATGCCACATTTTTTATTTGTATCTAATTGGTTATGATTAGTTTGCATGTATATATTTAAAGTGGTTTCTTGTCATCTGTATATAGCAGCCCGGTATGTATATTTTGCCAATTAGAAGAAGAAGCTCTAGTGAGAAAAGAGGTAGATCACAGCGACATTTAAGGAGCTGCCCGAATGAGATTTTTTTGCAGGGATTTCCTTACCATATCAAGTCAATAAAGTAACCGGGAAAGTTTTGAGAAGTCTTACACATATATAGCTAGAAAATTACTTCTTATTTGTATTTTAATCGACTTCATGAGAGGAGGAGTTTTTGTGTATGTGTGTTCGCCTCGAGAATAGCTTAATGTGTTTGGATTCCTATATCAAATTGTGTTGTGTTAGTTCTATTTCAATTGTTGATGACGATTTCGTCATAACTTAAAAAGTTGTTATAAAATATTTCAAAGACTGAATTTCTTTACGTTTTTTGTTTATTCGATTCTTCTTTGTTTCACGAGTGTAGTTTTTTGCGATCCTGACAATCCTTTTATGTTGGTCAAGACTTAATGTTAAACAAAAAATAAGAACGAACTTAACAAAAAAGTTGATGCCAGTACTAAACGCCACCGAAAATATCCATTACTATCTTAAGATAGTATCATCTTAAAAATGCGTAAGAACTTTAATTTCATATTTTTAATTGCTATCTTCTGTGGTACAAGAGGTACTATTTTAGAATTAGTCTTGTACCCGTATTATACATGTAACCATACAGTTCAATTTTTTAAAAATCCAGTGAAGAATTTTTGTTTGAGACCGCACTCCCAAGAAAGTATATTTCAATAGACGTGTCACTTAACCTCAGAAGGGCTCGATTTTCCCAGTGGGTTATGGAGGTCTGATGACAGCCATGTCAAAATCAATATCTTTGCCAAATTCTTAGGCTTAGGTAGCGAACCCTGCTAATCCTAATGAATTAGTGAATGAGATGATGTAAGGAAGAAGAAGGGTGTTAAGGTGGAATGAACAATACATTGTGATCAACAAGTGTGATCGATTTGATTTTGAAAAATAAAAGACTACGAAATAATATTGTAAATAGAAGAGCCTACGGAGGTCCCACTCTTGAAGCGGACCTGGTGGTAAGTCGGTTCGGTAGCCTTTTCAAGAAGGAGACACTGGCGAGTGTGTACCACTTTCAAAGATCATGAAAGGATGAAGGGTAAAAAATTGGAAGAGAAAAGTGTAAGAGATATATGTGAAAGACTTTTTCGACTTAGATGTAGATGGTTGTTGGAAAGTTTGAAAATAAAACATGGTGAATAGATAAAAAGAGGAAAGTGTGGTTATATTATGTCACATCTTTACACCTAAGTGATAATATGAGAGAAAAGAAGAAAGGAATATATCGTCATAAATATAAGCAAGCAAGATTATAACCCAAACTTCAGTAAATGTGAAGCGTGAAAGAGTAATTATGAATAATGCTGGTTGCTTGTCAGCATTTAGAACGATAAGTCTAAAGCTGGTGACGTTCTTGTAAACACCCAGGAAGTGTTAGCACCGTGGAGAGAATATTTTGAGAAAATATACGACACTGTACAGTGTACTGACGCTGTGAGTAAGCTTATAGTTGATTCCATGGTGTCTGAATCCAAAAATGAGATCACTACATATAGACTGAATGAGCAATACGAAGTTTGAAAAATGTAAGCTCAGCAGCAGTTTTGATAAACAAACTAGGTCTTGCTTGCTTGCGTCCAGGAAGCTTTCTGGTTCCTATGCTATTTATGATTGGAGCACATAGTCATCGCACCCTTGTATAAAGGCAAGGGATCACGTCAGGACTACACTAATAGTCTGATTAGCGCAGTTACTAAAGTGTACGGAAAAATAATTTATTCCGACGCAAAAAAGTTTATCGCTTGTAGACACATTTCGCTATGAAGATATAAGAAGGAGAGTTAGTCAGAAAAAGATTTTCAGTGCTAAAGTAAGATAATCCTAGGAACTGGCGAACGTGCATAAAAAGTGTTATGAATGTTAAAGAAGCGGGTGCGCTATGCGATGCTCAGCTCCCTCTACCAATCTCACAAGGGACTTGGCGTAAAAATGTAGTTGAACAATATCATTTATCACTTATATTGAAAGCTGCTACTAATTTCAGTTGCAGTTGCAATTTGAGAAGAATCTGCCTTCACAATAGCTTTCGACCACACTGAACATTGCTGAGACCGAATTTTTCAAAACGTCTAAATCTTTATTGCACCATGCGTTCATTCGCAGTGTCTGGTCTACACACATCGTTGATAATACGTACCGTCTGTACTGCAATAGTACTAAGCTACGACGCAACTCGTATTAAAAAATAAAGCGCAGTTGTTGGATTGTTCTATGATTAAAGAAATAGAAAAATTTAGGAATAATTTAATGTCGTGACTATATTATAAAATTAATTTGAAATTGGAATACCAAGATGAATGAACTTTGACCATATTGTCTAACATACGTCACTTGGCATATACTTGGCATATCAAAACAATTTTTTTTCTTTTTTTTTCTATTGTAACCCCGGGGTGTTATAGTATTCGTATTTAGTTTAAATTTCATGCAACTTCTATTAGCAACAAGATTGTATTTGTAGCTGGTGGCCTTCCTAATAATAAATGAATAGCCAGCCAGTATTAAAAATTAACAATGCAATGAATGTTAAAGAAGCGAGTGAGGTGTGTAACGATCGTGTCACGGGGTGCTCAGTTTTCTCTGCCTACCCCGCAAAGGAATTGGCGTGAAGTTATAGATAAATATATAGAATTATTTGCCACCAATTTTCACTGTTTTAGTGACTTCGCTATGATGATTCGCGATGAACTTCATAATTACATACATACAGAAACTTCTTCAGTGAGATCAATAACGTGTAACATAAAGAAACAATTTCGGATCCCGCTTCGAGTCGAGTTCAACCCTAGTAGTGGAGTGGTTACTGTCGGTATGAGCATCGGACGGGCGAGGGTGGGGTAGCCACCCCCATTTTACGTGATTGAATGAGAAATTGTTTAGACGACCAGATTTTTGAATGGTAATTAATAGTAGGGGCGTTAACGCTGTATAATAATGACGGTAAGTGAATGATGAGATGTAATAGATAGACAAAAATTGTACATATTTGTAAATATATATATTTTTTGTTTATTTTGTTACATTACACATACAAATAAAAAAATTCAAATACTTGATTACATAAATCAATTGTTGTACATTTCTTAATATACTAGCTGTACGCTGCGACTTCGTTCGTGCGTATTTTTTTTCTTTTTTTCACGGCTTGCAAGGGTCGTATCGTGACGTTGAACAGCCTATAATCTTCCTTCAAAACCGACTTATAGTTTCAGAGATTATCACGTTCAAACAGACAAACTCTTTTGCCTTGTATATAGATAGCATGTTGTGTAATAATATGCTTGACTGAAATTGAGTTAGCTTTACGCGAGAATTATTTTCTGTAGATATTAAAATTGTATGTATACACATTTTAATTTACGTTTTCAAATATGTGCATACTTACTTAGGAACTAAGTCTGAAAAAAGGCAAGTGAGGAGATTTTGCATGCCATGGTTTTTTAATTGCTAAATCATGTAATATAGAATTATTTTATATTGACTGTTCTTATTGAATTATTTGCGAATCGTCGGTTCGTCAAAGCAATTTTATATAAGACTAGTGACCCGCTCCGACTTCGCACGGGTGCGATGTAGATTACTCATTTGTTTTAAGTGTGGAGTGATTGTAAATGCGTAACGTATCTAACGTATGTATAAGATAATAATGGTTACTGTGGGTTATCCTTAGGAGATAGACATATACTTTTGCGGACTTTTTTGTAGGTCTTTTTAAGATATACAATTCTGTAATACATTACTATGATCTATCTCGTAAGGTTTAGCCAGCGTTTGTAATATGCGCTTACGCGCACAAAAATATATATTTTACATCACATTACAAATCTTTTAAATTCTCGGTTTTTCTCTACTATAATATGCATGTATTATACATGTGAATTTTCCTCTTCAAGCACCCTGTCTATTGATGATTAATATCTGCATTAAAATCCGTTGCGTAGTTTAAAAGATCTACGCGTATAGACGACGGTAAGCAACTTTGTTTTATACTACTCGTATGTAGAGAAATCCAATAGGTTGGTTGAAAATTTTTTAACATTTTTATACGAGCTTATCTCAAAGTTTCCTACTCGTACCAAGTTTCATTTGAGCCATAAAGATAAACTTTTAAACTTAAAAGTTGTTAATATAGCAATGTCGCGATAAATATCCTGCTATTGCCATTTGAAGATGTATTAGATATGAGTAAAATAAAAAATAGTTAAAAAAAAGTATCTTGTTAATTACCTGGGTGCAACACGTGTAGTATTGGTTTGAATCAAAGTTTGAACTAGAGAATAACTTACAGCCAAATAAAAAAGTCAATGCTTAAGCAATTATTATCACTGTACTTTGTTAGGTATTTTATACTACGTAAGCAAACAAACGTACGTCCCGCCTAATGTTATATAAGACCACCGTAGTGTTTGACGCATGAACCGATGGCCATCGGCAAGCTGGTAAGGATTTGGGTCATACAGCAACAATTAAAAATAATTAAAAATAAAGATTATTATTACTAAGAGAGGTAGAGCGCAGCTCCCTGGAGATTTGTTGTGTTCCTACACAGAGTTGAGGGAGTGCTGCTGTATTAGCAGCAGAGGTGGCATTGCGCGAGTGATTGTTAATGCATTGCAAGCGTTCATAGATTACGATAACCACTTTACATCAGGTTTGTCTATTTTCTTATTCACATTGATATTTCTCTATTGATCTGACTACACTGTCTGTTAGGAATCAATATCGTACTGATTACAAATAATTCTGTATGTGGATATATATTGCAGATACATTAATTGTAGTCTAACACAGTTACACCCATAAGTCGTTTTGTTATGCAATAAATATATAATGTCACGTGGCAGAAAGTTAGAAGACAAAAAATTGGAAATCGAGGTTTGGATCGGGGGCGTTAGCGGACAGTAGGTACTTTTGTTTAATTAAAAATAATGTTTGAGGCTGTGTTTCCCCGACAATAACCGAGCCCGGACGAGATAGCTTGTTATATAAATTTCTGCTGCCTCCTGGGGGACGACCGGGAGAACAAGGCGAGGAAGCGGCGGCGGTAGTGTGAGTATATTATACCCATTTTCTGGGTCGTCCTTCCTACAAATACGTTTTATGCGGAAGCTAGTCAGACTGCGTAACCACAAAGTGAAACAAACCTAAAGTCATGACCGTAAAGTTCACTTTACAACATTTGAAACGTCGTCCCGGTAAAAGGTACTTATTTGATTAGGGTGTCAGGCGTATCACCGCGCGAGTGTGAGCGCCAAGCTCGAGGTTTTGGATCAAATTTGCGTATTTCGATTTTTTGCTTATACCGCGCCCTCTATACGCAAGATTGATGCGAAATTGTTTTCTGTGTGATATTTTGATGGGGAAAATTTCACATCGTCGTACGATTTCTAAGCTATTGTAACAGTTGTTATCGTAAATCCGTATTAGAATTCATATCGAGTCCCTTGAAAGCCCTTCGTCTCTTTCATGGGAAGGGACCTCTATAAATCATCGCAATAGACGTTAATATGTGAACTCCATACAAAAAGAGAGCGACCTTGCGCTCGTAAGGGTCGGGACGTGCCGTTAGCGCTCCGTTGTTGCACATTGTCAGTGACAAACATTCGTTGCATGGCTGTATGCAAACTAACTGAACGTCTGGTCAATATGAAATGCCAAAAAAGTAACAAAAAGTCGTCGAAATGAACGGTCGATCGATCTCCGGTGACGCGCTCCCGGATTTTCCATTGGGAAATGAATTAGCTGAGAGCTGAAGCGGCGAATTTACATTTTTATTGACAAGCAATCTATTTTGCAAGCAGCTGGCAACTGAAGTAAGGAATCTTTTATGTAGCGGAAAACATGAGGGGTTATTAAAAGGCACGTCAAATCTAACAACGACAATAATGCGATAAAGCTATCATTTTTAAAAGTGATATTTAAGAGTACTTTCAAACATGCAACATATAAAATCGAATCTATTTATAACAACAATAAAACTGTTTTCTTTGCATTGAAATATTTTCGATAAAGACTTTGCAGTCTGAATAATGAAGGACTTAGTTATATACGAGTACAATCAAAATTTATTAATATACAGCTGCAATGGGTTTTGTTTCACAAAAAACATGTCTCCTACTGCGAATACAGCCATAGAGGAATACAGATAGCAGCATAAGTTAAATACCTATAGTTGGATAGAACATTCTGATGAATGAAAGAAACTTTGTTTCTATAACCGTAATATATTCCTCCTTAAAATTCGAGACGCCGAGAATTAGTTCAGATAATTGTATGACTAGCAAATTATGCTGCAATTTTTTTCTGAAAAAATAGTAAAGATTCATTGTGGTAATATTTAAATTATGATAATGGATAAAAACTTCCAACCTGTAGCGTATAATAACTCGCAGATATGTACGTGTACGTACGTATATACATATTATTTTCCTGACGAAAAATATTTTTATGCGTTCGTAAATCATATAAGTTGATAGAAAAACATCTTTTCCCTACATAACACTACAAAAACTTTTATTATTAGAGAATAGGTTACAATCTAATTGCTTTCGTCGTTGAAATAATAATAAAGTTTGTCTCATCACAATGTTATTACAATTTATAGGCAGTATTATTAAATCGTAATACAGTAAAATACACCGTGACAGATAGACGCTTAAGCAAGGATATATTGTATACAATAGTGAGGATATATTAAATAAGAAATGCTATAAATACTCAGGGAACTCGATGATGTATTTGTTCGTGTTATTCTAACCGGACACGCACGTTAAGCAATGTTCACTGCTGCCTGTCTATGGATGGGTTTATCTATCTCAAGTTTCTCCGTGCTTCGAAGGGCACGTTAAGCCGTCGGTTCCGGCTGTTGTCAATAGATGACAATCATTAAGCTAAGTCAGTGGCCCTCGGGCGGCTTGAAAACGCTGGCTTCCGCCAATCCACATTTGAGCAGCGTGGTGGAGTATACTCTAAACCCCTTCAATTGAAAGAAGACCCGTATCCCTGCAGTGGGATGAGTAAGGGTTGATGTGGTGTGGTGGATGTGTACAAAATGCCTTCTAGAAATCAGAAATAGTGTTGGTAAATCGGATGGAGAAGCAGAGGTGGTTGTGCTTAAGTAGATTAAAACGCCTCATTCCATAGTAGTGAAAGGATAGGTTAAAAGTGGGGTTACTATCTGACAGGTCTCTGTTTTGGGCGCTATCCCACAACTTTCACAACAACTCTTTGAGTTCTATCACCTGTATGAGAGTGGATGGTATGCTATAATATGTATTATGTATGTATAATGCTATGCTCTCAAAGGTGGATATGCAGTACATTAATATTGATCGATAGACAGCATTATAGTAATAACTACTTTCGAACAAATTACACAGCGCCATTTAGTCAGAAAGTAAACGATGCTTGCGCTATAGATAACTGATAAACATACGTAGTACATACATATGATTCATAGAAAGCACCTACATCAAGACAAACAGACATTTTCATGCATACAATATTTATCTTGTGGGTATCGAACCCACAACCCATGGTGTTACCCGGACTAGTCTCGTAACAAACCGACTTCCGTATTTGTTTATCAACGGCATGTTCAAGAATTTTAAATACGTAGGTATTTAATATATAAGATTTAATATATAATTTTATATATGAGATATATAAGATTAATTTAATATATAAGAACTAACCAGCCGCGTCTAGCTGAGAGTCAATAGTTGAGCAAAAGTCTAGGCAGTGGACCATTGAATTCTAGATATTTTGAAGCCTTGACTGTCTCCATGCAGGAGCATGAACACGCGACGTGGAACTTGAGTCCACGATTGTGGGTGCGTTGAGGCGATGGTAATAAAGGCAGGCGTATTAAGTGATAAAAGTGCACACTCCGCGCCACAATTTGTACAATAAAGAAAAACATAGGTTTATTTTATCAATTATAATAATAGAAAAAATATTATAATTGATAAAATATAACCGGTTCTCTCTACCTACCCCGCAAGGGATTTGGCGTGAAATTATAGATAGATAATAGAAAATTATAATCGTGGGCGACAATTTCTTTTTATACATCGGCAGGAGATATGCAAGCATATTAACCTGTAAAGCAACCGTAGCTTATGGACGTTTTTAATACAGGAGTGTCGCTCGACTTAAGTGAATTATGCAATAACTTTCCTAAGTCATCAAATTTTCACCAAAATTATGTCATATGATCCTTAAGAAATACTCAAAATAGTTTAATAAATTAACTGTTAATGTTACTGTTAAATTATGGATCATAAGTAGCTAAAAAATACTATTAGCATTAAAGTCGCTTTTTATATAAAATAAATAAATATATATATTGGCATGTAATAAACATTAAATATATAAATCATATAAATTACGACGTCGTGCCCGAACAAGCATAAGATGAACGTTTATTTTAATAACGTTTTAATAAAGCATTAAATATTTCTAAAAAATATATGAGTCCATCTCAAGATTATAGTCACAGAAAAAATATTCATAATCAGACAATAGATAAATCTGCCGACGTGCAATGACGCACAATAAATCTTCCAAAGCGGGTTGCATTAGCCTATGCATGTTTGCTATAAAAATATGACGAGCCTAGTGATCGAATATTAAATGGCTACTTTAACACTAACTCCCATCTGCGAGTGAGTGTGGTTACCAGTGACCTCATGAGGAGTTGCTGTATAGCTGGCGTGGGCACCGCGAGCGATATATCTAGTGTAAGCGTTCAGACTACGGTAACCACGGTTTGCATCAATAGGGCCGTATACTTGTATATCTGCCTACGTTGTATAAAAAAAATAAAGTTACACACATACTGTCATTTACGATGCTAATGCATAATTTTAAGAGAGTTAGGGCGCACCAAAGCAGTATTCTGGGGAAGTACCTCTACCTCAAAGAAAAACTGCAGTCAAGTAATAACTGCCTAGAGGGTTATTGTGTAGTTCTTTGCAGAGGCGGCATCGCACAAGTAATACTTAATGTATTGCTAGCGTTTATATGTTACGGTAACCGCTTTACATCAGTTGGACCGTATACTTGTATGCCTTCCGACGTAGTATAAAAAAAAATTGCTCAGTAAAATCTCGGAGACCTTACTCATACGGTGAAAGACGATAACCCCACATATCAATACTTAAAATATTACAAAGTCTGCACAAAAGATCGCAAAACTAAGCACATAGATGGTTAGGACAACCACAATCATAAGCAAGTTGAACGCTATAAATGTCACCACCGGCCGATACCGCGCAAAACTAATCTACAAATTGAGCCGAAAACGCGCAGTAATTATTTAAACCGTCATATAAATTACTGCTCAAACTTTTCACGCCGCTCCGTGCGGTTGAGTGCGTGAGTAAATACAGTCAGTTGGCGGTTGTGTGAGTGGGTATCTCGATGTAGACTGGAAATGGTTCCATCATTTCATTCCTCCATCCTTTTTCAGCATTGTATAACTTCTATATTGTTGGTAGTATAAAGTGAATGCAGATTATAATTTTTATTGGGTTTTTATTATAAGGTAATTTGGAATTTACACTTTTGTTTGTATATAAGCAAGTTTTTATCAACTAAGAAGTAAATATCAGATTGTGCTACAATATAATGTTTGCATATAAATATCGCATAGTAATAATATGACATATGTAATATTTATTTTCTACTCGTCTATATATATTTAATACTTATATATATTTAATAGGTAGGTGCATACTTCAAAATAACTCTAAATAATTCGAATATCGTTTGATGAATACTCAAGTGTCATCACAGGGGTTTTCAAGTGCTGCAAAAGTCTATCGGCTTCAGTAACTTACCATTAGGCACGGCTTTCAAATCTACTGCTAAACATAAACCTATCCCTTAACTAGACACAGACAATTAACTGTAGAACTCTTACCTACATCAAATATTTACCCGTTATATTTATATTTCTGATCTATCCCTTAGTTCTGATTCTATAAGACACGTAATCTTTAAGTACATTTCATTTTAAACTAAACGTAAATGTATCAATGTATCTATCTGCTATCTCTTTTGACATTGTTGTCTTTTTCCGGTCGCGTCTGTGTCACTTCACAGTAAAAGATCTGCTACATTCCCGTATACTGTACAGGGGTAAGTATCAGCTTGAAACATATTTAGCTTTGTTCCCTTCACTACGGTTAATCTGTCCCGTTTCCTCCCGTGTCAAGTGCAGATAGACTTTTTGGGTCGGGTGCGGCGGTGGCGCGGGGTTTGAGAGGGGAGGGAGGAGGTCAGGGGTACTCCTCCACCCATCCTGATGATGAAATATTGTACACGTGGTCTGATTTTGAATGACACCGTTTCCTTACCCGCGCGGGAGCACCCATTTACAGGGCGACGTTTTATGGCGAATTGAGGATTTGCTTTGTGTAACGATCATCCTTTTTAATGTATTTTCTTTTTTTTTAATGTCTTTATGTTTGTGGAATTAAATGCACTCTCTGTTGCACTTATTATATTACCTAATAGTAGTAGCACTAACATATAGATGATTCGAACGTGTCTTCATTGTGTTCAAACGTTCGAAGCTTTGCATCTATTTGTGCTAAGAAATCAAAGCGTTGATATTATTTACGCGTTCGGTGCACGTTTTGGCTTTATATTGCTTGCAATATACTAGTAGTAGCGACATAGAATTTTCATAAAAATTTGCTTAAATTTGCTTTTATGCCTTAATATATATTTTTAGTTAAAATGCTAGATGTTTAAATTTTTTTAATCCTAAATTCACCACCTCAGTTAGGGAGACTAGAACCCGTGATCCTACAAATACCAGTAAAGAGCGTTATCTGAGCTACAATGAACATTTGCGGAGGTGACAAGTTCACTTAGGTGAGTAAGTGAATTTTCCGATTAAAACATAAATAAAACTATTTTAATAATTTATTAAATGTCTAAGGTGTGTTGTGGTTTGTTCTATCAAATACATGTCTACTATATTTACAGGTAAAGGGGACAAGGATGGATCCTAAAGGTCGCAAGGCCTATGGCCTTGGCCGGTTTGTTTATTAATTTGTGCCCGGCGCCCGCCCTGCGCCCACCCGCCCTAACCCTAATGGGCGGGAAACAACACAGCTTTTAAATTTCGGCCCGTTTCTGAAATTTAATCAAGTGTTTTTTTGGTTTATGGCTTGTGAAAAATTAGCTTTCAGTTTATTATTTATTAAAGGTTAAATCTGTTAATATAAATTAGTAATAACTTTTACAATGTTGCGGATATTTTTGTGAATAGGCATGAAATATTAATAGGAAAACACAACTACACTAAGAGAAAATCTGCAAAAGCCAGTTTAGTGAACAATAAATGCTTTTGTGCCGGTCACTAGATCATCTCATCAGTTAACAGTCAAGGTCACTTACGCTCATGTAGCGTGGTTGATAGGTATTGTCAGCGGAAATAATTTTGTTACCAGCACAGTATAAGTCAAGTCGTAATAATAATGAAAGTCGTATTACAGTTTCTGACTTGCACAATTAAATCAATACAATACAAGTTTTGACGAGCTCGGTGGCTCAGTCGTAAACGACGCGACTTTGACACCGACTCTCGTGGGTTCAACTCCCACACAAGGCAAACATGTGTGTGCATGAATATGTCTATCTTGGTCTGGATGTTTTATGTGTGGTAGAGAGCATCAAAGCAGCCCGTCTGAGGAAGTACCTCCACCTCACAGAAAACCGCAGCCAAATAACTACTTCCAAGAGGGTTGTTGTGTTCCTGCGTGTGAGTGAGGTCACCAGTAAGCTCCCAAGGAGTTGCTGTGTAAGCAGCAGAGGAGGCATCGCGCGAGTGATACTTAATATATCACAAGCGTTAATAGGCTAGGGTACCCGCTTTACATCAGGTGGGCAGTATGCTTGTATGCCTCGCGACGTGTATAAAAAAAATACAAAAACAATGGCAAATGTATGAGTTATAATAATGTGAGAGATAATCGGTATCGTCTTTTATAGTCGGAAAATAGGAAAGTGTTGCGCAGTTTCTTTCGATTGTGTTTATATACCTGCTAGTAGGTGTAGTTTATTTTTTATTCAACTACTTTATCACTGTTAACTCTCTCATTTCTTATATTTTGGTTTCCCGATATTGAAGCAATATCATAAGACTGTATATTCAGATACCTTCGATTACATGAATTCTTTAGTATCAAAATTAATTTGATACATGTAGGTATTTGCGTATTTAAAAAATCATACTTTTCACTTGATTTCACATGTAACAATAACGATGTAGTTGTAGTCACCAATTGCATAATATTTAGTAGCTGCAGCCACGGATTTCAACTGCTTGTATGCCGGTATCCTGTGGGAATCGCATTTTATTACTTTTGGACTTTTTTCTCGGCTTCTAAGATGTTGAATACCCTATAAACTTCCCCAAGAAGTAGGCTATCAAATACAAAAAGGTTTTAGTAGTTCACAGACTAGCCCGTTCAAATCAATAAACTAACAAACTCTCCCACTTTATTAAATAAGTGTAGTTCTATACTTATTTATTACTAGGATTCAAACGTATACTGTCTTAATTAATATATATTTATACCGTCTAAATTCAACGGTAGCGAAACATTGTGAAACTTTAACATTGTGATGGATATATTTCAGCATAGCTATGGTTTCGAGCATAAAGTTTTAAGTAGAAATATATTGTGATTTTTACACTATTCAGTATGGCCAGTTGTATACCTATACACTATATTTATTTCCTGTCCCATTAAAATCACATTACCTGTTACAAGTCGGCAAAATATAAAAGGTTGTTATTAAATGCATAAATAACAAATACATCAACTGTATCACAATTTAATCGATTGCGTTAAGTGCCAATCTATGTATAAAATCTTAGCTTATCTTTACTATAAATAAGCAACAATCATGTAGGGCTACAAAGTAAGTGTTACATATTGTTGATGTACGCACCGTTCGAGACAGTTTTGTGGCCACACATGTCTCCATATTGCGAAATATTTCAACGAAAGGTTACCGAGAACGTGCATGCCAAACGATAGCGAGTTATTGTCGCAGGTGACACTGACGGAAATAAGTGAACATCACTTTACAACTATACTATCACTGTGTCAGCTTCGGCCTTGCACTGCACTCTTCCCTGATTGATACATGTATTCATTGAAAATCAAACTTTATATCTACGAAACGTAGAATTCATTTTTAAGATTATGTCAATAGCTATTTGTAACTTCTAAGACTGAATTTTTGTAACACTGCTGCAAAATGAGTCTGTCGCATTCTGTATCAAATGCTTTGTATATTGGGTATTTATTGTATTTAAAAACGAAAACGGTTTATACTGTAATTATTGATAACACTTCAATTTTTATGGAACATAAAAGGAATTATGGGATCACTTTGTTGTCCGTCAGTCTGTCTGTCTGTCAAGATCCTTTTTCTTAGGGGTGGGTGGAGCTATCAAGCTGAAATTAATATCATGTACTTCAGGTCTGCAATCCCTTCGAGCAGTAAAATAATCAAACTTCCAAGTCAAAACGGCTGTGTTTATGCCTCGTTTATGCGTATATTTTGCCACTTGGAAGGGAATCAAAACCTGTAGGGTATTTCTCGTTGACCTAGAATCAACATCAAATTTGGTAAGAAGCAATCGTCAAGTCATATAGCACAAGTAAAGGAAAAAATCTGAAAACTGTAAATTTGTAGTTACATCACAAAAAAAAACTTTTTTTGAGAAAATATTTTTTACGGAACCCTTCGTGCGCAAGTCGGACTCACACTTGACAGTTTACTTTTGTTATCTACGTAAATGTGATATGAATATCGCGAAGCTAGTCAATTAGTACGAGTATATTAACACACAATATATGTAAGACTTAGATATCATTGTAAATAGTGATAGCGAAGCCAACTGTACATAAAGTATTAAGTTACTCAGTCGTACAGGAAGGGATGTAGCTTCGGTATTATGTAATCAAAGATCATAGCCATTTCCCTAATTTATGTTACACCACCGATCCCGAACACTTTAATCTCCTCCAAGTGTATCGACGGAGAAAGCCCTACTATTTATTCCCACTTCTTATTTTCACCTTTCGAACTGTAAATAAATGTTCACCGCCTAACCGAATATCAACCTATTGTACATTCCGTTTCAGTTTATATTTCCATGACATGAAAGGTCCAGTCGTTGGATCGATCTGTGAACTAGTCAAGTGATTAATTCGGCCCTTACCTCGAGAGGAGATTTATTGGTTCCGCCGTACGCAAAACTGCGGGTTGGTAAAAAATCTCTATCGAAAATTGAATAGAAAAGCCATTTCGGAGGCTGAGGCGAACGAATCTGTTGATGCGATTCGCATATTCTTTCACGGCTATCTTCATCTTATTTACCTGAGTGAGTAGATTTGAAACACCAACTGATTCTGAGCAATCTTTCTTCGAAAAATATGTTGAATCCTATTTGCTGAATCTTTGCATACAGTACTAAGTGAAGCCTTTATTCCATAACAATCATATTCAAGTCCTCATTTAATAGTTTACCAATTAAATAATAACTTGAATTTAGAGGGCAGAACTAGAAAATGTTGGCAATTTAGTTTTATAGTTATAACCAAACTCTGTGATTACAACAATCGTTGTGTTCGCAATTGTATTAATTATCTTTTAAAGTTATCACCTTTGTAAACTATTTTCTTTGTTCATTGCTATGTATGTGATATTATACAATAAACGATAGACAATGATATAATTATAGAGTATTTATATACTTTATTATATTGTTAAGTTCAAACTTCTTCACGTGGGATTAATTTCACGACAAGTACCTAACTTGCAGAATGAGAGCCAGTGGCTGCACCACTTGACGCTCTCCTTCACCCTAAGGTCCTCGCATAACAGTTTGCCGCGTAGATTTATTATATAGCAACACTTGGACATATCCTGTGCCGCTTTGACCCTGGTACATGCTAACTTGTAGATGAGTTTCCGCCGCTCAGACGATTCCAACTTATCGTAGGTAGGTTGTAAATATTCTCGTCCAGTTCTGGCCATAACTCTCTTATTTGCGTTTTTTCTTGCCACCATTTTAAAGAGAAATGACAGAAGACAAACACGGTGGCTGAGTATTTAATAATGATATTTTAACACCTAGACTCGTAGGTTCATTTTTCTAAACATTTGTGTGCATGAGCTTGTCTGTTAATCTTTGTCTTTAAGAGGGGTTGTGCGAAGCAAAGTGCAAAGCTGCCTGACTAGGTAAGTACCTCCACCTGACAGAAAACCACATCCAAGTAACAACTGCCTGGAGGATTGTTGTGTTCCTGCCTGAGTGAGGTTACCAGTAAGTTCCTAAAGGAATTGATGTGTGTGAGCAGCGCGATTCCTGTATTGCAAAATAGGTAGTAGAATGTAAAAGAAGGTGCATGAGAGAAAGGTAAAAATACGGAGTGTTAATTAAATAGCACTAAAACTTAAAATGGAGTACATCGCTAATGAAGAGCGTAGACTGTATGTTTGATGTGAGGGGAGGGTAGGGTTCAGGACGACTCCGTGGAACGGAAATGGCGAGAGAGAGATAAAATGAGATACCAGAGAGTGAAATAAAAAAGGAATATAAAGTTTAACCAATAGGTTGTAATCTGACAATAAGAGAAAACAAGGAGTGAGTAGAAAATAAATGGAGAAGCAGCAGAAGCGGAAGAAAAGAGTAAGAAATTTCGAGAATTTCACTATGCCTCCCTTCTCACTAGCCACCGGGTACGAAAGAGAACTGAAGTCAGTATCAGAAGTTGAAGTCGGGGGGATTGGCTAGCAAATAATAAAACTGTATAATGAGTATTGGGAAAACATAGGGGTAGGTAGATGTACTTTTACGTGAGTTCGAAATTCTCGTAACGAAATAACCACACGATACTGCATTTTACCGTACACGGTACGAATTATGCCTCCACAGCATATAATTAAAAGAATAATTAAGTCACATAAGCTTTCGATAGATCTTAATAATTATAATTAACAATAAACTTTATGACCACAAAGCATTCAAAAGTATGTATTTTTCACACTGAAATTTTCATTTGACCATTCCGAAACAAAGGTAAGGTCCAATTGGCATCATAAACTGTATAAAACGATGCATGTCATCGAACAGAAGTCAACATTTTTTATAATCCTTGCATATTTGTCTTTTTTCTGCGCACATTACGAGAAATGACTAGGCTGACTTTAATGGATATGAATGTAATATATGAAGTGTGGCCTAAATAATAAGTTAGGTTTCATTTCGATGCGTTTAGTAAAACTACAGAAACAGCATATTGCTCCATCCATTGGATTCCTCCGTAGTGTAGGATGGGAAAAATAATGTATGTTTCTCACAGTCATTTCATCTTCAAACCAACTCTACGTACACTGATAAAGTAGCTAACGAGAATGGTGCGAGAGAGATAGAACACGGCGATATTTAATAAGAAGAAAGTGTAATGGTAGGAGTAGTGTAGTGTTCCTGCGACGAGTGAAATTGACAGTAAACTCTTGAAGAGTTACTGTGTTAGCAGTGGAGACGGCAATGCGTGAGTGACACGCTTATATAGTGGTCAAAGTCTATGGTACATTTCCATTGAGCAGTCAGAACCCGTTATATACGTTTTTCCATACATTTCGCGTTCGTATACGACCACCCGGGTTTCGAAGGGTTAAGCTGGATGTACACTAGTTCGCGTAGTACAAAAAACTACTACAGACACCCAAACAAAGTAAGCGTCACGGTGAAGTCGCGGGTATATAGGTACTAGTTAGTAATAGAATAATAATGCAGCGGTAAACGCGTAGTTGATTATCGCAAAAAAATTGGGACCTCGACCCACCAATATTCCCGCAACGTTTGGGGAGCCCTCCACGCGGGGGGTTTTTATTTTCGATGTTCTTCCTACACACCCTACGTGGACATACGTGCCGTAGGTGCGTCAGTTGTACATAGATCACCGACCCGTAACAGATAAATAACGGATTTTATGATATATCTTTTCGTACAATGTGTTAAGTTTTATTTCACTGTTGGAATCAAAATATAATTCGAGTATCAAGCATAATACAACTTTGTCATACTACTAAGGTGATATACAAGCAAATCCAGTCTTGTAAACGACTGACATGTTTTCAGGAACACCGTTCCTATATGAAATCTATATGTTGGCTGTGTGTGCGTTTGTCTGTGGTGCGTTTTTTTCGAATATTCGAATTTTGACTTCAGATTCGGATTCAGCATAAAAAAGTGGAATAGGAATGTTCAGGAACACCGTTCCTATCTCTTAGGAACATGGTCAAAATGGCCGACAAATTAAAAAAAAAAGTTGAATTGTCTAACTTTGTTTTAATATCTTGTTTTATTTGACGTATCAATGCTCACATTACAGTCGTCCGTATGGTGCCAGGATAATCGCTTTACTTAGAAATGACCGTAGAAGTTCTACGATATATCTCGTATCTGGCATCTGAGAAAGCATTCAATGTGTTAATTTAGCACTGATTTGATTTGCAGCTTAATAGGCATTTCTAAAAGCCTAGGAGTTTTTAGAACTATATAAGATTTTACATCTTCAAATGGAATGTTATTCCTAGCCAATATGCAAAATGCCGCCTCGCCTAGTTTTCATAACAATCATTTACAATCTTTGTGAGGAAATTGTATGAAAGCGCGATTTTATCAATAAAACCCGTTTTAATAGTATGGATTGCAAAGTGACTTTATTGTTGAGCCCTATCTCTTTTGTCATAGCCTTATTTGCTGATTGGCAGGATACGTCACGCAAATGTGAGTTTCCCGTACATTTTGAAGAGATGACTAGACACTTTAGAAAAAGCCGTCAAGTGTAAATCCGACTCGCGCATCGAGGGTTCCGTAAAAAAATTTTTCGCAAATAAAATATTTTTTTAACAACAAATTTACGATTTTCAGATTTTTTTCCTTTACTTCTGCTACATGATATTGCTTCTTACCAAATTTCATGATTCTAGGTCAACGGGAAGTAAGTAACCCTATAGGTTATGATTTCCATGCGAATGACAAAATATGCACATAAACAAGGCATAAACAGCCGTATCTTCGTTAACTTAGAAGTTTATTTTTTTCACTGCTCGAAGGGATTGTAGACCTGAGTATTTGATAATAATTTCAGCTTGATAGCTTCACTCGTCCCTAAGAAATAGGGTCTTGACCGTCGGACAGACAGACAACAAAGAGATCCTATAAGGGTTCCGTTTTTCCTTTTCAGATACGGTATCCTATAACTAAACTTTTTTGAGATGTAACAAAATCTACTCTTATGAACAAAAACAAATACGAATAATCGGTGATAGAGTCTTCCTGCGACCACGGATGCTGCAAAGCGTTCGAAACGTCAGGTTCAACAAAATAAATAAAATACGCGATACTTCCGTTAAAAATTGTTTAATTCAATCGGTGATACATAAAAATACAAGCCAAACCTGGAACTTTTCTTTTATATATATGCTCCATTGAATGTCAAAGAATTTCTGTTCTATTCCACAGTACCTTGTAACCCTCCGCATCAAAGTCATCAAATTCCCTGGAATTTACTGGTAACCTCACTCATTCACAACACAGCATCAAAAATATTATTTGATTGCGGCCTACTGTAAATTGCAGTCTATTACCATAGTTTCCGAATAACCGATGGACGTTCACTGCTGAACATACCAGGCCACTCAGAAAGTATTGCGAAAAAAGTTTTTATGTATGACAGACTGGCCAGTTATAATATAATCCATTTTAAAAATATGATTATTTATAAGTAAAAATAGATACATTCCAATTTAAAACTTTCCCTCCACATTTTTTGTGAGATAATTTATATTATCATGTCACATTGAAAAACAGATCTGCGCCGGGATCATTTTCGCGCTATAATTTTTTACGATTTCAAGTGCCGCCTGAAACCGGACCAATCGCACGATAGACTTTAAACAGAATTCATGGGTGAAGACCTTTCCAAGGCAATCGTGTAGCGCTGGTATAACGAATTCAAGCGCGGCCGATCTTTGGGGGATGAAGAAAGAAGTGGTCGCCCATTGACGGCTCTTACGGAAGAAAACGTGCTAGCGGTGAAAAATTTAATCAAAGACAATAGGCGAGTTTCGTATTAGGAGATTCAGCACATACTGTAGATTGAATCGGAAAGGCTTCACGATAATCTACACTTGCATCTTCGCGACAGGAGGATAGTTTCCCGCTGGGTGCCGCACAACCTCATTGGTGCTCAGAAGCAAGCCCGGGGGGAATGGTGCCATGATATGATAAACAAATTTGAAGCAGGCTCGTCTCGGCGTGTTTACGACATTATTGCAGGTGATGAGTCCTGGATTTATCGATACGATCCAGTAACGAAACACCAGTCGACGGTTTGGGTGTTTCAAAACGAATCAACACCTATCAAAGTTAAGCGATCTAGAAGCAGGTGGATGATTTTGATCGCGAGCTCTTTCAATTTGACTGGCTATCTGGTGACAATTCTTTTACAGAACCAAAGAAGTATCAACACCGAATAGTATACTACCAAACGCTTGGCAGAAGTTTTCTCTGTTGTGAGCAACAAGCGATCAAACACAGGGCTCCGCGGGCTACTGCTCCACCAAGAAATCGCGCCCGCGCACACTGCGCTCAAAACGAGGAACTTCCTGGAAAGCACGCCGGTCAAACTCCTGGGTCACCCTCCTTACAGCCCTGACCTAGCAACGTGTGACTTCTTTTTATTCCCGAAAATAAAAAATCAGCTCAAAGGATATAATTTTTATCGCCGGAATATGCGCTGTCAGCGTTCTAGTAGGATGAAAATGACGTGTCTGCGGCGGACTGGAAAAAGTTTTTCAAAAACTGGTTCAGACGCATGAAACTTTGTATAGAGACTGGTGGAGAGTACTTTGAAAAGATTGAATAAGAAAAATTTACCTATACTGTGCTTTTTTATTTTCGCAAAACTTTCTGAGTGTTACACGTAGATCTCCCTCTTAAGCTTCTCTCTCTCTCTCTCTTGCTCCAGAACTTCTTCTTGTAGTAGACAGGCTGCACTATATGCAAGTAAGGTTCGCTTTGACAAGATCATGACATACGATCGTCTTATTTAAAGTCGCTTAAAAATACTGTACCCTCTATACGTGGAGTTACTCTATGTTAGACGTGAATGAAAGTAGACGCATCCTTTGTTCCGACTCTTGAGAAGTATCGCTGACAATACAAGCAGTGTTTAGGAGCTTTTACATTGTGATTTTTATCGAAAAAATACACTTTACATTTGAATTGTACCTTAAACATAAATGCAATTTCTATTCAAGATTCTAGATTGAGACCTTCATAAGTAATAAATAGTGTTCCAAATGTGACTTCTGCCAATATAGATTTCATGATTGAAAAAATAAATTAGATTTTATTAATAATACTGTGTTTCTCAGAATTACAGTGAACTCCAAGGTACAGCAGCCATATCGACGTGACGGCCTGCTCTGAGGATATGCTGAGCCTGGAGGATGTCTGGCGCGTCTCGGAGGCTCTATCGTCCTCGGACCATAACGGCATTCTATACGAAATCAATTTACCATGGGCGAAAGGGATATCCGTCTCGAGGACCACCAGGATCTTCAACACCAAAAAAGCGGATTGGTGCCAGTTTCGTGAGAAACTGGCCGCAATCATGCGGAGGGACCGCCTTAACGTGGAGAGCGTTGAGGCGGTCCAAGGTTGTGAGGAAATGAGACAATTTATGGATGTGGCTGCTGTACGCTTAGTATATTTCCGTTACTTTCACAGCATTATGTCATATTTATCGTCCAAAAAAGAGCCATTCGCTTAGGCTGAAGATAATCACTCCGGAAACTGTTAAAAAAATAAATATCCTCACTGTTGCTTCTCAATATATTAATGAAAACGTATTGTATGCTAATTTGGCGCAGGCAATATCTTTAATTATAATTTCTATAATAAATATATATTTAATTCTACCACCGGCACCTTTATTGTTGAACTAAAATGCTGACATAAATTTATTGTAATCATATTGACATCTTGATTTTTGTTTTTTAATCCAAAGAAACTTACCAATATACCTATTGGTAAGTTTCTTTGGATTAAAAAAGAAAAATGATAACAAGGAGAATTTAAGAAGATAGAAGAAGATGCAATAAGATTATATTTAATGAAATCTAAAACGTGTCTAAGTGCCCACGAGGGCTCAATTGTAAATAAAGATTTTTTATATTTTTATTACGTCGACCGCAAATTCGTCGGACGGACTGAGCGGCGTCGTAAGGGCTAAAAAAGGCATAAGTGGGGGCTATATCTATTTATAACTGAATCGCTCGCCGAGAACAAAACGCCTGTATCTCTTATTATATTTTCTTGTTTACACACGAGTTTTTTTATGTATTTCAAATTGGATAGATTCTCAACTAAATTAACATTCGGGTCAGATTCCTGACAATTCTTGACGGATTCTGAACAGAGTAAATTTTGAGCTAAAGTGATATTTTCTGCATAAGATGCACGTAAAAATTTGTATACAGTTAGTCGACGTGACAGATTTTCGAGTGGAGAGATTCACCACTGGATAGAGAATGAATGATATGTAATCCAAAATTTGTAAAGTAAAGCGAGCATGAGTACATACTCCCATTACATTTATATAACGTATTATGTTTATGTTTCTTTGGATTGATACGTTTAGTACGTGATTAAGATTTACATTAGTTAGCATTCAATATAATTTAAATACCAATGTAATTATAAGTTATATTGCTCTGAATAATACATACTAGTTTGAACCATGTTTGAATTATGTACTTCTGGTATCGTAATTGGTGTTCAGCACTGCATAGCGACTCTGTCTTGAAAGCCCCGAACCAGCAATGGTGACCAGATATTGCGTTGTGCACTACTTTTAGTCAATAATTAGTTCTACCACAGTCAGTCAGTTTATGACCAGTTACCAGAAGCCATCATCATCATCAGTCTGGAAAATATTTTTCTTACGATAGGATTAACACCCACCAAGGAGGAGAGGTGATAATTGCTCAATCTTCCGGAGCCGGCGATAACCACGCCAAGGTCACGGTGGAGCACATGCAGATGAACAACACTCTTGTTACTATTATAGTAGCACATATGTTACTAGCTCTCCTAACAGCACTATGCTACGCCTATAAAAGATTACATACCAAATGGATGAAAAACGCGTTCAGAAGACAAATAACATAGCATAATATTAATTTTATTATACGTTTTCTTGGCAAGCGTAGTTGCAAAACCAAGAAACGGTAAAATACCAGTCCATTTGTTAAATACAACATCAACAGAGGTATCAGATAATTTGCGAGATATCAAACTAGAAAAATTAGACGATTATATTTTTTGTTATTTTGAAATATCAAATACGAGCGTAGAAAGAATTAAGGAATTACTTTTAATAAATAAATAAATAAATAAATATTGCCGGACAAATTACACAGCGCCACCTAGCCCCAAAGTAAGCGAAGCTTGTGTTATGGGTACTAGACAACTGATAAACATACGTAAATACATTTTTTTTTTTGTAAATACATATTTATTATACATAGAAAATACCCAGACCAATACAAACAAACATGTTCATGCACACAAATGTTTGTACTGTGTAGGAATGGAACCCACGAGCGTTGATGTCAAAGTAGCGTAACAGCGCGTTTCACCACTGCGCCACCGAGCCCGTCAATACTCAATTTGAATTAATATTTAAATAAGGAAGAACAGTTGCTCAGATATTTTTTATTTACCTAATGACATACTAGGCGTAACAAATGTATCAAAATAATCAACACATTTGAAGGATAATGCTACGCCAGTGTACAGAAACCATATAGGATACCATTGCACAGAAAGACGAACTTAGCAAACAGACACATGAAATTTTATGTAGCGGCATTATAAACGAAGCTAATAGTAAATGGTCAAGCTCATTGTTATTGGTACTCAAAAAACTAGACAACGTTTTTAACTAGACAAAAATGGTAACAGACAATAGAAAGTGGTTATATACTACAGACAGTTAAACTAGAGAATTAGGGCTGATACATTCCCTGTACCGAACATAACCGACATCTTAGAATCACTATCAGGAGCGGTATATTTTAGTCATTGCGATCTGAGTAATAGTTTCTATCAATGTCATTTAGAAAAAGAGTCTAAAAAGTATACTGATTTTACCACAGATAAAGGTCAATACCAAATGTGTAGACTCTCAATAGGATTGAAAATCTCAACTTCAGTAGAATAATGACAGTAGCTATGTTAAGACTAAACTACGATAAATGTATAGTTTACAAAGATTATTTAATTAATCACAATAAAAATCTCATGTCTGTATTTTCAAGTTTGCAGAAAGTGAACTTGAAACTAAATACATAAAAATGAGATTTTTTAATGAAGCAAATACTTTATCTAGGTCATACAATATCAGCTAGAGGCTATCGAATGATACCCAACACCATCATGTGCGGACGAGGTAAAAAGTTTTGTAGCATTTAGTAATTACTACAGAAAATTAATTAGTAATTATGCGGAAATTGTTTTACCTTTATATAAATTATGTAGACAAAATGTACCGTTCGTTTGAAACTCTGATTGTCAAAATTCATTTGAGACATTAAAAAATTCTCGTACGAAACCACCAGTCCTGGATTTTCCAGACTTATCTTCAAAAAATGAGTTTATCTTGCAGACCTACAGCAGTGGGTTTGCCATTGGTAGTATTCTCAGTAACTCGAATGGAAATCCAGTTATATGCCAGTCGTGGATTGAATAAAGCAGAGAAAAATTACTCTACGATTGAAAAAAGAGTTATTGGCTATTGTTTCGATAAAACATTTCAGGCCATATTTATATGAAAAATAATTGTCATTCAAACCGATCATTATCTGTTAGTATATTTATTTAACATGACAGATCCATCGAATCGATTACAAAATTTCGGATAACTTTAGAAGAGTATGACTTTAAATTAATTTACATAAAGGGAAAAAACTAAATACGACCGCAGATTATTTATCTCGAATTATCTTAACATCTGAAGAATTAATGGGGATGAGAAATAATTTAATGGTGTATTAACTAAAGTAAAAAAATCTTAGCGAGTAATACACCAACGATAGATGAATACTCTTCATCAAATTTAGAAGAGACGTCATTTACGGAAGGTTAGGCCAGCCCAAAGTAGTAGAAGTTCTCAAAAAGTGAGATTCGGATACCGAATTCATTTTATTACAGGACAGTTGCTTACGAAAGAAGTTAAAAGAATTGTTAAGAGGTAAAGACTCTGTAGAGCCAAACTTCTCAAATAAAAGGAATTTTATTTATATTAAAAAAGAAAATAGTAGCAAATTTGCAAGTCATCACTCTTTATCAGTATACTCACGAGATAATATATTGAAAGAAATGGCATTATTCTTCAAATCTTTAAGCATTAAAGAAATTATAAAAACGCGTAAAAATAAAATAAAATGTTTGTAGAATCGCTAGCGAGGCACGTGTCATAGTTGTAATAGTACTGGCATCCGCAACAATTACTGTTATTGTAGAAATATGCCGACACTTTGTATTGTAGAAGAAGAACTCAACGTATAAACACGGAAGATGAGAAACAATTCATTATGAATGACTTCCATTTATTACCAAGTGCAGGACACGTAGGTATTAGGAGAATGGTCAACAATATCAAAAAGTATTATTATTGGCCGTCCTTAGAAAAAGACGTAAGAGGTTACGTTACAAAATGTGATTTCTGTCAAAAATACAAGTACACTAAAATACACAAAGAACTATTGATAAACACAAGTACAGTTTTTGGTACTTTTCAGAGGATTTTTCTCGATATCATGGGACCCTTGGACCGTGATGATCAGGAATTCTGTTACATTCTTACGTTGCAATGCGAACTTAGTAAATATGTAAAAGTTTATCCATTAAGAACAAAAAGTAGTCAAGAGGTTGCAAATACGTTTACGGAAATTTTATTTTACCTTACGGTATATCGATCGAAATCGCGAGTGCTCGAGGAACCGAATTTGTTTCCAACCTATTATTGTGAGAAATGTGTAAACTTTTAGAAATAATGCAAACAAT
Source organism: Pyralis farinalis (assembly GCA_947507595.1). Taxonomy (NCBI): domain Eukaryota; kingdom Metazoa; phylum Arthropoda; class Insecta; order Lepidoptera; family Pyralidae; genus Pyralis; species Pyralis farinalis. The sequence goes on along the minus strand of OX382266.1, from coordinate 16,661,872 downwards.
TGCGTCAGCATAACATCACCAAAGCATTGGAGCTTCAGAACAAAGCTTTAGAATACACATAAGATGCTAGGAGCCTATTTGCGGATCCAAACTAGTAAACGCCCTTAAGAATAATTTAATAATAGGAAAAGAAAGACGTAAAACGAAATATGATATATCAAATAATCCAGTAACTAATAAGCTCAAAACAAGTTATTATTAAAAAATGAAACGGTATCAAAACTAGATCCGCTATATCACGAACCATACGTGGTTATAGTAGATGAAGAATCTAATGCATGTATGCAGTACGTAAGAATAGGACTAAGTTGTATAATACTTAAGTTTAAGAATATTTTTAACTCATATAATCTGTAATAAAAATATATATAACGTATTTTTGTCTCTCAAGGGGAATGGTATAGTGTGTATATGTTCCCTTTACGTTTATATAATGTATATGTTTCTTTAGATTGATACGTTTAGTGCGTGATTAAGATTTACCTTAGGTTGCATTTAATATAGTATAAATACCAATATAAATTATAAGATATATTGCTCTGAATAATACATACTAGTTTGAACCATGAACTGTGTTTGAATTATCTACTTCTTGAACGTATCGTAACTGGCGTTCAGCACTGCAGGTTAATGTAAAAAATATTATTCGTACAGCGTAAGTTTCCTTGAATACCAATTTCAGCTACTAAACCGTGTTGTAGTTTGTATGCCGCCTGAAAGGTCATGTCACTTCGTGTCAAACAATGAAAATGTTAAACATAGCATCGCATGATTACCGCGAGTGATGTCAAAACGGCAACTTTCCTTCGCTACTGGATCATTTTTATTATATTCAAGTTAAAAGTGTCAATTTAACAAAGTATGTAATAGAAATTTTTCATTAATTAAAATGACATAATCTTCTAATAAAACACGACAAAATTGGTCAAGGTAGTTGAAGTCTTCATCTTCCTCGGCTCCTTTGTCCTTCCACTTTTGCATTGTATATCTGTTTCATCATTCTTTCATGCTGCATTTTTCTACATGTTCGAACCAACGGAGCATACCTTTTCTTATCTTAACACCTACACTCTCATTCTGATATCATCATTACGAACGTGGTCAGTAAGCGTTACGGGCCAAATTTTGCGCAATGCTCGCAATAATTATCGCTTAAATACTCGTACATTCTTGCTATGAGCAACTAGCAAATTCAATAACTTACACCGTCGACTAAATCTTGACATATTCAATACGAGTGTATCGGCGGTGAGAAGGCTGGTAGGTAGTGATTTTTCGAAAAATATTTATATTATTTGCAGTGGATACAAGATTATATTACACCAAATCACCAGTTACTGGCATATGGTAATATGTGTACCTTTCTATCATATTGTAAATCTTGTCGTACTCGGTAGATCGAGAAACGGTTGGAGGGTTGTTGTGTTCCTGCGTGTGAGTGAGGAAACTAGTGAGCTCCCAAGGAGTTGCAGTGCCAGCAGCAGAGGTGGCATCACTCAAGTGATACTTAATGTATTGCCAACGTTAATAAGCTACAGTAACCACTTTACAGCAGGGGGGAAAAACTAATTATTGAGTTCCATTAGAAAGTAAACACCATTAACCAACTAAGCATGACCTTGTTCTTTCGTTATGCGTAGATTTTATCTAATTTACCAGTTTAAGACACCTTCAACATCATGCTCAATTAATTTGTCTGTAATGTCAACCAATAGGCAGTGGGCCCCGTCAATCCTAATGGATTAGGAAACGTAAAGACGCTATTGGAAGAATTTAACCATCGATGTATAAATTTAACCAATTATTTGATCATAAGAATCATAGTCATATGTGACGTAAATTTTCTTCGTAACGATTGCTGACCGCGTTCGCAATTCCAAATTGGTCGGAAAGAGAGTTATGATAAGAAAAGGCATACTCCGTTGGTTCAGATATGTGAAAATTATTTTTAAATAAAAAAAACCACCTTCAAAAGGCACCTGAGAATACTGTATATTAGCTATATATATTATGCGGCTGGCACCGACTCCAAAAATCGTAAGTAATTGTGACCAAGTACTTTTCGCTTTTTAGTTTTTGGAAGGCGGTTTTGTTTATGAAATATTATTTTTTTTGATTCAGTGGTGTAAATAAAAAAGCAGATATTGAAAGTCCTCATCAAAAACTTTTGCTGAAGGGAATTACAAACCAAAACATTATCTGTGTAAATATTTTTGTTTTTTTTTATCTTCTCAAAAAACCCTGAATCAATTTCGATAAAATTTATATGGAACCACCTCAAAAGTGTGACCTACCAAACAAAAAATAATCATCAAAATCAATTCATCTTGCGTAATGATCGCGTAACAAACATACATAAAACACAAATAGTCGAAGTGGAACCTCCTCCTTTTTTGATGTCGGTTAAAAAGAATTCAGGATGAACCAACAACGAAACAGATATACAAGGCGAAAGTGGAAGGATGCTGGAGCCGAGAAAGACCAAGACTCACCTACCTTAACCAAATTGGTCTTGTTTTAGCAGATGGTGACATCAGGAACCGAGCGTGTATATAAAGAGCAATGGATGTTAAAGAAGCGAGGTGTTTAAGGACGGAGTTTGAGCAGTCAGAACCCGTTATATACGTTTTCCCATACATTTCGCGGTCGTATACGACCACCCGGGTTTCGAAGGGTTAATGGCGCTCGATTCCCTCTGCCTACCGCGCAAGGGACCTGGCGTGAAGATATACATACATACAATTCTTTACATATGATAGAGTTTACACGTAGTTTTGTTTGATCTTTCTACGAGTAAGTAGGTCTTATTACAAATTTTTGGATTTAGTTTGAGGATCGAGCGTTTGGCTCGCGTCATGAAGTGAAGTTCAATTCCTTCATGATGGGTGTCTCTATGCATCATCTGCGAATCTTCATAAAGGAAGAGTTTTAGATGGATGTAATTGTATTTCGGGGATTCCAGGACCGACTACTGAATTGTATTATATATTCATTTGCATATTTATAACTACGGGCTATTGGAACCTAATAATAAAAAAATAAAAAAAAACAAACAAACACACATATTTTTTCAGGGCCGACAACACACGAATGACAACCTCTGGCGTTGCAAGTATCTATAGGCTACGGTAACTGCTTACCATCAGGCGGGGCGTTTGTTTGTTTGCTGCCTTATTGGTATGTGGTAATTTATAGAGCCAAAGCGAAAGCTAGCTCTCTAGCGAAATAAAATATAAGGCGCAGTGATGAAATCGACAACACGAACTATGCAGACCATAGACTGATATTATCCCCAATTAAGACCATAGATTTCTTCTTCTTCTTTTTTGCGTTATCTCGTTTCCTAATCCATTAGGATTGGTTGGGTTCGCTACCTAGCCCTAAGGATTTGGCGAAGATACTGTTTTTTATATATAACGACTGCTGTCAGACCTCCAACAAGCCAGAGGACAGACTAGATATTTCTTAGGTTAGGTCATGCGTCTTTCGAAGTATATTTCTTGGGCGTGTGGGTTTCCTCACGATGTTTTCCTTCATCGCCGAGGAAGTGATTAATATGAGTACACAAATATGAAAACAAATTCAGTGATTCGAACCTGGGTTCAGCTACTCAATAGACAGGTTCCTTATCCATTGGGCTATCATTGTTCTCAAAGACCTTTGAAAAGGCTTTTGGCAAAGGCTTTTGACGAGCTCGGTGGCTCAGTCGTGAATGACGCGACATCGACACCAACGCTCGTGGGTTTGATTACCACACTTGTCTTGTGTGGGAACACATTTTTGTGCATGCACATGTCTGTTTGTCTTGGTCTGAATGTTTTAAGTGAGGTAGGGCGCATCAAAGCAGCCCTTCTCGGGAAGTACCTCCACCTAACAGAAAACCGCAGCCAAATAACAACTCCCTAGCTTAGAAGGTTGTTGTGTTCCTGTGTGTGAGTGAGGTCACCAGTAAACTCCTAAGGAGCTGCTGTGTAAGCAGCAGAGGAGGCATCGAGTGATACTTAATCTATCATAAGCATTAATAGGCTACGGTGATTGCTTTACATCAGGCCGTATGCTTGTATGCCTCCCGACGTTGTATAAAAATAAAAACATAGACCAACATTAGCCCCAATTATGATGATAGAATCTTAGAAACAATCAGCTCTCGCCCGAGAGTACTGGAAATAAATATGCAGATCGATCACTGGCCCGTATGACGGCAAAATATGGCATTGTTAGGCGTCGGTTTTCTCACATATCCAGCCTTTCACTCACCTATTACCAAACATTGAACTAACTATACTGACGGCTCTCCATCGCGGAGGCCATTGCAACTTAAACTTTATTCCTTAAGAGTAAAGATTTGTGAAATGAGACCACCGGCATGTTTAAATTGGTGAAGCATTCAAGTTATTGTAGTTGTCCATGCGTGGAAGTCATTTGTATGTATGTAGATTAGAGGTCATCATACTGTGCTATAGAGAATTAGAGAGTGTACGAGACGGTTGACACAAGAATGCTTTTGACTATGAACATAATTTTTCTACTGTTTTACTAATGAACAGAGAATATATATGTATTTACTAATGACAATAGCTGTTATTCTTGGATTCAGATATGTAACCAAATTATTTTCTACTAGCTGCTGCCCGCGGCTCCGCCCGCGTGGAGTTAAATAATGTAGCCTATGTGTTAATCCAGATCATAATCTATCTACGTGCCAAATTTCATTCAAATCCGTTCAGCCGTTTAAGCGTGAAAGAGAACAAACATCCATACATACAAACTTTCGCATTTATAATATTAGTAGGATGTATTAATTAATGTCTCACCGTATTTAGAGTGGATTTTGTAGAAGTTCGCTGTTTACAATGTCTAATGGCATACAATCCCACGACCCATCTGATGTAAATTGATTACCATAGCCTAAAAACGCTTGCAAAACAAAAAGTATTACTCGCCTGTTATAGCCCCTGCCGCAAAAACAACTACTTATGAGTTTACTGGTAACCTTACTCTTTCGCAGGAACACAACAATCCTTTATGGATAATTTGGCTGCGGTTTTTGTGAGATAGAGGTATGTCCCATAGCAGGTGTGATGCGCCCTTTTTTCCTTTAAAAGTAAAGTTTTTTTTGTTTTAAGTATGTAAGGACTTAGTCGTGTTGCGCACGGTTGTAACCTATCCAGCAAGGGACGTGGCGTGAAGTTATAGACAGTAGAAAGCGAGATTGGGACGGGTTCGATAGCGCAATGGTTAGTACTTTGACACTCTCGTCTCTCGCTCGTCGATTCGATTCCCACACAGGACAGACATTTATATGCATGAACATGTGTACATTTACATACATTACAGTATTGTACAATATTTGAATTTTCAGCTGTAAGCCCAAAAGATGTTTTGAACGCTTTTAAATCAATAAATATGAAAAACACTAAAGATCTGTGGGGTCTATCTGTCAAAACCATTTCTTCTATTATTATTTCAATCGCTCCACATTTAGCTACAATTTTCAATTGTTGTGTGGCATCTGGTGTATTTCCTGACCTGATGAAACATAGTAAAATCATTCCATTATTTAAATCTGGTGATAGTTCGGACCCTTCGAATTTTCGACCTGTTTCCATACTGCCCATTCTCAGTAAAATTTTTGAAAAACTAATGCTTAGCCAGTTGCTCAGACATTTCAATGCACATAATTTGCTTCATAGGAAACAGTTCGGATTTACGAGAGGTTGTTCAACTATAGACGCAGGGATTCATTTGCTTAAAAGTATATTCGCGGCATGGGAGGGTTCGCAAGATGCCTTGGGAATTTTCTGTGATCTGTCTAAAGCGTTTGACTGCGTGCACCATGACACTCTTGTCAGAAAATTACACCACTACGGTATCAGGAACAAGGCTCTCGAACTTCTGTCTTCTTATCTGGGCAATAGGATCCAGAAGGTCGATGTTAATGGTAAAAGATCTTCGGGGTCCCCTGTAGTTATGGGAGTCCCACAGGGGTCAATTCTAGGTCCATTCTTATTTTTAGTTTATATAAATGACTTACCTTATTATGTAAGGGATAAACATGAGATTGTATTGTTTGCGGATGATACCTCTTTGACATTCAAAATTAATAGACAGTTAGGTAATTATGACGAAGTTAACGATGCTCTCTCTAAAGTTATTCATTGGTTTAGTGTTAATAATCTGCTTTTAAACGATAAAAAGACTAAAGTAATTAAGTTCTCAACACCTAATGTAAGACAGGTGGCTACCAATGTACATGTTAATGGAACTAATTTAGCCCCTGTGGAGACAACTGTGTTCTTGGGTATAACAATTGACTCCAGACTACAATGGGGCCCACAAATTGAAAAATTATCAGGAAAACTAAGTTCTGCAGCCTATGCAGTGAAAACTATTAGACGGCTCACTGATATTGATACGGCTAGAATAGTTTATTTCAGCTACTTTCATAGTATTATGTCATATGGAATTCTTCTTTGGGGTAACTCCGCGGACATTAACACCATCTTTTTATTGCAAAAGAGAGCCATAAGAGCTATCTACAAACTTGGTCCCCGGGAGAGCCTTAGAGAAAAATTCAAAGAAATAAATATTTTAACAGTCGCATCGCAATATATCTATGAAAATCTTTTATATGTCCATAAAAACATAGACTCATTTTGTAAAAAGAGTGATACTCATAGCATAAATACTAGATATAAGCATAATCTTGTGTTACATGCAAGCCGTCTCCACAAAATAAGTAATTCTTTTATGGGGCAATGTATACGGTTCTATAACAAACTTCCCAGCAATATAAGAGAATTGTCAATAAACAAATTTAAAACTACTATTAAAGCCAAATTGTGTAGCAGGGCATATTATAAAGTATCTGACTATATTAATGATAAAAATGCCTGGGAGTGAGTCGATCCAATTATAATGTAATTAATAAAATATGTAAATTTGTTTGGACACCAAAAGAGGGATGCCTGAGTTTTTTGGCAGTATTTTTATCAGTGCTCACCTAGTCATAAACTGCACGGTAGGGAAAAAAATTGTGACGATTCCAAACAAATGTAGCCATTTTTACGGAATAAAAAGATTTTGACTTTGACTTTGACTTTGCCTTGGTCTGGATGTTTCTATGATTGGTGGGACGTATCGAAGCAATCCGTCTGGGGAAGTAACTCCACCTCACAGAAAACCATAACCAAATAAGAGCTTTCTGGAGAGTTATTTTCTTCCTGCGTGTGAGTGAGGTCACGAGTAAGCTACTCAAAAGTTGTTGTGTTAGCAGCAGTAGTGGCATCGCGCGAATGATACTTAATCTATTACAAGAGTTCATAGACTACGGTATCCGCGTTCCATCGGTCGCTGCTATGGTAGCTTTTTTTATTCGACGTCTACTGGTAACCTCACTCACACGCAGGAACACAGCAACCCTCAAGGGAGTTGTTATTTGGAAGTGGTTTTCTGTAAGGTAACTAAGGAGGTACTTTTCAATATAGGCTGCTTTGATGCGCCCTACCTCTCTTTAAATAACCCAGACCAAGACAAATAGACATGTTCGTATCTGCAATGCTCTGTTCGTCTCTGAAGTGGATGCTGTAGTCATCTCTGTGATGCAAGAGATGGTACATATGCCCGCCACCGCATCTCTCTGTAGTATACGTACCTATTATACAGAACAATCTAACGTCAAGGGTCTTCGAACGTGAGATGTTTATAAGGTTAGTAAATGATGCCCCTGATGTTTCAAGTGTATCACCATAAGGCAGACGTGCACTTGTTTGCCACCACAGTGGTATAAAATATTTTTTCTTCTTGAAGATGGAGGTACTGGGCTTGTTTGCACCACAGGCTAGTGCGTTTATATTTGAATCTAAATATTCCATAAGGTTGTACGCTTGTTTTCCACCTCTCCTGCTCTTTCTCTTAGCGTTATCCCGTTTCAAAATCCATTCCGATCCTCGGGGTGGTTAAGCGTAAGTCTCGAATGACCTCCAACACCCAGGGGGATAACCAGACCTTGCTTAGGTTAGGTTACACGTGCGGATTTCCTCACGATATTTTCCTTCACTGCCGAGCAAGTGACAATTACAAATATGTACATACATCCGAAAACACGAATTTAGTACATGCCAGGATTCGAACTGGGAACCTGTTTGTCATTATGGCGGTTCTTTATCCACTTGATCGCTCATGTATTTGTCATTCGCTCATGTCATTGTATGTATACTGCTTCAAATATATATTTCTTTTGCATTTCATAGGCAAAAAAAGCAAGTTGTTTGCCACCTATGTAGTACAAAAAAGTTTATTGTATTTTGAATACCCCATGCGCCTGTATTCGGACGTTTAACAAATGGTCGTTTTTAACACTGCGCCCGCGCACCGGATACGCAGCGGTTCCTATGAGAATTTCGAAGCCGATTTTTTATACCATTAACCGGATGTCCTTCGATCGACCGGTTATGAAAGGTGTTGAACATATGTCTGCATTATTTTAAACCGATAATGTTTTGATTTAAGCGACTTAAATATTTAACTGGGTTTAGTTAAGTGGTATTATTGGTCGTTGAATTATTAAGAGTTAATTAATACGTCGTTATACGGCAATACATTATAATTATAAGTATCTATTTAATTTTATAACGCTTCCGACACGACATGCGTGTCATAATATTTTTATAAGGTAGACGCACGTTAATTATGGACATATCTCATGAACAAATAATAATAAACATGAACAAATTGCACATCGCCATCTAGTCCCAAACTAAGCAAAGCTTGTGCTATGGGTACTAGAGAACTGATAAACATACGTAAGGACATTTTTTTAAATACATACTTATAATACATAGAATACATCCAGATTAAGACGAACAGACATGCTCATGCACACAAATATTTGCCTTGTGTGGGAATCAAACCTTTGAGCCTTAATGCTAAAGTAGCCATCGCTACCTATTCCACCACCAAGTTCGTCTTTCTCATAAAGTAAATGTTGATGCTCTTGTAAATAGAGACACATAGACAGACATATACAACTTTCAGAAGTAATAGTTAAAATACTCTTCTGACTGCATTATATTCTTACTTGAGGATGCCTTACTAGAAATCTTCATAGGGTTGATAACGCAGGTGTGATGTTCCTAGTGTTTCAATTGTTCATACGTTACGGTAACTGCTCACCATTTCTTATTTGCTACTTTAGTGTTATAAAAAAATGTGTTCATTTTGAAGAGATCAGTGGCGCAGTGGTTATAACGACTCTTTGACACCAACGCTTGTGGGTTCAATTCCCACACAGGACAGACATTTGTGTGCATAAACATATATATTTGTCTTGGTCTGGGTGTTTTGAAGAGAGGTAGGCCGCATTAAACTACCGCCACCTCTCAGAATTCAGCGTAAAGTACTGTACATCAAATCACCGGTAATTAAAAACAAGTGATGTTTATTGACATACTTGAAATGAAAATTAAATGATATTTATTCACAGAATATGACTGTACAATCAGTTCTAACAATTTAAAATATTCTTTTCAAAATATTCCATATTATGTGAATATTGGTATATGAATCTACATTTTTACAAATTATGTTACAAATAGAACATAATGCATTAAACATCAGCTAAATTGACCTCGAATTTCAAATAATCATTAACAATCAATTTGAGATGAAAAAATAGGAAACCTATTTTTTAAATTTATTCAATGTTAAAGATTTAAAATTAATTTGATATTATTATACATTTTAATTCACAAAACAATAGTCAAATTTATAATCATTTTAGTCACATGAAGTAGGTACGTGAGGATGTCGTACATTGGTATGCCACTTTTTAACATCATGTGCTTGTGTCCATTCTACGTACGCACATATATATAAAATAATATAAATGAGGTTACCTTATAGGTTTTTACGCAACGGAAACGATCGTATGAATGTTTGTACCGCTGCTTGTTCCAAAAGAGATTTGTATAAAGATGAGATGTATCCTTGTCTAATGTTCATAATCGCCAACATCGAATCTTCGCAAAACCTCCTTCTCAGTGACTTCAGTCACTTATATGAACACAATATCAGCCTAGGAGGGGGTATTCTACCCATATAGGTTTTCCCACCGATGTAAAGAATGAAATTCTTCAAAAAAGTGTGAGGAGGTTTTTATAAGGTCGGCAATCAAAATCTCTGGTGCTACAAGTTCCAGAGGCTACACACAGCACAGCAGGCACAGTAACTGCTCATCAGCAAGAAATTACTATTTGGCTGCAGTCAATTATTCAATTAATAATTAAGTCAATAATTAATTAACGTGCCATACACAATTTATACAGTACATATCAAGTTTTAGGTGTGCAAAGATCAAACTACACATTTAAAAACATAATAATTATCTGATGATGAATATTCTAAAACTGATCATTTGACTACTCCTACATTCATTATTGCCCTTAGCCTTTGCTGATTTTAATGACGTTTAATAAGATAGTGGCACAAATGTCTATATAAGACGAGTGTAAGCTGCGAGCACCGCACCGGTATAGCGTTATAATTTTGTTTAGTCCACCTGTCTTGTAATCACCTGCCGGCGAATCGGTAAGACAGACGTTTGCTTACCTGGCTTACTTGCATGTTCCATTGGATGCACGTCTTGTGTTTGTGTCCATTCAACAACGAATATATCGAACGAATAAAAATAGTTACCTAGTGACGTTTTGGACAAATGATTGATTAAAAAATTAAAAAGCTGATTATGTAAGCCCTACTCGCCAAAATTTAATTATGTTCCATTTTAATAAGCTTTATGTCTCATTCAATTGTGATGGTGGATTTTATTTTTAAATTACAAAACAGCATCATACTTAATTTTTAACTACATAAAACTAACTTCAAGTTAACTAAGCGCAACCTTATGCTATGCACTACATATCTACTTGAATTTTTGAGATAGATTCAATGACACCAATCTTAAAATCAAAAATTTTGGTACAGTATGATATAAATATTATATTCCTTAATCTGAGAGAATAATGCCTTGTATACATATATACGGACATGTGCGAAAAATATAAGCCTGTATTGTACCTTTGAATAAGTAAGTTTACTGATCTGCTCCTAACGGAATGCATCCACAGAATAGCTACCATAAGGCCACCGTCCTCAATGTGTGTCTTAGATGTCACATAATAGGCTCAATGCTGATGCTTGAAATTAAGGTAAAACTAACCTCTATTGACGTAAAATTCGACTGTCCTATTACAAATAATGACACATCTATTGTAGGATGTTGTAGGATACATGTTTAACGCAACCTGAACGTTGCTAAGGGAAAAAACATAAACATAGTTAAATTATAAAACATGAGCATGTTGTGGTTCTAAAGATCATGAGCTATATACTTTGTACTGTAGCACGCCATTGGCCATCCATTAGAATCCCACGAGAAAAAAAGAACTATTATACATATTCCATAAATCAATAAATCACATGACTGCGTATGGAGGCACCCCCACACTCACGAAAACATTGTGTGATAGCGCCTAAATATCTTAACGTTTCGAGCCTACTGACCAATAGGAACATATAGGACGCAATCTTTGAACTACTACCCAGTAAGAGCTGCGCGTTCTACTTGTGTCTCACCTATTTCTACCGCCAAACAGCTATATTTATAAGAAAACTCCATTTGCTGTGGTTCCTACATTCCAGAACACACCTCTTACCGTCACCAAAAGTATTAGGATGCTTGGCGTCGAGATCTCCAGTGATGTGCAATATTGAAATCACCTGGAGGAGAAGGTCAAGCTGGCGTCGAAAAAACTTGGTGTGCTCAACAGGGCTAAGCAGTACTTCAGTGCAGGGCAAAGACTTATATTATATAAGTATCAAATCAGACCGCACTTGGAGTACTGCAGTCACCTTTGGACGGGAGCACCTGAATACCAGCTTGGACCGTGTGATTCTATTCAGAGACGAACTGTGAGAATTGTCGACAATCCTAAGCTTACACACGGTATTGAACCCTTAAGTTTAAGGAGAGACTTTACCTCCCTTTGTGTGTTCTACCGATTGTACAACGGGTTGTGTTCTGAAGAGTTGTTCGAAATGATGCCGACAGCTACTTTTTATAACCGCACCGCTCGCCGACGGAGAGGTGTTCACCCTCACACGCTTGAACCGCAATGGTCGCGTACGGTGCGGTTCCAGAGAAGTGCGGTTTCTTCCGAGACCACTCAAGCTGTGGAATGAGCTCCCAGCCGAGGTTTTTCCAAGGGACTACAGCATGGAGTTCTTCAAGAAATGCGTGAAGAGGTTTTTAGAGGGTCGGCAACGCGTGAGTGACGCCCCTGGTGTTGCAAATGTCCATAGGCTACGGTGACTGTTTAACATCAAGCAGGCCGTATGCTTGATTAGTGACCTTAGTGGTATAAATATATATAGCTGTGTTCCGGTTTGAAGGAGATATGGCAGAGAAATTACTGGGTACTATGACGAAACATCTTTAGGTCACATGATTGGCAGCGCGCGAGTAACATCCCCGTGGTGTTGCGAGCGTCAATAGGCTGCGGTGACCACTTATCATCTGATGCGGGCCGCATGCTTGTTTGCCAATCTAGTTGTATAAAAAAAGTCTACAGAACAAAAGAAATACGCTCACAAATAACTACGCTAATTACGCCACAGATTTTTTGGGCTTGTACATTTCATATTTAATGAAAATAGTATTTAGTTTCAATGTACGATGAAGCAGAATGACCTACGCGAGTCTCACGGACAAGCGTCAGATATCGACCATGCTTGCTTTACCCACGAAAAAAGTAATATCAATCGTAGCGTCTACAAAGGTCAACGAAGAAAGGCGTAATTACCGTTGTGTGTGCCTATAAGCACACTTGGCTTCGCTCGGATATCGAACCGGTCGGCTTATCGTCTGCCATCAGACCATCAACTACCGGGCCATCAAAGTCAAAAGCTAACAGACCTGGCATAAACAACTTGATTTATGGTTGAAAGTTGGTAATTTTTTAGTACCTTCGTTCCAATTAGAATACATATAGAAGCAATTTATTTCATTCAAGCGGGGCTCATTGTGATCATGTCAATCTGGGTAAACACGCAAGTATGAAATTGAAAACTTATACACTAATTTAGACAACTTTAGTAGTAGGCTACGCTTACAACATTAGGGCTATGGCTTCACTAATGATTTCTGATATTATTATAGTTTATTTAATAACCTATCTTTCACAGTGAATTAGTCTGTCTACTATTTTAATTCTCACAAACTTTCATCCACATTTCACCTGCTTATAGTTTGGCGTAAGAAAGAAAGTTGGTCTGAAAGAGAGTGTTGATGTAAAGAAGAAGCGTGCTCCAAAGAATGCAGGACAAAATAACGACGAAACAGAATATAATGCAAAAGTGTTAGGAAGTAGATGTTGAGGAAGGCCAAGGCTCCACTGAAAAAAAAGATTAGTTGGATTTACCAGATTCCTAATAGAATCAACACAAGTCGAAGGTTGAACTGGGTCCTACCTTTGACTTAAGTTGATTTTACCAATCAAAAAAGGTTAAATGAAGTACCAGTAAAAATAATAAAATTTATTATTTAGTATGATAAACTGTACTATATTATATCTACAATCTATAGGTAAAATTTATCAAAATATTTTGTTGTTTTTACCGAAGTGGTCTTGCTTAAACTATGTTACGTCGAGATTCTTACAAAAAAATATTGCGTTACTTTAGTAAAATAATTACTAAATTTTATAATAATGACATAGTTACTATTGTATTTCATACAGAACGTCCATTTCGTTACTTTCGTATTATCGATCAAATATTTTTGTAATTCATACTGAATTACATTTCGTTACTTTTATATTATCTATAAGATAGTTTTGTATGTTATACTAGAGTTGAGTTGGTTACATTTATCAGTAGTATTGTATATTCCACTAGTGTAGGTTTAATAATGTAGATCATTCACTTTAACATATTTTACTAGAGTCAATATGGTTATATTTATCAATTACCTGTCGTTTATTCTCCTAGATTTTACCTATTATTTTTCACCAAAATGCTTTCGTATGTTTTACTAGAGTTGTTTGGTTATATTCGGCAATTAGCTATTGTAAATTCTATTATAGTACATCTGCTACTATTTACCAGACTGCTTTTATAAATTTTACTATTCAAGGTTTCATATTTTTCACAATTCAGCTTTTATATTTTCTGCTAGTGTTTAGTTGGTATTATTCACCAAATTGCTATTGTATGATTTACTAGAGTTAATTTGGTTATATTTATCAGTTAGCTGTTGCATATTCTATTAAGGTAGATTTAATATTATCTACCACACGACTTTTGTAAATTTTACTATTCGAGGTTACGTATCATTGACAATGCGACTTTTGTATTTTCTACTAAGCGTTTACTTAGTATTATTCATCAAATTGCTTTTGTATGTTTTCTTAAAGTTGATTTGGTTATATTTATCAGTTAGCCATTGTATATGCTACTAGAGAAAATTTGGTTTTATTTCCTAGAGGGATTTTGTAAATTTTACTATTCAAGGATTCGTAGTATCGACTATTCAGCTTTTGTATATTCTACTAGTGTATTTTAGCATTATACACCAAACAGCTTTTGTATGTTATACTAAAGTAGATTTGGTTATATTTGTCAATTATGCATTGTATATTCTACTAATGCAGGTTAGGTATTATCTCCCAGATGACATTTACAAATATTATCAGGCTAAGTTTGGTGTTTTTAACAAACAACTTATGTAAACTTTATCAGTGCTAGTTTTATAAACAACTATCAAATAAGTTTAGTTTTTTTTACAAGTTCCTATTTATATAACTTGTAGCGTGTTTAATTGACAGATAATATCATATCGCAACTGGTGGAAACATCATAATTTCGGGTAAATTTACAAAAAAGTAAACATAATTTAAGTGTTAATGTTAACTTTTTATGTACTTATTTAATAAGAGAATTGCAACGTTTATATCAGGAGCGATGTGGTATTATCTGCCAAATAAAATACAAATCAAACAAATAGAAACTGGAAAAAAAATAAATTAATTGGTAGTCGATTACAAAATAAACATTATTATTTAATATTGTATATTTACAAAATAAACAACATTAAACTTGGTCAATAGAAGATAATAGCGGGAAAATAATACGTAACTTACAATAGTAAAATATAGTGAATAATAATGAATTTAATGGATTATTCGTAAATAAAAGGGATTCGAGTTTACCCAAACACTAGAATAAAATGCAAAAGTTCAACATAATAAACCCATCAACAAAACAACGGTAATTAATACTTACACATAACATCAAAAACAACATTGACAACATGTGTATAAGCTATTTCAGATGTACATACACGCATTATTTATCACTAGTAAACTAAAATAAGTAAAATAACCAAATTTAAACTTAAGATTAAATCTACACAGACAATACAAAAGCTGCATAATCAGATAATATATAAAAGGTAAACGTATTAAATAAAAGAAGTTTTTTTACCATAAAGTAAATTTTATTAAGTATTTTATACACTTACACGTACCAAATAGACACAATTAATGAAGTTTAAAGTGACATACAGTTCGCCTATTCGAATAGTTTGCACTATATTTTGAAAACTATGTGAAAATAAATAGAACATATAGAACATTTAGATCCTTCTTTCTTATTTTTATACCAAGTACTTTAATAACGAAAAAGTATTATTACTCGTGAACTTAATAATATACCTCGCAGAGAATCAACCATTTGGCTTACCAAAGCGGACAAACTACTTGAGAAAACGAACTGTAATTAATTGTTAGAAATAAATTTAACATTTTTTAAAGATGTCATTCAAATCAAATACCTCTCTGTATTTTTAGAGAATTTAAACCGCATACTACTAACGAATTACCCTCCAAAAAATTATAAGTATATACTCCGAAGGTGGAATTGCGCATCCACTAGCGCCGCTATTTTTAGAAAAAATCATAGATAGAAAAAACAGAAAAGAATGAAGTAAGTAATGCCAACGGCTTGGCCTCACAAAGACAATAAAGGATTTTAGAGAAATATGCGAACATGTAAATAATCAACATGTAATAGTTATTCGATTAACCACCAAAAGTGGTCACTTTTAATGGTAAATAAAAATAAACAGTTACTATTTACACATCGGCGTATTGACCTAAAATTCCTCTATTGTCTTCGTGAGGGAAATCCACGCCTAATTACATTTTTATCTTCATTCGTCAGCTATTATTTTATTTCAAATTACGGCGCTAGTGGACGCGCAGTATACTCTTAAAATTTAATTCGTTACAAAAAATAGACACATAATTAGTAAAATGAGACGTCACTAATTAACTGATTGTAAAAAAAAATGATGTCATATAAATGTCATATTCAAACGACATACAATAAGCAATTACCAAAAAAAAACGAAGTGGTTTGGCTTTAAAGTATTTTCAGTGGCAGGTGTATGATGGATTTATTAAGGCGACAATGTGACGCCCACATTAGAAAAAAATGATCGGCAGCAATCCAACCACTGTGTTAATGATACATCTAGTGAATAAAATCACTGAATAATGTATAAAACTGAATAATTTACACTGAATAATTATTAAATTATTTTTGAGGAACAAAATTACGGCCACTATTGACATCCTCGTAGTTACAAAATCAATTTTAAAAGCTACCAAAATTTTACAGTATACACTTGCCAGTGTGTGACCGTGTACACATCTCTGTTTTCACGGTCACACACTGGCAATTTTCCTTGCGTTTCCAACTTATTTTAAATCCGATATGAAAGCTGAGACTCCTGAAAGTTTTCTATCGGTTTTTAAGTGGATATTATAAAAATATTTCTGGATAAACGTCCAAACGTGAATTGATTCTAAGGGATATTCAGCGTCAAGGGTATGGAATGTTTTGAAACAAACATCCAAAGCTTTTAAAAAAGAATCCAATTTATACAATATGTTGTCAAAAGACACATAAAAATCGGTTAATTCATTAATCGAAGCACCCACCACAATTACCATTGGCTGGCATCTTCCTCCTTTCAAAGATTGGGCTTCTCTGTGCAAATTTAATTGCGTGGGAACTTCACTTTGGTTCTGTAAAGAAATGAGATAAAGGTAAAAAATATTGAAACTAATTTATTGCTCTACTGGAAACTTGAAAAGTGTAACCAGGTCGGAACAGTATATATGTCACCATAAAATTGTAAAAACCGTCAGATTATAATAAATGTAGTTGGTTTACAAACTAACCTAACCTAAACCTAACGTTAGTTTACAATCTCCCGCGTTGAGATTATAATCTGACGATTGTCGATTGTCACAATTTTACGGTGACATATACAAGGAATATTAACCTCAACTTTTTAGCATTACTAAAAACAATCAAACTTGGACGACTACCTACTTCCTTTATAGAAGTGTTTTCTAAGCAATGATTACGGCAGACAGTATTTTTTTTTACGAAATAAGTGACCAATATTTATCTTTATAACATGATTACGGTTTGGGGTGTACGTAAGTAGCTTATCATCATCTTTGAAGCAAGAGCCTGCTGAATGATAAACGAGGCTCTGGCGAAAGAGAGGTAGGTAGGGCGCAGCGTATTTGTAAGCTGGCCCGATTGGGGAAGTACCACCTCATAGAGCACCGTAGCCAAATAACAGCCTCCTAGAGGGTTGTCGTGTCCGCGTAAGTGAGATCACTAGTAGGAAGGAGTGCTGCGTTGACAGCGGGGGTGGCGACACACGAGCGAAATGTTTATGTCACGAGCATTCATATGGCTACGGTAATCGCTTCACATCAGGCGGCCGCTTGCATGCTCTCCACCCGACGTAGTATATTTTTTTATAAAGAAACTTACTTTCATATAATATTATGTGTTCATACCTTTACATGAAGAATAAAATTTTTGTTGGCCTCTGCTATACTAGGCTTGTATATTTTTTTTTTACCATAATGATCTTTTGTTTGTACGTTAATGGTTGGTTTTATTTTGTACCCAATCAATTGGCAACTGCAGAAATCCCTTACGTCTGAAAAATTACAAGTTGATTTAAAGGCAATACTTAAGAATAATAATTAACCGAGATGAATTAAACTTAAATACCGGAACTGAAGGTTGTATTTGAATAAATATTAATTATATATTTTATCAGCGACTGCTTCAAAATGTTCCAATTTATGAAAATGGTACTTGAATCAAACTGACTATCCTTTTGATAGACTATCAAAATGACAACCTTCGTTATAATACATATGACGCAGATTTTATCATACAGCCAAAATATATACATGCTATGAGTTCCGAAACAAATAAAATGAGGAAACATTCTGTCTAAGGTGTGGCTGAATGGGGTTAGATCTCTTTGCCTTCCTTGCACTTCCTTCTGTGTGCGCGGTAAAATGCGGCAATTATTTCTTGTACGAGTTTAATTCATTATTTTCATTGAACATATCTTCAGATAGTCAAATGGACTGTACACTGCCAAATATAACAGAAAGAGCAATAATTATTGTTACGGATAATTTGCTTCCCGTAAAGTATAGACACGTATGTGAAAAATTCTATGCAGATTTCTGTCTGTGGCGAGAATCTAACAATAACAATGTGCAAAAATATTTTTCTTTGTATATGTATTATTTTCTCAATCGTAGATAAAATCTTGTACCTATGCACCTGTACAAATGGTATTTTTTTATACACTGAGGTGAACAACAAGAATACGGCCCGCATGTAAGTATCACCGCAGCATATCAACGTATGTAATACCAGGGGTATCACCTACGCATTGCCGACTCTGTAAAAATCTGTTTACGCTTTTTTTTAAAGAACCCGGCAGGGAGTTCAGTCATTCCCCAATATGAGTGTTCGCGGAATTGAACACCTTTGAAACCATACAGTACGAGACCAACTCGGTTCTGTGTGGATGAATACCCTGCCGACGGCGATTAAAGAAATGTGTTGTGGGTATCATATCGTAACAACTCCTCAGAACAACACCGATTATACAGCCTATTTCAAACTTATTACACACTGTCCATTACACTAGATATTAACTGTCTTCTATAATAGGGCATTGTTTCAGATTGTTCAATCAGTGTGTAATCGTTACGGAAAAGGAGAAAACAAAACAACACCTGCAATACTTAAATGAAGTCGAGTCATTTAGATAAAGAATGTTAAATTCAACAGCATTTTTAAAGAAAAAATGATTTGTCTTCAGTTAAATATTGTAACCGTATTTCCACATATTCCTATAAGCTCTTGTAACCAACCTTCACTGGGATTATTTTCTATTATATTTGTAAAATTTTCAGCAGCCTTGATAAGTTTGAAAATAGGGATAGCCTTTTCGAGAAATTCAGGCCATTTCCGAAATAAAGATATATCAGTCTCGTCACTAAATTTCTTGATAAAATCCAATTCAATCTAAAAAAAGAAAAACCAAATAATTAAATATTCATAACAGGAATAAAAAATTCCGTCAACAACATACTATGACATACTAATGCAGCCAAGTCTGGCACTTAGTCACCGTCAAAAGTTGTGAGATCTTATGTGAGCCACGTCGAGTATTCTAGATACCTTTCTGTCAATCAACAAATTAACTTATTGGCTCAGAGTAATTAATATACTACGTAAAACTATTGATTAGATACCTAAGTTATACAAAATATTTTTTTGAACAGCAAATCTTTATTTACAAAGAACTGCTAGGTGCTGCCCCCATTAAATAAAAAATCGTATCACAACATAGAAGTCAACCATAAAACCTATTACGAGTATATTACAAACGAGGATAAAGTATTCAATCATCGTTCAAATGTTTCGTTTTCATTGTTATAATTAATCATCATAGCGTTCTTGCGTTACGGAACTCAGAGCCCGCTTATAAAGACCATACACCTGATGTGGCTGTTGGGCGGGGGATTACGATGACCGGTTGACGCCTGACGTCATCCCCAAACTCCCAACTTGTGGTGTATTGTCTAGCTTAGCGACTGTAATCTTTCAACAATATTCAGGAAATCGGGAACGACGGCTTAACGTGCCCTCCGAAGCATGAAGAAGAACCCAGTGATTCGCTAGGGTCAAAGTCGCTTAACTTGTGTGTTCGTTTAGAATACGACACAACGACACCATCGAGCTCTTCCTGTTTTATTTTCATTGTTATATGCGATTTTATATTTAATGGGCCACCTAGCGCGACTAGGTAACTAAAACAAAACAGAAAAACTTCGTGATAGTGAAAAAGAAGTAAAAAAATAATAAATAAATAAATATTGCCGGACAAATTACACAGCGCCACCTAGCCCCAAAGTAAGCGAAGCTTGTGTTATGGGTACTAGAGAACTGATAAACATACGTAAATATTTTTTTTTTTTTGTAAATACATACTTATATAAGCTTGTGTTATGGGTACTAGACAACTGATAAACATACGTAAATATTTTTTTTTTTGTAAATACATACTTATTATACATAGAAAATACCCAGACCAAGACAAACAGACATGTTCATGCACACAAATTTTTGTCCTGTGTGGGAATCGAACCCACGAGCGTTGGTGTCAAAGTAGCGTAACAGCGCGTTCCACCACTGCGCCACGGAGCTCGTCAAATACACAAACAATAATAATCTAAAGACAGCAATAGAGATACAATGATGCCTATAGACAGCGTTTATTTTAATAGTCTTATATATTTTGTCCTCAAGTCTCATGACACGAAGTTTCAATCCTGTTTTTTTTTTTTTTTATGTAATGACAGCAGCAAGCAGTCAGAACCCGTTATATACGTTTTCCCATACATTTCGCGGTCGTATACGACCACCCGGGTTTCGAAGGGCCTGTATGGGATGATTTGATGATAAGGAATTTTAAACAAGTACATAACTTACCAACTTATAACCAATGCTTAATTTGTATGATGGCCATTCTTGGAGAATGTCAGCAACCCTTAAATATTTGTTGGATTTAAATTCATGGAGTCGGCGTTTAAATGTGTTTTGCCATTTGTTAATTATTTCGGTTACTGGTTCCTTATTAAATTTGAGCCACAGTTTAATGTCTTCGTAGTCTTCATCAGAAACTACAAAATATCACATCAAAATTATTATTCATTCACTATAATTAAAGTCCGATTGCGAGTTTCTAGCGCCACTCGATTAGAAAAATATTCTAAAAATAATAAACAAATACTTAATCGAATGGCGCCAAAACCGTTCAATTCAATCCATTTCAGGGCTCATAAAAAGCTTTGATTAAAAAAAATGTGGACAAATGGTTGATTTTTTTTAGTTATTTTTTTCTAGAAATTTTGTGTTTAGAACAAAATTTTCTAATTAGGTACATTACATAAGTATATAGAATAGATACATAGCTTTAGCTTATGGGGGGGGGGGGGACGCCCTCTTATTACAAAAACTGCACTTTAAAGTTTAATACCTCATGAACGGATATAGACCTATGTAATGACACACCGCATGATGGGGTAAACGAGAACAAAAAATATCACTATCGCTTTACGTGTAAGGGAAGTGCCCCAAAATTTTTTTTTTATCGTAACACTGTCGGCGTGGTAAAAATATATATCCATGCAAAATTTCATCGTTCTAGCAGTAACCGTTTAGACGCTAGTCCAATTCACAAAATGTCAGTCCTTTAATTATATAAAATATTAAGAGTGTTAAGTTTATATGTGTGTATTATAATATAACAATGGTGAAATTACCACACATTCTTTAAAAGTTGACAGACACGTCATACACACGGACAACAAAGTAGTCCTATAATTAATCTTTTTTTTTTTCCTTTTGTGGTACAGAAATTATGGAATCCTAAAAGAAATACAATTTGGGAATTGGACTAGGCAATCTGGATTGAAAGGACTACTTCTAACTACAGTAACTACATTAATCAGATAATAGTTAATTATAGAATAACTAACGATGACTTCAATTGGAATTAGTGCTACAATTTGCTGTGCAATATCTTGAAAATCTTCTTTTCTCATAAAGCCCAATTCTTTCATATAATATTGTACAACTGATTTCACCAAGGTCTTTCGGCTGGGAGAATCTAATTTATTATTCTTTTTAATATTAGCTAGACATAATTCTCCAGGACAATTACTCCTTAATATTGTCTCTAAATCAACAACCTAAACAAAAATATCCTGTTACGTATAATATGTCGTGGCCAAATCGTAGAATTTGATCATTTCATGAAATGCTTGGGCATATTATGAACAAAATCCCATTTGTTAATTATTGCAGTTTCTGGGTGGTCATAAAAAATATAACCTGTCGCTGCAGGTTCGAGAAATTAAAGCCCTCGATAAGATTGGAGCGTGTAGGTACCTACTTATTTAAAAAAAAATATGAATTTACACAATGCACTATTTATTTGGTTATGTATGGTTATGGTCTATACAGATAGATAAAATTGGAGTGTCTGTTTGTAATATTAAAATAACCGCTTTTTACTAAATGCATATGGATATATACACGGTACATACACCAAAATGAATATTTTTACAATTTTTGTCGGTCTGTCTGTCTGTTTGTTCCGGCAAATCTCTAAAACGGCTGGATCGATTTAGACGGGACTTTCACTGGTAAGTAGACGACTGTTCAGAGCACAATATAGGGTACTTTTTATCCCGTAAATATTTAGGGTTCCTGCGTAAAATATGAAAAACTGTTAAAATTAGGGGGAAATATCTTCCCTTTCGTGGGACTTTGCACTTTTATTTTTATTATTTTCACAGAATACGTATTTTTCGTGACATAAAATAACTACGCATTTTTTTTATATATATAATAATAATAACATAATACAATATGTAATAATAGATAGATAGATAGATAATTAGTTTTATTTGTTATCACATAGAAACACACACAAATACAGAAACACAAGAAAAAAGAAAAATCACATACAACAATGACAACAGTAATGACCGCAAACATTTAAATATAAAATAAATTGTACAGTAGGCCCGAACGGTAGCAACTTGCGCGTCCCGTGTGTGTCGTGACAACAAAAAGGCCCTGACTCAGCAAAAAAATAAAATAATAATCTTCTATACAGATAAATAAAATTGGAGTGTCTGTAATATTAAAATAACCGCTTTTTACTAAATGCATATGGATGTATACACAGTACATATACCAAAATGAATATTTTTACAATTTTTGTCTGTCTGTCTGTTTGTTCCGGCTAATCTCTGAAACGGCTGGACCGATTTTGACGGGACTTTCACTGCCCGATAGCTGATGTAATAAGGAGTAACTTAGGCTACTTTTATTTTACAAATTGTATTTATTTTTATTAATATAAAGAAATAATAAATAAAAAACCGGCCAAGTGCGAGTCGGACTCGCGCACGAAGGGTTCCGTACCATTATATATAAAAACAGCAAAAAAATCACGTTTGTTGTATGGAAGCCCCCTTAAATATTTATTTTATTCTATTTTTTAGTATTTGTTGTTATAGCGGCAATAGAAATACATAATCTGTGAAAATTTCAACTGTCTTACTATCACGGTTCAAGAGATACAGCCTGGTGACAGACGGACGGACGGACAGCGGAGCCTCAGTAATAGGGTTCCGTTTTACCCCTTGGGTACGGAACCCTAAAAACTATTCCGCGCGGACGAAGTCGCGGGCACAGCTAAATCTATAAAATACAGCGTTATAACAATTTATAACAATTTACAAAAAGTTCCACCAGGCTGGACGTTTAGGTAGCAGTTCACACACAAAACAGTTCACTTTCGGTAAACAAAGTACCTAGGTAGTTTGTGTATGGCAATTTCGCTTTTGTTTATCACCTCTATGTTTAATTTAGAGTATAAACCGCGTGGTGAAATATCGCGGTGCAGACACGGCCTAAGTCACGACCTCCTTCGGTACACCCTAACTTGTCTTAATAAAATTTGTAAATTCATATTTCACGAACGGCCCAAGCATTTCATGAATCATTAATCATTATAAAATAAGTCAGCAATAAAAAGAAATTTCCATTTCAGCAAAATTGAAATGATGTAAATATTTGCAGCAACATATGATGTATACGTCAAAGAAAAATTACAATTAATTTGGAAACAAATAATTAACTAACCTTTCGTTTACTAAAATTTGAGCTTTCTCCACTATCCGAATTTGGTACTGACAAACAGTGGCGGCTGGTGGGTTATCGAACTGGTGGTGCACTTTACTTGCTCACCAAGTATTAATATTAGAAATTGCAACAAATCAACAATTTACATAAAAGATGTAAATAAAAAAAAAACAATTACTTAATATAAAGAAACAATAATTAACGCGTCACAGATACAGCGAAACTATACTGATAAGTAGAGGTCCATCATGGCCGCCGTCGAACTCAAATTTCAAATTTCGTCAAACATCGGGTGCTCTCGGTAACCTTCGATTCGCTCGTGCGGCGCACGAGAATCGCTTCATTTCTCGATACATTTCTATGAACTATCTTTTGTTTCACGCGTCAGGCACATTCGCTAGTAACTCATACAAGTTCTATTAGCAGTCCTCGTGCGCTCGCCGAAGCGCACGAGAATTTTTCTTTACAGGGAAAATAAGTCTTAATAGTTTAGCAAAGCGCTTAAATTGTTTTGTCTTTTATTTGTTATAATTTTAAATTTTATTTGTTATATTATGTTTTTGTATGTTTCAAAAATAAATATTAATATGGTAATTTAAAGATGAAGTAATATTTTGTAATTTTTAAATGTTTTGAATTGGTGGTTCAGCGCACGAGCGCACTTAAGGTACCTACAGCCGCCACTGCTGACAAATCAGAAGCAATAGATTCTGTATCCAATGAACACGTACTCTGTAAAAGTAATATTATGCTGTGACCACATATTTAAGCAAAAGACAAATAGACATACATGAGCATAAACCAAAAAATAAGGTTCTTACTATGGACTTATTTTCTTTTCTAAAGGCGATAAGCCCAGCTCGAAACTTGATTCGGTCTTTAATCCTCGATGATGGTATTAATTCATGAATGTCAGATTCTGACATGTTTTCTAAGCAAAATAGATCAATATCATTGTCTGAAAAGGTAGCAATGAAAAGCATTATTAGAGTAAAAACACAGACCATGGTGTAAGTACGTGGTGCATCCTGCCAATAGCTAACGTGGCCCAGGAGTTCTAGTTTCGAACCGTTCACCATCGCGTAGAGTTTCAGGCGAGTGATTCAAAAATCGGTGTAGAGAAAGATAGGAAGAGCACGAAGATAGCTCTACTAGAAACCAATATCCACCCGCCCACAAGATAAAAAATATCACAATACAAAAAAAAATCTATGAAAAACCTCTTTTTCTGTCTGGTAAAAAATACACTTTATTGCACACAGAAAAAATATATAACTGTACACACAGCGAAACGTCAAACTATACAGTATACACTCATGCATCTTATGTCGTAGTAGCAAAGGCGAAATGTGTTTGTTTTGCATAGCTGGATCTGTCGCTGTGTGTACATACAGAAATATTTTGGCAGGTACAAAATGCGGTCTCATCGTCACCACTGCCTAGTTTTTTTTATACTACGTCGGGTGGCGAACAAGCATACGGCCGCCTGATGTGAAGCGGTTACCGCCTTGGAGCGATAATATAAACGCTAGCGACACAAAACATCGTCCGTGCGCCGGCACCTCCACTGCACACCGGTGACCTCATTCACACGCGGGAACACAACAACCCTCGGAGATTGTTATTTGGGTGCGGTGTTCTTTGAGGTGATACTTCCCCAGTCGGCCCAGCTTAAATACGCTGTGCCCTACCTCTCTTTCGCCAGGGTCTCGTTCGTTAGTCAGAAGGATGCACCACGTGCAGGTCAGGTTGGCTGGGGCTCTCTACCTGTTAGCGAGTCCTTACACCCCAAAATCTGGAAGCACTTTAGATTAAGTAACACCGTAAAAGGGGAGGGGAGTGGGGAGGGGGTGAGGGTGAGGGGGCGAGGGGGAGGGGAGAGGAACCCCCAGAGGAGGGAACTATAACATGGAAACGCATAGTTTTAAAGTTATTAACATTCTAATTTTTTGAGGTTATGTCACCTACAATCTTTCAAATTCGAACAATCACTTTGAATAATCATTTGCCAACTTTTCGTATAATTTTGTTTTATTTCCCAACCTCACAGTTGCCAACTGTATGTTTGGTCTACTTTTTATAATGACACTTTTCAAAATGGCAAAGATTCGCTTCTGGCACTTCGCCGGCCGCTGCCGCGGCACGCTGGCTTCGCTCGCTCGGCTCGTGCATTGTTTGTCATACTCTAACCTAACCAATTGAGATTACTGTTGCTATACTTATTACAAAATTTTTATTTGTTTGAAAGATTTGACAAATGATAAATGCCCAAACGTTTTGTGTCATTATAATAATCATCTTAACAATAATTCTACCAAATGAAACAAAATGGCGGACGAGCGATATTGACTTGACAAATACGATGTTTATTTCCATTTCACTGTTTATTCTTGTATTTTCAGTTACAAATGCACTTGACATCTACATTGTTACGTTGAGTTTGACGTTTCTAATGCTTATAATGAAACGTTTTGATAATTTATATCAAACATAGCGATTTTATTACGATTCTTTGAAATAACATTGTAAATTTCAATAAATTCTAGCGTAAAAACTATGCATCTCCGTGCCTTAAAATTTTAGTGATTTAATCTTCTTTAGTAAAGCTATTCATAAAAAAAAATATGGTGCTGATATCAGGTGTTACTTAATCTAAAGCTGAGCCCAAAATCTTTTCGTGTTGACCAAAAAAATTTAATTCGATCGATATCGGGGCACGCAAATATAAAAAGCTGCTTATAGCGCTCTTTCACTGACCGACACGACAACGATATGCCGGTGACGACAGATTATGGGCGCCGACATGTCGGTACACCACCGGCTCCCGATAAAGTCGTCACGACAAAATTAAGAATGTGTGACGTGCGTGACGTATTTACACAAAAATTCAGATTATGTGAGCAAGTGGTAGTACTACTAGGGACAGGCGAAGGTCATCACAAATTTTATCCCCTACAAAAATTCAATGGCGAGAATTTGTGACGCCAAAATACAAGTACATAATATATCTCTTTAAAAAGGCTAGCAACGGATCAATAAACCTTTGATGTTGTTGATGTCTAATATAAAAAATATATAAAATACAAGACACATACCTTTAAAAACTTTTTGAATATCCTCTGACACGCCCCAATTGCATAGAAACTCTATTACAAGATTATTATTCGTAATATTATCACATAATATGTGGTCTTCCATTGCAGGTAGGTATATTTCCTTTAAATACCAGTGGATCTGTTGACAAACAAATTAAAACTATAACAAAACATTATTTACTAATCTGTGAACAAAACTATAATGAGTGACCGCTTCAGTTCATACAATTAACAAAAAAGACTGCTGAAAGTATGTAGAAAGTAAGTACCTATTTGGTTCGCAGATCGCACAAGTCACAACCGTATCGTTATTCGTCCTCCTTAGTAGTAATAAATCATCCACTGTGCGTCTGGCGGGCGGGGGTTGGGGGGGGGGGGGGGGGGGGCACAGCACAGAGTAGCTTCGTACTATAAAGCGGGTCACAGACGACATGATAATTTTTGATCATTATTTTGCATTTCTTTGCCTTGACTTACCCCCACAACCTCCGAGATAGAATCTGGAGGCGTGTTTTTTTTACGTGGTACCCCCAGTAGGCATTATTGTTATTTATTAGGCATTGTTTATTTTTACTTGTAATAAACAAGCCTGGGCGGTGCAATCTTAGGTAGGTAGTACTAGCGTCTTTGTTTACATCCTCAGTGTCAACCTTAACACCGAGGATAGCGGGTTCGATCCGCTCGGAACAAACATTACTCAAACAATAAATAATGACAAAATTCGCCAATTCTCGGCTTAATTGTAAGTTTAAGAAATATATTTCCATAATATTAATACTAATTCCCAATTGCCTCCACCCTAGATCGCCACCGATATTGTCTTGTGGTTTATACCTCACTCTGTCAACCGTCGCTTACCTACTGTATTACATCTTGGGGCGGTGCCGCAAAGACCGCTTTATTAAAGTTAGAACATGCCCAAAGAGCTCTATTAAAGGTGTGCACTTTCAAACCAATTTTATTCTCAACTTTCGAATTATATCGGTACTGTCAAGTCCTCTCAGTACGACAGCTCTTTATTCTCGCAACGGTTCTGAAGCAGCACGCTGTCGCTGGTTTCAATTGCGCTTCTTCTTCTTCTCGTCGCACTCATTTACCAAATACGTGTTCATCTAGGACAGCTTTTTCCCAACGTTTCTTTCGTTTTCTAGGCCCGTTTCTTTATAAAAAGCTGCATACAGTACTAGATTTATTACAAAATACGTGTGCAAGAAACAAGTCATCAACCATCCTCAAAGATTAAATTATGACGATACCGAATACCTCATTCATCGTAACCTAATACTGTTACAGTTAATAATGAATATTTATTTGGATTACTTATCCACAACCTACTTAATCTGAGAATACATGTGTCTACTGAGTCTCCTCTTACCTTCATCATGCTCACTTTACCCCACACCACCACTACCCACTGTAACACACATCCCATTCACACTCTACACTTACAACACACACCACACTCATTCATGCACAACACCTACCTACTTGTAAACTCGTTAGTTCTACATTCTTAAATAAATTACCTAATCTGGCCAAAACTTTAAAATAATCCTGCACCTTAATTAGCTTGTAATAATATGTATTTTTTTTTGTATACTTACATATTTTTAAAATCGAATCGTGATAATAGGCAATCAGTGTATCGCAATGTTAAGATGTCGCGGGAAGGGGACTGGTGTACTGAGCGACCGGCTTCTGCCTATCATTGTCACCAGTCTCTCTCGATCTTATTCTGTACATGTGAACATTAACTATATTATATAATAATTGTCTAGATTAAGAGAGAAAAAAACAAATAAATATGCTACACGGATCTTATCAACACTATAAGCAATAAGGTCCATTCTCAATCAAGACCAATGTAAAATCAATTAATATATTAACAGTTATATAAAAGAAACCGATATCATGTCGTGAATAGCGGGCTTTAGCCAATAGCGACCGGCCGAGGTACCTTCAAAGCGAACGCGGCTCGCCCGGCCTTGAAATCCTGTGTGTGACACGTACACGTGACTAAAAAATATTGTACTTAGTTGAATTTACCAAACTCATTGGTTACCAATATCACATATATTTTGTAGGCATCTCTTATTAACTACTAGCTGCTGCTCGCGACTTCGCTCGCGTGTAGCTCTGAAAAATAGGTAGGTACATGCACTATTTGAACCCAGATCTTCAACGTCGCATTACTGGCTAAAAATGCCTTCATGCGTTGTAAAATCGTGTAAAAATTGTTCTAAAAAATATAAAAAAGAAAGAATGCAGAATTATTTCATATTATTATATAATTATTTGTGTATCATTTAGCAATTATTATATTTATTGCAATTACATACTATAAAATCTGTACTCGATAATTCCCTCCTTAACATAGAATTTGGAACAAAAAATGAATGGAGTTGTACTTTAGATATTAAAAAATAATTAACTATGTATATTTAAAATATTGTATCGTACGTTTATGAATGTGTGTATATATTATATTTTTGATTTATTAATTACGCATTCTTTAGAACAGCTATTAACCTATAGCCATCGTGTCTACATTATTCAAGCAATAATTGATAAGTATATAAATTTGCGACAGAATTACTTAGCCAAAACATTATCTTTAACAATCACTAAAAGGCAAAAAATGTATAAATTAGTGCTTTTCGAAGGACTAGAATGCATTCTATATTTCTGCCGAAAGATAGGACTTTGATGACGTGCACATATAATACCTTACACGCACAAGCTGTGATCTCTTCGAACAAAAGTTTTTAAATTTAAAACGAATTAATACATAATATGTACATGTTCCAACAATAGGGGTGTGTGGAGAGCCTTATCCCTTTTACATGTATGTATGCATTGATCTGTCTTAGTTGCTACAATATGGTGACCACTGGCTTTGTGTGTTTTATAGTTCTATTCAATTGTTTTTTATTATTATTATTAGTATTTTCTTTTTTTTTTCTTGTTTTTCTTACATTTAAAATTTTGTTTTTTAACTGTAAGTATCAGTTTTTAATTTAGTAGTTGGCACATATAATTGTTATTTCGGTATTTAATTTTTTTCCACAACGATTACGGTTGGCTGGAAGAAATCTGTTAATAACACAAGATTATGCTTATATCTAGTATATGGCCTCCTTGCCTTGGTTACACATCATAGTGTATACCTATCTTAGTCAAGAGATACATTTAAGACAAATGTCTTCAACATATTCTCACAGAGGAATAATAAATTCTCACCATGATCGAAATGAAGGACTCAGTGCTCCTAGATTACTTACCTATCTTCCGTACCATCATTATACCGTACCTAAATACCATCATTATTTATACAGAAAAGTAATTTTAAAGTAATAAATTGAACTCGTACTAAGTTAGCAGGTGATCATGATCAGTCTAGTAACTAGTCGTAGTTAACTCATCACAATAATGAAGAAAAAAAAATTATGGAAGAAAATAATACCGTTTATTGTGACCAACTATTATGAAATTGCTGAGAACATCCATTGAACTACTATGTACTAACGTAGTACATAATACCCGGAGTCGTACTTTAGATATTTAAAAATAATTATGTATATTTAAAATATTGTATTGTACGTTTATGAATATGTGTATACATATATTTTTGATTCATTAATTACGCATTCGTTAGAACAGCTATTAACCTATAACCATCGAGTCCATATTATTCGAGCAATAATTGATAAGTATATAAATTTGGACTGAATTACATAGCCAAAACATTATCTTTAAAAATCACTAAAAGGCAAAAATTTAATAAATTAGTGCTTTTTGAAGGACTTTAGAATGCATTGTAGATTTCTGCAGAAAGATAGGACTTTGATGACGTGCACACATATTACCTTACATGCACAAGCTGTAGTCTCTTCGAACAAAACTTTTTAAATTTAAAACAAATTAATACATAATATGTACATGTTCCAACAATAGGGGTGTGTGGAGAGCCTTATCCCTTTTACATGTCGCTCATCCGGAGCGACAGCGACACAACTGCAAATTTGTAATTTTTACACTACGCCAGTTTAAAGATTTTTTCTTAACACTACTGATGATTTTTAACATTTCATACAACTTATAACTATTTCGGTATTTAATTATTGTAATTTGAACTTTTGCCTTAATAAAAAACACATTTTTTTTAATACCCAATTCACATCTTTGTAAAAAAAAAAAATTTTCATTTTAAGACCTACCAGTTGCGGCGTTGTTGCGCTAGAAAATGAAAATTCATGTAGTTATGACCTTTGTTGTGTTAGATGAATGAAACCAATTTTGATCAAACAAATGCTTTACAAATGCTTTTTTTTTTCGATAAAATAAAAATTACATTGGTGACATAGTTATAGCTGACATGAGTGTGTATATTATTACGGTTTCATAAACTACAGTTTCAGTGTAATTCTCCGAGGGCAGTCAAGATTTGCATTAAAGCCTACTTTTACCATGAATACACTTTTATAGAAACTATTCAATACTAAATTAATTAAAATAGGATACAACATAGTCTTTATTTTTCTTTCTAAATACCACAAGATTCCTTAAAGTCAGACTTATAGATGGACTTATTAAAAACAATTATAACAACTAAGTAATTAAAAATAATCTCAGTCATAGGGTTTATTATACCAAACCTAAGGAATGTTAGAACAACTTTTAAGTAGTTTAAGAGAGGTAGGGCGCGTCAAAGCAGCCCGTCTGGGGAAGTACCTCCACCTCACAGAAAACCGCAGCCAAATAACAACTACCTAGAGGGTTGTTGTGTTCCTGCGTGTGAGTGAGGTCACCAGTAAGCTCCCGAGGAGTTGCTGTGTAAGCAGCAGAGGAGGCATCACGCGAGTGATAATTAATATATCGCAAGCATTAATAGGCTACGGTACCCGCTTTACATCAGGTGAGCCGTATGCTTGTACGGCTCCCGACGTAGTATAAAAAAAAGTATTTCAGTCTTATAGTTGTACGTTTTTAATAATTACGTAAGTATAACTGACTTACAATTAGAAAATGAAAAGTCAGAAAGTATATCTAACATAATAAAAAAAACCTCCAAGAAATGTGCACTCAACTTTCGTAAAACCCAGAATAGCACCGGGGAACAATATTTTGTTTTTAATTAAATTATTAATTGAAATTATTATTATCTGTGCGAGTTTTAAGCTTAGGGATTATCTTTGATTTTACAGTAACCCATTCATCTTCTTCAGAATATTTTACATCGTAAGTCTTACTATTTTTAACAAATCGTACAACTTTTAATTCAAATAATTTAATTGAGTTACCTTGCAAATCTTTATTAGTATTAAGTGAAATATCCTCAAGTAGCCTTTTTAAATCATAAAAATAGTAATAGTTTAGATCGTTAAATACAAAAGCATTTCCAGTTTTCTTGGTGTTTCGTATAAGTTGAACGAACTGGTAAGGTATATAGATGGGAACAGACTTCTTTGCTCTTTTAATAGACTTTTCGATGAGCGAATGAGCGTTATTGCCTTCGTTTTGAGAATGGCCCCGAATTCAATATTTATGTGTTATTGATTTTACTGGAAGAGTTTCAACAGCATAGTAGTACATGCCGAGCAGGAATCTGAAAGAAAAAAAAACTTCATTAAAGTAATTTATATTATTTCCATACAATTTTTGGAACAATAATGGCAATTTTGATTAGGTGTCTGTTCTTTTGCTGACCGCAGCAATTATTAGAATAAAATATTATATTGCTGTTAGGATAACGCTCCGAAGTCTCACCTACACTACAACTATTTTTCCTTGAGTAACAGTTCATAATGTTCTCTCGGATATAGCCAAGGTACTATAAATAATAATATATAATTATAAAAAAAAATTGTACGTCCGCTTCCTTTCGCCGTTCACAGTGAAATGGAAAACACAATTTTGGTTTCTAGTTTTGGCAATTCCTTCTTTTACTCTACGATAAGCAACTTTCAATATTGTTAAACAGGAGTTTAAAACAGCAAACGTAATTAATCTAAAGAAACTGATTTATGGTCAATATTTGTGATAGTATTGCTAACTTATTTAGATTCTGCAGATAATATCTCTGAAATTAAGTAAAGAAACGTGAGAACTTGGAAAAGAAAACATAACATAAACAACAATAAAACTTATAAATGTAGTAATTGTTTTATTTATCTTTTGTCCTAGTAGCAATGACTGTTTCTGAAGCAATACTGTCAGGATTTGAACATTCTTGTACACAAAGTTTGACTATCAATCCTGCTCGGCTTCCCATCTTAACGGCTTAAAACTTAAAACAAGCAAAAATAACCAAACAAAGCTATATATATATATATATATATATATATATATATATATATATATATATATATATACATATATATAGTTCCTCTCAGTCGGGTATCGTGTGTTTCATTTAATATTCAACTTGATGCCATTAGCCATTATTGTCATAAGTGTAACAGCATTCCAGAACAACATTGACGTAATTACACTTATATCAAAAAAAATAACGGAAACTCCAAAAATATTTGGTACAACAACGACGCAATTGTATGATATGACATTGTATCCCCAAAAACTGTTTTATTTCAAGTTAATAATGACGTAAAATACAATTACTTCGTTAAAACACCGATATTTAGGTACATAATTTGTCATATTTACCTTAGAAGCGATGTAGGTCCGTAACATTTGCACTCTTCATGGCGCTCCCCGCACAAGTCACAACTGACTTCTCCGCCGTTGTCACTCGGTCTCCGCGCGCCAAAATTGAATACTTCAACAACGTCTTTCTGCCCTCCAGGGTGCGATTTATGCATTTACAAATGTGGCGTTTTCACTGTCTACGCAAAATGATTATGGAAATAATTTGGTATAATTAAGTCAATTTCGCATTTTGTTGCAGTTGTGTCACTGTCGCTCCGGATGAGCGATGTATGTATGCATTGGCCTGTCTCAGTTGCTACAATATGGTGACCACTGGCATCGAACACACTGTTGGCAACACAGCCAACATAGACAAAAAATGTTAGTTTTTTGTACAAGTGGCAACATTTTGCTTTTCTCTCTTCTTGTCCCCGTTCCGCCACGACTAACAGCTTTGTATCGTACGTACGCATTATAAGTAATAAAATAGTTACTAAGGTGTAAAAAGGTGTTTATGTAGTCTCCGACAGCGCCTAAATACAGTCCACTTCCAACCTTGACCAACCAAGATACCCACACACACAACTTGAGAACTTGAGACGACGGATCTCCTCATAAAATAATGCCAACGGCATTGTTCTACGAGGTGGTTAGTATAATTCAAGACATATGAAAGTACCTACATATGGTCAAATATTTCTAACCGAACAGCCCATGTAGCTTACAAAATTGATGATAAATATGTAATGTAAATAATTACCTATAAGTACAGGCATCCATAGTAGTACAAATTATTTTAAGCCTCGCAGGACCTAAGGTCATATTGTCACTTAGATTACTTAATTCTGTATATGTAATTGAAATCGTTACATTAATGTATAAATTGTATAATAAATTCAAGACCAGCTAATATTGTATATAAATAATACACTACAAAATAACAAATATACATTTTGATATATTTTTTTTAAAAATTGTTAAATTTTT
This sequence comes from Pyralis farinalis, assembly GCA_947507595.1. Lineage (NCBI taxonomy): Eukaryota > Metazoa > Arthropoda > Insecta > Lepidoptera > Pyralidae > Pyralis > Pyralis farinalis. Next base: position 16,626,965 of record OX382266.1, on the reverse strand, counting down.
ATTATTTATTTATTCCTTTGAAACCGACTCCGTTCCTTCATTGTTCCAAATCAACAAATTACACGTGTCACTCCTGATTGGTGCATTGCGGGCCTCATTAACCGCGGTTTCTGGAATAGAAACGTGGCAAACTAAACCAAGGTGGGCCTCTGGGTACGTTTCCAAAGAGTACTTTGTATTGGAAGGGCGCATCCTATACATCGATGATAATAATAATACCTCAATGGTCGCATCACCTTATGCGCGCTGGTGTAAGTTGCGAAATGTTGGCATGCGTGACCTAATTATGATTCAACGCGCACCGGAATAATTGTCATTGTTATGCTATATTTAATTAAATTGATTGTTTATTTTACGTGACACTAGGCAATTGTGAATGTAATATAAGAAAAATGTATATAGTTATTTAGCGACAACCCTTTAGAAAAGTACTTAAATATGAATTATGGAATATAAGAAAAACATATCGGACAGATTACATGATTAAAAAACTTACACTAGAACTGATTAGCGAGATTACTTTTTAGGGTTCCGTACCCAAAGGGTAAAACGGAACCCTATTACTGAGACTCCGCTGTCCGTCCGTCCGTCTGTCACCAGGCTGTAACTCATGAACCGTGATAGTTAGACAGTTGAAATTTTCACAGATGATGTATTTCTATTGCCGCTATAACAACAAATACTAAAAAATAGAATCAAATAAATATTTAAGGGGGCTCCCATACAACAAACGTGATTTTTTTGCTCATTTTTGCTTGATTTTGATAACAGCAACAGGTAGACGCTTGAAATATTCACAGAATATTTAGTATAATCACTTTAAGTATAAATAATTAAATTAAAATAAAACAAATATTTAAGGGGGGCTCCCATACAACAAACATGTTATTTTAGCCGTTTTTATAGATCTCTAATAGATCTCGTCGTCTCGTGTATCCGTGTGTAGTGGTCATCTCGCCGATGCGTGGTGGTCATTTTGGTGGTCTGGGAACTGGAATTTGGGCCGAGCTATACCCTAGACACCATCCGGGACTCGTACGCTTCTTTCTTCTTACTTTTAGCTATTATCTTCATTTCTTTCTTTGAAAAAGTAGTCTTCGCTCTTCGTATTATCAACGTTGTGCTTGTTGACGCTATGGCTAGCTGACTACGTGCTGTGACTAGCTGCGTGCGTACTGGTTATAGATGTGAGCTAGTTGTATTTTGCTTAGCAGAGCTATGTATAGCGGTCTGCGCGCTGATTGTGACGCTGTGACTGGCTGAGTCGAGCGGCGCGATGCTGTGTTGTACCGTGTAGTCCTAAAATATACTTTTTAGGACTCCACGCGGGCGAAGTCACGGGCAGCAGCTAGTTATACATATAAACCTTCCTCTTGAATCACTCTATCTATTAAAAAAAACCGCATCAAAATCCGTTGCATAGTTTTAAATATCTAAGCATACATAGGGACAGACAGCGGGAAGTATCGATGGCGGGAAGCGACTTTTATTTATACTATGTAGTCATATTTTTTTTCTCATGTACCTATACATATGAAAAGAAACCAAGATCAAAAATGTAAGCAAACGGATTGTATTTCACCTAAAAGGAAACGTTACACACGAACATAGTGTAGATATGGATATTTACTATACAACAATAATGAGTAACACCTTCACATTAAAATATCACTAAGTATAAAGTTATTTATTTATTTATCAATATAAATTTATCAAATTTATAAATATAAGTGCTGTAAAGTTTCAACAATTTTTTTAAATTTGCGTTCCTTCGCGCGCATTTGTGATGACGTCACACAGCTGATTTTATGTCCTATTAGTAGGTGATGCGAAGTTTTGACATTCGTAAAAAGTAGTTTGACGCTCATAAAATATCGTGACACTTCCTTCTTTTAGCTGTGGGTTGAAGGGCTTACGTAGATCTATAGAGCCAAGCCGACATCACCTACTCGTGGTGCACCGTGCTGCTTGACTGACGAGGTTTTGGCCAAAGAGAGGTAAAGCGCAACGTAAGCTGGCCGGACTGGGGAAGTACCTCACAGAACTCCAAAGCCAAATAACAACCTCTCTGAGGGTTGTTGCGTTCCTGCGTGCGTGCGAGTGAGGCCGCCAGAAGGAGAAGTTAGGGATACGATAAAATGAACAAAATAAATAGTTCACAAACAGTTTAATAAAATTTGCAAAATTTATCGATTACTTCAACTATAATTTTAGTAGCGACATCAGCGCCACTCAGTGGCTTAACACTAAACTTTTATTTCAAATTTGTTTGATAGATGTAACAAATTATTTTGCTTAACGTGTAAAATTGTACGGTAAAACATACAACGGAGATATGATAAAATTAACTAAGAATTTTTTAAGTAACAGATTAGTAAAATTTGCAATATATATTGGTTACTTCAACTATAATTTTAGTAGCGACAGCAACGTCACTCAATGGTTTAAAACTAAACTTTTTTTTTCAAAACTGTTTGATAGATGCAACAAACCATTGTGTGTAATGTATAATACTAAGCCGTAAAACATACAAATAGAATATGATAAAATTAACTAAGAATTTTTTAAGTACAAGATTAGTAAAATTTGCAATATATATTGGTTACTTCAACTATAATTTTAGTAGCGACAACAGCGCCACTCAGCGGTTTAAAACTTAACTTTTCTTTCAAAACAGTTTGATAGAAACTACAAATCATTTTGTGTAATGTAATGTAATGTAACTGTAAAACCTATCAAAGGGATGCGATAAAATGAACAAAATAAATAGGTCACAAACAGTTTAATAAAATTTGCAAAATTTATCGATTACTTCAACTATAATTTTAGTAGCGACATCAGCGCCACTCAGTGGCTTAACACTAAACTTTTATTTCAAATTTGTTTGATAGATGTAACAAATTATTTTGCGTAACATGTAAAATTGTACGGTAAAACATACAACGGAGATATGATAAAATTAACTAAGAATTTTTTAAGTAACAGATTAGTAAAATTTGCAATATATATTGGTTACTTCAACTATAATTTTAGTAACGACAACAGCGCCACTCAGCGGCTTAAAACTAAACGTTTATTTCAAAACAGTTTGATAGAAACTACAAATCATTTTGTATAACGTAATGTAATGTAACTGTAAAACCTATCAAAGGGATGCGATAAAATGAACAAAATAAATAGGTCACAAACAGTTTAATAAAATTTGCAAAATTTATCGATTACTTCAACTATAATTTTAGTAGCGACATCAGCGCCACTCATTGGCTTAACACTAAACTTTTCTTTCAAATTTATTTGATAGATGCAACAAATTATTTTGCGTAATGAATAAAAGTGTAAGGTAAAACATACAGCGGGGATATGGTAAAAATAACTAAATAAATTAGTCAGTTACATTTTGGTAAAAATTGCAAAAATATTGGTTACTTCAACTATAATTTTAGTAGCGACAACAGCGCCACTCAGCGGCTTAAAACTAAACTTTTGTTTCAAAACAGTTCGATAGAAACTACAAAACATTTTGTATAACGTAATGTAATGTAACAGTAAAACCTATCAAAGGGATGCGATAAAATGAACAAAATAAATAGGTCACAAACAGTTTAATAAAATTTGCAAAATTTATCGATTATTTCAACTATAATTTTAGTAGCGATATCAGCGCCACTCAGTGGCTTAACACTAAACTTTTCTTTCAAATTTATTTGATAGATGCAACAAATTATTTTGCAAAATGAATAAAATTGTAAGGTAAAACATACAGCGGGGATATGGTAAAAATAACTAAATAAGTTAGTCAGTTACATTTTGGTAAAAATTGCAAAAATATTGGTTACTTCAACTATAATTTTAGTAGCGACAACAGCGCCAGTCAGCGGCTTAAAACTAAACTTTTGTTTCAAAACAGTTTGATAGAAACTACAAATCATTTTGTATAACGTAATGTAATGTAACTGTAAAACCTATCAAAGGGATGCGATAAAATGAACAAAATAAATAGGTCACAAACAGTTTAATAAAATTTGCAAAATTTATCGATTATTTCAACTATAATTTTAGTAGCGACATCAGCGCCACTCAGTGGCTTAACATTAAACTTTTCTTTCAAATTTATTTGATAGATGCAACAAATTATTTTGCGTAATGAATAAAATTGTAAGGTAAAACATATAGCGGGGATATGGTAAAAATAACTAAATAAATTAGTCAGTTACATTTTGGTAAAAATTGCAAAAATATTGGTTACTTCAACTATAATTTTAGTAGCGACAACAGCGCCACTCAGCGGCTTTAAACTAAACTTTTGTTTCAAAACAGTTTGATAGAAACTACAAATCATTTTGTATGACGTAATGTAATGTAACTGTAAAACCTATCAAAGGGATGCGATAAAATGAACAAAATAAATAGGTCACAAACAGTTTAATAAAATTTGCAAAATTTATCGATTACTTCAACTATAATTTTAGTAGCGACATCAGCGCCACTCAGTGGCTTAACACTAAACTTTTCTTTCAAATTTGTTTCATAGATACAACAAATTATTTTGCATAATGTATAAAATTGTAAGGTAAAACATACAATGGGTATATCATAAAAATAACTAAATAACTTAGTCAGTTACATTTTGGTAAAAATTGCAAAAATATTGGTTACTTCAACTATAATTTTAGTAGCGACAACAGCGCCACTCAGCGGCTTAAAACTAAACTTTTGTTTCAAAACAGTTTGATAGAAACTACAAATCATTTTGTATGACGTAATGTAATGTAACTGTAAAACCTATCAAAGGGATGCGATAAAATGAACAAAATAAATAGGTCACAAACAGTTTAATAAAATTTGCAAAATTTATCGATTATTTCAACTATAATTTTAGTAGCGACATCAGCGCCACTCAGTGGCTTAACACTAAACTTTTCTTTCAAATTTGTTTCATAGATACAACAAATTATTTTGCATAATGTATAAAATTGTAAGGTAAAACATACAATGGGTATATCATAAAAATAACTAAATAACTTAGTCAGTTACATTTTGGTAAAAATTGCAAAAATATTGGTTACTTCAACTATAATTTTAGTAGCGACAACAGCGCCACTCAGCGGCTTAAAACTAAACTTTTGTTTCAAAACAGTTTGATAGAAACTACAAATCATTTTGTATGACGTAATGTAATGTAACTGTAAAACCTATCAAAGGGATGCGATAAAATGAACAAAATAAATAGGTCACAAACAGTTTAATAAAATTTGCAAAATTTATCGATTATTTCAACTATAATTTTAGTAGCGACATCAGCGCCACTCAGTGGCTTAACACTAAACTTTTCTTTCAAATTTGTTTCATAGATACAACAAATTATTTTGCATAATGTATAAAATTGTAAGGTAAAACATACAATGGGGATATGATAAAAATAACTAAATAAATTAGTCAGTTACATTTTGGTAAACATTGCAAAATATATTGGTTACTACAACTATAAATTTAGTAGCGATTGAAATGCCATTTATTAGCGGTAAATTATACATTTAAAATAGTGATAGCTACAAAATACTTTTGTATGAAGACCAACCGTTTTATATTTGTAAATTTAACTACAAATTTTTGTATTAATTATTAAAGTTTACTAGTAAAATAGCCAACCTTTGCTTCTTTGGTAAATTCAACTAATCTTTTTTTTCAGTGTCACCTACCACGACCGCTACCATCAGCGCTAGAATCTGGCGAGCGTAGAAAAGAGCTATGAATGTTAAAATAGCTAGCTAGCGAGTTCGCTAGGTGTGTAAGGACTGCATCTTGCGGCGATCAGATCTCGATGCCTACCCTTTAAAGGCCCCGGCGTGAAGATATAGGTAGAACACGGTGGTAGTTTATTCTTAAACATCAAATTAATGTACCTCGAAGTCATAGTGTACCAATAGAATACCATTCAGATGATTTGTATTTCTTTATCGTTTCAAGGGAATATGGAAACAAACATACGACATTAAGGGACAGCGAGCAATTTATTATTATAACAATTTTCTCTTTATACAAATCCATTTAAATAGTCGCCTTATATCGACTCTAGATAAAGCTGATGCATTTACTTGTTAAGTTCAAGGTTGAGTCTTGTTTATGAGTTCTTTTAACAAATTAAAATAAACGCGCTAATGCGAGTAGTGCACGCTCTTTGAGGGTTCTGTCACACTATAGCTCTCTTCTCTTCGTTGGAGTTGTAAATAGTTTATGCAAAAATCAACCGAAGCTTCAAGTGGGGAAATGATATATTTCTTTTTAAAACGTTTATGTTAACGCATAAGTTATTTATATCTACATAAGAATGGGTACTTATACATCCATAATTGGGACCAAAATCTGGATGGAACGATAACAATGCCCATCACCGACGATAAACACTGACGAAATAAACTTAGTCGTTCAAAATATTGCCACACTACATACTATATGCAATGCACTCGCGTGATACTCGTACCATCTATGCTGCTAACACAGCACGTCTCAGGACCTTCCTGGTGAGAGAGTGAGACTCGCATGACACGACAATTCTCTAGGTAGATAGTTATTCGGCTGTGATTTTCTGTGAGGTAGAGGTACTACCCAGACGGGTGGCTTTGATGCGCCCTACTCTCTTTAAAAATATATTCGCTTGACCGACTGGCACTTGGCCCGTTTTTTTTACAAAATATTTGTCTTCTTCTTAGCGTTACATCAATTCCTAATGTATTAGGATTGGCGAGATACGCTACCTAGGTCTACGGATTTGGCGAAGATGCAGATTTTTACATGGAGCGACTAACATCAGAACTCTAAGACAATCCAGAGGGAAATCTAGACCCTTCTTAGGCTAGGTCACACGTCTTTCGAAATATAATTTATTGGACTTGAGTGTTTCCTCACGATGTTTTCCTTCACTGATTTAAAATCATCTTCCCTAAATCCTCAAGGGTAGTGGACCGAGAGAGAATGAGAAGATTACAAAGATCGTACCTACCATATCGTATCGAACCATTAGAATAAGATTTTGTTATAACAAAATTTAAAAAAAAAAAAAATTTTGTTTTAAAATTATCTTTATTATAGAGATAAGCTCGCCTTTGCATAACTACTATTTTCTTACTATGTTTAACACTGTTGTATGCGATAAAGAATATACGAGTATATAATAATAGTTGCAGCCCGCACGCAAACCCCGGTATCCCATTGAAGCCGATTTTTCTTACTTTCTTTCTTTTTACTTGGCTTTCAAGCGTCATGTCGCGATGTCAAATATACTGTGTAATCATCCTCGAGAATTGGGCTAAAATTATTTTTCTTAATCTGCCTGATAGTTTCAGTTTTTTTTTTATATTATACGTCAGGAGGCATACAAGCATACGGCTCACCTGATGGAAACCGATTACCGTAGCGTATGAATGCTTTCAATATATTAAGTACCACGCGCGCGATGCCACCTCTGCTGCTAGCACAGCAACTCTTTAGGAATTTACTGGTGACCACATTCACACGCAGGAACACAACAATCCTATACAAATGTGTTATTTGGCTCTGGTTTTCTGTGAGGTGGAGGCACTTCCCCGGAAGGGCTGCTTTTTTATATAAAACCTACGGAGGCATACAAGCATACGGCCCACCTGATGTAAAGCGCTTAACGTAGTCTATTAACGCTTGCATTAAGTATCACACGCGCGACGTCTCCTCTGTTGCTTACCCAGCAACTCCTTAGGAGCTTACGGATTCCCTCACTTACAAGCAGGAACACAACAATCCTCCAGGGAGTTTTATTTGGTTGCGGCTCTCTATCAGGTGGAGGTACTTCCCCAGACGGGTTACTTTGATGCGCCCTACCTCTCTGAAAACATCCAGACCAAGACAAATAGACATGTTCATGCACACAAATGTTTGCCCTGTGTGGGACCCGAACCCAAGAGCGTTCGTGTGAAAGTAGCGTATCAACACATTTCGCCACTGCGCCACCGAGCTCGTCAAATTAGCGCGTTCAAACTAACACGATGAAACAAACAAACTCTTTATATATTAGTATAGATTAATAACTGGTTAATTCAAGTCATAAGAAAAGGTTAGTAATGTATTAAAATAAACGGACGAGAAGTAAATTCTACTTAATAGAATATAAAAACTCAATGCGGTTTTCAATATTATCATTTCGTGGCAGCGGAATTCTAAAAACAGAATAGCGTATTCCATTCAATGAATATTCTAGTAAAAAGCAAGTAAGAAGTATGAATGTACACAGTATAGCGTGTTAAGTATATAGAGTATTAGCATATATAGTATTAAATTCCAAACCTTTGAATAGTTTACTTATTTAAAACGTGTGTTTGCTAAATCGCCAAATCGATTCAGCCGTTTTTGGCCACCCGTCTATAGGTAGCACAGAGCTGCTATTTATTTCACCTCCACCACAATGGCAGAGTACGCCAAACATACTTCCTTCGTCATAAATTGAAGATGCCAGTCTCGTACCGTAAACGTGGTCTACAAGTACCCGGAGGCCCACCGGTCCGACGTGTCACTCGGCAACTTACTCCTGAGGAGGTTGCAGAGGGGTGGCAAGTGGGCACGGACCGCCGCCGTGGCCGACCAACTACCACTCCTGCCACACAAACCCACTCCCAGGCCACCGCGCAAGCCGCGTTGACGGCCCCACTAGAGGCAGTGGGCCAACTGCCTACTACGCTGGCCCCACCGGCAAATCCGGGTAGGCAGAGACGGCGTAGACGACGGCCTCGCAACAAGAAAAATAACCGGGCCCGCAACAACAGCCACCAGTCGAATCAACGCAGTTGATACCGCCGCAGCCAACGCGTGCACAGTCGCCGTCCGCACGACCGAACACGCGTAATGTGCAAATTCGCCACGGCGCACAAACAAACACCGAGGGCGCCTTCACCGCTGTAGGCGCCGCCCGCCCACCAAATGTACGCCCACGGACGGTGTATACAACTTTCAGAGGCACGTCAGGGCCAAATACAGCTCCGGTGGCAAGCAGTCATCGAGACAGTGCGACTAGTGCCCCCATAATTATAGGGGTCCTAGTTGACATGCTGCGTGCTATATCCGCCGGAGAAGACATGTGGTCGGCGGCAACACGGGCCCTCACGCAGCTCCTCACCCATCTAGGAGGAGGAGGATTCTAGTGCGCCCCGTTAGTTAGGTAGCCTATGGTAGCAACGAGTCGGTCAAGTGGAAATGCACACAGTATGTTCGATCTGTGGCGCACGGTTGACTATGTGGAGTGCTATCTACTCCACATAGTTGCAGGTCGGCTACTAGCAGGCCCCACCACCGCCGCACTTCGGTGGGCAAACCGACCGTTGCAAACCTAAGGCATATAAACCTACGCGGTGTCCGCTACCTAAGTCTAAGGATTTGACGTAAATGCAGATTTTTTAGATTTACTATCGTCAGACCTTCTCAACTCAGAGGGAAAATCAAGCTCAGATAAGTATGGTCACGCGTCTTTTAAATATAATTTCTTGGACGTGCCTCACGATGTTTACCTTCACCGCCGAGCAAGTGATAAATACAAATATGTACATAAATCTGGAAACACGAATTTAGTGGTATATATCAGGATTCGAACCGGGGACCAGTTAGTCACTAGGCTGCCTCTTTATTCACTGGGCTATCATTACTCTACTATAATGCTGTGTGTCGGTAATTTTTACATGAAGTGACTGCTGTCAGACCTCTACAACCCAGAGGGAAGACCAGACATTTCTTAGGTTAGGTCACACGTTTAATGAAATTTAATTTTTTGGACGTGCGGTTTTCTTACCGATGTTTTCCATCACCGCCGAGCAATGTCAAATATGTATTTTAAATCCGAAAACACGAATTTAATTATACATGCCAGGATTCGAACCGGGACCTGTTGTTTAATAGGCCGGTTCCCTATCCACCGGACTATCACTGCTTTAAGCAAATTGGATATATTGTAATAATTAAAATTAGCATTAATACTTGAGCAACTTTATCATTTATAATGTCATTAAAGTGGCGTAAATATTAATCATTTTGACACTAGGGATAAAACGATACGAGTAAATACAAGTACTTGATACTTTCCTTCCGATACCAAGTACTTTTGGTATCGATACTTTTCAATCGATACCGAGGAGGTATCGATACTGAATCGAGTAAAAGTATCGATACCTTGGAGGTATCGTTTCATTCCTATTTAACACTAGAAAATCCAGTGATATAAGTAACGTTATATATCGTATCGTACAAAAAATGATACTTTTCAAAATATTAGTGATATTGGTAAATTTTTCTGTTTTTTTTTTGGACCTGACTATGTAGTTAGCCCCGAGTGGGCTGTCACTACGTCACCGGACTAGAGAGGCGGGCGTGAGGCGCCACAGCCTAGAAAACAAAGTTAAGCGACAGCCTAAGGGCCCCCGAGAGGGGTCGGACCTCGGCTCAGGACGTCGCTGGAGAACCAAATCGAACACGCGGGTTCGTGCCTTAAGGGCCTATCGGAAAGAAAAATAAATTTTTGTTTTTTTTTTTTTTTTTTGATTTTCGCCCAAGAAAGTTGAAGACCCACAAAGGAAGGACCAACCCACACCCGGGTGTGCATTGGTCATTCCTCCGTGAGAGGCACCCTCCGGAAAAACGGGAGGGAGGAGGTGAAATCTTTCAAAGATACCATTTCGTGCGAACGAACTGATTATGTCGGATTTCCACCGACTAAAACACCCCCTGGGACTGCCTCTAGCCGGGAAGGCTACAAAGGCTTCATCTGAAGCGATCACCCCAGGGGAACGGGGTGACGCAACATTTTTCTGTTTAAGTATGTTACAATTAAGTGTGCGAGGGAACCGACCCATAGCGCGATTTAGTACTGTAACAACGCCATCTAGTGCGCAGTAGTACTAGTATCAAACACAAGTTTTTCGTTGAATGGTTCGCAGAATAGAAAACAGTTTGTAAATATTTGTTTTGACTTGAATTTTGAATTTTTTTGCCAATTTAACATTTAGGTTATTTTTATGTTTTGGGAATAGACCAATCTAATGGCGTTTAGTTCCGTGATCACTTGTAGTGCAACGCACTTGTCTTCCAATAAAATAAGTGTGCTGGGTAGAGGTATAAGCTCCACCACCGCATTCAACTATGTAAGTCCCGGATCGGACTTCACATGGAATATTGCCCACAATTCTGGGTTGGTGCTGCCTGGTATTTGCTGAGTCCATTTGACCGCGTACAAAGTGTATCAAGTGCGAATCGTCAGCAACCCAGAGATTTCCTATGAGTTGGACTAGGTATTTACACGAGGATGTCATGGGGAGTTATTTATAAGTTGACTTTTTCATATTATTATATTTTTAATATTATTAAATATATTAATATAATAATATTCATAAGTAGAATTGTTAATAAATTTGCATAACTCTCACCTGTGTGTAGGTATCTTCTTAAATTTCTGACTAAACTGGTTGCTTTGAAGACCTTGCTAATGACCATGGTACACCAGTGTGCCACAAAACACACTTTACAGAACACACTTTCCGTATGGTGGTAGTACTTCCCTGATTTGGCAGGTTAATGTTCTCAAGTTGTAAGCATATCACTAGGTTGGCTATGGCTCTTAAAATATGGTGAGCAATTTACAGAATGTATGATAAAGAATATAATCAAACAGTTTTATTACTTTAACTTTATATTTTGGAGTAATATGTAATACAATGTGGATTTGTCACACCATATCTCCTATCATTGTCCCTTTAAGAGATCACTTTTAAAGTGCTGTTCTCTATCTATGCTACATGTTTACATGACTTTTAATACCATAGTTATTGAAAACTAAAAAGAAGTTTGTTTTAATGGTGCTACATAGCTACATTGATGATAAAATGAGGTGATTGTCAACTTATGTTTTGAAAATACGGTACCTTGTGATTCTAATGTTCTGAGAATCTAATATTTTGAATTCAAGATGTTCCTCACATATGATATTCAACCCATCACTGTTTTAACTTGTACTATTTTGATGATATATGTACTGGCTGTTTTGAAATAGCCTCAACTATAGTTATTGTTTCTATATGTAGTGGATGTGAAACTAGCATAATGCTCCACTTCCAATATAATGCGTGTTGTGTTCCCAACAATGCTACTAATCCAGCAACTTCTTAGGATCTTACTAATCTTTTACTAATCTGGTCATGTTACTCACTTGTAGGAACACAATAAGCCCCCAGGAAGTTTTTATTTTGCTGTGGTCTTCTGTTAGGTCAAGGTACACAACAAGGTGTCAGACAACATTTCAAAAAGTGATTGAAATTAATCATAATGTGTGTTGTTCATAATAAAAAAACCGTCCAAGTGCGAGTCGGACTAGCGCACGAAGGGTTCCGTACCATTATCTATAAAAACAGAAAAAAAAAATCACGTTTGTTGTATGGGATTAAATATTTGTTTTATCTTAAATTAATTATTTATTTTTAAAGTGAATATATAACTAAATATTCTGTAAATATTTCAAGCGTCTGCCTGTTGCCGTTAATATCGAGCAAAACGAGCAAAAAAAATCACGTTTGTTGTATGGGAGCCCCCTTAAATATTTATTTTATTCTGTATTTTAGTATGCTGTTATAGCAGCAACAGAAATACATCATCTGTAAAAAATTCAACTGTCTAACTGTCACGGTTCATGAGATACAGCCTGGTGACAGACGGACGGACGCCGGACGGGCGGACGGACGGACGGACGGATGGACAGTGGAGACTCAGTAATAGGGTTCCGTTTTACCCTTTGGGTACGGAACCCTAAAAACTGCCGGCAGTAAAAGCTATTACCTATTGCAATTGATTGACTAATTATAACAAACATTATTTTGCTTGATATTAGTCAATGAAGTCACAAAAAAGATAGTTAAGTACTTTTGCTTGTATACAAATAACGTCACATGTTTTTACGCGGCATTTTTAAATAAATTATATTTAGTCATAGTTTTGGCTCATACATATGTTTATTTATTGAAAATGATATTTTCTATAGTAATAAATATTCATAAATAATAATTTTATATCATTTCAGAAGGACAGCTCAGGATCGGACATTTCAGAAGGTGACTAAAGTTATTTATCACCATAAAAAATATCATTTCCAATAAATAAACCTATGTGTGACCCAAAACTATGACCTGTATGCAGCTATTTACTAAGCAGCCCAATAGGGGTTGGGCTGCTTATAAGTTACTGTAAGCTAATTTTTTTCTTGACCTCTATCTTATCTGTTAATGCATATCACTAACTAGCTGTTGACTAGTTCACCATACTTAGGTGAAGTTTGCTATGTTCTAGATTTCTAGAATGATAGTGAGCTACTCAGTCTGTCTGTCAAAGTCTAATTTGTCATCTGAATTAAATGAATGTTCGACTTGTTTTTGCAGGTGCATGGTCTGCAAAAGCAGCAAAAGAAGCTAAAAAATATGGGAAAGTGAACATGGTTGTGCCCGCAACAGATCGTTATACTGGTGTTCCGGATCAATTCACATGGTACCTGGATCCTAATTCCTAATGCATCTTATGTACATATTTGTACAAATGACTATACATGGTAAATATTTTGAATATTAATTTGAATAATACCATTGTGATTTGTTATGGAATTAATATTCATACATTAAACCAACTAAGTATAAATTTGACCCGCACTATGAGAGAAACATATGTTATATATCTGGAAAAATATCTGTATATTTTCAAGCACTATTCCTAAAATATGTGGCAGACACGTCTTCCAATTTTATGTCAAAGAAAATTGATGTTTCAAAGGTACCTCGTAGGTACTTAACTATTCTTGTTTATAATTTTCATAAAATTACAATATTAGTACTGGATTATTAATATTAAATTAATATTATAATAATATTGGAAGCTTAAAAGTTACATGAAGACCCTTATCATTCAGCCGATCCATGGCATGCAAAATTTTCATATCACAATATTTAAATTAGTACAGTAGTATGCAAAGTCTAGATATTTAATACAAATTATAATTTAACAAATTATACAAAGTTACTAAATTAAGTCAATTTTACAATTTAGGTAGTCTTTAACTGGGTAGAAGCATTTATTCACGAGCCATCGTCACAAAAGTGCTTTAAACGATTTCAATTGCTGTTCCGTTATTTTTTGAGGTAATTTGTTATAAATTTTGATACAATTGCAATAGCAATTCCTCTCAAAATAATGCGTTCGTATATTGGGTAATACCAGCATTCTAGGATATCTTAAATAAATTCATGGCGTCCTTTCGAGTAAATAAGTCGGATTGAGATTTGACAAAGATGTAGCATACAAAAATATACGTGTATATTGATGGCACAGTAAGTATATTTAATATACGGAATAGTGGTCCACATGAAGTTAATGGCGGTACGTCACATATCGTCCATACGCACTGTTTCTGTGATATAAAAACTCTATTTATATCCATGGAGTTACCCCATAGAAGAATCCCTTACTTAAGGTTGATGCAACATAGCCATGATAGGCCATTAACGCGGTCTTTTGATTTACTTGGTTGGTTAACCGCCATGAGGCATATGCAAAACGATTTCCTTTCCGATGTGATTCCTAGAAAGTTTACTTCATTTGGCTCCATTATTGTTTCATTGCAACAGCTTATAATTAATCTTTGTTTGCTGAGTTTGCTGTTAAAAAATCGTAGATATTTGGTTTTATTGATATTGACTTCGAGATTATTTATTTGAAGCCAGTTTGTTACATTTATTATTGTTTATATTTGGAATTGTTGGTATAACAATAGATATGTCATCTGCGAAAAGATTACATTGATGATTAGTTACATCAGGTAAGTCGTTAATATAAATAATGAATAAAAGTGGTCCTAATATAGTCCCTTTAGGTTCTCCCATCTTATTAATTAACGACGTGGACTTATAGATGATTTCTTCGTTTACTTTAGTAATTTCAACATATTGACGTCGATTTTAAAAGTAACTTTTTAACCATTTTTGTGCCGTTCCTCTCAATTCATATTTATGACATTTGTCTAAAAGTATTTCGTGTGAGACAAAATCGTACGCTTTGCTCATATCAAAAAATATTGCAGTTGTATACCCTTTGTCAATGTTTTCCGTCACTGTTTTTATTAAATTAAAAGCCGCTAGTGTTGTTGATTTGCCTTTACAGAATCCATTTTGTTCCTTTCTTCATGTCTTACATTTCTCTAAAAAATTCATAATTCTAGTATGCATTACCTTTTCGACTACTTTAGCACAGATTACTTAATAGTTACTTTGTAACAGATACATCACTCCATACAAAAAATCCTATACCTACCGCGTTAGATACCTACTGCAACTTGCCGCGAGGCGTCGGCGACCGCTGCGTGCTAAATTGTGCCTAATCCGCTCGACTATAGAGTTGTTATCGATTCGCAGCCGTGCGGCGTGGCGGCCATCTTAATAATGCCAGGGTTGCTGCTACGATAAAAATATTGTTCACACACAATCTGGTAGGTACCTAAGTGAAACTAAGTAAATAAACACCCATAACTCGAGTATAAAATAGGTACCTATCCATATTCATCATACAAACTATATTTATTTATTTGCCCCTAGCGGGATTCGAACCCACGACCGCTGACGTGGCAGGCAGTGCCACTAGCCACCACACTAACGGCCAGTTGCACAAAAAACATTTTAAGTTAATGAGACATTAAATCTCGTGCTGCCCTTGTCTAATTAAGAAAGAACACAAGAGATAGCTATAGACTTAATGTGGCATTAACGTTAAAATGGTTTACGTGTTGTCACAACTGTAATGCAAACATAGTCACAGCCACAGCTCATTTATTTATCTGACGTGTCGTGTTGCGACGCGTCTGAACGGAATCACTTTCATACATACATTGTTTCATACATTTTTAGATTCATATTTTTATGTTGTGACTCAAAATCCGCCTTTAATGTTGAAAGTAATTAAAACTAACCTACCTATTATATTCCATAAATTCATCCAAATAAGTACGTATTTATATGTACCTATATTAAAAGAGTTTCATTATGTAGGTAGGTACTTGCCTTTCTTCACCAATAGGCAAACTAAAAAAAGGCAGGTTTTTATTCCTTTTATTTGATAAACAACCACCAACTTCACAAAAATGTCGGGCCGACATTGTTTTTATATTATTTAAATTTAAAATCACACAAATTAGGTACTATTTACAATAATTTAAACCACACAAATGTCAATCAACTTATAATAATTAATAACGTAATATTTACGGTATTATCATAGAATTATAGTATTTATAGTATTAGTATTAGAATTATAGTAGTTCGATGTATTTTAATTGTATGAATTACGAGTGCACAGCAAGCGAAGTGAGCGTCAAGTCAGGGGGTGCAATAGCGAGCGCTTGCGACGCGACAGCCCACTGACTCTTGTGACGCCGGCGACACACCGCTCGGTAGGTAAATATCGCGCGCAAGTACATGGAGTGACGGAGGCCTGACTTTAGCTAGTATGGGTGTTAAGGCGATAGGCCTATAATTCTCCATTTTTTCCATTTCACCTTTTTTATACATTGGTTTTATTATAATCACTTTTGAGCAGTCAGAACCCATTACATACGTTTTTCCATACATTTCGCGGTCGTATTCGACCACCCGGGTTTCGAAGGGTTAATACTTCGGGAAAAGTGCCTTCTTTTAACGATAAATTGTAAGATGACAAAGAATCGGAGACAGGAGAACCTGTTTCCGATTCTTAACACAGTATTTTAGAATTTTCGTTGAAAACCCATCATATCCATCCTCCATATCATCCATATCATACTGAATTAGTATTATTTAATGTCATGATTATGTTGAAAATATCATTTGGTGGAAAATACTATCATATTGGGATTTAATATTATTGGGATTCTGAGATGTCAATTTAGTTAACAGATTTGTTTGTCATATTTATGAAAAAGTTATTAAAATTATTACAGATATCCTTTGGATTTGTTATAGTCACATCATTAATTATCAGTTTATTTACATGTTTGTTATACTTGTCTTTTTGTTCGTATTTTTTTATTAAGTTCCACGTCGTCTTACAAATATTTTTTGAATTTTTAAAGTATGATTCATTTTTCAATTTTCTTGCTCTATTTGTATTTTTTTAAAACTGCAGAGTATTGCCGGAATTTTATTTTTGTGTCTCTAACTTTATTCTTATAGTATTTAAATCATAGCTTTCGTTTTGTAATGCATGACTTTTTAATACCTCTTGTAAGCCAGGAAAGGTAGGCAACAACAACATATTATAGCCGCGTTTTATATGGAGCACATTGACTGGATAAATCTTACTGAAATCTTAAACCTAATTACAATGATCTAGAGACATTCTTTTGCATTTTTGCAGGGATGGAAACGTTACGCTATGATAGCAAATTGACGCCTGGTGGCTTTGTTTAACCCCCAAGTAACTGCACTCTAAATGGCTGGGAGTTCAAAGCTGAATCTGGCGAAAGAGACGTAGATTTGTCACTCACACTTTGCTTGGAACACGCTGATTTGTTAAATACTATCTTATAAAAACCCATAATCTTTTATTAAACCCACATTTGTTATGTTTGCAAAATGTTTAGACATGATGCAGTTATATGAAACACTAGTCTAGGTACCATATGAGCGGTTTTAAGAAAATTAAAGATCCTTACTTCCATATCATGTTCGTCTTTTGCTATGAGGACAAATTTAATTATAGAACAGCCTCAAAGTTAACGAGAGTGTTAAAACTCTGGACGTATACGTCCTTTCGTCACTGCATCTGTCTCGAACGAGTGGGATGTGTCTATTTGTAGCATTTGTCAACTGAATGCACGTGCTTTTTTTATATTTTGGCACAAAACAAATAGACAATGACGATCTTTGAAACGATTCCGCACCCCATCATTAAAATAGCAATGCAAATTGGTCTCTATCTCTCTATATAATCTTCCTATTCGATTCGACTAGCAAAGACTATCTGACGATAATCACGTTAGGGTTGTTAGAAACTTTGGTTTCAGGTCCTAAAGCGGGTTTTTAGTGTGTTGTCGGAGTAGCGAAATTTCTTCATTCCGTTTCCTATTTCATTAGGATTGGCGAGGTCCGCTATGTAAGTCTAAGGATTTGACGAAGATACAGATTTCTTTAGATTTACTGTCGTCAGACCTCCACAACTCAGAGGGAAAATCAAGCTCAGATAAGTGAGGACACGCGTCTTTTTAAATATAATTTCTTGGACGTGCGGATTTCCTCACGATGTTTACCTTCACCGCCGAGCAAGTGATAAATACAAATATGTACAAAAATCTGAAAACACGAATTTAGTGGTACATATCAGGATTCGAAGCGGGGACCAGTTAGTCACTAGGCTGCCTATTTATTCACTGGGCTATCATTACTCTTCTATAATGCTGTGTGTCGTTACCTATTATGTTTCAGTCATGTAACATAAAACTCGGGGAAACGAGTACAGACAAATTGCGATCTAGGCAGAGTGACTTTTTTTATGCAACGTCGGGAGGCATACAAGCATACGGCCGGTATAAAGCGGTTACCGTAGCTTATTAGCGCTTGTAATACCTTAAGTATCAATCGGGCGATGCCTCCTCTGCTGCTTACACAGCAACTCCGTTGGAGCTTACTGGTGATCTCACTCACACGCAGGAACACAACAACCTTGCAGGGAGTTTTTATTTGGCTGCTGCGCTCTGTGAGGTGGAGGTACTTCCCCAGACGGGTTGCCTTGTTGATGCGCCCTACCTCTCTTAAAACATCCAGACCAATACAAACTGACATGTTCATGTACACAAATGTTTATCTTGTGTGAGAAACGAACCCACAAGCGTTGGTGTCAAAGTCGCGTAATTCACGACTGAGCCACCGAGCTCGTCAAAACTAACGTGACTTATTAGAGAACTAGTGTGGGGCGGATATTCTCGGTCTATTTCATGTTGTTGGTCTCTATCCTTTTGCGCGTACGTGTGTACTCTTAAATGTAAGTAACACATGTGTGTGTGGGTGACAAGCTAATATGAAGCTTATATACTCGTCGGTAACCCAGAAAGCGTGCCAGTTTATAAATAGGTTTATAGGTAAAAAAGGTGGTCGCAGTCGCATCGCGGTTCGTAGACAAAAGGTGTGCGCGCCACGTGCTCCAGGCAGATGCTGTTCGAGCGATGACCGGTGGCATATGTAGCACACCTATCTTGGGAATAAGGTTTAATATTCTTTGTTTTCCAGCAAAAATTAGTTAAACAATACGTTGGTTGTTCAAGCATATGTTGCTAGTAGATATATTTTTTATGAGGAACCCTTTGATACTGCAGTTAGTTTAATTCAGTAACAAAATTTTCCAGCTCTACAGCGAGTTATATATTTATAACCGCACCGCTCGCCGATGGCGGGGAGTTCACCCTCACACGCTGGAACGCAATGTTCGCGTACTGTGCGGTTCCAGAGAAGTTTTCTTCCGAGAACTCTCAAGCTGTGGAATGAGCTCCCAGCCGAGGTATTTCCAAGAAACTACAGCATGGAATTCTTCAAGAAATGCGTGAAGAGGTTTTTAGAGGGTCGGCAACGCATGAGTGACACCCCTGGTGTTGCAAATGTCCATAGGCTATGGTGACTGTTTACCATCAGGCAGGCCGTATGCTTGATTGCCACCTTAGTGGTAAAAAAAAGAGTTACAAATCTTCGTCTATGAAAAGAAGCGTTAAAGTTGTGAGATCCTGACCTGTCTGAGTATGTTTGCTTCTAGTGCAGCTTTGAAACAAAACATTAATTAAAATCTGGTTAATCGTGATAATAATAGATCATAAAAACATGTTATTTTCGTTCACTGTAATAGATACGTTATATGAAAAGCTATTAAGTTATTCTCACGATACAGCAATAAGAAGCAAAAAAGTCGAATTGTTACATATTTTTGAAGTAAAACTTCTTTACGCATGCTTGACTTGGGGGGTAAGCTGGTGAATGCGTGACAAGAGCGTTACTAAAAGTGTGATCGGGCGAGGCGAACGGAATTTGAGAGGGAGATATGAGTTAGTGAAAATAGAAAGAGAGAGAGTTACGTTTCGTAAGAGGGAGAGGTGCGAGCACACATTTTCTTTCTCTCTTTCTCTCATAGCGAGTTAAGTTTCGTATATCTAAGACTGATTATTTACAGGTAAATAATCAAAGATCTAAGACACAGTGAAGGCCTATTGTCTGTATCACACTATGGAGCTAAAGAAGTTTTACTTCAGTTGTGTGTAAAGTCTAAAGTACACACGTTTTTTTTATTTATATGTGGTATAAAAGATAGTCCTGTTTAGGTATCACAGACCGTTCATTTGGTGTTACATATAGGTACTCGTATATAATGCACTTAGGTGATAAACAGGCGTACGACCTGCCTGATGGTATACCGTTATCGTATGTCTATGAAAACTTGCAACACCAAGCACATCGCTCGATTGTCAAATTATTATTGTTTTTTATATCGGGTTCATCCCGGTCATTTGATAGGCGTACGCGCGGGGATGTGAATCCAACGCGTAGAGGCCCCTTTGAGAAGCTTGATGTAATGTTGTATACTCGCCGTGATCTTCTCCAGGGGATATCAATGGGACAATATACCCATGAACCAGGTCACGGCAGGTATTGGGACTATTGCGAATGTGTTGGAAATTATTGGGCTATTAAAATGAGATTATTATTATTGTATACCTACTTATTTATTTATTTGTCTTTTTTATACATCTTTATATTTACAATACATATATAAAAATACAATATTTCATTATCACTTTCATCGTCAGATTGTCACGTCCATACTAAGTCACAAACTTACTGCTTTCTTATGGATATATGTCTGTTTGTCTTGATCAGGGTGTTTATAAGAGAGGTACGGCACATCGAAGCCGTTCGTCTAAAGAATGCCTAAACGCACAGAAAAACCATAGCTAAATAACAGTTCTCTGGACGTTGTAAAAAGATATAAAATAACCAACTAGACTTGGTGAGAAGATAGATGGAAAGATAAGTAACAATAAAATCTTAAACTTTATAATTAACGTTTAGATTAGTACTTATATTCTTCTATAAACCACATCATTAGTTATTTTAATTAATTATTTTATTTACGATAATATCTAAGCTTAGTTTCTTAGTTTCCTAAGTAAGGACATCGTTTAAAATTTATTTATTGTAAGAAAATGATTCCAAGTTCTGAAAATTTGGGTGTGTTCGATTTATTAGTGAATTCACAGACAATGCAGTCTCTCTATAGAAATATAAAAAAAACCGTTTTTATTTCGTGCGCTGTATTATTCGTGACGTCTAGGCTAGGGTCGGATAGAAGGTACAGGTACTTTTTGTTTTACCAGTGCCTGTGCATTTGTTTGTGATGCTAAATTATAAACAAGACTTTCGCGAATTAGAAGTACCTATCTACTTATTTCACACTATTTGCTATCTATCTATCTATCTATAACTTCACGCCAAATCCCTTACGGGGTAGGCAGAGAGAACCGAGCGCCACGCGACTCGATCCTTACATACCTCACTCGCTTCTTTCACATTCATTGCTCTTTTCATGCACGCTCGCCGGTTTCTAGGGCTCCTGACATCACCTTCTGATAGAACACGATCAATCTGATCATGATGACACTATTTGCCTGTTCGTTTTAATGATAAAAAAGGTCTTCAATCAAAGTTCAAACGAATATGCGCGTTATTCGTGTGTACTATTTATTCACTAATCGGCTGTGAATTACGAGTATTTCGAAACCAACAAACCAAATCCGAGTTAATCTAGACGGCAATAAATTAAATTAGCCATAAAAATAGTTTTTAACCTGCGCTTACACTAATCGCAATTATGATACACGAGAGTATAATTAACTGAATATACCTGTTGACAGGGCTATGTGGACAACACTACGCGGCAGGTCACGCAGTGATTCCCGCCAAAATACTCTACGGTCCAAACGCAGCTCTATCACAAGTCACTAAAGGTTATACGAGTTGGCAAAACGTGTCATAACATAAACAAACAGTTGAAGTTTGTGTGGCGATGCGGCAACACCGCTTCGTGTGGCGCCGCAAGGTAGCCTCGTGCTGTCTCTGTCATACATAGCTTGCGGATGCAGAGCGAGGCGTGTTGTGGCGCATCAGTGTGCGACGGGCGAGTTGCGTGTAAGGGAGTTTAAAGCTATTTTTCGCGTAAACATATTAATTAATTGCAAGCTGAAGATTATATCACGTAAGTTAATTATTATTACTTTTGAACACTAACTGTTTAGTATGAAATAATGTAATTTCCCCCTCGATATAATATCATTATCACTCTATAAAACATGACGTAAATATAATATAAAATGTTACGCAAGGCTATTGTACAATTAATCATCTTTTGTAAACATTCTGTGTCACATTTAAGTTGTATTAAACAAATAGACAAAATATTTTTTTATCTTGTTTCCTCTTCCTTCCTCTACTGGTTTCGGCTGTGGCGCCTACAGTCCTTTTCCTTTTATGAAATGGGAGCGTTAAGCCGCGTTCACACTTATTCGATAGGCACATTTGAATTTTAATACTATTATTAATAAAAGTACATATTTGATTGGACAACAATTGAAGTCTGTCTCAGCTATTTCTACCGCCAAGCAGCTATATTTATATAGCTGTGTTCCGGTTTGTAGGGTGAGATATGGAAGAGAAATTACTGGGCACTGTGATGAAACATCCTTAGATCACAAGATTGGAAGCGCCGCGAGTAGCATCCCCGTGTTGTTGCAAGCATCATCAGGTTGCGGTGACCGCTTACCATCTAATGCGGGCCGCATACTTGTTTGCCAATCGAGTTACATAAAAAAAAGGCACAAGGCCTATCTGATGTAAAGCGGTACCGTAGCCTATGAACGCTTGTAATATACATTAAGTATCACTCGATAGAAAAATCAAAGGTTAAGGCGAACGCGGAGACAAAGATACCGACCGAGCGTTGTATACCTGTGTGTGGCGCGTCTGCGTATTACGAAGCTTGGTACATTTTAGGTATATTATTATGTACTATTAAACAAATCATCGAGTAATTATTATTAAAAAACATTGGAAAACATAGAAGAAGTTGATTCGAGTCGTAACGAAGAAGAATCCAAAAAACACGTAAAATGTAGTTTATTCGTAAGCCTGTACGATATGAATATGAGTTGTATGAGTCGGGCTCGCGCACGAAGGGTTCCGTACCACTATCTATAAAAATGGCAAAAAAATCACGTGTGTTGTATGGGAGCCCCCCTTAAATATTTGTTTCATTTTAATTTAATTATTTATTCTTAAAGTGAATATA
Source organism: Pyralis farinalis (assembly GCA_947507595.1). Classification (NCBI taxonomy): domain Eukaryota; kingdom Metazoa; phylum Arthropoda; class Insecta; order Lepidoptera; family Pyralidae; genus Pyralis; species Pyralis farinalis. The sequence continues at coordinate 16,603,577 of OX382266.1, read as the reverse complement.
TACCTAAATATTCTGTGAATATTTCAAGCGTCTACCTGTTGCCGTTATCAATATCGAGCAAAAACGAGCAAAAAAATCACGTTTGTTGTATGGGAGCCCCCTTAAATTTTTATGTTATTCTATTTTTTAGTATTTGTTGTTATAGCGACAATAGAAATACATCATCTGTGAAAATTTCAACTGTCTAACTATCACGGTTCATGAGATACAGCCTGGTGACAGACGGACGGACGGACAGCGGAGCCTCAGTAATAGGGTTCCGTTTTATCCTTTGGGTACGGAACCCTAAAAATGACAGTGAACTATTATGATGCGCGAGCACACCGACATCAAAAATCGACACCACAAAGTATTGTCTTAGGTTTTCGCGATTGTTACACATTGAATTAAACAATTTTTAACGGAAGTATTGCGTGTTTTATTTATTTTGTTGAACCTGACGTATCGAACGCTTTGCAGCGTCCGTCCGACACCACAAAGTTGCTGGTACACCGATATCTCAACTCGACACTAATTTTCGGTTTGTTACTCCAAAAAAGTATAACTTCTTACATGCGTTAGTAAATAGGTACACACTCACTTTTTTTGTTAGAACTTAATGTTGCTTAAGCCTTTACAGCTACTTTAGAATATATGCCTTATAATATTTTATATTATTATTAATGGGAAGGGAAGCCAGTACTTATAATTATAACACAAGAGTTACCAATTAATGTGTGCCACCAACCTTCCAAAGTAGATCTAGTCCTCTTATTTTCTCAATGGAATACTAGGTACATGGGCATTTTTAGTGCACAGATCTGGAACGAAATTATTTATCTGAAGCTAGAGTATATAGAAAACCAGGTATTTTCGAAATCGACAATACATTAATAATATGCAACTTACAAAAATGTCTGGAAATAATGCAGCACAGGCAAAGTTTTCGTAAAATAAACTTCCATTATACCAACTGACATCATTATTTATTGTGCCAATGTGACGACATGAATTTATTGTAATATCTATTTGACGATTTGAAAAGAGACCTATATTGGGAAACCTCTTTCGACATTTCTTCGCCAATAGTTATTTCCGAAATGCTAGCAGATGAAAAAGGAGAAAAATGGGTGCGTGTACTTATGTACGCGCGTGAGAAGTTATACTTCTCTGGCATCATTAAATAAATATTTAACATTAATAACTTAATAATATTTAGTATTAATTATATTAAATAATAATATTTAAATTTTAACTATAGCGCCATCTACCGGTAATACCGTGAAACATTTAGCAGTTTTAACCTATTGCACATTTTTAACTATAGCGCTATCTACCGGTAATATCGTGAAATATTAGCAGCTTCAACCTGTACTTTTGTGTTCGAGTGCCACGCATTCACTTTCGCTCTGTCTCTTTCTATTCCCCCTCCATGGCAGCGTTAAACGTTTAACACAACCTTTTTGCAAGTCGCATTAGAAGTATAACTTCAATAATAACTAAGTGTCCGCGGGGGCCTAATGTCAAACAAAGCTTTTTATTTTTTTATCTTATCTAACGTTGTTTTCTCGCTCGCTCGCATATACAGGCATCTGACTTTATCTAGTAGCCGTTGTTAGTTAGTCTGATAGCACTAGGTGATTGAGTGAGATGTGTTGTATTTATTTTGACGAGCTCGGTGGCGCGGTCGTGAATGACGCGACATTGACACCAACGCTCGTGGGTTCAATTCCCACATAAGACAAACATTTGTGTGCATGAACATGTCTGTTTGTCTTGGTTTGGATGTTTTAAGAGAGGTAGGGTGCATCAAAGCAGCCCGTTTTGGGAAGTACCTCCACCTCGTCGAAAACCGCAGCGAAATAACAACTCCCTAGAAGGTTGTTGTGTTCCTGCGTGTGTGTGAGGTCACCCGTAAGCTCCTAAACCGCTTTACATCAGGTGGGCCGTATGCTTCCGATGTTCTATCTATCTGTAACTTCACACCAAATCCCTTGCGGGGTAGGCAGAGAGAACTGAGCCCCACATGACTCGATCCTTACAAACCTCACTCGCTTCTTTAGCATTTATTGAGATGGTCTGAAAAAGAGTGTTGATTTTAAAATAATAAGAGGCATGCTCCGTTGGTTCGGACATGTAGAACGAATGCAGGATGAAAGAATGACGGAGCAGATATATAATGTAAAAGTGGAAGGATGTAGGAGCCGAGGAAGGCCAAGACTTACTTACCAGTACCAAATTATTGTGTTTTATCAGAAGGTGATGTGAGAGTAATGAATGCTTCCGACGTTCTATAAAAAAAACGCCGAAGGAGTTTGTAACTTTTATAAAAGTTTAGTTACGATATTTTTTTTTATACAACATGAGAGACATACTCTTTCGTAATACTTCATGTATTAATCGCATGTTGCCACTCCCGATGCTAACACAGCAACTATTAGGAGATTACAGGTAACCTCACTCACTCGCAAAAATATAATAATCTTCCAGGGGCATGGTACGAGTACATTAGTTTTTTAAAAAGGTTTTATCACCTTTCTTGAAATACAACATCACCTCACTTTTAATCCTTTGACTCTTCGCCTTCGATGATGACGTAATTGCTGAAAAAGTTCTGAAGGACTTTATGTAACGGTTCATCAATCGCTTTCAGAAGTTTAGATGTGATTTCGTTATCTATGATGCTTTAGAGATCTTCAGTTGCGTCAACTCCCATCGCACAACTAATAAATTCCTCTCGAACACTGAAGTCATCGTACTGCTTGATGGCCTCTTCAGTACTTCTTTTAATAGAGCGACGAGGATTTTTTTTGAGGTTTGACGAGGATATTACAGCTGAGATGATCAAATTTTGTGGTTCGGGTCCGGGACAATTTATGCTGGAGAACCAGGAAGGTACCGATGGACTAGAGAAGCGCAGCCCTGCTAACGTTACACGGTGGCTAGGGATCACATATGGGCTGGGTCAGCTTCAAGGTCATCAGTTCAATCAACTTATCCTTCAAAAGTGTGTAGAAAAATAATTACGAGAAGAATGAGGGTGAAATCTACTGAAATGCTGTTCCGTAATGGAAGAAGATCTTCGGACCATCTTTTCTTGCGTAATATTATTATTTTATTATTACATCACATCACAATCTTTATATTTTTAAATATAAAATATCGCAAAAAAATACATTTAAAAATATAAAAAAATGGGCACTCGCCGGTAGCGGAGCGAAGACCCAAGCTACCGGTGGTTAGGGCTCCATAGTGAGGAACTTTCTCACAATGCGGGCCGTGTCCAAAAGAACCGCTTTCTAAATCTGGTTCTTGATCCAACTGTCAAGCGAGAGTCTCTCAAGATAACGGTCGAGGCTCTTCGCTATAAGTCCGTTTACTGACACGACTATCGGAACAATAATCGTTGAGTCCACATGCCACATGGCGGTAACCTCGTGAGCCAAGTCCAAGTATTTAGAAAGTTTTTCTTTCTCGGCTTTCACGAGGTTCTCATCATGGGGAATGGTGACATCAACGAGAATTGCACGGCTCGCCCCCCGATTTATCAACACAATGACAGGCCTATTGGCGACAATAGTCCTGTCTGTGATGATAGATCGGTCCCAGTAGAGCGTGACATTGCCATTTTCGAGAACTGGCGCGGGTGCATACTTATAGTATGGTACCTCAGAGCTTACAAGGTAATATTTAAGTGCAAGTTGCTGGTGTATAATCCTCGCTACTTGATTGTGTCTGTGCAAGTACTCGCCGTTAGCAAGATGAGAACAACCGGAGACTATATGCCTGAGTGACTCGCCGGGACGGTGGCATGCTCGACAAATGTCGACCGTACCGTCCTTCAGGATATACTTCCGGTAGTTATTCGTCTTGATAACTTCATCCATAATTGCACAGACAAAACCTTCGGTTTCCCCAAAGAGGTCACCGAAACGTAGCCAGGCCACCGACGCGAGCGGGTCTACATCAGACCCATTAAGAGCCCTGTAGAACCGCCCGTGTAGCTCCTTGCTCTTCCATATGTCCCTGCGGCTCTGGGTGGTAACCACCAATGGTTTGCGCCAGTTCTCATTTGCCAAGGATAACGGCGTAAGGCCCTTATCAACTGCTACAACGTCGCAATGCATCCCACTTTCACAATGAAGGAAATAATCCCTGAGATTGCACACCTCACGGTTGTGTAGGTTCTTGACATTTAAAAAGCCACGACCCCCACACTTCCGTGGGATGTACAATCTCATCACCGATGATCGTGGGTGATGCATGCGATGCGTCGTTAACAGTTTTCGGACCTTCACGTCCAGGGCGTCCAGTTCAGTCTGCGTCCACCTTAGTATGCCGAAGGTGTATATTAACAAGGGCATAACCCAACCGTTGAAGGCACGTACTTTGTTGCCACCTGACAAAAGACTTTTTAATACTTTTGTCAGACGACCAAAGAAACGCTCCGTCACCGATTGTTTTATGTCCTCATCGGCTATACCCAAAGACTCCGACATACCAAGGTATTTGTATGTTTCAACTTCAGAGAGGGGGCTGAGGGATATTGTCTCAGAGAGTTGCAAACAATCTGAATTTACAACTCTACCCCGCTCTACATGAATGACCGCACATTTGTCAACACCAAATTCCATACCAATAGCATTGCTGAAAGTTTCAGTAACTTTCAGCAACTCAACCAGTGCATGTTTCTTTGGTGCAAACAATTTGAGGTCATCCATGTACAGCAGGTGAGAAATAATCTCACCCCCTCTACGGAGTCGGAAACCCAGCCCTGAATCTCTTAACAGAGTGCTAAGGGGATTCAGAGCTAAGCAAAACAACAGCGGACTGAGACTGTCACCCTGGAAGATACCGCGTTGAATCCTTATTGGGTCTACCAATCCAGGAAAAGCTCCACATCCTGGTTGACAAAAGACTGTGGTCCACTGCCTCATACACGAACTGAGAAACGAGCATAGAGTTGCATCTACTTTATACAACTCTAGTACCCGTCTCAGCCATGAATGAGGCACCGAATCATAGGCCTTTTTATAGTCAATCCAGGCAGCAGAGAGATTTTTCCTGTTTCGGCGGACCTGTTGGCATATGGCTATGTCAAAGAGGAGAAGCTCTTTAGTACCACGGGACCCAGCCCTGCATCCATTCTGAGCGGTGGCCAAAACGTTATTTGCAATGATATGCTTAGTCATTTTAGAGGTCAGAATGGATGTAAGGAGTTTGTAAATAGTTGGTAAACATGTAATGGGTCTATAGTTCTTAGTGTCCGTGGTACTACCGTTCTTATATAGTAGGAAAATATTATTATTATTATTATTTATTTATTTCTCAGACATTTAAAAGTCCATCACTTTATTAGTAGAAAATCCTTAGGTCTATGTTAGCAATATTATCTAGTTATCATTATTATTATGAATTTCTCTATACCTATATAATAAATATAAAAATGTAAATGTAATGTCGTGGTGAAGCAATTGATGCTGGACCAGAAAGTTTTCTGCCTATTTGTGGATCCTAAGAAAGTATTTGACGTAGATGCGCAAAAGGATCTCTGGGACATATTTGCATGTAAATGCAATTAATGGTGCCCTACATGCTGTACAGATCACTTATGAGGATTGTATATATGAGTATGAATGGGCGGTAACTTGCCGCCTCGGTTTCAGATCAACATTGGTGTCAAGCAGGGTTACATGCTATCGGCTCGGCTGTTTATTGTGTATCTTAATAATTGCCTACACAGAATAAGATCTACGAATATAGGATTGCTTAGTGGTGAATTGTCTGATTTATGTAGACGCTGTATTAATAGCATACACCATCTGGACTACAAACTCTAGTCACAATGATGAAACACAACTGTGTGGAGAAAGGCTTACAACTGAACATGAAGAAAATTATTATTATGATATTTGAAAGAGAAGAAGTAGTTACAGTTGATGATGTATTAATGGAACAAGTGAATGAGTTTGTATATTTTGGATGCACTTTTAGCAGGAATGGAAATTACATTGCACATGTGGAGAGGCGAGTGAGAGCGGGGAATAGTGTGAATGGAGCGTTGGGAAATCTTCTTGGCAGCAAACTTGAACCAGAAAGCGCAGCTTTCCATACACATTGATCCCAACGCTATTGAATGAAAACGAAACTAAGGTTTACCAGAGAAGGCATGAAAGAATAAATGCGATCGAGATGCGATCGTTGCAAAATCTGCGGCACAACGCTTGTAGATCTATGTCGCAATGAGTATGTAAGAAGGAGAGTTTGTCTGAAAGAGATTAGGATAGGTCTGTTGAAGGTCGACGCAATCATACAGGACTTAGTTTGACTTCTACAAAATGACCAATACCATCACATCGCATAATATTTATCTTCTGGTGGTTAAGATTATGTGTATCTTATTCATCCAGATCCATTCCCTGTGTGGCTTGAGGAAGGAGTTCAAAACAAAGTGTTCCTGCTTATCCATGAAGTCTGGCAATATCTGTCCGATTGGTTTCGCTGCCCTAATACAAATTTGAGTTGTGCCCCATTCACTGTTCTGTTTCGTTCTTAGTCTTGTGTTAAAATCACCCATAACTACACACATCAAAAGTGTCTAGGGATCAACATATATTTTTGCAATAACTTTTCTCCTGATTGATATTAATTAAAATTTTCTTTAAGGATTCATCAAATAAAGTGTTTTCGTTTGTCTACAGTAACGATAAACCAAGTCACCTTTGCATTAATAAAGAAATTTGCCATTTTCATAATAAAGGGATTTTTGACATTTGAACCACTAACATTAAAGTTCGAAAAAAAGACTGAAATAACAGTTTTCTTTAAAATTTTATTGGGTAACTTAAACAATTAATAATCCGTGTTTCTACCGCGAACACTAACAACACAAGAACATCGGTTTGGCATACTCAAAATGAGTTCATCCAAATCACGCTGTGGAATGGCCGCCCATGTTCGTTGCAACAACAAAAAAAGGTCTTCTTGCGACTGGATACCCTCCATATTCGGCAGAGCTCTTCTCTGTAGCATATCCCATGCATGCTCAATCGGGTTCAAGTCTGGCGACTGAGCAGGCCAGGGCATGACATTGATGTTAGCTGCGGCGAGAGTCTGTCTTACAACTCTTGCGGTGTGCGGTCGTGCGTTATCATGCATTAACTGAAATAAGGGACCGATTTGCACTTGTAGAGGAACGATGACGTCTGATACAATCGTCTCAGCATAAATTTGAGCGTTGAGGTTGCCTCTGATCCAAATCAACTCAGTTCTTCCGCCGATCCAAATACCCGCCCATACCATGATGGTTCCACCACTATAAGGATGGACTTCCTGGCAGGATTTTAATCGCTGTTGGCGTCCAGGAGTTCTCCAGTGTCGTATACGTCTTGTATCCGGTCTCATACCAAAACGAGACTCATCAGAAAAGCACACGAAACGCCATTGTTCTTCTGCCCAATTTCTGTGTTCAAGAGCCCATTGATATCGAATCCTACGAATGTGCATTGCTATAGGTGGTACCCTTAGCGGTCTTCGGGAATGAAGGTTCACTTCATGCAAGCGGTTTCTGACTGTTTGGTCGCTAATTAAGTTCCCTGAAGAGTGATGAAGCGTCACGGCTAACATCATGGCGGTTATTGTTGGAGCTCTTCGAGTTGTGATTTGAATGTATCGGTCTTGTCTCCGTGTGGTGCAGCGATACCGTCCTCCATGGCGCTCAGCCACGGTACCAGTGCTTCGGTAACGTGTTCAAAGTCGACTGATAACACTCTGACTTGTATTCAGAGCTAAAGCCACAGTACGTTGCCGGGAACCAGCTTCTATCATTCCCACGTGTTGTTAGTGTTCGCGGTAGAAACACGGATTATTAATTGTTTAAGTTACCCAATAAAATTTTAAAGAAAACTGTTATTTCAGTCTTTTTTTCGAACTTTAATGTTAGTGGTTCAAATGCCAAAAATCCCTTTATTATGAAAATGGCAAATTTCTTTATTAATGCAAAGGTGACTTGGTTTATCGTTACTGTAGACAAACGAAAACACTTTATTTGATGAATCCTTAAAGAAAAATTTTATTAATATCAATCAGGAGAAAAGTTATTGCAAAAATATATGTTGATCCCTAGACACTTTTGATGTGTGTACCATAGTAGTGGATTCTAGAGGCTATTGTGGCTTCAGAGATATCATCATGCAATGATATTAGCACCAGGGTGCATCGATCGGATTTTTTCCTTTACTTGTGCTACATGACCTTGATTCTTACCAAATTTCATGATTCTAGGTCAACGGGAAGTACCCTATAGGTTTTGATTCCCTTTCGAGTGTCAAAATATGCACGTAAACGAGGCTTAAATAGCCGTATCTTTTGATTGCGTTGACTTAGAAGTTTGATTTTTTCACTGCTCAAAGGGATTGCAGACCTGAGTATTTGATATTAATTTTAGCTTGATAGCTCCATGCGTCCTTGAGAAAAAGGGTATTGACAGACAGACAGACGGACAACAAAGTGATCTTACAAGGGTTCCGTTTTTCCTTTTGAGGTGCGGATCCCTAAAAATAAGTTTTTTTTTAAATAAGAATGACATGTTATTTTCTTTCATTCTGTTATTTATGGAAATATGTTTCATTCTCTTTACTTTTCCGATAATAATAAAGGAGAGTACATTACATGTTATTTACATTTACATGTACACATTATGTGTGTAAGTAATTGTTGTACTCTTTGGCCCATGACTCCATGTAATCTATGTATATTTTAGAGCTTTTAGAGGCTTGGCGACTAATCTATTATTGCATTTTACAGGTGACAATATGCACCACCACCTTAGGGAAGACTGCAGGCAATAACAATTCCGGGAGGGTTGTTGTGTTCTTGTGGATGCCGGCTCACTTGTGTACCATGATTGTATGCCGCCCGGGGTTGTATATAAAAGTAGTAAACAAGAAGCTACAGCCTCTATAGGAACAGAACTAAAATGTAATCTAATTTACAAAACAACTACTAAATTCGAATATTTCTGTCTTCATGTATGAAGGATCAATACACGAGCAGTCTTAATGTTAGTTTACTTAGTTTACTATCAATATAGGCTAATAGAATGATGAATGAAAATACGATTGTAAGAGACTGATTAAATAAAGAGCTATCGTATAATTGTATTCTCAGTCTAACCGATGGTGTAAATAAAATTTACAGACTGATAAAACGCTGAAAACCCGTGGTTGGTACTCGCAAGCTACATTTTTCACTGAGTTGTAACCGAATTGTTTAACTGCGGCAAACACGTATAGGAATCTTTGTACTTGGTTTAAGAGTGTGACTGGGAAAACAAAAACTTTTCTGTCTATTTACCTGATAGTATCTGACGGGGCTCTCTGTCTGTAGTATATGTTGGATTGTTGGTAAACTGATGGTAATACTAATCGTATAACAACCTTCTTACAGTTTTCCTAGAAATATTGACTTATTATTACTTGAAACAATTCTTGTATATACATAAACACATTATATGAATATGTTTATGTATATGCAAGGACTCCAACGTTTTGGATCAAGTTGATATTTAGGCAACGTTTTGCTTTTTGATCTTTTATAGGAGTCTATCCTAAAAACCGTTATTTTACACAAAAAACATGAAACACCAAGCGTAACGGCCGTCCAGGTACTAATAATGAAAACAACTAGGAATCTAGTTTATGAGTGCATCAATTATGCCTAAGCATATCCTAATTACTGTAATGGTATTAGCTTCGAAGCAGGCGGAAGGCGAAGGGTCAAGGGGAGGGAGGCTACATTCACGTGTTCTGAAACACTGATGTGAAGATGTGTTGTCCATACGTAATTGTATACGTTGCGTTTCTACTGCACGAACGGGAGAGCATCTGTTATATATCGATCTTGGTCTAGCTAATAGAGCTCTTGATGAGTTGGAGTGAGCAAGCAAATGTTTGTTCTGGATTTCAGGCAGCGAAAATACAGTGCTGTTAAATTAGTATACGTTGGTATTCAGGATATCATGTTAGTGCCTAAGCGGTCCACAGGTTAATTATGCAGGCATGACAATCTCATAGGTGGAGATATTTATTGCATCAGTATAACAAACGAGTTATGATTAATAGAGCATGCTGACAGTGAGCGAGTAGGACGATATCCACAGATGAGATTAGAATGGCTATTAAAGATTGATTTAAATATCATATGCAACTATAGTTGAAATGATATAGCTATAAATATATACCTACAACTCTGAATGCAGAATGAAGTTGGTTATATGAACCACTATAACCATAGCTTTTTTATTACTCATGCGGGATAAGTAATATCTTTGCGCCCGTTGTTACGGGCGATACGTTGCTATTTGCACATTTTAAAATTACAACATGAGTTTTGAGTAAACCACACGCCATTTGAGTGCGACAAGTAAACTTGGCGCAAGCAAATTGACTAGAAAAAAAATGAATAACTCCCCTGGACCCCAATTATGAACGACGGAATAGTTCCGCATTCGTAATAAAAAATAGTATCTGCAACTCGTGCGATGTTGTCGATTGCCCACGAGAGCGAAGTTGAAGCGCTCATTCGCTCGAGTGGGCAATCGACAACTTATAATAAAATCGCAATAGTTGCACAATATACTATTTATAAATCATTAGCTGTTTCAAGCGGCACCCTATAGCAGGATATTAAATAGCCTATATAATTTCTCAAGAATTGGACTATCAAATATATATTAGTGTAGATAAGACAACTTACCGTTTCTGTAAAGTCTGGCAATAATTTTATGAAGGAATTTATAGTAAATATAAATAATTAATGTAATTTATGTACAACATCAGTTGAAACCATACGAATTGTATTAGATACAGTGTATACACGTATTCTAGGTGCAGTAGTTAATTTGGCTAAATACATTAAGGCAGCCCATCAATAGTTACGAGTGCCTGACTGGGTAGTAGTAATGCTTAATGAACCCATAACGTTGTAACACTGTAATTAGGTCGACATTACAATGGTTATGATGGACTTATCAGCGAAATGGATTTTGAATGACTAAATGAAATTTGGCAATGTATCCAGTATTTAATTACTCACTAAATAGTTTCAAGAAATTCAATATCGGTTCAAATATCTTAAAATAGATTACACATTTAGGTTAAAATTTGTAATTTTAGAGAAATGCACTTAAAAAAAGCTGAGATCGTCATTTCCAAAAACGTTCATCAAAAGCAACTGTTGAAAAATTACATCTCTTAAATCAACTGAACCTTGTGTTTATGAATGAATAGAAGAAATGCGTGTAGCGTGCATTTTTTACCAGAATTATAAAGAACCATTATATGTCGTCGCTGTAATTAAGTAAAGAAGGCGCCAGAAGACTGAGGGTAGTGACGTCGAGAATGTTCACGGACCTCATTTCCATGCAAATAAGCTAGGGAGATATTATACTTTGGTTGTCAGTAGGCATCTTCGATTACGTCACCGCTAGTTTTCTACTGCAAAATTAACTCAAGTTGAATTGCAAAATGTTCAATTAGGTACTAAATTCAATACTTCCTTTCGGTGTTAATATTGCAATAATTTGTTGATTCATATACGTGCTAATAAACAAATTTAATTAAACGACATGTAATTAAATTTATTCGGTAGTAACAAAATACGCAGATAGGTACGTATTTTATTACTACTTGCTAATATACAATAAAATAAAATAAACTAGGTGCTACCTATGGAAATAAAGTTTGAGATGATAATAAACAAATAATTTATATTTATTGAGAATGACTGATCACATATCGTAACCAAAAACTTCATGATAACACTAACGGACATGAAAAAATAAAACTTACATTACATTTACCTTACTACCCTCATACATATTTCAAAACAATTTTTATTAGAATTTAAGAAATAATAGTGTTTTGTTTGTTATAGTTTAGACGTTATGTCTAAAAGAACGCGGTAAAATAACAGGTACAGTGAAAAAAACAGCCATGCCGAATTTTCAAAATTGCCATCTTTTGCCAGATTAACTTTTTCCAGTCGAGCACCAAGAAAGTCATTATTCTTGATAGTAACACTGTTTAAAATAGACATAGCTCTTATTATAACGTTAAAACTGACTTGTATTTTTACGTTCATTATCAATTTCATCAATAATTTTCAAAATTCCCATTTTTAATTTTCTTTTCTCCTTAGGCGTAAAATTTTTAATGTCTGGTAAAATACTTTTGAAAAATTGCAAATCTTCTATTTCTCTATGATCATCTTTGTCTCTTTCTTCTCGTTTCCTTCTTTTAGATTTACTTATAGACGTGTCTGTTTCGGATTCAGATGTATCATCTTTGCTAACATTAGATTTAATATTAGGTTTTACGTCAACACTGTCCCAGGAAGCGGTATAATCAGCACTAATTTGAGCTTCACTTAGCACATCTCCATCGTAACATTCTTCAAATACTATTTCATGTTCACTACTTGGTATTCTGAAAATACGAACTCATATTTAAACTTCCACCATGAGGTATTAAAGACTAGTATGAATAATAGATAATATGAAAAATCTCTTCGCCTTATATATCACATAAAGGCAAGGAGACTTTACATTTTATCTACATTTTTTTTATTTATTGAAAAAATCCGAGTCAATGATGCCTGACGTTAGTTTTTGGCTACGTTACTATGTTTCAGTTACAAATGTCTATGATAAATTCTTCTTATTTGGCCGGATGTTGCTTTATTACACGGCAAAATAGGTGGTAGATATTTTTTTATACATTTTGTTTTGAGTCCGACGTAATATTTATTTAATATAAGAAATTAATTTTTTTTATATAAGAAATCAGCATTTTATCTAATAAAGTAATACTGAATTTGGCCCTCTCTAGATTAATGACTTTCTAATCCTATACGAGTAAGTATAGTTAGACGTAAAATGTAGCGTTTTGTGCTCGCTTAGATCAATCTCATGTTGTTTTCACACATTTAGCAACATATTCAACTAGCATTTCGTGACAAACAACCACATCGATATGGGGCCGTTTATTTTCAGGAAGAACGAAAAGAAACAACTTACTTACCCTTTAGGCTTTATAAATGGATCCAAAAACGTTAGTGTACTATGTAAGTAGTAATCTTTAAAAGGTTTCGAGTCCAATTTACTTTTGAAAACTCTGTTTTTATATCTATTGTATGATGACCGTATTCCTTTCCATTTCAGTCTTAATTCTTCGACTGTAAATAAATGATAATCATAAATGGCGGTTAGTTGCACACATATCTAATCACATCACGATCCCATGCCTATTCCAATGCCGGGACATGGCTTTTCATTTAATCAAAATTGTTTACAGCGTATATTAAGTAATAACAAAGAATATTAAATTCAAAGGATAATTAGCAAATGTGTTCTTAGATTTGATGAAATTTAATCAACTGATACTTTTATTCGAGGCAGGGAAAAGAGTTAAATTGTCATGATACACAATATTATTTACGGTAGATAGAGTAGAGAAAATGTAAATTTCCAATCTTGACTATTTTATGTTTTGTAGTTATTGTCTCTGATTTGCAATATGCTCTTCTCTGTATTAGTTAGCTAAGTATAATCAAGAGAGGCATGTACGTCAAATAAAGTGCTAATAAACTACTGATTTTTTATGTGTTTATGTCATTTATATTACTTAAAGTAATCCTTTCTTCAGTAGATCTTGGACAGAACCCTGGAACTTATTAGTTAAATCTTAAAAGTACCCAATATTACAATAATCTAGTGAGACTATGTCAGCCGCGCCGATAAAGGTCCTCCTAATGTTGGTAAATATGTACAGTATATCCCCAATCCATTTTTTCAGCGTAACCATTACGATATCACCTTAAGTGCCCTCATTAGGTCTATAGATCACGGTATAAGGTGACTGAGCTATATCAAAACCAATATATCAGTGACAGCATAGAAAAAAAATACCTATGCATTATTCAATTACGCGACAAATATTTCTTATGTCCACACTAGGAATATTATTTTTTTGTATTAAGTGCGAAATTCTCAACTGGCGGTAAAAAATACTTAAATAAAATGAAGTTGATTTACCTGGACGTTGGACGGACGTTACGACGATGGACGTTATAAAAAAAAAACTAAAACATGCGGTGGATATGGCATCTAGAACTAAAAGGGTGTATGGGGCAGTATGCAACATAAGAGATATTAAAACACGATACTTACCTGTACATGGTTCATTGAGCTCAGTTCTCACACATTCTGTAACTTTTTCCCAGGCACTTTCAGCGCACCATCGCCGATACGTATCAGAGTTGTGATCATACAGATCAGGGAATCTTTGTACTATTTTACAAAACGCTTTCATTATACTTCTATCGATTGGTGGCGTAAGCACACAAAGCAGGTTAGATCAAATTGCATTCAATGCTTGCGCCACAGGCGTCCACATGCTGTGATACTTGTTAGCCACCCAACATAGTGGCAAAAACTTATGAAGACATAATCTTCTTCTACCTAGAGTTACACCGTTTCCTAATCCATTAGTACTGGAGGGATCGGCCACCTGAACCTAAGGATTTGGCGAAATCTATCTATAACTTTACGCCAAATCCCTTGCGGGGTTGGCAGAGAGAATCGAGCGCTACATGACTCTATCCTTACAAACTTCACTCGCTTATTTAGCATTCACTGCTCTTCTTATACACTCGCCGGGTTCTAAGGCTCCTGACATTCTTCTACTTCCACGTTGTATATCTGTTTCATAATTCTTTCTTCCTGCATTATTTCTACATGTCCGAACCAACGGAGCATGCCTCTTCTTATTTTAACACCGACACTCTCTTTCAGACCAGCTCTATTTCTAACATCATCATTGCGAGTACCGTCTATAATAGTTACGCCACAAATTTTACGCAACGCTCGCATCTCGTTATTCTACTTTCATGCTTTCTCTTCCATACCCAGCTTTCGCTTCCATAAGTAAGCACTGGGACCAGCACTGCATTGTGTATAGCGTGCTGTGCTTTCTGGCTCATTCACGCTATTCCCTGCAGTTTGACGAGCTTGACGCCAACGATCGTGGGGTCGATTCCCACACAAGGCAAACATTTGTGTGCATGAACATGTCTGTTTGTCTTGGTCTGGATATTTTAAGAGAGGTAGGGCGCATCAACGCTGCCCGTCTGGTGAAGTACCTCCACCCTCACAGAAAACCGCAGAGAAATAACAACTCCCTAGAGGGTTCTTGTGTTCCAGCGTGTGAGTGAGGTCACCAGTATGCTCCCAAGGAGTTGCTGTGTAAGCAGCAGAGGAGGCATCTCGTGAGTGATACTTAATATATTACATATAATAGGTTACGGTAATTGCTTTACATCAGGTGGGTCATATGCTTGAATGCCTCCCGACTTTGAATAAAAAAAAAGTTTAGGTCACACGTCTTTCGAAATATAATTTCTTGGATATGTAGTAAATGAACAATATGTCGCGCTATACATCGACGTTATCAGCACTGTAGCTTACTTAAGATACGATAACATTTAGTTTAGCACCTCGTTCATATAACATTCCTTTTGATTCCGTAGTAAAGCCTCGGCTAATTCGATTAATGGGTATTGCATACGTTCTGTATATAATTTACCTCACTAGTGAATGCACTGCGTGCTTCAAGTGCAGAATCAATACATAGAGTTATTAGTGTGTGCTGTTTGGTGTATGCAATATACACACCACGCCGCGTATGTTACAATTGCGATAATTCGAATTCCATTTCTGATCCGACGTATTGCCAATACCATATAGAATAACTGACGTTTCGTACGGTATTGCAAGCTGTAATGTAGCTGTTACATTCAAGGTGTTAGATAGGTAGCTAATTATGAGTAAAACAGGTCTTATACTGTAACCAATATTAGTTATTGATATAGAAGAAACTTTAAGGGGTTAAATAGCTCACTCTTTTGCATCAAATTTAATGCCACGTGCGTGTGGTGTACCGTACTAATTAACAAAGCTAACTAGACTCTGGAGGCGGTAGGGCATCAAAGCAGCCCGACAAGGAAAGTACCTAGAACTAAGAACTACTCCCTAGATGTTTCTTGTATTCCTGCGGTAGTGAATTCACGAGTAAGCTCCTGAAGAATAAGTCTCACCAGAGTAGTGGCAGCGCTCGAACTGTACTTCTTGTAAAGTAAGCGAACACAGGATACGATAACTATTTAATTGATATCACGTGAACCGTATGCTCATATATCTCTCAACATTATATAACTCCTTTATAAGTGGGAGTATATATTGAATTATCGGATTTTTTAGACAATATCATGATTTTTTTAGACATTAATACTGACCAAAAATATTAATACACTCAATAAAATTCTGTTTGTCAACGATTTCAGCTGAACCTAAGTTTACAAATTAAAATTTCATTACTATTTCAATTGACCTAAACTGGTTTGCAACGTCATGATAAAAATGTCATGACGTTAATGTCATCTATGGCCAATTTGATACATTCGTAGTTCAGTAATATTTCTGATGTTTATTTTTGGCTGCGTAAACATTTCCGCTGTTAAATATATAAATATTCTTAGTGAAGAATCAACACCTCCTATCTTAAATTTTGTGATAGGAGGTATTGATTCTTCACCTACGACATAAGATTTATAAAACATAGGTCTTCTTCTTTTTCTTACGTTATCCCATTTTCCTATTCACTAGGATTGGCGGAGTCCGCTACCTAAGCCTAAGGATTTGTCGAAGATACTGATTTTTACATGGGGCGACTACCGTCAGACTGGCCTCCGCATCCCAGAGGGAAAAGCAGACCTGTCTTAGGTAAGGTCACATGTCTTTCGAAATGTAATTTCTTGGACGTGCCAGTTTCCTCGTGATGGTTTCCTTCACCGCCAAGCAAGTGATACTTACAAATATGTGCGTAAATTCGAATTTAGTGGTGCATGATCCGAATCAGAACCTATTTTATCCATTTAGTTATCACTGCACTCAATAAATAACTAAATGTATAAAATACTACGAATAATAGGTGTGTGTGACACAAAAAGACATGAGTTTGGTCTACGCACATTCTTTGCTTAAATGCTTTTGCTTTTTGAATGTGAATATTGATAAAATAATATATATAAAACATATTTAAATTGAGAGCAATACAGGTACTTAAAGTGAGATCTGTACAACGCTGTCGGTGCCGGGAACCGGTCGGCGGGCGATGTCCCGGCATTCTTGGATGCGCACTCGACGATGCCTCGTATGCTAGCTTTCATTGGACTTTAAGTAGCCATTTAGAGATATGTTTAGAGAGACATTTTGAATGTTTTTAGTAATTTAAATCCTTCTAGTTGGTTCATCGATTGGTTAAGTGTATCTTCCGCCATATTGTTCAAAAGCGCAGCCAAGAAATTCTGTGTGACGAAGTCAGAGGAAGCTCTTGATGAGATCGAAGATCTTCGGACGAGCTCGGTGGCGGAGTGGTGAAACACGCTGCATTACTTTGACACTAATGCCCGTGGATTCGATTCCCGCACAGGACAAACATGTGTGTGCATGAACAAATAAGTATATTTTTCTTGGTCTGGATGTGTTAAGGGGGGTAGGGCGCATCAAAAGCAGCCCGGCTGAGAATGTACACTCCGCCTCACAGAAAATCGTAGCCAAAGCTCGGTGGCGCAGTGGTAAAACGCGTTGTTACGCTACTTTGACACCAACGCTCGTGGATTCGATTCCCACACAGTACAAATATTTGTGTGCATGAACATGTCTGTTTGTTTTGGTCTGGGTATTTTCTATGTATAATAAGTATGTATTTACAAAAAAAAATGTATTTACGTATGTTTATCAGTTGTCTAGTACCCATAACACAAGCTTCGCTTACTTTGGGGCTAGATGGCGCTGTGTAATTTGTCCAACAATATTTATTTATTTATTTATTATTTACTTTAAATATCAATTCCTTATAGGGTTGTCGTGTTCCTGTGTGTGAGTGAGGTCACCAGTAAGCTCCTAAGGAGTTTCTGTGATAGCAGCAGAGGTGGCGCAAGTGATACTTAACATATTGCAAGCGTTCATAGTCTATGGTAACTACTTTACTCCAGGTAAGCCGTATGCTTGTATATGCCTCACGACGATTATAAAAAAAAAGAGAGACGCTGCGTTAAGCATTATGACATATTGTTCTTTGTGTTACAAGCCTGTTGTATATTTTTACTGTCCGACATATAAATAAAAAGCATCAGATTATCATGGGTACCTTCCTATTTGTATGTGGGGATCGGATGTGTTTTTCCTTGCTATTATTCAGTGTTTTTTTTTTTTTATGCTACATGTAGTAACATCAGGAGGTTACTGGTAACATCACTCACTATCAGAAAATAACTAGTATTAATTTGGCTGCAGTTTTTTGTTAGTCAGATGTATTTCCTCATATGGAGAGCTTTGAATTAAAATGTATCATGTACAGGAGAGCTCGATGGCGTCATTGTGCGTGTCATTCTAACCAAACACGCAAGTTAAGCAACGTCGACCGCCGCCTGTCTATAGATGGGTTTATCTATCACGGGCTTCTCCGTGCCCGGAGGGTTCGTTAAGCCGTCGGTCTCGGCTGTTGTCGATAGATGATAATCGTTTAGCAAGTCAGTGGCGTTCGGGTGGCTTGAAAATACTTGTCTCTGCCAATCCCCAATTGAGGAGCGTGGTGGTATGCTCTAAACTCCTTCGGTTGAAGGGAATCCCGTATCCCTGCAGTGGGATGAGTTAGGTTTTTATACCACTAAGGTGACAAACAAGCGTACGGCATAATGGTAAACAGTTTCCGTAGCCAATGGACATTTGCAACACCAGGGGTGTCTCTGGGGATGCCGACCCAAAATGTATTTTATATTTAGGTTTGATGTAGTATATGATGTAAGTACGTAAAAAATCTTAGAAGTACCTTCTTCACTGGTTATTCTCATGGCAGAGGTTTGCAGGAAGTTTAACAAATTACCGAGAAAGCGCAGATTTTGTCTTATTTTCATTATGTGAGCGAAATATGCTTAAAATCTTTACTTTCTTTCACAACATTCTACATTTTTCTTGGTTATTTGTTTCGGGTTGAATACGGACCATAGCCCAGCGGGTATTTAAATAATCTAAGGAAATTTATTAAGTACCAGCAAATTTTGCCGTCTAATGGCAGAATTAATAAGTTTGCACGTTTTCATAAAGTTGCCGCTAAAGTAATCGCTTTACTTGGTCCAGATGATTTTAGATACGCCGGCACAACGGCCAACCAACAAGGACGGATGATTTTAAATGCAACTGGTTCGAAAAAGACAACATTTTCCTCTCGTATATTTAAAGTGTCTTAAATATTCACATTCAATTAAATAAAAATGAATTCTAACGTTTTTGCTTATAGAGCTCATTTTCAACTGTGTGGCGCAAATGGATATTGCAATTTCTATTTGAACATTGAGGTGGCTACACATTTTTATTTGCAGCAAGAGTGAGTTAGATAGCGTCTGCGAACCGGTGAGTGAAAAGGACGGTGATATCTGGCATTTATATTCTGGGTACGTGTAAGTTTCAGGCAACGGTCGCCGTGAAACTCGTAAATGGGAAAAAAGCAACAACGGAGGACTCTACCGCCTCTAGTGAGGGGAAATCTGGTTTGGAAATCTTCTTTAACAAAATTCTCCGACCGACAATAGTTTGATATTTGAGCGATACGATTAATGTTCGCAAATCGATTAAAAATAAATAGAAACGTATGACTCCCATACGTTTCTATTTATTTTCTTTCTTCGCGTTATCTCGTTTTCTAAGTTTTATTATTTGGCGAAGATTCTGATTTTTCATGGAACGACGACCATTGAATCTCCACGACTCAGAGGGGAATCCAGAATCCTTTCTTAGATAAAGTCACTCGTCTTTGGAAATATAATTTCTTGGACGTGCATGTTCCCACACGATGTTTTCTTCCGCCGCCAGTGATAATTACCAATATGTGCATAAATTCGAAAACTCGAATTTAGTAGTACACACCATGATTCGAACCACGGACCAGTTGGTCAAAGGGCCGGTTCTTTGTACCCTGGGATAATAATCAGCATTCGCTAAATCCTTAGTTTTAGATAGCGAATCCCGCCAATCCTAATAGACTAGGAAACGGAATAACGCTTCGAAGAAGATACATGAATATGGTAGGATTAGGACTTAAGCCCGGAATTCCTTTCTCTATGAGAAAAAAAGGAGAAGTTTGTGAGTTGCTGTCAGAGACTCTTTGTTTGTATGTCATCAAAATAGATATGACTAGTAACAGGTAAAGTCTATCGGTCTATCTATATAGGTTGAGGACAAAGAAACAATGACTGAATATAGGGCGTCATGACATGTATAGACATAACATCATTTTTTTTAATGTTGACAAGCTCGGTGGCACAGTGGCGAAACGCGTTGTTACTCTACTTTGACAACAATGCTAATGGGTTCGATTGCCACACAGGACACACATTTTGTGTGCATGAACATGCTGGGAATTTTAAGAGAATAGGGGCATCGAAGCTTCCCGTCTGGGGTAGTACCTCCACCTCAGCCGCCGAAAACCGCAGCCAAATAACAACTCCCTAGAGGCTTGTTGTATTTCTTCGTGTGAGTGAGGTTACCAGTAAGATCCTATGGAGTTGCTGTATTAGCAGCAGAGGTGGTATCGCGCGAGTGATCCTAATGTATTGCAAGCGTTTATAGGCTACGGTAATCGATTTACATCAGGTGGGCCGTATGTTAACATGCCTCCCGACGTTGTATAAAAAAAAATCAACCTAGTTATTTTATATATTTAAATAAAAATCAATGTAAGTACATATGTTTTGATTTTGATGAAACTTTCAGGGAGTTTTACCGGAGGGTGGAACCTGGGAAGTACATATACAGATAGTAAACTGTAGACATTTTTTTTATGTAACGTCGGGAAGCATACACGCATACGGCCCACGTGATTTAAAGGTTACTGTAGTCTGTGAACGCTTTCACTACGGGAAATATCTGCCACGCACTGGCACCCCTGCTGTTAACACAACAATTCCTTAGGAGCTTACTGGTAACCTCACTCGCATATCGCACAACATCCCTCCTTGGAATTGTTATTCGACTGCTGCTTTCTGTGAGATGGAGGAGGATGATGCGCCATACCTCTCTTTAAGACATCCAGCAAGAAAGCAAGTTCATGCACACAATTGTTTGTCCTGTGTGGGAATCGAACTCATAACCTTTGGTCCCAACGTATCGTTGTAAACGTAGATAAGTTTCATGTATCTATATGCTAAGCTATGTGATTACTATGAGGTACGTCGCATGCTTATTTACAACACGCAGTGGACTGTCAGGGCGAAGTACGCTCTAAACCGCATTGGTCTCTACCAAAGAGTTTTATAGCATACACCTCCACGGGGGACTGGCATACCAGCTGTGATATAAGCTGATGTAAAGCAAGACGAGTGTAATAGCGTTTGTACGGGAAATGTTTACTTTCTACTAAACTTGGTAACATCGCAGTTACGTGAGTGATGCACCAATTTCTGTGATTTTTAAAAGGTTATAATATTTAAGATTTCTATTATTGGCAATTTAATTAAAAACAACTATTTGTTAGGTTACAAATATGAAATTTAGACAAGTTGAAAGTTTTAGTAGTATAGTAAGGTAGTATAGTGTGGAAGGTACCAAAAAGGAAAGGATAGCAGCGGAGGTACTAAATAAAAACAAGGAACTACATTAGGATTTAGCCAGCGTGGAAGTAAGATAGAGAAGCGAGAAGGGGAAGATCAAAATTATGCGAAGTCACAATAACAGAAGTGGTAGGGTAGCAAATTATCGTTGGTATAAAATATCTTCTTATTTTATACGTCGGCAAGAATACGGCCCGCCTTAAGTAAAATGGTTACAGTTGATTGAACGCTTGCAGTACATTAAGTATCGCTCGCGTATTTCCACTCTTGCTGCTAATACAGCAACTCCTGAGGAGTTTACTCGTAACCTCACTTACATGCAACAAAACAACAAACTTCCAAGGAAATATCATTTGGCTGGGGTTTACTCACAACTGACGCTCTTAAAAATATCTAGACCAAAGAACACATTAAACCTCCAGGGAGTTGTTATTTGGCTGCGGTTTTTTGTCAGGTACAAGAACTTCTCCAGTCAAGCTGAGTAGAAGCGTTCTACCTTGCACCCAGACAAATGTTCATACACATATTCATGCTCACAAACGTTTATGTGTGGGAATCGAACCCACAAGCGTTGATATTAAAGTACCTAATCATTCCGCCACTAAACTGTTTTACCCAGTACTAATCACCAGCTCGGTAGTGATGAACGCCTTCATGATTAATAAATCAGTATCATTCAATGACCGAAACAAAACCTGTCATAATGACAAGGCGCGGTCTTTGTACACCGAAGGTTGATTCACGCTGATTAAAAAATCGGAGCACGTATGATCAGTCACACGGTGAGGTAAGATGTTATTCTTGTTATTCTTACAATGACACGACATTGTCGGGTACATAAAGTACGAGACGCAATAACAATTACTATTAATAATTTAGTAGTCACCTCTACTACTTTGCCCTCGCGGATCACATCTCGCCGAAGAGAAGCTATTCACAGTAGGAATATTCCGTACAGAGCTCGATGGCGTCGGTGCGCGTGTTATTCTAATCGAACACGCAGGTTAAGCAACGTCGACCGCAGCTTATATATGGATGGGTTTATCTATCTCGAGTTTCTCCGAGCTTCAGAGGGCACGTTAAGCCGTCGGTCCCGGCTGTTGTCGATAGATGACAGTCGTTAAGCTAAGTCAGTGGCCCTCAGGCGGCTCGAAAACACTGGCCTCCGCCAATCCGCAATCGAGCAGCGTGGTGGAGTACGCTCTAAACGCCTTCGGTTGAAGGGTGACCTGTATCCCTGCAGTGGGATGAGTAAGGGTTGATCTGATGTGATTCTATACAAAAATATGAGAATGAAGTTTTGAAATAAATAAATTACTAGTTTATTTAAAAATTAGGTACGAAACGAAATGAAGTGCTCTTTCTTTGTATAAGCGATATCATGAATTTAAGATGATTATTTGGAAGCAATCTAAAAGGTAATGTTTTTTTAAGTAAGACATACGATAATGGTGAGATCGATAGCGCAGTGTTTAGTATCGCTATTTTGACATATACGTTCGCGGGTTCGTTTCCCACACATAACAAACGTTTGTGTACCTGAATATGTGTATGAAGATTTATGTTAGCTGGGTGCAAGGTATAGCGCATCGACTCAGCTTGACTGGAGAAGTTCTTGTACCTCATAAAAAATCGCAGCCAAATAACAACTGCCTGGAGGCTTGTTGTGTTCCTGCAAGTGAGTGAGGTCACTAGTAAGCTCCTAAGGTGTTGCTGTGTTAGCAGCAGAAGTGGCATCTAGCGAGCAATACTTAAGTTCATAAGCTACGGAAACCGCTTTACATCAGGTATATATAGGCATGCCTCGCGACTTTGTTTAATAAAACTAATAAAATTCGGAGTATATAGACCACATTTTAAGTCAAGACCAACTTGACATTTGGTAACTATTATGATGGCATCGTTATAATATACATAAGTTGGAAGGTAAGCAGACACCCCGCCTGATGTAGAACCATTGCGGTCTTCAGAATGGTTGTAACTCGTTAAAAAAGTCAATACACCAATAGGTTGATGTGTTCCCACAAGCAAGTAAAGTCACTAAGGAAGGCTGCGTCAGCAGCGGATGTGGCATTGCGTTGACAATACTTCTTGTCTCGCAAACGTCCATGAACTAAGATCGATATATCACATCCTGTAAATTATATGTTTTATCGGGTGGATATTGGATGTAAAACCCCTTTCTAAAGTGTTCTCCATGTGCTTTTTCACTAAATGTTTATATATACATATACGGCCAGGCATATATAGCCGCAACCGTTGTGACTGGTATTCCTTACACTGCGGTGAATTATTAAGCCATTAGATAGCTTGTGATGCACTTAGCTATGTACAATGATACAAGTCATTGGCGATCTGCTACTAATTATTTCTCCAAGGTAAGGCAAGGTAATAAAGGTTCATATTTTTGTTTGTTCTTTTTCCCAATTATGCGGCTTTGTGCAAATTATCGACTCCACCACACGGATATTATCGACCTGTTCACATCCCTGGCCGCTCATCATCAGCGCTCTAGCGCTGATATTTCCACGTAGATTTCACTCCGTAATACCGTCCGTTATTTTTTGTATACATTTTTGGTGGGCACATAGTTTTTTATTTACGACCACTTCAATATCACACATGAACTTTTCAGAACCAATGGAGTTTCCATTCATTTGAATCGATGCGCGACAATGATTTTTTTCTTTTGTCTAGTTCATAGTTTGCATTGTTGTTTAATCCGGCTCATCTTAGACACTTTTTATTATTTATAGCCATATTTGGTGTGCCCAAGATTCCCACGATAGAGACATTAAAAGCCGTTAAAAATCTCTGTCAAACCTTTTCTGATATTTTCATTATTTTTCACGAAATATTCCACAGTGTCACACATTCTGTGAATTTTTTACGCTCTACTTAGAATTGTGCCAATAACAGTCGTTTAAAGGACAGACGGACAGAAGGACAGAGTAAGCTTAGTAATCCGGTACACAACTTGAACCCAAAAAATGAGCACAGTATGTGAACAAATGTACAAATTATGATTAGTAGTCTTTGTTTGCTAACATGATTTTTTTTTTTAAATACAATAAAGAAAGTCACATTACGAAAATTAATATGTTGCGTATACATTTAAAGTGATAGAATGATCAAGTATCACGTTAAAGAAATAATATTCAAAATAAAAACAAAAACATACTATATAAAATTATTTCTTTTTTACACTACGTCGGGAGGCATACAAGCGATCCACCTGATGTAAAGTGGTTACAAACGCTGGTAACACATTAAGTATCACACGCGCGATGCCACCTCTGCTGTTAATGCAGCAACTCCTTAGGAGCTTACTGGTGACCTCACTCACACGCAGGAACACAACAACCCTCCAGGGAGTCGTTATTTGGCCGCGGTTTTCTGTGAGGTGGAGGTACTTCCCCAGACGCGCTTTGATGTTACCTCTCTCAGATTTCTAACGTTCTGTTTCTACGTATGGTTAAGTTAACATCCTACTACATTTAAAGTTTTATAAATATATAAATATTATTAAATAAAATAAATGATATACATATTATTAAAAAGAGTGGGGACTGTTAATTGATGAAGAATTATTAATCATTTTTGAATGGTGGATTAGAAAAGTATAATTTCATAGAAGGTATTATTCGTATGTACGAGTATATCTAAAGAACTAAAAGTATCAATACCCGCAACATAAGTAGTAAACCAACAATACAAAAGTACATTGGAGGAGTTGGTACCATATAATTCTTACATAATAATATGACAATTATGTTACCTCGATCAAAGAATGACGAAACAGATATACAACGCAAAAGTGGAAGGATGTAGGTGCCGAGGAAGTCCAGTACTTACCTACCATAACCAAATTGGTTGTGTTTTACCAGAAGGTGATATCAAGAGTCCTAGTAACCGGCGAGCGTGCATGAAAACAGTTATGAATGTTAAAGAAGCGAGTGAAGTGTGTAAGGACCGCGTCTTAAGACGCTCGTTTCTCCCTGTCTACCTCGCAAGGGGTTTGGCGTGAAGTTATGTATATATATATATGTAACCTCAAATTAGCAATACTTTGTAGTCCATTGACCTCTTGCACAGTACATTACCTTCGGTTGCACATGTCACTAGAAAGACACCCATCGCAAAATGTCAAACAATTAAACATTTAAATGTCGAATGCAACATCGTCCTTATGTACTAGGTTTTCCGGGTCATCCTCAGTTGTTTACTTGTTGGTGAATGAAATCGACAACAAAACTTAAACCTTACACAAACGCAATAAGACCGTTGAAGTTATACAATTTTCTGTACATATATACTTTCCACGTTACTCAACGAGTATTATATAACTTCAAAGATGACTGAGGCTGCACTGATTTCGTCAACAGACCGAGTTGTACTTATTATGTAAAGAGAAAGCTTTACTTTTGTATTTACTTGTACAGCGTTTATATATTACTTGTTATAGCGTAACAAAATTTAATAGCTGATGGTGATGTGTTGTAATATAAATTGTATTTCTCTTCCATACGACTATTTGCTATCTAATGCTGGATACGCATCACGCGACTTTCATTTTTTTTCTTATACAACGATGAGAGGCATACAAGCATACGGCGCGCGGGATGTATACTGTGGTTATTGTAGCCTATGGACGCTTGCACCACATTAAGTATCACTCTCGAGATGCCGCATCTGATGCTAACACAGCAATTTCTTAGGAGTGACCTCACTCATTCGCAGGAACACAACCTCAAGGGAGTTGTTATTTGACTGCGGTTTTCTGTGAGCGCCGTACCTCTCTTAAAAATCATTCAAATTTGTAAGTAAAGTCATTACATCAGCCAGTACGCATCCCTCCGCTGGGATACTGGTTCTATTCAATCGAACGAGTTATCTCTGCCACTTTCCTCTATTGATCATTCACTCCTCTTGACTGACACACTGACTGATTTGACCATTTTACATCACATGGATCATATGCTCGATATATAAAAAAAAATTTAACCCTTTACCTGCTTTCAGATTTTACACGTATTAAAAGAGGATAAGTTATGTTTTTTATCTATAAGACGTTCAGCGAAGTGTGACCTTTGTGAGCTGCTGTTGATAGGTATTCATGAAAACGTGGTTTCAATTGTGTGTCACAGCGATTGCAAGCATCTACTAGCGACAACGTGTGTCTGCCCATCGGTGTCAACATAAATTACCTAGTGGTGGAAGCACACAAGCATATTTCGCCTGTAAATTTGACTTTGCAAATTAACACCTTTCAACTAAAAATCTACGTCATTACAGAATCAAAACTATTGGCTTG
The DNA here is from genome assembly GCA_947507595.1 of Pyralis farinalis. Classification (NCBI taxonomy): domain Eukaryota; kingdom Metazoa; phylum Arthropoda; class Insecta; order Lepidoptera; family Pyralidae; genus Pyralis; species Pyralis farinalis. Next base: position 16,576,561 of record OX382266.1, on the reverse strand, counting down.
AACTATAAAGTTAGTGTAATGTGAATATGGTTTTTAATATGACACAATCACTATACACATACTTTTATAGATGAATCTGATTGATATATCATTGAACAAGTCAACCGTTGAGTGTGTAATTTAAAATTTAAATTTTTAATTGTAGAAGATGTAAGTTCACTCAACGGGTTTTTTTTAAATTTTGCAAAAAGCTTTCGATATTATTAAAGTTATCCGCTAGTGAAGGAAGTGATGTTGACATTCCCGCGAGATACCGGAATATACGCGAATGAAGTTGAAGGCAACCTCTAGTATCGTAAATAAATCTCTATAGGTTTTTAAAGTGGAAAAGTTCACGTCCTACGCCTAAGCGGGGTTTGAACCCACGCCCTTTTGATTGCCGATCGGGTGTTTTTCCACAAAAACATTTAGGAATTTTGTGGTAGGTCGTGTCATAAATAACTGCAAAATTATACATATTGAGTAAAAAACAAGATAAAATATAAAGACATTTTAAATTAACGAATTGCGATGTCAGTTTCGGCCAGATCAATATTGAACAAATTAACATCTGATAAAAGCTAAAATAATTATTGTAATCTTTTTTCTTGACTATATTGAAGCAAGCCTTGAAAATTGCGAGTCGACACAAATATCTATGCGATCTAGTTAATTAATGATCAGACGATCCGATTCATCTCATCGATGTTTCTAACCAGGAGCAGTTAAATAAAATACATTGAAACAAACAATATAAGGAACATTTGAAGATGTCTAAGTAGATTACACACATGCACGATTGGAGGAGTACGCACATCGAGCGAGGGCGGTCGGTCGGAGGCGCGGGCAGAGCGGCGTTTATCGACGCAGCGGTGCCTCGGTATGTGCACCGATTAACTGGTATGTATATGGAGTAGTTACAACAGAAAAATGTAATATCTGGGACACGTATTTGCAAATATTCTGTAATTAAAACAAAATTACTCGCTTGTAATTTGTGCTTATTTTGTAAGTTATTACATAAATAACTTGTTACCATGGACAAAGACAAAATAATATTCAGCTTTGATATTATAAACAAATCTTTCTAATATCAAAGCTGGCAAAAAAGAGGTATGGCAAATTATTCACGAACAAAACAAAAGTCCAAAAATAAACAAAATTTACGACTAATTAAAGTATATTGCAGATAATTTAGTACCTGTTTATTGCATCATAGGAGCATTACTGAAATATAAAAAGCCAGGTCGTAAGCGTACTCCGCCCTTACTTTTTGTACTTAGATCCATCACATTACTAAACTTTTGACGGATTGTTATCCCACTGATTAGTACAGGTACTCGGAAGACGTTTACGAGCATTTTTGTATTTAATTTTGTAGTGTTGATGTCAATTGTCATAGTTCAATATTCACTGTCACATCAACAACCGCTCAACATAGATACGCGTGGACAGATCTCAGTCGGATAGCGGGCGAGATGTCGAATGCACTGTCGCAGCCTCTAACCCCTCTCCCCTTTAAGAGTCATTGAACGTCTTGACTACAGCTCATACTAATCTTGAGGATGCCAAATGGCATCCCCTGTAGTAAATTGGAATCAACAAACTGAAAAGTTTATTAGTATATATAAGTATAACTACTAGAGTATTTATGAATAATTTAGGCGACTGGCCCATTGGAATACCCCATTAATAGTATTCATTCCCTGTTTTAGAACTGACGTCTTTAATGGTCAAGTTGTTAGTTATATATCTACGAGTTAGGAATTTGAAATTTCTCATCTGATACAGATGTACCTTATTTAACAACAAATACTGATATGTGTCATTTGTTGCCTAAAATTATTGTATGACAAAACAAGAAACATATTTTTTTTCTTAACGTATTATTACTCTCATGTCGAACTGAAACAGTAAAATGCGTTACGAAACTTTAATAGAGTGAGCGAACCACGGCAGAGTTTATTGCATATTACACCTAATGTAGATGTATTTTCAACAAACAAACAGCCAGTCAGGAACAATTTTCCTGTTCCAATGAGTGTCATTGCACAGGAGACAAAAATATTGTAACTTCACAGCTCAATACTTTCAAGTTTATATAGTATATCGACATACAACATAATATCTTTTATTATCATATGAGATCAAACTATATTTTTTCAACAAGCATGGTTCAAGAATACTGCCTTGTGGCTCGCTATAGTTATTGTCCACAAATATAGATCTAAACATATCAATATTGTTACTTGTTTTACAGGAGCTTAAAAGTCCTACCTATCCATAGCATTCTATTACTGAGGTATTACGTAATTAGTTTGTAAGTTCACTAATACTGAAAAAATCAAATGTATGTAACAACCGCTCGTGGCATACAAAATTAATACCTAATACCTCGCTTCATATCTATGAATAAGGCAGAAAGGATATCTCTGCATCTATATAATTTGCTGAATATTCATAATTGACGCTAAAGAAGTACACTATCTACAAAAATCCTCTTCATCATTTTTGTACTGAATTTGAATTAGAACGATATAATAACTTGTTTTGCGTTAGTGAAATATCTCTCTATAATACTTTACATCGATGGATTCAAATTAAACTATTAATGTCATCATGATTAGTGTTATATTTGTTAATAACGTCAATAAAATATTTAATAAAAGTGTGAAGAAGTGATCGAGGATCAATATGTTTAATAATGTTTACAGCTAATGTTGTGATTATTTTCTATTAGTAGCCGTTACGCCCGGCTTCTATGCTATTGCAGAGAAACAGCGTACTCGGTACTATGGGTAACAATATAAGGCGGTTTCTCATAGGTAACCTCATTGGATTAGAAAAATGCAATAACTGATTACAAGCTAGATTTCGAAAAGTATCCTGTTACTTTTACATTATTTTTAAATCTCAGATCAAATTATTTATGCACAGAGTTACTATTACTATTACTATGATACAATTTTACTGTATACAGGTTTGTAGTATAACTAAAAAAATTAATTTAATGAGAACCACTGACTATCACCTCTGTGACTTCCTGAATTTCTTCATACAATTATTTTTAATAACATTAAAATTATTAACATTCATATCATAACCGAAATGGAGTGACTTTATTCCTAGTTACCCAAAATACTCGAGCATCAGTAAAGGAGATAAAACAGTATCCGGCCATTGTGAGTCAGATGTCGCCCGGTTCGTACTAGATAATTTCACCTGACCTCTGCCGGTTCATTGACTGCGGCCTGCATAGACATACGCATGTCTAGCATGTGGTATGGTCCAAGTCATGAAAGATGAATCCTGTTCTAAGAAACGTATAGGGAATACGCTAGTTGCATTATAATAACCATAAGTTGTTCTATAATGAGTATTTATAACACAATCGAAATGGAAAAATCGTCATTATCATAACGATTCTAGCTCAGTTGAAAAATGCTTTTTATCGATAATCGAGAAATCGCCAGTTTAACTCTATTGTAATTTTTTTTTCAGCATTATCCCGTTTTCTAATCCATTAGGATTGGCAGGGCCCGCTACTTGAGCCTAAGGATTTGGCGAAGATACTGATTTTTAGATGGCGAGACTGTTGTGAAACCTATCATAAGTAAAGTCTTTCCAAATATCATTTTTGGACATGCGGGTTACCTCGCGATGTTTTCCTTCACCGTCGAGCAAGTGACAATCACAAATATGTACTCACATAAATCGGAAAATACGAATTTAGTGGTATATGCCAGGATTTGAACTAGAAACCTGTGGGTTATTTATACACCGGGCTATCTCTGCTCTCTTTAACTCTATTGAGGTCTCTACCCGAAATGCCCGTGGCATTTGCCTGCTTTAGTTAAATTTAATTCATTTTCCATTTATTATGATACTAGCTGAAGCCCGCGGCTTCTCACGTATGAGATTTGGGCTTTTAGTAGCCTTTATTTCTCTGTAGACCTGAAATTCTTTCTGTTTAAAAAAAAAAACAAAGTTCAGGGTCGCAGATGCAACCATAGAGCGATTAAATTTTCATACAGCGCCATCTATTGACCTTTACGGAAGGCAACGTATATTTATTTTATTTTTATTACAAAATGGCATATTCGGGGGACTTTGCAATTTATGAAATGGCAAAGTCCTTAAATTTAACAGTTTTTCATTTTTTACGCAGAAACCCAAAATATTTACGGGATAAAAAGTACCCTATATTCTGCTCTGAATAGTCCTCTACTTACCAGTGAAAGTCCCATCAAAATCGGTTCAGCCATTTCGAAGATTAGCCCGGACAAATAAACAGACAGACAAAAAGTTAAAAATGCGTATTTACCCTTTAGTAACGTGAATATAATATTATGAGCTTAAGATAAAGGCTTTATTTTGAAATCACAGACAGACACTTAAATTTTATTTATATGTATAGATTACGCTGTTAAATAATAGTTATATGTGCGTATTGTTATTGCCAGACGTTTCGACTTCTATATTGGCTGTAGTCACAGTCTGTCATAGCGATATCCATCTACTTGCGAGTTACTTTTCTATACATATAATATATTAGTATAGATTAAAAAGTAATCATCTATCTCATTGTCTTCTAAGTGGAAGAAATTGTGTTTGAACACGCTTATCTTTGGAACTACAAGTTAGATTTGATAAATTAAACATTATTACAAGCCGACCAAAACCAAAAAAAAGTAAGAAAAAGCAGTTCACAAATCGCGGGCTGCAACTAGTATTTTATAAAAAAAAAATTCTTGTCATTAATATTTTTAGCTGTTCTTGCATGTTAATGGAGATGTAAATATTTCAAAGGAAATCGCTTACTCCTTGTATCACACAATATCTAAGCGAGAGCCTACTGCGTATAAAGTGCTTCGATGTTAAAAAGGAGACGTAGAAACAGTAAGGAAATTTATCTCCGCCGTGTGGGCGTGATAATGCCGCCACATTGCTTGGGAGCCGCTTATTGTTTCTAACACACGATTGTTCTAATAAATACTTCTTCGTTTTACACATACACTTATACTGTTTATCCTTGGTGCCAGTTGGTAGATTCGTATTTCTGTTACAAAATAACTTAGAACTATCTGCTTTGTTTTAAACACTATACTATTGTCATTATTTTTTATTCATACAGATTTAATACAAAAAAAAGATTCAGAAGAATAAAAAAGAGCTAGCTGCTAGTAGTCAGGGCCCGGAGTGAGGAACCTTCTCACAATAGGGGCCATGTCCAGAAAAACCACCATCTGTATTCTTGACACAACTGCCGAGCGAGACCCTCTCAAGATATCAGTCGAAGCTCATTGCTATAAGCTCGTTTGCTGTCACGAGGTTACCGTCATGGGGAATGGTAACGCCATCGAGAACAGGACGGCGTGTCTCCCGATCTGTTAGCACAACATCAAGGTTTTTGACGTCAATAGACCTGTCTGTCTATTATAATTATTAAATAATTGACACACAGGACCATCGTCCTGCCGAAATATAACGCCTTGGATCGGAGGTAGTATCATAGCTTCTTGCTTTTTTTAACTACCGCCTGTGACGTAGACTAATGCCAGATGACACCAAAAACTACAACTGCAACCTCTCTTAAGATGCTACACAAATCTTGTTATACTTGATTTTGACGAGCACGATGGTAGGGTGGTTAGCAATGGTTTCTTTGACACCAAGGCACATGGGTTCAATTCTCACTCATGACAAGAATTTATGTGCATGAACATGTCTGTTTACCTTATTCTGGGTGTTTTTATGTGATAGTATAGACAGCTAAAGAGGTAGTTAACACAGTGCCTTCGATATTGGGTGGATCTCCATTTCGATTTGTGCAAGCAATAAAACCCCTTTCACCCAACCAAACCCAACCAAAGAGAATATGATTGCTTTAACTGACGTTCTAAAGGATGTATTAAGCGTTCAATATTATTATAGGTAATGTACTTGATAATTTGAAAAACTTTCGATGCTTGGTATGCAATTTGAATGTTAGCTACATATTTATGATTCATAGATATTATTTCGGATACTTTTTACCAATGTAAGTAGCAGACAAGCATTGATGATGATGGGAATAAATTAAAATAACCTGTAGACGCTTGTAACACAAGGAGTATCGTTCGCGACTTCTCAACTTACAAAGCAACTCTTAAAAAACTCCCGTAGCAGAAGTCACTTCAATAGCAAGTAAGCGACTTGCAACAAAATTTGTTTATAAACTAGCCAAACTATTTTTGACAAACATGCAGAGTTTATTTACCAAAATGGAATTTAAAATAAAAATATTTTTTCCCATTTTAAAACCACTCCTTACTATGAAGTGTTGAGATATATAACGCTTCTGTATGCGACTATACACAGCGTGTCAGAGTAGGTACTGCAAACCTGCCATTATGAGATGACCGAGCCTTACGAGTATACCCATAGATCTAACATTACATTTAGAATTGAAGATATTATTGTTATTTATTTTGTAAGCATTTGCATTTCATCTAAGCGATATAGTAATTTAGTTAATGTTAGATAAGTCTCGAGTCAAACCGCTTATGGAGTACTGTAGTCACCTTTGGGCGGGAGTGTCTAGATAGCAGCTTGAGCATTGTGATTCGATTCAAAAACGTACTGTGTGAATTGTTTATGATCCCAAGCTTACACAAGTTCACGGAGTAAAGAGACCAAATCTAAGGAGAGACTCTACCTCCCTTTGTGTATCAATTGGTTGCGTTTAAAACCAGAACAGGGAATTCATTCTCCAATCTGTGAAACACATGATTGTGTACTGTGCTATTCTAGATGAAAAATATTACAAAAACGAATGCTTCTGGAACATTGCAAGAACCGTTACTTTTTGGGATAAACCCCCCACAGAGCTTTTTCTACTAATGACTCGATAGGCTACGGTAACTATTTACAATCAGACCAACTGAATCGTGCAGACGTTTACTCGATCGAGAAAACCTCGGCACGGAGTTCATTAGGCCTCTTAAGATGCTAGTGTTAGCGTATTACTGAAACGACTTATAAGCCACCATTTTTAGAAGTCAACATGACGTTATTTCATTCGATATAAAGTTATTGGTACAGGAGCTGTCTGCCACCTATAGGACACCAGATAATTACTTGCGCGAGGTCCGTGGTTTCATATTTAAGAAGTAGAGAAAGCTTTATTAAAACTGTTTTAAACATCTAGTTTTAAAAACAGCACGAGTTTCATAAAAAAGGCCATTGAACGCGCTGATGTCTGGAGTTATGAATCAGTCCGATATGAAAATTTTTTTACGAAAAAAAAAAAAAAACAGTACTTGGGTTCAAACAATCATTATTCTAATCCCCATTTTTCAAATTTATACCGTTTGAAGATGGTATACTTGCATAATTAACTTAGCGGGTATTCTGCTTGATCTCGAAGTAAGTTGGTGCCTGGGTTTCCGTGGACAGTTTACGAGCGACGTCCTATCGTGCTCTTTGCAGCGTAGCGAAGATTCAAAACACTGGATATTTTCCGCTGGCAAGTCGGCGAGCCACTTTATGACGCGGACCGCGGTTCCGTATTAATAAATTACTATTATCTTGTTCACGTATAAACATCACAATGAGCTCTTGTCTGCGATAAGAGATTTTGATATGAATGCGTAAACAGATCGTGCACCTTGCGTCAGGTGAACAATAATAACTATGGTTGATAATGTATTAATAGGTAGCTGAAAGATAATACTTTATTCGACTAATTACACGAATAAGGTACATATAATATAGGTTTAGATGACAAATACAGAGTGTGTTGCAATTATATTTAAAATAAACAAAAAAATAAATCTCCTATAATAACCTATACCTTCCTATGTATAACCTATACCTTCCAAAAATAATGTTCTATTGCGAGTTAGACTCGTACACTAAGTATGTTCATCGAGTTGCCAATATGTTTATCTGTATAAATTTAAGAGAGATACGGGGATTACAGTAGTACAGTAGTCTATGAACGCTTGCAATATATTACTCCAGGAGCTTACTGGTAACCTCACTCACTCGCAGGAACACAATAAGTCTCCAGGAAGTGGTTATTAGGCTGCGGTTTTGGTACATCCCCAGAAGTTGGGGCTGCTTTCATGCGTCCTACCTCCTTGATTTAATAACAATAACTCTTTAACGCAACATCCCAATTTAACTAGTAGCCACATTGAAATTTCAATCCCTTTTGCAAAAATTAAGACAAAAAAAAATTAAAAAATTTAATTTGCTACGTATTGCAATATTGAGTTGGATAAGCAAAATTCAACACTATTCTTATTTCAAATTGACTGCATAAATACGCGGATGGCTAGACGTACAAAATCGCACCATAAAAAGGTTCTTTTTGTACCGTTTTGATACGGAACACTATAAAATTACATAAAATAACATCTCTGTACATTCAATACCCGGTTCTTGCAGAACCATACCAGTATTCCAGAGGATATTTATGTTACTATGAGATTTTAAGAGAGGTAGGACCCAGCAAGGGGTCGTGCTGTGCTCCGCCCTGTCAAGCATGCTGTAATGGCGGGGCATGGCAAGACCTCTTGCTCTAAGTATCCGTCTGGGGAAGCACCTCCACCTTACAGAAGACCGCAGCTAAATGACAACTTCGGGAGGATTGTTGTGTTCCTGTGTGTGAGTCCCGCTGCCTGCACAACGACGTCGTTGTGCAGGCAGCGGGACTGGACCGGCGGATATCGAACCGCCACGAACAGCGGGGGCGCGGAAGGCTGGCGCGGCGGTCAGGGAGACCCGGTGAAAAGGCTGACCGCTGGCCGCCCGCGGGTCAGTAGGGTTCCCGAACCCGGGGATTACTTAATCTCCGCCCCGGGAGGCTGAACCGCCAACCCGCGAAAAATCCCTGTTGTAGTGGTCGTGCCGGAGAAGGAGACCGGAGTGGACCCGGCTGCTGCAGCAGGGGGGGGACCGGGGGCCCTTCCGCCCGCCGTGCCAGCAAACCGCATAACCTGCACTGTCCAGTGGCGGAAGATAATCGCGCATTTGTCTTCCACTCTGCCTGCACAACGACGTCGTTGTGCAGTCGGCTGTCGGCTCTCGGCTCAGCGACTTCTCATTATTCAAACAACCTCATAAAACATTTACAGCGGCTACCCCTTCCACAATAAATGTGGATTTTTGCAACAACAGGTGACTACACTCCAACATAAACGCGGTTCACTACCACCTCGAGACTGCTCGACCGACCCCTCTTTTCCTCACGGAGACACAAATATCCTCACCGGCCGACACCTCTTACTTACATTACCCCGGGTACAAACTTGAACACTTATTTGTACGTCGTGCCGGGGTGTGTATGTTCGTTCGGGAGGATATTTGTTGTCGCCGTCTTCGTAGCCTGGAAGACAAGGACCTGTCATTACTATGGGTGCGCGTGGATCATGGCGGCCACACCCGAATCTACGCCTACCTTTACAGGTCCTATAGCGGTGATGCAGACACAGCTCGTTTATTTGAGCACCTGCAAATGACGACTGACAGAGTTATCGAGCAGTATCCCTCCGCGGAATTAGTGATTTTGGGAGACTTTAATGCCCATCACACCGAATGGCTTGGCTCTCGGTGCACTGATTCCACAGGGAGATCTGCTCATGACTTTGCTCTGGCCTATGGTTTCTCCCAACTGGTGCATTCTCCCACAAGAATACCAGATGTAGAGGACCATACAAGCTCCTTACTGGACCTTCTGCTGACAACATGTCCGGATGAGTACAACATCTCAGTGGATGCGCCGCTTGGCTCCTCGGACCACTGTCTCATCCGAACCCAAGCGCCTTGTGCCAGGCGTGACCCACCTCGGCCTACCGGATGGCGGCGCGTTTGGCACTATAAGTCGGCAGACTGGGACGGACTGCGTGAGTTCTACGCGTCGTACCCGTGGAGGCAGCTTTGTTTCAAAACAGACGATATCGAATCCTGCGCGACTGCGGTAGCTACGGCGATATTGGATGGCATGGAATGCTACATTCCCAGTCGCTTAGTGGCTGCTGCGGGAGCTAAAAAGCGACCGTGGTTTAATCGGCCTTGTAGAGAAGCCAGACTTCTCAAACAGGCTGCTTTCGAGGCTTGGACCACGGCGCATGCTAATGGAAATCCTGATGTCTCTGTTTTGAAACGTAAACTCAACGCTGCCTCGAGGTCCAGTAAGAGGGTAATCGCCAGAGCAAAGTTTGATTTCGTCGGTAGAGTTGGCGAGCGGCTTGCAAGCCTTCCGTCTGGCAGCCGTGCTTTCTGGTCGCTGGCTAAAGCTGCCGAGGGAAACTTTTGTCAAGCGTCTATCCCACCACTGCAAAAACCGGATGGCAGTCTGGCCTACAGTGCTAAAGAGAAAGCCGACTTACTGGGTAATCTCTTTGCCTCTAACTCGACTTTGAATGACGGGGGAGCTGTGCCACCTACCATCCCGAGGTGCAGTAGCTCAATGCCGGAAATCTCAATTACCCAGCGAGATGTCCGGCGGGCGTTGCTCTTCCTCGACATTCATAAGTCGAGTGGGCCAGATGGCATACCAGCAGTGGTGCTAAAGCAGTGTGCTCCTGAGTTGTGTTCTGTGCTAACGCGCCTTTTCGTGCTTTCCTACTCCACTCGGCAAGTCCCGTCTTCGTGGAAGACCGCCAATGTGCACCCGGTGCCCAAAAAGGGCGATAGATCAGATCCGTCGAATTACAGGCCTATTGCCATAACCTCCCTTCTCTCCAAGGTGATGGAGCGTGTGATAAACACACGACTCCTAGCATACCTAGAAGATCACGACCTAATCAGCGACCGTCAATACGGCTTTCGCCACGGTCGTTCGACTGGTGATCTTCTAGTGTATCTTACACACCGCTGGGCTTCGGTGATTGAGAGTCAAGGTGAAGCATTGGCTGTTAGCCTAGATATGGCAAAGGCGTTCGATCGGGTCTGGCATCGGAGTCTTCTATCGAAGTTACCATCGTACGGGCTGCCCGAGGGTTTGTGCAAATGGATTGCCAGCTTCTTATCCAGCAGACGTATAAAAGCCGTGATAGATGGTAGTTGCTCCGATAGCATGGATATTAATGCTGGCGTCCCACAGGGCTCTGTATTGTCCCCGACGCTGTTTCTGCTGCACATTAATGACATGTCGTCAATCGACAGCATTCATTGTTATGCGGACGACAGCACCGGGGACACTTATTATATAGGCCGTGCTAACATCCCTCGTTCCCTTATGGAGGAAAGTCGCGATAAACTTGTGACTGAAATGGAGGGTACATCGTCTAAAGTATCTGACTGGGGGCGATTGAACCTAGTCCAATTCAACCCTACCAAGACACAAGTTTGCGCGTTCACCGCTAAGAAAACCCCATTTGCTGTGGTTCCCCAATTCCAGAACACGCCGCTCACAATTACTAAGAGCATTGGGATTCTCGGTATCGAGATCTCCAGCGATGTTCAGTATCGAGGTCACCTGGAGGAGAAGGTTAAGCTGGCGTCCAAGAAACTCGGTGTGCTCAACAGAGCTAAACAGTACTTCAGCGCGGGGCAAAGGCTTATGTTATATAAGTCCCAAGTCACACCGCATATGGAGTACTGTAGCCACCTTTGGGCGGGAGCACCTGGATACCAGCTAGAACCTTGTGACTCGATACAGAGACGAGCTGTGAGGATTATCGATGATCCTGGACTCACACACGGCATTGAGCCCTTGAGTTTGAGAAGAGATTTTGCTTCCCTTTGCGTGTTCTACCGGCTGTATAATGGGTTGTGTTCTGAGGAGTTGTTCGACATTATACCAACAGCCTCGTTTTACAATCGCACAGCTCGCCGGCGGCTGGGAGTTCATCCGCACACACTGGAACCGCAATGGTCGCGTACTGTGCGCTTCACGAGAAGTTTTCTTCCGAGAACTATTATGTTGTGGAATGAGCTCCCTGCCGAGATTTTCCCAAGGGACTACAGTATGGGGTTCTTCAAGAAAGGCGTGAAGAGGTTCTTACAGGGTCGGCAACGCAAGAGTGACACCCCTGGTGTTGCAAATGCCCATAGGCTACGGTAACTGCTTACCATCAGGCAGGCCGTACGCTTGATTGCCACCTTAGTGGTATAAAAAAAAAAGATTTCATCTCAATGAGGTTATATTAATAATTAATCAATGCTCCGTTAGTACGGACATGTCGAAAAAAGGCTGGAAGAAAGAATTACAAAACCGATATACAACGCAAAAGTAGAAGGATGTTGAAGCCGAGGAAGACTTGACCAAATTGATCTAATTTATCAGGAGGTAATGTCAGGCGTCCTAGAAACTGGCGAGCGTGCATGAGAAGAACTATGAATGTTAAAAAAATGAGTGAGATGTATTTTAAGAGAGGTAGGGCGCGCCCGTCTGGGGAAGCACCTCCACCTCACAGAAAACCGCAGCCAAATAACAACTCCCTAGAGGATTGTTGTGTTACTGCGTGTGAGTCACCAGTAAGCTCCCAAGGAGTTGTTGTGTAAGCAGCAGAGGAGGCATCGCTCGAGTGATACTTAATATATCGCAAGCGTTAATAGGCTACGGTACCTGCTTTACATCAGGTGGGCCGTATGCTTGTATGCTTTCCGACGTAGTATACAAAAAAAAAATAAAGACCGGGTCATATGGCGCTGGGTTTTCTGTTTACCTAGGGAATTGGCGTGAAGTTATAAATAAATAGATATTAATAAATAATACGTGATATATAGACCTTTGTATATTACATTTGTAAAAATATTTTATAATATTAAATTGGTATGTAACAAAATTATAATATACACATCTACACTTTTTCGTAAACTAAGTACGTTAGTTTGAAAATTTCGAAATGTTGAAAATGGGTACCTAAGAAAAGAGTAACCGATAAGATTACTTACCTCCTTACCATAAGGAACACTTTAACAATTTCCTAAAATAAATATACTCGTACCTACTTCAAAAAATACAAAAGTAACGTAAATCGACATACTTACATCAAAAATATATGCATGCAGATGCTTTGAGTACCTTCTCTTTTTTGACTTCAGTTAAGAAATTAAAAGACATGTAATATCACGACGTTAATTTTTATTTAGAATAACGCTCTGCTGACGACAATTTTTAGCGTCCAATTTATGCCAAAAGTTTGTAGAGATTTTCTTGTTTGCAAATGGCGCTCAATAGATGGCGCCACGTGTTCCAAAATTTATCTTTAAAATTTATTTGAAATGTAACATGTATTCATTGAAAGTTTAAACTTTAATTGTCAATAACAAACTCTGTTATTTTATTAACTGAGTAAGAATGAAAATTAAAATTTACATTAATTTGAAATAGATCAATTTTCATTTGCGTATTTATAAGAGTCCTGGTAAGACAAGCTAAAAGATTCCGGTATAAATCTTCTTTGCAAACAACCTCTTGACGCATACAAGCATATGGCCCACCTGATGTAAAGCGGTTACCGTAGCCTATAAACGCTTATAGTACAATAAGTATCTCTAGCGCGGTGGCTCCTCTGCTGCTAGTACAGCAACTCCTTGGGAGCTTACTGGAGACCTCGCTCACACGTAGGAACACAACAACCTTCTAGGGAGTTGTTATTTGGCTGCGGTTTTCTGTGAGGTGGAGGTACTTCCCCAGACTGCCTGCTTTGATGCGCTATTCCTCTCTTAAACTCATATGCCTATGGACGCTTGCAATACCTACAGAAAGTTTAGCCGCACGTTGTTCTGCTACTAACACAGCAACCCTTTTAAGATCTCACCACACGCACTCGCAGAAACACAACACCCTGCAAGGAGTTGTTATTTAACTACGATTTTCTGTATGTGGCGATACTTTCCCCGTGAAGCTGCTCTTGAAAACATCCAGACCAAGACAAATATACATTCATACACACAAATTTTGTCTTGATTGGGACTTTAACCCTTAAGCCTTGTTTTCAAAATACCCATTGCTGTCCACTCGGCTACCGGGCTTGTCGTTCACATCAGGTCGGCTACATATTTATTTGCCGCCTACGTTGTATAAAAAATCTATTAAACAAACATTACGAGTGAGTATTTGCAAACAGTGGTGAAAGACCTCCCAGAATGTTTATGTGACAATTATACGCGTAAATAATTTACAATGTGACATTTATGTTTGTAAGATTAACACAATCTTTCGCTTATTGTTAACATCCATTTAAAATTTATGCGGTATATTCGCACCTATTTGAATAATTTATTTAGTACCTACAACCATACCGGCAATTAATTATTTAAGTTGTTTACGATGCATCATAATTTTGTAATTGTTGGTTTTATTTATTTTGTTACGAGTTAATTATTTACGACGCTGGTAGCCATGTTTTTGGATTCGCACTTAATTATTAATACAACTTCGAAATTAATTTTATGGTTTGGAAACGGATTTGGTAATTTATTAAATGAAATTGGACCGATTATCGCCAAAATGAGTATCCATGTAACTTATTTTGACGATAATCGATCCCTTTTTGGGTTCTGTTCGTAAATAGTACCAACAGCAGCCTATTAATAAGGTCTGTACGTTTGTATGTCTGTCCAACTGTCGCTTGAAATTTTCAGAGTGTGTATACTACAATGACTGGTAAAATAAGAAATACACTCATACATATCATCACACCTGTCACCCATTGGGGTAGATAGAGACTATGGACCGCCAAGTACATCGATCCAAACATACATCTCTGTTATAATAAGGCTCCGCTGTCTGTATGTCTGTCTAACCGTCTGTTTTCACAGGGAGTATTTTAAACCGTAATATATCGATAATCCTTGAAATTTTCAGAGAGTGTACTACTATGGCTGGTAAAACAAGAAATACTCTCATACTGTTGCCGGTCTCCCTTTTGGATAGATAGAGACTATGGACCGCCAGGTGCACCGATCCAAACATACCTCTCTTGCTTCTTCCACACTTATCAACCTCTTCACGCATGCTCTTCGGTTTTGGGTGCTTGATTTGGCCCTTATTGAGCACATCAGCAATTTGATCTTTAATGTGCTAGGGCGACCCCAGACGATATCTTCATTCAATCTAGCACGATACACTTCTTTCATTACTCTTTTGTAATTCATTCTTTCTAAATGTCGAAATCATCTCAGCATACCCTTTCAATTTTTGTCACAACTTCACAATTTAACTACAAATAAAAAAATAATAAGTACCTAATTTCATATTACGTTGAAATTCAAAGACGGCAGTAAAGTGTTTTTTTGACTTTTTTACAAAACTTTTTTAAAGCAATGTGTAAAAATCGATTGTCGTCAAAAGTCAATGAAGCAGTAATAGCTCAGTGGATAAATACCCGGCCTATTACAAATGTATTTAGGTATGTTTATCAATTGTCTAAAGTGTATTGCTAAGAGGTTTCACAACACGATCCAAGACAGTCTCTTGATTCACTTTGGCAGAAGTCTTAACACCTTTTTCGCAAAAATGAAGCTTTGCGACTCCTTGATAAGGAACCACCCACCAAATCATTACAGACTCAGGATGGTGACCACATTATATTTTTTCAACCACTTGGGCGGCTTCTTTAGAACTGTGTGCGTATATATTGTCATTTTGCTTTTTATAGTGCTCGTGAAATTTTTTTGCTGGTGTAAAGTGGATATTTCTGTGCCTTTACATGCGTATCGGGACAGAAGACGTTTTGATCGATCTACTTACTCTCTTCAACTGTTGGGATTGACTTAGGGCATGTCCTGTATATCGCCGAGGCCGAGCTTCAGGTCTTGTTTTATTATACGCGACAGAGTCCTAGCGGGAATCTTCATATCTAGCGATAAGATTTTTTTTCCTAATAAGGTTTAGGCGAATTCTGGCTTTAACAGCATTAACAACCTTTGTAGTTCT
The DNA here is from genome assembly GCA_947507595.1 of Pyralis farinalis. Taxonomy (NCBI): domain Eukaryota; kingdom Metazoa; phylum Arthropoda; class Insecta; order Lepidoptera; family Pyralidae; genus Pyralis; species Pyralis farinalis. Next base: position 16,560,705 of record OX382266.1, on the reverse strand, counting down.
AACAGGACGCGGTCGCCCCGATCTTTTATGGTCTCCAACAGAGGAAGTGTTGGTATATCTGTCGATAGTACGATATACGAACACACGGCTGATAACAAGCTTGTATATCACCGACAGCTCCATACCCACTTCAAGGCAATCACTGCAATTCTATTTAACACTCCATTCCATATTGTAATTTGATAATAAACACGAAAAAAAATATGTGAAACGGCGGGAAATCGAAAGAAGTTTTTAACATAATAAACGCGTTCCAAATTCAGATTCAGGTACGTAGACATAAATACAGAATATTGTTAAATACTTGTTACTTATCATTGCCAGACTTTGCCTTAGAAACTGCCAGAAACTTTAGACGCTTTGAAGCTCCCAAAACATTGTTGGCATGTAGCAAGTCTATTATACTAATAAATAAAGCGGAAGAGATTGTTTGTTTGTTTGAAGCGCTAGTCTCTGAAACCACCAGTTAGATTCGAAAAATCTTTTTGCATATGATAATTCAATTGTTGAGGAAGGTTATAGGATATTAACATCAAGATACGATCTTTATTAAGTCGAGGAAAAAGTAAAAACAGCTAGTATGTTGTTCTGCTGACATTCTTATATTTTTTGAGAATGATTTTTAACCCCTGACGCAAAAGAAGGGCGTTATAAGTTTAACGTGTCTGTATGGTGCATCATAACTTCTAAATAGATAAACCAATTTTTTTTGAAAGCTGACGTGATCGAGATGGTTGTTAGCTATAATTTATGAAGATCTGTTTAAGCGTTTGAAGACTATCAAATAATTTTCTAGTCGAAGAAGGGATTTCACCAACTTCTACTAGTCCAATTCATTTTGAATTGGGCGTACTGTTACTTCAACATCACTGTTAACATAACGGTATCAGGTTAAAATCTGGAAAGAGTTCAGTAGTACAAATAATTGAGTACCTACACGGCTAAACGAAAAGTGGAACAGTGAGTTAGAAATAATGTCGAGAATGGAAGTTCCTCGCAGTGCTTTCAAAACTACTCGTATGAAGGAAATTCTCAGTAGTCGTAATATTTACATCGCGTTACGCACTCGCTTACTGCATTGGACAATGCAGTAAGCGAGTGCGTAATTGACGAGCTCGGTGGCGCTGTGGTGAAATGCGCTGTTATTCTGCTTTGACACCAACGCCCGTGGTTTCGATTACCACACAGGACAAAACATAACAGAGGTAGGATCAAAGGAGCCCGTCTGGGAATGTGGCTCCACCTCACAGAAAACCGCAGTCAAATAACAATTCCCTAGAGGGTTGTTGTGTTCCTGCGTGTGAGTGAGGTCACCAGTATGCTCCTAAGGAGTTGCTGTGTAAGCGGCAGAGGAGGCATCGCGCGAGTGATTCTTAATATTTTACAAGCGTCAATAGGCTACGGTAACTGCTTTACATCAGGTGGGCCGTATGCTTGTATGCCTCCCGACGATGTATAAAAAAAACATTTGTGTGCATGAACATGTCTGTTTTCTATAAGTATGTATATAAAAAAGAAATATGTACGTGTGTTTATCAGTTATCTAGTACCCATAACACAAGCTTTGCTTACTTTGGAATAGATAGCGCTGTGTAATTTTTCGGATAATAATAATTATGTATTTATTATTAGATCTGGCCCTTCGTATTGTACTGATGAGTGTCGAGCAAAAATTGAAGAAGACTGTACCAAGCAGATCGCCAGTTTTCACTAGTTGGAGAGGTACCTCAAGAAGAAGAAGTTACTTCGATGGTGCTTCCACGAAATAGTAACCTTGACCTGCTGCAGAATCAAGTAGTCTACGGAATATCCAATTTCTCAGCAACTTACAGCAGATGTGTTCAGGTTCATTAGAATGGTCTCAACGAATAAGTGTTGGACAAGATCTTCTATTGCAACGTGTTATGTCTTCATAGTGGGCCAATGTTGATACCTCGGGTATTGCAAGCGAGTATGGGCGTGTCAAACCATCAATAGCCAATTGCCAATTTAGATGAAATTTAAATGTATTGCTTAAATTAAGGATCAGTAAGTTGAAATGGCCGTGAGCAGGCCATATTCAGATATACAGAGAACCGAGGGTCGTTGGGGCAGAAAGGTTCGAATAGCGACCACAAACCTAAAAACGCAGTGTAGGTCCGCGCTCCATACTATGAACCGACGATCTTGTGAACTTGTCGGCTCCCTGCCATCTTCACAAGATCGGCCGTATCTCCGTCAGTCAGATGTAAGCAGGACTGGACCAATCGCTGTGGAAGTCTATGGGAGAGGCCTATGTTCAACTATAAATGTTCTTGGCTGAAATGATGATGATTGCTTACACAAGACTATCCAATTAAGCTAACAACCAATTTTCCTTACGAATGGTTTTACACTTTTTTAGCACTACCTGCATTAAACTCGTCTCCGATCACAACATTATGTTAAGAGGTCAGGATTGCAGCTATCTTTGCATTTTTTCCCGCCATTTGTTATAGTGACGCCTTCATCTGCCAACACTAACAGTTTAGTGGGCGTCTGTATAGCCAATATGCATAATTTTATGATTCTATTAGCTGATGTAGTTCCCATCTATCGACAACAGGTTAATATAGTGTCGTGCTGCATTTCTGGTTATTATAATATTTTTATCGACATTGCTAATGCCCAATTTGTAAGCCGATACATTATGCAAATAATAATTTATCGAGGCACGTGTCAATGAGTAGCAAATATTGGTCAAAGATTATAATAACTCGTAGTTTTTATCAGTATTTTGCATTAGTTAACGCTATATATTTTCTATTAGACAGTTTAGGTTTACATTTTGCATGCTGAACAAGTTACTTCATTTCCAATGTCTGTTTCTTAGCATAAACTCTTATCTGATTCATTGGGATTGGCGGGCTCTTCTACCTAAGGATTTGGCGAAGATACTAGTTTTGACAGGTAGCGACTGCCGTCAGATCTCCACAACTTGCAGGGAAAACCAGACCTTTCATAGGCTGGGTCACACGTCTTTTGAAATATGATTTCTTAAATGCACGGATTTCCTCATGACATTTCACCTTCGCTACTGAGTAAGTAATAGTTACAAATGTACCTACATAAATCCGAAACCATGAATTTGTGGTGTATGCCCAGACTAGGAATCGAACCAGAGACCAATGCGTTAATAGACTGGTTTATTATCCACCAGGCTATCACCATTCTAAGATATTTCATTTTCGTCATTTCAACATAACATCATATATCCCATGAAATATTAAGATTGTTGCAACTGTCCATAGGCTTTCGGTAACTGCCTACCATCAGGCAGGCCGTATGCTTTTTTGACACTTTAGTAGCATGAAAGACATAGCTGTTATTTATTAGGTAGTGGGCACTACTAAGAAGGTTATTGAATAAGTCGACTGGCTCTTGTTGTATTTATAAACGTGAATAAAATTCCGGGAATTGTCAATTAATGTGGTCTTCTGGAAGATGTCAGACTTTAGCACTATCTTACTGATAACCCTGGTAATCTTATTTACCGGGGAATTATCTTTAAAATGTGCTACATTAGCTGTGGGAGTGTCAAGATAATTCGCGTGTCTAGAATTTCGGGAATTGTCGATAGTACGAATTTATTTATTTTAATGCAAGCGTCCACAAGCAACGGCATTTATTAACGCAACGACAGGACACGGGTGGCAAATAAGTACACGCCCCACCTAATGTCAAGGGATACCCAAGGCCTGTAAACTAGTCTTTCAACGAGTGCTCATTTGGCTGCTGTAGGGGCTGCTTCTGTGAGGGGAAGGTGCTTGCCTAACAGGACTCATTTGATGCCCTATCTCTTTCACCAGAACCTCGTTTTCTCCTTTGTTGATTAGCAGAGTGCGCGATACATAGGCTACTTACATCACTAATAATTATTATAAAATATTAGCTCTCGCTTGCTATATCCTTGTTTGTATGTAACCTGAGAGGTAGGGTTCAATAAAGCAACCCGTCTGGTGAAGTACCTCCACCTCACAGAAAACCGCAGTCAAATAACAACTCCCTAGAGGATTGTTGTATCCCTGCGTGTGAGTGAGACCACCAGTAAGCTCCTAAGGAGTTGCTGTGTTAGCAGCAGAGGTGGCATCGCGCGAGTGATACTTAATGTTTTGCAAGGGTTTATAAGCTCTACGATAACCGCTTTACATCAGGTGGGCCGTATGCGTGTATGCCTCCCGACGTTGTATAAAAAAGCCTGATAAAGTGTAAGAAAATGGATATACTATTTTTATTGTAAGTGAGAGTTGGGTATGAAATAGTGAAATTAGGATAAACGCAGTCGAAATGCGAGCGTTGTTCAAAGTTTGTGGTGTAACACTAGCAGTTCGCGTTCGCAATTAAGATGTAAGAAACAGACTTGGTCCGAAAGATGGTATTAAAATAAGAAGTGGCATACTCCGATAGTTCGGAAAGGATGCAGGAAGAAATAATTACGAAACGGGTGTACAACGCGAAAGTAGAAAGATATTGGAGCTGAGAAAGGCCAAGACTTACCTACGACTACGACCTAAGACTTACCAAAATGCGAGCGTACATGAGAAGAGCTATGAATGTTAAAACAGCGAGTGAGGTGTGTAAGGACTGAGTCATGCGGCGCTTATTGCACTATGCCTACCCCGCAAGGGATTTCACGTGAAGTTATAGACAGATTTTTATTGTATAGTAGGTGATTTGCATATTTACAATTTGGAGGTGAAATTATCGTGGAAATGCTGATGACTTCAGTCTAAAAAAATACTTATATAACTTCGTGTACCTATAATGCGAAACACGAAATCTACCATCCTCAACTACTGATACAGTGTTGTCGAATAACTAATTAACAAGCGCGTATAACGTTTTGTTTTAAACGGCGGAGTTGTTAACAGAATAATAATTCATAACTTGACAGCACGTGAATAATTCGCGACGCGAGTTGTTATCAGCACTTGCGCAGTGCGATCGTCCTCTTGTTCGCGCGTGCCGACTCCAACTCACCTCTACCACGTTACCGAGCGATCGACTTCAAATAGTAGTAGCATCGATGAGTGCGAACTACATTGATGGTTTTGATTTTCATTTGATAATTAATGACGTTCCGCTTTATATAATCTCTTGTATTACATAATTTTTTATTTATTTTAAGTTCAGCGTTCGGTAGGTCGTAATGAAAGTTCTAATTTATTGGAACGGAATGCCAAATACGATTACCTTATTATTCGTGATGAATAACAATATCATGATTATTGAATGCGAATTATGAGAAAACATTAAAACAATGATGTTAATTGCGAAGTCAATGGATAACGAACGGAATTCCCACACGTTTGAATATTTGACGTCAGCCACGACTAATTGCCCGATAAGTCGTCGATTCGCGTCTCGTTTTAATAAGGTACGCTGTGCAAATGTACGTGTGGATACCGATGGAATGCCACGGTCACTTCGGTTTGTGAGCGTTTTGTATCTGTGTGTGCGAGTGACGTCTGCCGCACGCCCCGATAGCCACTTAACCCAGACCTCCCGCTCCTCCCCGTTGCCCAGCCAGTTTTGAGGAAAACGGGGAATTAGATGACAATGAGAAGGTCTACGCCAATTGGCCAGGTTACTGTAACCATGTGTACGTTGTTGCCACGTGAAGGCGCACTGTAGTAATTTTGTGTTTGTGTGTAACCTCGATTTGGACACACTACGAAGTGAAGCATTATGGTTATAAACACAGAGTAATTCGCAGAATATCATTATCCAAATGAATATCTACCTCAAGAGCAGCGGTCAATATACCTTGTGATTTGATTGGCTGGTTACATTTAAGCAAGAAATGTGGTAGGTTCGTTATGACTTTTTGGGTCATTAATAAGATGTTATATGCACGTAATGATGTGTTACGTTTATTGAGAAGAATCTACGAAGGTGAATGTTTTACGAGAGTATGAAAATCACAATGCACTCTGCGAGTAAGTGCTAAAGAATTCGCATCAAAATAACAAATGAACTCTTTATGTTTTACTGTTCACACCGTATACGCAGTCTTTTCCCACGGTGAGTTGACTGTGTGCACCCCCTTGCCCCTCCCAGGCCCTGTCTCCCCCCGCATCGGCCCGTGTTTGTAGTTCAGTACGGGTTTAGCATTCAAAGCGGTATCATGCTCCCCCGACATTATACTTTCATATTTATTGCTAAAACGCCTCGTACTACATGATATAATAATACCTAGATGCACACTCGGCCGTTGTTAAGGATGTACAGATAAAGGCAATTTAATCTGGTATTCCATGTTTTTTGTATACGCTGCGTCTGTAAACGACCTTATATTGTTTTATCAATTTGATTTCTGCGGCTGATTCTGATCTAGATTATTATTGATCCATACATCCATATACTTTTATTAAAAAATTGAATACAGTTGATACTAAATTAGGCTCGGAGTTAATTATGACTACTAATTATTGATAGAGGATTGAATATATCAATTAGTTTATTAGGTAGCAAACAAGGCTTTTTTTTTTGACCTGTCTATGTAGTTTGCCTCTGTGGACCGTGACTACGTCATCGGAAGGGCAAACAAGGCTTTGATCCTGATGTGAAGGAGTCGCTGTAGCCTATGAATGCTTGCAGTAGAAATCGCGCATTGTCTACCTCGGCATAAGGTGATTCCTTAGTAGCTTTTAGGCAAAGTCGTGAGAAATACAATCATACGACTGCGAAGCGACCCACGGGTTGTCAACTAATTACAGTAGCCTATGAACGCAGGAACACAACACTCCGAGGAGCTATTATTGACTAAGATACTGTTCATGCACGTACTAAGATACTGTTCATTTTTGACCTGTGTGGGAATCGAATCCACGAGCGTCGGTGTTAAATTAGCATTGTTAACCACTCGTCAAAACTTCCTGATTATTCGCAGTAACTCGGCAATCGTCCAGGGAATCGGTTAACTTGGCTGCAGTTTTTCGTAAATTGAACGTTAGGTTCCTCAGTGTGACTGTTCCGAATAAAACATGCCATTGCTCTAACGCTTTTTGTTAATTAGCAGGATGCGCCACGTGCATGTGAGGTTGGGTTTTTAAAGCCAAATCATTCGCGCGCACCTCACAGAAGACTTCACCCACGTAACAATTCCCCGGAAGCTTTAGTGGTAAGCACATGCAAGCTGAAGAGTTGCTATATGAGCTGCAGCAGCAAACCGTGAACGATACATTTTTTTTATACAACGTCGGGAGGCATACAAGCATACGGTCCACCTGATGTAAAGCGCTTACCTCGGCCTATAAACGCTTGCAATACATTAAGTATAACTCGCGCGATGCCACCTCTGCTGCTAACACAGCAACTATAGGAGCTTACTAGTGACCTCACTCACACGCAGGAACACAACAACCCTCTAGGGAATGGTTATTTGGCTGTTGTTTGCTGTGAGGTGGAGGTTCCCTAGACGGGCTGCTTTGATGCGCCCTACCTCTCTTAAAAACACCCAACCAAGACAAACAAACATGTATGCACACAAATGTTTATCCTGTGTGGGAATCGAACCCACGAGCGTTGGTATCAAAGTAATGTAACAGCGCGTTACACCTCTGCGCCACCGAGCTCGTCGACACTTCTTGTATTGCAATCGTTTATGGGCTACGGTAATCAAATCTGGTGGGCTGTATGCTTGTTTGCCTCCGGATATTGTAAAAAAATGTTCGTAAGTAAATACTTCCTTATCGTAAGTACAATCATATCATAAGTACGCCTCCAATCTTAGGTACGTATAGATTGCAAATACAAACAAGTACCTATACAAGAGTAACGAGTGATGCAAGTGACACACTATCCAAGCCTTGCACTACAAGCATTCATAGGCATAGGCAGTAACTACTCTGTATATGCTTGTTTGCATCTGAAGTAGTATAAAAGCAGCTACCGTTAATGTGCCACCAAATTGTCTTACGTACTGGCCTTGCATAATAGACATGTATAATTTAATGGCGGAGTCACTGCATTTGCAGCGGGGATGGCAATACGGTTGCTAAATGAAGTCCTTGGAGGGTTGTTGTGGTCCTACGTGTAAGTGAGATTACCAGTTTGCTCCTGAGGAAATGTTCCGTTGGCGATTGAGTTGACAATGCGCGAGCTACACCACATCTATTGCGTTCACAGGCTATGGGAACCACTACGCATCAGGTGCGCTGTATGCTTGTTTGCCTACAGTCGCTGGAGAAAAAATATAGCAGTGTCTCATGAGTCCTTTCAATAAAATAAATATCATCACACTCTTGGGAAATTCTGAAATGCTTGAGACTTGAAATATCTTGATACCTACTCCTCAATTTGACAGTTTCCCGTTATATAAGGTTATCAAGATTATCTCATCATGTTTACCATTTCTAAGTTTGAAACTCCGGAAAAACAGACAGTAATTACAGTGTAGTCTGGATAGGTTTAAAAAAAAACGAACATTATAGTAAAAATTAGTCTAGGCGCGCGTGTATTATAGATTGATGACAGGTTATTTAAATTCTAGAACCCTAGGTTCTAGGGGAAAGTCTATCTTGGCAAGTTTCTTTCGGCATTTCTTCTTCGCCCATAGTCATTTCCGAAACGCTGCTAATTCAAAAAAGAAATAGGTAGTTAATAGAGTCAGGTATTATGTATTCAGGTAGGTATATATACGTTTATAAACTGAAATCTTATTGCTCTTTATTGATTTATGATCCTATTGGTTTTTCATTTTTTATGCAATTTGATCTAACCTGCTGTGCGTGCTTCCACCACCAAATAGATCATGAGAACTGGACGACCGGAGCAGCCGTGACAGCGACAGTATGTTCCGTCTACTAACGGTAGTGCGTGGATACCGGCCGGCGCTAGTTCGCATTCACTAATTGGTGGCGAAAGCACACAAATCAGGTTAGATCAAATTGCATAAAAAAATGAAATATCAATAGGATGATAAATCAATAAAGAACAATAAGATTTCAATTTATAAACGTAAGACGTATCAAAGTGTCCGCTAAGGTATAATGGTAAATAAAGATTTATATCTTTAAATTTCAAAATTCCGAATATTTCATGGTAAACGTAAAAGCATAGCAGTGCCGCCGCTCCGGCAGCCGCTTCACGGCAAGCGAGTACTTTTCCAACCAGACGCGATATAAACAAAGAGTGCGTAGGTACTATCTATACTGCGAAGTAATAAGCCAAAGCCAATCCATCAATATATAAATAAAATGTATTTGTTCCAGTGCGGGCGAACGACTCTGGCGTCCCGTGCGTTATTTTCGTCGTCACCTTACGCGTCGACAATTATTCGGGAATTTCGAAAGATCACCCCGGAGCGCCGGTCGTTGCCTCGTCTGACTCACTCTTTTGTTTTTACTCACTGCCCGCCAACACTATAAGGATAAAATGCAAACTAATGTTACTAACAGACGATCGCGATTCTAGTGTGTTTTTTTTGAACATAGTGAATCGACAAATTGAAATATATGTGTTTTTTCAAACAGGTCCAGTGCCTCCCCGTCTCACGACGAGGAGGTGCCTCTCCCGCCCTCTCCCGTCCCGGTAGAGATGGAGGTAGTTCCCTCGTCGTTCGACAGGGACTCCCCTCTCTCCCCGCCACCCCCCACACCGCCGCCCGCTCCTAAAGCGGCCCCTGCCTCTCAGAAGGCCGCCAACAAGCCCGCCCCGCGCGGCACCCCCGCTCCGACCCGGGCCAACGGCCCGCCGCCTGTTTTCCTTCGTGAAAAAGGCAGGTGGGTCGAAGTCTCCAAACTTTGCGCCGATCAAAAGGTGCAATACACCCGTGCTACCAACACGGGTGTTGCAATCAAAATAGACGTTCCGTCTATTAGTGATTTCAAGAGTCTTACAAGACTCTTAACCCAGCAAAATATACCGTATCATACGTACGCGCTCCCCAGTGAGCGCAAAGTACGTGCGGTATTACGCGGAGTGCCGTCAGAGGTCTCCTGCGACTCCGTTAGGGACGACCTGCTGGCTCAGGGCTTCCCTGTTGAGGCTGTGCACAGGATGCACGGTCGCAACGGGAAGGTTTACCCGCTAGCACTGGTCGTACTAGCGAACGTTCCGACTGCCCGAGGCATTTTTAAGAGAGAGCTCACTGTGTGCGGCCTCTCAAATGTCAAGGCTGAGCCTCCACGCTCACGTGGCATTCCGGGGCAGTGCCATCGTTGCCAGCTGTATGGTCATGCAGCTGCCAACTGTTCGGCCAAGCCCAGGTGTGTCAAGTGTCTACTTGACCACCATACTAGGGATTGCACTCGCGACCCTAGCACTCCTCCCGGCTGTGTGCTGTGCGGCCAAGTCGGCCACACAGCCAATTACAGAGGGTGCCCTCGTGCACCCCAGCCCTCTGGCAAGCCCTCTAAGGGACATACAGAGGGTCCCAAGCCGAGGCGCGCGCCCCCGCCGCCCATATCATCTCCAAAACATTTCCCCGATTTTTCAAAATCGGGCCCGGCTCCGGCCGGGCGGGCCCCAGCATGGGGCCCGCGAAATGCAAACCCGCCTAAGGCGGCCCCACTTCCGCCCCAGCAGGGCGCTAAACCTCCATCCTTAGGAGACGACCTGAAGACGGTAATCACCGCCATTCAGGGAGTCAATCTGAAGGAGGTTTCACTCCTTGCGGGCAAGCTTAGAGCTGCCCGCAGCCCACAAGAGCGACTTTTAGCGCTCTGTGAGCACGAACAACTTCTAAGCTCTTTGTAGCTTATCACTAGCCCCGGTAGCGAGTCGTTAACGGCTCGCGCCGAGTACAGCGCAGTCCGCTCGTAGGTACCTGCCTAGTCCTACCTACACTCAATCCACTTCCCAGTTCCTTCCCTCCTGTTTGTGTCTACTGAACCCTTTTAATATTATAAGCACCCTTCTGGTCGCTTAAGTCGCATAGTTAGGTACTAGTGTCGACCTCCTCAGGAGGAGAGTTGGCACTTTTCTAAGCGTATGCTCTTATTAGAGTGACGCTTGCGTCGTCCCGTTCCCTTGGGGCGATCGCATCAGATGGAGCCTTTGAGGTCTTCCCGGCCAGAGGCGGTCCCAGGGGGTGTTTTAGTCAGTAGGAATCTGACATAACTAGGTTCGTTCGCACGAAACAGTATCTTATGTAAGATTTCACCTCCTCCCTCCCGTTTTCCGGAGGGTGCCCCTCACGGAGGAATGACCAATGCACATCCGGATGTGGGTTGGTCCTTCCTTTGTGGGTCTTCAATTTTCTTGGGCGAAAATCAAAAAAAAAAAAAAAAAAAAAAAGTCACTGTCAAAATCAAAATCTTTTTATTCCGTAAAAATGGCTACATTTGTTTGGAATCGTCACAATTTTTTTCCCTACCGTGCAGTTTATGACTAGGTGAGCACTGATAAAAATACTGCCAAAAAACTCAGGCATCCCTCTTTTGGTGTCCAAACAAATTTACATATTTTATTAATTACATTATAATTGGATCGACTCACTCCCAGGCATTTTTATCATTAATATAGTCAGATACTTTATAATATGCCCTGCTACACAATTTGGCTTTAATAGTAGATTTGGCTTTAATAGTAGTAGTAGTTTTTTAAACAGTATACATGCTGCTAATATGCCAAATCAGGAGTTTCCAATCTATTTCACTCGCAGGATCACAGCGATCTGCTAGGGTTGTTATTTGCGTGTAGTCTAAGACCTCCCCGGTCCGGTTGGTTATTAGACAGTACCTTCACTCAGCTTTTTTTTATGAAAACTCCTCTTTTAGGGTTCCGTACCCAAAGGGTAAAACGGAACCCTATTACTGAGGCTCCGCTGTCCGTCCGTCCGTCCGTCTGTCACCAGGCTGTATCTCATGAACCGTGATAGTTAGACAGTTGAAATTTTCACAGATGATGTATTTCTGTTGCCGCTATAACAACAAATACTAAAAAAATAGAATAAAATAAATATTTAAGGGGCTCCCATACAACGAACGTGATTTTTTTGCTTATTTTTGCTCGATATTGATAACGGCAACAGGTAGACGGTTGAAATATTCACAAAACATTTAGTTATATATTCACTTTAAGAACAAATAATTAAATTGAAATAAAATAAATATTTAAGGGGGGCTCCCATACAACAAACGTGATTTTTTTTGCCATTTTTATAGAAAACGGTACGGAACCCTTGGTGTGCGAGTCCGACTCGCACTTGGCCGATTTTTTACACAACGTCAGGAGGCATACGATCATATGACCCATATAAGATAAAGTGATTACCGTAGCCAATGAAAGGAACATGGGAAGTATTGCTCGCGCGTTGCCACCCCTGCTGCCAACGGAGAATTTCTTTGGACCTTATTAGTAACCACTCATTTACAGGAACATGACAACCCTCCAGAGAGTTATTATATGACCGCTGTTTTGTGTAGGTACTTCCCCAGTCGCGCTGCATTAAAGGACATGTTATTTTTAGCAGTATATCACCACTATTAATGCAGCAACTCCTCGGGAGTTTACTGATTTATCAACCGCTAGAAAGTTGTTATTTGCATATGGTCTTCTCTTCTCGTAAACCAATACCCCAGTCCGATCACTTTATATACCAGTCAGAATCCCGTTTGGTGTTTGGCAAGGTGTACCACATACAGGCGCGGTTGATTTTCTCTCTTAATATGACGAGTTTCACCTCTAATACATAATCTAACAAATATACTAAAAGGCTCAAGTAACAAGTTATGCTTTCATGAACGAAGCTACTCGACTGGGGAAGCGAACTTGGATAATTGAGAGATTTGACTAATGGAGATTTTTCGCTCAATATGAAGCAACCTGAGCTCGACTGGAGAAGTACAGTCAAGAGGAGAAGCCTTACATTTATTTGAATTTACACAGAAATGTAAACAAAGTAAGCAAATCTATCTATATATAGTTGAATTGTCTGTCAAAATCAAAATAACAGCTTCATACTAAATGCATGAATTAAATGTTTTGGCTGTCTGTCTGTTTATTCCGACTAATCCTTGAGAAGGGGATTTTGAAGAATCTTTCGCTGGCAGGTAGCTGATGTAATAAGGAGTAACTTAGGCTACTTTTATTTAAAAAAATTGTCTCTCGGGAAGAAAATTAAACCAATGAAATTATGAACAAATCCAAATTCATGCGGACGAAGTTGCGGGGTGACCGCTAGTCATATATATTAATAAAAGCGTATTTTGTTGAAAGTAATAGAAAGATAACGTAGGCAGTAAGAGTTGGAAAGATGGACCTATAGGTACGCTTTACCGTATAATTACAGTGTAAAGTAATACAAAACAATGATGCAATACTTTATTTAATGCACCAATAAATGTTGCAATAATTGGTTATAATAACTACAAACAAACAATTGAAGCAGAGCATAGTCTTGAGAAGGAAACGTTGACGGAGGTGCTGCGTTCGTTGTGAGAGTGTTATCTAATAATGCAAGTATCTTTAAATTACATGGACTTGTTTATAGCTCAGGTAATATCAACTTGACAAAAAGTGAAATAAACGCGCTGTAGTTCATTAGTAACTGTGAAAATCAATAAAATAAACGAGGGTCTCGATACGGCGAATGCAATCGATCTGACAGACAATCAGACCGCGAGTATAATCTGTATTGTAAAATAAATTGCTGAGGAAAAAATGACAATAACGCGTTGGGTAAAGTAGGAAGCAAAAACGATCGAACAAACGAAACGAAGTCGCATCTAGTAGCTGCACGTAACACCCATCTCTCGCAGCGCATACACGCCACAAGTAATTTGGATACTGCTAATTATAGGTGCTATTGCGGTTATAATAAGATCCTCCCAACTTCCCAGAAACGAGGCCGAGCCGCTTTATTAATATTTATCCGATACACGCCGAATGCTCGGTCCCAACCTAACTGACGCAGTCAAAGAAAACATGCCGGCCAGAAATAAAGTCGTAAAGTACCGGAACGGTTTCAATCGATGTTCTCAGTGTGTATATCGGGTTATAAATGCGCAGAAGTATCGATGAAGTACCGATTGAAGTAAATGTCGGTTTTTATCGGTTAAAACCGATAGCGGCTGCATCAAATTTTTTATGATGTGCGCACGTGGGGTATGAAATTGTGACAATGAAATATGACGGTAATAAGACTACAGAATGGATACGTAATAAAAATGTTATTTTTGATTACACATTAACAATAATCACTTGAAAAACCATTACTGTAGTGACGTTACTCCAGAAGATCTTTGGAAAATTTAACACGTTGCTTTGATCTGTATGTAGTTGACTGTACCTATAAGGAAAACTGAACGGTGCGTCAAAATATTAAGAATGACACGCCGCAGATTTGATTCCGGTTGAGGTCAAACAACCAATCTAGCTTTGCTGAATTTCTGCTGAAACGTCTTAAATATAACGTTTTTCAACACTGCGTTGTTGTTTACACACGTACCTACAGTACACGGAAAGAAATTCAAGGCCACTAAGGAACTAAACGTGCTAAGGAAACCGCTAATATGGAAAAGGTCACGCATTTTTGTGTTTCTTACGTTTGCCTACGGGGAAGGCAGACTTAAGAAAGGTAAAAGTCTCGACTAGAAGAACATAATCACGAGAAATGCAGTAGGGGAAGATACATCTTCCTCTTACTAGATACGAGGTAGAGTAGATAGATAGAGAAACAATGTAAACAGAAATCCAGACAGTCGATGGATATATGATCAGATTGAGGCACGAGGAAAGTAGAAGCGTTTACGTTTTTTTTTACACAACGTCGGGACGCGTACCGTAAACTTATGAATGCTTGCAATACATTAAGTATCACTCGCGCGATGTCACCTATGCAAATACAGCAAATCCTTAGGAGCTTACCTGTGACCTCACGTACACGCAGGAACACAACAACCCCCTATTTATTTGGCTGCGGTTTTCTGTGAGGTGGAGGTACTTCCTCAGACGAGCTGCTTTGATGCGCCTCTCTACCTCTCTTCCAAATTTTAGCAGTATACGAATACATGACTTGTATTCGTATACTGCTGGTGCAGTAATTTCGTGTCTAGTAAGGTGGGCCACTATCTTTGTTGGAGAAACACTTCATAAAACGGCAAGGCAGTCTGCAATGGCTAGTGTATTATAAATATCCCCATGAATGATAATACGAGATTTCATTTCTGATTCAATAATTAAAAATAAAATACTTCCGCTACTTTTCAACCGTTTTGTTTTCAATTCAATCACAGTTGTACACCACCTGTCAAATATTTTCGTTTCTCTCCTTCAGCGGGCCGTTCGCGCGCGCCCTCTAGCTACTTTGTCATAACTGAATTTTCATTATTGACATTATGAAATAAATATGTTTATGCGTTTGTCTCTCTCTGTGTGTCTGTCGCTTTTTATCGAATATTCGAATTTTCACTTCAGATTCAAGAAATTATATTTCGGAAGACGTTTGACCTAAAAAAGTTCTGATTTTCCACCTTATTATGGCACCGGCAAGAATACGGCCAAATCCTAAGGCTTAGATAGTGGACCCTAGACCGCGAAGCGATAGCTTAGACTTGGATTTGTTAGTTGATTTAATTCTTGAATTTTTATTCATATTATTATATTCACCTATCAGCTTGTGGCCTATCCTTCCTAGCTATATAATTTTGTGAAATTAACATTTTGTGACGTTGAGTAAATACGTGAATTAGTTACATAGTTACTGTTATATGTATTACTCTGTTTAATAGTTTTCTAAATAAAATTTCCGAAATTGCACATGTTATTTGGCAATGCAGATTTTATTGCAATTCGTGTACAATTCTATTAATGATAAGTTTATAGGTCAAAAGTTATTTCAATAATTGAAAATAATAACAGAATACGTTTCATATTTTTTTCAAACATACGAATACGTTATTATACATTGCAAATTCGGTCTACGTTCGGAATTATGCTTCAAAGTTTGCGCATCGCAATGCAGAAAGAATGCAGGATGATGAATGACGAAACAGATATACATTGCAAAAATAGAAGGATGTAGGACCCGAGGAAGTCCGAGATTCAGCTACCATGGCCATATTGGTCGTGTTTTATCAGAAGGTAACGTTAGGCGCACTGGGAACTGGCGAGTGTGCATGATAATTGCTATGAATTTTGAAGTAATTGAATTGAAGATCAATTTAATTCAAATTCTAATTACCTACGTCGATTTACATTCTGACAAACGTGGGAACTAAAACAAAATACACTTAAACATACAACATACACAAAAGTGGTGTGTATAAGGACTGTGTCTTGTGGCACCCGGTACTCTCTGCCTAACCTGCAAGGGACCTGGATTTTTATGAAGGGAAAACCGTCAAATGATTTCATGTTTTCCTTCATTCACTTTTAAAGAATCCTTCAAACTTTTATGTTTACTTCTTGAAGTAAAAGTAAAAACCTTTCAAGGATTCTTTAAAAGTACACAGCAAACCTGAACCATACTAAACGAAGCTTAATTTATTTTATACCTAAAGTAGAAATACCTTATATTAAATTAAATCTAAAGAAAGTGTTTCTTTTTTCATTATAGAATTTGTTTACGTTTAAAAATATAATTTCTTGATGAAAATAGTTTTTCTTGATAGGAGACTTCTTTTCTACTTTAAAATAATACTTTTCATTACACAAAATATAGATTTCTGTGAATTTCTCAACTGTTTCCAAGAAAATAATAGTTTTTGTATACTAGTAAAACATATTTTTGGAATGCAAATGTCCATAGACTACGGTGACTGTTTACCGTCAGGAAGGCCGTATGCTTGTTTTCGTCCATAGTGGTATGAAAGTAAGATAATATTACTACAGAGTTATTGTTACTGTTACAGAGTTATTAACACCCCTCATAATATTTTTTTTTCCATTGCCTCGGTCATAATCGAAACGTATTTGAAAAGTTATTTGTATGTAATCTGCATACATTTTGACAGATAACTTTTCGATTCACAGAACTTTATATACTAAAGAGTGTCTCCTCATGGTTATCAAAAATGTTTTTTTTTTATAAGTACAGTCTACTCTTTAGTAATTTTACTTCCCACAGAGCATAGAATTATATATGTAAAACTATAAATTGAAGGTACCACTTACTATTTTGTTTTGTTTAAACTTATGTAAGTACCAATATATGTTTTGCGCACAGTAGTGTTATATTTCAAACAGTTTTTTTATCCGATATTCCGAAATTGCACATGTTATTTGGCAATGCAGATTTTATTGCAATTCGTGTACAATTCTATTAATGATAAGTTTATAGGTCAAAAGTTATTTCAATAATTGAAAATAATAACAGAATACGTTTCATATTTTTTTCAAACATACGAATACGTTATTATACATTGCAAATTCGGTCTACGTTCGGAATTATGCTTCAAAGTTTGCGCATCGCAATGCAGAAAGAATGCAGGATGATGAATGACGAAACAGATATACATTGCAAAAATAGAAGGATGTAGGACCCGAGGAAGTCCGAGATTCAGCTACCATGGCCATATTGGTCGTGTTTTATCAGAAGGTAACGTTAGGCGCACTGGGAACTGGCGAGTGTGCATGATAATTGCTATGAATTTTGAAGTAATTGAATTGAAGATCAATTTAATTCAAATTCTAATTACCTAC
This sequence comes from Pyralis farinalis, assembly GCA_947507595.1. Lineage (NCBI taxonomy): Eukaryota > Metazoa > Arthropoda > Insecta > Lepidoptera > Pyralidae > Pyralis > Pyralis farinalis. The sequence continues at coordinate 16,543,098 of OX382266.1, read as the reverse complement.
GTCGATTTACATTCTGACAAACGTGGGAACTAAAACAAAATACACTTAAACATACAACATACACAAAAGTGGTGTGTATAAGGACTGTGTCTTGTGGCACCCGGTACTCTCTGCCTAACCTGCAAGGGACCTGGATTTTTATGAAGGGAAAACCGTCAAATGATTTCATGTTTTCCTTCATTCACTTTTAAAGAATCCTTCAAACTTTTATGTTTACTTCTTGAAGTAAAAGTAAAAACCTTTCAAGGATTCTTTAAAAGTACACAGCAAACCTGAACCATACTAAACGAAGCTTAATTTATTTTATACCTAAAGTAGAAATACCTTATATTAAATTAAATCTAAAGAAAGTGTTTCTTTTTTCATTATAGAATTTGTTTACGTTTAAAAATATAATTTCTTGATGAAAATAGTTTTTCTTGATAGGAGACTTCTTTTCTACTTTAAAATAATACTTTTCATTACACAAAATATAGATTTCTGTGAATTTCTCAACTGTTTCCAAGAAAATAATAGTTTTTGTATACTAGTAAAACATATTTTTGGAATGCAAATGTCCATAGACTACGGTGACTGTTTACCGTCAGGAAGGCCGTATGCTTGTTTTCGTCCATAGTGGTATGAAAGTAAGATAATATTACTACAGAGTTATTGTTACTGTTACAGAGTTATTAACACCCCTCATAATATTTTTTTTTCCATTGCCTCGGTCATAATCGAAACGTATTTGAAAAGTTATTTGTATGTAATCTGCATACATTTTGACAGATAACTTTTCGATTCACAGAACTTTATATACTAAAGAGTGTCTCCTCATGGTTATCAAAAATGTTTTTTTTTTATAAGTACAGTCTACTCTTTAGTAATTTTACTTCCCACAGAGCATAGAATTATATATGTAAAACTATAAATTGAAGGTACCACTTACTATTTTGTTTTGTTTAAACTTATGTAAGTACCAATATATGTTTTGCGCACAGTAGTGTTATATTTCAAACAGTTTTTTTATCCGATATTCCGAAATTGCACATGTTATTTGGCAATGCAGATTTTATTGCAATTCGTGTACAATTCTATTAATGATAAGTTTATAGGTCAAAAGTTATTTCAATAATTGAAAATAATAACAGAATACGTTTCATATTTTTTTCAAACATACGAATACGTTATTATACATTGCAAATTCGGTCTACGTTCGGAATTATGCTTCAAAGTTTGCGCATCGCAATGCAGAAAGAATGCAGGATGATGAATGACGAAACAGATATACATTGCAAAAATAGAAGGATGTAGGACCCGAGGAAGTCCGAGATTCAGCTACCATGGCCATATTGGTCGTGTTTTATCAGAAGGTAACGTTAGGCGCACTGGGAACTGGCGAGTGTGCATGATAATTGCTATGAATTTTGAAGTAATTGAATTGAAGATCAATTTAATTCAAATTCTAATTACCTACGTCGATTTACATTCTGACAAACGTGGGAACTAAAACAAAATACACTTAAACATACAACATACACAAAAGTGGTGTGTATAAGGACTGTGTCTTGTGGCACCCGGTACTCTCTGCCTAACCTGCAAGGGACCTGGATTTTTATGAAGGGAAAACCGTCAAATGATTTCATGTTTTCCTTCATTCACTTTTAAAGAATCCTTCAAACTTTTATGTTTACTTCTTGAAGTAAAAGTAAAAACCTTTCAAGGATTCTTTAAAAGTACACAGCAAACCTGAACCATACTAAACGAAGCTTAATTTATTTTATACCTAAAGTAGAAATACCTTATATTAAATTAAATCTAAAGAAAGTGTTTCTTTTTTCATTATAGAATTTGTTTACGTTTAAAAATATAATTTCTTGATGAAAATAGTTTTTCTTGATAGGAGACTTCTTTTCTACTTTAAAATAATACTTTTCATTACACAAAATATAGATTTCTGTGAATTTCTCAACTGTTTCCAAGAAAATAATAGTTTTTGTATACTAGTAAAACATATTTTTGGAATGCAAATGTCCATAGACTACGGTGACTGTTTACCGTCAGGAAGGCCGTATGCTTGTTTTCGTCCATAGTGGTATGAAAGTAAAATAATATTACTACAGAGTTATTGTTACTGTTACAGAGTTATTAACACCCCTCATAATATTTTTTTTTCCATTGCCTCGGTCATAATCGAAACGTATTTGAAAAGTTATTTGTATGTAATCTGCATACATTTTGACAGATAACTTTTCGATTCACAGAACTTTATATACTAAAGAGTGTCTCCTCATGGTTATCAAAAATGTTTTTTTTTTATAAGTACAGTCTACTCTTTAGTAATTTTACTTCCCACAGAGCATAGAATTATATATGTAAAACTATAAATTGAAGGTACCACTTACTATTTTGTTTTGTTTAAACTTATGTAAGTACCAATATATGTTTTGCGCACAGTAGTGTTATATTTCAAACAGTCATCTGCGGAAGACCAGCGCCGCGGTGTCAGAAGACCCCACGGCTTACGCTGAGTGGATGCCTATTTGTTGTCTTATATATTATTTACTGGCTGTAGGTTTTAATTGTTAGTGATTACATGTGAGGCAACCAATAAACCATTTTCTTTCTTTTGTACGTACGATTCAACGTACTTTACAAATATAGAGAAGCAAATGACACTTGAGCACGAAATAAATCATATACTTGTATTACTTTATCAGCATAGTATATATTGAGCAGTGACAGCCCAGTAGAACCGACCTATTGACCAACTGATCACCTGTTCAAAGCCTGGCACGCGACTAAATTCATGTTTTCGAGTTTATATACATACTTGTAATTGCCACTTACTCGGCAGTGAAGGAAGAAACCGTGAGGAAACCATACACGTCCAGAAAATTATGTTTCAAAATACGTGTGAGATTTCCCTCTGGGTTGTAAAGGTCTGACGGCCGTTGCCCCATGTAAAAATCTGTACCTTGGCCAAATCCTTAGGCTTAGGTAGCGGACTTGAGCAGAAGAAGACTCGTATTACTTTATCAGTACAGCATTCATCACTTAAAGTGTATTTTGTTTTCGTTCCCACGTTTGTCAGAATGTAAATCGACGTAGGTAATTAGAATTTGCATTAAATTGATCGCCAGTTCAATCTTATGTCTATTATGTTTATGTATTCGACCGATTTGCCCGTTGGCTTCCGTAGAAGCTGTATGTGCACACGCATATCGCACCGCACGCATACGCCAAATTCACTTTTGAATGGCAGACATGCCTATAGGGAAAGTGAAATTCTTTTTAAATTACTTCGAAATTTACAATGATTGGCATTTTTTGTAAACTTACAGTGTTTATGCCAGCTTTGTTTTACTATTTGGATATATATTTTATACTTTGCGTTAAGATATCAGCATAAAATAAATCTTAGCATAAAGTTTCATGTTTTTAAGATACCTTATGCTCTTGTATGACTAGTAATCTCGCATGAAAATTGTAATAAGGAGGTGAAAATATTACATTACATGTTTTTTTTTATATAACACCGGAAGACATGCATGCACACGGCCCACCCGATGTAATGTGGCTACTGGAATCTATGAAAGCTTACAATATAGGAATTATCACTCGCACGTTGCTACTCGTAAATTTGCTGCTGACATTACAACTTCTTTGAAGCTCACTCGAAGAAACACAGCAACCCTCTAGGGAGTTATTATTTCACTGAGGTTTTTCGTGAGGTAGAATTACTTCCCCTAGTCGTGATGCTTTGATGTACTGTACCTCTCTTAAAAACACATAGAATGAACAAACCCACCACCTCGCAAGGTTTCACCGATCACGTTGTTAATTGAGTCATATCGTGGTAGATGCGCAAGGCACATGCTGCTCTAAGGCTCTCTTCGTGCTGCGGGTAATCTTTCGCTCCCTACAAATTAACCCCCACTAGCCTAGATTTTCAAGTAGTTTACTAACTACTCCACCACTGAGCACGTACAAGTAAGTAAAATTGCAGTGATACTCCCTGTATTGCTAGTTATGGAAAACAAATTACGTTATGCAGACATATTGTTTGATATACTCGTACATCGTAGGTATACGGACGGCATACGGACCACCTGATGTAAAGTGGTTACTGTAGCCTATGTACGCTGGGAAAACGCACACAGTTTGTTATTTCCCTACGGTTTTCTGTGAGCTGGATATACCAGACAGGAAAATTTAATACGCCCTACTTCTCTTAAAAAATTGATCACAGAGTGTGACCAAAAATCTTCCTTCACGAAACTTTTGACCTCAATGAAGAACTTTCCAACCCGTACCACCTACCAATAAAGCCCATTCCTATGAATGATTGACGTAGTCAAGATACATACATAATATATAGATTCGTGGTTATTGAACAGAGGACGCGCTGGCCATTCGCCAATACTCTGGCCTCAAATTGATTTTGCCGCTGCTGTACCAACTCTTTGCTCCCGTTGCATGCATTAGGAGTGTTAATTAATTTTCCGCCGTAGTTTCAAAGCAATTACTCAACAAAAACATAGCAGCAATTTGGGTAATGCAACTTTGATATTGTGATACAGTATTATTATGGAAATTCGTGGCTTCGGAGTTTAGAGATGGATTGACATTATAATTACTTATTGATACACAATTAACTTCTCTCGGTTTTCCTGTTCTGAAATGAATCCATGAAGGAAATAAACGATGGAGAATCGAGGAAATGAAATTGCTTAGTAAATCTAGTCGCCGCTACAAGTCAGGTAAAGTAGAACGTGCAGCTCTTATTGGCTAGATTGCGGATCAACATTGGGCAGTAGGCTCGAATCACAGTAATATTTTAGGGTAAAAACACTACTTTTTGGTGAGTGAGGGGTGCTTTTATGCGCGGTCAAATGATATATTGGTTTGTGAAAATATCGCTATTACAAAACGTCACAGGTGCTGCAGCGCTTTAATTTCTCCTAAGGCGATGGTTTGTTTATACATATTTGTTTTTCGCCAGAGTCCTAATTTTTAACTAGTCCAGTGCACCACGTGCAGGTGAGGGTAGTTTTGATATGTAAAGATGACAGCGAGCCGCTTACATCCTATACTAAGCTAAATTAACATCGACGACACAATAACATTTACAATGAGAGACAGGAATCAGTCAGGGGCACAGCTAGACCTCACAGCAGGACCTGACGCTAAGTTCTGCACTTTCTAATTTTTATCGTCGAGGTGGGACATATTGAGCTCTTGCGCATTAAATTGCCAACCAACTTACCAACTAAATATACGGCCTGCCTGATGGTAAGCAGTTACCGTAGTCCATAGACACTTGCAACACCAGTAGTATCACTCATGCATTGCCGACACTAGTACATCTGCCTTACCGCAACCGAATAAACAACTCCGGGTGGATTGTTGTATTCCTGTATGTGAGGGAATTCACCAGAGTTCACACAGAAGTCGATGTGCTGACAGCTGATGTGCCGGCGAATGTCGAAAGGCCATTAATGGTGTGGGTTCGATTCATTGATTCGCTGCAGATCAGTAAGATTCCTGAACCCGGTGAACACTCGATCCCACCCAGAGAGGCTGATCCGCTAACCTGTTGTTAGGTCGATAAGGAGACCGGGGTGCACAAGGTAGCTACAGCGGCATGAGGAACCTAACATCCCTCTGCTTTGTCAGCAATGACTGTTTCAATTTGACCACCCTTTTCATGTAAACTTTATTCATGATTGCAGTGCTTTCCTGGTTGCGCATATGTGTGATACTGAACCGTAACTATTCACGGAGTTAGTGATTGTAGATGAATTTCATGCCCATCATGCCGAGCGGCTTGCTCCTCGATCCACTGACCTGACGAGCCTCGGTGCTCCAGTTGGTGGCAATGGCTACTTTAACAATAATCGCAAAAAATAATATTTTTGTGAATGAATGCCTGTTTACTTTGATTTACAATATATTACATGTATGCAAAAATACTTAGTCTGGCCATAAATACTGTTACAATTAAAAATAAACAAAATATTACATTTGAATTTGGAATTTGTCATTTTTAGGGTTCCGTATCCAAAGGGTAAAACGGAACCCTATTACTGAGGCTCCGCTGTCCGTCCGTCCGTCCGTCTGTCACCAGGCTGTATCTCATGAACCGTGATAGTTAGACAGAAATTTTCACAGATGATGTATTTCTATTGCCGCTATAACAACAAATACTAAAAAATATAATAAAATAAATATTTAAGGGGGCTCCCATACAACAAACGTGATTTTTTTTTGCATTTTTTATAGATAATGGTACGGAACCCTTCGTGCGCGAGTCCCACTCGCACTTGGCCGATTTTTTATATGATTGTTCATTGAGTTTTCTCATTTTGGCGCCAATACATTGTACAATATTTTGCGATATTAAAATGGAGGGGGGTGACAAAGAGAACCCAATCGCTGTGATTGCATTACACAAAGTAGGTATGGAGCCAAATGCAATTTTTAAAACTCTCCATACGCTTGGTATTAGTAAAATGTTTGTGTACCCTATTAGTAGGTACAATGAGACCTCCTCTGTTTGTGACAGAAAAAGATCTGGGCGTCCACGTAGTGTTCGTACGAAAAAGGTGGTCAAAGCAGTAAGGGAAAGAATTCGAAGAAATCCTCTCCGAAAGCAAAAGATTTTATCTCGGGAGATGAAGATAGCACCTAGAACCATGTCGCGTATTTTAAAAGATGACTTAGGACTTGCAGCCTATAAGAGACGTACTGGTCATTTCTTAACTGATAATTTTAAAAGTATAGGGTGGTAAAATCACAAATTCTTACGTGTTAATTAATTTTCTCTAAAATAGACATAATTTAACTGTCAAACGTCTTCACAGGAAGGCAATACCTTAAACCGCGACCCCTTAAAGAGGCTTGGCGGCCCTCGAAGAAGGTCGCGACCCACGCGTTGAAAAACACTGGTCTAATACATATATAGTCGGTAAATATTATGATAATAAAAAAAATAACACCATCTTTATACTTCATCAAAACATTGCTGGATTGTTACATAAATCTATGCTAATGTATAAAGCGGAAGTTTGTTTGTTTGTTTGACCGCGATAATCTCTGGAATTACCAGTCGTATTTGAAAAATCTTTTTGCATACAATTTGATCTAGCCTAGCGTTTTTTCGCCACCAATTCGTTCATGCGAACAGCGACGCCCGTCACCCAAACACTACCGTTAGTAGATGCAGCATGCCGTCGCTGCCATGACTGTTCCGGTAGTCTCCGCTTCGGCCGCTGTGGTCGTCCTCGCGATTGCCCGCCATCTGGAACAGAAACACAGTTGCTGCCATGACTGCCCTGGTCGTCGCTGCGACATGTGTATCCCCTCTCCACGAGGCATCCTCAGGCGCTGTAGATGTTGGTCGATAGAATAACATGCTACAAGTGACAAATCCATCGTAGTGGCGTCCCTTATATTGAATTGAAGGCGGGGTGGATGGGGTGAGTGAAAACATATGTAATCTTTATAGGTTTTATAGTCCAATTTTAAGGTTTATAGGTTATTCAACATTACGATACGATATTTTAAAGCCAAGGAATAAGAAAGTAAGTTTTTTTTTTTACTTTGACATTGACTTTGAAGAAAAAGCGGTTACCACAGGATTGTGAGACTGTTGATGTATTCGCGGTTCACATTATCCCTTACAAATAATTCTCTATCTGAAAGGTTTATTAAATGTGGAAACTAATCAAAGTTTTATATCAAATTATTAGAATGCTTTTCACTCCGCACTTGTTCTAAACAAGACAACAGTTAAACGAATACCACTATGTACGAGTAACATTAATGAAGTGATTTTTGAGAGCTGTAGGGTTGATATCGCAAGTTAATTTTCATGGGTACGGCGCTTTGATTATATGTAACTAGAGACAAACCCCGGCTTTGCACGGGTGCAATGTAAGTACTAATTTGTTTTCTGTGTGGAGTGATTTTAAATGCGCAACGTTTGCATCGTATTTAATTGGATAGTGAATAATACCGTATTGTTTAAAATAGTATCGATTAAAATAGCTTCGTAAATAATCCTTTATTTTTTTTAATATATAAAAGATATAAATGGTTACTGTGGGTTATCCTTAAGAGATAGACATATAGCGTCGAGGACATTTTTGCAGATCTTTTTAATATATTCAATTCCGTAGTACATTATTATGATCTATCTCGTAAAGTTTAGCCAGCGTTATGCCAATGTAAGTGCATAAAAATATGTTTTTTACGATATCACATTACAAATCTTTAAAATTTTCGGTTTTTCTCTACCATAATATGCAGGTTTCATACATTAAACCTTTCTCTTGAATCATTCTGTCTATTGATGAAAACCGCATTAAAATCCGTTGCGTAGTTCAAAAGATCTACGCGTACAGACGGTGGGAAGTTCGTTTATACTACGAGTATATTGAGATATCGAATACAATTTTGGACGTTATTTTTTCTAAGAATAAATTTGAATATTATATTATATTGAATATTTTATCTATAATAATATAAGAAGAGAAAAATAATCATTACAGTATGTTACCTTAATATTGACGCGCATATAAATGACATAATATCAGATAATCTTAAAGTTAATAAATAAATATTAGACTATACCAATTGATTTACATACAAGTGATTAAAATAAAGAAAATAAAATATACTGAAATCGTTGGACGCATTACATTTTCACAGAAGGTGCATTACTATGATCGATTTAAAAACAATTTTTTTTTCATACAACGTAAGACATACAAGCATACGCCCCAGCTGACACAAAACGGTTACTATAGCCTATGAACGCTTGCAACACTTAAGTATTACCCACGCTATGTCATCTCTGCTGCTAACTCAGCTACTTCTTAGGCGCTTACTGGTAATCACTCGCAGGAACACAATAACCCTCCAGTTTCATATCCAATATTATAATAAAGTTTAAAATTATTGGGATATCCCTATAAAATAAAAAAATGCGCGACGACAAATACGCGACTTACAAGTACAACGGACTATACGTCAATCGTGCATGTGCCATATTTCAATCAATACATTCGTTTCATAACCTTATTAACCTTACATTTGTTTTAAATCGGCCATACAAACTATGAAAAATTCAAACGTCTACCTATAGTTAAAAAGGTACAACCCTGTACATGTGAATGGACAGAAAGAAGGACCCCAAAGGTTTAGTAATATGACTCCGTAGCCAAAGGGTGCTACGCTTAGGTTACGGAACTCAGAAAGTAGAAAATGCATTTAAAAGTTATTAGATGGTAGTTGCGAGTTTTATCTGTGATACGAACATTGTTGTAGGCCAAGACCCGCCGGTAGCCTGGCTTCTCGCCAGATTGCTTGCTTGAAAATTGCTTCTGCTCTCCCAACTCTAGCATCTTTTGCCGTTGACATGGGTAACTTAGGTGAATTACATGTGTACAAATAATAACAAAATTAATGTCGCGTTTTCATGTACATGTAAACATGCAGTCCATTTGCTGCAAGGCAGTTATCGTAGTCTATGAACGCTTGTAATACGGTAAGTATCGCGCGTTGCTACTCCAAGTGATAACAGGCCTTAGGAGCTTTCTGGAAACGTCACTAGATGGTTGTTGTGTTTTTACTTAGGCTAGGAAGTTGTAACTTAGGCTGCGGTCTTCATTGAAGTGTATGTGATGTACTTACTGTATGGTACTTCGTCAAACAAACAGACATGTTCATAAACAACAAATGTTTGTCCTGTGTGAGAATCGAACCAGCGAGATATGAGATATATATCAATATGAGAATTTAATCTATGCAACTTATAAGTAAGCTGTATGCTGACTGGGGGCATGTTTTTAGGGTCCCGTATGTCCGGGGCAGGCCCCAAGTGTTTTCTAGTGCTTCCACGTAGTCTGCCCTGGACCCATCTCACCTGGTGCGCGGTAACGCAGTGGCCGGTGAGTGGTGACTAAAGCTAGAAAACAATACTTGTGGGCGAGGTGGTTGAGTAGAGTAGGAGTATTTGACGTTTTCGTTGATTGTTTTGGTGGTGTGAGCGTGTCCCGTTTTTGTTGGTGTGTGTTTTGTCTTTTGTTGGGTTTTTTGTTGGTATCTTGTGTGTGATGATGATGTCGGGCCCTGAGGGGTCCGGGGAGAGTGACCTCCCGGAGGAGCCACAGGCGGTGGCATTGCAGCGGGGGCGTGACGGAGGAGAGGAGACCGATATGTCGGTCCCCACCCTCTCGGAGTCGGAGCTGGGGCGGAAGCGCCTCTTCTCCGGCTCGGAGACGGAGACGCCCGACGAGCGGGCGAAGCTATCCACGGCCAGACGCGGGAAGCGGGGCGGCATCGCTCCGAGTCTGGCCAGAGCCCGTCGGCTGCTCAAGGAGCGGACTGAGGAGTCAAAGGAGGCGGCCTTTCAGGCGCTCCTGGAGAAGCGGGCGGCGGGTAAAAAGGACGCGGCAGTGGCGGCCGGAAGCGTCGAGGGGAGAAGCCCCGTCACGGGAAAAAAGAAGAGCCCCGAAGGGAAATGCCCTGAGGGGAATGCGGGGTGCCCAACTGAGAGGGGAGCCGATGAGCTCATGGTGAGGGGCGAGGAGATGCTGGGCGTCATCCTCGACCTCACCGGCAAGTCGGCGAGCCTCAAGGGGGGGTACGCCGCTAAAATAGCGAAGGCTGCGGGCGGGATCAGAGAGATCCTCGAGACCCTGGTGGTGCGCACGGAGGCGGAGGAGACCCACCGCCTTCGCGCCGATAACGCACGGCTGCAGAGGCAGGTCGCCTCCCTCAGGGAGGAGGTGCATGCGCACCGCCGGGAGTTCGAGGAGCTCCGGAAGGAGAGGAGGGCGCAGGGGCCGACGGGCCCGGTCGATCTCGAGGCTCTGGAGAGCAATATCGCCCGGCTCGTCGGCAACCTAGTTGACGGACGTCTCGCGGAGCTGGAGTCTCGGTTGCCTCCCCCCGCGGTCACCCGTCCGCCATTGGCGGGTGACAAGTCGGGGGTGGCCAAGGCCGCAAGAGCGGCCATCGAGAGAGCGGAACGACCGACTCCGGCTCCGCAGAAGGCGAGCTCGCCGGCCGAGCTGGATGTGCGCCCTCGGGCGAGGCGGGCCGCAAAAGTGGGTCCCGCCCGCCGTACTGGTGCCAGCGAGGAGTCGTGGACGAGCTTCGGGCCGTCCGCATCTAGGGCCGCGGCGACACCCTCGGCAGCGGCAGGGACCACCGAGGTCCCGAAGGTGGCATCGTGGACCGAGGTGGTCCGCCGCAAGCCGCGGAAAACCGCGGCCCCCGCGACTCCTGCGGGGCCAGCGCCCGCCAAGGCGTCAGCCTCTACCCCCGCGGGCAAGGAGGAGGGCCGCAAGGCCAAGGTGGTGCTCCCCAGCTCCACGGCCGTAATATTAAAGTTACGGCCGGAGGCAGCCCAAGGGGGGGCATCATATGCCTCGGCCCTGTTAAAAGCCGAGCGGGAGGTGAATCTGGGGGAGCTGGGAATCGGCTCGCTTCGGATCCGGAAGTCTGCGACCGGAGCGAGGCTCATAGAGGTACCAGGCTCCTCCAGTCACGAAAAGGCTGACGCCCTGGCGGCCAAGTTGACGGCCGCCTTGTCCGGCGTCGTGGAGGTGTCCAGGCCCATGAAGTGTGCGGAGTTCCGCCTCACGGGTCTGGACGACGCCGCTACGGCACAGCGGGTCCAGGCTGCGGTCGCGCGGGAGGGGGGCTGCACCCCTGAGCAGGTCCGGGTGGGCGAAATCCGCCCGGACTGGCGGAACTCTAGTTCCGCCCTGATGCGCTGCCCGCTCACGGCAGCAAAGAAGCTGCTTGAGCTGGGCAGTATCGGGGTGGGCTGGAGCAGGGCGCAGCTCCACCTGCTGAAGGCGCGCCCCATGCACTGCTTTAAGTGCATGGGGAAGGGGCACACAGCGGAGTTGTGCCCCTCCAAGGCGGACCGCAGCCGCCTGTGTTACAGGTGCGGGCAGCCGGGGCACATTGCCTCGGGCTGCTCGGCACAGGCCCGCTGTGCCGTGTGCGCCGACGCCGGACGGAAGGCGAGTCACGTGATGGGGGGCCGTCTCTGCAACCCCCCCTCCATCCGCGGGAGAATGCCCCCCACCTCTCGCGGGAGTGGGCGGCAGGAGGCGCCGGAGGCTAGGATGTCCGAGTAATGGCCGGACATCCTCGCTTCCTACAGGCCAACGTCAACCACTGCGCCGGGGCTCAGGACCTTTTCCTGCAGACCATGGCGGAGTGGGACGTGGACGTGGCGGTGGTTGCGGAACCATATTTCGTGCCCTCCCGGCCTAACTGGGCCGGGGACCAGGACGGATCCGTGGCCATCGTCACGAGGCCTGGCGCCAGCCCCCCACTCGTGGTGAGGGCGAGGGGAGCGGGTTACGTGGCGGCGGTTCGGGGAGAGTACGCAATAATCGGTGTGTACTTCTCACCGAACCGCGACCTGCCGGCCTTGGAGCAGCTGCTCGACGCTCTCGGGTCGGCAGTGAGGCGGCTAGCGCCCGCCCAGGTTGTCGTGGCCGGGGACTTCAACGCCAAGTCTACGGCGTGGGGCAACCCGGCCACGGAAGCCAAAGGGCGGAAGGTGGAGGAGTGGGCGCTGGCCGCGGGACTGTCCCTCTTGAATAGGGGGACGGTCCAAACGTGCGTGCGGTGGAATGGAGGGTCGGTGGTGGATCTGTCCTTCGCCACCGCGTCCACCGCGCGCCGTATCGAGGATTGGAGGGTAGAGACGGGGGTAGAGACACTCTCGGACCATCGATACATCAGGTTCGGGGTGTCTCGAGCCCCCGGGAGTCCGGCGATTTCGTCCCGGTGGCGGAGCCGGTTCCCGCGTTGGGCACTCACCAGGCTCGACCGGGAACTGGCAGAGGAGGCGGCCATTGTCGGCCGCTGGGGCCTCCCACCAGTGGAGGATTTGGGCGCGGAGCAGGGGGCTGGTCGTCTCTGCGACGCCTTCACGGCGGTGTGCGGGGCGGCCATGCCCAGCGTTGGGCGTCCGCCTCCAAGGCGGGCGGTCTACTGGTGGTCGGCGGAGATAGCCGACCTCCGGGACGCCTGCAACGGGGCGCGTAGAGCGTACACTCGGAGCAGGCGTCGCCGCCCCCGGGACGAAGGAAGAGATGGCCATCTGCACGGCATCTACGTGGAGAAGAAGAAAGCCTTGCAGATGGCCATAAGTAGGGCCAAGGAGGGAGCGTGGCAGGAGCTGCTGGAGGGCCTAGACAGGGACCCGTGGGGCCGACCGTACAGGGGAGCGCGGAACAAAATCCGCGCTCAGTCGGCCCCACTGACGGAGACCCTCCAGCCGGCCCTGTTGGAGAGGGTTGTCGGGGAACTCTTCCCCGACAACCCACGGGGCTACGCTCCCCCGAGGATGGCCCGATCGTCGGACTCCAGAGGAGAGGAGGAGGGCGCTCCGCTGCCCGTCACCGACCAGGAGATGGAGGCGGTCGTTGACCGCCTCCGAGGCAAGAAGAGGGCGCCGGGTCCGGACGGGGTGCACGGGAAGGTGCTAGCGTTGGCTCTCGTGCACCTCGGAGACAGGTTCCGGGAGCTCCTCGACTGCTGCTTGCGATCGGGGTGCTGCCCGGGACCCTTCAGGGTGGGCCGGCTCTGCCTTCTGTTGAAGGGAGACCGGCCCCCGGACTCGGGGTCGGCGGTTCGACCGGTCGTTCTGCTGAACGAGGCGGGGAAAGCCCTTGAAAGGGTTGTCGCTTCCCGCCTCGCTCAGCACCTGGAGGATGGCCCGGGACCGGGCCTATCGGATGCCCAGTTCGGGTTCCGGGCCAGACGGTCGACCGTCGACGCCATAAGACGCCTAAGGTCGGTGACGGAGGATGCGGAGCGCGAGGGAGATGTGGTGGTGGCGGTGTCTTTAGACATCGCCAATGCCTTCAACAGCCTCCCCCACAGTACCATACTGGAGGCCCTCAAATACTTTGAGGTGCCTCCGTACTTGGGGAGACTGTTGAAGGCATACTTGGAGGACAGGGAGGTGCGCTACGAGGACGCGAGGGGCCAAATGGTCAGCCGCATAGAGAGGCTTGGGCTTCGGGTCCGATTGGATAAAACCGAAGCCCTCCTCTTCCGCGGGACCGGTAGGCGGGGCCCCCCCTCGGGAGCGCACCTCCAAATTGGAGGAGAGAGGATAAGGGTGAGTGCCCAGATGAGCTACCTGGGCCTCACCCTTGACGGACGATGGACCTTCGGCCCCCACTTCGAGCGGTTGGGACCGAAGGTCATCAGAGCTGCGGCGGCGCTGGGTCGTCTTCTGCCCAATTTGGGCGGGCCCAGCGCCGCGTGCAGAAGGCTGTACTCCGGCATCTGCCGGAGTATGGCCATGTACGGTGCCCCCATATGGGCGGACGCCCTCTGCGCTCGGAACAGGGCTCAGCTGCGCAGAGCGCAGCGGGTCATAGCGCAGAGGGCAATAAGGGGGTACCGTACGGTAGCTTGGACGGCCGCGACCGCCCTCGCTGGCGACCCGCCCTGGGAGTTGGTGGCGGAGGTGCTCGCCGAGGTATACGGCTTCGTTGCTGAAAGGAGGAGTCTCGGCGAGCGCCCCACGTTGGAGGAGGTGGGGCGGTATCGCCAGCGAGGGCATACGGAAATGATGCGGAGGTGGGGGGAGGACCTGGCGCAGCCGCGGTATGGAGTCCGCGTCGCGGATGCGCTGCGCCCGGTCCTGGAGTCGTGGATGCGCCGTAGGCGCAAACCCCTCACCTTCCGCATGGTGCAGGTGCTCACCGGGCATGGGTGCTTCGGTGAGTACCTGCACCGGGTCGCGAGGCGGGAGGAGGAGCCGGGCTGCCACGATTGTGGCGCGGCCGAGGACACTGCCCAGCACACTCTGGAGCAGTGTCCCATGTGGTCTCGGCAGCGCCACGATCTGGTGTCCGCGCTAGGAAGCGCGGACCTCTCGCTCCCGAGCGTGGTCCGCTCCATGCTCGGGAGTGACAGTGCCTGGCAGGCGATGGCCTCCTTCTGTGAGACGGTCATGTCCCAGAAGGAGGCCTCGGAGCGGGACAGGGAGGACGATCCCTTGGCTGTCCCGCTCCGGAGACGGCGGACGGGAGTGCGGCGTAGGCGCTACGCGCACCTACTGCCGCCTCCCTAATCTGTGGGATTAGGGGTCAGGATGGGAACCTGGCCCCATAATGGTCCCGCCGCCGGAGGGGCTGTCCCAATTTGCCGGGATGGCCCCTAGAGAGAAGAAGTCCGGCCCCTTTTGAGGGGCTGGCCAGTCGCAGTGGTGCCCTGTTGCTGACAGATCCGGGGCACCACACCAACGCGGCCGATGGCATTTCGCGGGGTCGTTTAGTGGGTATACCGTCGGACAGCCGACGGGGAGTCCCACACTACCACCGGAGGCCACCCAGGCACCGGTGGTGTGCGTAACGCATTTTTCCCCGCGTCACGAAAAAAAAAAAAAAAAAAAAAAAAAAAAAAAAAAAAAAAAAAAAAAAAAAAAAAAAAAAAAAAAAGGGTCCCGTATGTCCGAATAAAAAACGTAAGTCTTAGGTATAGGATCACTCGTGTGTATGTCAGTCAATGTGTCTGTCTGTCAAAACTAAACCATTCATTTTATGAGAAGGTGATATCAGGAGCCTTGGAACCGTCGAGCGTGCATGAAAAGAGCTATGAATGTCAAAGAAGCGAATGAAGTGTGTAAGACGCCGTCTTATGACGCTCTGTTCTCTCTGCCTACCCCGCAAGGGACCTGGCGGGAAGATTTACATACATACATACTTGATGATGTAACTGGTTTATTTTTATTCGATGCGCTCGGTGGAACTAGTATTCCTCATATCATTGAATTTGTCCACCATTCAGTATAGCGGTCATGTTGTTAAAAGGACACAGAACGACTCATCATTCCTTGAAATTATCTTGAAAACTTCAAATACCTAAAAACCGATATCTAACATTGCAAAATACTCAGCAAGGACTAAAGTTTTGGTAACAAGTAAAATCATCATCAGGGATTAATGAACAATGGCGTATAAACGCGTATTGAAAGAATTCGAGCTAGGCTATGAATCGAGATGTTTTGGAAGAGCAATGATTCTACTGTCTGGCGATTTCCCCCAAATACTACCAAGCCATTTCAAGATCGACCACTGCCGGTGAAATAAACGCTTGCCTCAAATAATCGACTCTGTAGCGCTATGAGACGAAACTTCAGCTGACGGCAAACATGTGAGTTGCATTGCTAAACGATCCATCTGCCGCAGGATTCTCCAAGCAATTACCGACAATACGATATATATGCGGCAATGGTCGTATTCCTGCCGACGAATCTAACGGATTGACTTCGTTTTCGCCGAATTTTACAATTTCTTCTCAATGAATTACGAGCTCATCATCAAAGTGTTCCCGAGCAACTTTGATGGCCACAAAAATCACAATTGGTTGAGTGAACGAAACATTCTTGCAAATAACAAAAACGTAGAACATTGAACTGCAGACATATTTTTTAGGGTTCCGCAACTAAAGGGTAAAACGGAACCCTATTACTGAGACTTCGCTGTCCGTCCGTCTGTCCGTCCGTCCATCACCAGGCTGTATCTCACGAACCGTGATAGTCAGACAGCTTCGTGCGCGAGTCCGACTCGCACTTGGCCGGTTTTTTTATATTCGACGAATCTTTGCATACGTATCGTGTGATAAATAAAAGGATTTTTCATATTGTCTCAAATAAGTATGTTTATTTTTAATAATTTACTTTTTTATAAAAATTGACCATTCCCTTTCTCTCTCAGAATCTATAGACCCGGTGCTACCTATAGAGTACATGAAAAATTGTAAGTATATGCTTACAGAAATGGGGGAAAATATTTTTCAATAACACCCCATCTCTACGGGAGCTCAAATCTCACCTGTCCGTTTTTAGGGTTCCGTACCTCATCCGTACCCCGTTTCCTAATCGATTATGATTGGTGGGGTTCGCTACCTAAGGGACCCTATTCCTGAGACTCCGCTGTCCGTCCGTCCGTCCGTCTGTCACCAGGCTGTATCTCATGAACCGTGATAGTTAGACAGTTGAAATTTTCACAGATGATGTATTTCTGTTGCCGCTATAACAATAAATACTAAAAAAACAGAATAAAATAAATATTTAAGGGGGCTTCCATACAATCAACGTGAAATTTTTGCTCGTTTTTGCTCGATATTGATAGCGGCAACAGGTAGACGCTTGAAATATTCACAGAATATTTAGTTATATATTCACTTTAAAAATAAATAATTAAATTAAAATAAAAAAAATATTTAAGGGGGGCTCCCATACAACAAACGTGATTTTATTGCCGTTTTTATAGATAATGGTACGGAACCCTTCATGCGCGAGTCCGACTCGCACTTGGCCGGTTTTTTAATTTTACAAATTCTAATTCTTTACGCATGCATAGCCTATAATATAATATATAATTTCTTGTAGGGTTTATATTTGTTCGTAAAGTGAGAAATTGGATTTCAATGTTAATTATAGTAAGTAAAATTGCAATGGTTTTGATTTCTGCTGATCTGCTCTATATAATTCGTCATACATTTGAAGGATCTAGCTGTTCGGTCCTCCAGTTTAACTATCAAGCGTCCCATGACGCAAAAATGTATAATCCTTCTTCCTAACGTTACCCCGTTTCCCAATCGATTATGATTGGTGGGGTTCGCTACCTAAGCCTAAGAATTTGGCCAAGATACTGGTTTTGACGTGAAACGACTGCCGTCACACCTTCACAACCCAGTATAATTAATTTTGTAGGACGTAGTATATGTACGCTGTAACAATGTAATAGAAACTTTTTTACTCTTTGTACATAGATATTCTTCATTCGGAATGTCATGTTAAAATTTATCACAAAAAAATTATATGTATCTTAAATTTTAAATTATAAATTTGTACACGTCCGCGGAGAAGGAAACGGGTCAGTCTACACTGGGGATCCAGTGAACAACGGACGGGTGCGTCACGTCTTCTGTATGTATTGTGCTCCCTCTGCCCGTATTGTTGGGCCACGCGGTGTGAATTGACGGCGTCTAATCTGCATTCAACTCCTACTTGTCCTCTGACCTCTGACCGCTGCGGTGGTGGATCGCAAGGCTAATTCCTGCATCAACTGCGCCTGTGACCTCGTACGTCCGTGAGCCCCTCACGGTCCTGCTCGCTGGCTGAGGTTCGCTGGCGAGCTACTCTTCAGCCGGTGGCCTATTCAACGTCCGGACCGTGGCCGGGTGCTGAGTGAACTTTGGTTAGATTCATCAAAGCGAGTCCTTAAATACAGTACTAGCCTGGACTTTTAGAACGTCTTTTTAGGGTTCCGTACCCAAAGGGTAAAACGGAACCCTATTGCTGAGACTCCACTGTCCGTCCGTCCGTCCGTCTGTCACCAGGCTGTATCTCACAAACTGTGATAGCTAGTAGCTGAAATTTTCCTCCCTCTCCCATACAACAAACGCGACTTTTTTGCTCGTTCTTGCTCGATATTGATAACGACAACAGACAACAGTTATATATCTACTTTAAAAATAAATAATTAAATTAAAATAAAACAAATATTTAAGGGGTTTTTATAGATAATGGTACGGAAACCTTCGTGTGCGAGTCCAACTCACACTTGGCCGGTTTTTTTATGTTCTTATTGGTAAATATTAGTTTTAATAAATATGTTATTTTCCTTTTGGTAGACCTTTTATTAAATCGGTAATCTTACAACGCTTGTTATACAGGAATGTATCACTGGTAACACGAACCTTGGTGTTTGAACATTGCTAACCACTCCGCCAGTGAGCTCGTCAAAATCGTCGCCCGCAGATGGTTTTCATGTAGTGTGTAATCATTCATGCAGATAAACGAACAAATCTATCTATCTAGAACTTCACGCCAAATCCCTAGCCGGTTAGGCAAAGGGAACCAAGGGCCACATGACTCCATCCCTACGCACCTTACTCGTTTCTTTAAACATTTATAGTTCATCTCATGTACACTGGTTTCTAGGGCTCCTGACATCACCTTTGATAAAACACGATCAGTTTGATCATGGTAGGTAAATCTTGTCCTTGCCTCCTACATCCTTCAAGTAGACTTCCATATTTTATATCTGTTTCGTAATTCTTTCTTGTATTCTTTCTACATATACAAACCAATGGAGCATGGCTCTTCTTACTTTGTGAGCAGTGACCAATGGCATCAGGTTTAATCAGAAGACGAATAATCAAAAAAAGTTCGAGGATTACGTACATCAATAAAGTCTGCATTATTCAAGTAGGTGAGGAAACAAATCGCCGTGTTTAGTAAAATATTAGATAAAAACAAATATTACTTTCAAAAAGTTATTCCCAGAGCTAAAGATGTTAAGTATACGGAGATAGATAGGCTATGCTACTACTACAATTAGAATAGCCCAGACAGCTGCATACATGAAGTGAATAACCTTCGGAGACTCAATGGCAAGAATTTGCACAGTAAATAAATTCACCGTTGCGGGTCGGGAGGTAAAGTAGAACACTCAGCTCTTTTTGACTAGTTCACGGATCAACATCGCGTCACTCATCAGTTCTTTTTTTTATACCACTAATATGACAAACAAGCATACGGCCTGCCTGATGGTAAGCAGTTACCGTAGCCTATGGACATTTGCAACCGCCAGGGGTGTTACTCTTGCGTTGCCGACCCTGTAAGAACCTTGTTCACCGCCGTTACTTCAAAAAACACAAACTCAATCGAGCGAAATAAAACCAATTTATTCACTTCTCAACTGGTAGTGTATTAAGATACTCGCTATTACCACACAATTACATGTAATGATTAAGGCAGAAAAATATCAAATTCATACGCTACATATTGGATGGCAATAAAATGCAAACATTACATGATGTATAAAATAATCTAAACAGTACAGCGCCATCTGTTGTCACATAACTGAATTACAGGTATGTGTTGAACATTCCGCCCACCATGGACAGAATGTCCATCCCACCGCCCACCATGAAAAAATAAAAAAAACAAAACCTTAGTGGACTGTATTATAAAGCTATCTTGAATTCATGATGAGCGTAACAAATACGAAAAATAAAATAAAAATAGAACAATACTTAACCATATGCTAAACAATAACATGTACTTACTTAAAATAATTATGCAAACAATCTCTTTAAAATTGAAATATCCTATAATACAAAACCCAAAAAATCTTATTCAGTAATTGGTAATATGCAAAGTTTAGTTACAGGTCTTTTTATGATGGAACCCTTACATCTTAAACCAACCACACGAGTAATTTTGTCAACTCCAGGGAATTTGTTTACAATAATACCGAAAAGCCATTTCCCGGGAGGCAACCCATCTTCTTTAACGAGAACAATATCTCCGACATTTGGTTCGGGCTTTTGGTACGCCCAACGGTATCTATTAAAAAAATGCGTTAGGTACTCTAGGGACCATCTCCGCCAGAAGTCCTGAACCATTCTTTGCGTCAACTGCCATCTCCTAAGACTGCTGATATTGCACTGCTCGTAATTATTATCAGGAACCAATAGTAGAGGCTCGCCAATTAGGAAGTGGCCTGGTGTAAGTGGAGTGGGGTCAGAAGGATCATTACTTAATTTTGAAATGGGCCGTGAATTTAGACAAGACTCAATTTGAGCCAGTACGGTACTTAACTCTTCAAAGGTAAGTGTGGAGTTACCAACAACTCTCCTAAGGTGATGCTTAGTGGACTTTATACCTGCCTCCCACAATCCGCCAAAATGGGGAGCGTGGGGAGGTATAAAGTGCCAGGTGGTGCCTTCTGAAGCTAGACATTCAGCTATTTCTTTAGCAATGCTAGACTTTTCTTCGTTGAACAACGATTTCAGGTCTTTGGAAGCGCCCACAAAATTAGTGCCATTATCGCTAAACAGATCAGCACAGTACCCTCGTCTTCCTACAAAACGTCTGTAGGCAGCCAAAAATCCACTGGCACTTAAATCACTCACCGCTTCCAGATGCACAGCTCGTGTAGCCATGCACACGAAGAGGCAAATATATCCCTTGTAGGATTTATTGCCACGGCCCTTAGAGAGCCTAATATTAATAGGGCCAGCATAGTCTACGCCGCTTTTATAGAAAGGTCTACATGGCTGAACTCTTGCTTGAGGCAACTGTCCCATCAGCTGTTCGCTTGTGGTAGCAGCTTGACGAACACAGGTAATGCATTTTCTAATACATGCTTTTACAGAGTTCTTCGCATTAACAATCCAATATTGAAATCTCAAATAATTTAAAGTTAACTGTATTCCTCCATGTAGAGTCTTTTCATGTGCGTTGGTAATAATCAAGTTCGTAAAATGCGACCTATCAGGCAAAATAATTGGATGTTTGGCCGAAACCTCCATGTTTGCTCTGTCTAAACGGCCACCAACTCTCAATATACCGACATCGTCTAAAAACGGGTTTAGAGAGGTAAGTTTGCTCTTTTTATTTATTGCTTCTTTCTTTATTAAACTATTCATTTCACTCTTGAACCTTTCCTTCTGGACCTCCTTAATGCATATGTATAATGTTTCTCTTAATTCTTCACTTGTTAACCATTCTGTTTTTGTTGCTTTTTTCCCCTTTGCGAATCGTCTACAATAGCTGATCACTCTTAGTAATTTGGGTAACGTCGAAAATCTTTTTATTAATTCGTTTTCTTCTTTTTCAGGTTCCCCGTGTACTCCAATGTGACAACCCTTCATCTCGATTTCTGTTTCGAATGTATATTTTTTATTTAATACTAACTGTTCCTTTTTCAGCCACAGCGGACCAGAAAACCATAGTGTTAAGTTTCCCATTTCACATGGTTTAACACCGCGAGATGCTGCATCTGCTGGATTCTCCTGTGATCTTACGTGAGTCCATTGACTTCGGTTCATAGTTGTTAAAATTTCAGATACCCTGTTAGCAACGAAGGTTTTCCATTTGCCAGGATGACAACTCAACCACGCCAATACAACTGTTGAGTCGGTGTAAGCATATATGTGTTCCTGGTTGATTACCAGGACTTCCGATACTTCTCGCAAGACCTTTGACAGAAGCACAGCTCCGCATAACTCCAATCGAGGTATGCAAACTTGCTGAATTGGAGCGACTCTGGTTTTGGAAGTTACTAAATGAACCGATATGTTCCCAGCTTCATTTATAACTTTCAGGTACACGACAGCCGAATAAGCTTCGCTAGATGCATCGGAAAAGCCATGAAGTTCTCTTCTAGCGTCGTTCTGGTAAGTACCCATCCATCTAGGTATAGTAAGATTACGCAGCATCAACAAATCATCTCGGTAAGTAATCCATTCGTTAAATAATTTCTCAGGCAGCACATCATCCCAACCGATTCCAGATATCCACAATTTTTGGATGAATATCTTTGCTACTATAATAGTTGGAGCCAGCCAACCCAGAGGGTCAAACAACCTTGCTATATCCGATATAACCTTGCGCTTAGTTACAGGTTCCTCAATTGGCGAAAGTTGAACTGAATACTCAAAATTGTCTGTGTCTTGATTCCAGGTAAGACCTAGTATTTTCATTACTGTATCAATTTTAATATCCACAGCTTCTTGTGCTTGCTTTTCATTTATTGCTTGCATTAAGGTCTTGCTGTTACTTGCCCATTTTTGGAGTTCAAAACCACCTCTTTTTAGGAGTTTATTTATTTCATCATATAATTGCTTCCCTTTCTCAATATCTTCACAACCAGTTAACAAATCATCCATGTAGTAATCTTTTAAAACCTTTTCAGATGCCGTCGGAAAATCTGAAGCCTCATCCCTCGCCAATTGTTGTAGAGCCCGAACAGCTAAATACGGAGCTGAAGCCGTACCGAAAGTGACTCTCAGTAAGCGCAAGTGTTGTATTTGTTCTTTGGGGTCATCACGCCACACTATCCGTTGAAAATCTGTATCCTTTTTGTTCACCTTAATCTGTCTGTACATTTTTATGATGTCCGAAGTCAGACAAATCCGATACGTACGCCAGCGCATAATGATATGACGAAGATCAGACTGAAGCTTAGGGCCTAACATTAAATCATTATTTAATGACACTCCGTTCGTTCCTGTGCAAGAGCCATCGAAAACTACTCTAACCTTGGTTGTTGTTTTATTCTCATTCATGACTGCATGATGCGGTAGGTAAACAGCTGGATTTTTTATTTCATTTGTTGGAACAGGTTCCATGTGGCCCAATTTCAGGTATTCATGAATGACATCAGAGTATTGAATTTTAAGCTCTGGTGACTTCGAAAATTTCCTTTCTAAGGTCTCAAACCTTTTCGTAGCAATAGTCACTAAGTTTCCATATAGACATTGTGGATCCTTGTGTCGAAAAGGAAGTTCGACTACATATCTCCCTTCCCCGTCTCTCTTCGTTGTACTCAAAAATATTTCTTCACATCTTTTTTCTTCATGTGTCCATCTCTGTTCATCTTCAAATTTTGGTTCACTTTCTAATTCCCAAAATTTTTGCAGTAGACTATTATCTTCTACGGCATGCATGCATATGACAGCTGTATGGAAACTATTTGTATTGGCACAACCAGATTGTACCTTACCAGACAAAATCCATCCCAATTTAGTGTTTTGGGCTACTGGCATATCTGGTCCATTCCGAATTAAACCCTCTTCTATAATCTGACTGTATACGTCAGCACCTAGAAGTAAATCTACTTTATTAGGTGTGTGGTAATTCGGATCGGCTAATTTTATATCTGGAAGGCTTACCCACTTCTGCGCGAGAATTTGTTTATCTGGCAGCAATGTGGTAATTTTCTTTAAAACATGAGCCCTAACCTGAATAACAACCTGCGGATTTACAAGTGATGTTATGTTAACATTGACCACATATTTTGAGGTCACTCTGGAATCCTTTTCACTTCCCAATCCTGATACATAACTCTTGCTTGCTTTTTTCTGCAGTCCCAGCAACTGAACTGCTGACTCCGTCACAAACGAAGCCTGTGATCCTTGATCCAAGAGTGATCTGAGAGTTATGTACCCGCCTGATTTAGACATTACTCCCACCATGGCCGTTGCGAGCAAAACTTGGCCATGTGAGCTAACATGACATGTGGTAATACGTTCATTTAATTTGTCTTGTTGCGCTGGTACTTGTTTACCAGAACTACCTGTGTTATCATTTGCCGATGAAATCTGTGTAGAGTCACTACCAGTTCGTTTTATTGTAACTGGCATATGAAGCAACGAGTGATGCTTTTTATGACATATTTGACACTTAGATGGTACACGACACGCATATACGGAGTGGTTGAATCCAAAACAATTAAAACAAAATCCCTGAGATTGTACAAAACTACGGCGCACACTGGGTTCTTCCTTACTAAACGTTTTACAATTTGCCAATTTATGATTTTCTGAACAAAATGGACACACAATATCTTTATTAGCAACATGTAATACCTTAGCTTTTACTATGTTCTTAGAAACCTTGTTATCAAGAAACTCCAGAGATCTAAACCTCTGGTGTAAAAAATCGGCAAATTGTTTGTAAGTAGGCAATGATTCCTGCAACTCGCTTAGTTTCGATTCCCACATTTTTCGAGACTCTGTATCCAATTTAAGACATAAAATATAAATTACTATAATATCCCATGAATCAGTTTGGATACCTAAATTTTTTAAAAGATTAATACATTCATTACTTGTGTCTAACAATTCCTTTATGGCGCTTGAAGATTCAATAGTGACATTTTTTTGACTCATGAATCTTTTCAAAACTGAATTAGCAATATACCTTTTGTTATTGTATCTGCCCTCCAACTGATTCCAACATACTAAATAATTGTCACCAGTTACAGGAACGTGCCGTATTAATTGTTCTGCTTCTCCGGACAAGTGAGTTTTTAAATAGTGTAACTTTTGTACGTTATCAAGCGAACCATTGTTATGAACAAGCGATATAAATAACTCGCGAAAACTACTCCATTCTGTATAGCTTGATGAGAAGGTTGGTATAATAATTTTTGGCAAGCGGATGCTACTTTGTGCCTGCTCTCTTGAACTATTAGTTGCGCTTGACAAGTCACCCTTAACTAAATTTAACTTCTCCTTAAGTTCAGTTTTATAATCGAAATAAAGTTCTTCGGCTAATTGATAAATATCATTTTTGCCATACGTAGTCTTCTGTAAATCCTCATCATCATAATTAGCGATAAGCTTATTATGATTGCTCATAAAGCTTGACCACTGAGATTCTAAGGATTCAAGCCTAGTTTCGATATAAGCACGAGTTAGGCGGTCCTTAGGAGACTTTTTAAAATTTAATCTAGCGTTGTTAATAGTTTTATAGCAACCAATCTGAACTTTAATCAACGAATCCATTTCCATAATTATATAAATATAGCTTCCAAAAATATTTTCGCAATGTAAACAAACTCAACCAATATAACTAAAATTCATTTACAAAGTAAATTTAAAAACACAATTCAATAGTATACTAATAAATAAAAACTATATTAGTATAAAATAATGTTCAAACGCTAGGTCCAATCACAACCATAACTCAACACAGAAATTTATTGCAAGTCCCAAAGAGAAGTTGTAGATAAAAACATAAAATTTTTACAAGTCCATATATATTCCAATTTTTCTAAGTGTTTAAACGCTGTTTAACTTCGAAGTTAAATCGGGCATGGATTCCCCGTCTCAACACTTTTCTTAAAATTATTCTAAGTCTACAAACACTGAATCGAAATTTTATAAGTTCATGAACTAACTCTAAAATTGTCTATGTATTTTTCTCCAAAGCTTTAAGGTTGAAAATTGCTAAGCTGAATTAAAATGTACTCACAATTGTTCCGGTTTCACTCACTTCACTACACACGATGACGTCACGCTAGTTCCGTACTTTACCGTCAGGGGGCGCTGCTGTAGCTCGTTCAATTGACCAGTGCGCCGTTGTGTCTCGATCAATTTCTTCAGTTCACCAGTCCGCCGTTAGGGGGCGCTGTTGCTGCGCAATCTCTCAAGCGCGCGTAAATTCAAAATTGATATCTGTCACGCCTCGCCCTTGACAACAACCTGTTGCCCGTAGGTGCGAAAGAGAGGCTCGTGTCATATAATACTCCAAGTGTCAGATCCGACAACGAAGAGACCAAATGTTCACCGCCGTTACTTCAAAAAACACAAACTCAATCGAGCGAAATAAAACCAATTTATTCACTTCTCAACTGGTAGTGTATTAAGATACTCGCTATTACCACACAATTACATGTAATGATTAAGGCAGAAAAATATCAAATTCATACGCTACATATTGGATGGCAATAAAATGCAAACATTACATGATGTATAAAATAATCTAAACAGTACAGCGCCATCTGTTGTCACATAACTGAATTACATGTATGTGTTGAACAAACCTCTTCACGCCTTTCTTGAAGAACCCCATACTGTAGTCCCTTGGGAAAACCTCGGCAGGGAGCTCATTCCACAACTTAATAGTTCTAGGTAGAAAGCTTCTCAGGAACTGCACAGTGCGCGACCATTGCGGTTACAGTGTATGAGGGTGAACAGCCAGTCGTCGGCGAGCAGTGCGATTGTAAGTTCATTGGTGATAATAAGCTCCCATTGATCAGAATGAATTGTAGAGGTATTTAGGCGCAAAACACCACGTTTTGGTGAGTGACGTACAGTATTCTGTGTACAGATCTAACTTGGGACTTGAATAACAAAAGTTGAACAGCAAATGATGTTCTCTTAACGATGAATGCACCTTATGTCTTGGTAGGGCAGGTAGTGGTGTGTAAGATACACTAAAAGATCATTACTCGAACGACACCGTGGCGAATGCCATATTGACGTTCGCTAATCAAATCGTAATATTCCAGATATGTTAGGAGTCATATGTTTATCACAGGCCCTCTCACCTTTAACGACGGGAGGTTATAACGATATGTCTATCGTTATAATCTCCCATCGTTAATTAACATAATTCAATAGATCTGATTAATCACTTTGTTTGGACATCGGGTGCACATTAGCAATCCTCCACAAAGACGAGACTCCCCAATGAAGTACGAAAAGGTACATGAATGCCAAGAGGGAGCATAGGACCCGGACGTCTAGCTGGGTAATTGAGATTTGCGGCATTAATACCGCACCACCGTATGATAGGTGGCAAATTTATCCAGTAAATCGGGTTTATTTAATGAAAAAAAAAAACAGTATTTCATAACGAGACCTCGTCCAATCTATGTCTTTATGTTCGACATCTTAGTCAGAAGTATAGCACGCTTGTATTGGTGAGACCCGGGTGTCGTACCAAGCTTATTTCTACTGGCATTATGCCAAGAACCTCAGTCGAAATTGCTTTTACCGTACAGTATAGCAATGATATCGTACTACTGCATAGGATATCCGTACTTGATATGTGCACAGAATGCCACATGTTTGACCAAACATAGCAAAATATTAGTTCAATACGACTAATATAATTTTGACGAGCTCTGTGGTAGAGTAGTTAACAACGCTACTTTAACACCAAAGTTCGATTCCCACACGTGACAAACATTTGTGTGCATGAACGTGTCTGTTTCTCTTAGTCTTTAAGAGAGGAATGAAAGCAACCCGACCGCGAAAGCACTCCACCTCAAAGAAAACCGCAGTCAAGTTACAAATCCTTTGAGTGTCGCGTTTCTTCGAGTGAGTGAGTTTACCAATAAGGAGTTATTGCGTTAGCATCAGGGGAGGCAACGCGCGATTTATCCTTCCTGTATTACAAGCGTTCATAGGCTATGGTAGCTACTTTAAACCAGATGGGCCGTATTACAATTCCTAGCAAGTCGATGTACCAGTATCACAAACTAATAATAAATAAATGTCCTTTATTTCTCCTCACAATAATATAGACCATACATTTTGTTATTGTACATACCAGTTTATCATGCATGATCCTATCCCATACGGTCCAATAATGTGCGAGGAGCTGGTGTCTGAAGTATGTTTACACCTGTGCCACAGATCACCAGGTCCCCCCCTCGAAACATTTGAAGTAGCGCAATAATGACCGGCATATACAACTTATTTCATTTAAAAAAGCGAATGGGCCTTTTTTGCAAGAAGAAAATTGATTCAATGTACCTACTACATACAGGTGGCACAGCATCGAGACGAATCGCACTCTAGAGAAGGCCTATATTCAACAGTGGACGAATACGGCTGAGATAATAATGATGACGATGATGAATGTACTACATAATGCTTTTTTTATACACCGTCGGGAGGCATACAGCCCACCTGAGGTAAAGTGGTTACCGTAGCCTATGAACTCTACGTAACGCTCGCGCGAGGCCACGTCTGCTGCTAATACAGCAACTCCTTAGGAGCTTACTGGTGACCTCACTCACACGCAGAAACACAACAACCCTCTAGGGAGTTGTTATTTGGCTGCGGTTTTTCTGTGAGTTGGAGGTACTTCACCGGACGGGCTGTTTTGATGCGCTTAACCTCTCTTAAAAAAAAAGCTGTGGAATTATACGACATAAATAGACTAAGCGTGCAGTAACGTCTATCAATTATCTGATTCTCCTGACTGCGTATTTTGAAGATAAGTTTATTTTTACGTACCCTACTGCAATTTGAAATCCACTGTAATTTCAAGAAACACTCACACAAGTAATGTACAAAATGGATCCCCTTTTACATTTATGTAACATTATATATACTTTCAGAATTTTAAACATTTTATGTGAATATTTATTGTGTTTATTTACTGTGAGAATAAGAATTTATGTGTAAAGCAATAAAGACTCAGATTGAGCAATAATCTCTGATGGTCGACACAATCAAAAGCTTTAGAAGGATCACAGAAAATATAGTATCCTGTGATCTCACCCATGAGTTAAGAACATGGTTAACTAATGCTACCACTGTAGCTGTAGTTGATCTATCTGCACTAAAACCGTAATATATGCACATTATAAAAAATTTAAATAGTCCCAAAGTAGTACAGATTTATACTACTTAAACTAAACAATTATAATATTAAAGTATGAAGTAACAATATTGACAATTTCACTTCAGTATTGCCAACGACCAAAAAGTAGCTATCTTAGTAGTAGGTAAGTAAGTACTATCTACAAATTTGAATAGTTATCAGGAACTAGGAATTTGAACACGTATTTACATATAGTACGCACATTCGTGGCTCTGAATATTGTTTATACACTACGATGAACGATAAGCACTTTAAAATACATTTTTAGTAGAGGTATACTTCCCCAGATCGGTAGTTTTGATGCGTCACCAAAACTGCCCACCTGGGGAAGTCCCTTCACTTCACAGAGAATCGCAGCCAAATAACAACTTCCTAGCGGGTTATTGTGGATTAGAAAAGGAGATAACGCTAGGAAGAAGCTGCAACTAAAATATGAGTGAATGATAACGTGGGGTCCCGTTCGTCCACTATCTTGATAAATTTTTAAAGCATACTTCTCGACGCTGCTTTCCTGTCGTGAGTTGTTTCCGAACTGGATAATCAAGGTATTATAATGTAGTGTATTGGTAGTATAATGACATAAAAATACATTCAGAATAAGACAAAATTCTCAAGCATACAAACGCTGTCTTGTGATGGAATGTAACATGCGCCCATTGATGATAAAGTAGGGTTTGACAGCCATTCGGTCAGGAGCGGGTTCCTCGGCGCCATGATGACGATTGGTTCAAAACATTCAATATACCTCTACACATACTGCCAATATAACAAACAAAACTACGCGATACGCGCCCGATCATTATCAACCCGAATTTTAATGACCCATTTGTATCCACTTATATTATTTTTTGCCCCAAATTTAATCAAATTATAGGTTAAGCTGTATTATAATATTTCAATACCTCAACCGATATCGTTTGTGGAATTTAACTTTTTATTGTTTGATTCGGTTTCATTTGGTAATTTTAAAGGTCTAGACGGGATAAAAGGATTACGTAAAAAAGAAATTAATCATCTTCATTGTTTTAACTCTTCCTTTTGAGCGTAGCTGACCATACTTTGTCTTTTTAGGGATCCCTACAAATGAGTAAAAAAATACCCTTTATGTATGGCACTACTCTCTAATGACAGTTCATAAATGAACTTCAAATATTACAGTAAAAATGAAATGATGTTCTGAAAATGAATACAGCTCGTTGTACAAATGGTAACGAGCTGTATACCAATTACGTTGAAGTTGTATACCCGAGAGTTAACTTCAATTCAAAAGTATAAGTACTGCTATCGGTATTCTTATTCATTTAGCGTAGGTCAGAATGTCAGAAGGAGGCAATTTTGATGTGCTAAGAGGAGAGTAAAGTTTAAGAGAGGTAGGCCGCGTCAAAGCCATCTAGGAAAGTACCTCCACCTTACAGAAAACTGCAGCTAATTCTTGGAGGGATGTTGTGTTCCTGCGTGGAAGTGAGGTCATAAGTAAGGTCCTAAGAACTTTCTGTGTTAGCTGCAGAGATGACATCGCACGAGTGATACTTAATGTATTGCAAGCATTTATAGGCTACGGTAACCGCTTTACGTCACGTGGACCATATGCTTCCCGATTTTGTACAAAAAAACAAGAGTCGTATAATAAGCACATTTTTATGGATCGGTTGTAGAGTTATATAGAGAGAGAAAAGAGAGAGATTGAGAGTGGTAAGATGCATCAAAGCAGCCTGACTGGGGAAGTAGTGGGGAAGAAGTCGCCTCATTGAAAATCGCAGGCAAATAACAATAACCTCGAGGGCTGTATTCCTAGGATTTAGCGAGGTTACATGTGTACTCCTGAGGATATGCTGTGTTATTAGTAGAGATGGCAGTGCGCGAGCGATGCCTGCTGCGTTTCAATCATTCATATGATGTGGTAACCACATTACATAAAGTAGACTGTAAACGTGTATACCTTTCACCGTTATATAGAAAAAAAACTTGTTCTGATCCGTCTGACTACGAGTATAATCCTATCGCATTTGGTTCAACATTTTTCAAATTCATAAATAAACCAGTTGAGAATGCGCAAGCTTGCATTGCTAGAGGAACACCTGGCTCGTCAATTATATAACAATTCAAAATATATTTTTTTTAATTTGTCGGCCATTTTGACCATGTTCCTTAAGAGATAGGAATTCCTGGAATTCCGGTGTTCCTGAACATTCCTATTCTACTATTTTATGCTGAATTCGAATCTGAAGTCAAAATTCGAATATTCGAAAAAGAGCGACAGACAAACGCACAGACAAATATATAGAATTCATATAGGAACGGTGTTCCTGATAAATATATATTATAATAAATTTCAATCCTAGGTGAACTCCTAGGTGACTTAGAGAATCATCAACTAAGAAAACATCATCAATGTGATGTAAATGAAATAACTCTCGAATATGTAACTCACCTTCACCCTCACACGCTGGAACCGCAATGGTCGCGTACTATGCGGTTCCAGAGAAGTTTTCTTCCGAGAACTCTCAAGCTGTGGAATGAGCTCCCAACCGAGGTTTTTCCAGGGGACTACAGCATGGAGTTCTTCAATAAATGCGTGAACAGGTTTTTAGAGGGTCGGCAACGGATGAGTGACATCCCTGGTGTTGCAAATGTCCATAGGCTACGGTGACTGTTTACCATCAGGTAGTCCGTATGCCCCTTAGTGGTATAAAAAATAATGTAATACCCAGGCCATTCACCACGCTGGTCAATTGCGGATTGACTGAGGACAGTGCTTTCGACCAGCTCGTAGACCTTAGCCTAACGACTGCCATCAGTCGAAAATAGGAAGCACTGGCTTGTCAAGACTCATAAGCACAGAGGAGCTCAAGATAATAACTCTATCCCAGAGGAGGTACTTACACCCGCAATAATGTCATCGATCTACTAAAAAGTAATAAATAAGAAATAAATATTGTCGGACAAATTACACAGCGCCATCTAGCCCCAAAGTAAGCGAAGCTTGTGTTATACAACTAGACTAGGTACTAGACAACTGATAAACATACGTAAATACATTTTTTTTTTGTAAATACATACTTATTATACATAGAAAATACCCAGACCAAGACAAACAGACATGTTCATGCACACAAATGTTTGTACTGTGTGGGAATCGAACCCACGAGCGTTGGTGTCTAAGTAGCGTAACAACGCGTTTCACCACTGCGCCACCGAGCTCGTCATAGATACAGTCACTTAAATATAATGATTGCAATTATGAATATAATATTTAGGTTAATTTGAACCATTCTTCCAGCTATCACTTTAATTTTTATTGCAATCCCCTCTCTTCGATTATTATATCTATAGTATAAATATAATAGTCATGCATTGTAACATAAAAATAGCTTTGAAAGTCGAATCGATCGTCTGGACTCCTGAAGGTGAACAAAAATTCAGTTAGATTCATACGACAATTCGGCTGCTAAGACCTTCCACGGGCAAACAAAGTAAATGGTAGCAATACGTACCACTCCACAGTGACTTAATGTAACATAGCTCTCTCTCTGTTCGTCCTCATACAATAAACAGGGACGCAATTTTCATGGCATTTTCATCTCTCAGCACAGACGTGATGGAACAAATACATGAATATAATACTAAAAATCTAGAATTTACTTATATGTATTGAAAAAACGACTCAATACACTCTATTGCATGGTCGAGTTTATGATAGCTCGGTAAATCTTTTTTGAATTCCCAAGGTAAAAAATTTTATGCGCAACCCAATTTGTGCTTAGTGCATTCCAGAAGAGAGAGCAATTTATAGAGCGTTGTTTTTTGTTTAGGATGTTTTGTAGCTGAGACTAAGAAGTCTGTCCTTTTCAGTTTCAGTGTGGGACGAAAGAGAGGGAGAGAGGGGTGTCTCTCCACCTCCAGCCATCGCGGGAGGTAAAAGATTAACCCAGTTTTGTTATTTGTCCACTGTCAGTGGAGTACCTACTCACAATGCGGCGGGAGTTTGCTCCACTGGATCCTTCGGCCGTTTAACGTAATTGTAAATGATTAATGTGTCTGTACCTCACTGTAATAGCGACAAGAGATTGGGAACCGATGCTCTTCTCATGATTTATGACCCCGTATTGCGTAATCAGACTTGTATAATGGAATGTCTTTAATAGTTTAAACTCACCCCTTTTTAGGTGTTGGCAATATAATAAGACTTGGGAATTCTTTTCAGTAATAATAATATGGTCGCGTACTGTGCAATCCACGGAAGTTTTTTACTGAAAACTCTTAAGTTGTGGAATTAACTAACCAACCGCCGAGGTTTTCCCTAGGCGATTAGTATGAGGTTCTTAAAAGGCGTGAAGAGGTATTTGCAGGGCAACGGTAACGCACAAGCAACACCTCTGCTTCTACAATTGTCAGTGGGCTGTAACTGCTTACCATCGGATAGGCCGTATGCTTTCTTGCTTGTTCAGTGGTATATATAATATATATATATTTATTTCTTTACTAGTGCACTGAGTGTACACTGTGGAGATAAAAGTAGCTGACTATCTTTGAGCTTAAACAAATTTCACCAACACGTGGCACATCCTGCCGATTAGGACACGAAACTAAATTAGAACGAAGCGGTAATATTGCTAGTCAGGGCGGTAAGGTAGGTAAATTGACAAACAAGACAAGCATTTGTGTCCATGTATATGTCTGTTAATCTTGGTCTGGGTATTAAAAGACAAATAGGAAATTAGCTCGACTACGGTAGTATCTCCCTTTAACCTTACAGAAAACCGCAGACAAATAACAACTCCCTGGAGAGTTGTTATGCTTTTGAAAGTGAGTGAAGTTCCCGGTAAGCTCCTAAGAAGTTACTGTGTTAACAATACGCGAAGTAACTATTATATATTGTATTGCAATCATTCATAGGCTACTGTAACCGATTTTTGGCACGAAGGTCGTATGCTACAAAAAGAGAAGCCTTTCCCAGACTGTATACACTACAGTACACACTGAAACAAAATCACGTTAAAGAAAAACAATAAATTAAAGTACAAAAGGCGGTCTTATTGTATATCAGTAGTAGAGTTTTAAGGGCAGTATAAGACTTTGTTAAGGTGCATCACTTATTTTAGAAACTAAGAGAGAGAGAGCGTTGCTTAGGAGGACGTATAAAGCTACGTGGCGCCCTCATTTTGTTTTTAATAACAACGCTGAATTTGAGACCAATTCAAAAAAAAAAAACGTTCCATACAGGCACTGTAGACCCATATTTATGTTATTTTGAAACATATCTTGTATACATTATATGTATTATTGTGGCCACTTATAGTGATAATAAAATGATGACTAATTGTACATAAATAATAAATACACAATATGTCTGGTGTGGTCTTTTTTATATACATTAGTGCATGTGGTTCACCTGATGGTAAGTGGTCACTGATCCATTGCCAGCGTTTTTAGGGAAACTCAGGCTCTTTTCTTGAAGGCACCCATATCGTATGTGTTCGCGAACACCGCTGAGAGTAATTTATTCCACAATATCACCGTACGTGGCTGAAAATGCCTCAAAAAGCGTACTGTAGTGGATTGCCTCTCATCACGATAGTGAGGGTGAAGTTTAAATTTGTGGCGAGTAGTACGATAGTGGAACTCAGCGGCTGGTATTAGGTTGAACTGCTCCTCCGAACACTCCCCATGATACAATTTGTACAGTACACAAAGAGAAGCAACGTCTCTTCGTGTACAAAGCGAGTCCAGCCAAGCTGAGATCACTTTGTCGCCGACGATTCGAACTGCTCTACAAAAAGTAAGAGTAAGCAAATATCGTGTCGCGCTGGCCCACAGGTGTGAATAGTATGCCATATGAGGCAGGACCTGGGCCTTATACAGTTGAAAGCGAAGTTGAGGTGTAAAGTATTGTTTAGCTCTTTTTTTTTCGCTCTATTGATCACACCAATCTTTTTGGATGCCAACTTAGCCTTGCTCTCCAGATGACCGCGAAACTGTACATCGATATGTGACATCGATATGACGACAGCCAGGATACCGATGCTAGGTGTAACGTTGAGGTGTATATCTCCTAAACGAGGAGCTACGATAAATGAGGACTTTTTCGCAGTAAATGCACATACTTGTGTCATTAGGGGATTAAGTTGAACTAAATTCAGTCTACTCCAACCCGAGACCTGTTCTAGTGATATCTCAATTTCAGACACAAGCTGTGATCGGCACTCATTGACGCAATTCCGAGAGATGCTTGTGCCAAGCTTGACCAGTTTATCTTGCGTCCACTGTTCTGTCATCTGCATACCAATGAATGTTACGCACGTGCAACAGGTCATTGATACGCAGAAGGAACCCCACTCTGTTCCTTCAATACACAGCCACATGGTACACCAGCGTTCAGGGGCTGTGGATCCGAGCACGCACCGTCAAATACGACCTTGATGCTTCACCCAATAAAAAAACTGGCAACCTATGCACATCATTTTTCGGGTAAGGAAGCTTCGACAGAAGTGCTTTATACACCCGATCGAAGGCCTTTGCAATGTCCAAACTAACAGCTAAAGTCTCGCCTTTGCTTTCTACTGACTCCGCCCAGCGGTGGGTCAAGTATACCAGAAGAACGCCAGCCGAGCGACCACGGTGGAAGCCGTATTAGCGATCCTCTAAGTAGTCTAAGAGTTGATGGTTGATGATATTTCACATAATTTTGGAAAATATGGGAGTTATTGCTACAGGCCTATAGTTGGATGGAGCCGAGCAAGCACCGTTTTTAGGGATCGGGTGTACCAAAGCCTCCTTCCATGAGATGGAAATCACGCCAAGCAAATATGAGTATCGAAAGAGGCGCGTTAGAATTGGAGCTAACTCCGGAGCACACATCTTCAACACAATGGGTGAAATTCCATCCGGCCCGCTCCACTTATGGATGTCCAGAGAGATAAGGGCTCTACGGACAGCTTTTTGCGAGAAATGAATTTCAAGCACAGAGTTCTCACACCGCGGGATGGTTGGTGGTGTTCCTCCCTGGTCATCAAGAGTCTAGATCAATGCAAAAAAAGAGCCCAGGAGATCGGGGTTCTCTTTTGCAGTATGGGCCAGCGATTCGTTCACATTACGTAATGGAGGAAACAACGACTGACAGAAGTTTCCCTGAACGTCTTTGCCGAGAGACCAGAACCCACTAGTCCCGGAGGGCAAGCTTTCGATTCTCTCGCAAATTTTGCTAACAAATTCTGACTTTGCCCTCGCGATGCAACCCTACGAAAACCTGGCGGCAGCGTTGCATCTGTTTTTAAGTGAACTCGTATTTCACCAGCCACCAATCACCAGCCGCCTGGCTATTGGACCAGGCTCGATACGAATCCTGTTTACGTCGAGACGCATCCTTGCAAGGTCGATCCAACCATGGGCGGGACTTGCCACCTATGGGCACCGCAGTGCTAGTAACAAAAAGTTCCATACCCTGCAGAATCACATAAGCGACAGCATACACAGATACGGATATGATCCCTGAAATCTGCGTGTAGCCATATAATAGACATAAGACTCCTCCTCAAGTCTGCCAAGGCGTCGTCGGTAACAGATATCCTCACGAATCTAAAAGCAGACACCGGCTCGTGGCACAAAATTCTGTTCCACTTTATAGCCTGGGTACCGCAGCAGGTACGAGATGTCATTAGGAGAGGATAACTGTGTCTCGTCAAAAAGAAGGCTGGCTTAGCTGACTGTCTCTAGGTGCTGATGAACAGCATAGGTTAGAGTGAAGTCCCCTGATGTTACATAGCTCAATTGTCGTTCTTGTTCCGTTCCAGATCCGGATCTCTCACTCACCGTACGAAATGCAATAGCATGCTGTATCAGCAATATCAGCATGCTACTACATCACGCCGGTTTTCTGTGCGAGAATGATACTATCCCGGACGAGCCGGCCCAATTACGAGCTATTGTAATTCAAAGGCCACGACCTACCCGCAGCCATGCAGTGGTCAAAAATTTACAATAGCTTGACTTTACCATTTCTATATTTGGTCTGGTGTAGAATATAGATAAGCAGAGCATTGACTCCCAGAGATGACACAAGCTAAGAGGTAGTAAATTTCATGCATTAGTACGGCAGCAGT
Organism: Pyralis farinalis; assembly: GCA_947507595.1. Classification (NCBI taxonomy): domain Eukaryota; kingdom Metazoa; phylum Arthropoda; class Insecta; order Lepidoptera; family Pyralidae; genus Pyralis; species Pyralis farinalis. The sequence goes on along the minus strand of OX382266.1, from coordinate 16,506,039 downwards.
CTGAGCACTGATAGTTCAGTGGATAACGATTCGGCCTATTGACCAACTGGTCCGCTGTTCGAATCCTGACATGTACCGCTAAATGCGTGTTTTCGGATATATGTATATATTTGTAAGTATCAATTGCTCAGTGGTGAAGAAAAATATCGTGAGTACTTCAGACTTTAGCGACTTAGAGGACTAGACCTTCTAAAGTCACATGTCTTTTAAAATATAATTTCTTGGAGCAAGTGATGATTACAAATAAGTGCATGGCCGGCGTGCCACAATATTTGCTTACTCCATTTGATCGCCTACAACGTAGAGCAGTTCGGATCGTCGGCGACCCAGTGATCTCCGCTCGGCTGGATTCGCTTCGTACACGAAGAGACGTTGCTTCTCTTTCTGTACTGTACAAATTGTATCATGGGGAGTGTTCGGAGGAGCTGTTCAACTTAATATCAGCCGCTGAGTTCCACTATCGTACCACTCGCCACAAACTTAAATTTCACCCTCACCATCCTGATGAGAAGAAATCCACTAAAGTACGTTTTTTAAGGTATTTTTTGCCACGTACGGTGAAATTGTGGAATAAATTGCCCTCAGCGGTATTTCCGAACAAATACGATATGGGTGTCTTCAAGAAAAGGGCATAATTATGTTTCCCTAAAAAGGCTGGCAACGGATCAGAGACCCTTTGGTGTTGCTGATGTCTATGGACGGTGGTGACCACTTACCATCAGGTGATGAAAAAAACCTATACACATTCCCCGAATATTCCTAAGAAAAGCTCAGTTTAACCACCACAGCTGCATATAATTTTATACTATGACAATCTACATGATTTATGAAAGTAATAACCATATACGGATGCCAAACCTGTATCCGACCATAACAAACAAAAAAATGAATGAATGTACTACAAAAGAAATGCTAAATCTTGGGCCCATTATAAAGACCGACTGAAATATGGAGAAATCAAAGAAATGTCGCAATTGAAGGCCAATGAAGAAATTTTCGCTGCGTCCAGCTTGATTTGGGAGACAAAAATGTATGGTCTGACTAAGGCAAACTTCAGAGAATCGGAAAAAATGCCAAAATCTCGTATCTCAAATTTTCGTCTCGTACAAATAATTACGTTTAAATGTATTTATAATTACGCATTTTAAAGGAATTGTAATAAACATAAAACTTTATACATATATAGCTTTGTTACTACACTTAACAATAAGATGATATGTGAGATTCAAGATGAGTAATCCTGGTATTTCAACTGTATGGTTCTGGATGGTGAATCACAATATGGTACTAAAATATTCTAAAGTCTACATGAAAATACGTACTAAGAGTTTATAAAATGACTCATCTGCTTCAAAACAGATATAATCATACAATTTTTATACTAATTAGCTTTATTAGTAGCCTTTATAGCATGAAACCAGCAAAAAGCATTATCTCTCCTTTCAACTCATCCCTTAATTTTATTAATTATAACCTATCCCTTAATTAATAATCGCTTCTTCTTCTTTTTAGCGTTATCCCGTTTCCTAATACACGAGGATCGGCGTGATCCACTACCTAAGGTAAGGATTTTGTGCAAATACAGATTTTTATACGGAACGATTGTCAGACCTCCAAAACCTAGAGTAAAACAGACCTTTCTTAGAATAGGTTCAAATTCGAATTAAGTGGTAAATGCCAGGATTCGAACTAGAAATAGTTACATACTAGTTGGACAATACGCCGTTTTTCTACCCACTGGGCTATCACTGCTATTAAATTACATAATAAACGTTTTTATGTTTCTGAATACATAAACCTCCTAAACATAGAAATATATTAATGATTGTCCTACAAGGAATATTGCTCGCTAGTTGCCTCACAGGTAATTGAGATAGCAAACCTCTCGCCAGCGGCTTAAAACCCTTACTCATTCGCAGCAATACAACAACCACGGAGGAAGTGATAATTTGGGGAGGAAGTGATAATTTGGTTGCTGCTGCTGAAAAGTACTTCCCGAGGCGTTGCTGGCTGTTGCTTATTAAATATAGCTGTCCCTCTAATCCTCCGTTAAGATTAGTTGGGATTTGGGAGTATCCAATTTTATCAATGATACTATAGGAATCACTTTTACGTACATTTTAAATAATTTAAACGTTAAATATTTTTAGATCTCTTCTCGGTGATCCCATATCTCACCCTGTATTTCAACATTTAAAACAATCCTCCCAACCCTGTATGTACCCTTCTTAGGAGTTGATTGTATTGATATGACGAGTTTATATTTGTATGATGAGCTCGGTGGTGCAGAAGTTCCTAGCGCTACTTTGAAATCAATGCTCGTGGCTTTAATTCCCACACAGGACAAAAATTTGTGTGCATGAATATTTCTATTGGTCACGGTCTGGGTATTTTTTAGAATGGGAGGGAGCATCAATGCAGCGTCTGGGGAAGTATCCTGTTACAGTTAAAACCCGTATTTATTTATAACGAGTTTTCTCTAGTTAAAATAGGTTTTTTTTAATTGTCGTTGTTAAAACTAATATTTCCTAGTTATAACTAGAATTTACTACTTTATATTATTATATTATTTACATTTTAGATAAAACTTGTTCTAACTTTGAACTTTAGTTCAAACTATTAAGAATACATACAAGGTATTAAAGAAATTTGTTGGGGATAGAAAAAATGTTATAATAAATATTTTAATACTGTGTATTAAAATATTTATTTACTGTTAAGGAACATCAACATATAACAATAATGCCATGGCGACTATATTAATTTCAAGTAAAAATATCAAATAAAGAAAAGTCAAAAACAGCTCAATAAAAACGAACAAAAAATGAAAAGAAGTAAGTTTACCTAGCTACTTGTTATTACATGACATACTATCGTGGCATTAAGAGTTACATAGGTTTCCTTTTTTCTTACAGACACATCTTTTTGATATACCTACACCCTTTCTTACATACGCAGCGACTAAATCCTTGACCTGTTCCTATGGCTACTTCCTTCAACAGTTGCTAGCAAATTTTTTTTCTTGGGACTTGTTGAATTATGACCTGAACAAGCACATTAAATTAGCTTACTTATATCATAAAAAAGCTATTGAGATTTACCCAAGTAGTCTGAAGCCAGTGTCATTCTCTTGGCCTGTTTTTCTAAGTTTTGATGAGTCATTTTTGGGGCTGCTATTATTTGTCGACTCACATTTGCTACAATTTCGAGATCTATGTCATTTGCTTGTTATGTTAAAGGTTCTACGTTCAGAGAAGCTACAGCCTTACGGTCATCTTGACTGGCTTCTGCTGTGATTGGTGACTGTCTACTTGTATTAGAAGAACTTTGACTAATATATAACACATATTTACACGCGATATAATATCAATTTTATATCAAAAATTGACATTATATGATTATATTGATATTCTATGTTTAAGACAAGTCTTCTTCTTAGGGTTATCCCGTTTCTGTACATTTGATATACGTCCTTCTGTACGTATTGATAATCGGCGGGGTCCGCTACCTAAGCCTTGGCGAAGACACTGATTTCTACATAGATCGACTGCCGTCCGATCTCCACAATCCAGAAGGTAAACAGAACGTAACGCTCCATGACATTAAGGGTAGTCTTTAAAATGCCCTTCTAAAGTACACAACATGGTTGAGTGAAGGGGGCTTCATCGTTAGAACCCAATCAGCTTATTAGCACACTGACCTGCTCTTAGTGCACCCTGCTAACTAGGCCCTGGCAAGAGCCAGGTAGGTTTGGTATATTAAAAGCATCCCGACTGAGGAAGTCCGCTTCACCTCACAAAATTTCTTCTTGCGCGTATGCGAGTTTCCCAATACGCGCTTAAAGGAGTTTCTTAACTTAACGGAGATTCTTCTTTTATTGCAGGCGTATTCACTTCACCGTATAATGTCTCTCGAGTTAACAATTGCAGAGGAGGGAAAACTCGGGCAAAATTTTTAAAATACTGCGTCAGTCTAGCCACGGCTGTCATAGATCGTAATAAGCTGAGCAGCTCCACCTAGGACTAATGCTGTATACCTCGGCTATATTTTATATAGCCGATGGGATCGCGGTGGCTAGGTGGAGCTGTGAAGCTCGCTGTCGCCCGTGTCTGGACTGATGCAGTATAGGGAGGGCAACTGGAAATGTGTAGTCATGATAGCTTCACCGGCGTTCTAAAATGGGCCAAAAAGTATTTATGAAAATAAAACTGTAAGATGATGAATGAAAGATGAATTGCGGAATGAAAGAAAGAGTGATGTATGAATGTGTTTCATTATACGTGGAAAAATTTTGTGTTGCAATAAAAAATGATAATGTTTCAACAGAGCCTTGCCCATGGCAGGGGTGCATTAAAAAAAAAAAAAAAAAAAAAACAATTGCAGAGGCAGTTTGAGATTTTATATACTGTTTTGCTGTTAATGTTTGACAATCCACGAGCTCAATGGCAATTTTTTCCTAATGCTAATAGGTACTGCTGTTATTTGTGGAACTCAAATTTAACGTATGCAACCAATGCCATCGCTGTCACAAATCCTCTGATAATGTCCATGTCCCGGCTCCTGCATCCGTACAGCAACTTGCAAGCGTTAAGCGCAGGCCACACCGCCAGCTAGCAAGCGAGTGAGCGAGCCGGGCGAGCATCGTTTCACCTCTTTTCATATTTCTGTTCACATCGCGAACGACAGAGATAAGCTACATGAGCGATAGAAACGATGCGAACGAAATATGCGACGATGCCAGATATGCTATCCGTTCACCTTGTTAACGCAGCTCTGCTCTGTAGTTTGTGGTGTAAACCGAAGTATGAAAAGAGGTGACACGATGCTCGCTCGGTGTGCCCGTCCTTCTGCTCCCGCAAGGAGCGACCGAAGGACGAAATGCTCCCCTCCCTCTACCGCTCGCTCGCCCGTCCGTAGTTTTTAGTGTAAACCCACATAGTTTAGCTCGCGGAAGCTTCGATTAGTTTGTAAAGTTTCCATCGCCTCGCTTCGCCCACCAGCTCTTTCACTCGCTCGCTAGCTAGCGGTGTGGCCTGCGCTCGTTAAAATTTTATTAAAATTTAGGGGGGTAGAGCTCATCGCATCGCAAGTACCTCCGTATCATAGAAGACCGTGGCCAAATAACTAAAGGGTAAACCTGCAAGTTAGTGCGGTTACCAGTAAGATTTTGAGGAGGCGCTGTGATAGCAGCGTGGCATCCCGCCAGCAGTACTTCTTGTATTGTGTTTGTTCATAGGCTACAGTAACCATTTCACATCTAGTGGGTAGTATGCTTGTTCGCCTCCAGACTTTGTATAAAAATACATAATAAATTGTGACATACCCCGTTAACCATGAATCATCGCCTTAAAATCAATAAGTCCAAGCATTCATATATTATTTACGGCTCTATTACAGACACATATTCAGGGTCAAATCGAATACCTAGTGTCACAATTTAACTACACATAGATACTTAAATTTATTGAACTAGTTTATGCTAGCAATCAGTTAGTGTACGGGCCTGGCTATTTATTAATTATTTCTTGTACAATATTGACATCTTAATAACGGCCTTAGCGTAATCTTACCGATCTTTCGGCATAATCTAACAAATTAAATAATGAGAAGGTATAAAATTTTAATAATATTGGTGACCAAAGTAAACGCATCTACTTTCACGAGTTTTCAACATACTTATCATCGAATAATAGTCAAACTTGTATAAAGAAATGAACATACCGAAACATTATTTGATCTCTGGATCAACATTACCGCATTTACCGCAGCCAAATAACAACTCTCTAGAGGGTTGTTGTGTTCCTCCTGCGTGTGAGTGAGGTCAACAGTAAGCTCCCAAGGAGTTGCTGTGTAAGCAGCAGAAGAGGCATCGCGCGAGTGATACTTAATGTATCGCAAGCGTTAATAGGCTACGGTAACTGCATTACATTAGGTGTGCCGTATGCTTGTATGCCTCCCAACGTAGTATATAAAAGAAAATCGAATGAATGAACTTTATTCTTTATAAAACCTTCAACATTTATACTTTAAACTATCCAAAATAGGTTAAGCCGTTTCCGAGATTTCAGTGAACGAATATTCTTATTTATTAAAAAGCAAATATTTACCACTAGGTCATTTTCACCATGTTAATCTATCTTCACGAAATTCTATATTTATAAATCTTATTCTCTGTAGACAATTGTCTAGACTTACGATAAATAGCCGAGATACGACACTACTATTTCAAGCCAGGGCAGAAATCTAGCCTGCAGCCGCACACATGCTGTGCTTTCCTCTTAAGTGAACACGGTGTAGGGCACCGTCAATCCCGTAGCTGGATTTTAAGTATGTCCTAGAGATTCTTTCTCATATCCCGGGTAAATAATATACTCGTAGTTGACGCAGTTCATGTGTTATTGCTTTATACGATGATAGCGTATATCCAATCTGATAAAGCTTACAGTTTTCCGGCATAAAATACTCACAAATCAGAAAGTACGCCTTGTATAAATGTAACATGATCATTTTAGCTGAAAACATAACAATTCCTGTAACATATATAACACATTACAATTATAACGCCTGAAGAAGTACAAGGGGCTCTTCATCGCATGAAGAATCGGAAGGCGGTCGGAGCCGATGGAGTCTCCATAGAAGCCTGGAAGGCAATGGGGTCTCTTGGTGGGAGCATTTTGATCGATTTGATTTTGATTTGAGCTATGTAACCGCGTACTCCTTACCGGAAAAATCCCGGACCAATGGAGATTGAGTGTTATCCCTCCAGCTTTCAAAGGAAATGGATCGATGCAGGAACATGGTAGTTACCGCGGTATAAAGATCATGTCTCACGCCATGAATTCTTTGAGCTGATAACTGACTCCCGGATCCGGCAGCAGTGCACTGTTTCGGAGTGTCAGTATGGCTTCCGACCTACTCGCGGGACCATGGACCCCGTTTCTGCCATAAGGGTCATCATGTAGAAATACATGACAAAGAATGCGCCTCTTCATGTTCTGATTTTAGACATGGAGAAGGACTTCGACTCTGTTTCTCGCGGGATAGTCTGGTAGGCACTGAGGTGCAAAAGGGTGTCTGACGCTAACATTGATATTTGCCGAGACATGTCCCTCGATTCCGATCCCATAGTTAGGACTCCTGTTGGCGATATACCACCCTTCCCGATCACCGTCGGGGTCCGCCAAGGATCTGTCCTTAGTCCATTTTTGCTTTTTTTTGCAAAAATCGTCAAAATGTGGGACCTCGCCACGCCATTTTTATATGAAATGCTCTAGTTAGTGGTGCTGTAGAAATATTTATAAATACCACTACACATTCGCTTTCTAGATGATATTTCTAAATAAAACATTCACTTAATATGAAAATTTAAAGCATCCATAATTATAATGCCCCTAATTAATATACCCTCATAACCGTAACAAAACAGCTATACAATTATGCATTGAAAACCCGATAGCGATCTTCGCAATAATCAAAGGCAATTTTTATTTGTTACTCGTGAATTTTCCCAGATAAGAACAAAGATGGTTGAACGGGGAGCGAACCTCTGTATAACGCCCGAGACTTTAACCCGTCTGCGATTTAAAAATCAGGGGGGCTGGTGACCCCTCCGTTCCTCTCCCCGAAGGGTTGAGTGCCACCGAGGGGATAGCCGAAGAAAACTGTTATTAAAACACGAGAGATTATATTAAAGACTGTTTTATGAGAATTGGTTGAGAATACATTGTACTTGGACGTAAGTGTGAAGGTGACTGGATTAGACGTCCATGAACCGTAAAGACGTTATTTTTTTAAAGTATTATTTAAACTGTCGCGTAGGTACTTTGTTTTAATATAATTTATGTATGTGACATACACTATATGTATGTTAAAGAGAAATGATAATAACTTTAGGTTATTAACACTTTGTTAAAGTAATTTGTTATCGACATCTGAAGTGTTATATGATGACAATAACCGGTTCCAATTTGTCATTTCCATATAATAGTATAATTATTAAGAAACAATTTAGTAGTACGAAGGTTGCAACTTACTATTAAAATAATACTTAATTAATACAAAGTTAGTTTAATTTACAATCGTCTTACATGCGAAATCTTCAATAAGGATACAATTAATTTATTTTAATTGATATCTTCATATATATATATATATAACTTGGTACAAAGTAATACATTAGCCAAAAACTAACATAGGCAATAAAGTAACAAATTACTTTACCCAAGTCTTATTAATATTTTGTAATATAGCTCTTTTACAAACTATTAAGTTAGCAAACAACACACCTATACCATAACAAGAGTCATCACTAGATCACTATAGAGTGCATAAAAAACTCTTCCGATTTTTCTTAACCTTCGTGCTGTTGTCACCAAAACCTCAAGAATGATCTTACACCACAGGGTGAACGTTCACAGGAGAAAACATTTCGGAAATCGTTAGATCACTTTTGTAATTACGGAGCTTAGTTCACGATTTGTTTTTGTATTTTCTCGATATTTCCTTCGACGCCACGTTTACGTGATGACTGGAGATTGCGAGTAGATGTGCCCGTCAAGGGAAAATATATCTATCAACCCTCTTTCTTTGTCGTTTATCGATAGATCGATACACACTCACTGTACTCACGGCATTCGGTTGGAGATCACTATTGGTTGTAGTGTGTAATGCGCCTAGGAATAAACAACTCAGAATGAGGGCAGGTATGTTGCCTTTGACAGTAATGCCTATGTATCCGTCTACAGTCATACAGTCTTATGACGTCTGCAACATCTCCGAAATATCGGGAAAATTTAAAAGCAAATCGCGACAAGTTCTGTATTTACGATAGTGATATAAACAACCCCGAAAGTTTAAAATTATAAGTAACTTATGTCACTCAGGTCATCCGACAATTAACCAGGTTTCGAAATTTATTGACATCAATTTAACCCTAAAAGGCCAAAATCTTGACCATTCAAATCAACCGAAAACCGAAGTGCGGAGGAAACAAATGGAAGTGCTAATATTCCCGGCCAATACGACTAGCGTAATTTAATCCCGGCGCGGCGGGGCATCCAGGGAAAATCTATAAATCTGCCGCCATTAGAACTCCCTGGGACTCTTATTTACTCCGAGCACAAATTCAGATGACAATGTTTTAGGGGAAGGAACTGTGTAACTGCCCTGCGGAGCGGTAGGGTTGGCACTCGTTGCATGGCACTCTGAATCATTTCGCACATTGTAAGCAGATTTATTACAAGGGTGTTACAAAGTTTAAAAGTCGAATTTAAGTGGTGTTCCAAGTAATTGTTCTGTATGTTTACAAAAATAAGATGATCTACATCTTATTTTTGTAAACATACAGAACAAGTACTAACTTCAGAATAATCATAGATCTAGAATCTTTGAATTGAAAACGGAACAAAAGACAAATCTTTACCAACGAGTTTTCCTAATACATTGCAATAACAAATAAGAAAATATTTGCTGCAATATGTAGAAATTGTCACGTGTTACAAGTGAAGCGACCTATACTTTACTCAATTCGTCTAAAAAGACGATGATTATGTCATGAAAAATTAGGCACATGTAACAAACCACGTGATTATACCAAGTAACCAAGTGATTATAATGTTTACGTGTTAAATCCATAGTGTAGAATATCGCCTACATTTTGTTGACGTCAAAATGAACAAAGCCGTTTTCTAAACGCGACAGCCCTACTAGGTTCATCCCCCTCCCACCGTCGTCAATTACCAACCCTGACCGATCCGAGCGAGACTTATTGACGGACTGCCTTCCATCGTGTCTTTGTTTCCACACAACGCCACTTAACTGAGCAATGCTATGGGTGCTGGTACATTGCGAATTAAAGACATTTTTGTTAAATTAAATCAAACCCTTACAGTATATTTACAATTAAAGTACATTTTTTGTTTCATAAAATCATGCAATTCATAGAAGTTCGTAGACAGATAAAAACTCGCTGGAAGGTTGTTGTGTTCCGGCAAGTGAGTGAAGCGATCAGTGAGCTCCCAAAGAATTCGTGTTCTAGCAGCTTGCGAGACAATGCTTGAGCCTACCTATGATTTTAAGCGTTCATAAGCTAAATCACTACATTATCAGTTGAGTATATAGAAATTTCAATGCAAAGTAAACTGTATTTAACTATGCCATAAATGTATGGTACTCATTAGTTGATTAAATGGTCGTGAAATATTTAAAGGTGATTTAAAAATTAAATTCTACAAACAATATCTTTTTCCTTAATATTTTGAACCGCAAATCAAACATGCTGCAAAAGTGTAAACACCAGGAATATGAGCATGTGCCCGTCACCCTCGCCGTGGGTCGTTGAGGGAAGGGACAGAGCCGACTCATTCCGCGAACGATACACCAAAAGCTCAATCGGAACGATATATTGCACCGATACGCGCCATGGCGGACGCTAATCCAGTTACAACCGTCAAAGATTAATAGTCACAGAAGGTATTTATAAAATAAAATACGATATTTTGTATAACGTTACAAACATGCTGCCCACCTCATATAAAGTGGGTACTTACTATTTTTCTTCTTAACGTTATCCCGTCATCTAATCCATTAGAATTGGCGGGGTCCGCTACCTAAGCCTAAAGATTTCGCAAATATACTAATTTGGAGATGGAGAGGTCTGCCACTTTTTTTTCTTTACATAGAGCGACTGCTTAGGTAGCGGACCCCGATCCTAATGAATTAGGAAACGGGATGACACGAAGAAAAATAGAGAAGACTAATTTTGACACGGAGTAACTGCCGTCAGACCTCCACAACCCAGGTAAATAGTAGGTCAAATCAGACCTTTCTTAGATTAGGTCACACGCCTTCGATATATAATTTCTTAGACATGTGGGTTACGATTTTTTCCTTCACCGCCGAGCAAGTGATAATTACAACTATGTACATAATCCGAAAACACGAATTTTGTGGTAAATATCATGATTTGAACCGGGGGCCAGTTGATCAATAGGCCCTATCCTTATCTACTGGGCTATCGCTGCTCCACTATGCTGTCACTGCTTCATATAAAGTGGTTACTATGAACGCTTGCAATACATTAGTGTCGCTCGAGCGATGCCACATTTGCTGTTAACACAGCAACTCCTTAGTAGCTTACTGGTAATTTTACTCACTGGCAATACATAGTTCTGACATTACCATCCTCTTGCTGCAAGCTAACGCAGCAACTCCTCGAGAGCTCACAGATAATTTCAGTATTACAACGCTCCAGTAAGTTGTTATTTTGTTGTGTTCTACAAGATTGGGTAATCTCAAGATGTTCTGCTTTTTAAATTGCCGTGCTGTAACTTTTTTGTCAAAGCTTCATTGTGAGGTTTGCAGGTATCATTCACTTTAGTATTAACTTACGTTCCAAAGTACAAACACTTTGTTATATGGATGTCTGCAGAATTGACACCAAATCATTTCAGTTATTATTATTATACTATATATAGTATATAGTATAAATGAGGCACTGTGTTCTAATAGTATCAAGATTGTGAGTTCGTTCAACAAACAAGAATTCTTTTCGAGAGTCTATCTATTTATTGATATCTCCAAGCTATAATGCCATATAAGTCGATTCTTTTTCAATAACTCCAGCTCTTTTCATGTATGCCAGCTCTAGCACTCCCGACATCATCTTCTGATAAATTTAATTTAGTTTATTTCAGGCCCTAATTAATTCAATTAATATGAAATAGACTGTAATTAAGTAGTTCATAAGAATGGTAAATAAAACACTACGAAATATCGCCCGTAAAAAATTATGTGTAGGCATATTTTAGACAATGTGACTCTTCTGAAATCTTTCAATTCTTTGCATGCACCGCTTCAATATTTCATGCGGGCAGAGCGGTATTGGCATTTGGAACCTGTACGCCCCAGCCTCTTCGCGTGAAACATGTCCGATATAGCAAATACATTAACTTGTTTACTAATGTAATTCCTACAGTGGGTATATTTTATTATTTAGAGCTTAGTTATCGATAACTTATTAAGATGGAACGATGACTTTTACTTTATAGCTACTATTATGCTATTTGCAGAAGTGAACTTACGGTATAATATTGAATTACTTGACGAAGTAGAAATTGTTTATTTACATACATCGATTTTCAATTTTATTATAGTTTGAACCAGAAATTGATAGGATTTAATATGATTCTGATACTAGTTGGTTCATGAGAACGTGCGTCAGCCGGTACCAAAAATATCGACGTTAAATGGACGTGACCGGTATTGCGGCCACGGTTGCTGTGGTTATCTCTGTTTTTCTCCATCGTCTGAAATATAATATGTAAGTAATTCCCACCTTTATTGTCCGGACTGCTGTAGTCGTATCTGTGAATGTCCAACTTTGGTGGAAAGCTTTGTAAAAACTTCTATACATGTAATAGTTTAACATAAACAGAAGTATGCGATTTTTTTTATTTAACATCGGGAGGTTGACAGCCTATAAGATGTAAAGTCGTTACCGTAGCCTATGAATGCCTGCAAGACAGGAAGTATTAGGTGCAAGTTTCGATCTCTGTTGCAAACAAAATAACTTCTTAGCTTAGGTGTAACGCTACTCACTTACAGGGACACAGACAACAGCCCTTTAGGAACTTGTTATTTAGCTGCTGTTTTCTATGAGATAGAGGTTTTCAAGTAGAGCTTCTTCAATGCGCCCAACCTTTCTTAAAACTTTTATCTCTCCTTTTGCCCACCACCTGTAATAGAATATATAATCAACCGCCACCCCTATTGTCCTGTCTCAGCGTATGTAATAATTTCCTCCTATGATCTTAGTTGGAGGAAGTATCTACTTTGTCTTGTTGAACTTATCAAAGCTTATAAAACTTCTTTACTATTATGTATGTATCTATCTATAACGCCAAATCCCTGGCGGGGCAGACAGAGAGAACTTCTTTACATCTTTACAATTTGACTAAAGTAGAAGAACACGGCTCTAGCTTTTGTGGATGTGAACTGTGTTCTCACTACAGAACGACTTGTTGCATGGAGGATTAAAGGAATAAGATTGAATAGCTCGTTAGCATACTTTCCATGGTATATGTATGCGATTGAGGACATTATAATAAATTGAAAAGCGTGTGCTGAAATGGTTCGGACATTTGAAACGAATGGATGACAAACGAATTACGAAAGACGTATATCGAGCAAGAGTGAGTAGAGATATCGGCAGGGACAGCCCTAGAAGCACACATATGGATCAAATAGCTGATGTACTAAAAAGGGCCAAATCAAAAGCACCCGAAACCGAAGAGCATCCAATTAGAGGTTGATTGGTGTGGAAGAGGCGAGATGTTTGGATCGGTGCACCTGGCGTTCCATAGTATGTGCCCGCACCAATGGGAGACAGGCGTGATGATATGTATGTATGAATGTATGGGGCACTGAAATTGCCGACATTTCACCGCAACCGGTTGCGTACAATGGAACAATGTTGCTATCTTTACGATTTTCAACGATGCTTAGTTTACGTCGCTGTAAGTTGTAGAAATCATGTAGCTGGTACTTTATGGAGCTTAGCTACTCTAATACTATATAATAATTTCAATCTTCGATAAATGTACGCGAGTTTTAGAGAGAGGCAAATAGTCAACAGATCCTTGAAAAAGACCAGACCCCACTGTCTTTCTCTATCTAGAAGATTTTGACGAGCTCAGAGGCGCATTGGCTAGTCGTTACTGCTTTGCCACTACGCTCGAGAGTTCGATTCCCACACAGGATTTAACATTTGTGTGCATATTAACATATCTGTTTGTCTTGATCTGGCTGTTTTTCATAGGGTAGGGCGCATAAAAGCAGCCCGTCTGGGGAAGTACCTCCACCACACATAGGCTACGGTATCCGCTTTACATCAGGTGGGCTTGTATGCCTCCCGCCGTTGTATACAAAAATATTACTCTTTTATTTCTTCTTTATACTTCCATTATGCATTATATTGCACATCTGTGTCAAACTGAATGAAATAAAAATAACTATCTTCATTTCATTTTAATTTGAACAAAAATTGATAAGTAATTGGATCTTGGATTTAGTTGATTTTTTTATACTATTTGGTACTAGTTGGTTCATGCGAACATGCTCGGCTGGCACCTATAAAATCCATTGATAGATAGATGTTGCCACGGTTGCTGTGGTTATCTGTGCTTGTATCCATCTACTGCAATATAATTATATAATACTATAACTATATTACTGTTGCTGTACTCCTGTGGTCAACACTGCCCACAGTGCCCACGTCGTCGAACGCTGCCTACCATCTGTATCGGAATATGCAACAGACCCGTCTGCGGCCATCATCTTTGACGGAAGAAGTGATTGAAAATTAGAAAAAAATATCATCAAACTTCACAATTCGCTGTTAACTTTAGAGATTTTTTGATTGAAGCACTACAAGTATTGCCAAACTGAACAAGATATCAGCTTGGCAAGACTTGTATTTTTGCTTATCAGAAATAATGACATAAATCTTTCAAATTTTGCTTCATCGTTTACGGATTTTTTGAATATTTCCTCGCGATATTGAGATGAGAGTACAGATACATTCAATCCTCAATAAAATAGTGTGATGGAAATAGAATAGAATTTTGATGAGCCCAGTGGTGCAGTGATCAGCAATGGCTTCTTTAACAGCACGGCTCAAGGGTTTGATTCACCACACACGTCAAACATTAACGTGCATGAACATTTTATTTTAAGTGAATAATTTATTTTATAGCTCTGGTCGATTTTAAGTTAGGACGCGCACCAAAGCAGCTCGGCTGCGGAAGTACTTCCGCCTCACGGAGAACAGCAGGTAAATAACAATTTCTTGAAGACTTGTTGTGCTCCTGCAAGTGAGGTTACAAGTTTCTTAAGAGTTTCCATGTTAGCAGCAGGGGTGGTAAGGCGCAAATGATACTATGTAATACTTATATTACAAGCGTCCATAGGCTACGGTAACCAGTTTACATCAGGTGGGCCGCATGTTACGTATCTTAGATTATGTATGTTATGTATAGTTTCCTCGAATTACATGATTATGTAGTATGAAATATCTAGTTAGATTTATATTACTGTTGTACTGTCTTAGGTTTTCGCGATTGTTACACATTGAATTAAACAATTTTTAACGGAAGTATCGCGTGTTTTATTTATTTTGTTGAACCTGACGTTTCGAACGCTTTGCAGCGTCCGTGGTCGCAGGAAGTCTAAGGTGATATTTGTCTTACATTAGTTATTCAATTATTACATCTACCGACATGGATGGATTAATTATATATGTTCTGATTCACACAAAAGTCGCTCACAGTGTCCGAACATTTTTTAGTAGATCTTTGGGTTTGTGACTTGATTATTTTTAGGACTGGATCCCAAGCAGGTGGTACTTGCCAACCATCTTCTCTATTGAAATTGGGGTGTTTTCTTATTGCAATAGCCTCGCGCAACATTCTCGCCATGTTGCGATTCTCCTTGGCGAGGATTTGTGGTTTATCGAACCGGATGTAATGGTTTGGCTGGTCCAGTGTATGTTCACATACTGCAGAGTTTTTATCGCGCCTATTCTTCATGTCAGCAATGTGTTCTTTCACACGAGTACCTACGCTTCTCTTTGTTTGCCCTATGTATGATAAACCACATTCGCAGTCTAATTTGTATACTCCTGCATCTTGTAAGGGGATATTAGACTTGATAGGTTTTAGAAATTGACTGATCTTCTTATGGGGCTTGAAATAAGTTTTAAATGAAGCTCGCCGTAAGATGTTGCCAATTTTGTCTGTGACTCCCTTTAAGTATGGTAAGAAGGCAGGTTGACGTTCAACTGTAGGTGGCTTCGGGCGGCTTCTGTGACGCATGCGAGGGAGTTTGTGACTATTGCTCCGCAGTACTTGTTTGACATGTTGGAGTTCCTCATTTCTACGTGATAAAGACAGATGTTGCGAGTATTGTTAATAAAATGTGAGCACTGTCAACGTCCTAGATAAGTTTATAGGCCTCCTTATGACGGATTACCACTCCTCCTAAGTATCAAACGATAAGTTGAATTGAATCAAATGGCGTTTATATATGGGATACTGTTAAGCACTATTTTATATTTACTTGAATGCAGCGTTATTCGCTACCTAGTTCACTCAATCCCACACACATCAAGCGACTTATGCTTACTGCGGTTATTCGTTTTTACACGAAGGAAAATGTATACATATGTAATTATTTATTTGTGTCCTCTTCAACATATTGTTTTTATCAGAGCTTACCAGTCTCATTTGCATCTTCTTCTCAAGTCTCATTCCCACAAACATCATATCATATAAACAGCACCTAAATTTTTCTACTTCTACGACTGATCAAAGTTTGATATTGGTGTGCTTTAGTGTTACTTCTTTTAATAATTCTTGCATCTTTAAGCTTTCGCTTTAGAGGCCCGGGGTCCGCTTTCCAAGTTTTTCTTTCGCAATTTGCACGCGGTCTTCTGTATCTCTCACAATTAGACCATACATGTATGTCTTCCATTACGACGTCAGTTTCCATAATATAACCGTTCCGAAAATGCGGGATGTCGTGACGCAGTTCTTCCTCCTCATTCCTCATATCCAGCGCACCATATTAGTCACGGTGATACGCAGCTCCTGCTTATGTATCTCGTATCGGCCACTTTTCGGTGCCAAGACAAGAAGTATATCTATTGACGGGTTTAAAAGCCTGTCTTTCCAGCTTAACCGGCATTTTAGGGCCACAAATGTCACCAGTTATCTAGCACCACTTGGCCCAATCCATCAAACTACGTACGATGACGTTGAAATCAATGTCACCGCTTGTGTTTAGGATATATCCCAAATACTTACAATAGACTACGCGCTTGACTTTGTCTTCACCAATGCAGACGGATTTGGGATCTGTGATATTGTAGGCCACATTCAGTTTAAGACCGCCATTGTTAAGTAACCCCTTCCACGCATTCACGCTTCGCACCAGGTGTCTCCTGTCTACGTCCGCCATCGCAATATCGTCAGCTTACATGAGCAACCCACGGTGGTGTTCAAGTACATGTCTGATGCTGTCTGACTCTGACTACACTGAACAGAAACAGATTAAGGACGGGTCCTTGAGGGATTCCAACAGTAATCGAGAAAACCAGAATGTCACCAACAGCAGTCTTATTCATGGAATGGAAATTGAGATATATGTCAGTGGAAATATGTTAGTTAGGACATAAAATATTTTAGATAGTAAGTGCATGCATTCTGTGTTCGCCTATAATTGGAGCTACATTCTGGTTTTCATTTCATTTATTTTGTTAATGAAAGGAACAATGCATACAAATGTTGGTAAATCAATAAATAAATAAATAAAATAAAAATAAAATGTTCTTGTTGTAAAATGTAAACCTGTTGGCAAAAGATAATAAATAAATATCAATATAGGCTTCGGAGACCATTTTGCCCAACAGAATCATCATCATGTGATATGTACAATCGCAGGTAGAAACAGAAGATGTAGAGACGTTTTTTTTCGTCCTGTATTACACCAGGTGACCAGGCCGGAAGCCATTCTTACATTCCAAGACAGTGCACATTTGCTGGACCCGGGTGTCCATTATTTGCCCAAAAACCTTCATGCCGTGAGGTAACTGCCACGTTCCTGCACCGATCTCTTGTCTTTGAAAACTGACGTAATGACGCTCCATTGGTCCGGGACATTTCCGGTTACATAGGTCGGTTAAGATGCTCACAACACGATGCCCCATTACTGTCCAGGTTTCGATAGGGACTTCATCGGGTCCTACAGCTTTCCGATTCTTCATATGCCTTTCAATACAAGCCCATTTGATTTCTTCAAGCTGTATTAATGATACTAGTCCCAGATTAGAAGAGAGGTCCGGTGGCTGCACCTCATTAGAAAATTTATTACATTGTTGCCGCAAATATCGAACAGTCAGTTTTATTTTAAGAACTGTATAAGGCGGTGTACTTATTATCATGCCAGCTTAATGGTGTATCAAACAGTACGGCCACTGTCGCCCATTTCTACAATGTCTATGGCAAAGTGATTACGTAGCGAGTTGTGGCAAGTACATCTAGTATCGATATTTCATAGGGACGGGTAATATCGGTTTAAACTAGCCGACTCGTTATTGCACATGTGAACTTTATGGGGGGCCACCCCTGATACATAAATTTCGCGAAATGCATTGGTTTTATGGAAAGGTAAAATGTGTTCGGTATAAGGTATTGATTTTATAGATTGGTTGTCGGATTAACGTCTCCATTTTTAGTATCTGCGCGTACTAAAATGACTGTAAATTGATAGTGCAAGTGACTCACTATTACGTTTAGAGTCAAACCCGACCTTCACTTGGTATTTAAGAGACTGACTGAGGAAGTAGCTCCACCTCCCGGAAGTTCGTAGCCCAATAACAAATCCATGTAGGGAAAACTACTAAAAATTTGCTCCGCTAGCAGCAGGTGTAGCAATACGAGAGTGATACTTCCTGATTTTGGAAAATTGCTTTTATTTAAACTAAATGTACGAACATACAATAGAAATAGTGGGTAAAGTTAAGTAGATATTAAAAAATAAAATTTGTAATATGATTTAGAAACCAAAACAGGCGTTTGTCTTTTGGATTGTGTATTTTGCCCTGTGGGTTTTGGCTTTTATCGTATTACACAAGAATCGTGCCCGCTTTTTGTGTGATAGGTTGCATACAGATACCAACGTTACGCAAAATTCTGTTCCGGATCGCTGTCGCTTTCCAGCTTTTCCCACCCCTCTTAATTTTGACTTTAATTCGTGAAGTCCACTGTATGATAATTAATGCCAAACGGGCGGCAAAAGCGGAAAAGCGGCAGGGATCCGGGACGGGATTTTTTGTATCATTCGTGTTTGTATGCAACCTGCCACCACACAAAAGCGAGTGCAATCCGGCGTCATTTTTGTGACACGTACAATATGAAACCGCATTTCATTTACTTTTAAATCGTTGTTCCTGTGAAGTTCCGATAACAATTAAATAATATATAGAGCTCGATAGCGTCGATGCACGTGCACGCAAATTAAGCATCGTTGACTTTAGCCTGTCTGTGGATGAATTTAGTCGCCTCGAGGTCCTTCGGAAATTAAGATATGCCTTCAGCCTGGCGTGTTTTCAACAGATGATAGTCGTTAGCAAAAGAGAGTTAGGGGCCCATCCCGACATTGGGTAAAACCTATTCCTCATACAAAATCAAATAACATCTTCCGGAAGGATTGTTGTGTTCCTGCGAGTGAGTGAGATTACCTACTGAGGAGTCACCGTGTTGGCAGTGGAGGTGGCAATACGTGGACGATACTTGTTATATTGCAATCATTCAATGACATAGAAATTTTACTGTTCGAGCTGATTTGATACTAATGGCAACAACAGGCGATGATGTAGGCTTCTCAATGATTTATCAGTAATTAAATCTCCTTCGAGGAGCAGTGATAGCCTAATGGATAAAGAACCAGCCTTTTGATTGAGGCCCCCGGCACAAATCCTGGCGTGGTCATGCACCACTAAATTCGTATTTTCGGATTAATGTACACATTTGTAATTATCACATCATCGTGAGGAAATCGTCCAAGAAATTATATTTCGAAAGACATGTGGCCTAACTTAAGAAAGGTCTGGTTGTCGAACCCTGACGGCAGTTGCTACATTTAAAATCAGTATCTTCGCCAAATTCTTATACTTATCCGACTCCGCCAATGCCAATTTGGAAACGGGATAAAGGTAGAAAGAATAAGACATCTATTTTGGGCTCCATTGAATATATATGACTCACTATTATATTTAGAGTCCATCAATCCTCGCTTGGACGCGATGCGCCGGCTAGTTAACAAATGGGGTTCAGACGAAAGAAAGTTAGGGTGCATGAATGCAGCCCGACTGTGGACGTACTCCCGACTCACAGAAGACGGTAGCGAAATAGAAACTTCATGTAGGATTGTGCTTGCAACATTTTACAAAAAAGTATATTCTAGGCTCGATTCAGTTATTCTTCTTTTTTTTTTATATATAGTCCAGCATAGTGGCTCCTCTTTGGTGGTAAGCGAAAGAGGAGCCCAAATCGCAACTGCAACTGACAACTTACTACATACCGTATCCTGTCAGTTGACCCTGCCATGCTGACCCGCAAAATGCTTCTTCACGCTTCGTTTGAAGGATCCCATATTGTAGGAAGGAGGGAACACATGTGCAGGTAAAGCGTTCCACTTTATCTCTTCGTGTTTTTTTACTCTTTGAGTTCTGATTATAATTTCACTCTTCAACCTCGGGGTTTTTATACCCTAGATAAAGACTAAAAAAAATTACTAGGAAAATAAATATAAGTCTCTCCTTCGTAGCGTTATCCCGTATCCTAATCCATAAGGAATGGCAGGGTCCGCTACCTAACCCTAGGATTTGGCGAAGATACTGATATTTACATGGAGCGACTGCTGTCAGACCTTCACAATCCAAAGAGAATCCTAGACCTATCTTAGGCCCCACGTCTTTCGAAATATAATTTCTAGAACATGCGGGTTTCCACACGATATTATATTTTTGATAGTCACTTGCTTGGCGGTGCTGGAAAATTAAAGTAAGTATTGGGACGTAACGTTCTAAAGAAATTACGCGACCTATAGTTGAAATCGATGGAGCACGTGTGGTTAGTCTTAGCTCTATAGGTAATTATGAGTCACAAACTTGCACCTCATTAGAAATAGGAAGATTTGTAGTGGAGTTGAGAAATTTAAGTTGTCCTTACATATAATTTTTGATCAACATACTCGTATGATCTGATATAACAATCTTTATTGTATATAAAATAACAATGATATACATAAAAATAATATTTTAGAAACAAATGGCGATACAAAGTGGACTTATCCCTATAATTAATCTTTTTCAGTCAACTTTTTTACCTAATAGGAATTCAATAGGCGAGTGGCATGGCAAGTATAATAAAATATAGTTGTTATTAAAATAGATAACTACGGTATGGTAGTACTTACTCACCAAATTTGACGAGTTTTTCAGAACACCTTATCTGGAAATCTAGAAAACGGCGAGCGTGAACGAGAACAGCTATGAATGTTCAAGAAGCAAGTGAAGTGGACCGAGTCATGCGGCGCTCGATTCTCTCTGTCTACCCAGCTAGGGATTTAGCGTGAAGATATAAATAGATGGATACTTAAAATAGTGTTGAAATAGCAAATGTTTATCAAAAGCGACATGAACTGTAGTATTTTTTTTATAAACTATTTTTCACAATCAGCTGATTCAAAGTGTATTCCATGTAGATCGCTAGAAATTTATACACATACAAAGGGAGGATTTCGGTTATATATGGGCACATTTCGGCGGGCATACGGTCGCATGCAGTGTGGGGGCCGTCACAATCATCTCTCGCGTCCACAATGGCTCCCCTTTCAATCTTCACTGTAATAAATAAAGGGGCAATAAAAAATACGAAGCACAGTCGACGGTGGCGCCCTCACTATTCGCTCTTATTCGTACTTGTGGGTATTTATACATTTTTTATTTGGCAACCCTTATTTTGTTGTTGTGATTTTTGTTTGTTGGTTTGTTTCATAAATTATTAGATTTATAGGTGGCGTCTTGACCTAAGCGAAGTGGTGTATCATTTATTTGCCAAGTCGCGTGAAAACCATAAATACGTTCCGCCTGATATGAAGCAGTTACCTTAACGTAAGGACGTTTGCAATACTACGAATGTCACTCGCATGTCGCAACCCCGCTGCTAACACAGTAAGTCTACGACAGGTTCTCACTCGCAGTATCACCATTATCATCTTTCATTATGTACTTTTATTACTATATACTATATACTATACCCGAAGCTTCCCCATTCGAGGTTATTTCTTATTTCAGCAGATTGGTATTCTTATTCAATAGAGTGCTTCATGTGTAGGTGATATTGGTTTCGGCTCTGTAGATAATGGGAGCATTTACATACAAAAAAGCACATCTATTTTCTTTTAAAACACGTTTTTTGAGAAAAGAAATTAATATATACGATATTTTACTAAAATTATTATTTACTTGAAATAGTTTCTACAGTTTATAAAAAAATGTATATTACGAAAATAGATAAATCATGGTTATTTATCTATCTATAACTTCGGCCTTCGCTTCATTGTGCTTATAACTGCATTAAGATTTTGATGTTTGATTTGATTTGTTTTCACTTATTTCCTTCCGAAAATCAGTATATCTGCTAAATCCTTTGGCTTAGAGAGCGGACCCCAACAGTCCTAATGGATTAGGAAACGGGATAATGCTAAGAAGAAGATTTCTTTCCAAAAGCTATGAGAAACGTTACTTAAAACGTAAACGTATCTCTCGTTCGTATTTGCTATGTTACAGCCCCTGATACACAATGTCTATTGTACTTTAAAATTTCCGTTAAAAAATAATGTAGCTATGTAAGTAACTTATTAACGTATTTAAAATCAATTCAATCTCACTTCCATGTAGTGTACACTGCATACTAAACATGGCTCCACCGAAATAAGTTAGGCGAATTCTATCCAGAAAAGCCCGACTAGGCTGCACCGTTCAAAACACCACAGCAAACAGCAATTCCGGTTTCTAGTCCTGCAACTGAGAGGATCAGTAAGTTCTATCTCCTTACACACCTCATTCGCTTCTTTAACATTCATAGCTCTTTTCTTTTCACAGTCACCGGTTTTTTGGGCTTCTGATAAAACATGTTCAATTTGGTCATGGTAGATAAATCTTAGCCTTCGTCGGCTCCCACATCCTTCTATTTTCGCGTTGTATATGTTTCGTAATTCTTTTTAGGGTTCCGTACCCAAAGGGTAAAACGGAACCCTATTACTGAGGCTCCGCTGTCCGTCCGTCCGTCCGTCCGTCCGTCCGTCCGTCCGTCCGTCCGTCCGTCCGTCTGTCACCAGGCTGTATCTGATGAACCGTGATAGCTAGACAGTTGAAATTTTCACAGATGATGTATTTCTGTTGCCGCTATAACAACAAATACTAAAAAAAAGGCAAAAAAATCACGTTTGTTGTATGGGAGCCCCCTTAAATATTTATTTTATTCTATTTTTTAGTATTTGTTGTTATAGCGGCAACAGAAATACATCATCTGTGAAAATTTCAACTGTCTAGCTATCACAGTTCATCAGATACAGCCTGGTGACAGACGGACGGATGGACGGACGGACGGACGGACGGACGGACAGCGGAGCCTCAGTAATAGGGTTCCGTTTTACCCTTTGGGTACGGAACCCTAAAAAATAGAATAAAATAAATATTTAAGGGGGCTCCCATACAACAAACGTGATTTTTTTGCCTTTTTTATAGATAATGGTACGGAACCCTTCGTGCGCGAGTTCGACTCGCACTTGGCCGATTTTTTCCTCCATTCTTTTTACATGAACGAACTAACAGAGCATGTATTTTTCTTATTTGAACACTGACTCTCTCCTTCAGACCAACTCTTTTTCTAACATCATAATTGCGAACACGCCCATAAGAACGAAGTAACTTCTTATGCACATACTGCGTTAAAAACGGGAGCGATACTTCATGTGTTGCAAGCATCTATAGAACACGATACACATTCGACGCTACATATCAGTATGACGCGGTACAAAACAATATTTCAGACTAATTCTACGTTGTTGCTTTTGTTTTATTTTCTTCGTATAAAATGCGAGTTCAAAATACCCATAAAAATGACACGGCACTGCAAACATGTACCTACGGGCACGGGCATATACACCCACCCCAGATGAAAGACAGATATTATGTAAAAACCTAACGGGAGTCACTTCAATCAATACACGTTACTAGATGTAAAAGCTTTCTTCTCAACGTCCACCCACATTCCACAAGAATTGCAACACTATTGCCATATGGATAGAGTTTTATTCCGAACGGATTTAAAAGAGATTTTTTTCTCCAGACAATGTGAACAACAAACATCCTGTCAAGCGATAATCGCTTCTATGGCGAGGTAAAACAATATAAATTTCATATATGTCCACCGCGAGGGTTCCCAGGGAAGAGTTAGTTTTTTTGTGAATATCAAAATATGAGCCCCCTTTTACAATCCCATTGTATCCGATATTGATCCTCATAATAGTTTGAGCTGGCTGGTCGTCTCAGTGTCTTAATAAAGGGGCCGAATGATGAATGTTACAATAAAAATGTACGCAATTACTCTTGTTTAGTGTTAAATGTTCTAAGTAAACGTAATCTGTGTTAGATAAGTTATACATAATGAATATAATTTATAATGAGTTAATTATTCAAATAAGCTTTGTATACACAACAAGACGCTTGCGAACTGCGCGTTCCATACAGTTCTGTAACCGTATAACTAAGAATGTTTTATGTAATGATTAAAAAAACTGTACCAGTACCAGTGACCAGTGAACGAATTTTCATTCACTGGCCAGTACGAAATATTATTATATTTTTCATCATTACTGAAAACTGACATAAAACTAATCTAACCCTCGTCTAAACCTGATGCAATCCTAACCTCCTAAAATCTCAAGGTCAAAGTTTGTTAATTTCTAAAAATCTGTTCTAGAAAAAAGTTTCTTACTAGGTACTCATTGTTTTCGGTAATAAGTATATACATATAAACTGTACCTATAGATATAGACGATAGAATGGTGTAATTTTTATGGCGTCTAAAAACGACACAAGAACTAAACCATAGGAATTATTCTGTAACATTTATATAAATCTTTATCAACTGTAATTAGGTATTTCGGATTTTATATTTGACACGCGTCAATAATGAAGAAGTGGAGGTATTATAGAAGGTTTTTAAAATAATATTGGAAACTTAATCTGTGCTAGTTATAATATCATTCTATTATTTTTATTAATTATACTATACCTTTATTACGGGAAATTAGATCATATTTTTTTCGCCTTGCAATCATCGGAGATATAGGGGGTACAGTCTAATGAACAAAGCGACCCCATAAGAATTTCCTTTTTATCTTTTTAGTACGCTTGACTTTGTCAAAAAATAATATACGGCGTTATATAATTACTCCGATGGTTATCATAACGACATGCTAAAACAAAACAAACATCGGTATACTTGCGTGAATAAATATCGATTTCCTGATTTAATTTTGTTACAATTAAGTTGAAAATCCCATAAGAAGATTATCGACGTATGATATTAAAAACGATTAAAGTGATATTAACAAGAGAGACAGTTTAAAGCCGGCAAGTCGTAAAGGCGGTTTTATAGTTTCCTATAATTAATTATATTCAACAGTTTATGAGTGATCCGACAAAAGGATATAGTTTTGATAATTTTAAATGATAACAGCGTGCTGAGACGTGTATGTTTCTACGATAAACTAAATAAGCGTTTAGTAAACTATTAACATAATAGAATGAGATAAGATTCATATCGTTATTACAGTGGCTAATTAACAAGCCGGCTTAACTGTATAACAAAGAACTGTAATGATTAAACAAGTGCTAACATTTTTGCGACGAGTGTGTGAAAATGGTTTGAATTACATAAAGACATTCCATGATGAGAAACAAATTCGTCATTTAAAATAATATAATCTACTTCAATTCAATTTTTATGTTTTTGCCAGCAGAGAATATCTAAATACAGTAGGTGTTTATAGGTGAAAGAGGCGTAATTTTTTTATTGTAAAGTTTGTACATAAACAAATTAAGTAAATATTAAAATATATCTAATTTAAATATTAGTTTTCTCTCAAGAGACACAACTACGTAAATTTAAAATGTTCGAAAGTTTAATTGAAGGCAAATAGCGAATTATAATATATCATCGACGAAATGTTTCTAAAATTTATTTTTATTAAAAATTTATTATTGATTATACAATTTCTATTACTTTATGTAAATATTAAAGCTGTTAATGAAATGAGTGGCATATACATATCTATTAATTTAATATGAACTTCCGACCTCAGATGTGAAGAAGAGGTCAAAAATATAATTATTTGAAATTGCTTCTTCCATATCCTTTAGCTATAAAGCGCAGTCTATGATATATAAATAAAAGCAAAAAAATATTCACTCATAATCATAATAGACAAAGTAGATCCACGTAGAGCAAACAAATGCGGCCGCTCTACGGGGTGGTAGGACCGCGAATGTGGAGGTTACGCGCCGTAAGCTACGTTGTTACGTAACCGCGTAACGGGCCGGTCGATGACCCCGTGGCGACCTGCGCGCGCGCCTGTCGTCGCCCTAGCAGACCGACTTGCGACGGAGTAAGTAAAGTATAGATGTTGTTGTAGGTATAAAATTAGGGCTCTGAATACCCACCCATAATAAAAAATAAAGCTTTGTTTGATTTCGTACATCTTGTTCCGCGCTCTATAATTTGTACCAAACATCTTTCAACGAGCAATTTCTGTATATTTATATATAATCACAATCTCGGAAACGGCACCAATGATTTTCATGAAATTTAGTATGCAGAGGGGATTTCGGGGGCGATAAATCGATCTAGCTAGGTTTCATTTTTAGAAAACGTCGTTTTATCTGTATTTTCAGGCAATAAAAACTGCTTCACTATCATTCTAATGATAGTCAATTTAGCCACAATCGACAAAATTATAATACCTCAGTTGGGAAATCGGGTGATCTAGAAGAACCCGGCTCAGTTCCAGATGATATTTTCTTTATCGTCACGACTTTAGTCCCTAATTGATTGTGAAAGTAAGTACTTGCTTCTAATAAAATGTTCAACTAATTGCACGTGTGATTTTTTAGTTCATATTATTATGTCGCTAACATCGAAAAATATTCCTATTTCGTCAGTATGTACTTTATATCTAAATATATTTTCCAAAAGAACTCGATTTACCAAAAAATTAAAAACGAGCGGAGTCCGGTCATCCAGGTACTCTTATTATTATTTGTTAACATTTCCTTATTCTTTTCTCTTTTTAGACCAATTTTCTGTTTTTCTGAGGAGTTTTAGTATTAGATATAGATAAAATAAATTACCCACTGTAGAATAAAAAAGTTAAAAACATGGAAATTCATGTGCTTTTCCTCTTATTATCAAAAACATTTATGGTCGAATTTCAACTATTGTGGCCAACATTAATATAGTATAGTTAAGGTAGATGTGATGTGAAGGTGGTATTTTGGAAGTTGCAGACTGTCAATTTTAAATTGAAATTTCTAATTGAGTAGTCAGAACCCGTTATATACGTTTTCCCATACATTTCGCGGTCGTATTCGACCACCCGGATTTCGAAGGGTTAAGGCTACGTTGAAGAGAGTTCCAGATAAGAATAAGCACAAAAAGATAAGCTCCGCTTTTCTTAGGACTTGACTAGTAACCTCGCTCACTCGCACGAACATAACAGCCATCCACCTGGATGTTTTTATTTGGCTATGATGTTCTGTGAGGTGGAGATACTTCCCTTTACTTTGTTGTACACCCCTCTTTCGTTAGAACCTCGTTTGATAATTAGCAAGTGGATCAGCATAATCTAAAAACTCTATAGATTATGCTGATCGAATACTTTGAACGTATTGAACCATCTGTGGTATAAATACGCTTTGGTAGTACTAGGTGTTTCGTTCTCGTTAACAGATCTACCCTGCGCCATGGGATGCCAAACAACGTGACGTTTATGGCTTTTATTATAGCCATTGTTAGGACTCGGCGGAGCCTTCCTATAATTGGCCGTTAATTTATCTCGAACCTAGCGCTGTTAAAGATGTGAAATACGAGTACGACGAGTAGTTTCTATTCTGCTTTCTCTGGAATAGATTTAATCGAATCTTTTGCATACTATTCAGTGTAGCGACCACTGTAATCGATCTTCAATCAGATTTGTCACCAATTATTTTTTACGTAAGCCAAATATTTTATAGATGTCATTTAATACCTAAATATGTTACTTGATGTAAAATAGTTACCTAGTAGCCTATGAACGCTTGTAATACATTAAATATCACTCGCGAATGCAACCTCTGTTGCTAGCACAGCAACTCCATGGGAGCTTGCTGGTGACCTCACTCACATGCAGGACCAGAACAACCCTCCAGGGAGTTGTTATTTGGCTGCGGTTTTCTATAAGGTGGATGTTACTTACCGGGCTGACGGGCTGCATTGATGCGCCCCACAACTCTTAAAAAAAGTTGATCTTTTTACTTACAATTGAAAAACTCAAAGCTAGAGCGAAAAACTCGAGCCCACCAAGGTTGTCTTTGGCTTCAAAAATGATTATACCAGTAAAACCCTAAAAACAAAACACTAATATCATTTTTACCTTCTAAAAATAATTAAGGGTATGTTAGAGAATAATTGAGAAACATGTACAAGTTAGACCATCAGACTCTTATAATCATAAACAAACTTAATGCCAGATTGTGGAGAAATAATTAAATTTCTTCGTTTTTCTCCACAATTCATCCATTCTGAAATATGAACGTTATTTTTTACAAAATTGGCATATTAGTTTGTTTTTTAATTTTGAGTATTGTTTATTCATATCTGAGAAATAACTCAAGTGGATTTTCTAAGTTACGATGTTATTTGTTTTTTTTTTTATCATTTAAATATATTTGAGAATTTAATGTTCATGAAGGATATCGTGCACAAAAATAAATTCAATTGTAGTTGCCATCTTTATGTAATGTTGATCAAATTTACTACACCGAATGCCATGACAGCCAGGGTTCCTGATACACGGGATCATGTACCGCCAATTGATTTCCGTGTTGTGAGCGGCGCGCGTCATCTGATTGAGCTAACCGTAAACTTACGACTTATATTAGGGCATCCATGAAATTTTATAGGATAATCTACATACTTACAACTTTTGAATTAGGGTCTGATGATAGTGCTGTTAGCAACACTACTGCTTATAATTAATTCGTTGTAGATGTGATGATCACTTATATACTTATTGTTTTTCTGAATGTTTACTATTTAACTGCATATTGTTGAAGTTATTGTAATTGCGCCAAACGTCCAAATTTTATTATGTGCTGATGTAATCGTGCTTGTTCGCGACCGCTTCCAATCAATCAGATTGCAATTTTGCGGATTAGGGCGTGCCCGGAGGCGACGCACATCGATCCGCCTCCGTCGGTGCGAACGTAGCTGCATGCGGCGGTGGCGGCTGCCACCCACCACGCAGCGCCAATTCGTGTGATTAGTTGGATTTAATAGATAGACGTCTCCGTAATACAAGAGCCTTTAGATGTTCCACTCTTAAACTACCGACCACTAACTGGTGGTAAGCCGGTTTGTGGGATTTTCGAGAAGTGGAGGCACTGGCAAGTGCGTATCCCTTTTGGAGATCATAAAAGGATAAGGATCGAAAACTTGCAAATGCAAGCCTTTCCGACGCAGATGTGGTTTTGTGGATCTTGAGAAAGCATTTGATAGGGTTGTGCGAAAGGAACTGTGGGGCATATTGCCGAGATATGGACTTGATGGTGCACTGCTCCGTGCTGTGCAGTCGACCTACAAGAATTGCTCCGCATGTGTGCGAATAAATGGTAACATATCACCCTGGTTTGATGCCAAAATTGGTGTCAAACAGGGTTGCATGTCTGCTGTCGAGATACAGAATAAACAGCTGTTTATTCTGTCTACAGAGAATAAGATCGAGAAATGTAGGATTACGCATGGGTGACCTAGTTCGGACTTGTAGATCTTTCTGAATTCTTATTCAGGAAGAAAAGCTTACGAAACAGATTTGCAACGCGAAAGTAGAAGCATGTAGGAGCCAAGGATAGCCTAGACTTACCTTCTTTGACCAAATTGATCATATTTTATCAGAAGGTGATGTCAGGAGCCATGGAAACCGGCGAACGTGCATAAGAAGAGCAATGAATGCTATAAACGCGAAAGTAAAGAATGAGTCATGTGGCGCTCGGTTCTCTGTGCCTACCACGCAAGGGATTTGGCGTGAATTTATAGATAGATAGAAATTACTTTCCAGTTGCTATATACAAGGCAAATAATTTATATATGTTTTACATTACTATATGTATATTACAGTCTGTACCTACCACTAAACACTATATGTAGTAAGTTACTGAAGTGAGATTTGTTCCATTCGGGGTTGAATACTAACATCCGTGTCATGGCCTTAATCTGCAATGGATGTAAATTTCAACTGTACAGTAAACTAGTAATTTTTAATCGTCGTAATTTGTGCACTGCACTAAAAGTTGTTTACAGATATTTACAGATCTTTTTGATGTTATCTTTAGTAATTTTTTGCCATACTCGGTAACCAAATGGAGTTTATGTCGTAAAATATTACTTTGTAAAACCTATTAACATAATAGACCCCGGTATTACAACTACTCGACTCGTCTTATTAAAATGTACTTATATATTCGCTGGCAGCTGAACTGATAGCTAATTAAATTGACTAATATCATCATATCATCTCAATTCATTGATGTTAACAAATTGCTACATCATAATTCAAGTGCAACAATGTTTGATACTTCAGCCGTCTCATGGATCAACACTTAAATTGACATTTGCTGATATAATGACAACACGAATGACTCAGACCAAGACAATTTTGCGTTTAGTACTAAATTTATTTAGGACTCTATATGGATCTCAATATGGGTTTAGTATGACTCACTTTCATCTTTAGAAAGGGAACCTCATCTGTTAGTTAATAAGGTCACAAAAAAGAAAGATAACGCCCAATATTTCAGAAAAAGCACGTCGACAGCATTAAAATAGCATTTTTAAATACCGCCATACCAGTGAAAAAATAATACAAATATTATGGTGGTACACATAATTTAGTTCACATTTAGTTCATAGGTACATACTGTATTGTACACCGTGCAAGACAGTATAATTATAAATTGACAGTAGCAGGAAGATTATCAGCCATTGACGAGCTCGGTGGCGTAGTGGTGAAACGCGCTGTAACGCAACTTTGACACCAACGCTCGTGGGTTCGATTCCCACACAGTACAAACATTTGTGTGCATGAACATGTCTATTTGTATTGGTCTGGGTATTTTCTATGTATAATAAGTATGTATTTACAAAAAAAAATGTATTTACGTATGTTTATCAGTTGTCTAGTACCCATAACACAAGCTTCGCTTACTTTGGAGCTAGGTAGCGCTGTGTAATTTGTCCGACAATATTTATTTATTTATTTATTATTTATAGCCATGATATAACAATTTTGATTAAATTAGATGATCCAATTTTGTCAAATAACTGTCCATTTTATAGTATTTAAGAATGCAGCTAGTTGTTAAACAAAATCCAAAATCGTGTGGTCAACCTACATGAGCGCTAGCGGGGAACACGATTCCTTCGTAACATTGATCTACCAGTCAATACATGCAAAGTTATTAGACAGCTAAGTTCAATTGTTTCCGTAGAAAATCTATAAAATTGTAATAATATATACAAACAAATTAAATTGAAATATATAGTAGTGATTTCAAAATAAATATTTATTAAACTAAATTATAATAAATATTTATTAAAAAAAATTAGGGCTTCCTTGTTGTAACTATGCATGTGCATGTTTGTCACTAGAGATGATATATGCAAAAAGTTACAACTTTCGGATTTTCTTCTTCGCCAATGATCACTTTAGAAAT
Organism: Pyralis farinalis; assembly: GCA_947507595.1. Lineage (NCBI taxonomy): Eukaryota > Metazoa > Arthropoda > Insecta > Lepidoptera > Pyralidae > Pyralis > Pyralis farinalis. The sequence goes on along the minus strand of OX382266.1, from coordinate 16,474,385 downwards.
GCTAGTAATTAAATATGAGCAGAAATATGAGAAATTAATAAAATGCAATAAGATATTATTTTATAAATGTAAGACGTGTATATAATAAATAAAAAAAAAATACATTCAGAGAAATCCCGAACGTGGTTCTTTTCATAGCACGCTGAAAGTTCTTGGGCATCCCCGTACGGCCCGCAGTGAAGGGCCACGAATCAGTTCCATATGTCATCACTAGCAACACTCGTTCGAAGACTGCTCTTCAGGCATTGAGGTATTTTGGACGAGAAAATGTGTCGAGCGGTTCTGCGCAGCTGAGTTGGATTTGTTTGTTGACCTCTTGGTCGAAGTTGACTTACTTAACTGATATAACCTGCCCTAGATAAACATATTCGCCAACGACTACGAACTTAGTGCTACCAACCGTGACCGGAGTTGTAACATGGATATTCGACATGATTTGACATAATCTTAGTATTGTCCATGTTCATCTTCACACCAAACTGGTTGAAAAAAGTCCTCCAGTCCAGTCCTCCAGCGATTTCGACTTGAACTCCATAGCATTAGTCAGCTATACTAAGTGTCAAAAGCTAGGGCAACATGGTAACTTCTTGTATACAATCAGGTGCCGCTGCGGGTGGCTACGCACAAAATGCGTCAAAAGTTAACTGTTTGTTGCCATATAAAAAATTAGGTTAATAAATAAAGCTATAAGAACCTAATCAAATAATCCCCACGATGTTGGAAAAACTGTAATGCACCGTAACTTCCTTTTGTAGTTCACATATAATGGAAGTAGGTGGCGCTATTTCACGCTTTCACAATTTAATACCATTGTGTTTCCGATTTATGGTAACATTTTCACTTGACGATATAGTCGTAGCGGTCGCTTAGGACTTTTGTGAAAACTAGAATCTCTTTAGTATTTAAAAATATGCTATTCCATTGAACTCGCTTTAATTAGACATTCACGTACAATAAACATATGTCATAGTAAACAATACATGCAAGCTTGCCAAATGTAAAGCGGTTATGGTAGCATATGTATGACTCCTTACCAGCAGCCTGGTGACCGTTTTGCAGGGACACATTTTTAAGACAGGTAGGGCACACCAATCTTCATCTCAAAGGAAACCGCAACTGATCTGAACTGAATTGAACTGACAGCTTACTCGAGAGTTATTGTATTCCTGTGGATGAGCAAAGATACCAGTAAGCTCCTGAGGAGTTGCTGTGTTAGCAGAAGCAGTTCCTAGCTGCAGCAGACACAACAATCCTCCAATCAACTTTGTGAACTCTAGATCTATATGCATATGACTCACCATCATATCTACAGATAAAGCCAATCCGGCTGCTGCTGTACTCTACCTTCTAGACAACAACCAATTGTTGGTAGTGCTTATGCAACTGAATAATGGCAACAGACCTGCAAATTGCTCCATAACCTATCGTAGCTGTTTAGATCAGGCGAATCATGCTTGTTTACTACTGAAGTGGTATTAAAAAAGATAATCGTGGGATTTACCACTTACAAGAAATGTTGTAAGAAATCACTTTTTATGAGGAACAACGATTTATATCGTGCAAGAGAAGTGGCAATCTCAACTAACATCTGTACCTACTTAACGGTAATACATAATTGATGGCATCGTCTGAAAAAATGTAATGGTTACAATACCGCAGTTACAAAATTTGATTAGCGGAATGGTCACGTCGGAATTCGTCTACGGATGCTCCAATGCTAAGATGAAAATGAATTTGGATGCGGCAGTTTTATGTATGAGGACAAGTTAGTCTTGAACTTGCTTTATAGTGCAAGAATTCGTGTCCATATAGCGTTTAAACTATGAAGTTGTGTACAATTATGAGTAAGGTTATTAAGTAGAAGCAGCGGGGGTGGTATAACGTGTTTGTGGTACTTGTTGTATTGAGGGCGGGTATACTTTACGTTAGGTAATTTGTATGCTTGTTTGTTTGCCGTATGTTTACGTGTATTTCGTCGTTATAAACTAAATGAGAAAACTGAGATATAATGCGTTGTTATTACAATTACTAATGTCTTGTCAATTCTTAAGGACGGTTTAGTGTTTCAATTCCTTCTAGAACTTCTTAATTATACCTATACATTTTAATAAACGTTTAAATAGCGTGTTTCATTCCTTTGTTAGTGCTAATTAATCATTTTATTCAGATTCAGATTAATTAGAGAAATTGTTAGAGTAAGTTCGTTTCAAGAAAATATAAATGAATTGTAATAAACTTGCTCTTTTTCTCGAACGCAGAACAGAGTTATTTTGTCTGTTTTATTTATTACGTAAAAACCACCTTCTACTAATATTCATTATTTATTTAATTAATTGCTTGATCGGAGCTATCATTTTCATAATTTCTTTCAAGTCGTTTTAAATAATGATGTAGAAAGTTCTTGTTGATTGTAGTAGCTACTTTTTAACTTGCACGCATATCTAGTGACAACTTATTTACATGTATTCACTAAGTCAAGACTAATGTTTGCGAAAATCGAGATCACTCCTTGTTTCTTGTTACTTAAAAAATATACACACTACTATAATTAAGGTAATGTGAAAAAATTAATGTGAATAAATTTGAAAGTTCGGAAATTGTAGTCTTTTGACTTCATCTTCGGACTTTGTCGCCGTTTGAGACGGACAGAAAAATAATGTGAATTTTATTCGAAATGACTGCACAATGCATGCCAGTTCATCAAACCCGAGCTTTCGCATTCTACACACATTTTCGAATAACATATGTATGAACTGTCCTGATGAATCAACATTTTCTCTCTGATTAATCCTGCTCGTTTCTCTTTAATTATGTCTACAATCGCCTCGAAAGATCGCATTATTATGCTGAGTTCACATTTGTAAGGTTATTTTATTGTTACGCTTTAGTTATGATTGTTATATCGCTTGCGATTCGAAAGAAACACATAAAAACCGATGACATTAACACTGTTCTAGAATATTATTTGTCTACAGATATGCCTTCTCCAAAAGTACACACGCACGTTTACATCAGCGGTGCTAGTTTCGTCGCGTTCGGAGGCAAGTGGAACGGTACCGGGGCCGACGACCCGAGATCATAGTCGATACTCATCGCCGTGTTTATTCACTATTATCGAATCGTGGCGAGACGCGAACCAGCACTATTGTGATTTATACGTGTTTCTAACATTTGTCAGTGCCGCTTATGAACTTGACCAACGGTCAACATTAATATTAAATAAACTTTTTTTACATTATCATCTTTGTTATTCTACGATACGATTCTTCGACATCTCAGAGTGGATAAGGCAGCGGTTTTTGACCAATTGGTTCCCGGTTCGTATCTTGACCGGTGCATGTACCACTTAATTCATATTTTCGGATTTATGTACATATTTATCACTTGCTCGGCGGTGAAGGAAAACATCGTGAGGAAACCCACACGTCCAGGTAATTATATTTCGAAACACGTGTGATTTAACCCTTTTTTTCTCTAATTTTAGTTCTCACTCTGGGTTGTGGAGGTCTGACGGCAGTCGCTCCATGTAAAAATCAATCTCTTCGCCAAATCCTTAGGCGTAAGTAAGGAACCCCGCCAATGGATCCTAATGGAAACGGAATAACGCGAAGAAGAAGATTCTCGTACATCTCCTATTTATGATATGGAACTGCCAGCAATCGAATAGCAATAGAATATTCATTTATATCTCGTGCCAAAAACCCTAAAGGCAAAGGTTTTCTTGATGAACTTATTCACGTCTTCCAAAAAGTGCATAAACGTGTTATATTTGAGTTTTTTCATTACTGTATAAGTTCACTAGCACTAATGTTACAAAATACTATCGAAATTTTCGCATAAAACTAATTTTACACTGAATTGTAAAAATTTCAAGTATAACAATAATGTCACTCGTTAAAAGCGCGGAAAGAAGTCCCTTTAATATTTTTTTCCCCAGGCGATGGGAAAGGCAAAGGCAGCATGCTGCCATCTTCTTAAGCGTTCTTTATTCTAATTGACCCAGCTTCAGGAATCCTGCAGAAAAATTACTCAGGAAGGGTTCCTAGAACTTCCTGAAGTTTAAATACCAACCGTAAGAAGATAGTGATTTATAGAAGGTTTTCTTCATGGACTTATTCACTTCTTTCAAAAAGTGCATTAACCTGTTATATTTGATTTTTTTCTTTACTGTATAAGTTCACTAGCACTTAAGTTACAAAATACTATCAAAATTGTCACCTAAAACTAATTTTATACTGAATTGTAAAAATTTCAAGTATAACAATAATGTCACTCGTTAAAAGCGCGGAAAGAAGTCCCTTTAATATTTTTTTCCCCAGGCGATGGGAAAGGCAAAGGCAGCATGCTGCCATCTTCTTAAGCGTTCTTTATTCTAATTGACCCAGCTTCAGGAATCCTGCAGAAAAATTACTCAGGAAGGGTTCCTAGAACTTCCTGAAGTTTAAATACCAACCGTAAGAAGATAGTGATTTATAGAAGGTTTTCTTCATGGACTTATTCACTTCTTTCAAAAAGTGCATTAACCTGTTATATTTGATTTTTTTCTTTACTGTATAAGTTCACTAGCACTTAAGTTACAAAATACTATCAAAATTGTCACCTAAAACTAATTTTATACTGAATTGTAAAAATTTCAAGTATTATTTCAATTTCAAGTATTAATGTCACTCGTCAAAAGCGCGGAAAGAAGTCCACTTTATCACAATTATGATTATTTTTGACATTCAGTAAGACTATAGACTAATAATATTAAAGACGAATAATATAAACGTCTCAGTTTGACCACTGACTTCAACCTTAAACAAAAGTATTTTCGACATTCAGTAAGACTATAGACAAATATTATTATAGACCAATAATATTAATTTCTACTCAGTTTGATCACAGACTTTAATAACAAACAAAACAGTAGGTACGTATGTATTTAGGTAAGTATATGTGTTTGTGGGTCAAACCTATGGTAGTGTGTAATGTTTTTTTAATAATTTAATGTATTTTCCAAGCTATATTATAAAAAAATTTAGCTTTCTGCACTTCGTCTCTGTATAAACTTGAACTGTACCAAATTTTATACTCCTCCGTTCGCGTAACTTTTGTTAAAAGAGTACAAAGTTTTTGCTTCGCGTATTAATATATTGATCTATAAAAATCTCGTGTCACGATGTTTGTGGTCGCATTCCTCTGAAAGGGCTTGAAATTTTTTATGTATATTTGGTAGATATGAGAATAGGTCGTAAAGTATATTTCATAAAAAAAGTAATTACAAAAAAAAAAAAAGAAATAATTTATATGGCAGATCAACGTTTGCCGGGTCAGCTAAAAATAATAATACAATTTAGCATCACTATTTATTTTCTAAACGAAAGCACGTTATTACAAAGTATTTGTGATAATCGGAATTGTACAACACCTCCCGCCTTAGCCTAACGGTTCGGACGCTAGCTTATGGGCACAGAGGTCACGAGCTCGAATTCCAGCGGGAACAATAAAAGCATTTCGCTACGGTTTGACCACAAGTGGACCATATGGATCTTTTAAAAATTAAGTAGAAAACTCTAGTGGGTTTTATAATATCACATAGTACTGTATGTTTTTTTTACTAAACGTCCAAATTTTTATATGAAGCATACTACCTAATATCTTAATCGACCATATTAAGGATTATTTGACTAAATTGCCTAATCTATCTTGTACCCCAAAAATATAACTATATTTAACGTGAAAGCCAAGCACACCTGCATGGGGCTCGACCGAAAGAGAAGTAAGGCACAGACACGTTTACACCGTACCCCAGTATCGTCATATATATATATATATATATATATATATTATCCGTGCGGTGACGAAGAAATAATATTAAAAATCACCGCCTCCTCTCTTCCCATGGGTGTCGAGGCGACTAAAGGATTTCCTGATATTCCAGCTTCACAGCCGGTGGTAGCGTAAATACCCGCCTGGTTAGCTACCATCGTACACACAGCGAAAGACCGGTGAAGTGACGTACCTGTATGTAAGTCGCGTTTCGGGATCAGCTGGTGTATAACCAATGCTCGGGGGATTGTTGGAGGACTGAGATGACCCGTCGGCCAGGGAGACCCGTTGCAACGGTTGTTTCGCCGTACGCCCACGGTATAGTAAAGGGGCTCAATCAAGACCTTGAGAGGCTGCCCTTTCATACCGCGCATAATCTCGGGATAGATCGTCGTGCCGGTAGGTGACCAGACGGTGGGGACCCGGCGATTGAGAAACTGTCTACCGCGATTCTTCTCCAATGTCGTGGCAATTTTCTCCCGCTTCACGCTTCTCTTTTGTTTTCCTCTCATGAAAACGCAATTAAGGATACGTGGTCTTATAGCGCTGCACTCCCCCACCACCCTGTGCAAGGTGGATTTCGCTAACATCGGCGGACTCCACTCAAACCTTAATGCCGTCCACCAACACCTTGAGACGGCATGGCCCGCCATGCATTTCATGTCTGCGTTGCTTAGAGGATTCCTCCTTTCCTGGTGAATGTAAACCTCGGCCTTCAGAGCCGTATTTACATGTGTCCATACCGACCCCATAGGTACACGGAGACGACTCAGCTCTTTGAGTATATGAGTCGGGCGGTAGATGAAGCGTAAGAACGGTATCCTACTGCGGGGATGGTGTGTTTGGGGTACTTTAACTCTCATTACGGCTCCTGGTTGGGATCCTCCACAACTAACCATGCAGGAAGGACCGCCCACGCGATCGCTCTTTCGCACAGCCTGATACAATTGGTAAATCAACCTACCAGAATACCGGATATCGCTGGTCAGGAGCCTTTTCTACTGGACCTACTGCTGACCCCCTGCTGGCTACCGCGTTGAGGTCAGCGCGCCCCTGGGCACATCTGGCTACTGCCTAGTATCTAGCACGGTGCCAAGTGCGGTTTCATCACAACCCACAAAAGTCAAGCGTCGTGTCTGGCACTACTACACACTGAGAATTATCAATGATCCTAAGCTCACTCACGGTATCGACCCTTAGGTTCAAGGAGAGATTTAGCTTTTGCTTTAGCGATTGTACAACGAATTGCGTTCCGGGGAGGTGTTTATCACTTTAATGGTATAAAAACCTGAAGTGGACATATATGTAGTTAAACACATTTTCTGACGACAGTTTTGAAGATCTGAGAATATATCACACAGTCTTATAGTCACTCGACATAATCTATGCATCCTCTTTCACATCACAAAACAAATTATAGGAAAATAAAACATTTCTAACCATAGTAAAGTACCGTTGAGTTTGGAACGGTAACAATCATAAACTGGTTTGAACTTTGATCAAATAAGTGTTTAATAACTCCGACATTCTTGTATCATCTCTACATTAATCGAGAGAGAGCTGTATCGGGTCCAAGTAACCCACAAACAGTTTAGTATTAATGGCCATACAGAAGATTTTAAAAGTAATCGACCGTTTCAAAAATACTTTTCTGACGGTCGCTTTGTGGAGGAAATGATGAGAGATAATTTAAACGGTCATATTCATTACGATTTCCATTATATGCATAAAGATACAGCTTCAATGTGTGTTTTAATCTGCTGTACAACAAACATTTGGAGGAACGTGATGGATTCGTTGTGCGGGTCAGTTTAATTAAACACACAAGTTAAGCAGCGTTGACTGTGGACTGCCTGTGGATGGGTGGGTGGTGAATGAGTCACCTAGAAGTCTCCCGTAGAATTTCAGAGGCTATGTCAGGTCGTCACAGAGAAAATCAGACTTCTTAGGTCAATTCACACATCTTTCGAAATATAAATTCGTGTACGTACGGGTATAGATGTTTTCCTTCACCGCCGTGTAAGATTAAGATAAGTAATGATTGCAAAAATGCGTATAAATGCGAAGACACAAATTTAGTGGTACATGCCAGGATTCAGACCGGAGACCAGTTGGGCCACAGGACTGATCTTTATCTACTCGGCTATCGCTGATCCAACTGTTTAATTGTTTATGGCCTTTAAACGCAACGAGTATAACTATGCGACCCTCGCAGCTTACGCAGCAACTCATCATTGGCTTACAGGTAATATTACTCACTCGTAGGAGCATAATAACCTCCAGAGAGTTGTTGTATGGCTGCTGTTTTCTAAGAAATATAGGTGCTTCTGCAATACGCCCTGCCTCTCTTTTACCAGAAACTCGTACGCTAATTAGACGAGTGCACTAATTAGAGAGAGAGCTAGCATTGACTATAGAGATGATAGGGCACCACTTAGAGCATCATCATCAGTTTAGCCGAAGGACGTCCTCTGCTGAACATAGGCCTTCCCTTAGACTTTCACAGCAATCGGTGCTTTGCCGCGTGCATCTATCGGCTTCCTGCGATCTTCACAAGATCGGCTGTCCATCATTTAGAGAGGCCGTCCGACACTTCGTTTTCCGGTTCGTGGTCGCCATTCGAGAACCTTTCTACCCCAAAGCTATCGGTTCTGCGAATTATGGGAGCTGCCCATGGTCACTATAGCTCGCTGATCCTTAACTCCACATCTGTAACTCTAGTGCTACTACGGATGAGCTAATTTCCGAATCAATCTGGTAGAGAAACTCCGAGCATGGCTTACTCCACCGCATGATTTGTAACCTTGAAATATTAGGTTCGTAGCAAGGGATCATGTTTCTGTGTCGTCAGTCATCACTGGCAACAATCGCTGGTGAAGACTTTCGTCTTGAATCATTAAAGTATTTTAGATGAGAAGATCGTTCGCAGTTTATCAAACGCTGTCCATCAGAGCTGGATTCGACTAGAGATAATAAATAAAAACAGAGACCTATCTCGAAGTTGGATTTATATAGCTGAACTGTTTGTCCCACTGTAGGTTTAAGGTATTCGTTAATTTTGTAATAAACTTTTCATACAGAGTATTTTTGATGTATCTTTTGAATAATATATTATCAGGAAAGGACAGGCCTGTTTCAGGCGATGAATTATAGAGAACCAAAATGCTGATGTGAATATATTGTAATATCTACTTGACAATTTTTAAAAGGAACTATATTGGCAAATTTCTTTCGGCATTTCTTCTTCGCCATTGGTCATTTCCGAAATGCTAGTAGATTATAAAAATAGTAACATAAAAGAATTGAATAAGATACAATAAGATTATATTTCAAAAAATGTAAGACGTGTCTAAGTGCCCGCGAGGGCCGACGCAATATTAATCCGTGAACTAGGAGCAAGCAGCGTGTTCTATTTTACTTCTCGGCCCGTAGCAGTGAATGGAGTTACTACGTAAAATCTGTCTCATTGATTCTCCATAGGTTATTCCTTATGTTTGGAGGCTACGGAATACGTATCTGAGCACGACGGACACTTGTTTGTGAGACAACACGCTAGTGTGTATCTTGAGTCGTATAGGCAAGCAATACAGAGTTACCGCGCGCTGAAAAAGGAAGAAAGTATATTTCACTACTCTTGTCCACGAATGATCGCGAACCGCATAATGCGCACACTATCATAAACGCGGCATCGCATTTGAGCACTATTTTTTTTATACGCCGTCAGGAGGCATGCAGGCACACGGCCCACCTGACGTAAAGCGTTTACCGTAATTTATAAACGCCTGTAATTAATTATTTATCACTCGCGCTGCTACCAGCAACAGCAACTCCTTAGATGCTTACTGGTGACACTCACACGTTGTTGTGTTCCTGACACAACAACCCTCCAGAGAGTTGTTATTTGGCTGCGGATTTTCTGTGAGGTGGAGGTACTTCCTTAGACGTACAGCTTTGATGCACTCTACTTTTCTTAAAAAATAATTTATGTATGATATAGCGGTATTAATTTTTTTCTGTGCAGAAGATCGAAATCCTCATTGACGGGAACTCCGTGACAAAAACAATGTTACAAATTATAAGATGTGATAAGCTATAGCACATTATTCCACAACTTCCCATTAGAACTTAGCATATTGAAACATTGTATCGCATCCAATTTGTACAAATTTATAACGAGGTAGCAGCCCTGGGTGTGATAAATATCCGTTGTAAATAAACGGGTTGCATATATCGCGTATATCGGTGATATTGAAATGCTGGAACTGGTTTGCCTCTGCCCGAGGGAACGCTGTGACCCCGAGCGGATCCCAGGGTACATAGAATCGCAAGTTAGGATCTGTAGGAGTTGCGACGCGGGTTGAGTTAAAAGTGGCGCTTACTTGCATCTTGCTGCTCATTCTTTTGCTTTTTGTTATTCAAATGTCTCCTCATTTTAAAGATACATTGTGGGAATTCGAAACATACGTTGAGAATATGAATGAAATATATCACATTCCAAAGGTGGAAAGACATATATTATCATATGTGTGACAGAAGCACATGTGTTTCTATAATAAGCATAATTTTTGGGATTCCGTACCGTCCGTAAATAACAAGGGTAAGGTAAAATATCCGCCGCCTTTAAGTGTATAAAAATATCTTGATATAAAAACGAATTACATCAAGTAGGTAGTAGTAGGCGTAGCCTATGAACCTTTGGAATTTCAGGAATATTGCCTACGAGTATCCGTTGTCACCCCCGCTGAAGCAAACAACTTAGCTTATTTATAAATTTATAATTTCTTAAAGCTGTTATTTGTTTACGGTATTTTTCGCTGATAATAAGGATTGAACAGCGCTAAGAGATTCAGGACAAACTGACGGTGTGCCGTCACGCTTTAAGGATTCTTTTTTATCTTTCAAAAAGATGATGATTACGTTGTTGCATAAATGGCAAAATTACGATAATCTTTTCATCTTTCTGCTTCGAAATTTTGTTGTCCATATAACGGGCGGAGTGTCGCTTTTCCTTCCATAGGGAAGGAAATCGTTTATTTAATTGTTATATTCGGCATTTGAACAACTTATGAATATAGTTTGTGATTACGTCGACTCGAGGTTTCGAGTCTTCAAAACTTGAAGACTTGACAACCCCTTATGTCCCTTATGCCCTTATGTCATTATCGATGTTATAATGATTTTTCATATGCATTCGAGTCCGCAAACAACTCCCGCGCAAAAGTTAAAATGTTCTGAGAAAAAGATAGTACAAAAATTATCGGAGGAAGAATTTGGAAATGCTCCATTCTATAATGATGCATTCCAATCGTAATCGTAGGCTCTTAATGCAGATAAGTTAGAAACCAGACGTATAGCTAAAACGTGTTAAAAGAATTAAAATATTACCTTTTGCGCTCCTCTAAATATATCCTCATATTTTCCGACGTTGTCACTCAAGGTTGCATGCGACAAAGCTGAAGTCACTCCCAGTTTAAAGAAGGTCTCAGGTAGGCATAATATAAAAATGACAAGAGGACCTTTGATGTTGTTAAATGGCAATGTGTGTCCTCAAAAATGGGAAAAAAAGTCAGGCTGTCGCAAGGTTGGCGGCGTGCGTTACCGTTCCGTACCATAATTTTGAGAACTTCATCGTTGAGTCTCTCAATTCTGCATTACATTGACGGTTTGGTTACAGTTTCTTTTGTATTTTATGAAGTAATTTAGCAATGTACTGAAGTTTATCCGATTTGTCAGCACTTTAAGTAATAGCGCCGTCGGCACGCTCTATGTTTTTTTTTTCTGCGGGCACATTTACCATATGCCACACACGAAACATTAAACTTAGCGGTATGTCAACTGTCTACTTAACTCTTATTAAATTTTTGATCTCATTTATTTAATCGCTTAATTTTCTAACCATCTTATTATTCGTCCAGTTTATTTTGTGAAAAGAATTGGTAATTCTTGGGACGTGTTATAATATTTCTTGCCATTTTTTTTATAATCCAAGGCCAATAAAACAAAAAAAAATGTAATTTATCCCTTGCGGGGTAGGCAGACAGAACCGAGCGCCATAAGACGCGGTCCTTAGAATGTCAAAATGACACACGCCGTGCAGCAGTGCAGTTGCAGTTTTTTCAGTAGAATTGGGGTTGTAGATGCTGATGTTTACTTTTTTCTCTTTATATCATTAGTGCCTATTTGTAGATTATTTGTAGTGCCTATTTCTCCTGTGTTTTTCAACTCATTTTAATTTTTATTTATTTCGTGTTATTGACGATTATATTGATAATAGACATACAGAAGAGATCCCATAAGATCGAACTCACTGGTGTTTCGACGGCGATAAAATCAAGGTCGCAATAAGGCGCGCGTTACAACTCTGGGCCCACTGTGTCTGTGAGAGAGAGGGAGTTCCCAGACCAAGATGACTTTATGTTGTTTGATGTAAAGTTACCTGGTACACCCAAACACTCCCGAACATTTTGTTCCAGATTTGAATATTCCGATTTTGAAAATATTATACCAAATTTTTAGAAAAAGAAATCGATTATATGATGATATTGATTATATCGAATGTCTTAAATACGATTAATTAGTTTATCGACTTTCGAAAAGTCTAAAAAATTCAACATCCGATTAGTAGATAAGTAAGTTCCGAAAAAACAATATTCCGATTTTAACATTTCTGATTCTCGTCGCAAAAGTATCATTATATTAAATAACATTATTACTTAATCATCTATCTATAACTTCACGCCAAATCCCTTGCGGGGTACGCAGAGAGAACCGAGCGCCACGTGACTCGTTTCTTACACACACGTCATTCACTTCTTTAACATTTATAGCTCCTTTTACTTAATCACAACAAATATAAAATACAATGCCAACTTAGTTGACTCCGATTTCGCATGGTCAGACTTTGTCTTACTACGGAGCCGCCGATCTCCTGAACGATGTACCTACTGGTGATGATTGTAGTACAGTCAAGTTCACAAATGAAACGAAGGGCCGACCAAGTGAGTTGTCTGGTGGGGTCGCTCGGTATACTTGAATGCTTGCTTGTTTGCATGCAGGGAAAACGAGTGTAAATAAATACTGAAAAAACGTAAGGCAGAGGAGGGAATGACTTTCGCATCCTTATCAGCGTGCCTAGGGCGACCAAATGGTCACCGACCGGTCGGCCGCCCTAAGTATCGCTGGAGCGAAGAGGTGTTGAATGATCTGCGAAGGCTCGTACGTAGGTGACCACTGGCAGCAGCTAGTACAAGACCGTAAGATATAACTTTTTAATAGGCGTCATCTGATGTCGGAAGTCAAGATCCACTTTGAGTCATTGTGCCACTGTAGTAAGTAAGTATCTACAGGAAAATTTAAATATATGCATTCTAATACAGTTGTAAGATTTAAAATTAAATTTAGAACTTCAATTTAACACAGTTACAGATAATATCGTAGTGCCGTATATATACATATAATATAAGTTATTATCTACATTTTTGAGCGCATATTAAATGCTTTGTAGTATATTTTACCTTAAATATGACCTTAACATTATACTACTCTGTGTAAAAAGTATCGGGAATATGTCAATAAAAAGACCCGCGTAAAAGAGGTCGTTCTAATTTTTTTACTGCATGTTGGTAGCACTGTACTGATTTAGCGCGCAAAATTTGAGCGGGATCTGTCATTTAATTTGTTTTAAACTACACTTTTTGTTGGTCATAGTTTTGAGTCCTCGGCGATTTTTACAATGGAAAATATTGTTGAACAAAGAGTGTGCCTTAAATTTTGTGTTTCAAATGATATTTCATGTGGTGAATCACTAAAAATGTTGCGAAATACCTACGGCGAATCGTGTATATCGAAAACAAGGGCTTATGAATGGTATAAGGCTTTTAAAGAAGGCCGAGAAGTAGTAGTAGACTTGCCTCGTTCTGGTAGACCTTCAACCGCTACGACCAGAGAAGACATCGACAGAATCAAGAAGCTAGTGCTCGAAAATCGACGTATGAGTCTGAGAGAGTTGGCTAGTGAGGTGAACATATCTTTTAAGTCCGTCCACAACATTCTCATTGACATTTTAGGCATGAAACGCGTCGCCGCTCGACTAGTTCCAAAAGAGCTCAATTTTGTTCAAAAAGCGCAGCGAAAGCATGTCGCTGAAGACATGGTTTCCCGAGCTTCTACGGATCCGACCTTTATGAAACGTATAATAACTGGCGACGAGACATGGGTTTATGAGTACGACATGCAAACAAGCCAACAGTCTTCAGAATGGCGTCTCGAAAACGAGCCGAAACCCAAAAAACCGCGGCAAAGTCGCTCCAAAATCAAGGTGATGCTGACAGTTTTTTTTGACTACCGTGGTGTGGTTCACTCCGAATTCCTTCCAGAGGGAGAAACAGTGAATAAAGAATATTATTTAGGCGTCATGAAGCGTTTGCGTGAGAGTATCCGCCGAAAACGTCCAGATTTGTGGCAACACAACTCATGGATGCTGCACCATGATAATGCACCATCACACACAGCCATTATAGTGAAAGAGTTTTTAGCGAAAAATTCAACAAAAGTTCTCGACCAAGCACCGTATTCACCTGATATGGCTCCGTCTGACTTTTTTTTATTTCCCAAGTTAAAATTACCACTTCGAGGAAAACGTTTTGAGTCGATAGAAGCCATAAAAGAAAATTCGCTGAATGAGCTAAAGGCCATACCGCAAATAGCCTATGAAAAATGTATGGAAGACTGGGTGAAGCGGTGGAGATGTTGTATTGCAAGCGATGGGGCCTACTTTGAAGGCGATAAAATAAATTTAGATGAATAATTTGTATTTTTTGTTTTATTGACAAATTCCCGATACTTAGTACACAGAATGTATGTATAGATAACGTTAAGGTCAAAATTAAAAGCCGAAATACCTACAACACTATTCAACCGTTAATACCGGCAGTAATAATAGACAGAAATAGTCTAAATAGACGTACATAATGTCCATTACATTACAATTATTGTGTTTGTATTTGCATCTTCTTCTTTTTCGCGTTATTCCGTTCCCTAATCCATTAGGATTAACGGGATCCGCTTCCTAAGCCTAAGGATTTGGCGAAGTCACTGATTTAACTTCACAGTCCAGAGGGAAAACCAAATCTTGCTTAGTTAACCTAAGTCCATACAAAAATTGAGTTATTCTGTCTTGACTCGACTTTAGGTATACAAGAATATTTAATGCCAGCCCTGATTCCTCATATGTGCATAAGCACTCTCTCTTCGTGTGCGTGGATTGGCAACCACCAAGCGATGTGTTGCTATTTATTGCACAGCAACATCCGTTGCATTGATTCCACCTCTTTGTTCGCCCGAACCCTTTACGTAGCAGCCGAAAAGATTACCACAATTACAATGTTTTTGGGCGAAACGTAAATTAACTTATGGTATCCGGAAACAATTTCCTACAGATAAATGCGCGTAATTTACGCCTTTGAAAGCCTCGAGAATACATTTGAAGAATATTAATACCCCGCCGATTAGGAAACAAGGCTTTGGTAAAAGAGAGCACAGTATTTGTTACCATGATTACAGACGCTGTAGTACGGTAATCGCTTGTCACTGGTACACAATAGTACTAATATTAATCATGACTCTATATACTTCTATCTCTTCTGTGTATTTCTACGTGTATTCTTCAATTACATCATATCTACTAACGTGACAAACAAGTACACGGCCTGCGTAATTGTATGCAGTTACCGAAGCTTATGGATGCTTGTAACACGAGACTTATTCCTGCGATGCCGAACCTCTCTCTGTAGTCCTTTGAGAGAAACTTGATGTGGAGTTTATTTCACAACTTGAGATATTCTAAAACTTCTCTGGAACCGTACAGTATGCGACTATTATCGTTCCCGTGTGGGAGCATAAATTCCCCGTCGATGGTGAGCAGTGCAGTTCTAGAAAGAGCTGTTGACATCATATCGAATAACCCTTCGGGATACATCCCAGTGTAGGATTAGCAGAATACACAAAGTGTGGCAAAATCTCTCCTTAAACTCATACCTTATGTAGGATATCGACAATTTTGAATAGAATAAGAAGGTACTAGTTGATTTTTCCACATGATCTCGCCCGATGATGACCAATAGGTATTCCATGTGTAGTCTGCTTAGAGACTTGTGTAACATAAGGGTATGCTCCGAACTGAAGTACTGTCTCTCTTTTTTTGTATCACTAATTCGACAAAGAAGCGTACGGTATGCCCAATGGTAAGCAGTTACCGTAGCCTATTGACATTTACATGGCAATACAACTCTGTTAAATACACCAACTTCACCTGAAGTTGGCGTCCAATTAAACTTGGTGTATTGGTGTGTGGTGTGAAGGTTTCTTCTGTAAATGACGAACAGATCTTTGATTTCCTTTGATGAGCTCGACACTAAGAATCTCAAATCGAGGTAAAAGAAGCTGTTTGTGACCATATGATAGACCTGTGCCAACATTGGTGTGGCGGCCCTGGCACCTCTGTTGTTAATGAACAATAACTAGAGCTTTTTGGGAGCTAACGGCAGAGGCGTGAAGAATTGCAGGTGAGAACGCTCATCCATGTACGAGTATCACACAACGGACTTTTTCCAAACCTTCTACTGGAAAACGACTGGAAAGTCTCCGTCACCCCCATGCTTACCAGTTCTTACCATGATTGATTTTAAGATGAATATTTTCAAATCAGATGAGGGGGAGAATATCACTTTTGTAACGGTCATCAGTTACCGTCACTAGGATAGCAGACGCATCAATTAAATTCCAATAAAATGGCGAACGTGCATGAATATCAGTATGTTACATAACTACTATATGTTACATATTACAAGTTCTGACATTTCCTATGACTGACAGCCACACAAATACATACATAATCTTACAAGAGTTATATTTGTCATAATTTGGTTTAGGTGTGATTTTGGTAACTCTGTAAAAACAACTTCAGTAACCAACACATTAATAAACGTACAAAGGCGGACTTATGCCTATAAGGAATCACTCTCTTCTAGTCAACCTTTGAGTGTCTAATTGGAACTTGGTAGGCGAGTGGCAAGGTAGTACAACATATCTCGTTAATGTTAATACTTGCACTTGTACAGATTCCACTTCACAATTTAATTTAATTATTATTTTTACCGACCGGTTTCGCCTTTACGGTATTATCAAGGTATTTTATATGTATTAACATTAACGAGATGTCTTCAAAATTCCACCAAGCGCCTACAATCAACAGTATCAACATAATAGTACAACAAAAATGTTATTGATTTATAATAGATAATATTAAACAACAATGTTTTATAAAATCCTAAAGTTTTACAGAGGTAGTAACGCGCTAGTGATACTCCTGGCAAATAATATTATACACTAGCGTGATAAAAAACCGTCCGTGGCTGTATGTGCGTCTGTAGGATGTGCGAGGGCCAGGACGAGTGCGGGGCTTGTAGTGGGCAGCCTGCTGACTGCCTCAGCTAGAACGTAGGCTAGTGTGTGGCTCATCACAACGTATATACTAGGCCAGACGCTTATGACTTATTGTTTAATTAATAAGTAAACTTGCCATGTCAATGCTACCCCTTAGTTTTCCCAAAAGAACTATACGTACGACTACGAATTTTCTTTATTAATAAAGATAAAAATAATAATTTCATAATTACAAAACGAATATAAAAAGTTAAAAATATACTCGAAGCATTTTTTGTAATAAATTAATTTAAAATTACTATACTTAAAGATTAGCAAATGATTATAATGATATCTTATTTTATATTATCTGTATGTTCCGTACAAATTCACATTACTTACTTAACATATCGTCTTCTATGGCATTATGTTTAATTTATTTTCGGTATCAACCCTAGCGTTAAACGCGCCAGCGCAAGGGTACCGTCTCTCGAAATCTACACTACAGGGAGTGTCGACGCTGTGCTCCCCGTGTAACAAGCGTCCCCAGGCTCCGGTGATTGTTTACCGCCAGGCAGGCCATACGCTCCTTTATCGCCTCCGTGGTGAAACTAGAAACATGTACTGACATTCTCCTGAAGCTTCCTACGGTGCTGAAATAAAAACTAAATCACTGGTGTATTACCCTGTTGCTACCGCGGAAACTTCTTACTAGTGACCTCACTTGGATAACACGACATCCCTAAAGATCAAGGCTGCGATATAAGATGTGGATTTTCAACTTTAAGGTTTCAAGAGATGGAGCCTAATTGCGAAAGCTGGTATTCTTCCCCTTTTTCGACACTATTAGTACGTTTACTATCTTGAGAGTGCACTGCGTGGAAGCGAGGTTGGCTCTAAATTTAATAATGGTAAAGCAAATAGAATTCAAAATCTGTGTGGAAGTAGATTGTTTTGTTCAGTCCTGGTGTGATTTAGTATGTTTTCAGATATCTGCGGTTGTCTGTGACGTGGAGCTAGCTACCTCTTCAGTATAACGGCTTACGTGCGCCCTACCTCTATTCAATTAATATGTAGACTTATTTTTTATACTACGATGAGAGGCATACAAATATACGGCCCACCTGATGAAAAGCGACAACCGTAGCCTATGAACGTTCACATTACATTAAATAACGATGCCAAGGTCCACTTTATGACGTGCATTGTCCAATCTTCCTTTATTGCAATGTATTACATGTAGTTTTTTAGGGTTCCATACCCAAAGGGTAAAACGGAACCCTATTACTGAGACTCCGCTGTCCGTCCGTCTGTCATCAGGCTGTATCTCATGAACCGTGATAGTTAGACAGTTGAAATTTTCACAGGTGATGTATTTCTGTTGCCGCTATAACGGTAAGTACTAAAAAATAGAATAAAATAAATATTTAAGGGGGCTCCCATACAACAAACGTAATTTTTTTGCTCTTTTTTGCTTTTGATATTGATAACGGCAACAGCTAGACGCTTGAAATATTCACAGAATATTTAGTTATATATTCACTTTAAGAATAAATAATTAAATTAAAATAAAACAAATATTTAAGGGGGGCTCCCATACAACAAACGTGTTTTTTTTTTGCCGTTTTTATAGATAATGGTACGGAACCCTTCGTGCGCGAGTCCGACTCGCATTTGGCCGTTTTTTTTTTTTCATTTTATACGGCGTCGGGAGGTATGCAAGCATATGGCGCACCTGATATGAAGTGGTTACCATATATTGAGTATCACTCTCGCGATGCCACTCCTGCTGCTAAAACAGCAACTCTTCAGGAGCTTACTAGCGACCTCACTTAACACAGAAACACAACAACCCTCTAGTGAGTTGTTATTTCTCTTAGGTGGAGGTACTTCGGCCAAACGGGATGCTTTGACGCGCCTTACCGCTCTTAAAAATCCCCAGACCAAGACAAACAGACATGTTCATGCACAGAAATGCTTGGCTTTTGTGGGAATTGAACCCACGAGCGTTGGATTCAAAGTAGCGCCACAGCGCATTTCACCACTACGCCACCGAGCTCGTCGAATTCATGTAAAACAGCACCACTATTGAATTAAAAATCTTGAAATATGCTTCTTATTTATTCCTATTTCTGTAGGTAGTAACTACACAAAAACAGTGCTGTATCCAGTTTGTACTGTATTTTCAAACCAGGACTTTGCCCCCGGCCAGCATTCCAGAGCACCACCGCAGCCTAGTCGGCTCCACTAGACACCGCATTTGGCATTTACAGCTTGTTACCGTGCTACCTTCATTTGTAGCTCGTTCAGAATACGTGAAATAGTGGCAGTACCGTTTACACTAAAGGGGTACAATGCGATACTAGTGATTAGCAGAAATCATCAGATCTATTATTTCTAGAATAGACGTTAACCAGGTTTTATTATTTAAAAATATATTGAAAACGGGGTGCTATTAAGCGTAAAATTAATAATAAATAAATATTGTCGGACAAATTACACAGCGCCATCTAGCCCCAAAGTAAGCGAAGCTTGTGTTATGGGTACTAGACAACTGATAAACATACGTAAATACATTTTTTTTTGTAAATACATACTTATTATACATAGAAAATACCCAGACCAAGACAAACAAGACATGTTCATGCACACAAATGTTTGTCCTGTGTGGGAATCGAACCCACGAGCGTTGGTGTCAAAGTAACGTAACAACGCGTTTCACCACTGCGCCACCGAGCTCGTCAATTTCCTTTGTATATCCATCTACTAGGACTGACCTATTGGCCATTTAGGAATCTTAAACTACTAAATTCGTGTTTTTTTTATACTACGTCGGGAGGTATACAAGCATACGGCCCACCTGATGTAAAACGGGTACCGTAGCCTATTAACGTTAGCGGTATATTAAGTATCACTCGTGCGATGTCTCCTCTGCTGCTTACACAGCAACTCCTTAGGAGCTTACTGGTGACCTCACTCTCACGCAAGAACACAACAACCCTCTAGGGAGTTGTTATTTGGCTGCGGTTTTCTGTTTGGCGGGGGTACTTCCCCATGCGGGCTGCTTTGGTGCGCCCTACCTCTCTTAAAACATCCAGAACAAGACAAACAGACATGTTCATGTACATAAATGTTTGCCTTGCGTGGGAATCGAACCCTCGAGCGTTGGTGTCAAAGTCGTGTTATTCGCGACTGAATCAGCGAGCTCATCAGTTTTTAGCCATTACTACAATAATTATCGTTCATATTGTCATTTTGGGTGAAAGGTGGTTTTTTTATCGTGTGTGTTTTCCTTCACCGCTTAGCGAGTAATAATTACAAATACGTGCATAAATTCGTAAACAAAAATTTTGTGCTTGGCAGGATTCGAACCCGGGCCAGTTGATCAATAGGCCGGTTCTTCATCCACTGAGCTATCACTACTTAATACTACATGTTCTTAACTAACAATTAATAACTATTTTAAAACATCATTATGATGTAACATGCCTTTATTCGTTTGTTAGCACACGTCTGTAAATGGAGACCTCACCAAGCGTCGTCTCAGTATATAGCATTAAATACAATCCGACTGCATCAGGTTGTGGGGTGTTTCACGGCAATTCCATGTAGCTTCGTGGTGTCGCCATTGGGCCGGATAATACGCACCGGCCAACCGAGTGTGGGTTTATGACAATATGTAACCTGTGCTGAGCCGTCGGCATCTGGCTATAATTTACTTTTGTTTGTAAGCGTTTAAAACTATAGAACATGGCGGATTGTCAGATCTTTCAATGATAATGAAAATTGATTCAATTTCCGAATTATATAGCGAATGTGTCTATCACATCAACCCTTACTCATCCCACTGTAGGTATACGGGTCTCCCTTCAACTGAACTTTAGTTGTAGAGCATTCTCCACCACGCTGCTCAAATGCGGATTGGCGGAGACCAGTGATTTCAAGCCGCCCGAGGGCCACGGACTTAGCTTAACGACTGTCATATGTCGACTACAGCCGGGACCGACAGCTTAACGTGCCCTCTGAGCTCGGAGAAACTCGAGATACATAAACCCATCCGTAGACGAATGAAGGTGTCCATATCAGGTCATAATGCCTGTGACAATACTTACATTTTCAGATTGAATAAGCTTTATAAAATTGTAAAAGATGGGGATACGAGTAGGTTCACTGAAGCTTAAGGTTGAATATGTAATTTTGACCTTCAATATTTCGGTAAAGTCACACCTGTGAGTTTTTAATACCTTTTTAAACAACTTCTGGAGATACCCTCGCTGTTGAAACAGCATCTACTCAGCACACACTCTCAAGAACACATGTATCATCCAGGGAACTTTTATTTGGCTACGGTTTTCTGTCATAGTGATACTTCTTCAGCCGAGCACAGCCCTAGCATATTTCCTTATAGTTTCCATTTTATCAACACAAAGAGTAAAAGGTTCACAGCAAGCCTGATTATAAACAGTCATGGTAGACTACGAATCCTTGCAATACGTTTCTAGTAAGACTTAAAAAAATGCCGGGAATCTCCGACATCACTACGCTAGGTCGGCTAACTAAGCGATACTTTCATCTTGATTATAAAATAATTCGAAAACATACTAGTTTATTAACTAAGGGAAATAGGGAAAGTATGTTTGTAACAGCAAAAAGTTGTTCAGTTGGTTTATCCAATAAGTTATTCCCGTTTAATTGGATTTCTTCATCGGAATATTTATATTATATTTAATTTATTGAGTGTACCAACACACGATATCGCTTGTACTCCATCTATCGCAATACCTTACTATCAGATAGGTTGTATGTTTGTTTGCATCTTAGTTAATAGTACAATAAAAAATTAATAGTGATTTCATTTTAGGATTAGCCTAAATGTAAAAGTTAAAGTCACTTCTTCGTCTGTTTTATTTGCCAAAAAGAAAGAAATTTCATATTGACAGATTTTTTTTTATAAAACTAGATTGGCAAACAAGCATGCGGTCTGCATTAGATGGTAAACTGTCACCGCAACCTATTGACGTTCGTAACATCTCGGGGATGTTAACCGCGCGCTGCCAATCTTGTGACCTAAGGCTGTTTCGTCACAGTACCCGGTAATTTCTCTGCCATACCTCACCCTTTATAAATAAATAAATATATAATAGGTGAGGAAGATACTTCGTTAATCGAGCTGCTTCTAGTTCAATGAAAATGAAAATATATTTTTCACACGTAAGCATTGGAACACAATATTGTTTTTTATTTATTTTTACACTAGGCAAGTCTATATCTTGAAGACCTTCATAACAATGTATTAGCAAGTAAACTGCCATCTAAAATATTTTGATGACACTTTACTCATATGTTAACAAAAGAAAAAAATTGTAACAAAGATTTATTTGATTTGTGTCTATTAATTTATATTCTCACATCCAGGTTAGGCAGGGAGAAATATATAGTGGAAAGTAAGTATTAGCGTATTAATAATATAATCTGTTCCTACCTTTATCTGGATCCCGTTCATTAATCGAAATGAAATGAAATTGCCGATTTGCACTGAAAAATAAAAACTCTTTTTTTTATGTAACATATTTATTTAATCAAAATATTTATCCTCACTATATATACATTGCTGCCATCTAATTGGAAGTTTATTTAGGCCTTTGTGATAGAACTCTGGGGATCTAGATTCGATAAACTGTGTGAAAGCATTTTGTACTGCCTCCTAGGAAGAATTATTTTTACCACGTAAAAAATTGTCCAAATCACGAAAAAAATAAGAAAGTAGTCAGTTGGAGCAAGGTCTGACGAGTACGGAGGATGACGGATGGTTTCTAACTACAGCTCCTGTAGAGTTACAACGGTTTCTCGTGCAATGTGAGTTCTTGCGTTATCACGTAGATTATCACGTAGTTCTTTCTGCAGATCAGTCAAATCATGAGGCACCCATTTTTCATATTTTTTTATCTCATTAATTTGATACAAATGAGTCAATATTATAGGTAACGTTAAACCATGCCGATAATTCCTGGGTAGTTTAACTCGGATCGGCTTCCGCCATCTTCTTCAATTCAGCGTTATTCACCTGTGTGGTCAGACTTCCACGAGGTCCGTTCTTCAAATCGAAGTTTCCATTACGGAAGCGTTTGAACTAAAAAAGCACGGTACCCAGACGAGTTGCTTTCATGAGCCCTACACCTCTTATTGTATCGTACAAACTTGTCCGCAGATATATCACGAGATAATACTGTAATAAAATATCTTGCCTGCTGAAATCATGTAGGCAATAACAATATCGATTCAAAGGCACAACGACGCCCCCCACATGTAAAAGTACTTTATCTAAAACATCGCAAATTTTCCCCTATTCTACAGAACGAAGCGCGTACCGATTAAATGAGGTGCTCGCGTTTCTCCAGATAGCCAAGCGTGCTTTTCCTTCCCACTCACACATTGTGGAAGAACATCGATTATCTCTTTCCCGCCAGCCTGCGCAGCCTCATATCGCCGGCACCTCGCCGTCGCCTTCGAGTCACATATTTTATTTGTGGAGCCTTCCTGCATCCAGAGCGGTCTAAAGCCTGCCATACACAACGTGAAAAGTCAAGTCTGAGAAATTTTCCTCAATCTCGAACAAACAATAGTAAATTGTTATACTTATGAACACTCACTGTAAACTATAGGCTACGTTAACCGTTATACAACAGTAATGTGAATGTGACATTACTAGGTGAAGACACTCGTGTGAAATACTAAAATACTCAATTATCCTACGGTGTTTAGTGCACCCTCTCGTTTTAAAATAATATCTTATAGGCACAGTGGGGCAAAGTACAATCTACTTTTTACTTTCATGAGACGTGTGTGTGACCAAAGTATGTCATTTATTTTTATTTTTGTACCTAACTTGAACGTCACCATTGATAAAAACATACCTAACATCTGTAAAAGTAACATAAAAAGTGATTATAATCGTTCATACTATTATACAAATGAGTTACTAACACACTAACCTGCAAGCCGGAACTAAATAAGTTAGAAACATGAAAGCTATTGTAACTTACCGTACCGTATGCTTGTTTTACTTCCAATCCCTGCGTCGTCGAATTGAAAAAAAGAGAAAAGTCGCCACAACATAATCGCGTAGTGAATGGCGGGTTTATATGTTTGTCGCCACCGAGGAGTGCCAATAATATTCACCCACACACTTACCTGGCTGCAGTAATCGTAGCCGATTTTATGCTTATAGTTGTAGGACAGACATGCGAATAGTTGATGATACGATGGCTGTAAATTGAACCCGAGGAATCTATGGATTCCATGTCTCCTTTGTTGTAGCCACTTATTATAACAATGTAACCAACATATGTTACATTGTTCTACTTGACGACATATTTGTCAGTGAAAAAACAACGAAAATTAATTGTTGATGCAATTTCTCGAGTGTTTTAAAATGTCATAATTACAGTTAAGTTCTTGACGAGCTCGGTGGCTCAGTAGTGAATGACGCCAACGCTCGTGGGTTCGATCCCTACACAATGCAAACATTTGTGTGCATGAACATGTCTGTTTGCCTTTGTCTGGATGTTTGAAGAGAGATAGGGCGCATCAAAGCTGAGGAAGTACCTCCACGTCACAGAAAACCGCAGCTAATAACAACTCCCTAGAGTGTTTTTGCGTTCCTGTGAGTGAGGTCACCAGTAACCTCCTAAGAAGTTGCTGTGTAAGCAGCAGAGGAGGCATCGCACGAGTGATACTTAATATATTACAAGCGTTAATAGGCTACGGTACCCTCCTTACATCAGGTGGGCCGCATGCTTGTATGCCTCCGACGTAGTATAAAAATAATAAGAATAAAATAATTTCTCAAGTTTTTTCAAAGCTTAAGGGCTGTCCAAGTCCGGAAAAAAGCCATCGTTTAGATAAATACAGTATTGCCACTTCTAGATATTTTCTTTTAGTATTGAATGTGACGTTTATTACATTAACTCCATATTTACTTAAAATCTTTATTTTCCCTAGCATTGTCCCGATTCCTAGTCCATTAGCAATCGGAATACCAGTGATTGTCTGTTTAATTCTTGCAGCAAGCAAACGGGAAGCTGACGGTCTCTGGCTCAAATCCTGGCGTGGGCATATACCGCTAAATTCGTCTTTTCGCAATTATGTACATATTTGTAATTATCACTCGCTCGGCGGTGAAGGAAAACATTGCGAGAAAACGTCCAAGAAATTATATTTCGAAAGACGTGCGACCTAACCTAAAAAAGTCATGGTTGTCCCTCTGGATTGTGGAGTCTGACGACAGTCACCGCCGTGTAAAAAATCAGTATCTTCGCCAAATATTTAGTATTAGCTAGCGGACTCCATCAGTCCTATTAATGTTAACACTTACACTTGTACAGATTCCACTTCACAATTTTATTTATTAATTATTTTTATCGACCGGTTTCACCTTTAGGGCATTATCAAGGTACTTTTGCAATTATAACATACATAAAATCATAACATTCATACTAATGGCTTGTAATTCATAATAATGCGGTAAGAAGAAGAAGACCTGTTTCAGTTACGAGGATAATATATATGTAGGGCTAAATGTCAGAAGGTCCATTAAAGTGTTTTACACAAACACTACTGCTCTATGTTTTTTATTAATTATTCAAATGTATCGTAAATAAATAAATAAATAAATATTGTCAGACAAATTACACAGCGCCATCTAGCCCCAAAGTAAGCGAAGCTTGTGTTATGGGTACTAGACAACTGATAAACATACGTAAATACATTTTTTTTGTAAATACATACTTATTATACATAGAAAATACCCAGACCAAGACAAACAGACGTGTTCATGCACACAAATGTTTGCCTTGTGTGGGATGGTATAGTAACTGAAATACCTTTTGATCTTGACTTCTATTAACAGTATATCTAAGTGCAAATGATTCCTCTATATTTCTAAGCTTAATGTTTTAAAGATTGGAATGGATAAGTGATAATAAGGTCGTGGTGCACCCTATCGACTATAATTTAAGGACACGCGATATTATTATACATTCATACATATATAACCACATGGTACTAGAGTAGTAGTAGTAGTAGTAGTGGAGTCCAAATTATTTTGTTCTTGCGAGTGATTCATATCACTAGAATACTGGAGAGATGGTGCTATATGTGGGGGTATAGACGATGCGCGTACATCATTACTAGTGTTGATGTTGTTACGAGCTTTACATCACTTGGACATATAAGATGTACTCGGATGTACTTATAAAAATCGGCCAAGTGCGAGTGGGACTCGCGCATGAAGGGTTCCGTACTATTATCTATAAAAAAGGCAAAAAAAAATCACGTTTGTTGTATGGGAGCCCCCTTAAATATTTATTTTATTATATTTTTTAGTATTTGTTGTTATAGCGGCAACAGAAATACATCATCTGTGAAAATTTCAACTGTCTAACTATCACGATTCATGAGATACAGCCTGGTGACAGACGGACGGACGGACGGACGGACAGCGGAGCCTCAGTAATAGGGTTCCGTTTTACCCTTTGGGTACGGAACCCTAAAAAGCAACTGTTATAGTCCGCGAGCCAGCAACAGATTTTCATGACCGAGTTTCTCTCAGCTGAAAACTCATAAAATGCTTCAGAGAATTGTATCATGAAGCCTTATGAACGTCAGCTGCGGTTCCGAAGGTGGGTCGAGCGGCAGTACCCTCCCACGCGCGTAGAGAAAAGAATCATTTTTAATCACTTCCTCCCGGTTTAAAATTTATCAACTTATAGTTAACCCAATATCTTGAGAAAAAAAGTCTGCTGACTATAAAGTGGTGGATTATACGTCAGCCGATCGGACGAACATGAAAAAAATATATGTTCAGTGATTTATTCTCCATTGAAAATTTATCAGATGATAGTTTATATGCTATTTTGAATAATTAAAAACGTCAGCTGGTTGTATGTCGGTGGAAAGATTGTCAGCTAATGTCCTGAAGGGTGTTAACCAGGAGCTAAACCAGAGCATCTACCGCCTATTTAAATGCATCAGCTGACGAGTTTGCATATATTTAGCTGATTTATTTTATAACTTACAGGATCATACTAACAATTAGCTTACAAATTTTCATGCGAGAGGAAATGACGTAGTTCGACTTTATACTCCATCCTACTAATATTATAAATGCGAAAGTTTGTATATATGGATGTTTGTTGTTCTTTCACGCTTAAACGGCTGAACGGATTTGAATGAAATTTGGCACGTAGATAGATTATGATCTGGATTAACACATAGGCTACGTTATCTGACTCTACGCGGGTGGAGCCGCGGGCAGCAGCTAGTGCAATATAATTTTATTCTAATGTTTCGATGTTGATTTATTTTGTAAAAAAAAAATACAACTATTAATATTAATTATATTAATATTTGTATTTTTTTTTACAAAAGGCGCAGTAAGAAGTTAAGTTAGACATTTATATTTTCTGTATAACCGTTACTGCACTAATGCTTGTCAAACGTTTTTTCAACTGACTATTACTACGTTTCTTAATTGCTATCACTGTACTTCACCTTAGGTGTTTGGAGATAGACATACACCATCGAAAATATAGCTCTATTGATAATAGAGGCTTTATTCTCCATGACGTGTATAAACCGGTACAAACAACACAAATTGCCGCCATGAGCACGAACGGCGGAATCTTAGAGTGGATACAATAAATCCGAAAGAGATGAGAGTAAAACGAGCCAAACCGAGAACGAAAATGAATATATATCTCTCTATCTACAACTTCATGCCAAATCCCTTGCGGGGTACGCAGAGTTAACCTAGCGCTACACAACTGTATCCTTATAAACCTCACTCGCTTCTTAAGCATTCATTGGTCTTCTTATGCACGCTCGCGGTTTCTAAGGCTCCTGATATCTCCTTCTAATAAATCACGATCAATTCATGGTAGGTAAGTCATGGCCTTTCTCGGCTCCTACATCTACTTTGCGCTACTTTCGTAATTCTTTCTTCCGGCATTCATTCTACATGTCCAAACCAACGGACCGTGCCTCTTCTTATTTTAACACCGACACTCTCTTTCAGATCAGCTCTGGTTCTAACATCATCATTGCAAATACGGACTACAGGCGTTACGTCACAAATTTTGCACAACGCTCGCATCTCGATCGCATTGATTCTCCTTCTTCTATAAGTAAGCATTGGGACTAGCACTGCATTGTGTATAGACAGCTGTGCCTTATGGCTCAAGCTTTTACTGCCAAGAAGTTTTCCCAACGCTCCATTCACAGAACTCACTCGTCTCGTATTTCATGTTCGTCCGAACAGCTGACGCATAATCCACCACTTTATAGTCAGCTGACTTTTGTTTTCCTCATGATATTGGGTTAACTATAAGTTGATAAATTTTCAACCAACGTTATAAATTAAAAATATTTTTTTTTTCTACGTGCGTGGAAGGATACTGCTGCTCGACCCACCTACAGAAACGCAGCTGACGCTCACAAGGCTTCGTGATACAACTCTCTAAAGCATTTTACGAGTTTTCAGCAGAGAAGAAATGATTGACGAAATTCGTCCCTCGCTCTTGGACTATTAGTACTAGTCGACTAGAAATACCTATCTTCAACGAGCTCCACTGCGCCACCGATCTATGTACGACTCGTACTATGAGTTCGGTGGCGCAGTGGTGGAACGCGCTGTTACGCTACTTTGACACCAACGGTCGTGGGTTCGATTCCCACACAGTACAAACATTTGTGTGCATGAACATGTCTATTTGTCTTGGTCAGGGTATTTTCAATGTATAATAAGTATGTATTTACAAAAAAAAAATGTATTTACGTATGTATATCAGTTGTCTAGTACCCATAACACAAGCTTCGCTTACTTTGGGGCTAGATGGCGCTGTGTAATTTGTCCGAAAATATCTATTTATTCAAATTACAGAAGAGCTCAACTACTTATTACGAACAACATTCAGATATACATATACTTGTGAGTACATTTGGGGTATAAGCGACTCTCTTACATACGTAGTGTTCGCCTACCAGCTGGCGATTAGTAATCTTAGTAAATGAGGTGACGGAGATATAAATATAGGAAATAACATATGGAGAATCAATGAGAGGAATTTTACCTAGTAGCCTAATTTACAGCTACAGGTCGGAGGGTTAAGTAAATTGCGCAACTCTTATTGGCTAGTTCGCGGATCAACATCTACGGCGGATTATCATAGCCTTTATCGCGGAGATATTTAGGCCCTAAAACACGTTATAATGAGCGCGGGGTGCCTTCATGCAGTCAACTAGTTTATTCGTATGTGCAAAGATCACATGCTCAGTGAAGTGCGTTTTATGTTTTATATCATCATCTTCCATACAAGTTAGAATCGTGGAGGTTTAATTATCCCGACGTCTTCCACTCGAAGAGGAATTTAAGATTAACCGGTGGTACACGTGTTTGTTTTCCATTAATTGTATAAATATTGCCAAACTATTCATGAAGTATTTTATGATATAAATAAATAAATATTGTCGGACAAATTACACAGCGCCACCTAGCCCCAAAGTAAGCGAAGCTTGTGTTATGGGTACTAGACAACTGATAAACATACGTAAATACATTTTTTTTTTGTAAATACATACTTATTATAATTAAGGTCAAGTCGCAATCATACTTTTTTTGTTAAACTATGTGTGTGCTTCCGTTACCAATTAGTTCATGTGAACTAGTGTCGGTCGAATATATCGAATTATCAAACAATATTTACGGAACGGAATTTAAGCTACCTTTAATTGTGGTATCACCGATTAATTGCAACAACAATATAATAAATTGCCTTAAATCTTTGCAATACAAAGGTGACTAAGTCGTAAGTGCTTAATTAAATCTAAGATGATTCTTTACACTTAGTTATGCGAATAAACATTTGACTTTGACAACTGAATACTGATAAATTATCATTAAATTTATATGACAATTAGGAATCTCACAGTGGATAACAAACTGTTGAAGTCTGAAGTTCATCTAGCTTCGTCAGGTATGTTTGTATTATTGAGCTCATTGGCAACATACTATATTTTAACAACTATAATTTATTTAAACATAATTCAATTTCATATATGGTTATTGACAATATAACTGGGTGAACTAGGGTAACTCACGAATAAATTTGGTGCGGAGGTCAAACTGGCTTGTACCCAGTTTCCAGAAACTGTGACAATTATTGGAAAAGTGCCAACGAGCGCCGCCTGTGATAACGCCAATGAAGCAAAAAGGCGAAATTTCATTTTTATGTAAATTAGCCAACCAAATGAAAAAGCATTTAATTAACTTGAAATTTTATACACTACATCCGGTGAAACATACGGACCGCCTGGTGCGAAGCATAACTGACACACGCTTTCCTTTTTTGCTACACACTGTTTATAGGAATATCGTTTGCAGTTTGCCACCCCCGCTACTAACGTAGTAACTGTAGCTTTGTTAACTTCACTTACTCTCGGGAATACAATAATCGTCCAGAAAGTTGTTACTTGGCAGCAGTCTCCCGTAGTTGATCACTTGTAGTGCGGGGCAATTCTCCAGTCAGGCTCCTTACTAGCTTATCTTTACAAAGCAACATTTGCTTTAAAGCAGGGTGTGTTATCTGCAACTAAGGTTTGCCTTAGCCCTGACGATGAATGCTGAATTTTTTTTTATATATACAACGTCAGGAGGCATGCAAGCATAAGTACGTAAAATGATTACCGTAATCTATGAACGCTTGCGATACAGGAGGTATCATTCGCGCGTTGCCACCCCAGCTGATAACACAGCGATTCCTTAGAGGCTTACTGGTAACTTCACTTATTCGCAGGAACACGACAACCATCGAGAAGGGGTTGTTTGTTTGTAGTTTCGAGTTCTAGTAGGAGAAGTTGTTTCTTTGTTTGTTTGCATTTTTATTGCATTATTTACAATTATAACTAAAAATATAAAAATTACATACAAAATGCAAGGCTAAATGTAATGCATAAGGCTTGTAGACCGTATTCGCAATGATGATGTTAGAAACAGAGTTGGTCTGAAAGAGAGCGTCGGTGTTAAAATAAGAAGAGGGATACTCCGTTGGTTCGAACATGTACAAAGAATGCAATATAAAAGCAACGAAGCAGATATACAATGCAAAAGTGGAAGGATGTAGGAGCCGGGGAAGGCCAAGACTTACCTACCATGACCAAATTGGTCGTGTTCTATCAGAAGGTGATGTCAGGAGCCCTAGAAACCGGCGAGCGTGCATGAGAAGAGCAATGAATGTTAAAGAAGCGAGTGAGATATGTAAGGATCGAGTCACGTGGCGCTCGGTTCTCTCTGCCTACCCCGCAAGGGATTTGGCGTGAAGTTATAGATAGATAGATAGACATACAAATGTATTATTTATTCCTTCAAGGAATCTCTTTCAGATTGAGTAAATTCAGATTGAGTAAATCATGACATTAATAACAAAGCACCTACATATGGTGTTTACGCTAAAGCCAGCTGACATAGTCACTTTATGACCCGGAGACAGAGGATCCGTGAATTGAATCATAGTGCTACAAAAAATGTCAGTAAAAAAGTCCTCAACACGCAGATCTGTAACCAGGTCCATGATCATTTCACGAATTTGATGGATTTTATATGCATGTTAACGGCAGAGCGGTTCCAGAGAAGTCTTGTGAACTCTTGAGGTATAGAATGAACTCCCAAGGGATTACAGTATAAGGTTCTTCCGAAAGGTGTGAGGAGGTTTTTACAGAATCGTTAACGCTAGAGTGATGCTCCTGTTTATGAAAGTGCCACTTTATAGGTTAACTGTTAATCATCAGGCAGGTGTCGTCCATCTCTGTGGTGTAAAAAGTATGATCTCTTCAATAATAAATAAGTTGAATACAGAACTCATTAGAACCTTACAAATCTCTTATTTTATTATTCTGTAGTAAAAATGGGGTTTTATCAATACATTTTTAAAAAAGACCTAAAAGTATTTTTTCATACATAATTTTAACGCTTATCGCATTCAAATTATGTATGTATATCTCCACGTCAGGTCTCTTGCAGGGTAGTCAGAGAGAACTGAGCGCCATAATACGCGGTTCTTACACACCTCACTGGCTTCTTTAACATTCATAGCTCTCATGGACGCGATTTAACGATTATCTCTATGCGTCATTGATGCAGAATCCCTGGATATAATAGACTGGACTCTCTTACATACGTAGTGTTCGCCTACCAGCTGGCGATTAGTAATCTTAGTAAATGAGGTGACGGAGATATAAATATAGGAAATAACATATGGAGAATCAATGAGAGGAATTTTACCTAGTAACCTAATTTACAGCTACAGGTCGGAGGGTTAAGTAAATTGCGCAACTCTTATTGGCTACTTCGCGGATCAACATCTACGGCGGATTATCATAGCCTTTATCGCGGAGATATTTAGGCCCTAAAACACGTTATAATGAGCGCGGGGTGCCTTCATGCAGTCAACTAGTTTATTCGTATATGCAAAGATCACATGCTCAGTGAAGTGCGTTTTATGTTTTATATCATCATCTTCCTTTGAAAAAATTTCAGCCAGAAGATCATTCCTAAATTTCACGATTTCCGACAAGAAATTTCTTTCTAACCACAGAGACTTTTTCAACTCCAGTGAGTGAGGTGAATTAGCAAAAACAGGTCTTACGCATCATATCAAACGACTCATAAGTCACCTAGAGAAAAGGGTCAGGCTGGCGTCCAAAACACTTGGCGTGCACAGAGCAAAGCAGTACTTCAGTGCGGGGCAAAAACTTATGTTATATAAGTCTCAAATCAGACCGCACATGGAGTACTGCAGTCACCTTTGGGCGGGAGCACTTGGATACCAGCTTGGACCGTGTGACTCTGTTCAGAGACGAGCTGTGAGAATTGTAGACGATCCTAAGCTTACACACGAAAGATACTGGAGAAGATGATAATAGCGAGACTGAAATGGCACATCTTACCTCGGCTTAGTACTCGACAGTACGGCTTCAGGCCACAGAGGAGTACGGAGGACGCCCTCTATGATCTGGTGGGATATATACGCGATCAGCTCACCCAGAAAAAACTGGTGACAGTGGTCTCGTTGGACATAGAGGGGGCGTTCGACGGCGCCTGGTGGCCTGCGATTAAAGTTAGGCTGGCAGAGGAAAAGTGCCCGCTGAATATCAGAAAAGCCATAGATAGCTATCTAAGCGACAGGAGCATAAGATTGCGATTCGCCGGGGAGGAGATCACCAGGCAAACTGAAAAGGGATGCGTGCAGGGTTCGATCGGGGGACCCATGCTATGGAACCTGCTGATCGACCCTCTACTAAAAAAGGTGGAGGAAAAGGGTGACCACATCCAGGCGTTCGCCGATGATGTGGTGCTCGTATTTCAGGGAGACACGGCGCAAGAAATAGAGGAGAAGGCAAGCGCCACCCTTGCCCTTGTTCAGGAGTGGGGAGCCAGAAATAAATTAAGATTCGCACCACAAAAGACGAACGCAATGCTAATCACGCGACGATTAAAGTTTGACACCCCGCGCCTGAGCATGGGAGGGGTCCACATCAAGATGTCTGGAGAATTCAAGATCCTTGGCGTAACCCTCGACAACAAACTCACCTGCAAAAAAGTGCAAAAAAGCAATGCAAAAAAGTGCTGGGCATATACAAAGTCGAGGGCCTCCAAGTTCAGTTGGGGGCTACATCCAGATATAGTCAAGACTATATATACAGCCGTGGTTGAACCGATAGTCCTGTATGCTGCCAGCGTCTGGGCATCAGCAGTAGACAAGCTCGGAATAAAAAAGCAGCTCAACACTGTCCAGAGGGGCTTTGCCCAGAAGCTGTGCAAAGCGTACAGGACTGTCTCCCTGAATGCAGCGCTGGTGCTAGCGGGAATACTACCGCTGGACATCAGGGTGCGTGAAGCGGTGACAATATACGAGGCGAAATAAGGCGTGCCCCAAGTAGTGCTATGTGATAGGGAAGTGGAAAGGAGAGAGCCGTACCTGAAGATAGGACACCCGGCAGAGCATATGAGCCTGGGGTTCGTAAACCTGGTAGACCAACAGCAACTGGAAGCGAATAGCGACCAAGCAGTCAAAATCTACACTGATGGTAGTAAAATTGAAGGAGGAGTGGGGGCAGCACTCACTATTTGGAAAGACGGCGCCGAAGTAAAAACGGTAAAACGTAAATTACCATCGTACTGCACGGTCTACCAGGCGAAACTCCTCGCCATATGTGAAGCCATAAAACAGGTAAACGGCCGCCCTGAACGGAGCTTCGGAATCTACAGCGACTCTCGATCGGCCCTCGAGACAGTCAAAGATCGCGGATCCCTCCATCCCTTAGCAGTGGAAGCAAAAGAATTAATAAAGACCAGTAGGCTCGAAGGCAAAGATATTTCTTTGTTTTGGATCAAGGCCCACGCAGGGATGGAGGGCAACGAACGCGCGGATCAACTGGCGAAGGAGGCGGCAAGGAATAAAAAGATGCGGCTGCACTATGATAAGTGCCCAACCTCATACATTAAGAGACAAATAAGAATGACGTCACTTGGTGTATGGAACCAAAGGTATAAAGAGGGCACAACTGCCGCGGTCACAAAAATGTTCCTGCCCGACGCGGTCGAAGCATACAAAACGCTGAAAAGCATAGAACACACTAGCATTACCACACAACTGCTGACGGGGCACGGTGGGTTCTCCGAATACTTGCACTATTTAGTAATTAATTATTCAGCGAACTATTTAGTAATAAAAGCACGCAAAGTTACTTCGTAGAATACTGCACAAAGATAGTCAAAAAGGTTATATATAGAAATAAGTAGGCAAATAAAATATGATTAGGGCGTATAATAAGTATACGCCACTCAACCATATAAAATGGTATAGCAAAAAAATAATATAGAAAGTGCGAAATTGTAAAAATAAGGTTAAAAAATAGCAACTAAGGAAAAACTGCAAATGTATAAAACTAAAAATAGTAACAAATACAAACTGTAATAAAAATAGATATAACTAAATATGTTCTAAAAAGAAGCGATATACGTACTGCAACAACATAGATATATAACTAAGTATGTACTAGAAATAAGCGAAATATGTATTAGAAGTAAGCAAAAAAGCGATAGAATAAAGTAATAAAAAATTGATTACCCAAACCCCCCTAATCCCGCTGCAGTGTTGGCAGTAGTTAGCAGGCATCCCACCTGACAAGGAATGAAAGAGATGAAATGAATGAAAGAAAGAAAAGTATGTAGTATGTAAGTACGAGAGGTAGCAATAGCGAGAACTGGCATGACAGAGTAATAGCAGATAAGGTCTCCAAACTCACATTGGAGGAATAGGAGGATAAAAAAAAAAAAAAAAAAAAAAAAAAAAAAAAAAAAAAAAAAAAAAAGCTTACACACGGTATTGAACCCTTAAGTTGAAGGAGAGATTTTGCCTCCCTTTGTGTGTACTACCGATTGTACAATGGGTTGTGTTCTGAAGAACTGTTTGATGTGATGCCGACAGCTACTTTTTATAACTGCTCGCCGACGGCGGGAAGTTCACCCTCACATGCTGGAAACGCAACGGTCGCGTATTGTTCGGTTCCAGAGAAGTTTTCTTCCGAGAACTCTCAAGTTGTGGAATGAAGTCCTTGCCGAGGTTTTCCCAAGGGACTACAGCATGGGGCTCTTCGAGAAAGGCGCTAAGAGGTTTTTAGAGGGTTGGCAACGCATGAGTGACACCCCTGGTGTTGCAAATGTCCAGAGGTTATGGTGACTGTTACCATCAGGCAGGTCGTATGCCTGTTTGCCACCTTGGTGGTACAAAAAACATCATCTAAATACATTGCATAGCTAAGTACACGTTAAGCTTGACACTTTGCCCTTTGTACCGTTCTTATGATCTACATAATAAGAGTTACAATCGAACTCATACACATACTTAACACTCAAAATTCGATTGTAAATCTTAGTCGTACAGAGCAATTGTAATCGGTTAACGCAAGTATTCGGATATACTCGTAGATAGCAATCTGTACCGCTATATATACAAAATTAAGGTCAGAGATATGCTGTAACGAAGTACTCATATATTAACGTCACTACTTTATTCCCGAATATTTTCCGAAAATGCCGCACAATTCCTTCGAAACTCATTGTGAAGAGTTTACTGTTTCGCGCCGAGGTGAATTACCACGACCGGCAGATCATTCGGTTCATTTTACGAACGCACTTCATTAATTTACGTGACGTTTCCGGAGAAAACATTTAAACCAGCGCCATTGATGTGTGTATACCTAAGAAAGTACTAAAGTACAAACTTTACATTGCACTTTTCGACATACTTGTCCTCTGACGCAAATAAAAACGTTCACTGAAAATTTAACTTTAACACAATGAAATATAGTAGTTATTGAAAATAGGAATTTACACGCAAAAGTATTTTTGTGCTGCCTCGTGTCGATAATATTGTGGGCCTTGAGTTTGTGTCTTATTTTATTTGAGGTACGCAAAATATTTTATGGTTCAACCGCTTGCGTGTCAGTATTATTTTATGTGTTTTCGATACATTCTTTCTTAACGCCCTTGGTATTAGTGATTTCGAGAAAGGCACGGTGAATTCCTTTGAAGTTTTGAATTATTAGTCATGATATGACAGTTGAGTAGTAGCGAACAGTATGATTTCTGGATTAAGAGCGGCTGTTATCTGGATAATAATAAATCGTTTACCAAGAGAAAAAAGGCACCTGGGATATTTACCTATAATATGTTAATTTCTTAATTTGTACCCGATAACTGTGGCAAAAAATTACTAAGAAAAATTAAAATTTATTTAAGTAACGGTATAATCACAGTTAGTATCTAATAAATTCTACTGCTATTTCGAACGAGCTGCTGAAATAATATATGATCAAATATTCCACTGATGTTATGTAGTATATGATTACTTGCATTACCATATATCTTTATTGAGCAATACAACAAAATAATATGTTATAAACACATAAGATTTTTCTTACATAAAGCTACACGTAGACGCCACACGCGTACATAAACTATTAAATTATTAAATTGTGTATTTTATACAACAAAAATTTTCAAATTAGTATGTTTAATTAACAAATTTCTAATATTTTTGTTGTTAAAAATCAATATATTAGTTACCTTACAATAAATAAACTTTTTCATTCCATATTCCGCGGCATATGACATTAATAAAAATGGCGCCAACGTAAAATGACATTTGATTGGTGTTACTTGTGGGAAGGTTCTTTATTGAAGACTTTTCCTTTTCTCTTTGTTAATAATCACAAATTGTAGGTTGTGGTTGATCCGATGCCGAGTGTACCATTAAAAAAATACTATATTCCCTAGACAGTGAAAAACTAGTTTTCACAATGAATTCGCTTATCACTTGTGACCAGGACTATTCCTGAGACTGATGTGTCACCAGCAAATTCCTAATGAGATGCTGTATTAGAAGTATCCATAAGCCACGTTAGATTTTTGCTAAGGAGTAAGTACCTAGTATAACAAATACAATGTACACTACTTTTTCGCATATAAATGATAATAAGAAATAAATATTGGCGGACAAATTACACAGCGCCGAAGCTTATGTTATGATAACTACTCGTAGATATCTAATAGTAATAAACGTAAATGCATTTTTTTTGTAAATGCATGCTTATTAAACTCAGAAAACATCCAAACGAAGACAAACAGACATGTCCATGCACACAAATGTTTGTCTTGTGTGGGAATCGAACCCGCGAGCGTTGGTGTCAAAGTAGCGTTACTAACCTCAGCGCCACTAACCTCGTCAAATTTTTTTTTGTACATTATAAGGCGGCAATATATTGATATAATTTTAAATAAACATCGATAGAAAATCTTGAAGGCCCCAGCCTTTACTTACGAAGTAACTATTAAGTAATCTGTGGCTTTACTTTTACTTTACAGTATTACTTCGGAATAGCATCGAGGAAAGGCTGAGCAGTGATAGCCCAGTGGAATAGTGGATAAAGAACCTATCTATTATCCGTCGGTCACCGATTCGAATTCTGGTGTGGGCTTCTACATCACTAAATTCGCATTTTGGTATCTATATAAATATATAGGCTGGTTCGTTATCCACTGAGCTATGACGGGTCTACATTTTAAGATATATTTGCGAATAAATAATACAGTGTTAAAATCTAAATATATCTAAATAATATATATTTCTCAATCAAGAAATTCCTCAATCATTAACAAAAATAAGCTTTTGACGACTCGCACTTACCGCTTCTTTAATATGATGAAGTTTTGAGTCGTTCATTTCATAGACACACTCTGTTCTCTCATTCAACATTGCAGTGTCCATATTCATAACAGGAGGCATACAAGCATATAGGCTATATGAACGCTTGCAATACATTAAGTATCGCACGCACGATGTCACCTTTGCTGCTAATACGACAACTCCTTAGGACCTTACTAGTTACGTCATTCACTCACAGGATCGCAACAACCGTCCAGAGAGTTGTTATTTGGTTGCGGTTTTCTCTAAGGTGGAGGTATTTCCTCAGACGGGCTTTAACGCACCTCTCCTCTCTTAAAAACACCCAGACCAAGACAAATAGACATGATCATGCATTTATTTGTTAGTCCTGAGTGGGAATGGAATCCACAAGCGTAGGTGTCAAAGTAGCGTTATTAACCACTGTGCCAATGAGTTCGTCAAAACCTCTAACATATAACTATGAGTATACTATTCGTAATTATTGTTGAGTTCTTTTTAAGATCTGCGGCTGGCGACACCATATTTAAAGACGTATGAAAAAGTATGTAGATCAAAACTGGTCAAGTATGAATCGCGCTCGCGAACCGAAGGTATCCGCCGTACGTTCCATGGACTGGTGCGAAGTCGACTTGAGTAGAATTTGGATGATTTCTAAAAACCTGCGTTAATTAACGGTATCTGTGACACACAGACGGACATATAGAGCGGAACCTTGTGTGTCCTTTGTGACCTTATTGTCATGCCGCAACAACAGCAAGATGATTATGTTTTGACGAGCTCGGTGGCTCAGTCGTGAATGACGCGACTTTGACACCAACGCTCGTGGGTTCGATTCCCATACAAGGCAAACACTTGTGTGCATGAACATGTCTGTTTGTTTTGACTGGGTGTTTTAAGAGAGGTAGGGCGCATCAAAGCCGGCGGTCTGGGGAAGTACCTCCACTTCACAGAAAACCGCAGCCAACTCCCTAGAGGTTGTTGTATTCCTGCGTGTGAGTGAGGTCACCAGTAACATCCCAATGAGTTCCTATGTAAGCAGCAGAGGAGGCATCGCGCGAGTGATACTTAATATATCGCAAGCGTTAATAGGCAACGGTAGCCGCTTTACATCAGGTGGGCCGTATGCATGTATACCTCACGACGTATAAAAAAAAAGAATGAACTAGTAGATCTAGGTAAGAGTTCAATGGCGGTGTTGCGTGTGTCATTCTAACCGCAGGTTAAGCAACGTCAATCGCAGCCTGTCTATCGATGGGTTTATCTACCTTGAGTTTCCTAATGCTTCTGAGGGCACGTTAAGCCATCGATCCCGGCTGTTGTCGATTGATGACAACCGTTAAGCTGAGTCAGTAACCTTGGGTTAGCTTGCAAACACTGGCATCCGCCAATACGCAGGGAAACCCGTATTCTTGTAGTGGAATGAGTTAGGGTTTGTGTAGTAGTTGTAGAACTAGATGACATTTGAGATTTTGTTAGTGATTTATTCTTAAAAGTGATCTGATGTTACTATTAGCAATAAATAAATAAGCAACGAAAGTAAAGGAGAGTTCTAAGATTATAAACGTAATTTTTATAACTCAATAGTTTCATATAAAAAGCATTGCGGTAGTCGTCTGTCATGGTTGAGAGGTTTAGAGTGGTATCAGAGATTACAATCACCTTCCATGAACTGTAAACAAATATTGACTAACAAAAATAAATGACGACATTTTGTGTAACGGCACTATATAAATAGAACGAGCTAAATTTAACTAAATTTGTCTATTCAGATACCAAGGTCTACTTTATGATGAGCATTGTCCAATCTTCCTTTATTGAAATGTATTATATGTAAATAAATAATAGGTGTTAAAGTATGAAATTGCCGTTTTATAGTAACAGATAATTTGAATTGACATTAAACCTTCATGGTGTGAGATTGTCGAGTGAAACTTT
Source organism: Pyralis farinalis (assembly GCA_947507595.1). Taxonomy (NCBI): domain Eukaryota; kingdom Metazoa; phylum Arthropoda; class Insecta; order Lepidoptera; family Pyralidae; genus Pyralis; species Pyralis farinalis. The sequence goes on along the minus strand of OX382266.1, from coordinate 16,433,916 downwards.
ATTCACATGGTATCTATGATGGTTTTCTTTCAAAACATGTGCAACATTTGATTATCGAATTTGAATTTTTTTTTTGTATTCTAAGCTTCTCTAGCTTAAACGGGAAAGATGGATACTTCGAAAATCCGGGTAATTTTTTAATACGTGTTTAGACGCGAAACTAACGTGGCAGAAAATTCGCAATATCAAAGCTGCGTTTGGAGAGGTGCGTTCATCAGCAGTCTCCGCTGATGAAAGCACCGCGCGTTTATGGTTTCAACGCTTTCGTAATGGAACCTTCGACTTGAAGAACGAACCACGTGGAAGACCGCCCACACAGGTGAATAACGCTGAATTGAAGGAGACGGTGGAAGCGGATCCAAGTCAACCTACCCAGGAATTTGCAGCATGATTTAACCTTACCTACAATATTGACTCATTTGAATCAAATCAATAAGATAAAAAAATATGAAAAATGGCTGTCTCATGAACTGACTGATCTGCAGAAAGAAACGCGTGTTGAAATTTCTGTTGTCTTGTTGAATCGGTACAGGAGGCAGTATAGAAAGCTTTCACACAGTTTGTCGAATCTAGATCCCCAGAGTTGTATGGTAAAGGCATAAATAAACTTCCGATTAGATGGCAGCAATGTATAGATAATGAGTGAGGGTAAATATTTTGATTAAATAAATATGTTACATCTTAGAAAGAAACGAGTTTTAATTTTTTACTGGCAATTTTATAATTTAACCCTAATATATAAGTTCCAGTTACGGTAACCACTTTACATCAAATGGGCATATGCTTGTATGCCTGACTTCTCCCATAGATTAGATGTATGGTGGAAATACAATTATTAAATTTTACACAGAATTGAACTTTGTTTGAGTTAGGCACAGGCATAAAACCATTTGAGAGCGTATAAAGACACCTCGCGCTCACATAAACGTTTTTTTATCGCTTAAGGGTCGGCAACGCAAGAGTGACAATTGTCCATAGGCTACGGTAACTGTTTACCATCAGGCAGGTCGTATGCTTGTTTTCCACCTTAGTGGCATAAAAAAAATCTCAACGATTCGAGCCTACTGACCAACGACAGAATATTTTAACCAATAATTCCATAAGAGCTATGTTTTACCCCCGACTCGTAACGGTGAATTATGTTACTACGAAAATTCAACGTCATAGTTTCTCTATAGCTTATTTTCTTTATGGAGTCAGGTGTGCAAACAATTTTTGATGTTTTAAATCAATAATATAGTCATTATTTGCCGCCGAAATGTACACAGCGAGAAATGACAGATATCCTTATCCAGAGGATGTCATTATATTGGCGACGCATTCTGTTAAATATTTCAATTTTCAAGGAACTTATAATAATATATATAAATAGGTATAAAAGACAGGTAAGAGAAAAATCATCAAAAATCACTTGTCAGTTGAGTTTAGGAGGACTGTAAAATAACAAAACCGTTCTACTCGTTGCACTGTGGATATAAAAAGAGCAATAGAATCCATGATAGTTGGAGGTTCATACCCGATAGGATGGGCAGTCCAGAAGATACCTAATAACGCAGTAACATCTTCACACCCACATCCGCTCTAGCGCCATTAATCGCTTAAGAAGAAGAAAATTGCTAAGAAACTCATTAAGATAAGTCAGAAGAATTCAAATTACATATGCTGTTAATAATTTTGACCTCTTGCATTTTTTATACGAGTTATAAGTACTTGAATAAAAACATTATTATTATATTATTACTATTACAATAATCATTGATCGTGTTCTATCAGAAGGTGATGTCAGGAGCCATAGAAACCGGCGAGCGTGCATGAGAAGAGCAATGAATGGAAGTGAAAAGAAAGAAAAAGAAGGGAGTAAGGTGTGTAAGGCTTGCGTCACGCCGCGTCACTCGGTCGGCTCTCACTTCCTACCCCGCAAGGGATTTGGGGCGACTTATAGATAGATTATAATCACCCACTGAATTCTGCGCGAGGTTGATTCAATAAATCATAATGGATATTTATTACTATAAAACATCATACTAATCGAGTAACACTTTCAAATGACCCAAAAACTACGTATAAAGATTAATTATTTAATAAAAATCGGCCAAGTGCGAGTGGGACTCGCGCACGAAGGGTTCCGTACCATTATCTATAAAAAAGGCAATAAAATCACGTTTGTTGTATGGGAGCCCCCTTAAATATTTATTTTATTCTATTTTTTAGTATTTGTTGTTATAGCGGCAACAGAAATACATCATCTGTGAAAATTTCAACTGTCTCACTATCTCGGTTTATGAGATACAGCCTGGTGACAGACGGACGGACGGACGGACGGACAGCGGAGCCTCAGTAATAGGGTTCCGTTTTACCCTTTGGGTACGGAACCCTAAAAATGGCACTCAAAAAGGCGCATTGATGTACTATGTTTCGCACCGGCAGGGCGGATTGATGCGTAACTTCTCTAGGTGATGCCCTAGACAACCTGATACAATTTTCGGCAAAATTTAAATCTGGTGTTGAGGATAGCTTTTATATAACCTTTTTATACTTTTGTAAACTCTATGTTTTTACACTCTGGTATTATGCTTTCTTTTGTTTTTCTGCTGTGATATTCATTGTGTCATCGTTCGTCTTTTGGTAAGCATTATTATTATAACTCCTATATCCTTAATAAATAGAAAATACTCTGATATCTGGTCTTTACCTATTTATTACATACAGTCCACCTTTCTTTAAAACCCATTCTTTACATCTGGCATACGAGTCCAAAAACAGAACTAATCATGTTACGCCAAAAATAACCACTTATATATCAGCTTACTTGTTTCAGAGGTTCAGTTATATTCAAGTGGAAAAGGAAGCATTTTAATAATATCTTCTTCTTCATAGTGTTATACCGTATCGTAAGACACTGATTATGATAAGGAGCGACTATCGTCATGCCATAACCGTATCCTAGGGGAAAAAACAGACTTTTCTTAGGTTATGTCACATGTCTTTCGGCGAGCTAAGTGGCTCAGCGCTTAATAACGCAACTTTGACACCAACGCTCGTGGGTTCGATTCCCACACAGGACAGACAGTTGCTGTTGCTGTTTTTAAATGTGGCCTGCCAAAAGGCCTGCCTTCATTACGCCTGGTGGAAAGCGTCAAAAGAACCAGTTGAGAGAAAAGCCATCACCGTGATTAACGGTGTGCTGCCTGTCCTCCCCTTGATGGCCAGCTAAAGTGCCTCTTCATACCTCGTCTGAACGACCCGGGATTATAGGAGGTGGGGAACATATGCGCCAGTAGCAAATTTCACATTTTGACCGTCCGATAGATAAATGAGTCGCTGAACTTCTTAGTACGGAACGTCAACAACCCAACTCTAGGTGGATGTGATCTCATCCAGTGCGAGTGTTCCGGAGAGGAGGAAGGGAGAATGAGGGACGAGGTCAAAAAGCTCCTTAGAACATTTCCCATGGTAAATACGATAGAGAACAACTTCAGCTACTAATATCCCTACTCAGCTGAAGGTTCAAGGGAGTTAGTGGCCTCAGTGCTATCTATGATGCGTATAGCGCGGCGCTGCATTCTATCGAGAGCGTCGTCGTCGTCGAGTAGATATTTGGCGGACCCGTCCCAGAGATGAGAGCAGTACTCCACACATGGGCGAACTTGCTCTTTGTATAAAAGGCAGCGTTGCTCAGGCGTGAAGAACCGACTCACCCTGTTCAGGATTCTGAGTTTTTTACGCTATCGATATAGTCTTTGGGATTGAGATCGCCCCTAATTTTGATGCCGAGGATAGCAAGGCTATCATGTATCTGCAAAGGGGTGCTCTGAAGAAAGGGAAGAGGATGGAATGGAGAGACCTTGGCACAAATTGCGTACACGTGGCTTTTCTAGGCATTGAACTCAACCAAGTTGCCGGAGCCCCATCGAGAAACGCGATCCAACCTGGTCGAGTTCAAAGTCAAGTGCACGTCTTTTATCCTCTACTTCGACCTTTCTTGCCGCGGGTCGTTCAACATATCGCGCATGGACTGTACTATCATGTGCATAGCACTGAATTTTACCAAGTGACAACATGTCATTGATATGCAGTAAAACAGAGCGGGCGACATGAACGATCCTTGTGGGGAACGCCGGGGGCGTTCACACGCAGAAACTACGATAACTGACCATCGCAAGGGACTCGTATGCTGCGTCCATCTACGCTGATTGCCAAAGATTCGCCGTGCGTATTCATAGCTTCACCCCACATTTGAGTTACGTAGGCTAGGTCACCCGTATACCGATTTGGTCTGAAGCCGTATTGACGAACATTAATTACCGAGTGATCTTCCAGGTAGCGGATGAGTTGACTATTTATAATCCGTTCAAATACCTTGAAGGGAATGGAGGTGCCAGCTATGGGTCGGTAGTTGGCGGGGTCAGACCGATCATGACCTGTTTGTCTTGGACTGGGTGTTTTTAAGAGCGGGCGCATCAAAATAGCCTGTCTGGGGAAGTACCTTCACCTCACAGAAACCACATCAACCCTTACTCATCCCACTGCAGGGGATATGGGTCTCCCTTCGACCGAAGTGGTTTAGAGCATACTCCACTGCGCTGCTCAAATGCGGATTGGCGGAGGACAGTGTTTTCAAGCCGCCCGAGGGCCACAGACTTAGCTTAACGACTAGCATCTATCGACAACAGCCGGCTTAACGTACCTTCCGAAGCTCGGACAAACTTGAGATAGAAAAACCCATCCATAGACGGCCGCGGTCGACGTTGCTTAACCTGCGTGTTTGGTTAGAATGACACGCGCAACGATGCCATCGAGCTCTTTCTTTGAACCTTCACCGCACAGAAAACCAAATAACTACCTGGAGTGCGAGTAAGCTTCCAGTAAGTTGCTGTGTTAACAGCAGAAGTGCCACCGCGGGAGTTACACTTAATGGATCACAAGCGTTAATAGGCTACGGTAACCGCTTTACATCAGGTGGACTGTATGCTTGTAAGCCTCCCGATGTATAAAAATAAAGAAATATAATTTCTTGGAGATACGGGTTTCTTCACGATATTTTCCTTTACCACCGAGCACGTGACAATTAAAAACATGTACAGAAATTCGAAAACATGTATTTAGAACCAATGTAGACGAAGCATAAAAAAAAAATGTGGTTGACATTCCAACACCAAGATTTGAACCAGGCACCAGTAACATCACCATCACTGGCGTAACTTAATATTAAAATCAAAGAAATTTTTGATAAAATTAAATGTCACCTTTCACTGTTATCAGGACAGGAAAGGCCGTTACCCAAATAAAGTACGAGATGTCCGAAGGTGCTTCGCTATTGCCAGTGTCACAACAAGGCTGCCGCTTATGGCAACAATCGCCAGGGTTTTCCTATTTCCTGCCCAGTACCGCGCGGAACAACCTTGCTCATCTCGCCTGAGGTCGTCATCCAAATAAATATTGACTTTTTGCTGTTCCTCATTTAATTATGAACATACATGTACGAAATTTCTCGAAAATGTTATACCTACTGTAAAATCCTGCGGTACCATATCATTTGAGTGGCACCTTAGCTTAGCATGTTTTTATGTCAATTGCATATAAACTATACGAAATATATTATTAAAGATTGGAGTCAATATTTTGATGTAGATTTTAAACTAGAATTTTAGAATAAAAACTCGATCGGGTGTGAGTCATGTTAGTGTACGCGGGTTCTGTATAACTCCTATGCGGTTTGTATTCATCTTCAATGGTATAAAAAAATCCCGTTAAAAAAATGTTCTCCCAAACATCGGTCTAGGTCTCGGGCCCGAGTTCGGGAACTCAGGCAATTGAACTTATGTTTACGAAACATACATACATAACACATCTATCCTCTAAAAATGGTTGTAGAACGACTCAGAAGGCATAACTTTAATATATCAACAAAATTCGTTTTCAGACTATTGGAGAAATTGCAATAAATTATTTAAGAGAGTTTCGGAGACACAACGTCTCCCTGTCTCACTCCTCTTTGCAATCGGTGTGCTCAACAGAGCAAAGCAGTACTTCGCGTACTGCTTTGCTCTGTTGAGCAAAGACGGAACGGACGCGGAACAAAGACTTATACAAGTCACAAGTCAGACCGCACATGGAGTGCTGTAGTCACATTTAGGCGGGCGCACTTGGATACCAGCTAGGACCTTGTGATTCGGTCCAGAATCGAGCTGTGAGAATTGTCGGTGACCCTAAGCTTACAGACGGTATTGAGCCCTTAAATTTCAGGGTAGATTTTGCCCCATTTTGTGTGTTCTACGGATTGTACAACGGATTGTGTTCTGAAGAGTAGTTCGATATGATGCTAACAGCTTCTATTTACAAACGCACCACTCACCGACGACGGGGAGTTTAACCTCACACAGGGGAGTTTAACGAAACGTCACTACTGTCAGATCGCTTAACCAAACGTCAAAATGTACGCATTTTGACACACGCCGCGCTGCTATGGTTTTTTGGTAGAATCGGTCTACTGGACTGGAAAGGATTACGGAATCAAGTTTGATTTAATTTGTGTTGTTGCCAGTGATGACTTACGGCACAAGAACGTGGTCCGTTACTATGGGCATCATTCCGAAGGTCAAGGTTGTACAGCGTGCGATGGAGAGAGCCATGCTAGAAGTTTCACTGCGAGGTAGAGTCAGGAGTGAGCACATCGGTAGCAGAACTGGAGTTAGCGATGTGGCTCTAAGGATCAGCAAAAATCATAGCTCGGAGAACCGATGGTCGTTAAGGCAGAGAGGTTCTCGAATGGCGACCACGAACCGGAAAACTCTGCGGAGAACGCCCCCTCCCACGATGGACCCACTACTTGTGAATATCGCAGGGAGCCGATGGATGCAAAGGAGAAAGGCTAGTCGTTGTGGAAGTCTAAGAGTCCCACTATGCTCCCACAGCCTATGTTCAGCAATGGATGTCCTGCGGTTGAAATGGTGAATGATGATTTAAGAGAGGCAGAGCGCATCAAAGCAGCCCGACTGGAGAAGTGCATCCACCTTACAGAAAACCGCAGCCAAATAACAACTCCCTGGAGAGTTGTTATGCTCCTGCGAATGACGTTACCAGTAAACTCCGAAAGTGTTGCTGTGTTAGCAGCTGGGGTGGCAACGCGCGAGCGGTACATCCTGTGTTGCAAGCGTTCATCTGTGTATATCTTTACTCAAAATCTCTTACGGGGTAGGCAGAGAAAACCACGCGCTACATGACTCGGCCCTTACGTACCTCAATCGCTTCTTTAACATCAAAGAAAGTGTTCATAGAGTAACCATCATGTAAGCTGTGTAAACCAACCTTTTCATCATGTAAGCGAATGCTTGTATAAAGAAATACTGTACATTCTCCAAGTCAAGTGTATTATAATATGTAGCTATAAAAAAAATAGATATTAAAAAACACCTGATACTTTTTAACAATAGCATGATTCTTTCTCAAGCACCTTCCAATGTTTCACACGAGCTACCATCCAAAACGGTCAAGTTTACTTCGTGAGTAGTAAGGGCCACATAACACTTTCTTATTTTCCCAAGTCGGTAATCTAGTAATAGGCAATCTGAGGGACTCTCTCCGCTTAACGCATGGTGAAAGTGAATTGCATAAGTAGCCCTGGCGTCTATACCGCAAATCAGAGAATTGACGTGTGCTGGGTATAGAGATGTGTCATTTGCACTATTTATTTACAAGAAAATGTTTAATTTTGATAAAAAAATCTCAATTTTACAAATTACAAATAAAATACCAAATTTAAGAATAATCTTTATTTAATGCTGATTCTTTCTTTTCTGTAAAATAAATGATCGATATAGTAACAAGTTGTTCATAAAATACAATCTGTAGCAACAATAAATTTCAGTAACAATATTGAAAGATTTTCTTTTTCCATAAACTATATTTTTTGCATTGTTTACTGTCAGCACATGAAAAGAATTTACATTTTATCAACCTATATTGAGTGCACTGACTGTTCCACATAGGTTTTCTTAATGTTTTCAAATCAAATACTTCCTCCATTTTCCGCATATAATTTCCGATCACTCTGTTCATTGAGAAGTGTAACGCCTTGCAATTCCTTGGCCCTTGCGCGATCTCTACTTGTATACTTTCCTCTATAGACTCTGAAGACCTATATCCCAGCAATGGAATGAATATGGATTGATGGTGTTCATCCAGTGTACTTATCGAATGATTATTATATGGAATTGTGTAAAAATACACTATATATATATGAATATTATAATAAATAATGTTCTCAACATATCTTAGTCTATAATATTGAGCCATAGACCTGGAACGGGCACATCACTATCCAAGTGTAACGATTTGATTAAAAATTATCACGTAGTGTGTGGAGTTGGGAAATATTGAGGTGATTGCCGCCAATTGAAGAAACCGAACGTTGGGCAATAATCAGCCAAGTGCAGCCGAGGTCGGTGGTTGAGATAAATGCTGTTGTTTTAATCACACATTTTGCTCTATCATGATGCCAATAATACATACAAAGCTATAAAAGTGTGCCTAACACTTGCTTGTTATTTCGTCTAGTTTTACGCTCCATTCTAATTACGAGGTCTTATTAAAAATATTATGTTTATTTACTGTCACAAACAAAGACAGTTTATTTATATATATGTGAAACATGTTGATTACGAGTAGAACATCGTAGTAACAACACTGAGAAGCCGAAGTGGCAATGAGCCGATCACATTGCTCGTAGAACCGACAACCGCTGAGGAATAAAAGGTTCTCGAATAACGTCCGTACTGATCTCGTACGGGTACACATGCCGTGTGGGACCGCGGTTCTGGCGACAGATTGGTGCAATGGTGTCATGGAGCACCTGGTTTTGTACCCTTGTGTACCCTTCAACGGCCAAGTCACACAACATTAACTATAATAATAAAGAAATCGCAGTAAGGAACCTTAGACTTGGCACGACTTTGTCTAGATTTCATTACTTTTTAGAGATAAACAAGCAGCTCCATCGAGACTTGGCTAGTTTTTTACAGAATGTTTTTGGTGGGATAAAATTATTTCTTTCCTAAAGTACTCGTAGATATTTTATTACAAAAGTGTTTTTACTTTCTAACTTTCCAAAGTTCATTTTGTGATTTGTTATAGTTTTGTTCATATTAATAGGGGTTAAAATATGAAATTGCCGTGTAAAAGATGCATTGCATTGGCATTAGACATTCAGGGTGTCAGATTTTCGAGTGAAGCTTTATTCACATGAAGTTTTTCTTTTACAAAATTTCGCAACATCCGATTTTCGAATTTCAATCGTTTTTTTTTTATTCAGCTTAGACGGGAAAGACGGATACTTCGAAAATCCGAGTAATTATTGAATACGAGTTCCGACGCGGAACTAACGCGGCAGTAACGGTTCGCAATATCAATACTGCGTTTGGAGAGGAGACAGTTAATGAACGCACCGTGCGTTTTTGGTGTAAACGCTTTCGTAATGGAAACTTCGACTTGAAGAACGAACCACGTGGAAGACCACAGGTGAATAAAGCTGAATTGAAGAAGATGGTGATGCCGATCCGAGTCAAACTAACCAGGAATTAGCGACATGATTTAATGTTACCTTACCTACAATTTTGATTCATTTGCATCAAATCAATAAGATAAAAAAAAATATGAAATACGGTTGCCTCATGATTTGACTGATCCGCAGAAAGAAACGCGTATTGAAACTTATGTTGCCTTGTTGAATCGGTACAGAAATAAAGGAATATGAGATCGAACTGTGACATGTGACGAAAACTGGATTATTTACGATAACCGTACGCGAAAAATGCAATGGCTGACCCCAGGTCAAACGCCGCAACAGTGCGCTAAAGCAAACCTTACCAATAAAAAGCTAATGGTAAATGTTTGGTGGTCTTTTCATGGCTTTATTCACTATAGCCTTCTCAGGTCTGGTCAAGCACAGCAAGCATTCATGGCTACGGTAACCACTTAACATCAGATGAACCGTATGGTTTTATACCTCCAGTCAATATAAAAAAGAGCAGGCCTGCCCATGCGCGCAAATATTTGACATGTGCAGGAATCTAACCCACGCCGCTTGTGTTAAAGCAGCCATTGCTAGTAATGCAGTCAAATATAGGTATAAATTGGATGAAACGGCGGATTCGGGGGTTTTTGGGGTCGCTGATTACGATCATCGTATTCAGCGACCCCAAAAACCCCCAGTTCTGATGGATTTTAAAAAAAATGCTGGATGAACAGAATTGGGGTTCATTAGAGGAGTGGGTGGGTGGGATATTTTTGGAATTCTGAAGTCGGGATCGTAATCAGCGACCCAAAATACCCCTGAGTTCATCGTTTCATCCAAATCTGATAAATATTTTCAAAAAATGCTGGATGAACACATGTGGGGTTAATTAGAGAAGGGGAAAGAGGAATTTGGGAAATCTGACGACGGGATCGTGATCAGCGACCCTAAAACCACCCGAGTTGATATTTTCAGGCCTATTCGGCAGTTAATTTCTCAATTTTTCTCAATTTTTATTTATTGAGGGGGGAGAGAGATAATTTGGGGTCCTTTTGTTTACATATTTTTCCCCATCGAATGCATCCTGTTTCAGCCTGATCGATTGTTATTCAAAAATTTTAAGTAAAATATACCGTATTGACTCACTATAGGGTCTCAGTTATCGAACTCATTACATATTATAGTATATTGAAAGTTGTAGGATTATATAGAAAGAAAATCATTTTTTTATTTGTGTGTCGATGAAATAGCAAAATTAACGCCTGAAAGCCTACTGATGAAATGAATATGTTGAAAGACGAATCAATGTGTACAAATCGCTGGGTGCAGACAATGACAAATTAAGCTATACACCCTATGTCGTATACATCTTATGTCGTAGTAGTAATATTGAGATTTGCACGATTTTGCATAGCTAGATCTTCTTGTCTACCCCACCACATTTGTTACGGGCGACCTCGACCTTAGTATAGAAAAATGTATACTTATAATTAATGGCGAAATAAATAATGCGATCGACTGGCCAGATGAAGTGATGTCACTCTATCTTAGGCAACAAACAGGTCGAGCTTAAAGGTCGCTAGATGGTCGCAGGCGCATCTAATCATTCAGTGGAGCGTGTTTATTATGCAAAAACCGGATTATTACCAACAGGCATATTCATATTCGAGTATATTACGAGAATGATTCTTTTAATTAGGCCCAAATATTTTTATTACATTTATTAATTCTTATTTACTCTATTTTACAGAATACAAGGAACTGAATTTCTTCTAATTCAATTAATTTAGTTTCAGACAACAGGTTTTATAATAAAATGTTCTATCATCATGAAACTTGGCAAATGAGAGCAGTTCTGATGGTGTTAAAAGGGAAAATTGGTATCGTGTAAACTTGTTTGTCATTCGGTTAGTGAAAAACTACTTCAAAGATTTAGTATAAAAAGTTAACTAAATAAACCTTTTGTTTTGGCTAAATGCGAGTGGAGAAATTGACAAACGTATAACTGATGACATGGCAGCTGAAGCTAATACTGATTCCATGATGAATTGACATGAACCTTAGTTTTTACATTTTTAGTGTCAAGACATGTCAATAAGTTAAAATCCGATACCACTGTCAGTCTGCACTATATAAAATAGAGCTAGCGTGCCCTATATAAAATAAAGGCAAGACTCAAACATTTTTTGTAATTTATGTTGTATACGTATGCTACATATGTTGAGCAGTGGTAGCCCAGTGGATAAGAAACCGCCCTAATGACCAATTGGTCCCCGCTTCGAATGGCGAGGGCATGTACCACTAAATTCGTATTTTCTGATTTATGTACATTTTTATCATTTGCTCGGCGGTGAAGGAAAATATCGTGAGGAAACCCACACGTCCAAGAAATTATATTTCGATAGACGTGTGACTTAACCTGAGAAAGATCTGGTTTTCCCTCTGGGTTGTGGAGGTCTGACGGTAATCGCTCCATGTAAAAATCTGTATCTTCGCCAAATCCTTAGGCCTAGGCAGCGGACCCCTCGTATCCTAATGGATTAGGAAACGGGCCAACGCGAAGAAAAAGACGTACATATACTATGTATGGTACAAAAACATCGATTTAAAATGTAGTTTTAAAGGTGTGGCCTACAAAATCATTTTTAATTTATTTTAGTTGTTGTTGAAAGTGTTGTAATGCAACATTTAGAAGTCGTAACTTCTTTCACTTCTTCCACTCCATCGCCCAACATGGGGTTTATGCCTCTTTGTGTCTTTATCCATAAACTGTGGCTCTTCGTCTCCGACAACTTCACAAAGGTGCCCGACTAAGCTGTTAAGACTTGAAAACACATACGGAGAGAACCGAATTTATCAATTATTGTTCCAACTAGAAATGTACTTGAGGTTGACCGTCAAATGAAATCGGATGTCTGGTAATATCGGCTATCGCCATCACTTTTGTTTTACCTATCTACATTTTTAGTAGTATTCTTTGAGATGCTCTTGCGTCATTTGCTGCAAATCTAGTGACGATTTTGCTATGATGATTTGTTTATCTGTGTACCGGAGATGATGCCAAGTACGTACTATTCACTTTTTTACATTAGTTATAGAGTTCAAAATTAAATGGAAACTCCCTTTCTGAATTTCTATGGGATTAATAAAGTTTTGTACTTGAAAGATTTTTTTGCGTCCCCAACAAATTTAGTTTTTCTTCATCGGTTCATATTTAGCTAAGATTTGGCATAACATATTCAGTAATACATAATATGAAGAACCCATAGATAACAGAAACAACGGGAGATGTGACATGCCACGCGAGTTTACACCGGGACGGTTGTCGCCGAGTTTCACCCCACCATAAAACACTCACACACTTAAATAAATAAAAAATATCATTCTACGCACACAAGTACAACGACACACATTTGTTAAGACGCTGTCATTGGATGTTTATTTAAACAACACCCAAGTAAGCACGCACTACTACATTTATAAAGCGGCAGAAACAAGCGGCCGTATCTCGAAACTGTACACACAGTGAACGAATAATATTACTCGCTTTACATTGCGTGTTGGTAAACGAGCGGTGGAGACTGCGTAATGGTAGAAAAGCAATGTATGATTAAGAATGAGAAATTTGATATTTATAATTTGTATCGTGGTAAGGCCCTGGTAGAAATGGCGTCAGAGAATTTTTGAAATTAATTCTGTATTTATGCTTATAAAACGTTATATTATTTGTACTTATAGGTGATAAGTGTGTCCATTTGATTTAAAGTTAACCACTGCACTTCTATTTTTGCAAAAAGGCAACAGTACAACTTGGCATTTTGCTAAAACAAGGAGCAACGTATCTCAATCGAACTTGATTGCAACTAACTAACTGTTCTTGGCAATGTTCTCGTTTTGAGCATATTGCGGCGACACCAACCACGCCCCCTCGTCACATCTCCCGTTGTTTCTGTTATCTATGGAAGAACCTGAGGAGGTTCCTCGAAGTTTTTGAATAAAGTGTTACTTTCTTATTACTCTCATTAAAAAGTCCCGTCAAAATCGCTTCAGCCATTTCAAAGATTAGCCCGGACAAACAAACAGACAGACAAATAGACAAAAAGTTAAAAATGCGTATATAGGCTTTGGTAACGTGAAAATTAAGATAAAGGCTTTATTTTGAAATCACAGACAGACAGTTCAATTTTATTTATATGTATAGATAATCAAACATTTCGAATGAGACTGTGACTCCTAAACTAGGCTAAGCTTATTTCATAGGAGTCATCCGCATATAATCAAACATATAAATAGACTTATAAAAGAATAGAAAACATTATATAAAGTATTATATTCAAACCCCTTCTTTCCACATATTAAAAGCATTTAAAATATTAGAATCGGTCACTTAATAAAGTTTAAACGGTACAACAAAGCATACAAGTTATGGTACATGATAGTATAGAGGCATCTATCATTGAGTGGTCTATTTATTAAGGCTTGGTATGCCGTCGGGTCTTTGTTGTGATCTTGTGTGAGTTATGCAGCTTGCTTGTATGTCGTTTTGTGTCATTACCTGCCGATCCGACCCACGGGACCGACCGCCGACGCGACGCTGTCACACACAAGCGTATGGTTGAGCAGTGAGGTTTTAAACAGCTCGTAAACGCAGCGTCTGAACCGTTCAACATTATGAACATTATAATTAAAAGTTTTCAATTAATTAATGAGTAGATAATGTGGATTCACGATCCAATTATGCCTATAAACACCGCATCTGAACCGTCAAAAGTTATGGACAATATGTCTAATGTAAGCATTACAATTAAAAGTGTTTTAAATAATTAGTGAAATCTGGGATCCACAATCACTGCTTACAACCTATTTAGCACTCTTACACTAATTCTTAATGGATAGATGACGTTTGAGCAAACAAATAAGAATTTCTTCATTTTTATTGCGAAATAAAAAAAATCTCTACAAAAACAAATCTTTCTTTCAGGTACAATCAAGCGCTCAACCAGTTATCTACTCGACGCCGCGCTGGTTTGAATGCGACCTTTTATATTCAATATATTATATACTGAATACAGCATACAGAAAAAGAAAAACCGCAACATGCATACTAAGCACAGCCATCAGTAAAAATAGATATGTACTTACGTTTTTCAACTTAAATCTTACTGTACTTATTTCTTATATTTTTATTATGATTCATTTTGTACGATTTTGATGCAGTTTATTAATGGTAAGCGACAATTAAAATTTATTGTGTATGTATTTTACTCTAATATATAAATATTGAGTACACAAGGACACATTGTGTATTTATACGTAAGCTCTTATAATAACGCGTTCGGCGTTTCCCTAGCGTTATTCGACATTAATGTAAAAGCTGTAAATTTGTCTTATTGGGCAATGAGAATGATATGCAGCAACAAAAGGGTTCTGAGAAGCACCCAACTCGTCCGTTCCATTGACTCACCTTCTTACGTGTTGTACAATAATAACCATGCTACCTTTTTAAGTCACATTGTGTTGTTATGCTTGGAATAATTTTGCCCGCAAAATTTGATAATTGTAAAGCATTTAAAACATTTTAAAATACTTATAGTATAATATTCTCCTCTACTTCTATAGTTATCGTATAATAGCATCTCTGCGTTGTACTGACTTGACTGACGGTTGTCGCTCCATGTAAAATCTGTATATTCGTCAAATCCTTAGCCTTAGGTAGTGGACCCCACCAATACTAGTGATTGAAAATGAGAAAACTAAGAAAAAGACGAAGGCTTTTATAATATTTACTGTATTATGTCAATTTGTACTTTAGATTCATGTGTATGTGAACAGTCTTACCCAATTTCCGAAACATAAAGTTTTATTATTCTATGCACCACTAAAGTTTCAAACAGTCAGGGCCAGATGTAAAATCTATAGATATTTACACTTATGTGAGTGAAACTTAAATAAGCGATACACTCAAGCGACATCCCCGAAAAACCCCTTGCTGTAGTTTCAAACGAAAACATTTACAGGGAGTTCATTGCATAAATTGATAGTTTGAGGAACAAAAACATCTCACTTCACGTTCCAGTTCGTTCCACGTACTAATCTGCAAGCATGATTTCATTGCCGATGATGAACAATGTGATTATAGAAGAACATCGTAAGGAACATGTCAAATAACTCCTCTGCATAAAACGTATTGTACAATCGGTAAAACACGAAAAGACAAGCAAATTGACACAAAAAGAGTTCTCTTTTGAAACATCAATACCATATGTAACCTCGGGATTACAAAGCTGAAGCTGTATAAGGTTGTTCCCATGGAAATCTAGCAACAGCACTTCATGTGATGAAGAATCTCAACCTACAATACAAAAACAGTTGCGATTCTGAGAGACAGGTTATGCGTGATGCGCAAATATAGGCGACCTGGTTGCACTAGATACATATTTTGTATGTATGTATCTTCACGCCAGGTCCCTTGCGGGGTAGGCAGAGAGAACCGAGCGCCATAAGACGCGGTCCTTACACACTTCACTCGCTTCTTTCACATTCATAGCTCTTTTCATGCACGCTCGCCGGTTCCTAAGGCTCCTGACATCACCTTCTGATAAAACACGACCAATTTGGTCATGGTAGGTTAGTCTTGGTCTTCCTCGGCTCCTACATCCTTCCACTTTCGCATTGTATATCTGTTTCGTCATTCTTTCATCTTGCATTCTTTCTACATGTCCGAACCAACGGAGCATGCCCTTTCTTATCTTAACACCGACACTCTCTTTCGTACGTCATAATTTCGAACGCGGTCAGCAAGCGTTATGCCACAAATTTTTCGCAGTGCCCGCATCTCGACCGCATTTATTCTACTTTCATGCTCTCTCTGCCATACCCAGCTCTCACTTCCATAAGTTAGCGTTGGGATTAACACCGCGCTGTGTACAGCGAGCTGTGCCTTCTGGCTTAGATTTCGGCTGCCAAACAGTTTACCCAACGCACCATTCACGCTATTCCCTGCACTCACTCGTCTCTCCATATCAGCGGTGTACCTTCCATCGCTTCTAAAAGCGCTTCCAAGATATACAAACGCATTCACTTGCTCCAACACTATATCATCAACCGTAATCCTAGTGTTCGTTCTGGTTGTCTCTCTTTCAAATACCATTATTTTGGTTTTCTTCGCATTCAATTGTAAGCCTTTCTTCATACAATCGTCTTTCATTGTTGTGACTAGTGTTTGCAGTTCGGATGATGATTCCGCTATTAATACTGCGTCATCTGCATAAAGCAGGCAGTTAACCACTGAGCCACCCATTCGCATTCCCACATTCATATTTCTCATTCTCTGAAGACAACTGTCCAGATACAGGATGAATAGCCGAGCCGACAGCACGCATCCCTGTCTGACACCAATATTGGTATCAAACCAGGGTGATAAGCTGCCGTCCACTCTCACACATGCTGTGCAATCCTCATAGGTGGATTGCACAGCACGTAGAAGGTCACCGTCAATCCCATATCTGGGCAAGATGTTCCAGAGATTCTTTCGCACGACCCTATCAAATGCTTTTTCAAGGTCCACAAAACCGCAGAAAACCTTCTGGTCTATAGCCAGATGCTTTTCCACGATATTGCGGAGCGAAAAAACTTGATCCGTACATCCTCTGCCGCTTCGAAATCCCCCCTGTGCTTCCCAAAGCATTCCATCGGATTTCACCCTCATTCTCCTTTCAATGATTTTTCCATACACTTTAGCTGCTAGGCTGATCAAACTGATGGCCCTATAGTTGGCGCAGTCCATACGTGAGCCCTTGCCTTTATACAAGGGCACGATGACTGCGCGTCTCCAATCGCTCGGGACTCTTCCGGTTCTCCAGCATAATTTGCTTAAAAACCAGAAAGCGTCCCTAACGTAGGTGCCACCCAGTTTGATCATCTCAGCTGTTACCATATCGTACATATTTTGTAAAACTAGCATATGCCTACTGCTTCGATCTTAAACTTCACATAATGTTTAGCCGGTGCATTTTCTCAGGGTTTAGCTATCGTTTCTGAAGGATGATTATATATATGTATAATCATCCTTCAGAAACGTTTAACGATACTGTTAGAACAGTACGGCTACGACAATATTTTATAGACATAAATCAATCGTGATTTTTCTTTGTGTACACTTTGATTATGTCGTCTCACGACAATTAATTATGTACACAAATGATTGTAATTTGTAATGGTCAGTAGTTGTAGAACGTGAGAACGAATGCAGGTTTGTGTAATCGTAAATTGTTACGAGTACCATGTGCTCAAATTGCAACCTCTTTGTATTGGTATTTAGAACAATCGATTCTCATCCACAAAGCGGTATAGTTTCATAAACATACTTCTCATAGACTTCCCTGCCCTATATACAGTCATCACGTACATCTGAAATTCAAATAAAATGTCACAAACGTGTATAAGCGTAGGTAATCCCCGATGTCTTTTCAATTAGTGTCTATTCAATATTAGCTCATTGTCGACACTAAAATAGTTTAATGTAACGTTTAAATAATGAATGACTGTTATTTTAAATGTAGGTCATTAGTTATTTGCTTTAAATTCTATCTCGGGCGAAAGTTAAAGGTTAGTATAATAAATAGGATAGAAAATAAATATATTTCGCACATATTTTTGAGGCTATACATCATTTATTTATCTAAAGCCTAGTAGGTGCACCTCATGCACTTCGTTGAATAACGAACGTAGGAAGTTGACAACGCAAGAATGATTATCATTATCTTATCTAGCTTGTTTGCTACCCGACAAAAAAAAGTTACTATTCTTCAACTACGGGACCTACTTTTTTTACAAGTATGTATAATATTATGAAACTCTTTCATTGTTAATTTTTAAACACTACTTTATCAAGTTCATTTAGCTATATTTTGTATGAACTTGTCAAACGATCACGATCGACGGCCCGTTTGAAAGGCTTGACTCAAGTGCTGTAGAGGTTTGATGGTTCATGGTTAACCGCTCAACATAATATGCTGGCAGCACTTTGAATATGAATTTATTACGTACGGAACATACAACGCTTGCCGTATGAATTCAGAGCGCGTTAGATTTTGTTCGGTCAGAAATATTAGCAAACAGGGCAACGATACGTGGCACTTCACGCCGAGCCGTATGGCAAGGTAGCTCAGCGTCCTATGGTATGGGCTATACACAGGGTTTCGATGCATGAGAGAATCAGAAATGAGGACATCCGCCGTAGAACTAAAGTAACTGACATTGCCCGAAGGATAAGAAGCTAAGGATCGAGCGACGACCTGAATAGATCTGTAGGAAGCCGATGGATGCAGGCGAAAGAAAATGAAAGGTAGCAGGTCGATGGTGTGAACGAATACGCGCTGAAGTGATGATGATAATGAGGGCAGCGAGTAAGTACAGCAGCATGAATTTGAATACGTGATTTTTTTTTTCATAGAACTTGTGGAACCTATCTTCAGTTACCGTAGTACAAATCAATTTCGTGAGCAAATGCAAAATTACTTTAGAACCTAACGCATCTATAAAATTCGTAAATATATTCGTATATATATAATGTCAGAAAAGAGCATCGAACCGACGTAATCCAATATGAAAAAAATCGGCCAAGTGCGAGTCGGACTCGCGCACGAAGAGTTCCGGACCATTATCTATAAAAAACGGCAAAAAAATCACGTTTGTTGTATGGGAATTATAAAATTTTGTTTTATTTTAATTTAATTATTTATTCTTAAAGTGAATATATAACTAAATATTCTGTGAATATTTCAAGCGTCTACCTGTTGCCGTTATCAATATCGAGCAAAAATGAGCAAAAAAAATCGGCCAAGTGCGAGTGGGACTCGCGCATGAAGGGTTCCGTACCATTATCTATAAAAAAGGCAAAAAAATCACGTTTGTTGTATGGGAGCCCCCTCTAATATTTATTTTATTCTATTTTTTAGTATTTGTTGTTATAGCGGCAACAGAAATACATCATCTGTGAAAATTTCAACTGTCTAACTATCACGGTTCATGAGATACAGCCTGGTGACAGACGGACGGACGGACGGACGGACGGACGGACGGACGGACGGACGGACGGACGGACAGCGGAGCCTCAGTAATAGGGTTCCGTTTTACCCTTTGGGTACGGAACCCTAAAAATCACGTTTGTTGTATGGGAGCCCCTTAAATATTTATTTTATTCTATTTTTTAGTATTTGTTGTTATAGCGGCAACAGAAATACATCATCTGTGAAAATTTCAACTGTCTAACTATCACGGTTCATGAGATACAGCCTGGTGACAGACGGACGGACGGACGGACAGTGGAGCCTCAGTAATAGGGTTCCGTTTTACCCTTTGGGTACGGAACACTAAAAATGAAGTGAAAATTAAAAAAACAAATTCATACGCTCAGTTCTGGAGTCAAATGAACTAAAAGTGCCCTATAGAGCCCAAAAACCCAGTATGCTCTATAGAGCAGTACTTCAGCTTGGCAGGGGGCTTCAATTGTATTAGTCACAAGTTCGATCTCATTTTAAATATTGTTATCATTACTAAGTTTCAGGGCGATACTTCAGTAACTGTTTGAGCATAGTTCCCATATCCCATATAACTGTGTGATTTCGCACAAATACAAGCTGCAAGAATTGTATAAGAGCTTATAAATGATATTGGGCCTCTTGGTTAAAGGTGAGATTATCTCTCTATAACCATGGAATAGATAATAAGTTGTGTTCGGAAGAGATCTTTCATATAGTTCATGACCTCGATGGACAATTGCATCATTTCCCACCGGCTGTCTACACATTCGTGAACTGTTGGGACCAAAATGGTCACTTTCAATGTGTTGAAATTGGGATATGAATGAAGTCTCTAAGATTATGAAATAAACTTTCTTTAATAAACAATATCGGATGGCAAATGAGAATCTGACGTGAAACTGTTGCCGATAGACGTTTGTGCAACATATAAAGTAGGATTGAGTGTAGAAGACTGTTTCCGTGCATGTTGTGCACGTGCATGTGAGGTTTACTTTAGCTCTAAAGATGGTACTCGTAGTTAGTCTCTTACGTTCCAAAAAGGGTCTTATCGAGTTTTTCCTTAAAATACTCCAACGTGGAAAAATGGATACTTCCCCGGTCGGGCTGTTTTGATGCGCCCTACCTCTCTTAAGTTAGGGTAATGGCTGTCATTTGTTTGAATCAGCCGGACCCAAAGGTTAAAGTAATCTTTTGAAGCATGAAACTGACTCAAGTACAGCATACAAGTGCACTTGAGTCAATCATGCATTGTTCAATCGTGTTGTGGTAAAGAGAGATAGGGCGCATTATAAGAGAGGTAGCTCATATCAAAGCAGCCCATTTGTGGAATTACCTCCACCTCACAGATAACCGCAGCTAAATAACAACTCCCTGGAGGGTTGTTGTGTTTCTGCTTATGGGTGAGGTAACCAATAAGCTGCTAAGTAGTTATCAGCAGTGATGACATCACGTGAGCGATACTGAATGTATTGCAGACGTTCATAAGCTGCGATAACCGCTTTAAATCAAATGGGCCGTATGCTTGTATACCTACCAAATTTATATATAAAAACAGAATTCAAATACACACATCAAAAGTGTCTAGGGATCAAGCATTTTTATGCGGATTTCTTGAGATTGAGATGTGGCTTTGTAATAAATTTATGATTTTATAAATTTATATGGATCCTTTTTGGTGCATTTCATAATTTGAAACAGGAACTGTCAATCAAATTCAAAAAAAAGATGAAAATCAGCTGTCAATATTTTCCCTATAAAAACATACAACGCATTGAAGACATTATTAGTGCTACTGTTTCCCTACTACTGATTAAAACCAACGTTATTATGGAGCGGCGACGTCATTTAAGCAGGGAAGAAATGCTCAGAGCCGTGGGAATGATAAAAGCTGGTTCCCGGCAACGTACTGTGGCTTTAGCTCTGAATACAAGTCAGAGTGTTATCAGTCGACTTTGGACACGTTACCGAAGCACTGGTACCGTGGCTGAGCGCCATGGAGGACGGTATCGCTGCACCACACGGAGACAAGACCGATACATTCAAATCACAACTCGAAGAGCTCCAACAATAACCGCCATGATGTTAGCCGTGACGCTTCATCACTCTTCAGGGAACTTAATTAGCGACCAAACAGTCAGAAACCGCTTGCATGAAGTGAACCTTCATTCCCGAAGACCGCTAAGGGTACCACCTATAGCAATGCACAATCGTAGGATTCGATATCAATGGGCTCTTGAACACTGAAATTGGGCAGAAGAACAATGGCGTTTCGTGTGCTTTTCTGATGAGTCTCGTTTTGGTATGAGACCGGATACAAGACGTATACGACACTGGAGAACCCCTGGACGCCAACAGCGATTAAAATCCTGCCAGGAAGTCCATCCTTATAGTGGTGGAACCATCATGGTATGGGCGGGTATTTGGATCGGCGGAAGAACTGAGTTGATTTGGATCAGAGGCAACCTCAACGCTCAAATTTATGCTGAGACGATTGTATCAGACGTCATCGTTCCTCTACAAGTGCAAATCGGTCCCTTATTTCAGTTAATGCATGATAATGCACGACCACACACCGCAAGAGTTGTAAGACAGACTCTCGCCGCAGCTAACGTCAATGTCATGCCCTGGCCTGCTCAGTCGCCAGACTTGAACCCGATTGAGCATGCATGGGATATGCTACAGAGAAGAGCTCTGCCGAATATGGAGGGTATCCAGTCGCAAGAAGACCTTTTTTTGTTGTTGCAACGAACATGGGCGGCCATTCCACAGCGTGATTTGGATGAACTCATTTTGAGTATGCCAAACCGATGTTCTTGTGTTGTTAGTGTTCGCGGTAGGAACACGGATTATTAATTGTTTAAGTTACCCAATAAAATTTTAAAGAAAACTGTTATTTCAGCCTTTTTTTCGAACTTTAATGTTAGTGGTTCAAATGTCAAAAATCCCTTTATTATGAAAATGGCAAATTTCTTTATTAATGCAAAGGTGACTTGGTTTATCGTTACTGTAGACAAACGAAAACACTTTATTTGATGAATCCTTAAAGAAAATTTTAATTAATATCAATCAGGAGAAAAGTTATTGCAAAAATATATGTTGATCCCTAGACACTTTTGATGTGTGTAGATATAATCCAATAGAACCGGGGACCAATCGGTTAATACGGGGGCTATATCTACTAGACTACCACTGATCAGATCACGGTGGAAAGAATGTATCATCACTGCAGTCCACTGCTGGACATAAGCTTCCCCTCTAGAGAGCCACTCGCTTCGATCCTGAGTCACCTGCATCCATCGACTCCTTACTGATTTTTTAAGGTTGTCGCTCCATCTAGTGGGAGGATCGTCTCACTCTGCACGTACCGGTATAAGGACGTCATTCGAGAACCATGTTCGTCCAGCGTTTGTCGTTTCTACAAGCAATGGGCTATGTCAGTTGCATTAGTTCTACTGATATCCTCTTTTCATTCCATAGCATGCTGTGGCCTTGAGCTACTCTCTACGGCCCGCAGTGAAGTACCATAAGATGGGTATAAGTATGCAATAAAATACTATCACTATCACTCTTTTACTTCATTACATAGGCATAGTAAACTGTTTTTACTACAGAGCTTCATACAAAGTAAAAATAAATATGCAACAAATAAAATTTCTAAAGCAAACGACAGATAGCGCTTAGTGTGCGCTTAATAAAAGATTTTATAAAGGAAAGAATATGTTGAACCAGGATGCGAAAAGAGGGGAATGAGCAGAAGAATGAAGGGATTATTAAGAAAGAAGTGAAGAGGAACAGAAAAGACTTTCTACTCTGACCTGGTATAAACGTGACTCAAAGAAAGAGCTGCACCACTCCAAACTTTTGAAATTTATGATACTATTATGTGCCCATAATACCCATACTCTGATTATTTTAAATGTCTGAGAAATAACAAATAAAACAGCATCTTCATAATGGAGTTTCGTATACTTTTACTAAAGAACTCAGTAAACCTAATTTATAACCATATACGAGTGTTTAAAAATGAACTGTAATACTGGCCACATTAATTGCAAAGATTACATTTTGATTTTAATCTTGGTTTGATCGCACAAAGACGGTGTAATGTGAGACACAATTTTACCAAACATGGAGAAGACCTTGGGGCCCACTCGGCGCCAGTATTGGTTGTTTAACGTTGGTAATTGTCGTCTTATTAAGAATTGTACCGCTACACCCACGTTGGATGGTCCAGCTAATTCTATTTTTGGCTTTATATTAAAACGTTTTTTTAACTTGGAATGAGTAATTATCACTTGCTCGGCGATGCATCCAGAGGAAACCAACACGTCCAAGAAATTATATTTCGAAAAACGTGACCTAACCTAAGTAAGGTCTGGTTATCCTCTGGATTACGGAGGTTTGACGACAGTCGTTCCATATAAAAATCAGTATCTAAGCCAAATCCTTAGGCTTAGGTAGCGGATCCTGCCGATCCTAATGGATTAGGAAATGGGATAACGCTAAGAAGAAAAATATTTAAACATGCAACTGCTGAAATTTACATTTTATTTAACCTTGCCTGTATTTTCACTAGTAGTATATGGAAAATGATATTACAGACGAAGCATTATTTATCATACTATCACTGACTGATTTCTTCATTGCCTTGATGAACTGCTGATGGTCGAAAGTTTGCTGTGGTTCCCCAATTGCTAACTATTGCTAAGAGCATTGGGATTCTCGGTGTCGAGATCTCCAGCTATGTTCAGTATTTTTTTTACTTAAATACTTGGACCCCTGCTATGGTCAAGGTTCTTTTTATGGCTAAGTTATTCTTATTATACAAATTGATTATTATCCAAATTTACACATTCATCCATCACATTCTCTTTCATACTACAATTTATCTTACATTCATCATATTTTATTTTATTTTCTAAAAAAAAACTTTGATTTGGCCCATATAGAACTAATCTAACATATACGAGTAGAACGCCGGTAAAGCGATTGTGACTATTTCCAAATTTCCCTCCCTGTACTGCGTCGGTCCAGACACGGGCGACTGTGAGCTTCACAGCTCCACTTAGCCACTGCGATCCCATCGGCTATACAGGGTATACTATGTTCAGTATTGAGGTCACCTGGAGGAGAAGATCAAGCTGGCGTCCAAGAAACTCGGTGTACTCAACAGACTTAAACAGTACTTAAGCTTGGGGCAAAGACTTATTTAAGTCTCAAGTTAGACCGCATATGGAGGACTGTAGTCACCTTTGGGCGGGAGCACCTGGATAACAACCTTTGGTTTGGTAGGACCTTTGGTTCGGTGTCCCGCATTCTCCAAACAGAGGTTTGACTTGGAACAGGAGTTGGGAATGCGGGCCACCGAAACTACAGTCTCCAAAATAGTGGTGGGGAAAAGTAGACCAAATTTTTTTAAATACTGCGTCAGTCTAGCCATGGCTGTCATAGATCGGAACAAGCAGAGCAGCTCCACCTAGGACTAATGCTGTATACCTCGGCTATACTCTTTATAGCCGATGGGATCGCGGTGGCTAGGTGGAGCTGCGAAGCTCGCTGTCGCCCGTGGCTGGACTGACACAGTATGAGAAGGAAAGTTTAGAACAGTTAAAATTGTTTCGCCGGCGTTCAAAAATGGGCTAAAACGAATGAATGAGTAATGGAATGAAAGGGAGTATTGTGTATGAATGTGTTATAATTTACTAATTCGCTAACATCTAAATGGCATTAAAATAGCCTTGCCCATGGCAGGGGTACAAGACATAGAAAGATAAAAAAAAACAACTAGGACCTTATCACTCGATGCAGAGACGGGCTGTAAGGATCGTCGATGATCCTGAACTCACACACGGTATTGAGCCCTTGAGTTTGAGAGTAGAATTTGCCTCCCTTTGCGTGTGCTACCGATTTTATAATGGGTTGTGTTCTGAAGTGCTGTTCGACAACAGCCTCGTATTACAATCGCACAGCTCGCCGACGGCTATGAATTCATCCTCATACACTGGAACCAAACATTCCAGATTGTATGTAGGTAATGTGATACTCTATGATTTTAGATAGTTAGGTACGTTGAAATCACTTCACGACTTAATACTACTCGTATGTATGCATATTCAGCTATGCGTAATTAAGACACCCTGAGGGAAGTGTCAAAATATTTTGGTACATCCACACTCGGGGGATTAAATCTCCCATATTACCTAATAGTTGCATTAGTAACTATTGAAACACTGGACAGATATATTAACACGTAATACAGACTATATACACGAGAATGACACTCTTCACTCATGACATCTTTTACAAAATGGTTATACAATTAAATAGTAATAAATACATTTCATTAACTTGTAGAGCAGGAGCCCGGTTCGAATCCTAGCATTCGTGTTTTCGGAATTATGTATGTATGTATGTATATCTTCACGCCAAGTCCCTTGCGGGGTAGGCAGAGAGAACCGAGCGCCATAAGACGCGGTCCTTGCATACTTCCCTCGCTTCTGTGACATTCATAGCTCTCTTCATGCACGCTCGCCGGTTCCTGGGGCTTCTGAAATCACCTTCTGATAAAACACGACCAATTTGGTCATGGTAGGTTAGTCTCGGCCTTCCTCGGCTCCTACATCCTTCCACTTTTGCATTGTATATCTGTTTTGTCATTCTTTCGTCCCGCATTCTTTCTACATGTCCGAATCAACGGAGCATGCACCTTTCTTATCTTAACACCGACACTCTCTTTTAGGCCAACTCTTTCTATCACGTCTTTATTACGAACGCGGTCAGCAAGCGTTATACCACAAATTTTGCGCAATGTTCGCATCTCGACCACATTTATTCTACTTTCATGCTCTCTCTGCCATACCCAGCTCTCACTTCCATAAGTTAGCATTGGAATTAGCACCGCGTTGTGTACAGCGAGCTGTGCCTTCTGGCTTAGAATTATGTACATATTTGTAACTGCCAGTTTGCTCGGCAGTGAAGGAAAACATCGAGGTAAAACCCGTCCAAGAAATTATATTTCATTAGACGTGTAACCTACCCTAAGAAAGGTTTCGTTTTCCCTCTGGGTTGTGGAGATCTGACGGCAGGCGCTCCATATCAAAATCGGTATCTTTTCCAAATCATTAGGTATATATAGCTCGCGATGTTACTCTCCTTAGGAGCTAACATCGCGAGCTACTACTGACCGTACTCGGTAGCAGGAATGCAACAATCCTCCGTGGAGTTGTTATTTAGCTGCGGATTTCTGTGAGGTTGGGGTACTTCCCCAGCGACTACTTTCTTACTTTCCTTGCAACTATAACTCTTATTACGTACGGCATAAAAACAACTTAACGTGCACTGATCTGTATACATCTATTTCTTTATCTTAAAAGTAACGTAATATCTACTTGATATCCGTATTACTCCAGATACTCGTACGAATGCGGAAGCGAAGCCAATTCTTTATTTTTGTCTTCCAAATCACGAAAAATGTCAGAGTTCAAGAAAGGAACCTCTACCTACGCGTGATCTTAAGTGACTGTCTGAATTGCTGTACAGTATATACCTAGATATGTGAAGCAATGTAAGTGTAACAACATTTGTTATACATATTTGTATTTTTCAAATCGATTATACTCGTACTTGCATGAATATAATCAGAGCTCGTGAATGGAGACAGGATATTAAAATATGCTCTATACCACCTTTCAAAGAGCCCTTTTTTCTTTTTTCTTATTTGTGGCTTTTAATTAGGTATGTTTTTTTTTATAAAATGTCGAGAGGCATACAAGCATACAGCCTACCTGATGTAAAGTGGTTACCGTAGCCTCTCAATATTGCAACACATTAAGTATAATTTGCCCGATGCCGCCTCTGCTGCTAACACAGCAACTCCTCCAGGGAATTGGTATTTGGTCGCTGTTATCTGTGAGGTGGAGGTACTTCTGCAGACGAACTACTTTGATGCGCCCTGTCCCTTTAAAAAACATCGAGACCTGGTCAAACAGTTCAGACACAGAAATTTTTATTGTGTGTGAATCGATCCCACGAGCGTTAGGTGTCAAAGTTCACTGCGCCACCGAGCTCGTTAAATGTCGCAATTATTATTCTTATGTTTCTATTATATTTGACCACACAAATTAATAATATGAATCAAGGCAGGGCATCGCAGGCTTTCAATTCGTCACCAACTCCATTGCAACCGGATCCGATCTCATTCGATGGATATTTTTCGTTTTCATGACACAATCAACTTAGTAAAAAAATATATAAATGAATTTATGGTAAAGTGTATTAAAACGTTTGCTTCTCATAATAATTGACTTTTTCATATAACTCTACAATAAAAATTATTATGGTATAACTGTCTAGTTAAATTGCAATCGTTTTATTAGTAACAATTAGATAATGATAGACAGTTCAGTCTTTACTTCAATGATGTCAATAATATCTTGTAATGTGAGTCACAATATATATTTTGTAAATATATAATGTACTCGTAACTCACATATATTTTATACTACATCATTCCATGGTCTTCCCCGGTGGAGTAGTAGTCTCTCTTTAAGTGCATTGTCTTACTCTTACGCAGCTCAAATAAGGATTGTTGAAGTGTTTTCAAATGCCCAGAAAGCCACCATCGACTCTGCTTACCAACTGTTATCTGTACACGACTTACGTCAGTATCGAGACGATGAGCTTCAAAACACAAAGATGCTCTAAATAAAAAAATGCCAAACCTCTTCATAGATAGGATACGCGTAAAGATGTCATCGAGCTTAATATAACCTCTAATATTAGACCTAACTAAACTCACATATTTCGATTGAAATCACACTAACTAGCTAATCTACGTACGCCGAGCAGTATAATCTTATATGTAATTATCATAGTCACATTACAGGATGGGTTTCTTAAAATAGGGCGTAAAAGGTTTTTACATAATCTGCAATTCACGAACGGAGTGATATCGCTGGTGTTCTTTGTATTATTTAGAACAATATTTTTTGAAATTAGAATCATAAGAAACAAATAGTGATAATTGTAGCATTAGTCAATCAACTTGGTAGTCAATCTGTTACAAATATAGTCAACAGCCAAAAATAGGTTTCATTTCTCTACTTGCCGGTTTCTAAACAAATAACCACGAATATAATACTAGTATTTCTTGAATTTCTTCATATGCAGGCGTCGAAACAGTGTATTTATTTAAAATTTTAGAACAGATTTTAAAAGAGGAGATAGATAGAGATAGACAGGAAGCTACCTCAAAGAAAATTTTTTCTACGATAATTAGTTCTAAATCATTCGTTTGCGAGATAATGCTGTTTGAAAGTGGTATTTCATCACGTGACCTGAAAACGCTTCATACTAAAAGGCCGCGGCAGATGATGTCACAATCACAAGCCGTGTGGCTATGAAGAAATGTATGAATTATATCTAAATATTAGTTGTATTTTCCCAATTCAATAATTCACATTGATGCTGTCATAGTAACACATGTATGTATGTAAAACATGTGTGTTCATTATATAACAATGATTCGAATTATGAAGTTATTTTTATTATAGAAACTGTTTGATTCTTTACTATTTTTAACTAAAAAAACAACAAAAACTAAACCAAAGAAATAATGTTCTTTGTTTTATTTTTAATATGGTAATTGTGTGATTTAAAACAAAAAATAAATTTGAAGCATATTCCCTATTCAAATATTTTTTTCAAGATTTTCGATTTCACAGATGATCGGATCCGGATAGGATCGGTAATTGATATCCGATAGACATCAAACCAAGGTGGATCCGTCGGATTTGTATTATGCTATATTTACACTGTAGATTGACTATAAAAATGTCAAATAAATATTGCACCATCTAGATAACATTTCCCCAGCACAAGTTAGTTTAATCTCAAGCAGAAAATAAATGAATTTATTTTAGGTCCGCCGGAACAAAAATCATATGTTCTAGAGGACCTAAATTAGTGGAGTGTGTTTTACTTTTATTTAATTGTCTATCTATAACTTCACGCCAAATCCCTTGCGGGGTAGGCTGAGACAACCGAGCGCCACGTGACTCGATCCTTAACCACTCACTCGCTTTTTTAACATTCATTGCTCTTCTCATGCACGCTCGCCGATTTCTAAGGCTCCTGATATCACCTTCTGATAGAACACGACGAATTTGTTCATGGTAGGTAAGTCTTGGCCTTCCTCGGCTCCTACTCCTCCTTCCGCTTTTACGTTGTATATCTGCTTCGTTATTCTTTCATCCTGCATTCTTTCTACATGTCCGAACCATGTTCATTGTCTTACTCTTACGCAGCTCTGTTTAGTCTAGTTTCTGCTATTATCACGGCATCGTCTGCATACAGCAGACAGTTTACCACTAGGTCACAAATGCGCAATTCTACATTCGTTGACCTTATTCTCTACAGACAACTATCGAGGTATAGAATAAACAGCCTAGCAGATAACATACAACCCTTTTTGACGTGAAACCAAGGTAACATGCTACCATCTATCTGCTCACATGCTGAGCAATCCTTCTAATCAAATGCTTTCTCAAGATTCACAAAACCGCAGAAAACCTGGTCAGATACTTCTCCATGTTATTGCGGAACGAGAAAACTTGATCCGTACGTCCCCTTCCATTACAGAATCATCCCTGTGCCTCCAACGGCATTCCATCGGATTTCACCCTCATTCCCCTTTTAATTAATTTTCCATATACTTTTGCTACTAAGCTGATCAAACTGAAGGCCCTTTAGCTGGCGCAGTTCATGCGTGACCTCTTGTCTTTATACAAGGGCACGATGACTGCGCGTCTCCAGTCCATTAGGATACTTCCAGTTCTCCAGCACAGATTGCGTAAGTACGAGAAGGTGTCCAGTTATTTAATTGTCTTAAGGTAAAAGTAAATTATGGAAAATGGTTAAGATTTTTTTATTTTCAGAAACACCGTTCCTATATGAAATCTATATGTTTGTCTGTGCGTTTGTCTGTGTGTTTGTCTGTCTTTTTTTCTGTCTGTCTTTTTTTCGAATATTCGAATTTTGACTTCAGATTCGAATTCAGCATAAAAAGCAGAATGGGAATGTTCAAGAACACCGTTCCTATCTCTTTAGGAAAATGGTCAAAATGGCCGACAAATTAAAAAAAAATGTTTCAATTGATATATAATTACTAGCCAGGTGTTTCTCTGGCAATGCAAGCTTGTTTGTTATAAGTTGTAAATTTTCTTGATAAAACGTTTTATTAAATATCAAATAATACGGAATCACTTTTAAAAAATACCTTTTATTTCGCGCGCCTTGGAATTTTCCGGGATTAATATAAAAAATCCATGATATACTACCACTAAATTCTTATAAGCCATGAATGCAAAAGTCTTAAACTTAAGTGATAAGTTGAGCATAACGTATAGACGAGCTGCGATGTCAAATCTGACGAAGATAATATCCATCAATTAAAATCAAGTAGCCCTTTAATGGTTCTTTATCGTGTACATATTTATACCAAATATTTGTCACCATGAATATTCATAAACGTCGCCTTAGAAACAAAACGTCACTTTGAGAATAAAAACTACGTACATGGACAAGATAGCGGAAACCTCCCGCCCACAACGATATTTACATGTGTCCAATGCGCCCGAGAAAAAACCTGTACCTCCTTTTAAAGTATTAAGACAATGTAGTTCATTAAGTTTAGCTACATCCTACGCACCAGCGTTTGGTAGCTTCGTGGAATGAAGTAAGTCGAATAAATGTCGAAAATATTTTATTTTGTCTAGACGCCAGGATTTGACATTGAATGCTATACTTCCACGAGGGAATACTTTCAAACCCTATATCGAGAGCCAATTAGAAATAAATCGAATTTAAATGCGTAATTTGAAGCTTTTCGGTTGGCGAAGAAACGTATCGTAAATTAAATGAAAAGGAGTTCCGTGGCATAATTCAACAATGAAAAGGAGTTCCGTGGCATAGTTCAACATAAGGAGTTTCGCCCCTCGTAATGGAGCAATTCCTCAAGCTCTTGACGAGCTCGTTGGCTCAGTGGTGAAAGACGCGACTTTGAGACCAATGCTCTTGGGTTCGATTCCCACACAAAACAAACATTTGTGTGCGTGAACATGTCTGTTTCTCTTGATCTGGATGTTTTAAGAGAGGTAGGGCGCATCAAAGCAGCCCGTCTGGTAAAGTACATACACCTCACAGAAAACCGCTGCCAAATAACAATTCTCTAGACGGTTGTTATGTTCCTGTGTGTGAGTGAGGTCACCAGTAAGCTGCTAAGGAGTTCCTGTGTAAACAGCAAAGGGTGGCATCGCGCGAGTGATATATGTTACAAGCGTTAAACGGCTACGGTAACTTTAGATCATATGGACCGTATGCTTGTATGCTTCCCGACGTTGTATAAAACAAACTTTTTTAGAACCTCACTCGCACGAATAGGGAATTGTTGAAATTGAATTGTTGTATTCTCTTTTCAGGGAATTGTTGAACTTCTCGAGTAACTATTTATCAAATGCTACTGTAGTTTCTTTCGCTTTATCCTCGTATTAACAACCCTTTTGTTGGCCAATATCGTTCACATGTGTACACCATGTGAACGATATTGGCTTTGTGTTTAAAGGTGAGGTGCATTTCAAAATGTATCATACCATATTATGACGAGATCAATGGCGCAGTGGTTAGTAATACTACTTTGACGACTTTGTTCGATTCCCACACAGGACAAAAACATTCGTGAGTATGAACAACTCTGTTTGTCTTGTTCTGGATGTTTTCTGTGTCCTAAGTATGTACTTTAAAAAATATGATTTACTAGTTGCGCCCGCGACTTCGTCCGCGCGGAATAGTTTTTTTTTATTATTTATTTATATTAATAAAATTTCTAAAATAAAGGTAGCCTAAGTTACTCCTTATTACATCAGCTATCTGCCAGTGAAAGTCCCGTCAAAATCGGTCCAACCTATTCAGAGATTAGCCGGAACAAACAGACAGACGGACAGACAGAACGACAGATAAAAATTGTAAAAATATTCATTTTGGTATATGTACCGTGTATATATCCATATGCATTTAGTAAAAAGCGGTTATTTTAATATTACAAACAGACACTCCAATTTTATTTATCTGTATAGATGTAGGTATATTTATCAGTTGTCTAGTACCCATAACACAAGTACTTTGGGGCTAGATGGCGCTGTGAATTTTTGTCCGACAACTTTTTTTAGGGTTCCGTACCCAAAGGGTAAAACGGAACCCTATTACTGAGGCTCCGCTGTCCGTCCGTCCGTCCGTCCGTCTGTCACCAGGCTGTATCTCTTGAACCGTGATAGTTAGACAGTTGAAATTTTCACACATGATGTATTTCTGTTGCCGCTATAATAACAAATACTAAAAAATAGAATAAAATAAATATTTAAGGCGGCTCCTATACAACAAACGTGATTTTTTTACTCATTTTTGCTTGATATTGATAACGGCAACAGGTAGACGCTTGAAATATTCACAGAATATTTAGTTATATATTCACTTTAAGAATAAATAATTCAATTAAAATAAAACAAATATTTAAAGGGGGCTCCCATACAACAAACGTGATTTTTTTGCTGTTTTTATAGATAATGGTATGGAACCCTTCGTGCGCGAGTCCGACTCGCACTTGGCCGAATTTTTCATTATTATTATTTGGAGACCTTCTGTTTGTCTACTTTCTACACATAAGCTTGATCTGTAGTTTTGTCTGCCTTTACACGTGTCACGAAATATATTTGAAGGAACTTTGATGACATTTTGCACCATGATTGTGTACTATACCAGGTCAATATCTAGACTACCGGATTTTATCCCCGAAATACGTATTTGAGATGCGGCGTAACCTTGTAAAACCTTTGAATATACATGTTGGAATATACACCACGATAGGTAGTTAGTCATGACATGTTTTCTTGTTGCATGACTGATTTTACTAGTTTTAAACAAATTTTAAACGAAAACCTGTCAAGTATTAGTCCGTTTTGATCGCCGTTCATTGAACCGTATAGATTGTGGTAGGCTTTTAATGATTCTTGAGTTGTTCAAGAATCATTAAAAGCCGTATTGCTTAGAAACTTAACGTAAACCTTAATTAAAGCTAATCGAAACCTGTGATGGTATAATCGCTTCACTATCTTCTATAGACTCCAAAACTACGTTTTTCAGATCATAGTGCACCTTCGCGTCTAAGAAACGAGTTTCTGGCAAAAGACAGGTAGAGCTCATCTTCTTAGCGTTATCCCGTTTCCTAATCTATTAGGATCGGAAAGATCCGCTACCGGAGCCTGAGGATTTGGTGAAGATACAGTTTTTTACATGGAGCGACTGCTGTCAGATCTTCACAACCCAGAGGGAAAATCAGATCATACTTAGGTAAGGTCACGCGTCTTTTGAAATATAATTCACCACCAGGCAAGTGATATTTATAAATATGTAAATAAATCAGAGTAGAGCTAAGCGACGATTAATAATCAGAATAATTATTTGGAATGTAAATACGTCCTTACAGAAATAATTGGTGCGATACTACCTCTGCTGCTAATACATCAACAGAACTCCTTAGAAGCTTACTTTTCACCTCACTACAACGTAGGCACACAACAACCCTCCAGGCAGATGTTTTTTGTGTGCGGTTTTCTGTCAGATGGAGGTACTTCACAAAACGGACTGCTTTGATGCGCCCTACCTTTCTTAAAACACCCAAGACACACAAATATGTTTATGCACACAAATGTTTGTCCTGTGTAAGAATCGAACCCACCGAGCTCGTCAACATATCTCTTGGGATCAACATATCTCGATCTTTCTAGCTACCAGATCAGTCTTCCCGAAATACGTCCACGGATATGATAATTACATGCTATCAGGCGGAGCGTCGAATATACGACTGCCATCATAACGGCGTAAAACAATATCGTGATTATAATTTATTGAGATATTATTCTACAGAACTTCACAAAAAAATACGTCGCTGCCGGCAAATGTAATTAGCGGCGTACAAACAGGTTGGTATAGGAATTATAAAGAAAAACAATATATCAAATTCTCACGTTGAGTTCAATACACTGTATGTTTATTTATTGGCCAGTAATCATTACTCATCCAAGTTTGTTTTTGACTATCTTAAAAGGCCAAGAAGCGTGAAGTACGCGTTCAGAAAAATTTTATCCGTTTTTATTAGATCGACGTATATACCTTATAATTGAATCTGTCGAACTGAGTTTCAACCACACTTTATTTTTAGTGTACTGCTTGTAGTTACTGTATGCAAATTCCATGTACTACACCCCAAAAAACATGCACCCTGACTTTCTAAAACACCGCGATCATGTCAAAATACTTAGATTGTTCAAACCAATTGACGAGGTACTAGAAACATTGCTGTCTGAATGGCAAGAAAGATGGGAAACTTCTACTAAAGGACGCCACTTGTATCTGTTCTTTCAATCAGTGCGAGACAGATATAATAAAGAGTGGTTAGAAGTCGATCATCCAGTTGCGCAATTTTTATCAGGGCATGGAAACTTTAGTTAACTTTACTCTTTTCGTTTAGACTTGTGTCAGCGCCTTTATGTGAGTGCACTACGACAAATCATGAATTCGAGCAAACAGCACATCATGTTCTCTGGGAGTGCGATCTCTGGTGTCGGGAGCGGGACGATATGTTAAATTCCTTGCGTGTCACATGCGGGGTAGTATACTATTCTGATTTGGTGGCAACACGGGAGAATTACCAGGCATTTAGGCCGTTTCACAATCTGTATTATTGGAATCGATGTGTTAGGTAACAACAAACAAAGGTTTTTACTGATTAAATATGTTGTGAGTTTTAAGGCAGCTGTACTTCATTGCCTTTTTCGTGGTCCCTGTTGTTAATTCTGGCTACATAGGAGACCCAGTAATGTGAATGAGTAGCGGGTCTCTCCCGTTAAAAAAAAAATGTTACTGTAAAAGCCCGAACTACAAGTAATGCTAAGATTTACCGGTAAAACCTAAGATTTTCCGCCCATGAATAATAGTATAGTAAAAGTCCGAAAAGTTTTGTGATCTTCGTTTATTTCGAGCATTTACCACCATTCGCTCGGTACTTTTACATCTAATATACGGTAAATGTCGATAAACAGATATGCCAGAACGTGTTCGCTACATCGTCTCGAACTCGCGGGGAGTTTGCAACCTAATAAGTATCCAAATGTGAAAGTTGGTCAAAATGTAAAACTGAGAGTACCTGACATCGACAGAGCTAAAACTGATCCGAAAAGCATTATTACAGCTGTGGTAGATGTAAAGGAAAGCAACTTTTACCAACTTGGTACCAAAGTTGGAGTACTAAAACAGCTTTACACTTGGAACCAATTTACTTCATGCTCTGAATTTTTTATAAAGATAGAAGACGTTGATAGAGGTAAAGAAGCGAGTCTTCGAGATATTATCGGAAAGTTGTCGTTGACTGGAGGACAAGGATTCAAAAATGTAACTGTCACAAAAAATGCCAGTCGAAGAAACGCGATTGCAAGTCATCAGGATTACTTTGCAATTCCAAATGCCACAATAGCGCTTCATGTTGTAACAAGTAATTTTTATTTACTACTTTGTAGTGACAATAGATGAAAATTCTTTATTTTTGTTTGTTAAATACTAAATAATAAGAAAAGCAATGATTTCACAATGATTCAGTTAGATTAACCAAGCCGATTAACATTATGTTTTTTTTAAAAACACAATTTAATGCGTTATTTTTTAAAAATAATTTGATATATATTTTAAAATTAGAAGTTACTAATAATTAATAAATAAAAACACTTACCAAATAAAAATATTTTTATATAAGTAAGGATTTGACTGATGGGTTATATGATTAATAATTACTTTGTTGATTACTGATAGTTAATTCCAAAAAAATAAATGAAAAGTAAAGTAAGTGCCTCTGGTAAAACCTAGCATGTACCAGTTTCTAATGATATAAGTCCGATAAATTGTTCCCCGTTTTATTAATACTTACATTTACCAACACATGTCGGAAAATCTGAAGATTTATTTGTATTTACCATAGTTCGGGCTTTTACAGTAACATATATTATACTACGTCGGGAAACCAACAACACACGGTCCATGTTAGGAACTATTTTTGTAATTGTCTTTGATATGTCTTTTTATAATGTTTTTAAAGTATTGTCAGGTTGAGAGTTCGATTTCAGTAAAATATTCATTGTCAGCTTGCTTCTTATTTTTCTTTAAATAATACATACAGTCCCAGTCCCGCACAGTCCACGTGATGTAAAGTAGCGTATATTATGAACGCTTGCAACAGAATAATTATCCTGCACATGTTGCCCCCCGCTGGTAACACTAAACATTCTCATACGATCATTAGTAAGCTCATTCTCTCGCAGGAATACAACCCTTTTGAGGATTGCTATTTAGGTGCTGTCTCTGAGGTGGAGGTACTTCCCTACATAAATTGCTTTGGTATTTACAATTACTGTCTTATATAATATATATAATAAACGTGTGTTCGATTGACTTCTGTTTTAGAAGATCAGAGGTATGTCCTGTGTCAGATAGGAGGTGGCAATAGCACCCCCCTACGGTTAGTAGTAAGTGGTTACATTTGGGGTGTGCAGGGGTTACTATCATCTTTAGAGTAAAAGTGTACCTAGTTATGAAGCTATAGTACCAACGGGCTAGATAGAAGTAGAAGGGCGGCGGTATATCTTCGATGGCAGATAGAAGGTGGAAATAGTACTTCTCAATGGTTAATAGTAAGTACTCGTAATTACATTTGGAGTGTAAAGCGGTCACTATCATCCTTAGTGTAAATTTAAGGCAAGAAATATTATTTAACGAGTTCCTATTATATAGTGTGTCAGTGGATCCAGGTCCATCAAAAAGCATTGTAATTTTCTACTTTATGTACTTGCTTTATTACCTGTTATTTATAAAAACACAAAAGGTTTTATCTGTTTAGATTAGTAAAATTGTAATCAAAACTTTAGAAATCTAAAAGAGTAGAATAGGCAATTTCTTTTTAACTAGCTGCTGCCCGCGGCTCCGCCCGCGTGTAGTCAAATAACGTAGCCTATGTGTTAATCCAGATCATAATCTATCTACGTGCCAAATGTTATTCAAATCCGTTCAGCCGTTTAAGCGTGAAAGAGAAACAAACATCCATACATACAAACTTTCGCATTTATAATATTATATAGTAGGATATTAGTAGGATTTAAGAAATATTGTGTTATAAACATAACAAAAATAGTAAGAAGTAATTTGATGGATTTTAAACACAATTATAAACCTAGAGACTGACTGTATCATTAGAGCAATAAATTTGAAAACATATCAATATAAATATATATTGTCGGACAAATTACACAGCGCCATCTAGCCCCAAAGTAAGCAATGCTTGTATTATGGGTACTAGATAACTGATAAACATACGTAAATACATTTTTTTTGTAAATACATACTTATTATACATAGAAAATACCCAGATCAAGACAAACAGACATGTTCATGCACACAAATGTTTGTACTGTGTGGGAATCGAACCCACGAGCGTTGGTGTCAAAGTAACGTAACAGCGCGTTCCACCACTGCGCCACCGAGCTCGTCAATCAAAAAAACCGAGAATCCTCACAAGTTCATACCTAACTTTAGCGATAACACCGCCTCTTGTACCTTTGCGGTTACGCGTATCTTGTACTTATTTATCACTAGTAAATAACAGCAAGCTGTGTAGGCAGAGCTGATGTTTTTTAAATTAAAAAAATATTTAAATATTTTATTTATTATTTTTTTTTTTTTTTTAAATATATGGAACCCTGTACGACATCTAGCGACGAGTGCTGTTACTTTTTCTGTTGACGGGAGTGCAGTGCAGACTGCACTGCAGAGTGGCCGGCCATACGTTTTCCCATATGTTTATTTTTCTAATTGGAACGATTTTGGACCGTTCTTCCTCACCAACGAACATTTAAATTTCAAATTAAAGGATACAAAACTACAATATGTTAGCTATTAGTGTGTCGATTTTGGAGTTTCTCACTATTACCGTCTAAACGCTAGCTGGATGACATCAGTCTACCCCAAACGACAATTTTGAGGGTAATGTGGCTCCGCTGGCTATCGCAGCTCTGCCAATTAGTATAATAATGAGTATTCTCTTCTAAGTATCGCACTCCAATGATGCTACTTACGTCATTTGAAACTTTTTTAGGTACCACATTGATCTCCTATTTTTTTTTGTCGAACAAATTACACAGCATCAGGCAGCTCTAAAGTAAGCGAAGCTTGTGTTATGGGTACTAGATAACTGATACACATAAATTCTTTTTTTTGTAAATACATACTTAAGGTAAATAGAAAACACCCAAACCACGACAAATATGATTATATGTTAGACGTGTTCATGCGCACAAATGTTTGCCCTGTGTGGGAATCGAACCCACGAGCGTTGGTGTCAAAACAGCGTCACTTACCATTGCGCCACCGAGCTCGTCACTCTCGTACAGTTAGAAACATGTCAAACTTAAAAATTTGAGCCTAGTACCGTCTTTTTGCGAGAATCGTCGTTTATTAAATTATTCCGTATACTATAATATGTTGGGCGTGATCTGCTTTTATCTCATTGAAATATGTCATTGTGACAAATTTATTTCATTACTTGATTTTGGAGGAAAACCTCTTTGACAGAACGAACAGACCCACACCAAAGTGACTAAGGGTCGACCTTTTCCTTTTAAGGTATGGACACATAAAAATAATGGTGAATGACAATTCCCTCGAGTCTACATTACCTACTCCTGTAATGATTCAATACTTTAAAACTGGAGATAACGAAAAAAAAATAAGCTCTTTTACTTTCATTGTCTTACTACTAAATTAAACATATAAATGCAAATACAATAATTAAAAAATCGGCCAAGTGCGAGTCGGACTCGCACACGAAGGTTTCCGTACCATTATCTATAAAAACGGCAAAAAAAATCACGTTTGTTGTATGGGAGCCCCCCTTAAATATTTGTTTTATTTTAATTTAATTATTTATTCTTAAAGTGAATATATAACTAAATATTCTGTGAATATTTCAAGCGTCTACCTGTTGCCGTTATCAATATCGAGCAAAAATGAGCAAAAAAATCACGTTTGTTGTATGGGAGTCCCCTTAAATATTTATTTTATTCTATTTTTTAGTATTTGTTGTTATAGCGGCAACAGAAATACATCATCTGTGAAAATTTCAACTGTCTAACTATCACGGTTCATGAGATACAGCCTGGTGGCAGACGAATGGACGGACGGACGGACAGCGGAGCCTCAGTAATAGGGTTCCGTTTTACCCTTTGGGTACGGAACCCTAAAAATAAAGAAAGTATACGGTGGGTACGAAACGGGTTAAGAGACGGACGGTTCTGCCTTTTCCATATAAAAATCGAATGAATCCCACGATTTTTTTTAAATAATAACTGTAATCGACCAACATTGAGTCAATGTTATTATTTGCGTGTTGGTCGATTCAATTTATATATTTATAAAGTTATAAATGCAACAGAATGCCATATTCAATAGACCATTTTGTGTGACTATACAAAATTTCAATATATTTACCAGCATGTACAACTATAATAACTGGCATATTGATTGACTGACGACTGACCGACTTGCTTAATAGCTGGGTGTGTACCTACTCAACTCCTAAGTGTATTACTTCACTATGTTACTATATTTACTGCTATGTGATGGTCCTTAAAACATCGCAAGAGCGGTTACTGTAATTAATATTTAAATAAAGTTTCTTTAGGCATTTATATGACTAAAGTATGTAATATATTACCTATTTTTGAATTCAATTATTTATATTATTGAATTAATATTTACTGCTATGTGATGGTCCTTAAAACATCGCAAGAGCGGTTACTGTAATTAATATTTAAATAAAGTTTCTTTAGGCATTTATATGACTAAAGTATGTAATATATTACCTATTTTTGAATTCAATTATTTATATTATTGAATTATTATCGAATTTAAAAGACGTAAGGCGAATTAAATCAGCCCGACTGGCAAAGTACACCCACTCACAGATCAAATATTTGTTTTTAAATGAGGTTATCTGTTACTGTGTTATTGCGAGTGAATGAGGTTACGAGTAAGCTCCCAAAGAGTTGCTGTGTCAGCAGCAGTGGTAGCAACGCGTGCGCGATAAAAGCGTATTGCAAGCGTACATAGGGTACGTTGACCACTTTTGGTCCGCTCAGGTGAGACTTGTATTTCTGTGCCTCTTGAGGGTGTATAAAAAAATGTAATTTGAAAATTACCGACATCAACGAATTCGTGTCATCACTAAATTTATATAAAACTGAAAGCCAAAATTCCGAGGCGAGAGTAAAGTGGGAAAATGACAGCGATCCGGGACGAGATTTTTCGGAACATTTACAAAAAGAGGGCGCGATTCGGCGCGTTGCGATTGCTTTTTGTATGATATGTTGCATACAAACACAAATGTTACAAATAATCTCATCCCGTATTGCTGTCGCTTTCCTGCTTTTCGCGCCCTGTGGGCTTTGTGGTCTTTTAAGGGTTGTTAAAAGCTTCCCCAACAAAAAAAATATATTGCCTATATTTTTTTTTCCTTGATTGGCATACAAAATACAGTAAGTAATTTTGTAAACCTTCTTTTTGTATATTATATTTTATAATTATTTTAAACTAAAACTTAATGTAATGTTCATTACGAATTAGTTCAAAGTGGATTATAGAATCGATGTTATCGTAAAAAATGTATTAGGTAATTTGGGAATACGAGTATGAACATTACATAATTTTTACCGAAGAATACTTACTTCACCAACAAGTCCCAAATTAATTAATAAATGAATTAGGTAACATATGATATTTTTTTCTTTTTAATACCTACGTGTAATACCTAGGCAATATTATATGTTTTGCTTGTGTCGAATTCGAATCCAAACTTAGTGTTATAGAAGCAATTGCTAGAAAACCGATCTCGTTGCTACATTATACTTCAATGCCTGGACGACCGACCTTAGCTCGGCGTTTTTGTTTTTTATATGAAGTATTTTTCCGGAATGACACCTATATAGACAAATTTAAAAAGTAAAACCTTATTATTTATTATCATCTATGTACATAATTTAATCCAAATCCTTATAATCGTTTCCGAGATACAAGAACTAGCTGCAACCCGCAAATTCGTCCGCTCATATCCCAGTATCCTGTGAGAATATATTTTTCTAACTTTTTTTCTTTTTCATCGCCTTCGTGTCGTATCGGCGTCGTAGTCGTATCGTAATGTTAAATAACCTTCCTCAGGAATTGGGCTATCAAATTCGGAAAGATTGGTTTCAAATCGACCTGTAGGTTCAGAGATTAGTGCGTTCAAACAAACAAATAAACAACCTCTTCAGCTTCATATGAGTATAGATATTGCTCGTAGAAAGTAATAGTATATGCACTTAGATAATAATAAACAAAATCATTTTAATTTTTTTCATTTTTGATTACCAGAAGATTTGTATATGTTGTGCATCGTAAGTCGTAAGGTATGCACTCGAAAAATACTCACCAATTAGACTCTGCTAATAAAGCTCACTCTAAAACAAATTTTAAAACATTTATTTCTCACCTAGTTTATGTTCTTCCTCATTTAACCCAGTTTTAGGGGGAAGATCATAATGTATAACTTCACGCCAAATCTCTTGCGGGGTTGACAGAGAGAACCGAGCGCTACATGACTGAATCCTTGCATATCTCACTAGCTTCTTTAACATTCATTGCTCCTCTCATGCATGCTCGTCGCTTTCTAAGACTCCTGACATCACCTTCTGAAAGAACATGGTCCATTTGGTCATGGTAAGTAAATTTTGGCCTTCCTCAGCTCCTACATACTTCCACTTTTGTGTTGTATATCTGTTTCGTAATTGAATTGCGTAAGTAAATTTCACCCAAAAACTATCGTGGCAGCATCGAGTTCGTATACGGAATATTATGTTTTGTTTTTTCAAATAATGATTCAGACAAACTCTGTCTACTATCGGTAATGTGAAGAAAGTCACTTTTCAAAATTTTTACTTGATGATGATGAGGCATACAAGCATACGGCCCAACTTATGTAAAGCGGTTACCGCAGCCAATTAACGCTTGCGATATAGCATATCAATTGCGCGATGCCTCCTCTGCTGCTTACACAGCAACTCCTTGGGAGCTTACTGGTGACCTCACTCACACGCAGGAACACAACAACCCTCTAGGGAGTTGTTATTTGGCTGCGGTTTTCTGTGAGGTGGAGGTACTTCCCCAGGCGGGCTGCTTTGATGCGCCCTACCTCTCTTGATTGCTCAAGCGCAAGTATTATGAAAATACTTCTGAATGGATTTTGTTGAAAGTTTGATGGTGATGTTAGTTTACATATCCACATTTAAACTACTTTTTATATGGAAAATATCAGAGGTTTTTGCTTGGAGGGTACCTCAAAATAAATGAATACTCCTTCACCGACTAATCTAAATTAATACATGTAGCAGACGAGGAACTACCGATCGGTTTTGAAAAAATACTTTTGCATTTGATAGCCAAAGGGCTATATTTCACGGGGACACCATGGCGGCCGGTATGACATCTGGCCCACTCGAGTTATGAATGTCGAGGGAGAGCAACACCCGCCAGACATCTTGGTAAAACTTGGCTGGGTTATTGAGATTTCCAGCATTGAGCTACTGCACCTCGGGATGGAAGGTGGCACAGCTCGCCCGTCATTCAAAGTCGAATTAGAGGCAACGAGATTACCCAGTAAATCAGCGTGTTCTTTAGCACTGTAGGCCAGACTACCATCCGGTCTTTGTAATGGTGGCATGGACGACTGACAAAAGTTCCCTCAGCAGTTTAAGCGAGTGATCAGAAAGCACGGCTACTAGAAGGAAGGCTTGCAAGCCGCTCACCAACTCAACCGATGAAATCAAATTTTGCTCTGGCAATTACCCTCTTACTGGACCTCTGCAGCATTCAGTTTACGTTTTAACACGACTTTTCAAGTAACTGGCGACCTTACTCACACACAGGAACACAACATTCCTCCCGGTATTGTTATTAAGCTGTTGTCTTCTAAGGTGGAGGTACTTCCCCGACGTGCTTCTTTGATACGCCATACCTATCTTAGGTGGTGTCAGAAGTCCGAAACCCGAAAAAGGGGTATGAATGTTAACGAAGCGAGTGAAGTGTGCAAGGACGGCGTCTTGTGGCTCTCGGTTATCTCTGCCTACCCTGCAAGAGAACTGGCGTGAAGATATACATACAAATATGAATATTCAACGTGTCTTAAATAATTTTCGAAAATTGTACTAGGTTACTATACCACGCATTAAGGAAATAACCTATGAAGAGACGATGATACGGACATTACGTAGTAACTCAATTCACCGCTACGGGTCAAAAGAGAACGCGCAGCTCTTTTTGTCTTATTCGCGAATCAACATCGCGGCATTTAATCGACTAATTGGTTGAAATATTCTTCCATTGCTGAGTAGGCTCGCTAAGATAGGCGCTAAAAC
Source organism: Pyralis farinalis (assembly GCA_947507595.1). Lineage (NCBI taxonomy): Eukaryota > Metazoa > Arthropoda > Insecta > Lepidoptera > Pyralidae > Pyralis > Pyralis farinalis. The sequence goes on along the minus strand of OX382266.1, from coordinate 16,389,766 downwards.
ACAATGTTTTTGTGAGCGCAGGGTGAACATTCAAATGGTTTATGGTTTGTCATACTCGTACTATCACACCCACCTTGTTCATCGCATGACGTAACTTCTTTATACATCGTTTTATTTGAATTCATTGCGTCTAGTAATATAACAACTGAATTGTTAAGTGTTTATTACATCTATAAAAGCGTTGTGGAAAATTGATAAAAATACTTGTATTTTGTTTTAAATAAAACTCATTAGTGTCATTACATGATTATTTTGAAACACGTTTAATTTTACATAACATCACAATTTTATTGACTTATGAAACTGGAGTAAGGTAAGAATTACAGTTTGTAATACTTTGTTTGTCACAACATGAGATATTTCTAAGTAATCGAGTATTACAAATAAGTCGGACCCGTCTCCGATACTTTACCGTTGACCAAGTGACCAAACTTATCTAACAGGAATATTATTTTACAACTTAGTAATTTATACATACATATAAATAAAATTGAAGTGTCTGTCTGTGACTTCAAAATAAAGCCTTTATCTTAAGCTCATATTATTATTTTCACGTTGCTAAAGCCTAAACACGCATTTTTGTCTGTCTGGCTGTCTGTCTGTTTGTTGTCCGGGCTAATCTTCGAAATGGCTGAACCGATTTTGGCGGGACTTTCACTGGTAGGTAGAGGACTGTTTACAGCAGAATATAGGGTACTTTTTATCCCATAAATATTTAGGGTTCCTGCGTAAAAAATTAAAAACTGTTAAAATTAGGGGGAAATATCTTTCCCTTCGGGGGACTTTGTAATTTTATTTTTATTATATTCACAGAATACGTATTTTTTGTGACATAAAATAACTACGCATTTTTTATGTAATAAAAATAAAATAAATGTATGTTGCCTCCCATAAAGGTCAATAGATGGCGCTGTATAAAAAATTTATCGCGCAATGTTTGCATCTACGACCCTAAACTTTGTTTTTTTTTAAACAAAGAATTTCAGGTTTACAAAAAAATAAAGACTACTCAAAGTCCAAATCTCATGCGTGCCAAGCCGCGGGCTTCAGCTAGTAACAAATAACTAATCTATACATATAAATAAAATTGAAGGGTCTGTCTGTGATTTCCAAATAAAGCCTTTATCTTAAGCTCATATTATTATTTTCACGTTACCAAAGCCTAAATACGCATTTTTAACTTTTTGTCTGTCGGTCTGTCTGTTTGTTTGTCCGGACTAATCTTCGAAATGGCTGAACCGACTTTGACGGGACTTTCACTGGTAGGTAGAGGACTGTTCAGAGCAGAATATAGGGTACTTTTTATCCCGTAAATATTTAGGGTTCCTGCGTGAAAAAGGAAAAACTGTTAAAATTAGGGGGAAATATCTTCCCCTCCCCCCGTAAAGGTCAATAGATGGCGCTGTATGAAAATTGAATCGCTCGATGGTTGCATCTACGACCCTGAACTATGTTTTTTTTAAACAGAAAGAATTTTAGGTCTATAGGGAAATAAAGGCTACAAAAATCCTAAATCTCATACGTGCGAAGCCGCGGGCTTCAGCTAGTAAGTACGAGTAATATATAGCATGTATTTGAAAGAGAAAGAGATGAGAAAGAGACAACCAGAAGAAAAGGTAGGGCGTATCAAAGCAGTCCGTCTGGGGAAGTGCCTCCATATCACAGAAAATCGCAGCCAAATAACAACGCCCTAGAGGATTGTTGTGTCCCTGTGTGTGAGTGACGTCACCGGGAAGCTCCAAAGGTGTTGCTGTGTTAGCAGCAAAGGTGGCATCGCTCGAGTGATGCTTAATGTATTTAAAAATAATGTAAAAAGACGAGGAAGACCAGACTCATCTACCATGACCAAATTGGTCGTGTTTTATCAGAGGGTGATGCCAGGACCTAGGAGCCGACCAGCGTGCATGAAAAGAGCTATGAATGTTACAGGAATGAGGTGTGTAAGGATCGCGTCTTATAACGCTCGGCTCTGTCTGCCGCTTACACCGCAAGGGACCTGGCGTGAAGATATACATACGTACACACATATATAGCATCTTTCGAAAATCAATAAATAGTTAATGCCAATTTTTATAGTAATGGATAATGTTTACCTCAGTCTCTCTGCCTATCCCGCAATGGATTTGGCGTGAAGATATACATACGTACACACATATATAGCATCTTTCGAAAATCAATAAATAGTTAATGCCAATTTTTATAGTAATGGATAATGTTTACCTCAGTCTCTCTGCCTATCCCGCAATGGATTTGGCGTGAAGATACGTACACACATATATAGCATCTTTCGAAAATCAATAAATAGTTAATGCCAATTTTTATAGTAATGGATAATGTTTACCTCAGTCTCCTCTGCCTATCCCGCAATGGATTTGGCGCGAAGATATTTGGCTACTCGTTGTAAAAAAAAGAAACGCATGAAACTATTGTCTTCGAAAAGTACATCTAATTTAGATAACAGACAAATATTCTTCAACATCTAACTAGGTGTGTCACCTATTAATTTTGTACTACGTCGGGCGGCAAACACGCACACTATCTGTAAGCAAGCGCGTACCATAGCTTACGAACACATGCAATATATTGAGTATGGTTCGCGCCCTAAACTGGGAAACACAGGAATTTGTCATGAGCTTACGAGATCCCTGGCAGGAGCAAATCCTCCAAGGACTTGCTATTTTGCTACGTTTTCTGTGAAACATACGTTGTTCCAGAGTAGGGCTACTTATCGAATATCACTGTGCCTTAGGTACCTCTCTTTGCCCAGTTCGCAATAACACCTGGTATATATTAGATGTTATTCATCGATGTGTTATTCCCATATTACAAGGTTTATCGCAACTCTCAACCTTACTAAGTAGGAGACGACGATAACGTTGTATTATTTATAAACATTATTAGTGCACACGCAGTGACCTTGCATAGGTATAGTACAGCTCATTATAAGGTCACACAATACTTTTATCTGTTAAAAACAGTATGTATACATTAAAGATATAGCTAGAAGCAAGCATTGACCTAAGAAACGTGCGAAATCGTCCGTCGCACTCACACAGGCTCGCGCTGCTACCGGAGTGAACTGTGTCTCTACTCTACCGATTCTAAGCGAAATTCGCAGCGCCGTGAAATCAGTTGCGAGTCGCGATTTGATAGTAGTGGTCACGTATAACGTTCTGTGAGTCTTCGCCGCGATCTTTGTAACAAAGATGTACTGCGCAGTTTTCGGTTGCTTGAACTGTTCTACGTCACATCCGGAGTTTTCTTTTTTTAAATTGCCGACTGATATTGAGAGGTAAGAACGATTTTGTGCATTAATATCCACATATAAACAGCTTAGCGGCAACAGACTCATTATGTGCGCCTCCCCCGTCCCCGCCGCACCTCCCCCTCCCGGCGTGCACCCAAGATATGTTCAACGAGGCGCGGTGGCAGCATGCGGACATTCGCCATGATGACGTTTATTTTTGTTATTAAATAATTAATATATAGGTACTAATAGAATTAATAAATATTTTAGCATGCTAGGTATAATAAGATAATCTGCTTATTAACTTTTTCTTATTTCTCTTAAATCACGACTCTGTTGGTTGGGATCCAACACGTAGAGACCGCTTGGATAAGATTAAAGCGATGTACCTACTGCACTTGCCGCAACTCGCTTTAGGTTATATCAATGGAACCTATTATTAAGTGAATCGAAGATTTAATTATCCATATTTTGACTTTTTAATCACTGAACTTAATATTTACAAAGTCGAATTTGCGAACTCCAGTCTCCTTATACGAATCCGATATCAAAATGAGAAAAATGGCCGCCATTTTGAACTTTTTAATTACTAGACTGATTTCTTTCAGAATCAATATTTAAGGGTCCACGTGATCTCGTAACACAAGTCAGTTATCAAAATAAAAATAAAACCTTGTAATTTTAAAGGATTTAATTACTGGATTAATTGTTTTCTAAATCGATATTTCATGAACCATTTCAATACAATTCCGTTATTAAAATTAAAAAATGGCCGCCATTTTGACCTTTTAAATTACTGGTTATCGGTTAGCTTTCAAAATCAATATTTGAGGGTCTACTTCTGTCTGATAACACGAATCAGTATTCAAAATGAAAGAAATAGTCGTTATTTTGAACTATTTAACTACGGGATTAATAGCTTTTAAAATAGATATTTGAGAAACCACATAGTATTCTAATACAAATTCGATATCAAAATTAAAAAAATGGCCGCACTTTTGAAGTTTATACACTGGGTTGATTACTTTTAACTCCATTAATTATCGAACTACGTAGTAATATGAATCCGTTATGAAAATAATAAAAATGGCCACCACTTTTAACTATTTAATTACTACACTATTAATCGATATACGATTATAAGGATTCGTGTGGTCTCTGATTACGAATCCGTTATTTAAATGAAAAATGACCGCCATTTTGAACTTTTAAATTAACGAACAGTTTGCTTTCAAAATCGATATTTGAGGGTCTACATAGTCTTCTAACGCGGATCTGTAATCAAAATGAAAGCAGTGGTAGTTATTTTGATCTATTTAATTATTGGATTAATTGCTCCAAAAATAGCTATTTCAAGAACCATGTAGTCTCCTATACGGATTCGATATTAAAATTAAAAAGATGGCAGCCATTATGAACTTTTAAATTAATGAACTGTTTGCTCTCAAAATCAATATTTGAGGGTCTACTTAGTCTTCTAACACGAATCTGTAATCAAAATGAAAGAAATAGTCGACATTTTGAACTATTGAATTATTGGATTAATTGCTTTCGAAAATCGATATTCGTAGAACTACATACTCGTAGTATCCTAATACGAAATCGAAATCAAAATTTAATAAATGGTAGCCATTTTGAACTTTATAATTACTGGACTGATTGCTTTCAACTCCAATAATTGTCCATCTCCGTGATCTCCTAATACGAATTATGAAAATAAAAAAGATAACCGCCATTTTGAACTCTCTAATTACTGGACTGCTTGCTTTCAAAAAAATTCGAGGGTTCTAATACCAATCCGTTAACAAAATAAAAAATGACCACCATTTTAAACTTTTTCGATTGTTATACTGAATGTTTTAAAAAAATTATACATATTACGTTATACGTATGATCTATGACTACGATTCCGTTATCAAAATTTAAAGATATTGTCTCAATTTCGTACTTTTTAATTACTGGCCTGTTTCTTTTTAATTGTGAGTATTATCGGTGGTTTCTTTCAAAAAATATTGCTTTCTTCATTACAAGACATAGCCGCTATTTCGAATTTTTTATTTACTGGATGGCTTACAAAACCGATGTTTGAAGGTCCAAATATGAATTTGTTATGCAAATTAAAAAATTGAATATGATTTTTGATTTTTTTGATTAATAAACCGATTGGTTTCGTGCGGTTCATATTTTATTTAAGGAACATGAATTTATCGTAAAATATAACTGTTGGAATAAACAGTAACTTAATTATTACTAATTAAATACTTATTTATACATTTTCATATCAGACCTCATTAAATTGACAGTACTTTGAAAATTATTATTTTTTACAGACGTTCCAAATGGCTTCAACTAATATCTCGTGAAGATTTGGCAGACAAGCCGCCACAAAACTATACAGTTTGCGAAGAACACTTTGACGCTATGAATATTCTGTCGGGAACTTTTCGCAAGAAACTTAAAAAAAATTCAGTACCATCGCTAAATTTACCAGGCTTACAAAAAAATGATACCAGTCCATCTACTAGACCTACAAAAAAAAGAAATACACAAACGCTGTTTGAGGTTCCGACGTTTATTGAAAAATGTATACAGACAGAAGAAACTACATCACTTTTAGGAACTGGCGCCAGTGACAGTTCCGAATCAATCCCATCAGATACGCCACGGAAAAAAAAATTGAAATCCGATCTTTTAGAATGTAGGAAAATAATAACACGTCAGGAAATTGAAAATAAAAACAAAGAAAACATTAAAAAAGTAGGTAAAATTTCTACTTTCTACAAATTGTGTGACAGATTTCTGACAAAAGAGTCAACTGAGTTCGTAAAAGCACAGTCTTTCCTAAAATTTAAATACACCGGAAACAAATATGATCAAAATTATAAAAAAAACTGTTTGAATTTATATTATAACAGTCCAAAAGCATATCGATTCTTGCAGAGCGTGCTAGGCCTTCCATGTCGTACTGCATTAAATAACCATAGAATACCAGTAACAACAGAAATAAATAATAGTTTAATGTCGTTACTTAAAAGTAAAGTTGAAAACATGTCAGATATGGATAAAAACTGCTCGGTTATCATTGACACCAGTAGTTTAAAGGCTAATCTGTTTTATAATATAAAGCATGATAAAATTATTGGTTTTCATGAGGTTGATGGAGTACAGTCACCAGAACTAGCTAAAAATGCTGTAGTTATGATGGTTCGTGGCATATTTAGCAATTGGAAACAACCTATGGGATTTGCGTTATTATCTGAATGTCGAAAATATGATGAAGTAGCTAAATGGATGAATAAACTTCTAGAAAAGTTATTTGAGATAGGACTTAACGTTAGAATATTTGTCTCCGATGCAGGATCTGATCTATTTAATGCAACAGAAATGATATCTGTTACTCTAGAACGCCCTTACTTCTTCATTAATAACAGAAAAATATACTACATTTTTGATGCACCCCATCTTATAAAACTAGTTCGCAACAATTTGATGGCATATGACTTTCACTTTCAAGATCGTGTTGCTAAATATGAAGATATTATACAATTTTATGAGAAGGATAAACAAAAGAGTTTTAAACTTGCACACAAATTAACGGACAGTCATGTCTATCCTACTTATTTGGAACGAATGAACGTTCGCTATGCTACACAACTATTAAGTAATTCTGTTGCCACTGGTATATCAACGTATATAGATTTTAACATGATTGAAGAAACCGGGAGAGGCACTGTAGAGCTTATAGAAATTATGAACAATTTGTTCGATACATTAAACTCGTCTAATCTACGAGAAGATCATGAATACAGAAGAGCATTTTGTGGCACAGAATCACAAGTAAGTATTTTTCATGAGATGTTAATTTTTTTTCAACATCTGAAATTAGTTGACCCAAAAAACGGAAATGATGTCACATCGAAAATAAATTTTATAAAATACTTTCAAATAACAATTACATCTATTTTGCAACTCTTCGAAGATTTAAAGTCAGAAAGATATACTTTCTTACTTACGAAACGGCTTAATAAGGACGTGCTTGAAAGTTTTTTGAGACAAATACGAACAAAAAATGGTCTGACTATAGAACCTTCGAGCAGGCAGTTCATATCAGCTTTTGAGAAACTGTTCTTTGCAAATATCATAAAACTTCCAAAGGCCGGTAATTGTGCAGACGATTTTAGAAAATTTCTCATTCAGACCAGCTCATTAAGTTCACTGAACGAAACTATTGAAAATAAGAAAAACGAAAACCTATGCATTAACGATGAAGGAGATAACAACGTAAAAATCTTGAGCTCAGAATATAACCAACTGGAACTTCCTGACAAAAACTCCCTATTTTATATTTGTAGCTATCTCTTGAAAAAATGTGCAGAACGCCACAATGAGTGTCAAATTCTGAAATTATATATCAAATCAATTGATACCATTCAGGATTTAAGCTCAGAAACTCGTTACTTGAGATACAGAGATTACATCAAACAGAACCACAGTAGCTTACTAGTCGTACCATCAGATGATTTTGTTCAATATGTTGAGAAAATGGATGAACTTTTACGTCAATGTTTTCAAAGAGAACATATAAACTGTAAAATAGCTGCAACAATTTACAAAAAAATTGATAAAATCAGTTTTCTCGGACCTTGTCCCTGTTTTCCAAATGTTTACTTGAAAAAATTATTCATTAGAATGAGAATTTTTTACACACTGAAATTTAATAATAAAGTATTCCGTACGACTCGTAGAAAGCATAAATATTTTTCTGTCAACCATTTGGAATAAAAAATAAAAAACCTAAAACTATAATTAGTTTTAATTACCCAATTCCTTTCCAAAAATATACACCAATCTGTACATGTAAATGTTTTTATCATAGTTTATTTAAATTTAATTATAATATATGTATATGGTATTTTGTTCTATAACTTACTGTCATTTTGTAAATAGTACCATAATTCCAGTGATCAAAAAACTACAACGAGTAGTTTTGACAGTCCTCTTTTGATGTTAACCTAACACTACCTAAAGAATTCTGAAGAGACTGCACTGCAGAGCTAAGTCAGTGCTATATGGGGGATGCATTAATACCTCTCTGGAACCGCGCAGTACGCGACCATTGCGGTTTCAGCGTGTGATGGTCCCCGCCGTCGGGAAGCGATGCAGTTATAAAAAGAAGCTGTCGGCATCATATCGAACAATTCCTCAGAACGCAACCCGTTGTGCAATCGGTAGAACACACAAAGGGAGGCAAAATCTCACCTTAAACTTAAAGGATCAATACCATGTGTAAGCTTAGGATCGTCGACAATTCTCATTGTCAATGATCCTAAGCTTACACACGGCTGTGAGCTGTGAGACCAGCTCCCCTCTGAATCGAATCCAAGCTGGTATGGTGAATGTCCAAGCTGGTATCAGGTGCTCCCGCTCAAAGAGCAGTACTCTAAGTGCGCTGTGACTTGAGACTTATATAACATAAGTCTTTGCCTCGTGTTTAAGTACCTACTGCTTTGCTCTTTTGAGCACACCAAGGTTTTTGGTCGCAAGCATGACCTTTTTCTCCAGGTGACTTCGATATTTAACTTTACTGGAGATTCCGACGCCAAGCATTCTAATACTTCTGGTGGTGGTAAGGGCTGTGTTCTGGATATAGGAACCACTGCAAATGGGGTTATCTGACTGCCCTTTGACAGTTCTCCACATATTCTTATCGTAGGTAATCCACTTTTAATCAGCAGTGATCAATCTTTTCAAAACCGGTTCTGTTTCATTATGTTTCAATAGAGAATCGCATATGAGTACACATTTCTTTCAGTGATCTCGAGTGGCATCCTAATATCGAGCTATTTTTTGTATATACTGATTTTTTTAATAACTAAGCGTTTTGTGGTCAAACCCTATCTCATCAGTTATAACCACTAGAAGGCGCATCTTGCTCCGCATTTTCAAAAATGGTATCGGCTTTATCTGTTTCAGGTCGAATAGAGCGAGCTTCATCTTTGACATTAAAATTCCCGAACTAAATACACTTGACGCAGTTTTGAGCTATTCTTAGTGACACTGCGTTAAGTTATGGACTTAACACAGTGTCCGTAACAGTAGCGCTTTGACTACCAAGGGTAGTAGTAGTTTACGCTGGTAGATCCCTTTGTGCGCGTGGCACTTGTTTTTTTATTGTTTTACTATTCATTTCGGATAGTGCAGTAGACCCTTGTTTGTCAAATATTTTAGCACCAGATATAAAAATTAGGACCATGCGTAACGTTTGGTATTTCACTAAATCTAACATAGCTTAATGTTGTAAATAAACAAAATAGTGTTTGTTCATCATTTACTGTTAAATCTCATTAATATTATCATCTTTTATGACCAACATCTACCTAACTATCAGTACATCGAAGCGCTGAAGTGTTTGTACAGTAAGGCAACGATGTGTAGATATCCGAGTAACAGGACCAGAGTACGAATCCTATCCAAGTAGAAAAAGATGTAAGACAGTTCGACGTTATATTCTTCGAAATTATTCACAGCTGCGTTGGAAGATGACTAGAACTTAAGCGCTTGAACTGGAAAACATGCGGTATAAACATCAATGGCGAATCCATCACTCACCTTCGATTTTCCGACTACATAGTTCTGATAGCGAAATCGCTTGTGGACTCCAGTGCTATGCTCAATGACCTCAATATGGATAAGACTAAGACCATGCCAAATGTCCATTCACACCTATATATATACGATTGGAAACACTAGACTCTAAGCTCGAAGGCGCGGTGAACACGAGCTTGGTGGCGCGGTGAACACGAGCTCGGTGGCACATCATTCACGAGTCGTTAATGACGCGACTTTGACATCAACGCTCGTGGGTTCGATTCCTGTTCTTGGTTTGGATGTTTTAAGAGAGGTAGTAACTCCAAGCAAGTAACTCCACCCCACATAAAACCACAGCCAAATAACAACTCCCTAGAGGTTCGCTGTATTTCCGCGTGTAAGTAAGGTGACCTGTGAGCTCCTAAGTAGTTGTTGTGTTAGCAGCAGAGGAGGCATCGCGCGAGTGATACTTACTGTATTACAAGCGTTCATGGGCTATGGTAACCGCTTTCTACAAAAAAAACCGTAGGACAGGTTATTCAGTACAACTCCCAAATCCAACTTCGACCTTCGAACTGAATAACCTCATTGTCATTGTGTTTAATTCATCTGTTGACCAAGAGACCAAGCAACCTTCGGGAAAGTTCGATACATCTTCACATCCAAAATACCTCAACACCTGAAGACTAAATTCTTCGAACAGTGATAACGTACAGAACTGAGACGCGGCCTTTTGGGCCGGAGGAGGAAAGCTCAAGCTCGCTTAGCGTACTGTGGAAAGGCTCGTGGTTTCGCGTGCGTGTGATAGAATCAGAAATGAGGATACCCACAATAGAAATACAGTAAGTAACATAGTTCAAAGGTTAAGCAAGCTAAAATGGCAATGGGCCGGTCACACTACTTGTCAAACCGAAAGAAGATTCTCGAATGCCGTCCCTGTACTAATGCGGGTTGAAATGATGATGATTTTTTTTGTAAATACGTGGGTAACAATAAAGGTAAAAAAAAATCATAAACAAAATAATGAAGGGGTATGCTAATATTTTTATTGCTTTTAGAAATAATCTCCACTTCTGTCCGGGCACCGTCACATGTGATGGAACCCATCCACCATTGACAGAAGCCCATTCTTCTTTAAGAATCCTTTCCACGCCTTTTTCGAACGCAGCTACGGCATATTCGGGTTCATAAAGCGAGTTCCTCTCGTTCTTATCTTTTATTTTGTGAAATAAATAACAGTCTCTCAACACAAAGTGTCAAGTAAGAGTACACACAAATATTTGATTGTACGTCTGGTGGAGTGAGCTGGAGGGTTGTTACGATGTAGTAAGATGCTGCTTCTTTGGCACTACTGCCTATTATCATTTTCTAAAATAAATAGCAAACAATAACCAATATCTGCAGTAATAGTTTTTTTTTAATTTTTAGTACGTGTGTTGCGAAATGATCCATTGATTCATCCAAAGACTGAGGCTGTCAAATTTACGCTCGACGCCCATCCGGTCTTTTTGGCAATTTGTAAAAAAATCTGAAAATCAAGAAACAGCCATTGGGTAGATTGTCTTTTCGTTTGGGGTCGTAAAAATATATACACCATTCCAGTCATTTTCGTTATACTTTTTAAGCATTTCGCGGCACCAAACCAAACGACGGCGTTTTTGATCTTCCGTCAAATGTAAGGTATAGCGTAAAACCTTCTGACGTCACGTGAATGCTCGTGTAAGAACTTTTGTACTTGACTCATCCCAATGCCTAAACTTGCCCGAATTTGTTGATATGTCAACTTTTTGCCAGCTTCTATCATTAGTCGCACAGCATTCATGTAATCCTTGACATAAATTATCAGTGAACTTACTCCAACCACGTTTAATTGGCACAAAAGGCAAACAGGGATGAGGTTATGTCATGAAATACCAATCGAAGACTATCACAACATTGTTGTTGATTAAGACCGCAACAAAAGTCTTGATAAATCAAAGAGCGAAAATTTACTATATCTTTTTATATATATTTCGACGCACAACAGTCACTTTTTAAGTATCGGCAAAATTGTAAAATAGAATGACACATGAATTCAACGTCTTATTTTACTGACCAGTTCTAAAAAGTTTCAGTGTGACCCGCGTAGCTAGCAACTTAGAAAAGATTGTGGGCTACGATCACACCTGAGATAAACTAGTATTTCTCAATTATATTTATATTAATCCATTCGCGCACAAAACAATTTAATGGTGCATCATGTATTATTTGGTTTCGTAACTAAAATAATTAAAAAATCCCCAATACAGGACGTATTGGAGATCTAATCAAAAGTGTTAAATCCAGAAACGCTTTAAGCACGCCGTTTCTCGCTTGTTAAATAGAGCAGTAAAAGTATCTACTGCACGGTACAGTTAAGTTTAACACACACAGTTCAGAAGGCAACTACGCTGGCATCAACATGACAATGCTAAAACACAGCAAAGTCATTTTACTCGAGACGCCATGAGACAAGCAAACGACAGGATAGGGATCTTATTTAATTTGTTACCACCGACGTAATGTATCCTCAACACGAAAATTTAATAGATATTTATTTTCATAGATAGATAGTAGATGAGTCCAATGGTGGACTCGCTACCTACTACTTCATTCCCACGGAAGCATATTTTTGTGTGCATCAACAGGTCTGTTGGTCTTGATCTGGTTGTTTCCTCTGCTGTATGTATTGAAAGAAAAAATACCGAATGTTTATCCGTTATCTATCCGTTACCCACAGTACAACCAGTTTTCCATAGTGTAGTACTAGATGGCGCTGTAGTTTGTCCTGAAATAGTTAGGTATTTATTTTGTTAATTGACACAGGCCTTATTTTACGACAGTCAAATTTACATGCAATTTAATCTAACCTGCTTTGTGTACCCATTAGTTTATGCGGACTAGAGCCGGCCGGCACCCACCCACTAATCGTTAGTAGATGCAACATACCAGGGACGTGTAGCTTGTTAATCTAATGACTGACATCTACAGCGCCTGAGGATGCCCCGTAGAGAGTCAAACACGTGCCGTAGCAACGATCGGAGCAGTCATGGCTGCAACGGTGGCGGGTGCATGCGGTTTCTGTTCCAGATGGCGGACAAACGCAGCAGCCGTGGCAGAGACTACCGGAGCAGCCATCAGCAATGGCATGTTGCATCTACTAACGGTAGTGGGTGGGTGCCGACCGGCGCTAGTCCGTATGAACTAATTGGAAGCACACAAAGCAAGTTCGATCAAATTACATGTATTTATTTGAAATAAAGCTTGAACGTATTTCTAAAATATTTGGAACTTGCTTTGGAGTAGATTTAATAATAAAAGCCAACACTAAATATTCAAAGTATATGTCATAATTCAGATTGAGTCAATTGCATAGGAACATTTTTCCAGACTAAGCTACCTACTGGCTTAATTTAAAAAGACTAAACGTAAGGAATTATCTTCCGCTGTAATTATGATATTTCTAAACGCTTAAGAATTACATTATCGTCTTTTTCAACCACTGTTCATTATATTCTTAGTGCACAAGCCCAAATAGCTTTTCTAAAACAAAAATAGCTATTCTACAGGAGTTATAAATGTTTCCGGAATAAAAAATCAAATACTTTCAGTTGTTAATACGATAATCATAGTTGATATCATAATCCTAAGCAAATTCAAATACAATGTGCTTCTGTAAATATAAGACCGATAAGTTTCGGCGAGCACATGCAAATTTTGGGCACTCGAAACTGGGGATCAACCCACATGCGAGACGCATGAGATGGCTAAATACATCCCTGCCACTTTTAAAGCTTGTCCTTGGGATTTATTTATCGTCATACAGAAAACTACTATTAACGGGAATTGTAGCTCTTTTAATTGGAATAGCAAATTGTTGGAGATTATAGGTATTCAAGGAATCAAAACTTCCTCCCCTTTGGCTGTACAGGTCAGAATACTGGCTTTAATCACATTTCTTCCCGGATCTACAACACGTAGTCTAGTGCCATTGTATAATTTGGAAGAATCGAGATTAGCAATATTCAGACGCCATCCTTAAGCTCCAGTATATAGGACGGTAAACCTGATAACTCTAAAGAGTTTAAAAACTCCACAGCATAGAATGTACCTACTATCGTCACTGGTCATCATAGGAAATAAGACATACATATTTAGTAAGATTCAATTATATTCGGGATAAAATCCAGTACCTCATTATCTGTCTACCAAATTTCATCCACCTATTTCACATGCGACACTACTATTGACATTATTTCAAACACATAGGTGTATTACAACTTGCGCCTAAAACATATATTCTCATTAAACAGGTAACATTTTAATTGGCATAGTAGTAAACTAACAGACAAACAAGTTTTCATTCTTTATTAATTAAATGAGAATGATACATGCACATGGGTGACTAGTTTATTTAAATAGGTACATAATGAAGTGAAATCATAACATTGATAACTCATAATCAAAGTAATGCAAATTATTCATAACATGGCTTATTCATTTACGGACATTACTAGGCAGTAGTTGGACACTAAAAACGTAAGTGAAAATATTTTCAAATTAAATAAACATAAAATTAGAAAAAGGGATGCCTGTTTCAATTTTTTTTATGTTTTAATATGCATGTTTATGTGAAATGTTTTATTACTGTACAATCATAGTTATTACGTACTGAAAGAATTAAATATTAATATGTGCCATTAGATATATTGACGAAAAAGAAGTAAGTACAATTAACGTTTATTGGTAAGTTGTGAAGTGCGTTACAAGTTCATTTCGTTTAAACCATACCATTACCTACCTAAATCGTGAATGACAATTATGAGTATTAAAATAATATATTATAATACCCCTAATATTCATAATCTAATAAAAATAGGGATAGCTATTCACTTTGTCAAATATTGATGTGTATATACATATTGTGGGGAATCATTTTGATTATTTGGAATTATTGAAAGGAATGGCAGGGATATTTTAAAAGTCTATTTGAACGAGGCAGAAATGAAAGAAATAGAAACGAAGATGAGAATGAGAATTTTAACTGTGAAAATGCCATTTAGCATGAAATAGATAATGAATGCAATAAAGAAAATGAAAATGGGTAAAGCTGATGGAAATGATAGGATATCTGCCGAAATGCCCAAAGCGGATGGACGAATCATAGCAGGCAGCTGTACCTTTTATTCAACCTATGCTGGCGTTCCGGCCGTGTACCAGGCGACTGAGTAAAGGCCGTGATTGTGTCGCTGTACAAAGGTAATGGTTTACAGCAAGAATTATCGTGGTATAAACCTCGAGTAGAGTAGAGGGAGAGTAATAGCCAAATTATATGCAAAGATTCTGATTGAAAGATGGTGATGTCTGTAACGGAATCGAATATTTGGGTTGGGCAAGCGGGGTTTTGAAAGGGGATGGGATGTATGGATCATGTCTTTTCCTGAAGGTGTATAACGGAGAAAGCCTTAGCAAAACACAAAAAAGTTTTCTGCGCTTTCATTGAGCTGGAAAAGGCTTATCACAGAGTGGCAAGGGACGAACTTGGATTACGCTCTCCATGTATGAGGTGGATTGTATTTTGATGCGGGCACGCGAGTCCTTATATAAGGATTCGAGTGCCTGTGTATGTACCTGTAAATGGGGTCTGTACAGAAAGTGGTGTTAGGCAGGGCTATGTAGCATCCCCTTGGCTGTTCAACTTATTCATGAATAGTTGTTTGATAGACTTGAAAGAGTTTAACTGTGAAATAAAAATGAATGAGTCAATATTTAAAATCTTGTTGTACGCCGATGATCAGGTTCTCCTTGCATCTTCGGCGGAAGAACTACACACAAATGGTTATTGTAATGAATAAAACCTTTAAAAGGAAATGTATGAAAATAAATGTAATGAAGACGAAAGCGATGGTGTTTGAAAGGAATGAAAGTGTTACTACAGATTGCCAGATAATGATCGGTGATGAAAAAGTGGAACAAGTGTATGAATTTATTTGTTTACCTTAGTTCTATATTCACGAGAGATGGAAATAGTGAGGGCGATATTGAAAGAAGAGTGAAACCAGGAAACCATATCAAAGATGCGTTGTAGTTCGTGGTAACAAGCGACAACATATCGAACAAAGCTCGCCTTGCTATCATTCAGGGTGTATTAACGCCAATATTGAGGTATGGCAGAAGAAGCATGAAAGCAGGGAGAACGCCGGCCGTAGAAATGAGAGCGCTGAGGAGTATGTGTGTAGTGAATGGTTTTGTGGAATGAGATGATGTAGTGACAAAAATTGAAAAGGGTATGCTGAGATGGTTTGGTAATTTAGAAAGGATGAATGACAAAAGAGTTACGAAAAAAGTTTATCAGGCAAGACTGAATGGTCATTTTGGGAGGGGGCGCCCTATACGCATAGGTACATATTGATCAAATTAGTGACGTGTTGAAAAAGGTCCGAACCTAAAGCACCCAAAACCGAAGACCATGCATGAAGAGGTTGATTAGTGTGTTAGAAGCGATAGGGGTATGTTTAGATCGATACACCTAGCCTTCTATAGTCTCTGTCTACCCCAATGGGAGACAAGCGTGACGATATATATATGTAGGTATATTGCAATATATGTTCAATTTATAACCCTTATAGCTTTTCAAAATATTATTTAATTTCCATAATTCTTGACGACTATAGAGCATAATCGATAAAGTCAATTATATTTAACCTAATGATCACTTAGTTAATGTTCTTTTGTAATTTTTAGTTTTGCTTCGCTCATTATATGACCTATGAACACATACTCTATAGAGAAATGTATTAATATGCTAAACGTATATTTTAGGAAAACAAATATATACATTTTTTTTACAATGATGAAACCTGTATTTTTCACAATATTGGCTAGATATACTTATACTATTTGCTCGGTTCATATTTAATTTCCAAAGGTTATGATTTCAGGTTTCAGTAGTCTATATATTTTTAAATATAGGTGAATAAAATTTTATTTATAATTACATGTAAAAATACGCAAACAAATAGTTACATTTTATAATAAACTTTTCTGACTTCATAATGTAGTTATTTATTCATATTCGAGACATCTTTAATGTTGGCTAAAAAATCGTGTATGAAGCGTGAGAAACAGCGGAGCATATTGCTGCATTATCTTATAGTTGCGAATCTTCAAATTAATACAATACAGTTGAAAAATAACACTATTTCATTTCTAGTAGTTACTTATACTTAATAGTTGGAACCAAATCATTGTCTTTTGTTTTCAGATGAAGTTACCTATCTACCTCACACTTCTTGCATTAACTCAAGCAGAAATAATAGCGGACCGCGAATGCGATAATATCGTATCGTACAATGGAGTTCAATATGAAAAAGAAACTTTAATTCAGAATTTTAACAGTCCTTATCAATTAGCTATTGACCCTATAACGAAAACATTATTTTTCAGTTATACGACTGAATTACCAGCAGACGCATTTAAATCTGTATCCTTGAATCTGGAAACCAAGGACTATGATGTAATCAGAGGAATCAATGGAAGCTTTGCTCATACTGTTGATGTCGATAATCATATTATTTATTTAGGTAGTTCATATGAAGGAATATTTAAATTCGATCACGAATTAAACAAAGCTTTTGACACCATGATCACAAATGATAGTATATGGCAAATGTTCTACAAAGATGGCATTTACTATACAACGTACCCAGAGGAGAAAGCGTATCTATTCAAAAATGGAGAAGTTAAAAGAATTAAGGAGCTTGAAAATTCTAAAGTTCTGTTGATTGCTGTTGACAACAACCAAAATGTTTTCTTTTCTAATTCATCAGGACTTTTTATAAACAAGAATAAAAATAAGATTACTACTCAAATAGGAGAATACATTCTGAACGGATTTTCGTCAGATAGTCAAGGTAGTCTGTACTTTTCGACACCTGAAGGAATTTATTTGATAACTGAAGAAAAATCCGTTAAAGAAATAATGAAACTTGACGACGTATTCGGTTTGGCCATAGAAGATAACAAAAACTTTATATATTCTACCGAAAATAACATAATTAGGTTAAAACCAACTCAATCCAAATGTAGGTTAAGTTAATAAATAATTTAATAAGGTTTTCTTTCTACATTATTTTATATTCATCTGTAAAACTCTCTCACAATTAATTTTCTTGAAAATACAAACAACAAAATAGAAATAAACGTTTAAGTTAATTTTAATATTCTTAAATGATAGTAATTCGTCAGTTTATTAATCGGATATATTACAAGTTATTATTTGTATATTGTTATAAATGTAATGTATGCACAGTTCCACATATTGGACTTCCCAAGCATTAACAACAATTGTATAAGTATATGTAATAAAGGAATATCGTCGTTTGTTTTTTAACCTGTTTTATCACTTGCATAGATATAGCGCTCCTAAAAATTATAGTGAATTAAAAAGGTATTCATTTTTAAAAACAACGGGAAACATAAATGTCCCCGTCCTGACAGTTCAATAACTTGATATTTTTTGTATGGGGAAATGTTTTATGTATGTACCTAATAAAAGTATACATTAATGAATCCCTTCGTTATGGCCATATTTTCTAGAACATTTTACGTCGTAAAATTCTAGAGACTAACTTTGTAATTCGATATTTATTATCAAATCTATTATATGAATAAATTCGCAGTAAAT
The DNA here is from genome assembly GCA_947507595.1 of Pyralis farinalis. Taxonomy (NCBI): domain Eukaryota; kingdom Metazoa; phylum Arthropoda; class Insecta; order Lepidoptera; family Pyralidae; genus Pyralis; species Pyralis farinalis. Next base: position 16,371,227 of record OX382266.1, on the reverse strand, counting down.
GGAATCTGTGACAATATTTTGTTTTCTTAACAATAAAACGGCTTAAATTTCGCTGTAGTTATATACTATTACGCAACAATTAACTAAATATAATGAAATAGTTAATAGTTGTGCAATTAACTTCCTGCCGCGGTTTTCTGCCGTGAAGAGTTTTATAGAGGTCTTCAACGCACGACTCGCAAGCATCCATGGACTCTGGCACAAAGGAAATAACCTATGTAGACCCGATGACACAATTTGGCGTAGTGTAAAATATCCTCCCATTGGTCAGTAGGTTGGAATCGCTGATATATTTAGGCGCTGAAACACTATGTTTTGGTGAGTAAGGGAGGTCATGCACGTTAAGTTGATTTTAAACCTTTTTTTTTGTAGTGGCAAGCGCTTACAATGAACAGAATGTACGTATGCGGCGCGGTGGGGGCTCAGACAAGAAGCTTCTTGTCATAACCAGCTGGTCATAACGCTTGCATGCCACCTTAGAGCTATAAAAAACTTGAATTACATTGAGGTATAAAAATGTATCTTATTTCCATACGTTATATAATTTTGATGAGCTCGGTGGCGCAGTGGTTAATAACGCTCCTTTGATACCAGGGCTCGTGGGTTCGATTCCCACACAAGACAAATATTTGCGTGCATGAACATGGTTGTTTTTAAGAGAGGTACATACATCAAAGCAGCTCGTCTTTTTTTATACAATCGTCTGGGGAAGTACCTCCACTTCAACTCCCTGGAAGGTTGTTATGTTTTTGCGACTGAGTGAAGTTACCAGTAAACTCCTAAGGAGTTAGTTTGTATTAGCAGCGTACTGCAAGCGTAAGACATATGCATAAGCATAGACTATATGGTAAAGATAAAGATAAAAATTCTTTCTATCTATAACTTCACGCCAAATCCCTTACGGGGTAGGCAGATAGAACCGAGCGCCACGTGACTCGATCTTTACATATCTCACTCGCTTCTTTAACATTCATTGCTCTTTTCATGCACGCTCGCCGGTTTCTAGGGCTCCTGACATAAAAATCTTTATTTGCCTTTAAACCCTCACGGGCACCTAGATACGTCTTACATTCTCAATATTGTATCTTATTAAGTTATCATAGTTTTGTAACATACCAGCTCTACTCTTTTTTAATCTACCATCATTTCCAGCATTTGGATATAGATCTCTTTTCAAATCGTAAATTTATATTACAATAATGACAGTGTGCAATGGTGACAAGTTGTATAGTTAAAGATATATTAACATATGTGCTGAATCATATGTCTGTCAGTCAGATATTCATCGATCCTGTAATAAGTAACCCTTCTAACATAGAGTATTGAACATATTGTCAGGCAAGGAAGGTAACCGCTATACATAAGGTGTGCCGTATGCTATATAAAAAAATGAGTAGATTTAATAATATTTTAATAAGGGTAAGTAACACAACCGAAGAATTATTAATCCCGGCAATTAGCTAGTGAGAAGATGCAACATTACTTAGAAGTAGAGAGGATACTCCTTGTATTGCAAGTGTACATAGGCTACGGCTAACCGCTTCACGCCAGGTAGATACTTTCGAATGTAACTCCACCTAGCTTAGTAAAGGAGAAAACGGAAAAAGGAGAAAACTATTGGTTTTTATTCAATGTTTTCGGATTAATGTACACACATTTGTAATACACATTTGTTACCAGAGGTTATCAGAACATTTTTAAAAATCAGAACTAACGGTTCAGATTGCCATTTCTATAACCTAGCATAAAAATCGTCTTCTTTCTCTCTGATTTTAATTACTAAACACTGGCATTTGAAACATAATTATTTATACATTAAGCATATGTTTGTGTATTTTATCTACAATGTATGTATGTGTGTATGTAATGATATATATTATATGATTTTGTCTGTAGGTGTGTATTTACGTCTGTATTTGTATACCTATAACTAAAAATATTAGTGAGTTTAAATTAATATCAATTTTATTTATTTCATCATTTCCTTCCGTGCCTAACTTTTCTGTACACAGATTCGTTACCTTAAGGTTGCCTTGAAAAGATTGCTTTTAGCAATAATACCGCCTTGTTACATAGTACGTTTCTCTAATTTTAATACGTAAGTTTTTAATATATAATTCCTTAAACCTGTACTACGCAAATAAAGTGTACTCTATCTGTAATTATCACGTGCTCGGTGGTGAAGGAAAACATCATGAGGAAACTCGCACGTCCAAGAAATTATATTTCAAAAGAGGTTTCACCTGACCTAAGAATGATCTGGTTTATCCTCTGGGTGACGGAGGTCAGACGGCAGCCGCACCAAAAAGCAGTATCTTCGCCAAATCCTTAGGCTTAGGTAACCCCGCCAGTTCTAATAAATTAGGAAACGTGATAACGCTAAGGCGAAGATTAGTATTGGTTTATTACATGCGTTTGGTTACATTATAGAAGTAAGGAGCTTCATCTACTAATACCAACATTGCCAACCAAACTGAATCCCAATAACGAAGTAAGTTTAAACTGGTGGGAGTTCTATAGTAAATACGTAATGAGCTGGGAACCTAGCGGTGATCGGCGGCCGGCCATTGTCCGTACTCCAGGCGCCTTCCGCTTCCACAGACCAACTTAACAAGACCCACGATTAAACACTACGTACCCTTCTAATGCTCACACTAACACTTACAATGAGAGGCAGGGTAGGTCCAGCATAATTGGTACTAACATGTATTAGTATAGGAAAGTATCGAAAGGCGGAACGACACGATCGAAAAATAGAAAACGTGTGGTTTGCTAGCTATGTTCTATATATAAATAGATGGCAATGTTTGCGAAGACGGAAGTTGTTGATATGTTTTTTAATTAGGCTTACGTTTTATAAGGCTCAGGCAGATGAACCCGTTTGTTGAGTGACTTGGAATGGCTAATTTAGCAAGCCAATACCAATTTGAAATGCCAAGGGTCACGAGTTAGTTTGTATCACTGTTAGAATATTTTCAAGTATTGTGTTTAGAAATATATACACATTTAATATATATGTATAATATACATATATATATATATATCTTCGATCTGTGATTAGGATTTAACAGTAGTATGTTAATAATGAAATAAGTATTTATTTGCTTATTTTATTTGGAATTAGATAGAGGTATATAATTCGTACGTGATAATTACATTACAATTGTAATATACGTATACGGTTTCATACAGGTAAGTAGTTGAGGAGCAGTGATAGCTCAGTGGATAAAGAACCAGTTTATTGACCAACGGGATCGGGTTCGAATCCTGCAAATCCTAAATTTTACAGCTAAATTGGTGTTTTCGGATTTATGTACATGTTTGTAATTATCACTTGCTCGGCGGTGAAAGAAAACATCGTGAGGAAACACGCACGTTTAAGAAAATATATTTCGAAAGACGTGTAACCTAACCAAAGAAAGGTATGATTTTCCCTCTGGGTTGAGGAGATCCGACGGCAGTCACTCCATGTAAAACACCAGCATCTTCGCTAAATCTTTAGGCTTAGGTAGCAGATCCCGCCGAGCCCATTGGATTAGGAAACGGGACAACGCTAAGAAAAAAAAGACAGGTAAGTATCGTGTTATGCTATGTAGGTTCTAGCAAATAAGAGGTAAGGCACGGCAATATAAGGCTAAATTAAGACTGGAGAAATACCACCACATCAAAACAGCCCGTCTGGGGAAGTACCTCCACCGCACAGAAAATCGCAGCCAAATAACAACTCCCTAGAGGGTTGTTGTGTTCCTGCGTGTGAGTGAGGTCACCCGTAAGCTCCCAAGGAGTTGCTGTGTAAGCAGCAGAGGAGGCATCGCTCGGGTGATACTTAATATATCGCAAGCGTTAATAGGCTACGGTACCCGCTTTACATCAGGTGGGCCGTATGCTTGCATACCTCCTGACGTAGTATTAAAAAATCAGTTGAGAATGCGCAAGCTTGCATAGCCAGAGGAACACCTGACTCATCAATTATATAACAATTCAACATTTCTTTTTTTAGTTTGTCGGCCATTTTGACTATGTTCCTTAAGAGATAGGAACGATGTTCCTGAACATACCTATTCTACTTTTTTATGCTGAATCCGAATCTGAAGTCAAAATTCGAATATTCGAAAATAAGCGACATACAAACGCACAGACAAACCACCACCTACGTAAGCTGTGAACGTCGAAACGTCGAAAAAATTTCCACAAAAATATGTATGCCCTTCAAGATGTTGTTAAACGTAAACAGTTATGTTAAATATTCAGCGGAATCAATTGCTCCTTCCTCCGCAATGCCTAGACCATAGGGCTCTAGGCATAAGCCACGGTCGGCCGAGTGGTCCCTGGTTCAAATCTTGGTGTAATGTATACATCCAACGAAATTCGTGTCTTCAGATTTATGTTAAAAATATTTTCCCGTCTGCGATGTGGAGATCTGACGGCAGTCTCTCCATGTCAACATCAGTATCTTCGCCATGTCCATAGGCTTGGGTATTGGACTTAGGCAACCCTAACGAATTAGAAATCGGGATAACCCAAGAAAGAAAATAGATGCTGACATAAATTTATTGCAATAACTAATTGGCGATATGAAAAATATAATTTTATAATGGCAAGTTATTTTCTGCATTGTTGTTTTTCTAATGTCATGGTAAAAAAGAAAGAAACTATGCGAAAGAGATAAAAATAATATTTTATAAGAAAAAATGGAATATAAACAACTAAAGCTCTTTCTTTTTTATCTTTTCATAACATACTATGAATCGAGATCACGGGCTGACGCCGTCATGCACCGTATAGCTGCATGCATTCGTACAGTGCATATCTGGAGAACGCTGAAACAACGAACATCGGACTAATTTCTCTCTCAAGCTCTCAATAACTCTCAAGTTGTGGAATTAACTCCCAGCCGAGATTTTCACAAGGGACTACAGCATGGAGGTTTTTAGAGGGTCGGCAACGCAAGAGTGATACCCCTGGTGTTGCAAATGTCCATAGGCTACGGTAACTGCGTCATTAGGCAGGCCACACGCTTGTTAGCCACAGGACAGATATGTACAATTCCTGATATAAAAAATCTTACAGACCAATACGTACTTTAGTTATTTTGAGATCTTTTTTTGTCATAGTTATTGCACAACTAAGAGCATATCAAGCTCGACACGCGAAGTGCGATTGTAACTCTTATCACGTACGGCATAGAAACGGTACAAAGGTCAAAGTATAATGCTTGAGTTTCACATAGCTGTACGTAGTGTGATATTGACCAAAAAATTGCCTTTTACAATATGATTGGGCAAAATATTAATCAAATCGCTATGACAGATTGTTTTCAATTTACAGTTCAAATTTACCTTAAAACATATCGATATTATTTTTCATTAAAATAATATATTTTTTTTTATTAAAAGTATATAATTTGAATGCAGAAATATTGTTGATATGGTTAAAACGTAAATTTTAATTGTAAATTACTTATATGAGAATATCGAGGGCAAAATATCTTGTTCTAATATGGAAACTTAATAAATAAGGAAATAAAAAGTATTTTTTAAATACGATGTCACAGGTTAAATAATATAGCGGTATTATACATGTACGAGTATAAGCATTGAATAGAAATTTCACAATTTAGACAATAAAGACTACTTAAAGTAATATAAAATTTCGGTAAGCTTTTTTGTACTCGAAAGAATGGAAACTTATGATACAGTTTATAATATAATGTATCAGGTAATATATTGTAAGGTACCTACTTATTTTTTACGATCTGACCGAGTAATACCTTATAATTAAAGCTTACGATACAATACCCCATTGATTCGTTTTAATGTTTTGTCCTACGTTAAGTATCAAATAAAAATTAAATTTAGTTTGATATTTCTCGTAAGTTTGACGCTTCTGCCACAGTGAATATCAAAACCGGTGTAATAATTTACTGTGATAACATGCTAAAAAAACATACAAATAATTTTGCATTCTTAAATGATAATAAAGGAAAAACTGGTATTTGGGAAAACCCATTGTCTGGTTGAGCCATCGGGATATCATTTTAAACATTTCATCTCAAACGATGGTAGAATTTTAAATTTCTTACGTTAATACAAATAATGAACAATCATCCCAGGTCCCAACAAATAGTAGTCAACGCAAGTTATCTAACACATGTTCTTTACGCTGACTACCTTGATACAAATAAAGGCACAAGCAGAGAGCATAAATAGGAAATCGTCGCTCCACTGGTTCGGATAATTCACCAACAACCTTAACTGCATATGAAAATCGTAATTCTGTATGCAAATTCAATATTACTTTAGCATCAGAAAGATATTGTGCTTACAGCAAGGACACTTACATTGACATGAATATATCCTATACAGATTCTGTTGGTTGCGTCTGTAGAGTTGACCAAATTATAATAGACACGTAATCTAAAGTGGCAAGGGAGACGGCCACCTTGCAAGTAGACCAACAACAGCTGAGGAAAAAAGATTCTCGAATGGTGTCCTCATACTGTGTACACGCACTGTGAGACGACCCCCCATTAGATGGAGCGACAACCTGAAAAGATTTGTCTATGATAACAGATAGCTCAGGATCGAGTCAAATGGCTCTCTAGAGAAGAGACTTATGTCCAGCAGTAGACGTTTAACCCTTCGAAACCCGGGTGGTCGTATACGACCGCGAAATGTATGGGAAAACGTATATAACGGGTTCTGACTGCTAGAGGTAGGGCGCATCAAAGCAGCCCGTCACACACCTCACAGAAAACCGCAGTCAAATAACAACTCCCTAGAGGGTTGTTGTGTTCCAGCGTGTGAGTGAGGTCGCCAGTAAGCTCCTAAGGAGTTGCTGTGTAAGCAGCAGAGGAGGCATCGCGCGAGTGATATACATTACAAGCGTTAATAGGTTACGGTAACTGCTTTACATCAGTACATGCTTGTACGCCTACCGACGTTGTATGAAAAAAAAAAGGAATAGGGGCTGAAATGATGATAATAGATAGCCTTCCTGCCTTCTTATATTGCCTTAAGTATGATATTAATGATATTAATGAAAAGTGGACAACGCCATTACAACTGATCGAGATGAATGCAGGAGAAATACAGATTGCGTATATGCTGATGAAGTCGGGGGTTTGCATAAGGTGAAAACGATTTAGATTGTGATTTTTAATTCCGAAAATATGACTTCGGTTTAAAACAATAGCAATCACCTTCAGCTAAGGCGACAAAGACCGTGGAGATCTACCGACTGACCAGAACAAGATTATCACTTATCTATACATAAATGCAATATACGAAGTCAATAACCTTTGTATAAATAAGCTACACAACTTCCAACATCTTTTAAAATTAAGATACACATGTGCACCGACATAGTAACACTATTTGCGCTTGTACGACCATTTCTAAGGTTACTCAAGCTACATATCTATGTGCGATTTGATGTAACCTGCTTTATGTGCTTCCGCCACCAATTAGTTCATACGGCCTAGCGCCGGCCGGTAGCCACCCACTACATGGCTGCTCCGGTAGTCTCTGCCTCGGCTGCTGCGGTCGTCTGCCATCTAGGACAGAATCCGCATGCCCCCACCACCACCTTCGCTGCCACGACTGGCCTGGTCGTCGCTGCGACACGTGTTTCGCCTCTCCACGAGGCATCATAAGGCACTGTAGATGTTAATTGTAAGAATAACATGCTACAATTTTTTCTAAGGTAAAGAACGGGTTCCACTTGGATCGTATAACCATAACACGACCTCTCTTTGATACCAATGCATGGTAAAGGTTGTATTCGATTTCATTCTTTTGGTGCGAGGCAGTAGAAATATCTACTTTGTTGTTAACGAAAGTTTTGTGAATGAAATAGGCAGCAATATTTTTTAATTCGTTGTTCATTTTACTTTTTTTTTTCAAATCATGACATTAATGTGTCTTAATGTACAGACGTAGACTTGGAAGCGTATGTAAAGGCTTCAGAATTCGTTATAAAGTTTTGGTCGAAACAATTTAAAGATGGCTGTTAGAGCTTCGACGTTCCACCATCCATCCCAGACGTCCACGTAGTGGACGGTTGACTTCTGTAGTTACCTAACATATGTGAAGCTGGCTAATCGAGCAGAATTTGCCGATCAGCCAGGTGGAAGCTAGCTAAGGATATCTAAGATAAGCTCACATTGGTTGCCTAGAATGTTGGTACCATTTCATAAGCAAAGGTTTGTTCGTATTCGTTAGTGAGATCCCGAAAGTAAGCAAAAGTCAATGGAATGGTAGATCAAACACCATGGACAACCATGTCCATCAACCATAATGTCTCTAATTGAAAAAAATCACAAAAAAATTTTTGTAACGAGGGTTTACATCGAAAAATAAATCAATTTTTATTTGACCCTTTATGTATTTTCTTTCATACTTAGATTATCTTTCTGTACCATTCGTATACCACTTGAATTACCGCTTTTATACTCGTAGTTCACCTAAATCTTACCAATATGCCGTCCCAATTACAACAATCCCTTTCACAAAACAAAACATTACAAAAGTTAACTTAAAATCGTTTAAATAACACAATGCAGGCTAACATTATTTTATTTTATTCCAAGTAATTAACTTAAGTATGCGGAACATCGCGTACGACAATATCGAGGTGTGATTTGTACAAAGGTTATGTATAAATATTCCAGTCATGGCTGTATGCATATACTTAACGTTTATAACATATTAGTATATAATTGTTCAGGAACTATTTGTTACACCGTATTTTCAAATCAACTATTTTCTTAGAGAGGTAGACGCAGCAAGAGGTTGTGCTGTGCTCCTTCCCCTCAGATTTTTCTGAAGTGGTGGGCATAGCAGGATATTTTGCGCTAAATATCCGTCCAGGGAAGCACCTCCACCTTATAGAAGACCGTAGCTAAATAACAACTCCGAGACTGTTGTGCTCCTGTGCGCGAGTAAGATCGCCACCTATCTAAGAGGTCGCTATGTGGGCAGCGGGAGGACCGATGAATGTCGAACCGTCGCCATCAATGTGAGCGCGGCAGTCTGGCGCGATGGTCAGGGCAATCCGATGAAATAGTTGACCACTGGCCACTCGCAACTAAGTAGGATTCCGGAACCTGAGAATTGCTTAATCTCCGTCCCGGGAGGATGAACCGCCAACCTCTGTAAAGTCCCTGTTACAGTGACCGTACCGGAGAATGAGACGGGGTTGGAGCTGGTAGCTGCAGCAGGGAAGGAGGCATGGGGCTCCTTCCGCCTGCCGCGTCAACAGCGCTTTTGTCCTTCTCTCTGTCCTCTCAACGAGTTCTTATTTTATTTTAATCAAAGATAAGCAGTTTTATATCGGCCACCCCCTCCACAACTTATGGGGACTTTTGCAACATCAGAGCTCGAACACTATCCACTCCCCACGTGGAGATCTCTCACCGTTTCCTTCCTCACGAAGACACAAGTGTTCTCACCGACCAACAAATCTTATTTACATCACCGGAGTACAAATTAGAGCACTTGTGTTATTGTGCCAGGGTATGCATGTTCATTCGGAAAGATATTTGTCGCCGCCGACTGCACTGCCTTTATTAGTGTCGGTTATGGGCGTGTGTGGATTATGGCGACAACACGTAAAGGCACACGTAGATCCGGGATCTACGCGTGCCTTTACGTGCAATTAATAAGTGATGAAAAAATATGCAACGTCAATAATCAAATACTCGTACTTTGAAATCACGCCACATCTCTCTTACAATACCATGTCTTGAGAATGTAAACGGTTGTTGCCTTGACAAAAGTGCTTATATTATTTCTTATGGAACAAGATTTTGCTATTTATAAGATATATAGAAAAACTAAGGCTCCTGTCTTATATAAATAATGGGGTAGTAGCAGCGACGTATCAAGGGTAAACACCTTATACACCAACATTATTGTATTTTAAAATGGCGCAAGTAGTACTATATCTATCTTCGTACAGTTATTTATTATGTCACTTTGTTCTTACAAAGAGACAAATGATACCTGTCGTTACAAAAAGATGAATATACTCGTATATTTTAAGACATTTATGCTTTGTGCCGAAGTACGTATAACCGCGACGCGAGAGCGTAGCCAACTGAATGCGAGTTGGGCAGTTACCTTACTTTCGTATTGCCATTCTAGAGTGTGTACGACGTACCTATCTATAACTATAAAAACATCTTAGGGTAGGTAGTAGACTTAGTGTTTCTATATCTCTTTTAATTGGAATATAGGACATGTGGCCTTACATAAAGATATCCGCCTGTCTATGCGTCCATCACAAGCCGGACGGTACATGTTCATGACTTCAAATTTAGCGTATATCCTATTACAGCTACAAACCCATTTTATGGTTAGATATTGCGAAGAGTTTCCAATATTTAACATAACTTTAGGTACAACAAACTACAATACTAATCTATAAGTTCTAGGTAATTCCCTTGCAGGATGGATAGAATAATAATGATAACTTCAGATTCAATATTGTAGTAAAATTATCACAATATTAAACATAATTAAATGATAAACGACTCTAACAAAATATAATTCATTGTTACATTGAACATTATTCATGTTTACTGTCACAAAGATGCAAATATCACGATTTATAGTGATTTAGACAAATTAATAGCAATAAAATAGTGTAAAATATGTAAAAACAACACACAATCCCATATAACTGTCGATATAAAGTCGACAAACGCAATAATGTTAATACTGACAAGTCGTTAGACATTTGATATTTGCCTCATACAGCGGTGCAAGTTACAGGAGAAATACGGACTTTTTGACTTCAATATTTATATATAGAGCTAACAAATAATATATTCCTCTGGATACAGAAGATTCATTTCACTCCATCTCAAGTAAGTACGATGAACAAAATGTGTAATCAGAACGGTTTTTTTTATACCCCTGAGGTGGAACACAAGCATAGTCTGCCTAATGGTAAGCAGTTACCGTAGCCTACGGACAGTTGCAACACCAGAGGTGTCACTCGTGCTCTCGTATTGCCTAGGTTGAAAAACGAGATACAACTTGCCTTGTTGTTCGCTTTCATCATAAACGTTAAAAATACACATTTCTAAGAGTTTTTTGGATTATAAATATAATTCTTTTATATAAAATATAATTAATTTATGCACTCAGCGTTTATCTTGAACCACACTGTCAGCAGCGATCAGTAGTTAAAATGATATGATAACAAACTCTTATAAATAATTTATCGTATCTTTTCAACACTGCAATGTTTATATATTACAGCAATATTTTACTATAGCTCAATACAAATTCAATTACTTACTTATGTTGTCACAATTGAGAAAAGTAGCTGTCTTATAGTAATTAATACATATAGCACAAAAAACCAGTTGAGAATGCGTCACCTGGCTCGTCAATTATATAACAATTCAAAATTATTATTTGTTTTAATTTGTCGGCCATTTTGACCATGTTCCTCAAGAGATAGGAACAGTGTTCCTGAACATTCCCATTCTACTTTTTTATGCTGAATCCGAATCTGAAGTCAAAATTCGAATATTTGAAAAAAGACGCACAGTCAAACGCACACACACACACACAAACATGTAGATTACATAACGGTGTTCCTGAAAATACAATATACAATAATAATCTAAAATTAGTACAAAATAGCTTTCATTTGTCAAGGAAGAGCTGGAAACTGCCACGTGAAGGTGACTTGATGATAATCTCCATTCAAAACTAGAAAATTCAAAATAAAAATTTTACGATACACAATGGTTTTTTAAAAAAGGAATATTGCAACGGATAAAGTCACAAACCTAGCAAGAAAGCAGCTAGTATGGATGCAAATGATAATGATTATTAAGCAATATCTTAAGCATTGTTCGTATCCCTGAAATGCTACATAAATGTCAGACTACTTTTAAAATGAATACAATAATGGGCAAATTGTTATGTATGAACATCTTTAACCGACCATCACAACGAGGAGATCAACTGTCCTTCACGCCCGAACAGTCGCGGCAAACCCGCACTGCTATGCGCCGCTCAATAACTAACTAAAAGTAGCTATAACATGTAAGTTACATAACATTCTAATTATTTATGTCATTTAGGTGTGTAAAATGATTGATGAACAAAATTGATTATGAATCTAATTCCACGATGAATGGTGAATGTAAATGATGCGATTGCTATAATTTATATAAGGTATGTTATTGCATTTGCTATCTTGTAAAATATTTTTAACTTGCAAAGTTTTTGAATATACAATTTAATAATAATATTATCAAATTATATATTAGGGGTTAAAGTATGAAATTGTCGATTTGTACGGAAAAAGTCGTTTTTCTCTAAGATGTATCATATTTATTTAATCAAAATATTTACCCCCATTATCTACTATACATTATCTATACATTGCTGTAATCTAATCGGAAGTTTATTTATGCCTTTGCGATAGAACTCTGGAGATCTAGATTCGACCAACTGTGTGAACGCATTTTGTACTGCCTCCTGGAAAGATTTTTTTTTACCACGTAGAAAATTGTCCAAATCACGTTTCTAGCTGCAGCTCCAAGCGAGTTACAACGGTTTCTCGTACAGTGTGCGATCTTGCGTTATCATGGAGCATAAATGGTGAAGATCCATTCACGAGTCGGGGCTGTTTCACTGCCAGTTTCGCCATCATTGTTCGAATTTCGGCACAGTAAACATCTGGTGTTGTTGCTTGTCCAGGACCTAAGAAAGCTATAGTGAATAACGCTATGAAGAGACCACCAAACAGTTACCATTACCTTTTTACTGGTAAGCTTTGCTTTAGGGCACTGTTGAGCGTTTGACCTAGGGTTAGCCATTGCATTTTTCGCTTACGGTTATCGTAATCATATCGAATCCACTTTTCGCCATATGTCACAATTCGAGCTAATATTCTTTCATTTCTGTACCGATTCAACAAGGCAACCGAAGTTTCAACATGCGTTTGTTTCTGCAGATCAGTCAAATCATGGGTCCCTCACCCATTTTTCATTTTTTTTTATTTTACTGATTTGATGCAAATGAGTCAATATTGTAGGTAAGGTAACGTTAAATCATGCCGCTAATTCCTAGGTAGCTTGACTCAGATCGGCTTCCACCATCTCCTTCAATTCAGCGTTATTCACCTGTGTGGGTGGGTGGTCTTCCACGTTCTTCTTCTTCTAAACTAAGTTTCGATTACGAAAGTGTTTAAACCAAAAAAATTGTGCGTTCATTAGCAGTCTCCTCTCCAAACGCAGCATTGATATTGCGAACCGTTTCTGCCGCGTTAGTTCCGCGTCGGAACTCGTATTCAAAAATTACTCGGATTTTCGAAGTATCCATCTTTACCGTCTAAACTGAAAAAAAAAAACAAATGAAATGCAAAAATCAAATGTTGCACATTTTTCAAAACCAGAACCTCATAATTATCATGTGAAAAAAGTTTCACTCGAAAATCTCACACCATGAAGGTTTAATGTTAATTCAAAGTATCTATTACCATAAAACGGCAATTTCATACTTTAATCCCTATTATTTCAAAACTTTATTGAGCACGATATTTTGGTACAATAGGCGACTTAATACTAATTGTATTCTCTACCAGTCGACCTAAATATTGCGTCTATTTCATAGTTTTTTGTACAAAGTTGTTATATCCTGAATTTCCAAAAACAGCCATTGTCTATAACAAAGACAAAAAATAGGACGCTATCGAAAGAAAACTAAGAAAATAGCTAAACTTTTACCAGTGGGGTCACTGGCTCACATAGATAAAGTAACACATTTAGATCTAGCATAACCTCTAATGAAATAGTAATATACTCACCATGGAATATAATCTATAAGGAAAAGACAACAGATATAACTATTTTTAAATTATATAAAAATAAACAAATATATTCTGGAGGACTGGACACAACAGACCGTTTCAAAGAACTCAGACAACACATACAAACAGAGGTAATTAATTGTTAAGAGGTTAATTTAAGAGAGGTAGGGCGCATCAAAGCACACCGTCTGGGGAAGAACCTCCACCCCACAGAAAACCGCAGCCAGCTTCGGTAACTGCGTTACATCAGGTGGGCCGTATGCTTGCATACCTGCCGGTGTAGTATATATATGTAAAGCATTATGTTAAATGAACATTGAGAGAAATTACCCTTATTATTTTTATTATTTAGATATTACAGGAATTGCGCTATCACAAATGAGCCGATGCGTTTCCATTACGACTGCCCTAATTTCTGTCCAATTGAATTAAACTCAGAACGCGTAGACTGAGCGTAATAAGCTTATTGGTCAAGATAAGATAGTGTACATTAAATCAATAGAAAGCCGTGTGCGCATGGGAGAGACACCCACGCGCCGCGCATTCCAATGGGAGCCAAAGACCTCTCATTTCCTGGATCGCAAACGAAATAGACCCACTTTATAAAGGTACCAAAACATTTAATGATCTTAATAAAATCGTAGTTTATTAAAGAACTATGTTACATTAGTGTCGTCAAGAGGAAGTTGTGGTGGATGTTACTATTATCAGACGTTTAAGACGTATACATAATAATTGCTATTATGAGGATATAAGCTGTTTACACCATACCCAGTTCAATATCAATACTTTGTAGCTTGTAGGACTCAATTCACATGCTTACTTATACTACTAATTGTATAAGAAAATCAAGGTAGGTAAGGTTTAAAAGGAAACAAGTCATCTGAATAAGCTACTTGATAAAGTTGATTACAACTCAATTCCTCTACGGTTTAATGTTACCATAAATTTAATGAAGCTCATACAACGATTGGTGATAAACCGTTTCGCACAACGGAGTCATATTAATTCACTATAAATGTAATTTGCACTTTTTTACGACATGTTATTTTGTTAATTTCATGTACTATCTCGGAATTATGATTCCTTTACTGAAATTAAAGTTCAGTGTTCATATTTATAAACTCTTTCCTTCTTTGTTTTTAAATTTAGGTATATGTCGCAAATAGAAGACAATACAGGTCGACAATTTTTTGAAATTTCTTCGCGTTATCCCGTTTCCTAATTCATTAGGATTGCCAAGCAAGTGATAAATACGAAAACACGAATTTATCTCGGCCCAGTGGAAAAGGAACCGGCCTAGTGACTAACTAGTCCCCGGTTCGAATCCAGGCGGGGGCATGTACCTACCACTAAATTTTAGAAGTTACCAATACTAAAAAAATTAAATTAAAAATTTAAAAAATCCCAAAAAGTAAAAAGTAACAAAATAATATGTATTGGCCCTTTAAGTTTAATAAATGAAGTAATATTTTAATCCAAGCATCGTTGTGTCGGGGGACCGCTAACTAAATATAGTATTATTTAAATTTCATATTTTATCATTTTTCAGTTGATCTTTTTATTTTTATTATAATTACGTAGCGGTCCCGCGACACAACGATGCTTGGATTAAAATATTACTTCTTTTATTAAACTTAAAGGGTCAATACATATTATTTTGTTACTTTTTAAGTCAATTTGCGTTGGGGTTTTTTTATTTGATATTTATTTTATTTTTATTTTATGTATTTTATACTTTATATATTGCTAGGATAAACACACTCCAATTGACACTCTATACCCACATTCACACAAATACTTTCCGGGACGAAACACGAAATTGCAACTTATTATTATTAATAATGATATACACAATTATTATCATTAATTATTAATAAATATATACACAAAACACTCTCGATTAAGTCCCCTATTAAACAAAAAAAAAACAAAATCAAAATCGGTTTATCCATTTCGAATCTACGATGCCACAGTCAAATACACAGATATACACGTCAAACTTATAACACCCCTCTTTTGCGTCGCAGGTTAAATAAGTAGTAAAGCGGTCCATACACCTCTTGGACATGTAAATAATCATTAAGTTATGCATTACCACTTCAAAAATAAAAAATTAAAGAACATGATGTTCAAGAAGTATCTCCCACAGGATCAATATAATCTCTCTTTTCTTTATCTAATTGAGGATATTTGAACTAAAGTATCCGTTTCAGTGCTGCTGAACTTGGTCCAATTATACATCTTCAAGAAACAAGATTAACTAAGAAACCTATTAGTTGTGGATACGATGAGGACAACTTCCTTCTGCAAACACGCAACGCTGTCGGCGGGTAATCCAACTACAACAATAGAATCACAATGGCCACATGTTGTTCGGTTCCAGAGAAGCTTTTTTAAAATCTTTTTCTATTAAGTTTTGGAATGAAAAGGAATTCATTCCAAAACCTCGGAAGGGATTCCGTGGTTTTTTTCAAAGGACTGGAACATAAGATTCTTCAAAAAAGGCGAAGGCGAAAGAAAGTTGAAGAGGTGTTTACACGAGTGACACCTTTGGTGTTGCAATATGCTACGATTACTGCTTACGTTATGCATGTTTGTAAGTGTATAAAAATACGACTGATTGCAAAAGCAAAGAAATAAACCGACCGCATAAGTTTCTTTGTAAAGAATATCTGAATTTTAAAAAAAAATCAGTGCTATTAGAAACTTTGCTCCTATCCATCGAACGAAGCATCTAGACCATTTACATAGACTTGTATTACCTGTAATGATTATAGCTTACAAACTTTGTAGATAAAAAGGGAGGAAGATGTATGAATATTTATTTTTCATCATAAGCAAAATTCCAATAATTAAAAAAAACCTATTTTGGAAAGTGCGTGATATCACTAGATGCCAGCTTTTAAAATTTTGAATTTTGTTTCAAAACCTGTTACAGTTTTGTTTTTTACATTTGAAACTATTATACATTTAAAATCGATAACATGAGTAGTTGCTGAAATATGCCACTGTGACAGATAGACGGAAAAAGTCGCACGATAAGGGTACTTTTTATACTACTTTGGTACGAAACCCTGAAACCGGTTAACATTGTGTAGCAAAAGGTAGGACAACATGGAAGAGCATTTCGGTCATCCTTTATGCAATTTCTATGAAGTCATTTAAACACGTCATTAGTTTATTTAATATTGTGACAATTGGAATTTCCTTTCTGAATCCATGATAAATGTATTGTATGATTATGATAAAAGATAGCGCATGATAAATTTAACAACAGATTACAAAGGTGCTTGTTAAATAAACGTTTAATTTTTAATGTAATACGTTTTGTCTAAATATGCAAATGCAAAATTTACTTCTTCACGTACGTGGAGCTTGAAACCACCAAGTACTAAGTACAGTAAAATTTAATAAGAAATAGCCCGACGGCGAAAATATCTCGAATTTATAGAATACCACACAAAGGAGGAAAGCGTGGCTGGATTATGCACCAGAGTACTAAAGAGAAGAAGAAAGAAATATACCGTCGATGCAAGATTAAACGCTTCACTTTCACAAAAGTTTCGGTTTCACAAAATTTTGTGAAAGTGAAGCGTGAAAAATATACTCTGAATGGCGAAAAATGTCTCGTGGTCATGTTAGCATCCAGAGTGCATAAGGTAAAGTCTAAAGCTGGTGACATTCTTGCTAACACTCAAGAAGTTTTAAAACTATATATTTTACGGAAATGTATGATTATGTCCATGGTGCTGATACTGTGAATCAGCACCATGTTAGTGTCATCGGCTCCATGAAGACATTACCATTGATAAGATTATAATTTTGATACTTTGATATAAGTTTGATACGAAGTTTGAAAAATGAAAACTCAGCAGGAATCAACATGGTTACAGGTGAGATGTGAAACTAGATGGCACTTATGTTTGGAATACTCGTACCTTCTGGATTTTGAGTTACTTATGCTGAAGACCGAAAACCAGCAGACTGTAAACACACAGTCATCCTGCCCTTGTATAAATGCTTACATAAAAAGATCACGCGAGGACTGTGCCAAATAGGGCCATCAGTTTGAACAACGCAGCAGTTAAAGTATAGGGATAAATTATTGAAGTTGAAGTAGAAATTGAGAAAGCATTTGAGAAAGATGTGCGATGGGATCTCTAGGACATTTTGCCAGGATATGGAATTAACTAGGATATGAGCAATGTACTCGTAGTTACAGAATGTGTGCGGGTGGATGGTGACTTATCGCCCTGGTTTGGAATCAATACTCGTGTCAGACAGGGCTGCGTACTGCCGGCTCGGCTATTCATACTGTATCAGAACAGTAGTCTGCAGAGAAAGAATAATCTATGAATGAAGGATTGCGAATGGGTACGATGAATACATCGTACTGCATTGGATACAGGTTGAATTGACAGCAGTTTAGAGTATACTATGCTACGCTTCTCAATGATAAAATAACCCATCCATAAACAGACTATAATCGAAGTTACTTGTCTAGATCTGAATAAAAAATAATTATCCGTAAAACATTTAAACTTCAGAATGGATTTCCCAAAAATTACCAACGCTGCCTTATCTGGATGTTATACAAAAAACGGTAAACCCGAGTAATCATGATATAAATGTATTGAGTAAACGGAAGATAAAACTCTCAAAATCGGCTATCAAAGATAATGTTTTATCAATAAAACTATCTTACTAAATCTTGTAGACTTCAGTTGTCGGTTGAATTCGTCAAAATGTACATTATATCGAAATGTGGGGTTCTTTGTTATACGCATATCTTACTACTCATAGGTAAGTTTCATTGTCTGAGAGTATTTTTTTAAATAGGGAACAAAACTTTTCTTTTTTAATGCGTGCTAGTTTTTATTCTTCCATTATGTGTACTTCCATGTTATGTTACGATATTTTGATTAGCTTTCTATATCATTATAATAGCTAATAACTAATAACATCGTGTTGATAATATGTGCAGGATTATCAAAATTAGCCACAACATTACCAATAACTGAAGTAATAACAAAAGAATCATCCTCAAGAATAGTGAACGGGCACTCAGTGGATATAACCGAAGTGCCATATCAAGCATCTTTGAGGCGTAAAGTTATCTTAGGTTGGGCCCATACATGTGGAGCGGTCATAATTGGCCAAAAAGCATTATTGACCGCAGCGCACTGTGCTACAAGGTGAGACATTACGTGCCTAAATTAATAAATGCATTATCACTATAAATCCTACGTAGGATACCCGGAAGCCAATGGCACTAACGCTATCAGCATTGAAGGTAAGGAAGGCAAAATAACTCTTCGGAATTGGATTCTGAGAGTATTCTCGATGTCAACATGTCTCATTTTTACTGTTATAGTTTTATTTAGTATTAATTAGTAAATAATAATAGCCTAACAGTTTATATATATAAAAATGAATGTTTGTCTGTATGTCCTCTATGGACTCAAAAACGGTTGGGCAGATTTTGATGAAATTTTCAGTGAATCCCTGGTTAGCCCAGCAGATGATCCTATGAAGTTTGGTAACGATTGGATCAGTCGTCCGAAGCTGGGTCGAGTAGCAAGTAATTTATATAAATAACAACAACAAGTCTTTCAATGACAGGGCTCGCTTGTTGTGAAACGAATGCCGTAGTCTGTCAAGGTTTGCAATACAAATAGTATGTGCAGTTGGTATGTTAATAAAGGGGAAACCCCTTTACAACTGCTCTGGAGCTTTGTGGTGAATTCACTAGCTGAGTGGAATATAACAACACTCCCAGGAATTGTAAATTACATAGCTCTTCTGTGAGGTAAAGGTTTTTTCCCAGCCCGGCTGCTACGTCGCAGGGCGTTCGCTAGAGCCTCCTTCCTTAATTAACTGGGTGCACCACGTACAGATGAGATGGCTTTGGAATAGAGCAAATTATCTATTTTTAATATTTAAAATAATAATATATGCTATCATTTTCAGTTATGTCGCTGATTCGTCGTCACTTGGAGTTGTGGTTGGTACTTCGAGCCGACTGAATGGAGGACAGATATACGATGTTTCAAGAGTAATAATTCATGAAGGTTACTCTGTTTCAACGTTAAAAAATGATATTGCAATGATAGTTACTGCCTCCACTATAGCATTCAGCAGAAGTGTCAATGCTATTGCATTGGCTCCATCCAATTTCAAGTTATCAGCGGGTACAACAGCTCTAGTGTCAGGCTATGGTGTAACCTCGGTAAGTTCATCATCTTTCGGACTAAGATATCACCTAGGTATGTTCGTCTTTCGGGCTATTGTGTCATCTTCATATTTCATCATATTTCGGTCCATAGTCCACCTCGGTAAGTTAGTGATTAACTTACCCATAGCCCTGCTTCGTTGTATTTATACTGTTGTATTTCTCTCTAATTAATGGTTATAGCCAACTTGCGTCTCGTTGTTAGCAACTTGATAGGAAACTGTGTTTGTTATTAAGTTGGCAATATCGTAGTCCAACCATAGTCATACAAATACTCATTCAGAATTAAAAAAAAAATATAGCTTTCCGGTGACGCATTACGTAGTTGCGTAGAGTGGCATCATTTTGAAACCAAGAAAAGTAAAGAAAAGGGGAAAAATACAGGAAAGAACATAGTAAAAATAATTAGTTATCGATTTACTTTTTGAAATAGAAAATTTCAAATCGAACGCTCGGCATTATCTGTCGCCAAGAGAAAGAAAAGAGAAAAGTTGCAGCTTGTTATTTTTTTACCCGTGCATGCAAAACACAGATCGGTACAAAAAATAAGCGCAAAGCAGGACACTTAATCTAAGACTCAAATAAACGTCAGTTGGCAAGGTACAGTTTGAATGTAAGAAAATGGATAGATAGCAGGTAGCGCGGCTCGCCGCTTCACGCCGGCTTTCGAAGGGATGTTTCACCTCGGTAATTACTTATTGATTCAGCCTATCTTATCACGTCGGTAAGTTCATCATCTTTGGTGTTATGGTGTCACCTCGATAATTTTATCATCTTTCGGGTGATGATGTCCCCTCGGTAAGTTCATCATCTTTCGGGCTATGGTGTCAACTCGGTAAGTTATACATATTTCGCGGTATGGTGTTACCTCGGTAAGTTCATCATCTTCCGGGCTGTGGTGTCATCTCCGTAACTACATCGTCTTGCGGTATAAGATATCATCTCGTATATATTAGGTCAGATATATAATGCGTTTATTTTCTCTTCAAGATCAGAGGAAAATTTGCTTTTATATTAACGCATATGTAGGTCTAAAACTTCAATTAGTAGAATTAGATCCATTCATATATTGAATAAACTTTTTAATTTTAATTGAAACAAAAAAATATTAATTTAACTATGTTTTTTTAGTTCGCTGGCTCAACATCTTCAGTACTGCTGGCGGCCGAAGTTGAAATCGTGGATCAAAAAGATTGCGTCCGCGCTTACCTTGGAATTGCCACGATAGTTTCAGGAATGATATGTGCTAGTGCTCAAAATCCACCTAGAGATGCTTGCCAAGGAGATTCTGGTGGTCCTTTAGTTTCTGATGATCACTTAATTGGCATAGTTTCTTTTGGTGAAGGCTGCGCAGAATCTCTATATCCCGGAGTTTACACCAAAGTATCTCAATACGAATCTTGGATAAAAAAAAGCTTGAGATCCATTTGACTTTATTAAATATTGCGGTAACAGAAAATGAGTCATTATTTTGTTGAATAATTTAATTGGAAATATTGATTAATATATCCGTGTCAATGCGAATGACAGGCGACACGACTGTTCAACAATTTCAAATAACGATACGGTCACATATACGTATAACTGATTTTATCGAATTTATTGAACAGGAAAATACAATTGTGCTGAATTCAATTGTTTTACGTGGCAATGAAGTTAATTTTATCGGGTTACAGTCAATTACGTAAACTTTATCGATTGATAAGTGAACTTGGATGAACCACAATGATCGGGTTGAGCAACCTAATTTGAATACAAACAACTTTCTACGTCGGTGTCACTTGTCGGTACCTGCACTAAATAGTGCCGTTGGCCGCATTACGTGCATTACCGATAAAGTCGTAAATATAACACATGTTCTGTCGATATAAACAAATGTTAAGATAGTCGTTACAAATTAATACGTAATCAGCAACTGCTATAATTTATCTTGTTAGAATGCATAATTAATCTACATATATCGTATCTACAATTTTACAAATTGGTGGCCACTTATTTAATGACTGCAGAGTAATTTTAGTCTTAAATTTTTAGACAACGTTTTATAGAAGACTAGTTGGTGTTCACACTAGCAGTACAGGTGGTGGTGTGCGGAAGATATTTCCTGTGTTACAAGCATTTACAGGCAACGGTAATCGCTTTACTTCAGCCAGCGTACACTTCTATGCCTCCCGATTTGGTATGAAAAAGGCAACGAGATTTAAGAGCCTGTTCTTGAAAAGGACAAGACTCTTCAAATGGTTCTTTTCTAGACTGAAAATCAATTGAGGCTTTGGGATGTTTAATAATGAGGATAAAGGCATTTTAATAAGTTACAAGCTGTAGCTTTCTACTTAGTCGGAACGTTCTCCGCTTTCCCAAGACAATTTTCGATGACGTCTTATCTTCAATACTACGTAGTATATTCAATACTACGAGTATACTACATACAATGTTGCCTTTTCAAATTTCCATGCAAAATCCCTAAGCCACGGATTTGGGATGTACTGGTTGCTGCGTCTGTACCTAACAGGTACGCGACTGCTATCGCTACTGTGGTCATCTATACGTTCCCTATATGTACCATAATAGCTACGATCACACTTTACGAGGTACTCCATATGCTTCTATTCCTCTCGACGTTATATAAAAAGAAATCCATGGATGAGACGTAAGTGAGGTCATCAACAATTCTTACAGCTCGACTCTGCACTGAATCACAAGGATCTAGCTGGTGTCCGCGTTTTCCCGCCTAAAAGTGATGACAGCGGTCCATGGCTTTACATTCACACTCAATAATTTTATTTTATTACTGTTACTCAAGTAGGTATTTACATGCGCGTCAAACCTAACGCTGTGTTGTGTTTTTCAGGTCATTAACCCCTAACACCTTTCAACAAATAGTATTCACGTTGTACCCACGTGTTCATTAATGAATCGATGTATGACAAATATACCGATCCGCTCGACAGGTTGACTTTGTCAATTCACTTTATCTGTATTTTGTGTGAGCACAGAATGTATTGCAGAAACCACTCGATAATCCAGTGCAATGACTGGATTATAGAAATTATGTATTACTTGCTACTCAGCCAAATAACAATATTTTTTGCTGTAATAATAAACTCACAATTATCTTTAGAGTCAAAGCCTCACCTGGACGTTGTGCACGATGCTAACTCACAAGGAGCTTCTGTCGAAATAGGAGTGGGGCATTGATACATATACAATAGTACCGAAGAAGAACCGGAGCAGAAGTACTACTTTCATAGTTACCCAGGGTAGAATCTCTTCCCAATAGGTTATGTTTCCTGATGTCGGTGTAGAACACTTCCTCACAAAACAAAGAACGTTTTCTTTCTTTACTGAAGGTTTATTAGAACAACATTTTACTAACTACGCCATTCGAGATTCGCGATAGCGATTAACTACTGACGTTCGAATTATCATTTTGGTATAGTAATTAAAATAATTTATTGTATACATAGCTCCACACCTGTTTTTGATCTTTGTATAGCTTATGGTACTTTTCTATATTTGATTAAATATAGCAATGTAACACCTATATGCAAATCAACTGACATAAACAGTTTTAAAATATTTAAACCAACCGCCATTTGCCGATATCAAGTAAATAAAATAGTAAAACGATAATCGCTAATCAAATGCATTTTACCATTTGTGCATGGCATAAAATATGGTTTTATCGTCGGTAAGTCCACGATTGGCGCTATGATTGTTTTTATTATGCTTGTTTTAAGTTATTTGGGAAACTCAACACGCCATCTGAGTTTTCTGAGATCTCTCCGAAGCTTTAGATTGTGTCGATCACAGACAGTACTAAAACAAAATCATTATGGAATTAGAAATTCATTCTAATTACACCTTATTTACAAATTACAGATTATCGATATCAGCGGCGTAAAAACAAAACTAAGATGCTTCAAGGTACAATGTTACCGAAACATTCAGAAACAGTGCAGAAATAGTGAGACCTCGTCGATATTTAACGTAAACAGATAAAGAAAACACGTAAATAATGCTTACTCTGTAATAGTATGTTGTTAAACGTACGTTGTTTTAATGGTTGGAACTGTTGTAGGTATTGTTGGTTGTAACCTTATGTTTAACTACAACAAATCTAAATGTACGTAATTTAGTCTTCCAATAATTGAATTAAAACAAGTTGTCGGAGCCCCATCGAGAAACGCGATCCAACACCTAGTCGAGCTCAACGCCAAGTGCACGTCTTTAATCTTCTACTTCGGCCTGTTTTGCTGCGGGGCGTTCAACATATGAACTGTACTATCACCTGCATAGTAATAAATGTTACCAAGTGATAACATGTCATTGATATGCAGTAAAAATAGAGTAGGCGACATGACTGATCCTTGCGGGACTCCGGCGTTCACATGCAGAAACGGCGAAGACTGATCGTCGCAAAGGACTTGTATGTATGCTGCGTCCATGGAGAAAACTAGCGATCCAAGCACATGAGCGAGGTGGTAGGCCACATGCTGGAAGCTTGGAGAGCACGCAGTTCCAAACCCGATCAAAAGCTTTAGAAATATCTAGGCTGATTGCCAAAGATTACCCGTGCTTGTCCATAGCTTCACACCACACCATAGGTGAGTTACGTAGGTTAAAAGGTCACCCATATACCGATTTGGTCTGAAACCGTATTGACGATCATTAATTAACGAGTGATCTTCCAGGTAGCGGATGAGCTCAAATACTCGTACCTTGCAAAGAAGAGAGGTGACAGCTATGGCTCAGTAGTTGGCGGGGTCAGATGTTCGTCACTCTCCAGGCCTCCGGCACGATTCCCGACGTGTACGATATTTTACATAGGCGGGTTAGTACAGGAGCAAGTTTAGAGGCACATTTCCTGAGTAGCACGGCCGGGATACCGTCGGGGCTACTAGCCTTTCGCACATCGAGTGATTGCACGTTGCCTAACGTGTATGTCTGGCATCATTGTCCCACAATCAGCAATTGGGGGTGGTTGTGCACCACAATCATCGATACGCGAATTGGCCGCGTAGAGATCAGCGAGAGACCCGTCCAGATATCGTAATGGAGGCAGAGACAGAAATTGCACGGTTTTGGTCAGGCGCCAGTAGCCACGACTGCCCGTAGAATGGAATACCAATTCGCGACCAATCCGTGCAACCCGTTACGCATCCGCTCTTATATAAGCTCTCTTACATTCCTTGGTGGCTTTGTTATGGGTCGCTTTATGGGGCTCGACGTGAGGATCGTGATAAGTCCGAGCCCTAGTCCAAGCGCGATACGACGCTTGTTTCCGTTCGACAACATCCGCTCATTCACGATTGAACCAGGGCCGAGTTCTATTTCCTCTGGTGACATTCGTAGAGTTGGAAACGAACAGAAAAACAGAACAGCGTGAAAGAGACGATCAACGTAGCAACAAATGCACTGTTGGTACTACGTAGTTCGGATTCGCAATGGCTGACCCGCCGGGCGGAAGTTCTCCCTCCCATACTCCAAAGAAATGGTCGCTGGTTCCCACCATAACCAGCACCATCCGGCACGACGAACCACTCCGAGATTACACATATTTACCTTGTAGGGCAGCCTCTTGTGTTGGTTAGACCCAATTGAACCCTTGTACTATGACACGGGCGGCCAGCGGCACCACCATTTCTACAGGTCTCCCTGGCCGGCGAGTCAGCTCCTGCGGCACGAACGTGCCTCCACATTTGTTGCGACGGTGCTCCTCCCGGCCCAGTTAAACCAGAGCTGATTGCTGAGTTTCACAACACGATCCAAGACAGTGTCTTGATACACTTTAGCTGAAGTCTTCACTCCTATTTCACAAAAATGAACCTCTTGATAAGACACTCCCCACCAAGCCATTACAGATGCATGGTGATGACCACGTTGCACTGTTCGCAACACTTCGGCGGTTTCTTTAGAACTGTGTACGTACACTTTGTAATTTAGCTTGTTGTAGTGCTCTTCAATCGTAAAAAAATCGTCATCGGTAAAGAGGATATTTTTGTGCCTTCACCTTCGTATCCGGGCAGAAGGGGTTTTGATCGATCCACTCTCTTCAACTGTAAGGATTTAGTTATGGCATTTCCTATATAATCGATGATAAGCGCCGAGTGTCAGGTCTTGTTTTATTATACGCGACAGTCCTAGCGGGAATCTTCATTTCCCGCAGTAAGATTTTTTGTTTCCAAATAGGGTTTCGGCGAATTCAGACTTTAACCGCATTAACAGCCTTTGTAGTTCTAATAGTACGCGGTCGCACTGATCTTTTATGATCTTCAACAAAAGATGTATTGGTGCCTCTTCACTTAGTCGTATATTGTACTATCCGTCGATAGTACAATATACGAACATTCGCCTGATACCAAGCTTTTGAAGTGTCTTAAATATGACCGACGGCTTCATACCTACTTTGTGCAAGACAACCACTGCAATTGTATTTTCTTTAACACCCCCATTCTATCTATTTTACAATTGTAAAAATGTAAAACGGCGGGAAATCGAAACAAGTTTTTAACATAATAAACACGTTCCAAATTCAGAATAATTAAAAAGTTGAAAAAATCAAAGTTTCTATGTAACAGTATTTATCTCAGAGACTAGTTAAATATATGATTGATGATGATATTACATTATAGTAATCACTACTGTAATTGAATGCATAAAATTCGGGATGTAGATCCATTATGCTATAAAATGTAACAATGGCATTTCGCTAAGCTTCGCCTCTGTGTCAGTGGAGACTTAGCCTTAGACGGAACTGAAACTGTAATAGATCAAATATGTATTTGCTTACAATATTATTAAACAATTTTAAACTAGTTGACAGAAATATATTCTCATTGAAATGCTTTGATGTCAGCAGTATTAACAAACATTTGCATATTTATGACTGTCTGTTTTGACACGATTGAACACGATTATGATTAACGATTACTACTTTAATTGATTGTTAAGTTTGTGTAATGATTCGTTAAATATGAATCGATTTACATTTCTTTTATATTGCACTTAGTGGTAAACTTGAATATTCGCTGCTTGATAAGAAGCGGTTCCTATCGCTTGATGATTGCAACACCGGAACTATCGTTCCCGCATTACCACCTCCAGAGTCGACGTGCTGCGATGGAGATTTCTAGTGAATGTGTGAACAACACCAGGATATAATAACCAATCATTTTGATATTTTTCTGCGATCTTCTAGAAGGTGCTAGTATTTCCCAAACAAAGCTGTTTCTTATTCGATGTAGTCCTTCCTCTATTTTACATGTACTTAGTTTTCAAATCGGCAGCATGGAAATAAGCTTATATCTAGCCTAATTATAAGCAGGCAATGGCCATTTTGGGAGTGAGAAGTTAGTGATCCAATTATTAGCCACAATAAACAAAATATGTTTGAAATTCCTTTTCCGCAGCTCATATTTTTATGTTATTTGGTCTACCAAAAACCTGTTTCGTTCCCCGTCAAAATAGCCTGTGGCGTATTGACACATACAATCCCTCTAATTCTGTTTTAAATCAACCCTCTGTAAAAATACCGGATAAAATTCGGTACAAGTTTCTCTTTAGCGTCCTGTCTGTTAGCAATCTCGGTGCTCTGATTGATTGCCTTATTTGAATCGAGGAGAGATTCGATTATGATTAGCTGCTATCGAATCGATCGATTTCAGTATACTCCCTCATAGGTTTAAACTTAGATTCTTATTTATATTTGAGACTAAATTGTATAAGAATGGCAGATGTAACAGAATAACGCTCTCAAAAACATTGCTTAAGGTTTTTGATCATATTCCAAGCACAGAAAATCCATCAACGTGGATTGTCAACATGAAGGAAATAATTTATAAAAAACAGATGAAACAGATGTTACGAAGGAAACTCAATTCAGCGCTACGGGTCAGCCATGCAATTCTGTAAGAGCAAACATCCTTACATCCTCGGAGACATCGGCTGTTATAGCCTTGAACACAAAATTGCAATTTCTTAGTGTCGCTTTTCATGGTTGAGCGACACTAGCGCCGCAAGGCTGCGTTTGGAATTGGAATTCTACAAGGCAAACAGCCTCGCGTACGCTTACAGCCTTATAGAATACCAAATAAAAAGCCGTGAACGCAGTAGACGATGTCAAAGCTGTGACATCTATGATCACAGCGACGCACATAGCCAATACGAGTCGCTTAGAGAATTGCATGGCAGGACGTAAATAAAACGCGTAGCTCTTATTGGCTAGTTCGCGGATCAAGATCGCGGCACTTATCGGCTTATTAGTTAAAATATTCTCCCATTAGTCAGCGGGCTGGAATCGCTGAGATATTTAGACGCTAAAGAGCGATTCATATTGTATCGTACAAAGGTCAGTTTCAAGTCTGATATGTTTTTGGATGTACAGACACAAGCCATATTTGACTCAATTACATAGCGACTCTCGTGCTAGAGTTTGGTCGCCACTCTTCAAGACAGCAAACAGTGAGTGGGGCGCTACACAGAAAGTAAAAAACGTGATCAGTCACGATAAATTTGACTGCGAACTTTGCTAACATCATGTGGCTGTTCCCGTTTGTGTGAGTGCGGCGATTTCGAACGTTACTTTGAAGTTATTCTACTGCTTATATCAACGGTTGATATGCCTGCGTTTTTATCAGACAGCTATTAGTGGATTGTGCATAGTTATAAATTGACTTTTACATGTTTTTCTAGTGATATCTGGGCGTGACCTAACTGTTTTGTCCAACCAAACGTTATCCAAGGCGGACGAATAACATGTTTTGTTAGATTTTGACCCAAGAGATCCGGCTCTTGATTTGCGAAAGTTGTTCAGGAGATACATGGTACGGTTTTTTATGACTTTTTCTATAATTTTGTACTGAAATTTTAGCCTTGTTTATGTTTTTTTTTTCAATCAACTTTAACGTGACGATTATATTTTATTTCTTAAGCAAACACGCATGCGTATGATTTACCGCAGTTATGAATGTTCTCAATATAGTAAATTACTGGCGCATTTTCGCTTTCTTTTGTAACGGGTCAAGTCCTTGTGAGTCTATTGGTAACCTCACTCCACCGAATACCTCACAATGTGACATGAAGATTACATGGCAAATAGCAGAAAGCATAGTAAAATTCTTTCTTGCTATATGTGTGTCGCTAATTTTTCACCTCCATGTTCTGTATGTTCCAATTAATTTGTATATACTCGTATGATCTCATTTGTGATAATGACGTGCTGGAGTATATGTATCCCGCACTTCATTAACACAAATGACTAACCAGATAAATCCACCGGAAAATGATCAATTTCTTCTTAAACATATCGAAAAAATATTATAATCTTCATTAAATACAGTGAAAGCTTCCGACACTCACTCGTAATTCGTTTCCTCATTCTAGCGTACCACATTGTTCTACCGAAAAGTGTATACTGTTCAACAAACAAATGTAAAACAATAGGAACAAGGTTCATTTTCCTGTTGTGTTGATGCCGATGAGGACCTTGTCAATCTAAGGACAGAAATTATTTACGACAACCCCCTCATTTAGGTGTTTTGCATCCTATTTCTACGTTGGCAAATTGTGAGATGGTGTCTCTCTCTGTCGTCTCGTAATAAATTTTGGGGCGAATTAACAATACCATAGTCATAATTCGCCAGCCTGTTGCGGCGCATTTATCGGTTGTTCGATGAGTTGGTTATTCATAATTCTAAGATGATACTTCACTTAAGGGTTCTCCTATCAATGTTTTTTGATAATTTACTGAAACTATTTCCTCAGTCGAGAACAATGTTAAAACCTAATTTTCAGGAACACCGTTCCTATATGAAATCTATGTTTTAGTGTGTGCGTTTGTCTGTGTGTGCGTTTTTTTTTAAATATTCGGATTTTGACTTCAGATTCGAATTCAGCATAAAAAAGTAGAATATGAATGTTCAGGAACACCGTTCCTATCTCTTAAGGAACATGGTCAAAATGACCGACAAAATAAAAAATAAAAAAAATGTTAAATAATTGACGAGCCAGGTGTTCCTCTGGCAATGCAAGCTTGCGCATTCTCAACTGGTTTTTATTTCACTTTTTATTAGCCGGTCAAATGATAACATAACTCCAGGCCACCGTTTTCAGGTTTTAAGGCTATTATTGTCTATAGATGAGATAACCTAGCCGGTGCTAAATGCATAAGATGCCCGCCAAATACGAAGGAACTCGATGTTATTAAATGCATTCACAAACCGACTACAGTCCACGTTGGTTGTCTTCATTTTATATATGTAGTTCAAAAAGCTATAGCCTAGACATGAGTATTCCCTTCTTTGTCTTTTTATTAGATGGTTAGGTTTTTTTGTGTCCATGTGTCAGTTTATCTAAATCTGTAACAAAAATCAAATTTTGTATCGCATTTTTTACTTGACATATTCCTTTAGAATATAAACTAACGTGTACATAATTTTTTGTTAACTCGTCATACCCATTCGTCATGTTACTATATACTTTGACGATTAATGCGAACATAAAAACATAGAACAGACTTATAACACATTCTAAATTCCAAATTAATCTACTACCAAGCAACTAATATCGATATAATTATCGACCGTCACCCCATCACTATGGCTTCGCTGGCGCCCGACTCAATTCAGGGGTGACACCGCTCACTGCTCAGACAGCAATAACGTATACACGAATAGGTGTTGAGCGTCAAGTCTCGGCTAGCGTCTTACTCGGATCAATTCTAATCTCTGTCGTCACGCCCGCCCCACGGCGGCGTGACAGTCAGGCCAGATACGTCAACTGTGGAACTGTTGAGTTGACGTCACCTAATCATAAGTGTGCTTTTTCTTTGTTCTTGAATTGGGGGCAATACGGTTTGTTCACTCAATTAACTTCTTATTGATGCGACACTGCTGTTTATTTATATGAAATATGATAACGGAGAATTAAGTGTTCATATGCCGTACTCATCATGTCTTCATGATGTGGAAAGTTAAAGACATTACAAGTGAAGGTTCTAGATAGTTTTGGATTGTTAAGGACCTCTAATCATGAAAACACTTACATATTGAATTTATACTCCTTATCGAAGAAATATATATACATAACATACATTTAAGTTATTTCAGATGAGTAATCGGTCAACCCGAACTAAAGCGGTGGCTGTAAATACATGCTTACAAAACAGGGAATTCACGTTAGCAAGTTGCTGCAGGTAGCTCAATTCTCTCTTAAAAGTCGGTGGCACAGAATCTCTAGGAATATTATTCGACTGCAATTTTGTGTAAACTAAAATATACATTTCCGTTTGATTTAATTGTAATTGCATCACAATTTTTTGTTGCGGCCACCTGATGTAAAGTGGGCAAGGTAACCCAGGAACGCTTGCAATACAAGGACTACCAATCCTGCGTTACCACACCCGTTGCTCACACAGCTCAAGAGCTTATTGTAAACCCGAGTAACACGCCAGTACACAACAACCCTTCAGGGAGGTTTTACTTAGCTACGTTCTACTGCTAGATGGAAATACTTACGCAGTTGGGATGTTTAGATGCACCTTACCTTACTATCATCAGAGCCTCATTTGTTAACAAACAGAGTGCACAATGGATACATAAGGTCAAGCTCAAGCTTATGTACCCGTTGTGCACTTAAAAAAAATTAGCAAATAAGAGTTATTTGCCAGTTAATAATTTGCCACCACTTCGAGGGCCCAAATAAAATATTTAGTTTTACCCTGTAGAATGGTTGGTAATTATCATTAAATAACGTAGTCTCATTCCGAACCTTCAACTCGTGCTCGCTAAACCGGTATAATCAAGTAAAATTAGCACATGGAAAAGTGGCACCGAGTTTTGTCCTTTTTTAGAAACAGTTTGTTAAATCTTAATAAGCTTAAATATCTAACCTACTTGTAAATAAATATCTAAGTAATTTAACTTTAATTGTTCGGTTTACATTCACTAATTTTGTAATAAATAAACACTTATCATTGATCAGCAAACCGATTACAACCTGTATTTCAATCAAAAAGCCAGTGGCGTCGATACGTCGCCAATATTCAATTCGATTAGGCTGTTGAGCGCCTAAACCCACCAATAAGTAAGTGTAATGCTATAGTCCCTCGGCCTATTACCTGGCAATTTCACAGAACAATCTACGTCGAATCGCGTCGACAGCACACAATGATGTGACACACATGCGCTTTGTAACCGAGAGGGACGGCACTCGTTCCTGCGATTTGTTTACATAGTGTAGCTTTCCCTTTCATAGTTCGTATGTGTGCGTGACCATCTGGCGGGCGGGAGCGGTGGCAGCCCTGGCTCTGTAGTAGTGTCGCCCCCACATAAGCGCACCCCGTTTCGGGGTAGCCGGATCCGCGCAAGTGTGCGTGACCCAGTCGAATAAATCTCGTGTAGTACACACAAACATATTGGTGGCACGGCGTGTCATTTTTACGCTTGTGTTGCCGCTACTTGGGGTTCTTTATGCGGCGCGATGATATTATTATTCTGACGATTACGACATCCTTTATGCTTACAATAAAATAATTAATAAGGGATGAAGTGTATTGTTACTCGGCAGTTTGTGATCGGTATCAACGCACTTACCTTCATTCACGGGTCAGAATGGTAGCGATGAGGTTTATTAACTTACCTACTTTATTGTAATGGCCGTTCTATTGTTTAAAACTTAGCAAGCAATTTATTTATTGTTTAACGTTTATTGCCCCCTTACATTGAATTGATATAATGTTAATAGTTAAGCATAACAAAAGTTTTTCAGTAGAGCTAATAGTAGTTATCTTCGAATTAGATATACATTTTAATATTCAGTATATTCAAAGATTATAAATAGATAGACATAGTTCCAGCTTCTAATGGGTTAGAAATGACATAACGTTTAGTTCAAGTTACTACTTATACCAAATCCGATAGCATCACTTAGTTTGCTGAAAAACGACTGCATGGATGAGCCACATTACCACAACAGTATGCTGTGATTAGGGATGTCAAAGATTAAGTAGTTTTTATTATATCAAAATCACAAATAGGTAATTAAAATCCAGATGATAGAATAAATTTATATTATTAACGTAAAAATAAAAATATTTGACGAACTTAAATTTCATTTTCATACTAACAACAGAATTAGTAAGCAGAGTCATTCCATTATTTTACTAATTAGTATTAATTATTTATTGTTTTTTAAGGGTTGTACATCATAATTATAAACAAATAAAATTATAACCCCCTATTAATTGACGTTGTGGAAAAGAAGTAATAGTTATATTTTTTACATATACTTAATTTGTATTACAATATTTAACCACAATATCGAAATAACGGTAGAAATACCAATGTGTGTCACCTAGTCTGTGATGAAACAGTTGACAGGGCGCGGAACCCCCGTTTAAC
This sequence comes from Pyralis farinalis, assembly GCA_947507595.1. Lineage (NCBI taxonomy): Eukaryota > Metazoa > Arthropoda > Insecta > Lepidoptera > Pyralidae > Pyralis > Pyralis farinalis. Next base: position 16,337,756 of record OX382266.1, on the reverse strand, counting down.
AATTACGAGGCAGGCATCATTGTGACGACCCTACCTCTCGATCCATTGTGGACACCAATGTACCACGGCCAATATACGACGACCTCCAAAGTCCCCTCAAACTCCCCTCCTGTACACTTCCAATCAGTAACAGATAGAAGCAGGGGAGGTCAAGTTACTTTAGGAACCAATATACAAATATTATTATCCAGCCTGTTCACAAATATCAATAACGTATTACCAGCTTCGGGACAGATTTAAAAAGTTAACGATAGAGATTTTAAAAGCGTTATATAACGATTATGAGTTTGTTTAGCGTTCATTTGAATAGAGGTCACATGTCACGTAACATGTTTATAAAGACTTAGCTGTTTAATAGATACAGGTGGTCCCAGGAATTATGTCAAAACTAATTTTAGAGTCACTATTGTATTTATTAGGAACGAGTTTTTTTGTAGTACTGACATGGAAATTTCATTGTGCGGGCGAAAGAGTAGTTATTACAAACAAAGACTTCTATATTACAAGCGAAAAATTTTTTGCACCCAGAGTGATGCTTTAATCGTTGGAGTTTATTATTTTTGTACCGCCCGTGTTACATGCAATCATCACGTTTGCGGAGAAATAAACAAAAGTATAGGCCATAATACGATACTTATATAACATATTGTAACAAACAAAGACTTCTATGTATACTACAGAAGTCTTTGGTAACAAAATGGTCGGTGGCAACTTGGTACAGCTAAGAGCATATCACGTTTATCACTCGATGTTTGATAAGAATAGGACAAAGGTCGTTGTTGTTTAAAACTCGGTGTGCATTTAGCTGTACCTGTCTTTAAAGTTTACTGACTATAAGTTTAAATTTATTCCAATAGTCACTATATAACATCACTTATGTACTCTTTTATATTGTAAATACAAAACTATGCCAAACTCAATTGATTAATGCCGACATCAAAATAAAATTCCAGGAGACAACGAGTTTATAAGGAACAATTGCAAAATTAACGAAGCATCATGTCCAATAGCATCCTTATTAACGGGATCCCGTTAGCACCATTTGGATACGGAACCCTAAAGACAGTTGAAAGTTATCGCAAATAAGTAAGAAATTTATAGACTAGTTAAACAATAAAGCGCTGATAATCTGTTGGATGAAGAATCAAATTGATTCGTAGCATGTTATTCTAACGTCTAACATCTACAGTGCCTGAGGATACCTCATGGAGAGACAAAACACGTGCCGCAGAGAAGACCGGAGCAGCCAGATCACTCCTGGAACAGTGGCACATGCTTTATAGGATATAAAAAGAACTTATTACACATAGGGATATAATATATTTAACTTTTATACAACGTCGGGAGGAATACAAGCATACGGCCCACCTGATGTAAAGCGGGTTCCGTAGCCTATTAACGCTTGCGATACATTAAGTTTCACTCGCGCGATGCCTCCTCTGCTGCTTACACAGCAACTCCTTGGGTGCTTACTGGTAACCTCACTCACACGCAGGTACACAACAACCCTCTAGGGAGTTGTTATTTGGCTGCGGTTTTCTGTGAGGTGGAGGTACTTCCCCAGATGGGCTGCTTTCATGCGCCCTACCTCTCTTAAAACATCCAGACCAAGACATACAGACATTTTCATGCACACAAATGTTTGCCTTGTGTGTGAATTGAACCTACGAGCGTTGGTGTCAAAGTCGCGTTATTCACGACGTATGTTTGTTTGCGGGTTAAAATGCCAAAACGTTCTTAAACTTAGTGTATCTTTATTTTTAGTAATTAAACGGAATCATCAGATCTTCTAGTCTTCTGAAAGAAACAATTTAGATAAACCATTGGTATCAGAGGTCGAAATTCCAAAGTTTAATAGATGATTTGTTTAGTCTGCGACCAAATGTACCCGTCCATTTCTTCTAACGGGTAAAGTCGTGAACTTGAGGTCGCTATACTGCTATGCGCTCGTCCTTGGTAGAGTTAACTTGCTACACACTGCCACAACGTTCTGCCAACATTACAGTAACATACGTAATCAAAATCTATATGTTACCATAAAAACCTGTATATTCATATAGCATGTATTAGTATTTAGATTTATCATTATAGCTCGATAAATGATTTTGAATCAAAGAAGATTTTTAAGTACTGTAAACCTTTGGCCAGTTTTTATTAAATACAACATGAAATTTTACAAATGACAATAGATTTGTCAATAAAACATTCGGTAAAAAATAGCGTTAAAAAACTTGCAAAATAATATATGTAGGTGTATGGAATATAACAAGAAAGCTCATATTTAAATGAAGATGTACAAGTATAGCCTCCAGAACATTCTGATTTTTAAAGTAATATTATTTATTTTTATTAATTATAGATTCTTAAGATTGATATACGGATTTTAAGGATGCATGTCGTGATATTTAAAATAACAAAACAATACAAAGAAGTGTACTTTCTCTTCTTAAATATGCATATTTGAGCACTTGCATTTCTTGAATACTTATCGTGTAGTGAAAAACAATTTTCAGGTAACTTCTGAAAGATGCTTTTTTTCATTTATCTCCTTTTTTCTTCTTTTTTATTTTATGTAATAAAAAAGTCTTTTGAAAATAGGACATCTACAGTAATTAAAATGTTTTATTTTTGTCTTCTATATCTCATAAAATAATTCAGAACATTCCAAGGACCATTATGTTATCCATGTATCTTGGTAATGAAAATCTAGTAATACAAATACCTAAATATACTCGTATCCACAAATGGTTACGCAATGCGCAAAGTTTTTTTCGTACATTTACAATAGAGGAAAATTAGCTTTTCTTTTCTAAAAAAAAAAAAAAATATTATGCAACGATATCTGTTTCTGGCCGCCGTGTGTCATATGTTTGTTGCCACAATGAAAACTTAAACAGTTTAGTTAATACAGGCATATTACTTTAGCTAGATCGATAGTCATACTTTGGAGTTGCATGTAATCGTTATTTTATATTTGCAATAATATGGGTTACCAAAACTTATTTAATTTTTATGGCATATACATATACTCGTACAATACACAATCATACTAAGTGTAGTGTTTTCAAGGAATTTGAAGTGATACTTCGCCACCGGTTCATTTACGAGAACTCATTAATGAGACAAGTCCTGTAAGACACTTTCAGCGCCATTTTTACTCTTATTGCATGCGCCATTAGAACGGTACAAAAGTCAAACAGTCTAACTTGAGGTGTCGCTGTGTGTACATGATACTCATTCTAACAAAATTATGTACTTACGAATCTTACGATACATTCCGTAATGAGAAATATATAATCTTTACATGTGTTTGTTTCTTCTGTACGTGTGTAAGTATGTTGCCGAACTCCTCCTAAACGACTGAACCGACTGTATGTTTTTTTTTTTTTTATTATATATGGCAATAGTTTGCTACTTTATGCCAGTATCAAAGTCTTCAGTATAGGATCATTTGAAAATCTTAATTCTATGTTCCAGCTTCAGGAACTGTGCTGAAAAAATATTTGGGAAGGGTACCTAGACCCAATCAACCCAGTTTAAATACCTCCCGTAAAACGATAGTGATTTTTACAAGGTGTTCTTGATGAACTTATTCACGTCTTCCAAAAAGTACACAAACGTGTTATATTTGAGTTTTTTCATTACTGTATAATTTCACTAGCACTTATGTTACAAAATACTATCAAAATTGTCACACAAAACTAATTTTATACTGAATTGTAAAAATTTCAAGTATAACAACAATGTCACTGGACAAAAGCGCGGGAAGAAGTCCGACTGTATGTTTTTGTGTGTATATAAGTTGATCTCTGGATGGTATAGATTCACCATTGGTCGGTAGGTGGCGCTGACAAGAGTTGCTTATCTCCCGATCAAAATCTTCTTCTTCTTAGCGTAATCCCGTTTTCTAATCCATTAGGATTGGCGGCGTCCGCTGCCTAAGCCTAAGGATTTGGCGAAGATACTGATTTTGACATGGGACGACTGCTGTCAGTCCTTCAAACCCAAAGGAAAAATTCAGACCTTTCTTAGCTTAGGTCACACATCTTACGAAACTTAATTTCTTGGTCGTGCGGGTTTCCGCACGATGTTTTCGATTACCGACGTGCAAGTGACAATTTGAAATCTATACAGATAAATATAAATTGGAGTGTCTGTTTGTAATATTAAAATAACCGCTTATAAGTAATAAGTATATAACTAATAAGTGCATATGGATGTATACATGGTACATATACCAAAATGAATATTTTTACAATTTTTGTCTGTCTGTCTGTTGTTCCGACTAATCTCTGAAACGGCTCGACCGATTTTGACGGGACTTTCACTGGCAGATAGCTGATGTAGGTAATAAGGAGTAACTTAGGCTACTTTTATTTTAGAAATTTTATTTATTTTCGCTATTTTGCTCTGCTTATTTAGGTACTTATAATCAAATCAAATAAATAAAATTATAACTGAACAATAACTTTTTTGTTAAACTCCACGCGGACGAAGTCGCGGGCACAGCTAGTATATAAATAAATCCGATAATACTATTATTGATATCTCATTATCCGCAATGATCTATCAAAATATATATCTTAGATTTGTTGGACTGTAAGTAACCTGTCTGTGTGTCAAAGGCACAAACTATAGAACCACTTGACTGCGCACGGAGGCACCGCGCGCTCACAAAAACGTTGCGTTTTAGCGCCCAAATGTGGGAATATTTTGACCAATAAGCAGCTGGTTGGTTAAAATATGGTGCCGCGATGTTGAACCATGCACTGGCCAATAACAGTTCTACTTTACCCCCCGACCCTTAGCCGTGAATTGTTTTTTTTTTAATCTACGTCTGGAGGCATACAAGCATACGGTCCACCTGATGTAAAGCGGGTACCGTAGCCTATTAACGCTCGTAATATATTAAGTATCACTCTATGATGTCTCCTCTGCTGCTTACACAGCATCTCCTTAGGAGCATACTGGTGACCTCACTCAGACACAGGGACACAACAACCCTCTAGGGAGTTGTTATTTGGCTGCGGTTTTCTGTGAGGTGGAGGTACTTCCCCAGACGGTCTGCTTTGATGCGCCCTGCCTCTCTTAAAACATCCAGACCAAGCCAAACAGACATGTTCATGCACACAAAAGTTTGCCTTGCGTGGGAATCGAACCCCCGAGCGTTGGTGTCAAAGTCGCGTCATTCACGCCTGAGCCACCAAGCCCGTCAAAAATGTAATATAGTTCTCATTAGTTCCCCATAGGTTATTTCTGCTACTACGACATGAATCCAAACTAATGCCACTGCTGGGACCTTATTTTTATATATATGGTGGGTTAGCATACGGCTTACATGATATAAAATGACTACCGTAGCCTATAAACGCTTGCAATACAATAAGTATCATTCACGCGATGACACCTCTGCTGCTAACACGACACATCTTCATGAACTTAATGGTAACGCACTTGCTCGCATTATCCGGGGCGAATTTGTGTTAAACTCCTCATGAGCTTATTAACTATATGATAACCTCACTCACTCGCACGAACTCAACATTCCTCCAGGGAGTTGTTATTTGGCTGCGATTTTCTGCGCGGTGGGAGGTACTTCCCCAGACGGGCCGCTTTGATGCGCCTTACCTCTCTTAATCTTTAACCGATAGAGAGCATACTCCACCATACTATTCAATTGGTGGTGACAGGAGGTCAAGACGGCGAAGGAAGATAGTCACTAACTTATCATCATCATCATCATCTATTCTCAACAACACAGATCGGTGGCTTTACGTGCCTCCTGAAATTCAGAGGAACTGGAGATGACTAAACCCATCCATTGACAGTCTGCGGTGAAAGCTGCTTAACTTGCGTGTTCCCTTACGTCATCGACTTTCTCTATACCTACGCATTTAGAATTTAATTGGGGCTATTATACCTTTTCAATTAATGCAGAGTTGTAAGCAAAAACAAAACGTTTTCTCTCGGCCCCCGAGTTATACTACGGTAAATACAGATCTAACTAAAGAGACAATATCTCCGGCGTTAAAAGGCCAGCCCGAGTAGATTGGGAGGAGGGGTGGGGCAGCCACCCTCCTGCGAAATTACTACATTTTGAAGGGAACAACTTTTTATGAGAATAAGCCGCTGCTATGAATCTCGAATCATAAATGAATCGAGAGCTTGAGTGCATTACAGCGTCTGTCTTTATCGATTAACTAGTATATGTGGTTGCGTCAAGAGAGGTAGGGCACATCGGTGCAGCCCGTCTGGGGAAGTACTTCCACCGTACAGAAAACCGCCAAAAAACAACTCACTGGGATTGTATCGTATTGTATAACTTCACGGCAAATCACTAGCAGGGTAGGCAGGGAGAACCGAGAGCCACATGGCTCGATCCTTACCATATACCTCGCTCGATTCTTTAAGAGGGCGTACAAAGGACAGTGGCGCCCACATTTTATTTTTATTAATAACACTGAATTTAAGACCAATTCCAAAAAACGCTCAAAACAGGCACTGAACAATCATATTTGACGAGTTCGGTGGCGCACAGGCGAAACATGTTGTTACGTTACTTGGACTCCAACGCTCGTGGGTTCGATTCCCGCACAGGACAAACATTTGTGTGCATGAACATGTTTGTTTGTCTTAGTCTGAGAATTTTTAAGAGAGGTAGTGCGCGTCAAAGCAGCGCGTCTGGGGAAGTACCTCCACCTAACAGAAAAACCGCAGCCAAATAACAGCTCCCTAGAGGGTTGAATTCCTGCGTGTGAGGGAGGTCGCCATTAAACTCTTATGAAGTTCCCGTGTTAGCAGCAGAGGTGGCATCGCGCGAGTAACACTTAATGTATTGCAAGCGTTTATTATAACCGCTTTACATCAGGTGGGTAGTATGCTTGTATGCCTCCCGACATTGTATAAAAAAAATTATATGTAAGTCTTGGTCTTCCTCGGCTCCTACATCCTTCCATTTTTGCGTTGTATATCTGTTTCGTAATTATTTTCTTCTGCATTCTTTCCACATGTCCGAACCAACGGAACATGCCTCTTCTTATTTTAACACCGACGCTGTCTTTCAGACCAACTCTGTTTTCAGATTTTTCCTTACTTGTGCTTCATGATTCCTTCTTATTCTTACCAAATTTCATGATTCTAGGTCACTGGGATGGGATGTATCTTATAGGTTTTGATAAACGAAGCATAAACAGCTGTATCTTTTGATTTCGTTGACTTAGAAGTTTGATTTTTTTTACTGCTCGAAGGGATTACAGACCTGAGACTATTTGATATTAATATCAGCTTGATAGCTCCACCTGTTCCTGAGAAAAAAGCTTCTTGACAGACATAGAGGCAGACAGACGGACAACAAAGTGATCCTATAAGGGTTCCGTTTTTCCTTGTAAGGTACGGAATCCTAAAAAACGGTTTGTATTCTTTGATTAATAACTCTTTTGCCTGAAATTTGTCGTATGGGTAAAGGTTAAAAAAGAAGTTATTTATTACACATAGACATATAATAGACCAGACCTGAGTATTTGATATTAATATCAGCTTGATAGCTCCACCCGTCCCTGAGAAAAAGAGTCTTGACAGATGGACGGACACACAGACTGACAGACGGACAACAAAGGTTCCGTTTTTACTTTTGAGGTACGGAACCTTAAGAATATATATCAACATTAAATAATACATTTTTGCACACAAAACTTACTTTGATAAGTTAATCATCCGCTGCCACTGAGTTACCGCACTGAGTTAGCTAGTCTGGCAACTGCCTGGTCACCGAAGGTCGAGAAGGTCGTCAACTTCGTTAAGAAGATTACTAACTTAGCATTGAGGATTGAGCAGTAGGACGTCACAAAGACAATTTTAGAACCTTTGTAGTGAGTGCTAACTCCCCATCTGCCGACCTTCATGAAGAATGAGTTCTGGCCTCATAGAATCGGGTTTCGGAAGTTCCAATTGGGGCGATTGCCTGACGGGTCGCATCACACGGCGCTACAAACTAATTAACCTCCACGTCGCCGTCGTCGCGTCGTCACCAACACAAATATGCAACACCAGGGGTGTCACTCGTGCATTGCCGACCCGTACATATATACATGTAAGCGTGATTTAGTTTTTTTTTTATATATTTTAAGCTATAATGTATATACCAGGCCACTCAGAAAGTACTGCGAATTTTTACCCGCGACGGTTACGGAGGCGGTATATGCGTTTGGGGTAAGAGGTGTTTGTTTGTTTGTTTGTGTGTGTCTGTTACATTTTTCTCGAAAACTACTGAACCGATTTTGATTTTTTTTTTTACCTAAAAGGTGACATGATCGGGTGCGTTCTTAGCTACGATTTAAGCAAATCTGTTCAGCCGTTATTTACGTCGGGGTTTTTTTTTTAATTTGTACGTGCATTATATATAAAACGGATTTTATTTATATATTATAATTATATTATATTAGTTTTAGTTTATATAAATCGCATTTACTATTAAAATTTAAAAAAGCCACCAATAAAACATAAATTTTAAATTTTAAAAACCCTCGACTTTTTTCGTCGTGGACTTTTTAAATTTATGTTTTATATGTATGAGAGACTGGCCAGTTATAATGTATTTTGAAAATATGATTATTTATAACTAAAAATACATACGTTCCAATTTTGAAATTTCCCTCCACATTTCTTGCAAGCTAATTTAAATTACCGTGTCTCATTGAAAAATGGATCTGCGCCGGGAACATTTTCGCGCTATGATTTTTTACGATTTCAAGTGTCGCCTGAAACTGGACGAATCGTACGATAGACTCCAAATGGCGTTCATGGGTGAAGGCCCTTCCCAAGCAACTGTGTATCGTTGATATAATAAATTCAGCGCGGTTAAACTTTGGGGTATGAAGAAAGAGGTGGTCGCCCTTTAACGGCTCTTACTGAAGAAAACGTGCTAGTGCTAATGCAATATGAAGCATCTATTCCGACCACATACATACAGAACTACTTTGATGATGATGAATGATTATAAGTAACTAAGCTTAGCCTAATAAGCTTGCTAATTGCCTGTTCAAGCTCTCCTGGTTAAATATCGCTGCATAATGCCACTTTTACTTGAGCCTCGTCTGACAACGGAGACGCAGGGTACTCTAAGTAAGATGAAGTTGACTTTCTACTCAAAGATGATGAATGTACTAACATACCAGTAAAACAACTTTAATACGGAAAAAAATTGACTATATAGAATGACTACGGACTCAAACATTCATCAAGCATACCCAAATATTCATCAAAATCGATCGAGCCGTTTTCCTGATCCTGAGCCACATGCATCCATCGACTCCCTACAAATCGTCGAGGTCGTCCCTCGATCTAGTGGGGGGTTGTCCCCCACTTTGTGTACCAATACGAGGACGCCATTCGAGATCCTTTTTTCTTCAGTAACAGTCGGTTCTACGAACTATGTGGCAGGCCAATTGCCTCTTCAGCCTCCTTATCCTTTGGGTTATGTCATTTACGTTAGTTCTGCACTGGAAATTCTCATTTCTGATTCCATTACGCAGCGACACCCGGAGCACGATGAGCCACTTGAGCTTCTCCATGTGGCCGCCAGTGAAATTTCATGTCATAGTTCAGTATGTCATTACTGGCAATACGCACTGTACGAAGACTTTAATCTTCACGTGTTAATGTATTTCAAACGAGAAGATGCGTCGAAGTTTTTCGAACGCTGGACAGCCGAGTTGGATTTGTCTGTTCCTCAAATGTCAAAACAGTTATCAGAATACAATTACATTGCAGTAAACGTATATACGAGTATATAACATCGTTGCTGCACCGTTGCTGCTGTCAGATCGCCTAGCAGAATAACGAAACGTCAAAATGTGCGCATTTTGACAGATACCGCGCAGCAGCTCAGTTGTGGGTTTTTAATAGAATTGGTTTGCTGAATAATCCGACCTAAATAGATATATTCGTCACCAATTTTGAGCTTAGTATTCCCAATCGTGACCGGTATCGATGTGACCGGTATGATGTGTAGTTTTGTATGACATAATGGTACTTCTCCACTAAGCAAGGCGAAGCGAGAACAAAGACTTATACATAGAAGTCTTTGAGCGAGAATCAAAATTTGAATGACACATCGCAATCTTTCCACGCTCATCTGTCGTGAAAGTGGTTTGGAAGTGCGAGACTGGAATCGAAATTATCTGTTAGTGTAAGATGAAACCTCATTTTAATTTCATGGAATGAGTGCCCGCAATGCATCTCGTGACAACGCGTCTCTCAATGGCTCAGCGAGGAGTGCGTAATGATTGCTAGAAACAGGCAGGCTCGATTTTAATTCGCTCGCTTCGCTTGTGGAAAACAAACCTAAGCAAACTGTCCATTTGATAGTTTGTCAAATTTAATATAGTAATATTGATACTTGTGTTTCTTCTGAAGTTTAAACGAATACGAAAATCACGTTCTATTTAAATTCCATTGTTTTGTGAGAACCGGAATAACTTTTTAATTGACGTAAAACTGGTTTCGAAATACAATCGCAAAACCTGAGCTAAATACCAAATATTTTAAGGTAGTAAAACATGTTAGACGACATCGATTACTAAATAGATCGATCCTTCTTTTGTTTAACGAGTTAATTGAGGCTAATATCGACTAGCTTGTGCAATTGTCCTTGACTTTATTGAACGTTCTTAAACTGACGAAATCCGGTTAGATTTGTTCGTGTACATGTTAATAATTAAAAATATACCATCGTTTATAAAATTGTTATGATATTTATGACGCAAGAGTTAGTAAACAGAATTCGGTGTGAGGGTACTAGTCTATAGAATTGTAAAAAGGAACTAGCAGTTTTGGGATTTTTTTTTTTTTTTTGTAGTCATATCCACAGGCTCTTTGGCCCGTGCCTTTGTTTGTTTGTCATTTTTTTTTTTGTCAAATTGTTAGTTTTTTTATTTATCGCTCCGCAAGTGCGATTACAATAAGTGCCTTATTATTATTTTTATTACTAGTTTTTATTTTAGTTTTTGTTTTAAGCAGAAAGAGGGACGAGAGACGCGGGCAGACCAGTCCCTCCGAGCGGCACCCGTTCACGAGTTGACGCAGAGGGCAGCCATCACCGTGTTTAACCATATTTTAGGGAACTCGATGACCCGCCCCCCAACGCCGCCGCCCGTCTAGACATTTTAGTGAGCACGACTGCTGGCATCTCTCATCTCTATCTCTGCTTTAGTTACTTATGTTTCTTCCGGAAAGGAAGGGAGATGGCATCCCGGAGCCTTGCCATGACGCTCTTCCCCTCTCTCAGTCTACTGGTTTGGGAGGAGGAGGAGAGACCGCTCTCTGGGTCTTCGGAGCTTTGGGTCAACTTTTTGATGACCTTCTCGTCTCTCGCCCTCATCGCCATCTTAAGGTTATAGTCCCTGATATGTTCCGTTGTCGCGGTCTCGGCTCGCTGGATAAACCGAGCTGTCGCGTCGTTATCGGTACAGTCTGTGTGGTATACACAGCTGTCCGTGTGTCTAGAGACCGCGACAACGGCATGGGGGACACTTTGGAGGAGGTGGGATTTTTTGGAGGTTGTGCGCACAATAATCACTGACTCGCACGTTAGTCCCTGTGCTTCATGAATGGTTAAGGTGCGGGAACCCGAATTTGCTCCATAGCCCTGGCTGATAAGGAGTGCCTTCTCAGCCTGGGTGTGGACAAGGTAAAGCGTGTTGTCCTGTTTCGGGATCCGCTCCCCTGTAAACCGCTTCAGCGATAGGGATTTAGTGCGAGTCTTGGCCGAGTATATGCCACTGTAGATTTCTCTAAGGGCATACGCTACGTCCTGTGGATTCCTGTACGTACAAAGGAGATTTTGGGAGATTGACGTCACAAGGTTGGGTCTGTTGTATAGGGTGGTGAACAGATTGTTCCTGTCGATGTAGGGAAGCTGGTTGTCGTCTCCGATCAGCAGGGCTTCACTGGCTCTGGCTAGTTGTATTGCCATAACTATGGATCCGAAATGGTTCATAAGGGCTTCGTCCACCATTAGGCGTGTACACGTTTCGCCCTTATGTAGTCCATTTACTAGTAGGGATGCCATAGTCCGCACTCTCTTTTTGGCTAGGTCGCCAAAACGCGTTTCCAGTTTTTCCCTGAGATCAGTGGCGGCCTCAGTTGTCGTTGTCACTATGATGTCTCCAGCCAGGTCGGCTTGTGACACCACCCACGTGGATTTCCCGCAGCCGGGGACTCCGTTAACCCACGTGATAGTGGGTCTCACCCAGTGCTCCGGGCTTACGCCTTTGAACAGGTCCCCCGCTATGGCTTCTGCCATATCGAGGATCCTGTCGTCCAGCATTACCCTTGTGCACTTGGCTACCACCACCACCGGGTCCTCGGTCGGTGTTTCGAACGTGATTCTCCCTTCCTCGCTCTTCTCGTCCAGGGGAACAAAACCACTGGTTGCGCTGTATGCTGCCATGTACGACCCCGACATGTTACCCAGTATTACTAGGTTCTTTGGGAATTATTAGCCCGATGTAGGTGTAAAGGAATGTAAATTATGTCCTCGTCCATTAGCGCTCACTTTCATAATTATTAATTATTTTACAATTAGAAATAATGTCGGTTTTTACCTTGTACTAGCAATAAAATATAAGACGTGTATTTACTTGGTCACATCATTTTTGCGTATTATCAATCGCTCCACACAGTTTGAGATATCTTCCTTCTTTCTGACAGTCTTCTTAATTCTTTGACCAAGTGGTAGTGAGACTGATAATTGAGAAATAGAAACTCCGACGGTTGAAATACAAATTTACAACACTTAAATCATGCTATTTTGGCAACTAAATACAAGAATTTTAAGAGCCGAAGATGTCGTTTAGATTCCTTGCGATGTTCCATTTCATAGCAAGCAAAACAGTTCTTCAATTCGGGATAAGAACTTTTATTTTAGAATACTCAAGTGTGTCCGTACTGTTGTTATATTAGGGTAGGGCTGTCTCGATACCATTGACGTTGTGACTCGGTTCGTGAATGAGCTTTGAGATTTGTTGGCGTCCAGAATTATACCCAATCTAAAATTGGACGCTGCCTCTTCTCATTGTGTTCTAACAAATTTGTACTCACGTCAGATGCGCACACGCCTATGCTTAACCTGTAGCGGTTACCATCGCATTTAGAGGTCTGCAAGAAGTGTCACTGAGACGTTACTTCCTTTGCTGTCAACATAATGATCTTTGTCGTGAACATAACAGGCCAGATAATTATTATTTAGCTACGTTCTTAAGTACGATGGTGGAGATACTTCCCCTGAACCTTAAAAAAGCACGTTTTTTAAGGTTCCGTACCTCAAAAGGAATACGGAAACCTTACAAGATTCCTTTGTTGTCCGTATGTCTGTCTGTCCATCTGTCAAGACCCTTTATCTCAGGGACGGGTTGAGCATCACGCTGAAATTAATATAAAATACTCAGGTCTGGTCTATTTTATGTATATATGTAATAAATTCTTTTTTAACCGTTTCCCATACGGCAAATTTCAGGCAAAAGAGTTATTAATCAAACAATACAAAACGTTTTTTAGGGTTCCGTACCTTAAATGGAAAAACGGAACCCTTATACGATCACTTTGTTGTCCGTCTGTCTGTCTCTAATATCAAATACTCAGGTCTACAATCCCATCGAGCAGTGAAAAACTCAAACTTCTACGTCAACGCAATCAAAAGATACGGCTGTTTATGCCTGGTTAAGAGAATCTAAACCTATGAGGTACTCGTACTTCGCATTGACCTAGAATCATGAAATTTGGTAAGAAGCAATATCATATAGCACAAGGAAAAATCTGAAAACCATAAATTTGTAGTTATATATATACAATACAAAAAAAAAATGCAAAAATATATTTTACATAACATTCGGTTCGCGAATCGGACTCGCACTTGACGGTTTTTTTTATAACGTCGGGAGGCATATGACCCACCTGATGTGAAACGGTTCTCGTAGCGCGCGATGCCACCTCTGCTGTTAACACAGCAACTCCATAGGAGCTTAATGATGACCTCACTCACACGAAGGAACACAACAACCCTCTAGGAAGCTGTTATTTGGCTGCGGTTTTCTGTGAGGTGGAGGTTACGGTATTAAAGGACATAATGCCGCGAGTAACTTCGAAGAAAGCGCAGCCCACCTCTCGACACCCCTGAGTTACTCACACCGTAGTTGCCACCGGCCGACTTTCTCTGGCATTTTGGGGATAGTAACATCACATTATGATAGTTACGGCAACTGTCCGTCCCCTATTCTGTAATAGCCCAGTAACAATAATCCCTCCAGACCTCATTACCATAGACCAATAATTTCCTATAATATCCTCATAGTCCTGCTGTGACCGGCTCATGAATATATTGTTCCATCAATATTCTCATGAGTGGGTCTCGGTGGGTGTACAACATAACATGAACTTCTGAAAGGGGCTTTCCAGTTGGTAGGATGCATCACGTGCAGGTGAAATTAGCTAAAAGATGATGATGAGCAGTTAACCAATTTAGTAATTTAGTTTTAGACTAAAGTTTATTGGGTACCCATTAAACTTTAGTCTAAAACTACGTTACTGTAGGTCATGGACGTATGATTATGAGTAACTATGTATATGTGTGCACGTAACTTATTCGAAGGTCATACCTTCATTCGCAATGCCGCACACGTCTTCGACTGTGTCACTTCATTTACTAACAACAATTATTGAATAAAATGATGTCAATTGTAACCCAATCTCAGTAGAAAAGTTACGTAATGTAAGCGTGAGATATCCCTGTGGGCGGTGAGGCAGGAATGCTATAGGAAAGCCGATGGCCTTGAAGCCTTGACATCACAGTATTTGGTGCGCTTACCTAAACAACCGACCACAGTGTAAGAAAAGTCGTACAAGTTGTCGTCAGAAATGTATAGCGTTACAAATCTATATATTGAAATCGTCCATTCTGTGATCGATGCGGAGCTATGTTTGTTTATTTCTTTTACACTCATGCGCTTTCACACCAATGACCCGGGCGGCCGGCGCGGCGCTTGATAACTGCTTTACGGTAATTAGTGTATCTGACTCCTCGCTATTTTTATTTCTCGGAGTAATACAACCCTGATTTCTCTGATTATTTTTAACACATGTTTTTTTAATATTTTTTTACTAATTAATTACTACGTTAAAATAAACAGAAGGTAATACGACCATAACTATATTTTATTAAAAAAACAGTAAAAAAACAACTGAAATTCGTATAACTAAGTTACAACGACAACAAAAAATTGTCGGTAGGGCAAAAAAGGAGTTCGATTGCGTCGTTGCATATGTTACTCTAAACGAACACATAAGTTAGGCAATGCCGACCGCAGCTTGTATTTATATAGGTATATATAATGACTCAATACTATCATTAGAGTCAAAGCATGTGGTGTACCCTGCTAACTGATAACAGAGAGGTAGTACGCATTAAAACAGCCCCACTCGTAAAGTACCTACCTTTGCTTAGAAGATTGCAGACAAATAACAATTCTCCAGAGGGTAGTTATTGTCTCTACGCGAGATCACTAGTAAGCTCCTGAGAAATTATTGTATTCGCAGCGGAGGTGGCAATGCGCAAGTGATATTCCTTGTATTGGAAGCGTTCACAGCCTATAATAACAACTTCACATCAGATGGGGCGTATGCTTGTTTGACTCCCAACGTCATAATTAACCCTAGAATTATCGCTATTTTTTTTTTCTTTATGTGCACCAGGTGCAGGCGATATTGCCTTTGGCTCTAAAAATAATTACGAGACAGTAACATCGCATTTAATTACTCAAGCGACTAAAAACCGCTTAAATTAGATTCCGCTCTCATTTTTTGTTGCACAAACCAAAAAAGTAAAGCAAACAGACGATTAAAAATGATCCACGTGAATGTATTCGCGCGGACAATATTTTAAAACAAAATGTCACACGCTTTCCACGGGCGTCTACACCCCCACCCCCGTCTGGGGGCGAGCGAGGGCGAGGGGCTGAGACGGGGGCCCTCACCCCCTCGAGCCGGCAGGGTGTCATTGTGGACTGTGGTGTCGTAACTCCACGAACTTTTTAATTTACAATTAGGTAGCTTCCCATCTCTGTGCCCTATTTAGCTCTCGTTTTTCCGGTAGCCGCGGCAGTAGTACGTAATTAAAATTTATTTATCATATTACACCGCGTGCGTAAAATCCTTTCAGATATATCTGATGGACGCGATCCGTGAAACCACTTAATGCTGTTGCATACTAAGAATAGGAGAGTATTAATACAATAAGTTTTGCGAGCGTAACTGTCCCGTAATGATATTTAGAGACGACACCGAACAATTTTCACACACATTCAATTTGTCATTTAGCAAATAAACACTAAATAAAGATAAATAGACCAAAGCTATCATAAGAAACAGCTTAATCGAAGAATACCACCTTTACAGAAGACTACGTCATTTATAGGAAGGGTGTTCTTTGAGGAAATTAGACCTCAAAGGAGCTGACGGGTTACACTTGTTTGTATGAGCAATATTTATTGGTTATTGGTTCGACGAGCTCGGTGGCGCAGTGGTGGAACGCGCTGTTACGCTACTTTGACACCAACGCTCGTGGGTTCGATTCCCACACAGTACAAATATTTGTGTGCATGAACATGTTTGTTTGTATTGGTCTGGGTATTCTCTATGTATAATAAGTATATATTTACAAAAAAAAATGTATTTACGTATGTTTATCAGTTGTCCAGCACCCATACCACAAGCTTCGCTTACTTTGGGGCTAGGTGGCGCTGTGTAATTTGTCTGGCAATATAAAAAAAAAAACAGTAGTGGGTAGACCTACAACTCAACCGCCGTTGTTGTAGTCGTCTTTGCGCACTTGCCCATCATCTGTAACAGAACACCTAAGTCTCTAAGACGTTTTTGAATAACAATACATAGACGTTTGAAATGTTTTCCACAGTATGTATATACTATGATCACTATAACAAAAAACATTGTAATGTCATTGTAAGAATCTTCTAAAAAATATATAGTGATAAATATTGGGCGTCGGTACTATAAACTCTCATTGTGTGTAACTACCATAGATAACAGAAACAACGGGAGATGTGACATACTACGTGAGTTTACACCGGGACGGTTGTCGCCGAATTTCACACAACCATAAAACACTCACACACTTAAATAAATAAAAGATGTCATTCTACGCACACAAGTACAACGACACACTTTTGTTAAGACGCTGTCATTGGACGTTTATTTAAACAACACCCAAGTAAGCACGCACTACTACAAACACTGATAAAGCGTCTTTGCTGGGACACGCGGGTCGATATGACTTTGTCGATATTGACAACGTTATATCGATCTATGATTTATCAAGAAGTGTAATGTTTGTAATAAAATATTTGTGGGGTGTAAGTGGATCAATGTCAACTTAGAGCCAAAGCCAACCCCACTATACTATATAACAATTCCCTGGAGGATGATTGAGTTCATGCGAGTTAGTGAGGTCACAAGAAGTTGAGTTGCTGGATTGGCAGCGGGGGTGACGACACGCGAGTGACACTTTTATATCATTACAAAGCGTGTCTGTTACTCGTGCGTCCCACCCACCCGCGTGCGCCCACTTTACATTCACTTGTTCAAAATCGATTATACTTTATGAACATACCGATGCAAATATGTGACGCAGTTTTATTGAGGGAACTGCCCATTCAAAGAGTCTACGTGATCTTTTGAGGGGTTGAAAACAATTTTCAGTGAAATGATTAGAGCATATTGTGCTCTTTTCCAATGGCCACCAATTATCTTCTCTTCCTGTAGCCTTGATCCATTCTTCTTTAATTTTTAGGTCACGTGGGAAACTAACAGAAAACAAACACAGTAATCATACAATCATTACATATTTTGTAACCTATTTCCATACAACTTTAATATAAAGGATACCATAGCCCACAAATAGTAACTACAGTAAAGACTTATAATTTTTATCTAATACTAGCAGTCTTAGATAAAACTTCGTATCGATAAAAAGTGAAGTCAAAGCGCACCCCTAACCAACGGCAGAAACAAGCGGCCGTATCTCGAAACTGCACACACAGTGAACGAATAATATCACTCGCTCTACATTGCGTGTTGGGAAACGAGCGGTGGCGACTGCGAAATGGTAGAAAAGCAATGTATGATTTAAGAATGAGATGTTGATTATTTAAAATTTGCATCGTGGTAAGGTTCGGGTAGAAATGGCGTCGGAGAATTTTTGAAATTAATTTTGTATTTATGCTTATAAAACGTAATATTATTTGTACTTACAGGTGATAAGTGATTCCATTTGATTTAAAGTTAACCACTGCACTTCTATTTTTGCAAATTGCAACAGCACAACTTGGCATTTTGCTAAAACAAGGAGCAACGTATCTCAATCGAACTTGATTGCAACTAACTAGCTGTTCTTGGCAATGTTCTCGTTTTGAGCATTTTGCGGCGACACCAACCACGCCCCCTCGTCACATCTCCCGTTGTTTCTGTTATCTATGGTAACTACGCATCGTACTCGCCTGGTTTTTACAACGTCGAAAGGTCAACTAGCATACGCATCCCCGATGTGAATGGTTATTCACTAAAAACTCGTATCCTATGAACACTTGCAATACAAGAAAATCCTTCGGTCATTTCAACCCCCACTGCTATCTGCAACGCAACTAACAACTCTACTAAAGCTTAGTCGTAACTTCACTCAGTCACAGAAACAAACATACCATAACAACCCTTAAGCACTTGTAATTCGGTCGCGGCCTGTGACGTGGATATACTTTTTTTTTATACGACTAAGGTGGAAAATAAGCGTACGGCCTGATGTTAAGCAGTCACCGTTTACCTTTGGACATTTACAACACCAAGGTTATCACTCTTGCGTTGCCGACCTAATAAAAACCTTCACGCCTTTCTTGAAGAACCCTATGCTGTAGCCACCTTGGAAAAACCTCGGCAGGTAGCTCATTCCACTTACTTTTATTTCTCCGGTAGGGCTGCATCTACGTGTCTCACTTCTTTTTCGCTCACAGAGGTAATAACAATCCCTCTTACTATTAGTTCTGTGATTTTGCTAGGCTCATTTGTTAATTAGCTTGGTGCATCAAGCTCAGGCGAGGTTAACTTTAAATCTAAATTTGATAGGGTATCGCTCACAGCCCTTCTACAGCCATCATTTTTGTTGTCTTGAAGCAACTACTTTTAAAATACTTCGTCAAATAAGCAGAAGAATGGTCGCATTAACAAAACAATAAATTTTATTAATTTCTTCTCTTAAAACGTGGTACTTAACAAATATTGTTTATCCAGGAATCACAATCAAATTGATTGAAATCTCTAATCTTATAAGAATATATAGTAATTAATGTCTGAATATCGCACATCTAGATTAAAATTCAAACAACTAAAAATTCGTGAATCTTTCGTTATTATTTTATTAGAATAAATAGAGACAATATAAAATTAACTGTCAAAATCTTCAGTTCATAAACATGGGATTTACATCAATTTTACGTGTGAAAAAATTAAGCTTCATGACGTAAGAATAAAAAAAAACTACGTATTCTTCCCGTATTGACGGAAATGTAACATTTTCCAAGTTTTAATCTAAGTGTGCGATATATGTATACCTATTTTATTATATTCATGTAATGTTTATAAACAGTTTTGCGACAAAAGGTTGCGTAAACGCTTTTTTGAGCTCTACATGCATGGAAACTTTAAGTTTAATTGTAGTTTCGTAATTTCAACGCCCTTAATTGTTGGGTGTGCTAATGGCATACAAAGAAGCGGCTATGGTGGTATTTTTTGTACATTTGGTGTGACAACGCCTCCTGCAGGGGCATAGTCAGATTGCTTGCTGTGACAATAGCGAGGCTAAACTAATTAACTTGTTGTTGCAGTAAACTCAGTGCTTTGTACACTTTCGGGTCTTTGTTTGGATATGGTACAAGTAATAAAAGTACGGCGTTAATTATCAGTAACTTGTATATTTATATATAATAATACCTTTGCTAGGGTAACCGTATCCGCTAGCAAATGTACTATTGCCCTTACTGAATCTAGTTCTGCTCCTCATTTCAATCATCTTTTAAATATTTAAAAACATATAAGTGGCAGAGAGCTCGATGGCGTCATTGCGCGTGTCATTCTAACCAAACACGCAGGTTGAGCAACGCAACCGCAGCCTGTCCATGGATGGGTTGTCTATCTCGAGTTTCTCCGGACTTCGGGCGGCATGTTAAGCCATCGGTCCCGGCTGTTGTCGATAGATGACAGTCGTTAATTGAGCAGAGAGGTGGAGTATGCTCTAAACCCCTTCGGTTGAAGAGAGACCCGTATCCCTGCAGTGGGTTGAGTAAGGGTTGATGTGTGGTAGTGGAAGTGGCAGAACTTGCACCGTAAGGGTTTCATAATGTTATATTTTAAGAGTGAGCAGGCCGCATGCTTTGCTAAAAAAATCTGCTAAACACAACGTAATAGGTATTTTTTATACGTACTACATACAGGGTGGAATACAAATGTACCGCCCACCTGATATGTGTGCTTATTTACGGCCTACGGTAAATAAGACGCACATCTTTAGAGTAGAGTTATAAGACTGATAGGATGCGTTAGCCCTGCGGGGTTTCCTCGGCAGGTTATTAAGAACTTACTCGTTTGCAGAAACCCAAACAAATGTATTTATTATTTTGAAAATCGTCACATCGTCTTTTACCTTCTAAACATTGTTTCATTCATCAAATAATTTTCAAACACTACTGACCGAATAGCAGATTTTCCACGTGTTGATTAAAAGCCATCGCAGACTCTTCTGAAATACTCGTAGTAAAAGTAAAGCAAAGAACATTCGATGGATTTTCTGGAAAATAACTGAAAAAACTGGGTACAAGATTCGAATTATGTGCGAAATGGGTCCAGAGCTCCACTTCTTCAAAATAACTATATTTTAGTCGCCGCGTACTTACAATTATTGGCATGGGGCAAGAGCCTACGGTTTTCTTGATGTACAAATGGGTGCAAACAGGACATGTGCCGAGAAAAATATATACTCCGTTAATTATTTATCACTTTTATCGCTTTCTCAATTTTATTTATTGTGTGAGCAACCTAACGGCAAAAAGAGTCTCCTAACCTTGACATGACGTCCTAAAATTGGGTGAACTTGGGTATAATCGATCCCCAAATATCCTTTAAATGCCTCGTAATTACCCGCTTAACAGTACCTGATCATTATTTTCCTTGATGGTCGCCGTTGAAGGTGGCTTCAAGAATGTTATCATTCAGAATAACAAATTCATGCTCTAATGCTACCTAATACCATATTTTAAATATGAACAAAACGATCTCATAAACTATTAAATCTTAAAAATCATCGCCGTGTATGTGCCGTTCTTTTCTTGTTAGTGCCATTTTCACTGCCGAAGAGGAACTTCAATTTATATTTAAGAAAACAATTGACCAACTATTTCATGCCAATAGAAAATAAGTATATATAAGGCAAAATCGATCATTGTAAATGTACAAGACCTACGTCTTTCATTAGATTATAAAAAAAGTTCAACAATGGACATATTTCGGCTAAAATAATGAAGGGGATGATTCTATGTATTTTTGTATTGTACTCATTATATGCATCGTGGTGTCATCGTTTCTTATGTTTTGGACCACACACAAGTCGCCATCATCCGCTGTGCTTACCTTGACACCCGCCGAGCTTGTTTGTCTATTGCTTATTTAAGCGGCTGTCTTTACACATTTTTTTAACAAAATAGTTTAACTTGTCTTTGTAAAGTTAATAAATATTTTAACACAGATGCCAGTCAGTAACAAATTGCTGCATGTTGTATGAATGAGTCAGACTTGAAAGATTTTTATCTTCGAAAAAGTCACTGACAAATATTACGGGTTAAAGTACGAAATTGCCGTTTCGTACTGAAATTTTAAAACTCGGTTTTTTCTAAGATATAACATATTTATTTAATGAATATATTTACCGTCATTATCTATACATTGCTGCCATCTAATCGTAAGTTTATTTATGCCTTTGCGAAAAATTTCTGGGGATCTAGATTTGACAAACTGTATGAAGCAGTTTGTACTGTCTTCTGGGAAGAAATTTTTTTACCACGTAGAAAATTGTCGAAATCACGAAAAAAAATGGTAGTCAGTTGGAGCAACGTCTGGCGAGTACGGAGGATGATGTATGGTATCTAACTACAGCTCCTGTAGAGTTGAACAGTTTCTCGTGCAATGTGAGGTCTTGCGTTATCATGGAGCAATAATGGTGAAGATCGATTCACGAGTCGGAGCTGTTTCACTGCCAGTTTCACCATAATTGTTCGAAGTTCGGCACAGTAAACATCTGCTGTTATTGCTTGACCAGACCTGAGAAAGTTATAGTGAATAACGCCATGAAGAGACCACCAAACAGTTACCATTATATTTTTATTGGTAAGCTTTGCTTTATCAATACCAAAGGGCACTGTTGCGGCGTTTGACCTGGGGTCAGCTATTGCATTTTTCGCTTACAGTTATCGTAAAGAATCTACTTTTCGTCACATGTCACAATTCGATCCAATATTCTTTCATTTCTGTACCGATTCAACAAGGCAATGCAAATTTCAACACGCGTTTCTTTCTGCAGATCAGTCAAATCATGATACACCCATTTTTCATATTTTTTTATCTTATTGATTTGATGCAAATGAGTCAATATTATAAGTAAGGTAACGTTAAATCATGCCGCTAATTCCTGAGTAGTTCGACTCGGGTCGGCTTCCACTTTTTCGTTCACTGGATTCCAACATCTCCTTCAATTCAACATTATTCACCTGTGAGGGCGGTCTTCCCCATGGTTCGTTCTTCAAGTCGAAGTTTCCATTAGGAAACCTAGACACCTAAACAAGTATTCATAATTTTAAAATATGTAAGGATAAGCTTTTACAAATTTCTTAGATGCGTAGTATAAGAAAATGTAAGATGTACCTATTACTTTTTTGCATCAAGTTATATTATACCGTAGGTAATATAATATAAGTCGATGCTTTTTTGCTTACTAAGTATAATATTGCGAGGACCAACCGACAATTGAAATTAGAAGTACTTTATGTAGTTTTAAAATATTACCTATTCATATTTAGACCCCTGAATGAACCGGTATGAGATTTGGTGACGAACAACATAGACATTGTTATTATAGCGATAGTGCAATGGAAATTGAGAGCAAAGTAAGACTAAATGATCATCAAATAAATAAATAAATATAAATATTGTCGGACAAATTACACAGCGCCATCTAGCCCCAAAGTAAGCGAAGCTTGTGTTATGGGTACTAGACAACTGATAAACATACGTAAAAATTTTTTTTTTTTTTGTAAATACATACTTATTATACATAGAAAATACCCAGACCAATACAAACAGACATGTTCATGCACACAAATGTTTGTACTGTGTGGGAATCGAACCCACGAGCGTTGGTGTCAAAGTAGCGTTACAACGCGTTTCACCACTGCGCCACCGAGCTCGTCAATCAAATGATTATTCTGAAATTGAAGTGGTCATAAAAATGTCTTAAAAATATCCTACGCATCATCATAACCTATATATTTTTTCTTTTTTTCTATCATACACCATAAAGAAACAAACAGATCAACACGTGTTCAGTATACTCGTCTAACCAAAAGTACGCGTTGAGCACACAAAAACGTTGTCGAAGACGAACAAGCTGCAGACGAGGCGCGCCGCACGTGGCAATCGTCCTTTCCGCTATTTAACAGCAGGTAAAGATTTTTTACGACAAAATTAGAAATTCGGGAATATTCCAGACGCGTATCGGTCACAATACTTTTCATTCAACTGTCGTAACTTCCCACGCTTCGTACAAAATTTTTGTTGCAATGGCCTATCCGTCCAGTCGTACTTTTGTTGAGGATTAGACCGTGAGTTGCGAATGTTGTATGAGGAATTCGAGGAATTAAATAAAATAGATCAATACTTTCCATATTACCATCAGATTAAAAATTACACATTTATGTTACGTCGAATGAGAATTAAGCA
Organism: Pyralis farinalis; assembly: GCA_947507595.1. Classification (NCBI taxonomy): domain Eukaryota; kingdom Metazoa; phylum Arthropoda; class Insecta; order Lepidoptera; family Pyralidae; genus Pyralis; species Pyralis farinalis. The sequence continues at coordinate 16,313,657 of OX382266.1, read as the reverse complement.
TACTGCCCGGTTAATGTGGAGCGGTAGCTGTGGACGTTGCACGTAGAAAGACAGCATCTTCGTTGTTGACAAGATCTTTCTTATACGTTTAATTTTGCCCACTCTTTTGATAGTCGGCAGGGTCTACTAAAATTGCAGCAAGAGCGGCCGTGCAGATGAATTACAGCACCTAAATTGTGGTCAAATGCTCAAAGTTTTATATTCGCGGGTGTGAACAGTACCTAATTAGCACTGCATGTAATTCGTTTGTGGTCACGTTCCTTCTGATTTTGACTGTCTTGTTATAGTGTCGACGATAATGATATTCGTAATAATGAGTACATGTAATGATGGTTGACTTTGGCTCTTTTTCCACGAAATCAGCGACCAGCAGGGCGATGCGTCGACGAAGGCGTGCGCCCCGCACGCTGCCGTCGTAAAATGTTCAATACAAATCTACGCATTTGATCACGCCGCGTTCTCTTTATACCGCTGCTATCGTCCAGCTGCCGCTGACTTCGTGATATAACTCTAAAGATGATGATGAGCCACTTACACCTACTAAAATTGATAAAATTAGCAAAATGTTGAACTATCGACAGCGTCAACATTTTAAAAACTTATACGATGTTATAAAGGGTCTCAGACAAGGACAACCTGCATCAAAATTTCCATAGTCTATAATTTTGAATGTTTAATAAATGCTCGCTTACGTTACGGGTGCAACATTCCGATCTCGATTCCCTAATTTGTGGTCCTTTCTTTCTGTTTTATGTTTTTTGTCTTGTGTCGAGGGTGGCGGTGCCTTTCCGAAATGTTTTTTGCCACCCTTCGACAAAAGGCTGCCGTAACGGTATCTACAGCCGTGCCTGTAGCCTGCGAATGATTCTTTGTCCTCGCTGTTGTCGAATCCTTCAAGGTAAGAAAAGCACGTGTAGGTAGAGTTAGTTATATTTACTTTGAATAAAAGGCGAATTTTAATTCATATATAAATAATCACATTATGATACAAATATTTTGAATTGCGTTTATAATGAGAATGCTGATGTTGTTTTGTATGTCACTTTAACACATGCAGGTCAAGTGATTTAAACCGCTGTCTGTAGTCGAATAGGTATATTTAACACTTATTGCATGCTTTGTAGGACTTGGGACAACTCTAAGATAATAAGAATTAAACCATGGGTTTGACAAAATTGATGCAGCGATATGCAATCGAGCATAGAGGTGATATAGGCTCTGACCTTTTCTAAATTAAGGAAGTCTCATATCACAGTGGTATGTAAGTTAATATATGAAGTGGAAGATCTTCTTTATTTGTTTCGAGTTGCCAATCTCCGAAACTACCTGGAAACTATCCGTTTTGAAAAATTCTTGAATTCTTTAAAAGCCGAACAAACAGACAGAAGGTACGAAAACGCGGTCCCATGGGATAACGGGATACGCGTGGAGGAAGTCGCGGACTGCAGTTAGTAATTATTAGGTTAAAACATACATTTCAAAAAATTTAAATATTTTTAAAAAAAATATTTTAGTCTTGTCAAATAAACGTACTAAATTAAACTAATAATAAACATACGATATAACTAATAATAAAAAACTTATGATGAATTTAATGGGCCCTAATTAACAAACAAATGTTCTCTAAAAAATAACCTAAAATTATATGATGGTAAGCTAACCAAAATGTATCTGTTTATTCGGAAATATCTAAAAATAAATCGATCAGGACTAATTTATTTACCTTCGGGAACTCGATTCGGAACGGTTGGAGCCCCGTAGGAATATCCTCTATTCTAGACTGGAAAGTCTAATTTCTAGTGCAGCATCTGGACTCGCTCAGTCACAAGATTATATAGATAATTACTTACTTTTATTTCGCGGACCTAAGGTTTTGAGTATATGCTATAAATATAACCTTCATGGCGGTAAACATTTTTTTATAATATTAGCTGTGGTATGCGATTTCTCATTTTCATAGAGATAGTGGGCTCTATTGAGGAATAAGTTAGAATACAAATAATAGTGTTGACATATAAAAATAAATATGCAAAGTAGCACTAATGAATAACTGAGGTAAACACAAATAAAAATCCATATACTATTATAGTTAAACAGAAAAAGACAAGAAGTAAGAGCAAGATTAAACTTTTATTATCATTAAAGTTCAAGAAGTAAAGAAGTTTCTCAAGATACAAAGCCCAGAGAAATTAGCTTTCCATTCGCTGAAATTCTGGGAAAAGCTACTGAAAATCTTAAAGAAGAAACACCAAACGAAAGAAAAATAACGGATTACAATCTATATTTTACGGAGAGGAAATTATTTCTCAGTTTCTATTTGCGTAATTATGTGCCTGTTTGAAGAGTCGAGAAACGAGAGAGATATCGTTTGTTGTTCTTACCACTATTAATATTAAACTCTATTTTACTCCAGTACATTGGACTATTGGATCATCAAAATAGCTTTATTAGTTCGAGAATAGACAACGTGTGATCGCCCCCTCAAACTATTTTGAGATTCAGGATGAAATGTCTACCAAAAATAAATTAACAGTGTACTCAGTTTCTCATAGTGATAAGTTTCATTGAGTAGGTTGAATATATCTCAAAGGTACACAAATCTCAGGTATTAGATTAGAGTATTGATTTGTTCTGTTTCCATAATATAACAAGTATTTAATTCTATGAACACAGTAAAAATATTTACAGTAAATTACAATATAAACTTGATAATTACAATGGCATTGCAATTTAAAGTAATTTCATTACCAATTTGTAATACACTATCTCTTCGTATTCGTATTCATTATAAAACACTGGTGTTCATCGTGATATGATTCATCAATATAATATTTACGGATAATATCATCATGATGAATCAAAAAACAATAATTTATTGACATTTAATTAGCTGTTTATTATAATATAAAATATCACGTAAAGTAGCTTGTATTTGTGTGAGTAATTCCAATTTACTAAGTTTATTTCATCTATCTACCTATTGGCAATTTCTTTTAACAATAGCATTACAAAGAAAAATATCTCGGCGTAGATAGTACTGAACGGCGAAATGAGTTGCCCTTACCCTGCAAGGGTGTGAGGCGTTTGAGATTGGTCGGTGGTACAAGTTATAGCAGTCGCTCGGTACGCTGTGAAAGAACTTTTATCAAAAAGATTATATCGTTCCTAAGATACAGGTGTTCATTCATAAAACAAATAAATATGTTTATTTTTTTGCAAATTCTGTTTATGGTTAATCGAATAAATTATCCAGTTCATAGATACCAACCAAAGAAAGAAATTTTCTTTTAAAGCTCATTTTAGCAATTAATATTAAAAGCTATTATGCCCATGGGCGTTACTAAGTCAGCCTAGTTTGCTTACTATTCACAAGTTTTATAACAACGTTCTTTTTTCAGAGCAGTCGATTTAATTTCAATGCGGGAAATTGATCACATAGTAAATGTTGTCACCATTCATAAATACATTTATCATCTTTCTTATTGCTTGAGATTAAACGGTGACTCTTATATGCCACCGCGGAAAAATCTTTCATAGGAGACATTGGGCACAGCTTAATAATTTAAGATATTTCAACTAGAGAAACGTAACTACACTTGTATTTATATACTCCGCTATAAGTTGTGATTTAAACCAATCTGCCGAGGAGCCCTGTTGGATGGGACTCTCCCACTCTGCCATAAATCTTGGGACCCTCGACCGCCACCCGGATTCTAGCCGAAAATATCTATAAATACCCTCTCTGCCTACATATTTCAAATATTAACGGGGAGGCAACCGAGTGACAAAGTCAGACTTTTACACCAAATAACGTAAGGTAATTTGCATCGAACTAATAACTAACTGACCGTAATATGCTCTTGAAGACAGGTGATATACTAGTCGGAATATTGAAAAGAAAACCATGCTCATCTGTCTTCCGATTAGGGTCGCACCAGTAAAATCTCAAGTTTTTCCCTAACAGCGGCAACGATCACTTCGGGTTATACTCGTATTGTGAAACGTAAGTTGGTTTACATCCTGTATCCTTACTATATTTATCCTTTATGGCCGCAACCTTAGGATGTTGCCGACATGGGATACGGTAGTCAGAAAAGCACACAGTCTACCTGAATCAGGATCATCCTGATTACTGAAAACCAATGCCTTCTATTCTCTATTCTAGATTACATTCTCAGTAATCTGGATGATACAAAGGCTGTCGAAAAAGAATCCTTCCTACACAAGGTTTCCGATTTATATAAGAAAATTCCGCGGATGTATTGGATCGTTATACTCACACAAATACAAATTATAGAAATTTGAAACAAGTAGTCATGCCGGTGTAGCGGGCACCCTCGCTGCTCGAGATTCTGCCGCTTTAACACGATCTATGATAATTACGTCAAAAAAGGGCTACATGCGCCAGTCATAGACTATGAATATGATGACGAGTACTAATTCTATTGAGATATTTATAGTACAGTATGCCATACCGCATACTTCCCACTCTTATCGTATTTGAGTTTGAACATTAACTAGTTTTTAAAAGTTGTATACCTTAGTTATACATAGGTACTTTTGACAGTAGCGAAATATAAGCAGGTATTTGTTTTTTTTTTTGTTTTTGGTCGCTCTCAACTAGTCTGATCTAATTGTGAATATTTTTACCACGTGTTTCAAAATTGTAGTTAATTAGTTCAATAAGTGTAAATCTGTATTTAAAGTATATTAATAATAATATAGAGAATTTAATAAAATACAATAAGATAGTATTTCAAAAAATGTAAGACGCGTCTAAGTGCCCGCGAGGGCCCAATTGCAAATAATTTTTTTTTATCTTTTCTATAGTTAGCAAACCCTGCCACGCTAAATCCTGCTCGTCTCTTCGGAAATTAACTTCGTATGTTCGTGATAGAAAATATGAACCGACGAATTACAGTATGCTTGTTTCCCACTTAACATGCTGTACAAAAAACCTTTCAAATTTTTTTTATTTATTTAGGTACTAGTGTGGTGAATTTTTCGGCAAAATTTGTTCTCTACGGACAAGAAAGGAAGAGGATTTTCCTCATCTGCGCAGACCATATAAAGTCTTCCCATTCTAAGCGTTTCTTAATTCATTAGGATTGACGTGGTCCGCTACTTAAGCCTAAGAATTTAGCAATTATTACATGGTGCGACTGCCGTCAGAACTCCATAATCCAGAAGGAAAAACAGACCTTTTTATGTTGGTCACACGTCTATCGCAATATAATTTCGTGGACCCAGATGGAAGATACAACAATACAATTTCTGGGTCATGCTCAAATACAATTTCTGGGTCACGCGGGCTTGGCGTCTTGCACCTCTTAGGTTAGGTCTTTCGAAATATAATTTCTTGGACGTGTGGATTTCTCCAAACATCTTCCTTTACTGCAAATGCAAGTGATAAATGACAAGTCCACACTAGGAGTCTAACCAGAGAAAAGGCTTAATAGCCTGGTTCTTTATCACTGCTCTGTGTTATATACACACATATACCCAGTCTCACATACGCACCTCATACATCTCAGTTCAGAAAAGTCCACAACCACAAGAATTAGCAGGTATAAAATAGCTACAGTAGCCTATGAACACTAGGAATACAGGAAATATAGCTCGTGCTTTCCCACCCATAAACTAACACAGCAACAACTTTACTGGTAAGATGTCACTCACAGGAACACAATATATCATATCTTAATTTTTTTTATAATACGTCAGGAGGCATATAAGCATACGGCCCACCTGATATAAAGCGGGTACCGTAGCCTATTGACGCTTGCAATATATTATTTTTACAGCGTTATTACATCGAGAGCCTCATCTCAACAGCCTCAAGAAAGCTCGGGGTCCTGAACAGGGTGCGCCGATTCTTCACGCCGGACCAACTTTGTTTGCTTTATAAGACACAAGTTCGGGCCTGCGTGGAGTATTGCTCGCATCTCTGGGACGGCTCCGCACAGTATCTTCTTGAGGCTCTCGATAGGTTGCAGCGACGGGCTATCCGCATAATTGACGACGAAGAGGTCACCAAAAGCCTAGAACCTCTTCAACTCCGTAGGGACATAGGCTCTCTAAGCGTCCACGGTTGAGAATATCTCTTCGCGTACCAAAAAGTTCGGCAACTCCTATCTTTGTCGTACCATCAAAAAGTGGAACGCCTTGCCTGCACATGTGTTCCCTCCTTCCTACAATATGGGATCCTTCAAACGAAGCGTGAAGAAACATTTTGCGGGTCAGCATGGCAGCGTCAACTGACAGGATACGGGATGTAGTATGTTGTCAGTTGCAGTTGCGATTTGGGCTCCTCTTTCGCTTACCATCAGGCAAAGAGGGGCCACTATGCTGAACTAATAGAAAAAAAAAAATATTAACACTCGCGCGATGCCTCCTCTGCTGCTTACACAGTAACTCCTTGGGAGCTTACTGGTGTCCTCACTCACACGCAGGAACACAACAACACTCTAGGAAATTGTTATTTGGCTGCGGTTTCCTGTGAGGTGGAGGTACTTCCCCAGATGTGCTGCTTTGATGCGGCCTACCTCTCTTAAATTAATAAATCGTATTGTATGCAGCTAGTACTACCTCGACGTTAATATCGATATAAAATGGAATGAGCTAAAATCTACTTTTCTTAGAATTGAAAAGTACTCAAATACAGTGTAGCCGTGTTTCGCTGCACCGATCCATATCGGCCAGCCTTGATTCTATTCCGCGAGGGTCGCGCTGACACGGTTTTAAACAGTACGCCGATGACTCAATCATCCGTCGATTCACACATAAAAGTATCCTTGGGGAATTACTGTAGGGTTAAGACAGGTACGGCGCAAATAAAGGACGTGAAACTGGGGAAATACACCAACCTCAATAAACCGCTGCCGAATAACAATTCCTCGAAGGACTTTGTGTTCCTGCTAGCGATATTACCAGTCAGCTCCTGAGAAGATGCTCTGTTAGCAGCGGAGGCGTATTGTTCTCCTTGTATTGACAGCCGACGTTGTACAAAACTGAAAGCGATAATACAACGAGTTTTATTCGACTCTTTGTACGGTTACCGTTTTATATTACTTTGGTTTCATCCTCTTGAACATGTGCTGCATTAGCAATGAGGTTGGTATCGGGCAACTGCCAGTGATACACCTTTTATTTCAAGCGTTGATAGGCTGCAGTATTTGCTTCTGGTCATGTGACTTGACTGCCATCCGGATTGCTATAACAAATATTATTAAATTAATCTCAATGGCAATAACGCAGATTAAACGGGTAAATACATTTGTTCAGGAACACCGTTCCTATATGAAATCTATATGTTTGACTGTGTGTGCCTTGTCTGTGCGTTTGTCTGTGTGTGCGTTCTTTTCGAATAATCGAATTATGACTTCAGATTCGGATTCAGCATAAAAAAGTAGAATAGGAATGTTCAGGAACACCGTTCCTATCTCTTAAGGAACATGGTCAAAATGGCCGACAAATAAAAAATTAAATTGAATTGTTATATAATTGACGAGCCAGGTGTTCCTCTGGCAATGCAAGCTTGCGCATTCTCAACTGGTTTTATTTTCAAATCGATACAACATACCTTATTATTGGGAGGTAAACCCAGGATACTGTGTTCATGTATCACAAAATTCGTGTACTAGGTATTTATGTAAGTACACAATTGTGATTATAACGTGGCGTTGGCGGTGAAGGAACACATCATGGAAATCCGGACGTCCAAGTATAACTATATTTCCAAAAAAATGTGACCTATCCTAAGAAAGGTTTCATTTTGATTGTGAGTTACTGACGTCTGACGACAGCCGTATCAAAGTCAGTCTCTTCGTCAAATCCTTAGGCTTAGGCAACATACCCCGCCAATCCTAAGGCTAAAAAGACGACAATTTACCTTACTTTCCAACACAGTTCTGAACAGTACGTCAATAATGTCCACTCGCGACATTATTCTTGACGTAGGTATTGGCCATACGTCATACACCTATTTTTAGTACACAACTCAAATGACTCAATCCTACGTCGATCTTCACATGATGTGGTAATGTTGAATATTCATGTACTACATAGAAACGCTAGAAAATAGATAGGACAGTTATATGGAATAAGTTGCCATTGTAGAATCGGCAGAACATTAAAGGGCGGTAAAGCTTTACCTTACACTAATACTGTAATAGTTGTTGAGGAACTTAATACTATGATTGTAACTGATGTAGCTAATAACTACCCAATTGATGAAGGATTCCCATACAGTTTCTAATATTTGAAAGCTGGTTTCGTTGGAATGGTTCTTAATCGTTTGAGAGTAAATTAGCCCAAGTGCTGCTTGAGATTATAGCTAGGGGATGCAAAAAGCGTCTGGTTTCGTACATTTTTTTATGCAACCTATTTGATTTGAAGTGGTTATTTGTACCACGCACATTTTTTTTGTACAACGTCGAGAGATGTACAAGCATACGGCCCACCAGATGTAGAGCGGTTACCGTAGCCGATGAACGCTTGCAATACATTAAGCATCACTCGCGCGATGCCACCGCTGCTGCTGACACAGCAACTCCTTAGGAGTTCACTGGAGATCTCACTCACACACAGGAACACAAGAACCCTCTTAGGCAGTTGTTAATTGATTACAGTTTTCTGGGAGGAGGAGGTACTTCCCCAGACTTACTATCCTATAGAGATAAAACCATTCGCGATAAAAATTGAAAAGCCGAACGAAATTGAAATCCTACGTCATCCGCGGCCTATCTATGGAAGGGTTTAATCATCCCGAGTTCCCCTATGCCCGGAGACCACGGTCATCGGTCACGGATGTTTTCGTCACGTTAATAACCTAAGGGAGGTAGGACGCATCAAAACAGCGACTGAGGAAGTACCCCTACGTCATAGAAAACCGCAGCGAAATAACAACTCCCTGGAGGTTTGTAATCTTCCTGCGAGTATGTGAAGGTACCAGTAAGCTCCTGTGGAGTTGATGTGTTGACAGCAGGAGCGGCAACGCACTAGCGATACACAGCAAGCGTTCACACGGTAACCACTCGCGTTAACATATCAGATAGACCGTATACTTGTATGAAAAAATACTTGTATAAACTACCTTAGGAACATATCTTGCACCCTAGTAAAAGAGAGGTAATATATGGCGATATTACCTCCCTTTAACCTCTCTAGAATTTAAATTAGGAACAGTCCGACGGCTGTGGAAACGCCTATTGAAGCTTACAATTCCAGAAGTAAGACTTGGACAATCAATTTATACTTTTATTTTTATTCATGGACGCAATAAGAGTGATCCTTTTATAGTGATATAATGATGTCGTTATAATATACTTATATGTATATGTTATACTATGGTCCATACATACAAATCATACATATAGAATTATATGTCAAGGTACTAATAATTGTCTCTTGTACATAATGTAGCAAACATTATCCTTATGGTCGTATAAAAATCATATCTGACGTAATGACAGTTTATCGGAAAATCATAACGTTTATCCATACGTAAATGCTTAGAACAATTTATGTAACAACTAAAATAGCTGTTGACCCACTGTGTAAAGTTGAAAGAGAAAATATGTATATTCTACAATAATATTTATTCGCAGACTGAGTTCGCAATGAAAATGCAAGAAAGAGAGTTGGCCTGAACACAAATACTCTTCGTATTTGTGTTAAGAAGAGGCAGGTTTCGTCACTTCGGACATGTAGAAAGAGTTTAAGGGAAAAGAATGACGAACCAGATGAGCAACGAGAATGTAACACAGCAAGTCCTTAGGAGCTTACTGACGACTTCACTCGCACGTAGAACACAACAACTCTACAGAGGGTTGTTATTTGGCTGCGGTTTTCTGTGAGGTGGAAGTACTATCCCAGACGGGCTGCATTGATGCGCCCTACCTCTCTTAAAATATGTCGGAGACTAGAAATGCCTCACCTGTCTGTCCAGCAAAGGACTTAACGTGAAATACATATTTAGTTTAATTAGCTTATATTGAAGTACAATAAACATTTTATATGAATGTTAATTTGCACATCAATGGATGTAAGTAAACCAAAACAGTAATGAACTGAAAATATATTTTCTTATATACATTGAGAAGCATGCCTGAATTTTGTTTTTTTTAATACTACTTCGATACGGAGACATACAAGCATACGGCCCACCTGATGTAAGGTGGGTACCGTAGCCTATTAACGTTTGCGATATATTAAATATCACTCGCGCGATGCCTCCTCTTCTGCTTACACAGCAACTCCCTGGGAACTTACTGCTGACCTCACTCAGACGCAGGAACACAACAACCCTCTAGGGAGTTATTATTTGGCTGCGGTTTTCTGTGAGGTGGAGGTACTTCCCCAGACGGGCAGCTTTGATGCGCCCTACCTCTCTTAAAACCTTACCTCGTTTGGGTCTAAGTGACTGACCACGTGGGAGTACTCTGCTCAGAAGCAAATCAGATTCTGGCAACAGAGAGGTAGGATCTATAGCTTAATTAGGAGCGGCCTGACTGGAGAGGTAAGACTGCACCGCTAGAAAAATTCTGCCAAAATGTTATGTTCCTGCGAGGGATTATGATGAGACGGTAATACGCAAGGCTTTTTTATATTGCATACGTCTACAAACTATATACAAGTTAGCCGCTTGTTTAGTATAAAAAGTCTCACAATACGTACGTAAGCAAAACTTACGAGGAAACACGAGACAAATATTGAATTGAACGTCACCATTAGGTAACAACAGGATGTCGACGACGAAAATCGGTAAATCACAGACGTCATCGAAAAACACACTATTATGTTTATACCATAAACCTTTTGCGTAAGTACCCATCCATTCATCGTACTCTAAGGCGAAAATTGCTTCAAAAAACTCGATGCTTTTGCCAAGAATCATAGATATTTTCCACCGGACAAATCCAATAATGCCTGGACTTCTTATTTTTAAGATGGATCTGCTTGCGACCAGCTCGATGACCAGAATCTATTACCCACCGAATAAGGAAACTGTAAGGGTTGAAACCCTCGTTGTTAATAAGGTCCAGAGACGTCATAGGTTCAGGCGTGTTTTTACTGGCAATTTGATCTAAACTACTTTATATGCTTACGCTACCGATTAGTTCATGCGAACTAGTGCCAGCCGGCACTTACCTACTACTGTTAGTAGATGCATACTTTTTTTTTATATACTTGCACACCTGCCATGGGCAAGGCTATTGTAATGCCATTTCGTCATTAGCGAACTAAATATTAAAACACATTCATGCACAATACTCCCTTTCATTCCATAACTCATTCATTCATTCATCAACTTTCAGTTTTATGCCCATTTTGGAACGCCGGTGAAACGATTTTAACTGTTCTAACTTCCCTCCCCATACTGTGTCAGTCCAGCCATGGGCGACAGAGAGCTTCACAGCTCCACCTAGCTACCGCGATACCATCGGCTATACAGAGTACAGCCGAGGCATACAGTATTAGTCCTAGGTGGAGCCGCTTTGCCTGTTCCGATCTATGACAGCCGTGGCTAGACTGACGCAGTATTTTAAAAATTTTGACCGAGTTTTCCCCACCACTATTTCGGAGACCGTTTCTTCGGTGACTGTATCCAATCCTGATTACTGTATCCAAGGTTGAACCTTCAAGTTTGTCAATATTTTCAATAAATTCCTAAAGAGTTGCTGTGTTAGCAGCGGGGGTGGCAACGTGCGAGCGATACTTCCTGTATTACGAGGGTCCTTAGCTTAACCACTTTGCTTCAGGTGGGTCGTATGCTTACAAGCCTCACAACATTAGATATATAAAAAAATGTATGTATGACTTCACGTCAAATCCTTTGTAGGGTAGGCAGAGGAACCGAGTGCCACATGACTCGATCCTTACATACCTCACTCGCTTTTTTAACATTCATTGATCTTCATTGTCATCTTCATTCCATGCAAGCTCCCCTTTTTCTAAGGCTCCTGACGTCACCTTCTGATACAACAGGGTCAATTTTGGTCATGGTAGGTGAGTCTTTCTTCCTGCATTCTTTCCACATGTACAAACACAGCGCCATCTACCGGATCCAATTATGAATCTAAACCATTCTCGAATCCACTTAAACACGTACAACAAATTTCATCGAAATCGGTCGAACCGTTTAACAGGAGTTTAGTAACTATATATAAAGATATAAATAATACGAAACGGTGAACGTACGTGAAAAGAGCTATGAATGTTAAAAAAGCGAGTGAGATGTGTAAGGGCAACCTCATGTGGCGCTCAATGTACCGGTCAAGGAACGCAGCCATGTAACAATTCCCTGTACTTATTGAACGCTGTTGTTCCTGCCAATTAGTTAGACCACAAAGAAACCGCCGAGGAATTAATGTATTAGCAGCGGAGCTGGCAACGTCCCAACAATACTTTTTTATGTTACAAGTATCCATAGGCTACTCCAGGGTTTCTCAAACTTACGGCGACACGTACACTGTTAAAGTTTCATATAACAGCGATCCCCTAACACCCCCGCGCGCGCGCCAACATACGTTCCTCACGTGTCTGCCAGTCATGCAGCCACCATTACGTAAATCTTGTCGCGAACCCCTACCGTCGAATGGCGAACCCCTAGGGGTTCGCGTACTCCACTTTGAGAAACTCTGGGCTTCTCTAACCGCTTCACATGAGTCCAGTCTTATGCTTAGTTGCCACGTAGAATAACTTCGAAATAACATTGGGAATCATCAAACACACGGCTGGCACTTTGAAACGTATTGTCATGTCTGTATAGCGGGCCGCTCACTGTTCGTCATCTTAAAAGTGACAACTCTAGCGTTATAACGCGCACTTCTGCGCTTTGTGCAAAACTGCCCTGTTATTCTATTGTTTGACGAGCTCGGTGGCGCAGTGGTGAAACGCGCTGTTACGCTACTTTGACACCAACGCTCGTGGGTTCGATTCCCACACAGTACAAACATTTGTGTGCATGAACATGTCTGTTTATATTGGTCTGGGTATTTTCTATGTATAATAAGTATGTATTTACAAAAAAAAAATGTATTTACGTATGTTTATCAGTTGTCTAGTACCCATAACACAAGCTTCGCTTACTTTGGGGCTAGGTGGCGCTGTGTAATTTGTTCGACAATATTTATTTATTATTTATTATTCTTGTGCCTTCGCTCTACTGTATCTAATGAAAAAAGTTCTGACGAAAAGGCCCATTGAAGCAGCTCCCTTGAGAATTATTGCGTTTCTGCGAGTTAGTAAGGTTACCAGACTATCGGTGAGCTCATAACTATTTACTGTGTTATCAGCGGAGTTAGCAACGCTCGAGCGATAATACGAGGAAAACAAACACACCCATCTGATGTGAAGTGGTTACCGCAGCATAAGATCGCTTGTAATACAAGAAACATTGCTTTCACGTTATTATCTCCGCTGCTATAACGTAACTCTTTAGGAGGTAACTCGTAACTTCATTCACATAGGGAGTTGTTATTTGGCCGCGGTCTTCGGCGATGTGGAGGTGCGTCGAATAGCTTTTACGCGCTCTCTCATTCATCAGAGCACCGTTTGTTTATTGTACTAGCGCGGTGGCGCAGTGGTTAATACCGCTACTTTGACACCAACACTCGTGAGTTCGATTCCCAAAGAGGACAATCATTTATGTGCATATCTGTTTGCCTTGGTATAGGTATTTTTAAGAGAAATAGGGCGCATAAAAACAGCTCTTCTGGGAAGTATCTCTACCTCACAGAAAATCGCAGCCAAATAACAACTCCCTGGAGGGTTATTGTGTCCCTGCATGTCAGTGCGGCCACCAGTAAGCTCCTAAAGAGTCGCTGTGTTAGCACCGGATGTGGCATTGCGCAAGTAATATTAATGTATTGCAAGTGTTCAAAGGTAAGGTACGGTAACCGCTTTACATCAGGTAGGCCGTATGCAATATGCATTCCGACGTTGTATATAAATAAAATGCAGGGTGCACCACGTGCAGATAAGGTTGGTCTTCGTTCTAAAGATAATGACAGTGAGCTCCCATAACAAAGGTTCACTGCGGTAATCATTTCACATCAGGTGGATCGTATGCTTGTTTGCTCCCGGCGTCGTCATATAAAAAAAACCATCAAGTGCAAGTCCGACTCGCGCACCGATAATTCCGTAAAAAAAATATTTCAATTTTTTCGCATTTCTTTTTTGTGATGTTACTAAATTTACGGTTTTTAATTTTTTACTTTATTTGTCCTACATGACACATGCTTCTTACCAAATTACATGATTCTAGGTCAACGGGAATAGGTTTTGATTCACTTGCAAGTGTTAAAATATGAGCATAAACAACCGTATCTTTTGATTGCGTTGACCACAGATCACAGAAACAAGGTTGTTTGTTTCTGTGATCTGCGGAGTTGACTTATAAGCTTGATTTTAACACTGCTCGAAGAGATTCCAGACCTGAGTATTTGATATTAATTTCAGTTTGGTAGCTCCACCCGTCCCTGAGAAAAGGGGTCTTGACAGATCCGTCTGTACGACAGACAGACCAACAGACAACAAAATGATCCCATAAGGGTTCCGTTTTTCAATTTGAGGAACCCTAAAAAATATATCGCGATACAAATTGCAAGTGGAATGCGCAACGCGGTGGTCCGTGGTAAAGGAGGGGCGCCGCTCCCCGCGACCCGTGCCCCGCCGCTTATGCTCGCGCAGACACGCGTCATGATCATGGATCGACGATCAGTTGCCGCCAGGCCATTCACGGTGTTATACCTCCTGCGTTTTTATCCTCCTCAAGTCGCCTATGTAAACATGCTCGCTAAAAGAATACCCACACGTAACGACAGTGAAGCTTGGACAGAGGAAGATTTAGCATTCATCACTATTATTAAAAATAATCCCGCTATATATAAAGAGAGAAATCCGAGTTCGTTAAGACGTCGACTAACCTCTCTTTCGAAACGGCCTTTATTCAACGTATGGGAGAGCATAGCGAAAGAAATGAATATGTCGAGTAAGTAAAGTTATATTATATCACTTATTGTATTGTTTAATTACTGTTTATTACAATAGTTTTTCATTGTTTATAATTATTATATGCGACTGTATTTAATATCTTACCATAACATACTATTGAGTTGTTGGTAATTCCTTTTTTCAAACTCGTATATTAAGCCATTTATGGGGCGTAAGTAGTAGGTACTTAGGCCTCTTAAATGGCTTAATATATGTAATTCGTAGTGGGATGTATCACCATAATTATATTAATTCTGTCCGAGAAACACCCTGCGGAGTCTCTGCTTACAGCGATATTTTGTGGTTGTATTGACGGGCAGCCTGGTTAATCAATCGCCCAAGCGAAGTATAGATACAGGCCATAATTGCCTGTCTGAATACTTGCCGGGCCGGACTGTGTATTCTGTAGATGACGGTCTGTGGCCTTAAGACCTTTATCAGCTAGAATGAGAATGGGCCTAGGCAAACCCAACTGAAGACTTGCCATCTTACAGAAAACAGTTGTACAAAAATGTGATTTTGGGTCCAAAGCAAATTTCTTTTTAGGATTGTAGTGTGCGATTGCGGTCACCAGAAAGCCCTAAAAAGATGTTGTGTTCACATCAGGAATACGCGTATATTGGGTAACATAATTGCTTCATCAAATACTATTTTCTAAATTTATCAGAAATTGCGCGATACCTCGATAACACCTACCTACTAGAAAATTGCGAGTTCGGAGGCGAATATATTATTTATATAAATGGAATATAATTGTAGAGACTATTTTGTTTATTATACATATATGTCGCAATTACTTCCCTTTAATATATATTTTTCCGTTGTGTATATTGTTGATATATTCCATTGTTCTTCTTCCAAATCTGTTTAAAATAACCGTAATATAACGAACGGACATATTAAAAGCATGATGGTAAAGCGGCATACAAAGCTGAGACCACACTTTGCGTCACCGATCGCAATAATACTGGCGCAGTTTGACGCGTCGACAACAAATTCAAAGCACCTCCCTGCGTAGCCGCCACTCAGCAGCGTCCCTGTCTATATTGGGCCAGAGGTTTTGTTATCAAATTAGAAATTGATAGAGAACTATCATTTACATATACAGGCAGAACTATACATGATCTATTTTCAAACAAACAATATTGTCTGCTGCCATGCATTAATTATGGTTGCGATGATGACGTGACGTCGCATGCGTACCTCACGTATAATGAACGCGATCAAACTAAAAGGGGAAAAGAAAAAGTAGTTCGATACGATGTGTCCATTACAATATTTTATTAATAGTGACGTTTATAAAAACAAGACGTACGACTATATTCAAAAGTAAAAAAGTATAAAAAGAATGTGCTTACTAAAGAGATTTGCACATCTCTCCCGGGAGGAGAAAAGTACCTATCGAAGTTAGTAGGCAGACTGTACCTGATGAAAGGGTATTAATAAATGGTGGACAGACTGTACATTCAGATAATCATTCAGAAGAAGTATGCAAAACTGAACAAAACTAAATGTTAATCAAGTTGGTAAAAAATAACAAAATTCAATAGATACCGAAACAAACAAACGACAAACAAAATTTATATAGGTACTATACGATAAGTTTTACTAATTTCTTACATGGTCTTTTTAAGATCCCGGCTAAAGTTTTAACATCGGCAACCCTAATAATACCGTCAGACCCAGGATATACGTTAACAATGCGACCTCTTGGCCATACATTACGCGGTAGATTGCTGTCTGCTATAAGAACTAGATCTCCCAAACAAATCTCAGGAGCAATCCCACCTCCACGCCTCTGATGTAAGGTCGGTAGGTATTCTTTAATCCAACGCGACCAAAAGTGATCGGCTAATCGTGCTGCCTTACGCCAGCCTGTCCTCCCTGTGAGGTCGGCGTCTTCCAAACTTGCAGGAACAGCTCGTCCAGACGAAGAGCCAATAAGGAAATGAAATGGGGTTAACGCCTCTTCACTTTCCTGATCGACGGCAACGTGCGTTAATGGGTGAGAATTTATTACTGCTTCAGCTTCAGATAAGAAGGTCGCTAAAACTTCCGACGTTGGGATTCTCTCCTTCATAGTAACACGTAGAGCAGTCTTTACTGACTTTACTAGACGCTCCCAAGCTCCTCCCATGAAAGGGGCTGCAGGTGGTATGAAATGCCATTCAATCTTCTCATTAGCGGCGTAGTCTTCAACAGCCTCTCCGTAAAGCTTTCTTAGTTGGCGGTTTGCTCCAACAAATGCTGTGCCGTTATCAGAATAAATTTGAGACGGCCTACCTCGACGTGCTACGAAACGTCTTAAGCTCATCATGGCGGCATCTGTTGATAGACTGTCGACAATCTCTAGGTGTAAAGCTCGTGTAACCAGACAAGTATATAGCGCTACGTACTTCTTTTCTCGTCGACGTCCAACAGCGACTTGGATCGGGCCAAAATAATCCAAACCAGAAAATGTAAACGGGCGACTGTGATGAGTTAGTCTTGCTTCAGGTAGATTTCCCATTGGGGGATGGAAAGGAACCGCCCTTTTGATGCGGCACACCTGACAACTATTAACAATGGATCTGACTGTACTACGAAGTGAAATTATCCAATACTCTTGGCGTATTTCATTAACAACCATTTCTGAATTTGCATGAGCAGCCTTCTGGTGTATATGTTGAACCAATAAACGGACAGCAGGGTGTTTACCATCAAGGATAGGAGGGCATTTCATCTTGGTGCTTATATCAGGTGCAGCAGTAATTCGACTTGACAACCGTATCAGATGATCAGTACAGACTTTTGGAGAAATATTTTTAAGCCGACTGCGTGGCGCTAATTGTTTATTGTCTCTCAGTCTATGATAATCACTTTCAAAAGACTCCATCTGGCTCTGGCATAATATGTGTATTTCAGACCTCCTCAAATCTTCGGCAGTTAGTCCCGTCCAAGATGGTAAAGAGCGCCTACGCTTGACGCTTACATCAGAGGGTACATGAGGAGCATATGAAAATAGGCATTCTGAAATCAAATTCATTCCGTCAACAATTACCCCACGCTTAAACAGATAATGCTTGCGAAGTAAAATTAAATAACTATGGGCAGTAGCTGTAGCTCTCAATAGCCGAGTCCAAGAACTAAATCGACGGGAATCGGCTACTAAAGGGATGAAACATGAATATGTATGAATATCTACATGCGATGTACAACAACATGAGACAGGGCGAGGTTTAAAATTGTCCAAAAGAAACGCTGGACCCCTAATCCACCTACAATCTACAGTAAGAGGTATACGATTATCTCGAGTTGCATCATCAGCGACATTTAGATTACTAGAAACCCATTGCCACTCGCACATGTTCGTAAGTTCCAATATTTCACCAACCCTGTGAGAAATAAAAGGCTTATAATTTCTCGGATCATTACTAAGCCATTCTAAAACAGTTTTAGAGTCGCTCCAAAAGGTGCGACTTAAAGCTTTATGGCGATGAGCTTCACAAATAGTGGTGGCAAGCCGAGCAGCTAATAGAGCTGCTTGCAACTCTAAACGCGGAATCGATGTTGGTGATAATGGTGCTACTCGTGACTTGCTAGCAATTAGCGCAAGCTTCACGTTACCGTTTGCGTACAAAATGCGCCAATAAGCAACAGCAACATAAGCTTGAGCACTTGCATCACAAAATACATGAAGTTCACGACGACATACTTCCTCGTGTGTGATATAACAACGTGAAACATTTATTTTTGAAACTAAAACTAAGTCTTCATACCATGACTTCCAATATTCACAGTCTACTTGAGGTAGTGCCTCATCCCAACCAAGACCTAGTCGCCAAACATTTTGAAAAAGAATGCGTCCTCTCATTGTTATAGGAGCTAAAAAACCCAAAGGATCGTATATGCGCATCACTTGAGAGAGCACAATACGTTTGGTGAGGCAGTCAGGCAAACTGTGTTCAATATTGACATTAAACGTAATCACGTCAGTTGATGGATACCAGATGAGGCCTAACGTGCGAATTGGTGGTGTAAGTGAACCTAAACTAATATAGTGCGTATTATTTACCATTAAGAGTGACGAACTATTTTCAGTATGACTAGCTACAGGTGCTTTATACAAAAGATTATTTGGCAGAAGAGACAGCGCTGCGGGATCGTTCGAGATCCAGTCACGCATCTCAAACCCGGCGCGACTATGTATATTTACAATATCTGCGGCAAGACGAGCCGCTTTTTCTACTGTAGAAACACTACCTATATAGTCATCCATATAATGGTCAAATAATATTGCATGAGCAGCATGTGGGTACTGCTTCTCGAAATCTTTGGCGTTTTTGTCCTTGATATAAAGTGCAGTAAAAGGACTAGAGGCTGCACCGAATATCATGGATGACATTCGATAAGTCTTAATTGGTTCGCTAGGGCTGTCACGCCAAAGAAATCTCTGAGCGTCCCGATCTTGACTGCGAATCTTAAGCTGAGGAAACATTTCCTTAATATCAGCTGTCATGGCTATTCTCTCTTCCCTAAAACGAAAAATTATATGTAGAAGCGGTTGCAGTAAATCAGGACCAGTTAATAATAACGAATTCAAGCTAACTCCATTCGATTTAGCTGCAGCGTCATGAACAATGCGTAATTTATCAGGTTTGTTTGGGTTAATGACGCCAAAATGCGGCAGATACCAGCATTGCATTGAATTTGTACTCTTAGGACACTCTTCCGCGTATCCTTTTTGTAAAATATCACCAATATTTTTCCGGTACCGTGCGGCATATTCTGGGTCGCGAATCATCTTTTTCTCTAAACTCAAAAATCGCGATAATGCTAAACCGTAGCTATTCGGTATAATCAGATCGTCTGCCTTCCATAAGAGACCGACTTCGAAACGACCGCAAGGTAGACGTTTTGCAGTACGTTTTAAGATATCTACAGCGCGTTCATCAGCACTACTGCGTGCCATGTGTTTTGAGATCCCGATAGCATCCAGGTGATATTGTTCTTTAATAAGAGCTTCAAGAGAAGGCTTTATTTCATCATTGCTAATGTCACTGTCAGTTCTAACATAATTCATGAAGTCTACTGGTTTGGATTTACTAGTAACAAATCCAAATAAAACCCAACCCAAATTAGTATTAATCGCTACTGGTTCAGATTTAGTGCCTCTAAGAGTAGACTTTGAGATAGTCAAGTGCCAATTATCTGACCCTAGTATAATAGTCGGTTTTGCGTTTTCATAACACAAAACATCAACCAAGTTGGTTAAATGTGAATAGTGACATATGTCTTTAGGTAGAACGGTTTGGTGAGCCATACCTAGGCTACTAATAGACCTTGCGTTACGGATAGTGTAAGTCGTAGGTGAATGCCTACCTTTTATTTTAAAATCTACGTACCGCGTCTCAGTGTTGCGTGACAGACCACCTACGCAGTCTAACTGGACACGTCCTTCTACGCCGCTCAAACCAATCTTCGAGGCCACCTTCGCATCTATAAACGTTGCTGTCGAACCATCGTCTAATAAAGCGTATGTATCCAAGCTCCCGGCGGGACCTGAGACAGTGACCCCTATAACTTTAAGTAAAGGACGACGTGTATAAATTGATGCAGATGACGTGCTTGTCTGAGCTACTATTTCTTCATCTATATGTAGAGGTTTATTGTCGGTGTCAATTTTAGGTTTGTCAGACTTAAAAAGCAATTTACTCATACGAGCTTTACAGGAACTGTATCTATGACCACCTTTTTTGAGACATTTATGGCAAATTTTTGCTTCTTTTATAAACTGCCATCTCTGGTCAACAGTCATTGACACAAACTTGTCACATTGAAGTAGGTTGTGCGACTTTTCACAACACATACAGATTGGCGAAATTATCGATTTTTTAGTTTCGCTTAATGATTTAATATTTTGCTCGGAAACAGAGTGAATTCTATCACGATTATATGAAAATTCGTTAGTACCACCGAACCTCGTGCGTAGCTCTACCTCTCGAGATAGAAAATCTGCTAACAATTCTAACCTGGAAATATTACCGCGTTCAAATTGCGACGCATAGTCTAGCCATCTAGTTTTGATTAACGGCGATAACTTATACAACAATGCATTAAAAAGATCTGGAGAATGCAAATACTCTTTTTGGTTAAGTAAGCGAATAATTTCAACACAATTTCTTACTCGTGAAGTAGAGTTGACTTCACGAGTAACTATTAGATCGGGCCTGCCAAAGCGTAATTCTAATTCTCGCATAACAAGATTAGGATCACGAGTACTCATCAAAATCGCAGCAACTGCCTCCCTAGCCTCACCTTTTAGAGCACAATTAATCCGAGCTAGGTTTGTTAAAGGCGGAAATGAATGTTGTGTATCGGTAAAAACACGAGATATGTGTAACCAGTCTAAGTGGGACTTACCGTCGAAAGTAGGCAGAGGAACGATTGAATACTGGCCCTGATACGTATCAAACCTAGGTGGTGGTTCGACTCTTTGTGGCAAATATTCTCCCTTGGCAGGGAGTCGCTCCGTCGTGTAAGTAGGATCGAGGAGCTGACCAGATAAAGTACGTGTAGGCGCCTGCATGGAAGGCCGGCGGTCTAGGAGTGGACGCGTGGATGGTATATATTGAGTACCCATCGCGTAGGATTCACGGACAGGATCGTTGACAGGAAGTTCATCGTGGCCTTGGTTTGGTAACTGGCCGGGTAGTGAGGGAGTATCAATTTCCTGAGAACAAAAATTAAAGTTACGTGACTTTTCGACCCATGAATCTACATCACTATTTTTTTTAGATTGGCCGCTCTCAAGAGCAGCAAGCTGTGCTTTAAGCTCAGCATTGGCAGCTACACGTTGCGCAAGCAAAATTTTATGCTGTGCCGCAGCCTGTGCCGCAGCCTGTGTCGCAGCCTGTGCCGCAGCCTGTGCGGCAGCCTGTGCCGAAGCCTGTGCCGCAGCCTGTGCCGCAACCTGTGCCTCAGCATGTGCACATTCCAGTTCTGCGAGACGACGTGCATGTTCTGCTTCAATAGCTAATTTTCGAGCTCTAACGGTGGAACGAGACGAAGTGCTAGCCGCGAGTGAAAGACACGATGCCGCAGGGCCCACTACATTAGTCGGCGGCGTTACCCAGGGTGCATCACTACGTAGGAGCTGATCTTGAGCACTGGTGACAGGAGGCACGTCCTCAGTTGAGGGCGCCGAGGCCTCAACCAGAGCTTGATTCCTCGTCTTTACCATTTTACGTCTCCGGTTTTAAAAATCACAGAAGGACCAATAATGAACGCGATCAAACTAAAAGGGGAAAAGAAAAAGTAGTTCGATACGATGTGTCCATTACAATATTTTATTAATAGTGACGTTTATAAAAACAAGACGTACGACTATATTCAAAAGTAAAAAAGTATAAAAAGAATGTGCTTACTAAAGAGATTTGCACATCTACCTCTGGCCGTTTCGTCTGTGTGGTCGCCAGTGTGATGTGTATAACATCGCGGAACCTACAACACAGTAGAGTAACTTCATACTAAGCGCTCAAAGTGACACACGCACATAGAGAAACGTCATTTGCACGGCCGTAAGCAATAATGGAGAGCTCGCGCCGTCCGCCTCCGTTTTCGTAACATGACAATAGCGCTCGGTAAAATCACTTATTTAATACATATTCATAGTGATATTGAGAGGGTAGCCGTGGTCATATACCACCTCCTAATATGTACCCTACATACAGTGGCGTGCACAGAGATTTTTGACAGGGTAGGCAGAATTTTTTTAAAGCTATTAACTTACCAAAAAATACAGAATGTTGATTTTGGTTACCCAATCTTGTGGAAATAATGATGTATGTGATCACTTGTTTTTTTTCACCGAAAGATAGTTTTGAAAACATTTATTTTCCCTACACACACCACATGAACAACTTTCGCAGTGAATATCATCATATTTATCAACTTTAAAACTTTAAAATCTTATTTCGTCTGCTACCAGTCAATCGATTCAAAACAAAAACAATGGCGGCCGTTTTAAAATCAAAATAAAATTGAACATCAATTTTATACGAAAAAAAAGAAATGGCAATATCATTCACTATAATTATATCCAGCAAACTACTTTTTAAAATAGTTACGTAGCAATGCTCGCGACACTTCGGTGATTTACGTTATAGTTCAGCTGAAAAGACATTGTCTATACTTTGCAATTGTGTGCGTTATTTGTGTTATTGTGGGCAATGTAATTATAGGAATGCACACTACAGTATTTGTATAAACAACACGGCACACATACGTAAATTTAGACAGAAATAGTTAGTGTCTCTGCCGCAAAAAGCTGCCAATGCGGCGCCAGTGTAGCGTAGCGCCTAGCTGCGATTTGAATATGACTAGCGATGACTTTAATAACTTACCGATACCGATAGATGGAGCTTTTAATTTTTTGTTTTTGATACGAAATATTAGTTAAAAACTATGTTTAAGAATGAAACATCGGATGGTATTTATCAAATTGATAGGGTAGGCAATGTCTTTTTGCCTATATGGAGTGCACGCCACTGCCTACATATATGATACACTTCAGTGTATGTGGCATACGACCACAGCTATCCTCTGAACATCATTGTGAATATGTATTAAATACATTAAAATATATTACGTGTAGGTTGTTTGTTTAATATACAATAAATGCTGAATAGTTTGTACATAATATTTTTTTCTAGTTTACTTAATACTTTTTAGAGCGTAATTTTTCAGTGGTCCAGTTTTAGTTATTGAACTTACTTTTTATTTAAATTATTTTGGGGTTATATATATTTGTATATCCGCTTTACATTTTTTTTTGTTTTTATTAACTATTATCGGGTTATTGTAAGCAAAGCCGCAAGCAACAGCTAACAATATATGTATATTTGAAATGTGCTAATTAAGCCCTTTCATTTGATATCCAACACGGTGCAAGTTTAGTATACTGTGCCTACATTGTGGCATACCTTGCCACTGTGATTTGTATATAGAACAATTCTTACCCTAAGAATTAAGCCACTAGATGTTTGATGATGATGATTGATGATGATGTGAACTTTGATTCCCTGCGTCTACGCAGGGATTCATTTGCTTAAAAGTATATTCGCGGCATCGGAAGGTTCGCAAGATCCTTTGGGAATTTTCTGTGATCTGTCTAAAGCGTTTGACTGCGTGCACCATGACACTCTTGTCAGAAAATTACACCACTACGGTATCAGGAACAAGGCTCTCGAACTTCTGTCTTCTTATCTGGGCAATAGGATACAGAAGGTCGATGTTAATGGTAAAATATCTTCGAGGTCCCCTGTAGTTATGGGAGTCCCACAGGGGGTCAATTCTAGGTCCATTCTTATTTTTAGACTTACCTTATTATGTAAGGGATAAACATGAGATTGTATTGTTTGCGGATGATACCTCTTTGACATTCAAAATTAATAGACGGTTAGGTAATTATGACGAAGTTAACGATGCTCTCGCTAAAGTTATTCATTGGTTTAGTGTTAATAATCTGGTTTTAAATGATAAAAAGACTAAAGTAATGAAGTTCTCAACACCTAATGTAAGACAGGTGGCTACCAATGTACATGTTAATGCAACTAATTTAGCCCCTGTGGAGACAACTGTGTTCTTGGGTATAACAAATGACTCCAAACTACAATGGGGCCCACAAATTGAAAAATTATCAGGAAAACTAAGTTCTGCAGCCTATGCAGTGAAAACTATTAGACGGCTCACTGATGTTGATACAGCTAGAATCGTTTATTTCAGCTACTTTCATAGTATTATGTCATACGGAATTCTTCTTTGGGGTAACTCATTAACACCATCTTTTTATTGCAAAAGAGAGCCATAAGAGCTATCTACAAACTTGGTCCCCGGGAGAGCCTTAGAGAAAAATTCAAAGAAATAAATATTTTAACAGTCGCATCGCAATATATCTCTGAAAATCTTTTGTATGTCCATAAAAACAGACTCATTTTGTAAAAAGAGTTGATACTCATAGCATAAATACTAGATATAAGCATAATCTTGTGTTACATGCAAGGCGTCTCCACAAAATAAGTAATTCTTTTATGGAGCAATGTATACGGTTCTATAACAAACTTACCAGCAATATAAGGGAATTGTCAATAAACAAATTTAAAACTACTGTTAAAGCCAAATTGTGTAGCAGGGCATATTATAAAGTATCTGATTATATTAATGATAAAAATGCCTGGGATTGAGTCGATCCAATTATAATGTAATTAATAAAATATGTAAATTTGTTTGGATACCAAAAGAGGGATGCCTGAGTTTTTTGGCAGTATTTTTATCAGTGCTCACCTAGTCATGGACTGCACGGTAGGGAAAAAAATTGTGACGATTCCAAACAAATATAGCCATTTTTACGGAGTAAAAAGATTTTGACTTTGACTTTTGACTTTAATGTAGGTAAATTTTCATGTGTATTTGCCATATATAATAATATGACTACTATTATACTTATTTCATATTATTTATTATACATTTGGGTCTTCCTTGACTTTACGGATGAACTTAACATATTCAACGTCACGAGCATTAATGTGATTACTAATGTAATAATCATTGTTAAATATCTTTATTATCCGCTCATCGTTACTTGCTATTTCTTTACTAAAACTACATTTTTTATTGATATTTACTATAATTTTTTCTTCTGTGTCCGCTACATCCATTGATTAATGTTTGTATTGGTTTCTATTTTCGCAGTACCCGAGTGTAATTCAAAATGGGAGTGTTGGAAAGAATGCTATATATCTTTAAGAAAACAACAGCTCAGTGGTAAAAATATTACATCAAAATTTTTGGATGGAAAATTAAGTTTTCTGGATGATCAAATTAAAATATCGAAACGACTACAGCAAAAACGACACACGTCAATACATAAAAATGTGAATGTATTATCACTCAGCACTATTGATCAGTTGTTGAAGGAGAGAAATGATGATCCAGATATAGATTCGACGACAATACAATATTTATATGATATTCTCACTGATCGTATAGAGATGGCGATGAAATCTAGTACATTAGAAGTAAAGTCTGTAAAAAATTCGAAGGTTGCTAAAACTGTAGAAACCTCTAAAACCGTTCATATTGAGAAAACTCCTCGAGCTAATATAACCAACCAAGTAGAATTAAATAGCTCTGATAATATAAAAAGACTTATTGTAAAACAACCAGAGAAAATAAACATGGAATCATTAATAACTGATATTGTTTTGGAAACGTTAAACACTGCGAGTACGAGTGAAGAGCCACAAAAGGAGGTTCAACAGATGGGACATCAAACCATTGAACTAATCGATGAAGAAATAGACCGAAGTGAAACCTTACCAAGTACTAGTAATACCTATGATGATACTCAGTCTCAAACAAATGAATCTAAAATAACTAAATCCACTCAAGAACAAGATCTCGACACAGTTTTTGACCTTCATTGTAGCCGAAAAGATCCACGACTGTTTTATAAAGATTTGGCTGACTACCTAATTGATAAGTTTTCTCCGTCAAAATTGGAGGAAGTACGTTTGAAGATCTGTTCTATAATAACAGAGGTAGAGTTGGAAGAAATAGAATGAATGATTCTTACAGTATCCTAAGCAAAAGAAATGGTGCGATTATCGAGTACAAAGTACGAGCACTAGCACGAATACCATACTACGTATGATAAAATATGTATTTTACTAGTTACTAGCCATACAATGTAATGCTTTTTTCGAATTTATATACTAATGTGTAAAGCATTACTTTGTAAACGCTATTCAGAGTAATGGTAATGATTAGGGTTTTAGAATTAAGTACTATTTTTACTAATTAAAGCGATTAGGTTTGTAATTATGGTATTTTAATGTGTAAACCACAATTAATTATTATTTAGTGATAATTTCACATGCACATGTAATAGGAAAATATACGTACCAAATAAACCCCCCCCCCCCCCCCCCCTACAATAGGCAATTTTTACAACATAATTTTAGTTCAAACACGCACAATCTGGTAATCTTTTCTAACAATCAGGTCTTTGTATTCGCTAATAAGTATAAAAACAATTCAAATAAAGTAAAATACAAAACATAAAATAAATTGAACACAAAACAAATCAAAAATATTCTAGCTACAAACAAGAACTCTCATTTTACGGTTACACGTAATCAATGCAGTAATCGTAGAAACCGGATGGTAGTCTGGCCTATAGTGCTAAAAGGAAAACCGATTTACTGGGTAATCTCTTTGCCTCTAACTCGACTTTGAACGACGGGGGAGCTGTGCCACCTACCATCCCGAGGTGCAGTAGCTCAATGCCGAAAATCTCAATTAGCCCGTGAGATGTCCGGCAGGCGTTGCTCTCCCTCGATATTCATAAGTCGAGTGGGCCAGATGGTATTCCAGCAGTGGTGCTCAAGCTGGGTGCTCTTGAGTTGTGTTCTGTGCTAACATGCCTTTTCCTGCTCCACTGGGCAAGTTCCGTCTCGGCATTGGCTGTCACCTAGATATGGCAAAGGCGTTCGGTCGGGTCTGGCATCGGGGTCTTCTATCCAAGTTACCATCGTACCATCGTTTTCGGTTTGTGCAAAAGGATGGCCAGGGTGCGTGACAGTAGTTGCTCAGATAGTATTGTCTCCAACGCTGTTTATGCTGCATATCAATGGCATGTTGTCAATTGACAGCATTCATTGTTATGCGGACGATAGCACTGGGGACACTTATTACTCGGGTCGTACTAGCACCCCTCGTTCCCTTGTGGAGAAAAGATTTTTTTTAGATTTGTTAGATTTGTTTCTGAAATAGAGTGTATTTTAAGTAAAATATCCGACTGGGGGCGGTTGAACTTGGTTCAATTTAACCCTACCAAGACACGTAGTCTGCGCGTTCACCGCTAAAAAAACCCATTTGCTGTGGTCCCCCAATTCCAGAACACGCCACTAACCATTGCCAAGAGTATTGTGATTTTCAGTGTCGAGATCTCCAGTGAGATTCAGTACCGAAGTCACTTGGAAGAAAAGGTCAAGCTGACATTCAGCGCGGGGCAAAGACTTATATATATAAGTCCCAAGTCAGACCGTATATGGAGTACTGTAGCCATCTCCGGGCGGGGGCACCTGGTTACCAGCTAGGACTTTGCGACTCGGTGCAAAGACGAGCTGTGAGAATCGTCGATGATCCTAAACTCACACACGGCATGGAGCCCTTGAGTTTAAGGAGAGATTTCGCCTCCCTTTGCGTGTTCTACCGATTGTACAATAGGTTATGTTCTGAGGAGTTGTTCGATATGATGCCAACAGCCTCGATTTACAATCGCACAGCTCCCCGACGGCTGGGAGTTTGTTCTCTTACACTGGAACCGTAATGGTCGCGTACTGAGAAGTTTACCGAGAACTATTATGCTCCGTGCTGTGCAGTCCACTTACAAGGATTGCTTAGCATGGGATGCAGATAGATGATAGCATGTCACCCTGGTTTGATGTCAAAATTGGTGTCAAACAGGGTTGTATGCTATCTGCTAGGCTGTTTATCCTATATCTCGATAGTTGTCTGCGGAGAATAAGGTCAACGAATGTGGGATTGCGCATGGGTGACCTAGTGGTGAACTGTCTGCTGTATGCAGACGATGCCGTGCTATTAGCAAATACAGCATCTGAACTGCAAACACTGGTCACAACGATGAAAGACGAATGTATGGAGAAAGGCTAACTACTGAATGCGAAGAAAACAAAGATAATGGTATTTGAAAGAGAAAAATCCAGAACTAATGTAAGGATTACGGTTGATGATGAAGTGTTGGAACAAATGGATGAGATTGTATATCTTGGATCCGCTTTCAGCAGGGATGGAAGGTACACCGCAAATGTGGAAAGACGAGTGAGTGCTGGGAATAGTGTGAATGGAGCGTTGGGAAAACTTTTTGGCAGTAAAAACTTGAGCCAGAAGGCACAACTCGCTATATACAATGCAACCAACGCTAATTTATGGAAGCAAGAGCTGGGTATGGTAGAAAGAGCATGAAAGTAGAATAAACGTGGTCGAAATGCGAGCGCTGCGCAAAATTTGTGGCGTAAGGCTTGTAGACTGTATTTGCAATGATGATGTAAGAAAGAGAGTTGGTCTGAAAGAGAGCGTCGGTGTTAAAGTAAGAAGAGGCATGCTCCGTTGGTTCGGGCATGTAGAAAAAATGCAGGATGAAAAAATGACGAAGCAGATATACAATGCAAAAGTGGAACGATGTAGGAGCCGGGGAAGGCCAAGACTTACCTACCATGACCAAATTGGTCGTGTTCTATCAGAAGGTGATGTCAGGAGCCCTAGAAACCGGCGAGCGTGCATGAGAAGACCAATGAATGTTAAAGAAGCGAGTGAGATATGTAAGGATCGAGTCACGTGGCACTTGGTTCTCTCTGCCTACCCCACACGGGATTTTGCGTGAAGTTATACATAGATAGAACTATTATGTTGTGAAATGCTCCCTGCCGAGGTTTTCCCAAAGGATTACAAAAGAATGGTGTGAAGAGGTTCTTGCAGAGTCGGCAACGCAAGAGTGACACCCCTTGTGTTGCAAATGTCCATAGACTACGGTAACTGCTTACCATCAGGCAGGCTGGACGCTTGGTACTTTAGTGGTATAAAAAACATATTATAATAGATATTATCTCACTACACTTCTTCTACATATGAACTTTAATTATGCTTAATCTCACACTCCTCTCAACCAACAATGTGCTTAATGGGGTCCAAAATTTTTCTTCACATATTAATATATGATAGATCCAGCTGAAACAGGGCATCTTCTTAGAGTTCCGTACCCAAAGGGTAAAACGGAACCCTATTACTGCGACTCCGCTGTCCGTCCGTCTGTCACCAGGCTGTATCTCATGAACCGTGATAGTTAGACAGTTGAAATTTTCACAGATGATGTATTTCTGTTGCCGCTATAACAACAAATACTAAAAAATAGAATAAAATAAACATTTAAGGGGGCTTCCATACAACAAACGTGATTTTTTTGCTCATTTTTGCTCCATATTAATAACAGCAATAGGTAGACGCTTGCAATATTCACAGAATTGTTTATTTATATATTCACTTTAGGAATAAATAATTAAATTAAAATAAAACATTTTTTGCCGTTTTTGAAGATAATCGTACAAAACCCTACGTACGCGAGTCCGACTCGCACTTGGCCGATTTTTTTATTTAACTACGGCACCAACTCGGCTCGTGGGTTCGATTCCCAGACGAGACAAACAATTATGTGCAAGAGTATGTCCGTCTATAACAGTAGAGGCAGCATCGCGAAAGTGATTTTGTTGCCAGCGTTTATACATATATCATTCCAACTCCCTTACGGGGTAGGTAGAGCGCTATGTGATCGTTATTTCTCATACTTAGTATTGTGCAATATTGACCTCTAATATATAATTTGGCTTTTCAACATTATGCTTGACATAACAGGTGACAAATAAGTATTAAATTGTCATATAAATAGCCTCGGTTTGTATGTTATGGTGTGACTGAATACAGTGGCGGCGCTAGACGAAATGTGGTTGTCGGCGACATCAGCTTTGCGAGGCCCCCTCATTTTCGAGTCAGAAAGAAAATGTTAAATTAAATGAGCTGAATTGTACACAAGTTATAATTACAACCACATTTTATTTTATTTTGCTTTTTGCTAATCAATAATACTTGTAAAATAATGACAAAAATTACAAGAACTCTTTTTTGCGAGGCCCTCGCAGGCGCGAGGCCGTAGGCGGTCGCCCACGTCGCCTACGCCTAGCGCCGCCACTGACTGAATAACATTATTTCATACTCCATTGTTACTCTCTGATAAAGTAATTAAAACGTCTGATAACCGAACAATCAATACGCATGCAAATATTATAAAATAAATTGTTAATCTATATTATAAGTACTGTGAAAATTTGATCCCTTCCAGATAATTCTGTTTTTGAACTTCATGCTCGATAATATAATATTTATCTCAATCTCACAAAGTCATATTTACGTACGAAATGCAAATACAAAGTCATAACATAGCATCTGACTATGACAATATGTCACACCCTACTGATGATAAAGTACATTAAAAGTCCTCATAACCAAACAATTGACCCACGCACATCTATTATAAAAAAAATATCCTTGTAGGTAAAAGGTGTGGAGTGCGGCGATGAAGGAAAACATCTATTAAAGCCGCGCGTCGCAGAAATTATATTTCGAAAGAGGTGTGATCTAACATAAGAAAGATCTGATTTCTCTTTGGGTTGTGAAGGTCTCGCGGCAATCGCTCTGTGAAAAAGTTAGTGTCTTTGATGTATACTAAAGTAGTATAGATCAAGTTATCTTCATTTGTGTGCTTTCCGTTATAAGAAAGACACCCACCCACTGCAATTAGATGTGTGTGTCACCACTACCGCTGCTGTGACTGCTGTGGTCATCTCTGTGTTTGCCCACAATCTATAAAGAAGATTATGGTCCTGAGTGGCTCAATATCATTTTTAGAGTAAAAGCCAACCTAACATGGACCCTGCCAATAAACAAACGAGGTTGCCAAAGCGAAAGAGAGAGACACACAGTATCACATAAGACACATCGAAGCAGCCCGAGTAGGAAAGTTCCACTGTCGAAGACCACTGCCAAACAATAATTCCTTGTAGGTTGTTGCGTTCATTTAAGTGTGCGGGTGGGATATCTTGCTAGAGATAGCCTTCTATATTACCATGGGTAGACTGTATGCTTGTTTACGTCCAGACGTAAAAAAAGTGCTGTGGCTCCAGCAGCACCATTGCCATCATGGTTAACAGAAGATGAATGCAATCACTACTTTTATAAGAAAAAGTAAAGGGATTGTGATTAGACGTAAATGAACTTTGGGTTACTGGCTCAGTTCCTTTGACGACATATTTAAAATGTAGAAGACATGACCATGTCCTGTAAACAATGAAAATATTTAATCACAGTGAAAAAACTTTTATGGGTTTTTGAAGTGAAAACTTCTTTGGCGGCATTGTGCACTTTTTGGGATGAGTAAAAAATGTTAAACTCACGTCAGGACACGTGACCCTGGCCGTAAGATTTTGGTGAGAATTAGAACTTAAGTTCACTGCAGCGCTAAAATATTAGTTACCTCTAATTAAACAATTAAAACATGAAGCGCTAGATCGTTCATAGGGCCTTATTTTCTCGCGACCAAAACGTTGTAAGCGCCATGAAATTGTTGGCGTTTACGCGTTTCGTTCAACGTAGTCTATCAACATCGCTGTTTGGTTTAAG
The DNA here is from genome assembly GCA_947507595.1 of Pyralis farinalis. Classification (NCBI taxonomy): domain Eukaryota; kingdom Metazoa; phylum Arthropoda; class Insecta; order Lepidoptera; family Pyralidae; genus Pyralis; species Pyralis farinalis. Next base: position 16,281,368 of record OX382266.1, on the reverse strand, counting down.
CCGAGCGGTGTGCTCCATGTCATCAGTATTCTAATACATTATATAACGCTAATAAAAGACCGTTACCGTTGATGATGAAATGTTGGAACAAGTGGAGGAGTTTGTATATCCTGGATGCGCTTTCAGCAAGGATGGAAGGTACAGGTGATGTGGAAAGACAAGTGAGTGCTGGGAATAGTGTGAATGGAATAGTTGGGAAAACGTTTTGGCAGTAAAAACTTTAACCAGAAGCTACAGCTCGCTATACACAATGCAGTGCTGGTCCCAACGCTTACTTATGGAAGCGAGAGCTGGGTCGAAATGCGAGCAGAGAACTTTGTGGCGTAACGCTTGTAGACCGTATTCGCAATGATGATGTTAGAATCAGAGTTGGGCTGAAAGAGAGCGTCGGTGTTAAAATAAGAAGAGGCATGCTCCGTTGGTTCGGAAATGTAGAAAGAATACAGGATGAAAAAATGACGAAACGGATATACAACGCAAAAATGGAAGGACATAGGAGCCGTGGAAGGCCAAGACTTACCTACCATGACCAAATTGGTAGTTTTCTAACAGAAGGTGATGTCAGAAGCCTTAGAAACCGGCGAACGTGCACGAGAAGAGCAATGAATGTTAAAGAAGCGAGTGAGGACTGTAAGGATCGAGTCACGTAGCGTTCGGTTCACTCTGCCTACCCCGCAAGGGATTTGGTGTGAAGTTATAGATAGACAATTAAATAAAAGTAAAACACACTCCACTAATTTAGGTCCTCTAGACCATATAATTTTTGTTCCGGCGGACCTAAAATAAATTCATTTATTTTCTGCTTGAGATTAAACTAACTTGTGCTGGGGAAATGTTATACAAAGTAAATCTCGGAAATCTATTCAAATCCATGTATATACTTCACAATAAATGACTCACTGAGACGTGAAACATTTTGAGGAAGTCCGTACACAATTCTCATAATGACAAAAGCATCATCACGGATACGTGTATGTACGCGTACCTATTCTTCATATTCGAAGAATCAGTACGCAGAATCAAAAGAATATGAGTAAGTGGTAGTCGCGCTGGTTCACTAAGCTATCCATACTAAACTTTGTACGTATGAGTTCGTGTGAATGGAATTATTAAAAAAATATATTTTAAATTTCCTAAGGAGATATGTCACTAATTCTATGACTACAGCCTTTACTTTAGTGTTATATGAACTATATGGCTTATTCATTCATGTAGAAAAAAGAAATACGAAACAGATATAAACGCGAAAGTAGAAGAATGTAGGAGCCGAGAAAGGCCAAGATATCATGTCCTAATTGATCGTGTTTTATCAAACGGTCATGTCAGGAGCCTTAGAAACCGGCGAGCGCGCATTAGAAGAGCAATGAATGTTAAAAAGCAGTGAAGTGTGTAAGGATCGAGTCATGTGGCGTGAAGTTATACATACGTAGAAGAGAAACAGAATGTAATGTATAGTCATGATGTGAAGCTGTAAACGCTTATAAGGAACATCCCTAACACAATTCTACTTACGATGCTAGCTCCTAGATACAGTAGTACCCCAAATTGAGCTGGACCAACTCGATAGCTCTATTGTCAGAAATCTCCATCTAGCCTGCCTATATTTAAAATTTTCAAAAACTATGTCACTGTCGGTAGTGGCCCTGGGCACAACTAGACCTTAAACGCAGATGGATGTGTGGAGGTCACCTAGTGACCCACCAAAACGGCTGCAAAGGTGAGAGGGCTTATTTGTAGTTGTGTCAGATACACGGGTTAGTTGGTGGGCTGACGTAGAGATGACGTGCCGAACAGCGCACCAAATGTGCAATGTCTATAGCGGCGTTAGACGGTCAGTAAATTCAACCACGAGTTACTTCAGTGATGTGCCTCGCATTACAAATCCGGTACCGATTTTTTATTAAAGTCTTCGACTGCCTTAAACATTACTACATTTTATTTAAGAATTAACAGAAAATATCAAGAATTAAAAGAGAAACTGTTTGAGAAAGTCGATTTTGGATGAGAAACAAAAAACCAAACTTCAATGTGACAATGTAAACAATTTGAAAATATTCCTTTTACAGGAAGAATGTCACTTTTTAAAGAACATTTAAAGAAACGAGGGAAGTGTTAATAAAGATATTTTTAATGCACCAGTATTAACATCAATAAAGACTAAGTAATAATCATTTTCCGAAAAATAAACACTTTCGAAAATTAAAGAAACTGATGTAAGCCTTTCTTAGGCTTACATCAGTTTCTTATATTTATAAAAGTTATTAGAGTAGTCGAGGTTTACTTTGCTCCATGCTTCATTTATAAAACAAATCTGTTTGCTCTCATTTTACGGTCGCAAACGCACAAAACGCCGAGAGGTAAAGGCGTCCCAATTTCTTATCATTAACAGCGCGTGCGCAAGTCCGAGAACGGAAGTGATCTCGATGCACTGTTAACGCCGGAACCCAGGCCCTTGCGGGTCAAGAACCCTTATGATTATTAAAATATCATTCGCAAGTCGTCGTAATACAACCCGAATAACATTGCTCCCTTTTTTATACTTGGTAGGTACTGAATAAAAAAATATTTTATACTTAATTGATTGTTTGATGTATTTCATCTAATTCTATTACCTATTGAATGTTGTCGTTTAATTTACTGTTGTATAGAATACTAGATGGCCAACGTCGAGTTGAGAATGATGTCAATTGGTAAAGATATATGGTTGCCTGTGCGGAATGATTTGCAGACATCTTTGTCAGTTACATATCAATTCTACGAGTATAATATAATGAAAGAGTATTTTTGATGTGCCTATTGAAGACATTGTCAGGAAAGTACAAAACTGTTTTAGGCAATTTATTATAGAATTGAATATAATTTATTACAAATGACCTACCAGTCCTAGCAAGCTGATGTGCATATGCCGATATGCAACAAGAAAAGAAAAAAGACATACAGAAATACCGTTCAAATACATTTGAAAATTACAGTATACATAGCTAATATGACAAGGCTTGAAAAAGGCTACATGTCTTTGTAGTTAGAACGGCACGTCATTACTTTTAGAATGAAATCTATGATCGCTTTCACGTGATACACTTCGCCAATAAGTAAACGAGACCTTGACGAAAAGGATGTTAGATAACTCATATGTAACCTGAATGTCTACTACATATCAACCAACGAACAAGCGATACTGCAAAGGTTCATATACTTATTTACGATGCAATAACTGCTTGATATCATTGCTGTATAAAAAAACACTGTGCCTCGTTCTTACTGGATTAATTTCATTCTTTGTTTTGTTTGTTTGTTTATGTGAACGTAGTTGCAGACACAGTCGTGCCAGCACTTCGTTTGCACGCTCTATGTAAAAATGTAAACGTTTACATGAGCAAAGGGGAATACACATAGGATTTAAAAATATTTAAAAGTCACATTAGGGCAGACATGTCAATGAAATATAATTAAGAAATCTAACTTAACTCCGACTTAAGCTCAACCTACTACTATATAAGTATATAGTAAACTCAAATTTTATTTAAGTAGATAAGTAAGTACTTACCTACTTAAATAAAATTTGAACAGAACTTAAAAAAAAACTAAGCCTAATCCAGACCTACACTGAACCAAAACCGTACTGGAACTGGAGTTATACTGAATCTACGCCGCACATAAAACAAAACTAAAACGGAAACCAAATAAATCCTAAACCTAAGTAGACCTATACAGGATCCAATCCTTAAGAAAGCTAATTCCGTGTCGGGAGTAGCTGGCGATGGCACCACCATGGCTTTTGTAACTTGTAATATCAAATGGGGTAAGAGGCAGACCGGGAAAAACAAAGTGGGTTGGAGAAATTTCAACGTAGTAACAAATATCTTAACTACCGCCAACAACGTATCAAAGAAACTGAGAGAAAATCTGGAAACCAAAGTCGGGTCTGACGTATGCAATCCAATTCCAGGATCAATTTCGTAATTTGGACAATTTTCTACGTGGTAAATATTTTCTTCAAAATGCTTTCTTTACACAGTTTGTCGAATCTAGATCCCCAAAGTTCTATCGCAAATGCATAAATATACTCTAATGGCAGCAATGTATAGATAATGAGAGTAAATATTTTGATTAAATAAATATGTTACAGCTTAGAAACAAACAAGTTTTAATTTTTCAGTACAAATCGGCAATTTCATACTTTAACCCCTAATATACACATGGGGTAACTCTTGAACGAATGATCCTGTTTTGAAAATGATTGTTCTATTTTACATCTAGGGTTCCCGTGTATCGTTAAAGAGCCGAACACCACACGGAGGAGCCACGCTCAGCAACTAGTAAGACATTATATAGAATAGATACGAATACGTAAAGTGGACGGCCGGGCGTCTCGGCGCCGCGTCCTTATTGCCACTCGCCGATTAGAGCTCACGGCTCGTAACCTCATTGTCCAACGATTCCTTCCATAATCCTAACCAACTAGCCTACTTAATAGCTATCAACTGAACATATACATATATATTCTATGTTATAAGTATTGAATACATTGTACACAAATCACAATTTACCATGTCCCCATCGCGCATTTCACGTGTACGTGGTACAGCGTACCAACTAACAAGTACCTCCGAATTGCAGTACACGCAGGCACAGATTATCAAACTTTTTAAATTCATACTTAGCAGCAGATTCCAAAGTAGGTAATATCAAACAGTAGGACTTACAAAAACCAGTCAAATGCGAGTCGGACTCGCACAAGAACAGTTCACTAAAATCCTAGAATATTAATTTGACACATTTTTAAATAGATTATTGTAAAATAAATTAAATAAGAATCGGCATTTTGAATATTTGTAGTCTACGCACAGTATGTGTAGCACCGCATACAGAAAGAGATAATTTTTAAAACTTTCTTTAGATAGTTTAATTTTTGAGAAATACCTCGCAATAAAAATGCGGGGCGAAAGAACTTTGGCAGCCCCCTAGTCCTCATTTTCAAACACAGAAAAGAATAAAAAATGTATTTGTACTCTACACAAAGAAGACTTTACTGAAAAACAATGATGTTTTATTAACTTCTTTTAGGTACTATTAGTATCACAATTATATATAACATAATTAATAGTGGTTACACAGTGCTTCGTGACATCAATGAAGTCGGTGTACTATATTGCAACGTTAATGAACTGTATAAGACAATCTACATCACAAAGCTTTTAAAATAATATTCTATATTGTTAAAAAATAATCTTATATATATATATATATATATATAAGGTACTTCGACATCCGATCCTTAGTTTAGCAACGGCACATCACAACACCAATCAGCAACGAACAGATAGGTATACTTTAAACAAATCGATAGTTCAAAGACTCATTTAAGGCTTCTCAACACGTTTTCATTATCTTGAAGTCGATAAATCATGTTCACAACACATTCTTTTTATTTGCTGAAAAGGACACCACCCAGAATATCGACAAATACTTGTCTGCAGTCTGCGGCAACAAATGTCCACCCAAGCGGAGATGGATATTTTCCTTAATTTTCCTTTCTGCTATAGACTTTTTAATTTTTTAAACACTAATCAAACAAGTGCGCGGTCTACCTGACGGTAAGTTATCTTCCGGACAGTTATCTTAGCCAACCACCACCGCCAGGTAAGTCACTAATGGGTTGCCGAAACTGTAAGAACCTCAAGCCTTTTTTGGAAATCTTTTAACGGAAGGACACTCTGGAACCGCAAACTGCGACTTTTGCATGTGCCTATGCTTGAAAATTAATTCTTCGGCGATTGGGAAGGAAGTTAGTCCTCACCGTCCCTCCCTTACACGTCCTGTGGAGTATACAATGGGATATGTAAGTAAAACGTCAATTTCTTCAATTGTACTGCTCACCATTGACTGATAAATTATCCATTCTGTTACATTGCAATAAATACATAAAATAGATCACGCACCGTCCTGTATTTAAAAGGTGTTTCATAGATATTACAGAGAGAAAATAAGCATGCACATAAATAATTAATATATACATATTATCAAAATAGTCTTGTGTGGGAATCGAAACCTTTTGGTGCTAAAGTGTACATTAGCCGTCATTTTTAATTAGCCTGTTTGATAACAATAAGTGTGCTAGTATTAAGATTAGACACATTCAAACGTAGTACGTTCTCTTCGATTCGTTGTCATACAACAATCATATCCCAGTAACTGTTACAAGTAATCAGTCATACACGGTGGTGTTATCCATCATTATCCAGCAATATATTGTGTTGTGGTGTTAATATCCGAAGATCATGTCTCTTATATGCGTGACAGGTTAAAAGCACAACTACATGTCCGTATTTATTGAGCATTGACGTTTACGTCAAGGTGACGCTTTTAAATGAAAATGTGCCAAACACCAGCTCTATAATTATAAACGGGCTATCAAAAAACAAGTCGCTCAGACACCCGTCCAAATACACAGTGCTACAAATCAAGAACAGATCGCAGGCGAAGTGGCGTTCACCCAACTTGGAGGAATGACACGAATCGCTACAGACAGGTAAATATTTAGTGCAATCGGCGTACTTGAACATTTGCCAATAATTGTTGGACTTCAATAAACTGTAAGGCCCCCATTTTACTAATTTATTAGCAACGAATTCTCGGATTTTTCAACGTCTCAAATTAATACTCAATACTGACGTCCATGTTTTCATCATAGTCTATTTAAAACCCAATTAAAATACAAGTCATACGGGTGAAATCGTAGCACGATTTCTTGAGAAACTTGAATTTAGTTTTCTAAACCAATAGACCAATAGACGATTTAAATTAGTAGGTTAACAATCGAACAATTAACGATGCGACGGACGAGAGTCAAGAAAGTGACAATACATTAACCTACAGTATTGTAGGGAAAATCGTCACACGAGTTTTGCTCAATTATAGTAAAACCATAGAGATAAACCGAGTGGAAGCGGCCATGCAAATTGACCTACTTAACCGCCTATGTTGAGGTAATTCAGAACTATAATTGTCAGGACTGTAAAGTATACTTTCACACCATTTGATTGGCCTAATCTACTAAATGTAGCTCTAATGTATTCGTAACAACTTTAACACCTCAGCGAAATGGAGCATGACGTCATCACATAAGACTGCGTTTTCAAATGCAGTTTCACATTATGTACGACTTCGATCGTAAATATGAAAAATTATAACTTTATTTCAAATGGTCTTCGGTACAGTCAAAATAAAGTTATAATTTTTCTTTCATGGAATCCTGCCAGATTCGATGTCAAAAATGTCTCAATACTTGTATGTTTTTGTAACGAATTTTCGTGTTTGCAAATAACAAATCTGCAAAATGTCACTTCTAGATGTTGGTTATCACATCTACATGGCGACAAGGCCTAAGAAAGTAACTTTCACTTTGTAAGTTGATGCTTGCTCCTTAGTCTATCACACCTCATTTTATTCTAAGGGCCCGTTTTATTGAACTAAGAAGTATGTACATGGAATTTTAAACTTTACGCTAATAGCAAAGCAACTGATAAGTAGTCGAAATCTACTTTTTGCAGCAAAAATATTACCTTTAAATACAAATAATTTCCACTAGAAATGAGTATGAAATTCTTAGCAACGTCATCTTTTAAATTGTGACTAATTGATCACAGAGTTCCCACATTTTAGTCAGTGGCAGTAATTAGTATAGATTAGTTCTCACCTCTAAAAATAAGAAGTTTATTCTACATCGCTAAGAGCCAAAATCCTCCCAATGATTATGCAACGTAATTCATTAATGACAAACTAAGCGACGCGAAGGGCGTTTAATAAATAATAAAGTGCAATAATGAATTGATGTCAACTAGTATTTCACTGTACATTTATTTAATATTTGATCTGATACATAGATTCTTAAATGTCTTTGTTACAAAGACTAAGCCCGTTTTAGGCGCCAAACAACAGTAATGTTTTATGTCATTTATCACACTACAGAAAGTATCTTAGGTATATGTACAATGTTGGTATCAATGTGGCTTATTGTTGTAGCCTTATCCGGTCAATGATGACCGACCACCTGATTGTGTAAAACAATATGGTAAGCTTGAAAGGCCAACCCCATTTGGAATTGCAACATTCTCCAGATTCTCCGGAAGTTCTATACTAATTGTGAGATAAGCCATATAAAGTAACATCTAACGCTCGAGATCGCTTTTCATAAATCACTTATAATAAATTATTAATTGTATATGCCGCGATAAATTAAATAAATATGAATGACTCAATAAATCACAAGATACCGAAGACAATTTGTGAAGTACTAATTAGTCATGATTAAATTAGTAAATCGTTGTTTTCGGAACACATAAACAATGGCCGATCGTTTGACCTCATTAAAACTTAAGACAATTAAATGACATTTAAATTTAAATTAATATATGACCTGCTTATTATATTTACATTGAAGATTGTCACACTACGACCTTGTCAATCGATATCCACGATAAGACGATATCGTCCCACCTAAATATTCGAAGAACAGAATCGTATTTTAATAACTCGCATCGTAATTTGCCAAGATTTTGTTTGATTCAAAACGAACGAATTATTATGAACATATCTATTGGCAACACTTGGCGTGTGGTGTGAACTATTTTAATTGTTCGTAATGAACGAGAATATTTGCGGGCGCGTGAAGTACAATGTGGGTTACTTTCTAGACAATATTTTGCGGGATGTTAAAAATAGTCTTTAAAATCGAAGAGATGAAAAAGCAAAAATAGTGTGTACCAAATGTTAACGTGAAGGAAGGCCTTTTAGATAGTTCAATTTACATAGATCCGTCAGATCAATCTGCTGACGCCGACGAGCTCGGTGGCTCTGTCGTTCTCTCATTTATAATAAATGTTTATAGTTACCATATTATACCGAAGATTGATGTCAAACATGTATTTATTTCCGATAAAAAAGGTTATATTTAAAATCAGTCAATGGGCTATTTATCAAACTTGAACTTAGACGAATAGTAAGTCTGAACTGCCTAATGGCGGATCCTAAAAATAGCCACTATTAATAGCACTAACATCAGAGGACAAACTAGAGCATTTTGTTGCTAAACCGTTCATTATCGCAATGCTTTTATCAACTGCTATTGTGTACTTAAATTTCTGAGCGTCCAACAAACACTAGTGGACATATTGGGTCGTGAGCATATTCTTCACTAGGTCGTCGACATACGCGCAGATAAGACAAAATACTGTTGACACGATAACGCTGGAGGACGAGACACGTACAAACAAACTGCACCTCTGTAACACTTTTTATTAGCGTCGTTTTGAACCACAGAGGACGTATATCGCAGATTCGTATTATGTCGTTAATGTAAGCTTCATTGTTTTAATTATGTTGTGGTGTACCTAAACGATTGATATTTAATAGATTACATAGTGTTAGTTATGCTCTCATTGGTAGGTTATGGTTAATGGCGAATGAAAACTGTTAATGGGTTGATACTGATATATTGAAATAAATTATCAAGCCACACTTTGAATACGTGTGTGCAAATGTCATAGAAATTGACGTATTTAAAGCTTATAAATTAACTTAAAACTTGTAATTATTCACACACATTTTAGATTTATATTATCTGTTTTCCAGGGATATTAAAATAAACCTCTATATACCAACAGACTGTACCGCCACTGTTATAATGTCTGATAAGCACAATACAGACTAATTCGGCTAAAACTAAAGACTTATTTATATAGAATATTCCGTAGGTACCCTAAATGCACTCACGTAAACCCTAAATACACACAGTGTTCTTTAATTTACCTACCAGCGATTATCATGAAATTAGATTCTGAATTCATAATTCGTAGACATAAATCATAAAATTTGATGAACATGTTAACCTTTGCACCGCAGTCAAACAGGATAGGAAATCGCTAATCTACTTAAACGTCGAATCTTATTATACCGCGATTTCCAACCTACATCAGCTACTTAATTAAATTCATCAAAAACAGTCGGTGATTGGGCAACTATCTAGTCTCACAATTCTCGTCTGTATTTTATGTCGTCAATACACTAGCATAACGCACGCTGGTCGGAAGGTGAAAGGCGTATCGCTTTCGAATTAGATCGCGTTATATCGCCGGTGAAACGCTGGCCGACACTCTCCATGTTTATGTACTAAACAACATTATTTACATCTGTGTTTGTTTATTCACCTTGATCTGTCGCCAATTAGTTAGGTCTGTGTAGTACAGAAGGAATCCGAGAGATATTTTCCCAACAAAATCAAGTTACGCACTTCATTAGGGCTGATTTGATGGCTTTATATCACTAACGTTATACGTTCCAGATAATGAAAAGCAGATACCGTAGTTAGAAAGGCGTTTCAATACCAGAATTATTGTTACATTGTCGACAAAAACTTATATTAGTAGTGACATATAAATAATTTTTGTGGCATCTGTGTTATCTTACTCCTGTACATTAACCTTTCAGATTTATATACATATTTGTAATTATAACAAGCGCATGGTGAAGAAAAATATTAGAGGTACGCACGTCCAAGAAATTACTCTAAAATATTTCGAAAGACGTATGGACCTTACCTAACAAAGATCTGGCTTTTCTTCTGGTTTGTGGAGATCAGACGGCAGACGCTCTATGCAAAAATCAGTATTTTTGCCAAATACTTACGCTTACGTAGGTAGGCGCCTGGATGCTTTGATTGCCAATCAAAAGATCTGGTCAGCAACTTGTATCCCTTTGAGCTGATTTTTTATTTTCGGGAATAAAAAGAAGTCACATGGTGCTAGGTTAGGGCTGTAAGGAGCCAGAAGTGACCCAGGAGTTTGACCGGCGTGCTGTCCAGGAAGTCCCTCGTTTAGAGCGCGGTGTGCGCGGGCGCGCTGTCGTGGTAGAGCAGTAGCCCGCGGAGCCCTGTGTTTGGTCGCTTGTTGCTCATAACAGAGAAAAAATCTTTTTTTTTTTTTTTCGCCCATGAAAATGTAAACCCACAAAAGAAGGACTAACCCAAACCCGGGTGTGCCTTAGTCATTCTTCCGTGAGGGGCACCCTCCAGAACCCGATGGAAAGGAGGTGGTGAACTCTCATGAGTACCCTTTAAGACGGCCAAATAAGTTATGTCAGACTCCTACTGACTAAACCACCACCTAGGGACTGCTGCCGGGAAGGCTTTAAAGGCTTCATCGGAGGCGATGCAAGCGTCACTCAGTTACAGAGCATACGCTCAGAAAATGACGGCGTGTCTTGAGGAGACCGCCATAGGTACCCAACTAACTATTAAGAGGGACCGCGGGGTGCACAGTTGGAGGAATTTTGCCCAAAGGAGGCTTTGGCCGCTGCAAGGCGGTCCAAAGCTCTCGAAAGTTTGTTTGAATGCTCTAATAGGACACTTCGCGGCCTACGTACTTGGTATTGAGAGAGAGGAGGCGGGGGCGGGTCGTATGCCACTGCCGCTTGGACAAAAGGATTAATATGGGTTTCTGACGATTCAAAGAATCGTTTAGAGAGTTTTTGTAGGTATTATTGTATAAGAGGAAGCATTAAATCTCGGTGTAACTCCGCATTGCGTTGTCGCGTTGGGATCTCATCGGCAGAAGAGGTTTTGGACGGTTTGGAGTTTTTTGATGATATTTGGACTAGAGTGAGCAAAAACTGGTGATGCGTACGCCATCACCGGCCTTATGCAAACTATATACAGGGTTCGCTTATTTTTCAAGGACATTTTACCATGCCTTCGCAAAATTTTGCTGAGTCGGCCTAAGTAATATCTAGCGGTACTGGCAACCTTTTTGACGTGTGGGTTAAAAGTAAGCTGAGAGTTCAGAATAACTCCAAGGTACTTTGCTTGGCGTTGGCGAATGACGACCCTAGCATACGCAAGCAAAGCATTCGGTAAGGGAGTTTGCGTTTGACATCGTAGGAGACCGCGGAACTTTTTTCCGGGTTAACTTCTATACGCCACTTATGAAACCAACTTCCTAACTCAGTGACTGAGGTTTGAAGTTTGTTGAAGGCTGACTTGTTCTGAACACTCTTTGTATAGAGTGCCGAGTCGTCGGCGAAGAGGGAAAGCTCTACGCCGTTTGAAGGGATAAGAATATCATTTATGTACGATATGTAAAGAAAGGGAGCGAGCACGCAGCACCCTGTGGGACCCCAGCCGTAAGTTAGCGTGGAGTAGAAAGGGTTCCGTAGTGTCTAAAACGAAAGGAACGGTTTATGAGGTATGAGGCCACTGTTCGGACTAATCTTTCGGGCAGATTTAAGTTATAAAGCTTACAACCTATCTCTTATTCACTCCTGTACACGGGAGTCCTCCGTGCCAGACTTTATCAAAAGCCTTGGCAACGTCGAGAAAGACAGCCAGTGTCTTATGACGTTTCGGATAAAAACCGCTCAAGATATACTCGACATGCGCGGACTACGGACAAGGCAACTTTTTCTGGGCTTGAAAGAACATGTCCGTTTGTCTTAGTACGGTAATTTCTATATATATATATACAATGAGAATGAAAAAATACTTTTCAAAAAACTATTAGTTTTATTAATATTCATTTTAAGAGAGGTAGGGCGCATCAAAGCAGCCTGTCTTGAGAAGTACCTCCACCTCACAGAAAACCGCACCCAAATAACAACTCCCTAGACTAGAGGGTTGTAGTGTTCTTGCGTGTGAGTGAGGTCACCAGTAAGCTCGAGTGATTCTTAATGTATTGCAAGCGTTTATAAACTTCGGTAACCGCTTCTCATCAGGTGGGCCGTATGCTTGTATGCCTCCTGACGTTGTATAAAAAAATATGTGTATTTGAGCTTGTCAAACTGTATTACCGACCAATATGCGAGAATGAAACAAACTATTTTTCTGTCCCATCACAGGTTTTTTGTTATTAAGTACAAGATCATCCTCCTACTCTGTTACATTATCATAAACCAATAAACCACTTGACTGCGCATGAAGGCACTTCGCGCTCACAAAAACGTATCTTCTATCTATCTATAACTTCTATCTATCTATCTACTATCCCTTGCGGGGTAGGCAGAGAGAACCGAGCGCCACGTGACTCGATCCTTGCATATCTCACTCGCTTCTTTAACATTCATTGCTCTTCTCATGCACGTGTCTTACCACTATACTCAGCGATTCGAACCTACTCATCAATAGGAGAAATCAATACACCGATGAGCTGCGCGTTCTGCTTTATCTCCCGACCATAGCAACGAATTGAATTACTACGTAATATCAATCTCATCGGTACACCATAGGTTACTTCCTTCATAGGTAATATGTATACCTACGTATAACGGTAACAGTACAACGAGCTCTTAAAATCAATTAAGTAGCTGCGGAACATAATAGATTATATCGCTTTCCATTTGGATAACATTCACCTATCTCCTATCCACAAGCTCTACAATCTTGATCTCTAGCCAATTAGCTAGATCTATATTCTGCCTTCAATTATTTCTGATGCCACCCAATTCAGTGACTAATGGTTTAACTCAAGAAGTTTTAACGACTCCATGCAACTTAACAGTTCGTTCAAAAACATAGCATATTGTCAGCACATAGAAAATTACTAATGGAAGATATATAAAACTTTTTAAATAAAAAAGTGGAACAGACTTAATTGAAAGCGACGTCAGCACATATAGCAACTATGTAAATAGGCGACTGCAATGAACTTGGTTCCACAGTTTTATTTACAGATCTGCTTAAAATAAGAGATAACCATTATATTTGTTGTGTTCCGTGAAATTATCGCCAATTGTAAACCGATTTTGCAATTTTTTTTTTTTTAAATTAAGTTAGGGGACTTTTTTTTTGTATTAATGTATTTTGATTTGTTGTAGTTGCATTTTCTTTTTAGATAAGTTTTGAGTAGGGATTGTGCTTTGTTTCTGTATAGGTATTGATGATTGTTTTTGTGAGATATTGTTTGCTACATAATTTTGATATATTTTGGTTGTACTATTGTCTATGTGGACAGTAGGTTAATTGTCAAAGACAGGAAAACAACAGGCTCGGTTCAATACCACGTATTCAGCTTTCCATTTGGATAACGTTTAACGAGTATGTATATCTAGTCAGGTCATATGTTCTGTCAAAAACTTTTGATGTAATTAATGATACACTTTTTGATAATTATGTAAAAGTTATATATGCAATGAAAGGTAATTAAATGTACAATAAAATTTTATTTACATTATTCGAAATGCCCTCCTCCATTTTGAATACAAGGCCTTAATCGACGCGGCCAGTCATCGATCGCGCACGCACCACATTTATATCTATTTCTGCCGCTGCTTTAACCAGAGATGCTCGGAGAGACTCCAAATTCTGATGAGGTTTAGCGCAGACTTTGTACTCCAAATGTTGACATATCTTGTAGTCCAGTAGATTTAAATCTGGACTAGAAGAGGGCCAGTCTTAATGCCCGATGAAGTCAATTCCACAGGCGGTCAACCAGTTTTGAGTGCTTCGTGCCTTATGAGCTGGTGCAGTCCTGTTGGAATATCCAGTGTCTGTTTTTGAACATTGTTTGAGAATGTTTGTTAGGACAGGCACTTGTTTTCACAATTTTTTTCACAGAAAAGCAGTTAAGCCTGAATATGAGACTCCAAGCTAAAACCATGATTGATGAAGAATAATGCCCTCGCTGGACCCTCGGAATACGCGCGCTCGCTTCTTCATAACTGTGGGCATACATCTTATCATTTTGTTTGTTGTAACTTTCATCGATGGTAAAAACTTTTTCATTCGAAAACAAAATTTCGCGGTATTTTTTTCTCGCGTACCGCTGTAACAAAGTGCGGGATCTTTCCATCCAAATTTTTTTAAACGCTCGTTCAAAAAAAGTCTGTTTTTTTACGATAAACTCGTAGTCCCAGGTCTTCATTTAACACTCTTTTGACAGTGGTTTTGCTTAATCCCATCTGAAGAGCTAAGATTTTTTGTTTAAGCACGGGATTTCTTTGGATCCGCGCCTTCACTGCTTTGATAACCGCTGGTGTCCTAACTGTGCGAGGTCGGCCGCTCGTCTTATGATCTTCGAAGCTTGAATCTTTAGTATATCGTTTGATAGTATAGATAGATAAATAAACCGTAGTGTTATTTTCAATTTTTGTAGAATGTTGAAAATCACTTTTGGCGCGTAACCACAGCGTTGCAACGCGATAACCGCGACTCTACCTTCCTTCTTCGACCACTCCATAATTGAAAATGAATTTTATTTATTTTTTATTTTCGGCAAGCGGGAACGTTCTTTTTTTTTTTAATTAGTCAAAGTATTTCTGGCCAGTATTCCAAAATTGAAATAATGATGGTTTTGACAGAACTTATGACCCGACCAGGTATATAATATAGTTAATAATCACAAATAGATCACTCCTAAAGTCATGCTACGAGATCACTGCCATGGTAAAGACGTATAAGCCAATGTCAATTATCGTATTAAAATAATCAACTCCAGCTCCGTATATCTATAAATAAAAGATCTACCGTATGACGCAGCAGGGCTTCGAGATAATAACGGAATTTTTTAGGAAATGCTCGGGATATTTCATGTATCAGATTAGATATTGTATGGGATACTTTAGGGGTCAAATGTATAAAAATCTGACAAACTGGAAGCAGACTAGGTACGTAATTTTCTTTCTCCCACACGGTTCCCGCTTTCCAATCTCACTTGAAGATTAGTGTTAATGTTGACTGGTGTACGTGAGTGTTAATGTTAACTCATATCGATTTATTAGAGGAGTGTAATGTATTTGTTATAAAACGTAAACTGAATGCTGCTGCGGCATTTAGCAAGGGAGTAAAGCGAAATTCGATTACGTCAGTAGATTTGGCGAGTGGCTTACGAAGCTTTCCTTTGGAAGCTATGCTTTCTGGTCACTGAGGCAGCTTGGCCTACAGCGCTAAAAAAACCAGTGATTTACTCGATAATCTCTTTATGTCTAACTCAAATATAAATGTTGGAGAGGTTGTGCCACCTACCATGTTGCGGAATAACAATGAAAAAAACGGAAATCTCAATTACACAGCAAAGTGCCCGGAGGGCATTTCTCTCTCTTCAACATTCATGTGGCAGTTATGTCCATGTGGAAGACAGCTATTGTGTAGCGGTGCTCAAAATGGACGATAGACCAGACCCATCAAATTTTCTTGTTAAAACCTCCCTTCTCGCCAAGGTGATGGAGCGTGTGATAGACACGCGACTCTTGGCATAACTAAAAGATCACGATAAAGTCGTGATCTTTTAGTTATGCCATTAGCGGCAGTCAATACGGTTTCCGCCACGGACGCTGATTGAAGATGGATATGGCGAAGACGTTCGATGAAGTCTGGCATCGCAGTATTCGAATAAAGTTATCGCCGTATAGATTGTCCAAGGGTTTGTGTAAATGGATTGCCAGCTTCTTATTCAGTCGATGCGTAAAAGCTGTTACGGATGTTTGCTGCTCCGATATGAATGCTGGCTTTCTGCAAGTTTCCGTTATGTTCTCGACGCTGATTCGGCTGCATATTAATGATACGTTGTCAATTGATGGCATTACTTGCTATACGGACCTTTGCACTGAAGACACTTATAGTACAATGCCCGGCGGTAAATATTGCACTTCGACCTTTGGAAAGAGACAATCGGCTAATTTCGGCTTCGTAGAGCGTTATTTCTGTCGCACACTACCTATATAACGTTTGCTAGTCGTGTTTCATATGCGATAGAGTGCGGTCGCGTATAGTTCAAAATATATATATATATATATATAGAGTGATATCCCTCGTTTCCTTGTGGAGGAGAGTCGCGAACAACTTTTGTCAAAATTAAGTGTGTCTTGACTAAAGAGTTCCGTTGGGTCCAATTTTTCACAAATTACTTGATCTTTGATCTCTTTTGTTGAGTAACTAACAATAACCGAATATTCCCGTAGTGACAATAATTTACTACTATCAGTAGGTATCAAGATAGTAACAAGTAAGAAGCCTCAAGAGAGCAAAATACAGATGAAGGAATTACTACTGATAGGACGTTACACTGTATAAATTACTAATTTCGTCAAATAACTTATACATGATAATAAAAGTCTGTTCCAAATATTAGATCCGTCTCTCAAAACTCTTGTTTATTGTAACTTCTATAATGTGACAGCCCCATTAACAATATTTCTTGAAGGCGTAGAAACCTCCAATTATATGAAAGAAAATAAACATCTCTCAGATACGGTATACATACGACCTATGAGCAATAAAAATGGAACCGAATAATAAAATGTTACGACTCATTTCAGAATATTGCCTTCGTCAGCTCAGGTCAGCATAATATAATGCTTATTAAGATGAACACTTTGTTCTTGGTAATCACTACATAGTTGTATTGTTTTTGGACAAAGCTCATCAATCCATATTCTTAGTACAATTCAATGGGATAGATCCAGTGTAAAGGAGATTATGGCGACTGAACGTGGTCCAATTCAACCCCATAAGAATTACAAGTTTGCACATTCATCGCTAAGAAATCTCTATTTGCTCCAAAAGCATTGGATTGGATTCTCGGTGTCGAGATCTCCAAAGATGTTCGATACCGAATTCACCTGGAGTATAAGGCCAAACTGGCGTCCAGAGAAACTTGGTACGCTTAACATAGCAAAGCAGTACTTCAGCGATGAACAAATACTTATACAAGTCACAAGTCAGACCGCACGTGGAGTACTGTAGTCACCATTGGGCGAGCTCACTTGGATACCAGCTAGAACTTTGTAATTCGATTCAAAACCGTTTTTCAAAAAAAGTCAAAAGTATAAGGCGAGCTTTTGCCTCCCTTTGTGTGCTCTGTCGATTGTACAACGAATTGTGATCTGAGGAATTATTCAGCTCGGAAGACAGCTTATTTTTACAACCACACTCCTCGCCGACGGTCCGGCGAAGAGGCTTAAACCGCAATGGTTGAGTACTGTACGGTTCCAGAGAAGATTTCTTCGACAACTCTCAAGTTGTAAAATGAACTCTTAGCCGAGGTTTTCCCAAGGAACTACAGCAGGGGTTCTTCATGAAATGCGTGAAGAGGTTTTTACAGTGTGGACAACGCATGAGTGCCACCCCGAGTGTTGCAAATGTCCAAAGGTTCATGCATACCATCAGGTAGGCCGTAGGCTTATTTATCACCGCAGTAGGAGTTCCTAAAATTTCCTGTGGTCGCAGCATGCAACTGCAGCCAGTTAGCTCAGCCAATGCAAAATTTAAAAATGTATTTTAGGAAAACGTAAAATATATCCTAAATGAAGGTGCACTGGCTCGATTAGTTTGGCGTTGACATTGTTAGTATAAAGGAAGACTGCGTACTGTTTATCCGGAATATCTGAATAATTATGTACACAGAACAAGATCAGACTTTTCTTAGGTTAGACCACACGACTTTCGAAAATATTCTTCGAAAATATGGACACGCATGTTACAACCAAATTACACGTGTTTTGTCTAAAGAAGGTGTCAAATCAGTCCTAAGACAAGCAGTACATGTTAAAGTAGCGAGGAAGGTGTGTAAAGAGAGTAATGTTGAGAAAGGTATCTTATTCTGGTAGCGTCTAAAACGGAATCCATTTTTGGTCAATACGGAAAATCATTATTTTTTTATTTATTTTATTATGAAAGACTGTGTGTTCAAGCAATTCACTGATTGTATCTGATTAATAAAATAGGTATGATTTAAAAAGGAACTAAAAAACCATTTTATCTCTCATTCCATTTCTTCCAACTCCAACTCAGTTATTATGGAACAAATCTTCAAACGTATTTCCGTCTGTTTTGCGCTAGAAAAATTGCCAATTATGTATTCTGCCAAATCCTTGAAAAATAATCGAGAATCTTTTCGACTACAATGCAGGTCAAAAACTGTGTCAATTTCTTCGCTTTTAACAGATTTGGTTGTGTTTGATTCTGCATGTGATTGACTACTATCAACGGATTTCTTAGAATTTGATAAACTTTCAGCCTGATCAATTTTATCCTTGTCTAGTTTAGCCGTTTGATTTTCTTCTTGTTGCAATTCGTTTTCTGATTCTTCATTCAATAACATAGATAATTTAGAAAACTCAGGTACATTCACTTTTTTAAATTGACTGTTCGTAGATTGTAATTCCTGCGAGGCAATATCACTTATTATTGAATCCATGTTAATTTTTTCAGGTTGTTTAATAATAAGTTTGCTTTTTTTGATATTATCAGAACTATTTAATTCTATTTGACTGGCTGTGTTAGCTTGAGAAATTTGTCCAATTTGTATAGGTTCAGCGATTTTTGTGGCTTTTGTGGTTTTGGGAATTTCTGAATTATTGGCAATCTTAGAACTTTTTACGGACTTCTTTTCCTGTTTACTAGATTTTAATGCCTTCTCTATACGATCAGTGAGAATATCAAACAAATATTGCATTGTAGCAGAATCTATGTCTGGGTCATGTTGTCGCCCCTTCAACAATTGATCGATAGTATTGAGAGATATTATACTCTTAGTTTTTTTCTTTCGTATTTGTCTCAACTCATCAATTTCATTATCTAGAAACCTTAATTCTCCATCCAAAAACTTTGACGGAGTCTTGTCACCACGAAGCTCATGTTTCCTGAGTGAAACATAATATTTTTTCCAATACTCCCATTTTGATTTGCACTCATATACTGTAAAAATAGAAACAAATTATTAGTTAATTCATCCTGCATTTGTAATTTCAGATTGCCTGCAAACATAAATATTAACAAAGACGTAACGAATAAATGACGTAAAAATTTACCAATAATTAAATATGACTCGATCGATGGGATTCGGTCCACATATATCCACATATACGTCAACATATATTATAAAGGATCAGCCTTCATAAACCAATTATATTATTTACTTCTTAATTTTAACCCCTTCATCCACATGAAGATCTGTTAAGTCACCACTGTCAAAAAACTGATAGAATTTTCTCATTCTTTATTCTTTTTATTAAAATACAGACAATATAAGAGTTCTTGCATCAACAAGAGAAGCGACGCTAAAATGTCAATAATAATTCTGCTATAAATAATTCAATGAAGATTAAATAATTGAGATGAATTATATATATATATATAAAACCGGTATCGGTATCCGGCCATTAAACAAAAACTAATCAGGCAATGCCTCATTAAATAGAGACTTCTTTCCGCGCTTTTGACGAGTGACATTGTTGTTTTACTTGAAATTTTTACAATTCAGTATAAAATTAGTTTTGTGTGACAATTTCGATAGTATTTTATAACATAAGTGCTAGTGAAATTATACAGTAATGAAAAAACTCAAATATAACACGTTTATGCACTTTTTGGGAGACGTGAATAAGTTCATCAAGAAAACCATGTAAAAATCACTATTGTTTTACGGGTGGTATTTAAATTTAAATTGTGTTGATTGGGTCTAGGTACCCTTCCCAAGTATTTTTTCAGCACAGTTCCTGAAGCTGGAACATAGAATTAAGTTTTTCAAATGGTTCTAAACTGAAGACTTGGCTGTATGGACTAGATCCCTTTGCCTTTCCTCTCGAGCATAAAAAGAACCAAAAATTATTAAATAGCGCAATCACGAAACATGGACAAATCACAAACTTGTCAAGACTCCTATCGAAGCTATCAAATTATGAAACATAATATTGGAAACCTTTTTATTTTAATATAAATAGAATACTATAAATAGACAATCAAGATTACACACAAGATTTTTTATTTAACTTCATCAGTGACGTAAAATAGTAATAAATGGACTTGTAGTTTACAATTTTCATATAAGTTTTTTGAAACTTAAGACATATTCGTAGAAGATGAAGGTTCATAGTTACTAACAAAAGTAAAAATAAACAGGTATAATTTGGAAGTATGCGTAAGACACTTCAACCAGATTGTATTCAGGAGAGGCAAGCACTTAAACTGAAAGTGTATTCTGCGACCGCGCCGCGTGATGTTGTCCTCCTACTGCAATTTAAACCGCGTCAACCGTGAAGTGATCATAGCAGCAACGCCACGCGGCGCTTACGCCATATTTACAGTATGAGCTATGATACAGTATGAGATATCAGCTTTGTGTCAAACATAAACCATACATTTTGAGTCAATCAGGTTGTATAAATGGTTTATGAATGACGCAAAACACAAAAGATAATCTATCATTTGCAAATTTTATTTATTTGTACATATTTTATTAATCTAAGAACATTGTCACGTTAATACTGTAGGTAGTTAGTAAATAAATTGCAGTAGTTTATAATACGCTAGTAGTAGTAGTACTAGCAGAATAAACTTGTATGACAAAAACAGCATAGGTAGTCATTAACTTGAAAACAGTGTACTTAACAATTCTAGACACATACAACGTCACATCTACTTTTAAAAAGAAAAGTTAAATACATAGCCCACACTTAGGTATATTTTACAGTCAAAATGCATGCCGGATGGGCACACTTACGAGTACAGTACAAGTACGAGTACCTTAAAAATCGTACTTCTCCACTAGTAAGTTCTCAAAAAAAAGCAATACATAGTTTCAAATTCTTATACTTATTCATTTGTTGCTTGCATTAATTTTAAGGTGAAAATAACCAAAACGAAGTTTTACCTTGCAGTAGAATCATGTATTTCAAAACGTAGTGCTTTGACCTATTACACACATCCATTTAATTAAGTTTAGGCAAATGAACTAAAGCCCTCTTTATATGACACCGGCACCGCGTCGAGCAATCTTGCGCTTCTGCAACCCTTAAGTATCTTTATTTTTTCCTTGCGGCCCGGAGCAGTAGTATATATTAAATTATAACGTAGTAACTAAAATGTAATGATAATGACTGTATACAGAAACAACGTACAAACAAATACCAATTTTCATGCATGCATCCATGCCCTTCAAGCTTATTATATTTTGACGTAAATTCGATTTTAAATTTGCTTCTACAGTGCAATTAAAAAAACTGATGATAACAAAATCGGGAGATTACAGTATGGTGTTGTAGCTACATATATCGTTTACATCCAAAATTTAATTGCACCACTTGCTAAAGAGTCAAAGAATTTGTTACATTGACTGAGGACTGTGACTCGCGCGTCAAGGCGGGAAGCGTTGCCAATTTGAGATAATTTCGCTGCATCATCTAAATTTCTTTTAGTATAACTTAGTTCCGCTTACCCATTACGAAGACGTATTCACGTCAAACTCACGGACATGTCCACGACACGCCACACCCCGTTTTTATGTGATAAAAAACTTTTTCGTTCTGTTTTTATATTATTTTTTTAGCATTATGATATTATGATTCGTACTAGAGAGAAGATGCTGTAAACAAACTCCACATGCCACACGTTGAGGAAGAAACACAAACTGGACAAGAACTGACATTACTTTTGTTTCTGTCGACATGTGACATTACAAATCATTTTATGATTATAACAGATTACGTTCCCTGTGGAATGCAAAATATGTATTTTTCCTCCGTAGTAAACTTTTAGACAGTAACTTTTTACTTTAGAGAAAATCATTTCTTTATCAATAGTTAAAAAAACCTGCACTAAAGATAGGTAAAGCACTACTACATTTAGCAATTGTTGTCAATTGTAGTCAGTAGCAGTAAATGAAGTCAACTCCGTCTGTCTCTCAAGTGCTCCTCAACAAATTTTGATTAAATTTTACAAGATGGCAACTTGTATTCCAGGTTACCATTTAGGCTACTTTTATCTCACAAATGTTGATTTGTTGCGTAATATTTAAATACCTAACTCGGAAGAAGCCGCGGGCGATGACTAGTTTACAAATGATAATATAACAATACAACTTGTGTAATGTTTGTTTAAAAAAGTCTAGTCTCTGTTGACATACTGATAGTCGAAATGAAGATAACGAAATAATATTTAAAACACTTTTATTTTTATAACACTAAGGTGGAAACAGGCATACGGCCTTCTTGGTAGGAAGCAGTTACTATGCACTAAGGACATTTGCAACATTAGGGGAATGACTCTTGCTTTGCCAATCACGTAAAAAGCTTCTTCACGCCCAAAAAGGTTCACCAAAATCTTTTTTTGATTTTCTTTTTAATATTTGTTATATTTCAACGTTGCAGTTAAATTGTCAAAATGCAAAAATATGCTGATGTAATCTTTTACAGCTTTATTATATACATAATCTATGCCACCTCACACAACGTGGCATCAATGGAGTATTGTATTTCAATATTGCTTTAGTTGTAGATCGATAGAAAAATATTCCTTACCATTTGTTCACATTTCTGAAATTATTCAGAAATGGAAAAAGCACTTTTCTGCACAAAATCATAATAGAAAGGGCAGGACTGCACGTAAATGATTTTACATAAAACAATCGAATACGTAGCAACATTGCAAACGTCTAGTCAGCGACTGCGTGCAGTGTAGCGCTTACTCTACAATTGAATGGAAGTGGCATCTTCTCTTAACCCACCACGCGACACGCGTCCGGACTGAGGCCGGATATAGGAAAATGTACTCACAGCGTCCTACATTTTGACTGGCTTGTTTGAACTAGATAAACAACGACCAAAACTACCCTTTGTGTTTAGGTTATTTATCGACAAACAATATACCAATTGATATCTCTAACCAAAACGGGAAATTTTCAAATGTATGGGACGCGCCACGGGAAGGACAGATGTACAAAATGATTCTTCGAGGTAAAATGATTACCCGCTTATTCTGAGTGAACTATTAGTGTCTTACATTATTATAATTATATTTATTTCTATAAAGTCCGGCTAAACAGCCGGACTTTATAGAAATAAAAAATCCCGGTCATTTGATAGGCGTGCGCGGGGATATGAACCCAACGCGAAGCCCCTTCTAAAATAATGATATACTAATGTATTATACTTGCTGTGACCTGCACCAGGGGATATTATTGGGACAATAAACCCATGAACAGGCCACGGCAGGTATTGGGACTATAGGATATGTCGGAAAAAAATGGGCTATTAAAATGAGATCTTAAGGTATTATTAGAACTGGGCTATTTCAGAAGAGGAGCGGACGCCTGCATTAACTATTATAATCTGACGTTACTTTCGGCAGGCGGTGGCTCGCCACTCACTAGATGGACCCCTGAATTGCCTGATAAAAGTCGGCCGGGGGCAATACCTAAGTGAGTGACTCGGGTACCCGTGGTGTCGTTAAACAAATATTTTATGAACGATTTCTATAGACATTTATTAACCGTTTCAGAACAGTTTGTTGCCAGGATGGTAAATTTTAGGATTAAGTTTTAATTAATGTTTGCTAAGGGATCACATGATCTCTCATTCCATTTAATATGATCTGCGATCTTTTTACCCGTATATCGGTAGAAAATTACACGTAATTCTATTAAATTGTGGGATACAAGTATTCACTAGTTTGCATTAGATTTTGATTAATAAACTAAACATTAAAATACCTAAAGTAGCTTTTCGATGTCTGAAAATGATTGAAGGTATAAAGATCCCCGAAATCATTTTTGCACCCCTTTTTATACACTACTTGTACAAATACGATCATTTTTTGGTAACTTCTCGAAATAAATTAATAAGTCCGGAAAGATGTATGTTCCTGCAAAATAGAGTAGATGTAATAGTATATATAGCATAATAATGATATATAGTGGATAAATAAGGTAAATGAACAATGACTTAAACAACATGATAATAACAATAATATTTTGGCTAATTAATACATGTTTCCTTATAAGGATCATTCATTATGTACATCTTTCCCCCATGTAGGTAGTACATACAGCAACACCTCAAGCTAGACCTTTGTACCGTTCTAATGGCGCACGCAACTGCCTAACATGACTTGTCGATGTGTGTACATACACTATAGTTCAATTATTATTCTTTAATATGTGAAGCGAGACGTCTTCACTCGCTCTAGTCAAATCCTAAACTAAACTGCATTATTAAATTTTATATAATCTCAGAAACAATAATACAAAAACAATCCATAAAACAATAAAAATAATAATTAAATATAAACAAAATTTTGATACGTAAAGGTCACTCACATGACATGTTCGTTTTTTCTGCTATGCTCTTCCATAATTTCATAATGGGAGCAGTTGAAGGTCCACGTCTTCGTGTATATATTACAGGATTTTCCTTAACAAGTTTTATAAATTTTAATTCTTCCTTCCTCCACACTTTAGTTGAATCGGAATAAGATTGTGACTTGGTAGTCATATTTATTGTGAACAAATTGTTGAAAATTTGAGCAGAAAAATACAGTACGTATTGTAATGTCAATGGCCTTGCGGAGACTGATTGTTTGTGCGGAGCGGCGAGAGGGAGCCCCTCTCGCGGCACTGCCGCTCGCATCGCTGCGCGTAGTGCGCGTCGCTTCGTCGCGCCTCCACTCCCCGCGACCCCGCGACCCTGCGATGAGTCTCATTCTCATGCGAAGGAAGCGACTGGTATGTCAATTCCAGTTTTATTGACCATGGTTGCGAATCTGCCTTTATAGTACTTATATTATACTTTTTCGATGTATCGAACTCCACGAAAACGGTAATAATACTCGTAGTAGGTATAAAACAGATCTTTATCTTGTTATTTCCTGCTCTTAATGCTGTAATATCTAAACATTCTCTAAATTTCGACCCATATTTTCCTCCGGCTATCATATACTGAACGTGCTAATGCACATAAGGTGTATTAGAGGAAAGAAAAAAATATATTATTACAAATTTTTATCTTTGTTTCGTTTTTATTGTAGTAAATAAATCGAACATACTCGTATTTATGAATATAATTACACTAATGTTACTAATGTAGAGTACTGGTGTTCTTTCAGAATATATGTCTTTTGTGGAAAGCCCTGTGTGATGAACTATGTTCTGAGGTTTTTCCAAGGGACTATGAGGTTCCTCAATATCGCGTAAAGAGGTTTATACAGAATGACCCCCTTGGTACAGCAAGTTTACATAGGTAGACAGCTTATCATCAGGCGGACTATACTCTCGTTTGTCACCTTTTTAATATTAAAAAAAATGTGGTGTTTTTTTAATACCGCCACAGTAATTAATACACACTCTTCGAAAATTTTAAGTGTATTAGAGGGAAGAAGAGAAAAGGAAAAGGGGAAAAGAAAGAGGATGTAATCTATTAAGATACATAAGATACAGCCCTGCTTTAGTATGGAATCCCAAAGCAAAATACGTAGGATTACGATGGAAAATAGAAACAGAGATATCCTGTTTAAGTCACTCTACAGTCAGAAGTGCGTCCACATCACAGAAAATCGCAGCTAAATAACAACTCCTTGGAGGGTTGTCGTGTTTATATATATGTGAAATGAGGTCACCAGTAATCTCCTAAGAAGTTGCTGTGATAGCAACAGATGTGGCATCGCTGGAGTGATATTTAATGTCTTGCAAGCATTCATAGGCTACGGTAACCACTCTACATCAGGTGGGCCGTATGCTTGTATGCCTCCCGACGTTGGGTAAAATAAAATATTAATCTCGGTTATAATTTGTTTAATACGGGTTGAATCACATTAATAGGTTCACACGGGACAACCGTCCATGAAGATGGAGCCAATCTAGGACTACTGTCGTACTTCAAAAATGTCACTCCATTACCGATGAATCGGAATTGGTTTCCATAATAACCCTACCGATGTTGGTATCACTGGCATAAAAAAAACTCACAGGTGCCAAGAAATCGACGAATAAAAAATATTATTAGACGTTCGTCTGAAGAAGACAGCCGTCGAAGTTCTCCTGGTTTACGTCCGTTTCGCCAAAGAGCAATTATAGCTCAACGGATAACATATTGACCTACTTATAGCCGGTTCAAATCCTGGCATGTACCACTATTCGTGTTTTCGAATTTGTGCACCTATTTCTAATTATCGCTTGCTCGGCGGTGAAGGGAAACATCGTGAGGAATTCGCACGTTAAAGAAATTATATCGATAGACTTGTGACCTAACCTTCTAGGTCTAGGGTTTCCCTCTGGGCTGTGGAGTTCTGACGGCAGTCGTTCCATCAAAATCAGTATCTTCGCCAAATCCTTTGAATTAGGTAGCGGACCCCGATCCTAACGGATTAGGAATCGGGATGTGTAGGAAAAAGAACCAAAGCCCTATATTTTATTCGGCAAAGTCAACTAATCTATGTAATGGTGGTAACGATGAAGCTCCTTAACCTGGTAACTTTATTCAAGTATAGAGATCACCAGAGCCAAATGCTTCAAGGATAGGATTTTACAAATAAAAGTTAAACTAAGTTGTAATTAACCTATTTGATACACAATTTGCGTACAACCAGCTGAGTTGTCATTGAAACTACGTCTTGACTGTATTTAGCAAGATAATTTTATATTAAATTTATGTATTTTTTTATAAAACGTCCCACCTGATGTATAGCCGTTACCGTTACATAACGCTTGCATAAGATTAAGTATCACTCGCGTGATGTCACCTCTGCTACTAACAAAGCAACTCTTTAGGAGCTTACTGATAACCTCACTCACACGCAGGAACACAACAACCCTTTAGGGAGATGTCATTTGACTGTGGTTTTGTGTGAGGTGGAGGTACTTCCCCAGATGGGCGGCTATGATGTGCCCTACCTCTCGAACTCACATTTAGAACCAAAAACCACGAGGTGCACCCTTTTAACTAACAAGCGAGGCTGACGAAAGAAAGGTAAGGTAAAAATACTCAGATAAAGATAAACAGACATGTTCATGCATACAATGTTTGACTTGTGTTTGAATCGAACCCGAGCGTTGCTGTTATAGTACAGTACCGCTACTTTGACATCAACGTTCGAGGATTTGATTCCCTACCACTGCGTCACCAAGGTCGTCGAAAAAATGACAAAAATTGTATTAAATCCCTTCATTGTAAAAGAAGATATTACAAAAACAATATCATACTAACAATACATATAGTGTACGTACATGTGTAGGGGCTTTAGTACTTTGCAAGTGGAATATTTTGTTGCCTTTATTGTTACCGAGAAACGTAAGTACTAACAAAGAAGTGATACCCATAAGGTTCAAAGTATATATCCATATACAAACAGGCAAAGATGTAATTTTTTTTTATTCCTACAGATATTTATCGTAAAATTTTCTCTGTTACTCCGCGATCACATATCATCATCATCATCGTCGTCATCCGAACGTTAATTCCGCAGCGATCACATAGTGCAGTGTTATTTCTTATCGATTATACCTAAAACATTATGAGAGGTAGGGCGCATCAAAGTAGCCCGTCTGGGGAAGTACCTCCACCTCACAGAAAACGGCAGCCCAATAACTTTTGTTAACTGTAACTAACTGTAACTGTGTAACTAGTTGTTGTGTTCCTGTGTGTGAGTGAGGTCACCAGTAAGCTCCTAAGGAGTTGCTGTGTAAGCAGCAAAGGAGGCATCGCGCGAGTGATACTCAATATATTACACGCGTTAATGGGCTACGGTAACTGCTTTACATCAGGTGGACCGTATGCTTGCATGACTCCCAAAGTTGTATTAAAAAAAACATATTTTTCGTAGGTACTAAGTTCAGTTAGGTACCAATATGACAGTAGAAAGATATAGGAGCCGAGGAAGGCCAAGACTTACCTACCATGACCAAATCGATCGTGTTTTATTAGAAAGTGATGTCAGGAGCCTTAGAAACCGGCGAGCGTGTATAAGATCGGTTCTCCCTGCCTACCCCGCAAGGGATTTGGCGTGAAGTTATAGATATAAATTGATATTATTGGTTTCATACGTGTAGTTAGATCTCCTTCTATTATACTAGTGAAAAAAGAGAAATTGACAATTATTATTTGATAGTGAACATTCAATTGCAATTTTTCAACGGAGAAAACACATTACGTCACGCATTGGAGAAGTTGCTTTGATTATAGACATAGACCATAAAGATCTTAATTTCGCTTTTATGTAATACATTTTTTTACTTTTTTCAAATAAATAATGTAAATAAAAGCACAAGTTATTTTATTAACACTATGTTAGTGGTGACAAGGAAACTTCTAATAAAAGACGAAATAGCACCAGCATACCAATAATTTAGAACGTTTACTAATAAAAAAACTTGGAAGCCGTAGAAAAAAAAACAGGAATCTTTTCCTCAAATTTTCTATAATGGTTACGATCGTATTTCGACTATTGGGGCCTAGTTATGTTAAATTACCTAGTTTTGCTAAATACGCTAAATATTTTATTGGTTACACATAACATAACTGTTGATACTTTACACTTGTTTACAAAAATTGTTACAAAAAGTTGCTTCCTAATAATGACTTGCGAAAATTGATAAAAACGTCATGAAAAATGATGTTTTGCGTACAATCGTATTTTCACTCTGAACGCAGGATGTGTTTTATGAACATAAACATCAGGAGAGATACTTTGTACAAAAATCATCTACGTGGGTACCTCTGTCTCACCTATTTCAACCGCGAAGCAGCTATATTTATATAGCTGTGTCCCGGTTTGAAGGGTGAGATATGACAGAAAAATTACTGAGTACTGTGACGAAACATCCTTAGGTCACAAGATTGGCAACGCGAGTAATATCCCCGTGGCATTGCGAGCAGCAATAGGCTGCGGTGACCTTACCATCTAATGCAGGCCGCATGCTTGTTTGCTAATCTAGTTTCATAAAAAATCGGCCAAGTGCGAGTCGGACTCGCGCACGAAGGGTTCCGTACAATTATCTATAAAAACGCCAAAAAAATTTTATTTTAATTTAATTATTTTTTCTTAAAGTAAATATATAACTAAATATTCTGTGTATATTTCACGCGTCTACCTGTTGCCGTTATCAATATCGAGCAAAAACGAGCAAAAAATCACGTTTGTTGTATGGGAGCCTCCTTAAATATTTACTTTATTCTATTTTTTAGTATTTGTTTTTATAGCGGCAACAGAAATACATCATCTGTGAAAATTTCAACTGTCTAACTATCACGGTTCATGAGATACAGCCTGGTGACAGACGGACGGACGGACGGACAGCGGAGCCTCAGTAATAGGGTTCCGTTTTACCCGTTGGGTACGGAACCCTAAAAAAGACAATAATACTCATGGATATGCAGACTACTATAATACCACGTCATCGTAGCAAAAAAAAATATTGTCCGCCGTCTGTAATTAGCGCCACTCGCGTGTTGCAGCAACTCGCCGGGTGCTTACTAGCCGTAATAACCTCACTGGCAGCGAGTGAGAGCAATACAACGACTAGAAAAAAATAGGTCTTTTTTATATTAGAGGGACGAACGAGCGTCACCTGATGGTCAGTGGTCACCAACGCCCATAGACATCAGCAACACCAAAGGATCACTGATCGCTTGTCAGCATTTTTAGGGAAACATAGGCTCTTTTCTTGAAGGCACCCATATCGTATTTGTTCGGAAACACCGCCGAGGGTAATTTATTCCACAATTTGACCGTACCTAGTAGAAAGGCCTCAAAAAGCGTACTGTAGTTAATTGCCTCTCATCAAGTACACAAAGAGAAGCAACGTCTCTTCGTGTACAAAGTGAATCCAGCCAAACGAAGATCACTGGGTCACCGACGATTCGATCTGCTCTACGTTCTTTGTGATCAAATGGAGTAAGCAAATATTGTGGCGCGCCGGCCCAAAGATGTGAACAGTATTCCATGTGAGGCTGGACCTGGGACTTATAAAGTTGAGGGCGATGTTGGCGTGTAAAGTATCGTCTAGCTCTATTGATCACACCAATCTTCTTAGACGCAACTTTAGCCATGGCCTTCAGATGACAGCGAAACTGTACCTCGATATGTCCACACCCAGGATACCGATGCTTGGTGTAACGCTGACGGGTATATACTTGGCATAGAGCTCTCACAACGCGAGTTGGTCAGCGGTATTCTTGCCTAGTCATCAAGGGTCGATTTGGATGCAAAAAGAGAGCCTAGGAGATCGGCTTTCCCTTTTGCAGTATGGGCAAGCAATCCGTCCACTCAGCGCAACGGAGGGAACGACGACTAACAGAAGTTGCCCTGAACAGCTTTGGGGAGAAACCAGAACGCACGAGTCTCAGAGGGCGAGCGTACGAGTCCCTCGCCAATTTTGCCAACAAATTTTGACTTTGTCTTCGCGATGCAATCCTTCAAAACCTGTAGGCAGCGTTGTCGGTTTTTTTAAGTGAATCCTGATATAAATCACCAGCCGGCTGAGCATTGAACCAGACTCGATACGATTCTTGTTTACGTCGAGACGCATCCTTGCAAGATCGATGGACTATGGGCAGGACTTGCCACTTACGGGCGCCACAGAGCTAGGAATAAAAAGCTCCATACCCTGCAGAATTACATCGGTGACAGCGTCAGCAAAGGCACCAAGATCGTCCAGCGAGAGGCAAACCTGCTCCTACGGGTAAGAGAAGAAGAAAAAGCGCAGTCCTTCTCAATCCGCTGACCTAAAGTGCCACATAAAACACTAGCCTGCTGTACGCGGTCGCATTGGGAATGCAAATGGCAGCTCACTATGTATCAGGCAGTGATCTGAGGACCCGAAGGGGACGCCAACAGATAGATGATAATTTCCAGGGTGAGAGGTCAGCAGAAGATCTAAAAGAGAGGGCGTATGTTCCTCAATGTCTGGCATCCGCGTAGGCAAAGAAACCAGTTGCGTCAGACCATATGCTAAGGCAAAGTCATGGAAAGATCTACCCGCTTGGACAGTACTAAATTCACCTAGAACCCTTAGAATTTCATCACTCACCGTACAAAACGCAATAGCATTCTATATCAGCAATAGCTTGGCTCTACTACTTACAAAGGTGAGTTAGTTTTTGGATTATTGGTTATAACACTTAAACTATGTATGGAATACTGAAATACAATAATTCAATTGTGATTGTTTTACAATTATACAAACAGAATCAAAATCGACTAAGATTGCAACCTATAACACGGAGTCATAAATACGTTTCCGTACTATATAGGTTTCGTATTCATACACACAATCAGGCAAAGACATTTAATTTAAATGTCAGATCAGTTAATATAATTTAAATTACCTATTAGTTTACAGAACAAGAACTGTATTTTTCGTTAAACTATATTCCATATATCTATCAATAGGCATCTTCATATCAGGTCCCTCACAGGTAGTACTAGAGCCTCAAAGCCCAGTTCTGCATATCTGTTTACTCATTCTGGGATGAACCTACATTCTTAACAAACAAGAAATGGCATGAACTATCTTAATATAGACACTTATTCAGAGCAACCGTCTTTACATCGTCATTGCGAATGCGGTTTGTAAGCATTACGTGGCAAATTAAGCGCAATGCTCGCATTTCGACTGTGATTTATTCTGTTCTTTATGCATTCTTGCACTCTCTATTATACTCAGATCCTGCTACCATACGTTAGCCTTGGGATCTGCATTGTATATGTAGCGATATATGAGTTTTAGCCTAGAATTTAAATTACTTTTCTATCGTTCCCTCAATCACTCGTGATCACTATAAGTACCTTCCATTCATAATAAAAGCACAGTTGTTAATACCGGTAAAGCCAGAATTCACCGAAACCCCCTTAGGAAACAAAAAATCTTATCGCGAGAATTGAAGATTCCCACTAGGACGCGTATAATAAAACAAGTCCTGAACCTCGGCACTGATAAGTGATGTCGATATACAGGACATGCCCTAAATCAATCCTTACAGTTGAAGAGAGTGGATCAAAATGCCTTCTGTCCCGAATAGAATCCATTTTTAGGGTTCCGTACCCAAACCCTATTACTGAGACTTCGCTGTCCGTCCATCTGTCACCAGGCTGTATCTCATGAACCGTGTAGTTAGACAGTTGAAATTTTCACAGATGATGTATTTCTGTTGCCGCTATAATAACAAATAATAAGAAATTTATAGTAATAAGTATTTATAGTAGTATTTAATAATAAATATTTAAGGGGGCTCCCATACAACAAACGTGATTATTTGCTTGATATTGATAACGGCAACAGGTAGACGCTTGAAATATTCACAAAATATTTAGTTGTATATTCACTTTAAAAATAAATATTTAAATTAAAATAAAACAAATATTTAAGGGGGGCTCTCATACGGACGGAACGGTACGGAATCCTTCGTGCGTGAGTCCGACTCGCACTTGGCCGATTTTTTTTTCTGTGACTTCCATAAATATGTCTATATAAATTTTATTAAGATTATATTACTTTCATTTGTAACAGAACTTATAGGCCGAACTAGGTATATTAATTAGTAAGAAAAGCTCGAGGGTGTCGATGAGTGCGCCAGTCTAATATTTATAATATGTATGTAAAGGAAAGTCTACCATAGCTAATCAATAGATGGCTCTATTTCTTGAACTCCTCTGTCTTCTTAGGGCACTTTAAGCGCCAATGAATGAGGACTTTCAATCTCTGTTTTTTTTTATATAGGTACACCACAAAAAGGCAAAAATAAATATTTTTTTAATAAATAAAACCGCCTTCAGAAACACCCACGAACAAAAAAACTAAAAATAATTGGTCACAATTATTTGCGATTTTTGGAGTCGGTGCCAGCCGCATAATATCAATTGATTATTTATGTATGTATGTAAGTATATCTTCACGCCAAGTTCCTTGCGGGGTAGGCAGAGAGAACCGAGCGCCATAAGACGCGGTCCTTGCATACTTCACTCGCTTCCGTGACATTCATAGCTCTTTTCATGCACGCTCGCCGGTTCCTGGGGCTTCTGACATTGATTATTTATTATTATTGGATTATTGGATTGTCAGTTAAATATCACACATGTGTGCATTTAATAATTTATAATACCGAGTAGTATAATCAAAGTGTGCCAGTGCTGAACCATTTCCTGATCTCTATGTCAGTTAGATATTTATCGAACCTATCATAAGAGCAGTAATAGGCACTTGGATAAGAAACCAGCCTATTGACCACCTGGTCCTCAATTCGAGTCCTGGCGGGGGCATGTACCACTAAATACGTCTTCGGATTTATGTGCATATTTATCTCTTGCGCGGCAACGCTTGATTTGTTAAAATCAGTATCTTTGCCTTCTTCCTTAGGTGTAGTGGACCCCGCCGATCCTAGTAGATTAAGAAACGCGATGATGCAAAGATGAAGAAGAATTCATCGACCCTATCATAAGATTTTTCCAAATATTATTTTATATGCTTCATCCAGTATAGGTCATTCATCTCTAGTCCGCCGACAGACGACTGACAGGTTACAGCTACTTCGCTTGCTTACGTCGCACGATATAGAATATTTTAGTTCAAAAACTGTCAGATACGCTAAGTGGTTGTAAACTTAACCATGAACCGAGAAACAAATTAACCACCAATACATTCACTAGAAATTAATATATTGATGTTAACTAAGCAATAAACATCGGTATTCTAAACAGTAGTATCAGCGCCACGCACATTGCCTGTGAACATTGGCGAAAAATGGTTACACAAACAAATATCACGCACTCTGTTGACATTTCAGTACAGCACCTACCTCCCTGCTTATCGGAACAGCTTGTTATCGCAGAATTCTCGCGAGGAATTTTTTGCGATATAAATAGATATTTGGTTCTATTTATCATTTAGTCGGCAACGGATTCCGATTGTCATTACATGAACAGTAAGATATAAGGCGACAGTGTAATAATAAAAATTAGTTAAAAGATTCAGACGTTATCTTGCAAAAGTCAAATTTACACGCGATTTGATCTAACTTTAGTTCAAAATGCTTGTAAAATACAAATTAGCATCAAAATTAATGAGCTGGATGGCATCGTTGCACGTGTCAGCCTAATTGTGCACGCAGATTAAGCAACGTCGATCACAGTCTGTCTATTGATGGATTTGTTTACGTTGAGTTTCTCCGTGCTCAGAAGGCTCTTTTAGCTGCCGGTCCCGGCTGTTGTTGGTAGATGCTCATCGTTAAAATCCGCCATTCCGTAGTTGAGCAGCACAACGGAGAATACTCTAAACCCCTCTTCGGTCGAAGGGAGTCCCATATGCCAGCAGCGGCAAATCAATATTTTTACTACTACATTGCAATACTATGTAGACGGAACGTAAAAGCGTGAACACGGACTCAAGGCTGTAATTTTCACACGTATACGGATACCACATTTCAGGATACAAAACGGGGTGTGGCTGTATCGTAGACACGGCCATGAGTTTTACATGAATACATCTTCGTAATGCGTAAGTTATAGTATATTGTGCAACTAATGCGATAAGTTGTCGATTGAAGCGAGTGCGTTCATTCGCTCTCGTGGGCAATCGACAACATCGCACGAGTTGCAGATACTATTTTTTATTACGAATGCGGAACTATCCCGTCGTCCAAAATTAGGGTCCAGGGGCGTTATTCATTTTTTTTTTTCTTGTCAATTTGCGTGCGCCAAGTTTACTTGTCGCACTCAAACGGAGTGTGGTTTACTCAAAACTCATGTTGTCATTTTAAAATGGGCAAATAGCGACTTATCGCCCGTAACAACGGGCGCAAAGATATTACTTATCCCGCATGAGTAATAAAATACTAAATATAATGCAACGAAATGATTTCAAAATGCGTTGCTTCCAGTCCACACTCAACGAAACGAATTCAACAAACGATAGATATGTTTGATAGCCTTGTGGATAAAGAACCGTCCTAGTGACCAAGAGGTCCCCGGTTGGAATCCTGGCAATGCCTAGTTCGTGTTTTCAGATTTATGTACATATTTGTAATTATCACTTGCTCGGCGGTAAAGGAAAACATCGTGAGGAAACCCATACGTCCCAGAAAATATGTTTCAAATGATGTGTGATCTTGTCTAAGATTGGCCTGGTTTTCCCTCTGGATTGTGGAGGTCTGTCTGTCAAGTAAAAATCAGGATCTTCGCCAAATCTTTAGGCTTAGGCTTAGGTAGCTGGCTTTAGGCCAATCGTAATGGATTAGTAAACGAGATAACGCTAAGAAGAAGAAGTTAAAGGTAGATATATAGCTATAACACCAAACTGTATCTCCTGATTTTGTTATCATTATTTTTTGTATTGCCTCCCACCCTGAAAGCAAATTTAAAGATGTATTCAAAACCGCTAACTAATTTTGATGTCTGCGTACAGGCATATTATGTTTTTTATATTGTTTTCTTTTATACTATGCCGGGAGGCATGCAAGCATACGACCCACCTGACGTAAAGCTGGTACCATAGCCTATTAACGCTTGCGATATATTAAGTATCACTCGCGCGATGCCTCCTCTGCTGCTTATACAGCAACTCCTTGGGAGCTTACTGGTGACCTCCCTCGCTCGCAGGAACACAACAACCCTCAAGGGAGTTGTTATTTGGCTGTGGTTTTCTGTGAGGTGGAGATACTTCCCCAGACGGGCTGCTTTGATGAGCCCAACCTCTCTTAAAACATCCAGACCAAGACAAACAGACAAGCTCATGCACACAAATGTTTGCCTTGTATGGGAATCAAACCCACGAGCGTTGGTGTCAAAGTCGCGTCATTCACGACTGATCCACCGAGCTCGTCAAATGGTCGTTTATGTGATGACTGATGAATGGAAGGAGGAAAGCAGGGCACATGTAACAGACCATATGTAAGGTCAAATAACCAAATAAGGATAAAAAGAAAATTGTTTACATTTTGTATCTTTCACATATGAATGATTCTCGCTTTACTTCTAGAAATATTTTGCTATGATAATAGATCACAGATTACGTAAATTCACGAGACCCTATATCAGATAGACTCGTGAATTGTTAAGTGTTATATGTATATAATATTTATATACCTCATCCGGAGGCATATAAACGTGCCTGATGTAAAATGGATATGTACTATAGCCTATCAATTCTTGCAATATAGAAAGTAGCGCTCACGCTTTGCTACAAATACAGCAACTCGAAGTTTTCTGGTAACCTCACTCATTCGCACGGACACAACCACTCTACGGAGTTGTAATTGGGCCGTGGTCTTCTGTTAGGTGGGAGTCCCCAGACAAGCTACTATGATGCGTCATACCTCTCTTAAACCACCAGACATACTCATGCACACAAATGTGTAAGAATCGAACCCACGAGCGATGGTGTTAAAGTCTCAGTTCGTCGACACCACTTCCGCAAGACATGGTTAGCGCATGAACTGTTAAATTCATTTGTATTGTGACAAATAAATGAAAATATGAAAGCATTCGAAACGTCAGTTTCAACAAAAATAAATAAAACACGCGATACTTCCGTTAAAAATTGTTTAATTCAATGTATAACAATGTCCATCTCTCAGTTTGAACCACAGCTAACCCTTACCTGCATGTGATGCAACCTGTGAATTTAGGAAGGTGAGGGTACCATTTACTGTTTTTTGACGTATGAATTTAGGGGGGGAAGCACTTCAACGAGTGACGATGTGGGTATATATATACTCGTATATATATAATCCAACGTCAACGGAAGACATACTAACATACATCAGGTGTATAGTAGTTACCGTAGTCTATTAACGCTTGTAATATATTAAGTATCACTCGCGCGAGGCCTCCTCTGCTTCTTATCTCTGATCAAATTGCATGAATTCTCAATAGTTAAAAGTTGATAACACCTCAAACCTCAATTTTTTACTAGATATGTTATCCCCGAAAAAAATCAAGTCATAAACAAGTATGATAGCTAAAAACCTTAGTCTCCTTTGACTTTGGTTTTATCTTTAATGATTACGAGCATTTTTTATTCAAATAACAGCAAACGTTTCGAATATCCAAAGAACGTATTTTAAGATAACAATGGCATTGAGATTAGAAATCATTACTTTCTATACTGTGTAAAATTCTTATTACGCAAGGGCAACGCTGTGCAAACGCACGTACCATGCGATAAGACCTGAGGTAACTTGTGTGTGTATGAATTGACATTGGTGAGTGCATTCACAATTGATTTACGTACTTACATAGTTAAACAAGAATAAGTACCTACTTGTAAGTACAGTGATTATCTACTACGGGGCTAACAAGTTACGATACGACTGTGATACTACTTTTAACTACTACGTGGCAACAAAAAATATTAGGAAATAATAAGGATAACTATTTGGAAATGATAGTCGTCTTCTAATCTAATCGACGAGCTCGGTGGCTCAGTCGCGAATGACGCGACTTTGACACCAACGCTCGTTGGTTCGATTCCCACACATGGCAAACATTTGTGTGCATGAACATGTCTGTTTGTCTTGGTCTGGGTATTTTCTATGTATAATAAGTATGTATTTACAAAAAAAAAATGTATTTACGTATGTTTATCAGTTGTCTAGTACCCATAACACAAGCTATGCTTACTTTGGGGCTAGATGGCGCTGTGTTATTTAAAAAAAAAAACCGTTAGGATTGGCGGGGTCCGCTACCCAAGCCTAAGGATTTGGCTAAAGTACTGATTTTGACATGTAGTGGCTGCTGTCAGATCATAATAGCCCAGAGGGAATACCAGATCTTTCTTAGATTAGGTCACACATCTTTCGACGGGTATATAACTTCCTGCTCACGATGCTTTCCTTCACCGTCGAGCAAGTGACAATTACAAATATGTACATAAATCCGAAAAGATAAATTTAGTGTGTACATGTCAGGATTCGAACCCGTGGACCACTTGGTCTTGAATTAAACAATTTTTAACGGAAGTATTCCTCCGACCACGGACGCTGCAAAGCGTTCGAAAT
The DNA here is from genome assembly GCA_947507595.1 of Pyralis farinalis. NCBI lineage: Eukaryota > Metazoa > Arthropoda > Insecta > Lepidoptera > Pyralidae > Pyralis > Pyralis farinalis. The sequence continues at coordinate 16,242,629 of OX382266.1, read as the reverse complement.
GTCAGGTTCAACAAAATAAATAAAATACGCGCTACTTCCGTTAAAAATTGTTTAATTCAATGTGTAACAATCGCGAAAATCTAAGACCACCACTTGGTCTATTTGTGTATTCTACCGATTCTACAACGGGTGTGTTCCAAGGATTCGATATGACGCCTACAGCTTCCTACAACAATATCACCGCTCGCCATCGACATAGAATTCATTCACATGCACCGGGATTACTATGTTCGTATACTGTTCAATTACACGAGTCTCACGATAATCGTTAGGGTGTGGAATCACGTTTCCAAGGTTTTCAAGTCACTACCGCATGAGGTTCTTCAATATGAAGAGGTTATTCAGCGTCGGCAATGCCCGATATCGCTATTCCAAGTCTTTATAGACTACGGTAACTGCTTACTATTTACGGGCAGACGGCACGCTTGTTTGCACCTTAGTAGTATAAAATGAAACAATAGGCTAAGTGCTTAACACCAGCGGGGCCGTGTTGGCTGTTTTACCTACAGTATTGGCAATTAATTATGGGTACAGAATTTTTAATAACTCCGACATCAACTTCTTTCTTTGACACGCTGAACGCTGAAATGAGGCTTAATATGTTGTGAGTAGCATTGGTATGTAGGTAACATACACGCTGAAATTCAGTCGCGTCATCTCCTCCAATTCATGTGCGTCACCGCATTGTATGACGTATAGGATATCCCGGAGATAAGACGAACATAAAAAGAGCAAGGATAGCCTAGTGGGTTATGAACTAGCCAGTTAACCAAATGGACCCTTTTTTTTTTTTTTTGTGATGCGGGGAAAAATGCGTTACGCACACCACCGGTGCCTGGGTGGCCTCCGGTGGTAGTGTGGGACTCCCCGTCGGCTGTCCGACGGTATACCCACTAAACAACCCCGCGAAATGCCATCGGCCGCGTTGGTGTGGTGCCCCCGATCTGTCAGCAACAGGGCACCACTGCGACTGGCCAGCCCCTCAAAAGGGGCCGGACTTCTTCTCTCTAGCCGTCCCGGCAAATTGGGACAGCCCCTCCGGCGGCGGGACCATTATGGGGCCAGGTTCCCATCCTGACCCCTAGTCCCACAGGTTAGGGAGGCGGCAGTAGATGCGCGTAGCGTCTACGCCGCACTCCCGTCCGCCGTCTCCGGAGCGGGACAGCCTGAGGATCGTCCTCCCTATCCCGCTCCGAAGCCTCCTTCTGGGACATGACGGTCTCAACCAAATGGACCCTGGTCGCGTCTTGTTGTGAGCACGAACTAAGCATTTGATTTCGGATTTATGCACATATTTGCAATTAGGAGCGGTGTGACCCCGCGGTATAACCGCACGCCTAACAAGCGTGTGGTTCCGTTCGTGCCTTTTTTTATACTACGTCGAGAGATATACAAGCATACGGCCCAACTGATGTAAAGTGGGCACCGTAGCCTATTATCGCTTGCGATTTACTAGGTATCACTCGCGCGATACCTCCTCCGCTGCTTACACAGCAACTCCTTGGGAGCTTGCTGGTGACCTCACTCACACGCAGGAGCACAACAACCCTCTAGGGAGTTGTTATTTGGCTGCGGTTTTCTGTGAGGTGGAGGTACTTCCCCAGACTTGCTTTGTTGCGCCCTACCTCTCTTAAAACATCCAGATCAAAACAAACAGACATGTTTATGCACACAAATGTTTGTCTTATGTGGGAATCGAACCCACGAGCGTTGGTGTCAAAGACGCGCCATTCATGACTGAGCCACCGAGTTGGTCAGAACTCAGTTTTTACGACTAGGTACAATTTACTTGCGTTCGGCTATCACTTACTCCCTGTGAGGGAAAACATCGTGAGGAAACGTGCACATGAAGATCTTCTGGATGTGTAATCATGATTCATTGTCTTGTCTGGTTCCCCTTTAAGGGTTAAGGAGGTCAGATGGCAGTCGCTCCAATGTAATAACTCGACTCGTCACATCTTGGATCATGATCATAGCGAACGGACTCCGTAGTGGATGCAACCGGGACTTACTGCTTGATGAGTGAGTGCACATATTAGTAATTAATACTAGCTCGGTGACGAAGGAAAATGATTTTGACGAGCCCAAGCGCCACCAATGGCGCAGTGGTTAGTAACGCTACTTTGACACTAACTTGCACACCAACGCTCGTGGGTTCGATTCGCACACATGGCAAACATTTGTGCGCATGAACATATCTGTCTGTCTTGGCACGAGTGTTTTTAAGAGTGGTACGACACACCAAAGCAGCCCGTCTGGGGAAGCACATCCACCTCACAGGAAACCGCATCTAATAACAACTGTTGAGAGGGTTGTGTCCCTGCGAGTGAGTGAGGTCACCAGTAAGCTCCTAAAGAGTTAGCTATTTTGAGAGATAACCTGCACGCCTAAATAATTGTATTTCAATGTGTGACCTAACTTAAGAAAGGTCTGGCTTTTCCTCTGGGTTGTGGAAGTCTGACGGAAGTCGCTCCATGTACAAATCAGTATCTTCGCAGAATCATTAGATGGCGGCCATGTTTAAAAGATTAAGAGACGAGATAACTTTAGGAAGAAGAGAGAGATTAAATTGTAATTATACGAGTAATTCTCAACTACTAGTCTACGTGTCCAACAGAACAAGGCATTCAGGGTGGTGCAGCGAGTGCTTCATTTCTTCATCAGTTGTTAGGAATATCCGCTGTAGAGCAAGTCGATGATTATTATATGGGATTTTTTATTTTAATTGGGGACACGGCATGTGACATCCAGGGCCTACTTGATGGGCTGCAGGACACTGGTGTCCAGGAATAGAAGCCACGAAATACCATGCACTTCATGTCGTCTCGTGGCGTCTACTATGCCGGCCTTGAAGGTGCCTCTTTATATTCCTCTTAAAGAACCCAATGTCGAACACGTGTGGAGCCGGAAACACATCGCCGGGAAGTCCACCGGTCAGCAGTTCGGCACAAAAATGATTGACTAAACGAATGAAGTAATCAACATGACAATGCGTAATAGGAGAGCTTAACAGCATTCTGAAAAATAATGTTGGCAAATTAGGACGTTCATGCATGTCTTTATCTTTCGTGTTTACTTGGTAATGTTGAGTTCAGTTTAATTCATTAATGGACTATAGAACATTGGTTCAATTAGCTGTTAATACACTCATCAGGGTATAGCGCACACAATTTACAAGCTTACTTTAATATGAATTAGCAGTCAATCTCAAATGTTCGTTGTCCACATACGCATAACGGCTATGTTTGTTTGTGTTATATTTCCATTGATTATAACTTATTGTTGAAATATGGCGCGCTTAACAAATTTATTAAGGCACAAATAATTGTTCTGTTTGAACAAAACATGAGTATCGGCGAAATTTCTTGTTGATACATATAACCGTAAGTATATTTACCATTTTTTTTTTGTTAAATTAACTTAAACGGCGATAAGTTGAAATAGATTTTTAATTATTATTTTGTAGAAATGGACTGTTAGACTATGCATCAGGCGTTATGAAGACACGGGTGACGCGCAGTGTTTAAAAGTGCCTTCTAAAAGTCATGATTTAAATCCTATTGAAAATGTGTGAGATCAAATGGTGCTCAACTGAAATACCTCAACATAAAAACCAAAGAAAACCAAAGATACTTTGTCAATTGGTGAACACAACATGGACGTCATTGCAGGGTACTGATTGGAATATGGTGGCTGGAATGTATAATTGGTTACAAGAAGTTATCGATAACGACGGCAGGCCACTACATTATTAGTTTATGTCTATAAATATGTATGTTTAAAATATTATTACCTTTATACCTTTTATTTACTTTTAGATGTATTTTTTTTATTAAACTTATATATTTAAAAATTGTTGAAAAATATATCTTTATTATTAAGTGAGTCCCTGTTCAAAGTACCTACTTATAAGTGTAGTAATGTAATTGCTATAAAAGTTAGGTTTCCTAACTATATAGCATGTTTATTCACTAATCTCATGCCAACTTGACCTCCTTGTATCAGACTTAAACAAACTAGACTAACATAGATAATCTTTACAGTATTCATAAATTATTGTATAAATGAAATGCATTCTGATGTAACATTCTAATATAACCTTTTACCTTTAAAGTATAATATTTATATATAATAAACAACTCTTATTTGTGACTGTTTTGTTTCATTTCCTTACTCACTGAGATATCTTAAATTATTATTTATCAATTCTAATAAACATTAACATTGTAATCTAACTCTCATAAAATAAAGAAATAAAAAATAACAAAAAGTCATTAAACAAACCAAAAAGTTAAATAACTCTAGAGAAAATTGATTCTAGGACTTATACGTAATAGTATCATAGGTCGCTTAGCCTCTGCAAAATTGGTGTTACAAATACAATGACAAAATTTTGTGTCACATATATTGCTTGCACGTTATTAATTGCACCGATTAGGCCCGACGACTCACGATGACATTGCCCTCGTACTAACATCAAGGTGATATACTGTACTTTATGGATCTGTGTACCAGTACAATTAGTGGGTTCGATTTCTGCAACAGGCAATTCGCGTGCATGAACAACCCAGATCGACGCAAACAGACAGGCTGTTTACGTTGGTCTGTGAGCTTTATATGTATATATTGATAGAAATATAAAAGTTATATTTATAAAAAGATACTTAATTTGGGGCTAAATGGGAAAATTTACTACTATTTATTACAATCATAAAAGTTTAAAGCCTTCAAAATTGACTTCTATAAAGGAGGAACTTCACGAAACTTGGGGTCAATCGGATGCTAAGACATATAAGAAAAAGTGATGATTATTTAGAAAGATGACTTAACCACAGCTCACCTTTCTATATAATGTTTAGAGCTAATACGATAAATTTTCGATGTATGGTATGAAAATAGGTTGAACTTTAAAAGGGCATGGACTAATTATTTCTCTATTAACACTACAGAAGCCACAAGCAAAAGCTGGTAATTTAACCACAGTTCAGAAATAAACAATGTTAACTGTGTTACCCAGTAAGCGATAACGTCGTATTTCCGCGTTGAATTTGCCACAAATAGCTACTATAATATGCGCATCCGGCGTGGATCGTATTATACACACAAATGTCAGCGCTGTCGTTAAACTATAACAGATTTGCGCTTCGGCTACTGCGTAAATGGCGCTCCGAAACGATTGATTGAGCGTAGGTGCTTTGGAGAAGGCAGTTTCAACTATCAAACTAATAAAATTACTTATACCGTACATTGTGTAGAGCAGTGGATGAAGACTCGGCCTGTTGACCAACTGCTCCCGGATTCGAATCCTAGGCTGTATCACTAAATTCATGTTTTCGGATTTATGTACTCATATTTGTAATTATTACTTGCGAGGAAACCCGCACGTCCAAGAAATTATAGGTATTTCGAAAGACGAGTTACTTAACCTAAAAAAGGTCTAGCTTTTCCTCTACGGTATGGAGACCTGACGTCAATCGATCCATGTAAAAATCAGTATCTCTGCCGATTCCTTAGGTTTAGGTAGCGGGCCTATCCAATCCTAATGGATTAAGAAATGGAATAACGCTAACATGAGGATTGTGTATTAAAGGTGATATTACATAAATTACAAATGAGAGGCGTTAATGACTTGAGTGGATAATTCGTGTACCATCCGTGTGGTATGATGTAAAACACACAATTTTTCATCACTTCTACGAGGAAAATAATCAAATTTTGTCATGATCACACATTAAAATTCGCTGTGATTTTATTTAACTTATAATGGAATCACAGAAATGAAATTCTAAGCACAACATTCCAAAACTGGTACAAAACAGACAATACATGTGTAAGTTTGATCGTTTGATCGTATCGATGTTATTGATAATGACCTAAAAAAGATATGCTTATAATTACCTAAAACTTTGAATACGACAATCTTATGGCACATATAAAATAAATATTTCATTTTATAGCTTTAAAGTTATTTTTAATTGAGTAATATTGAACTGACTTACACTTCAAGCATCATCTTACCACACTGAAGTGCAATTTAGGAAAACTGCCATATCCGACATGTTTAAACTTTAAATTTACACATCGTTGTTTCTCGTCCTTCTGTGAACGAGGCGTTGGCAAAGCTCCTCAAAATAATCATAAATTTATTTCAAGTACTTGACGTGCTACTAGTCACATATTTTGCTCGATGCGTCAAAATATATTCGAGACACTGCGTCATACATAACATAACCAATAGTAATTAATTTATTCTTATATTTGACACTTCATTAATCCGATATAAGAACTGCTGTCTACATGCGGAGCGGCGAGGATGGATTGTTATTTCAAACATATTTATGTGTATAGAGGTAAAGTGCGTTCAGACAGCAGAAATAAAGAATGTAAATAAATATTTAATAGAGCACAACAAATTTTATTGTTGTTGTTGTTGTAATCTCTTTATTGTACAAATATATAACAGAAACAAAATTGTTGCATGTACAGCCATGCAATTCTTTAAGCGACTCGTAATGCCTGTGTGCGTCGCTGTGATCACAGATGTCACAGCTTTGACATCGTCTACTACGATCACGGCTTTTTATTTGGTATTCTATAAGGCTGTAAGCGTACGCGAGGCTGTTTGCCTTGTAGAATTCCAATTCCAAACGCAACCTTGCGGCGCTAGTGTCGCACAACCATGAAAAACGACACTAAGGAATTGCAATTTTGTGTTCAAGGCTATAACAGCCGATGTTTCCGAGGATGTAAGGATGTTTGCTCTTACAGAATTGCATGGCAGATATCTTACAGCCAACCTTCACAGGCATGATAGGAATATAGTATAATACATAATTATTATTAAGTATAATAGACTTTTTCCTCCTAGTGTTACCACCACTAGGCTATCTACTATTTTGTTTAGTGTAACTTATTATGTATTTGCTACGATAAAATTAAAAACGAAAACTGAACAAAGTAGTACCAAATTTGCTCACCTACTGAAAGGATATAGACAAGAATTCAAAGTAGGCACATTTTTTATTACAAATTGATAAAAATATTATTAACATATTGTAATTAAAGTTTTTTTTTTCTTATTCTATCTATTATTAAACATGTTATCATGCATCTTATTTGAACAAGCATAGATCATAGGATTTGTTGTTTTATTATTAGTTTCTAATACAATTTAATGAATTGTCTAATTGCCTACGTAAATATTACTTGACCTGCCAGATGTGACGAATTCGTGTACAGATATGATTGACGTCTTAAAATTTACAGACAGTACACAAGCAACAGTTACGCCGCCATTCCTGTCGTCGTAAGAAAAGGGCGAGGATACTTATCGCTTAATTTGCAAAGAAACGCAGTAAATGCCGGCGTGTTTACCATTTTTATCATGAAACGCCGTAGGAACTTTAGTTGTTAAGGTTTGAAAATATCTATTAATACTATTATCTTTGTGTGCATGATTTGCAGCTTTCGAAAAAATGGATTTGATGCCTAATGCGAATATGGCTGATTGCTTGATATTCTCGTCAGTCATATATATATATATATTTGGACTCGATTTAAAATAAGACGCTTTGACGTTTTATTTAATAATTATAGATTACTTACTATATGAGTTATAGTAGACAAAACTTTAGGAACACTATTTTATTCTAAGGCCGACACTGTTACCAAACTGAAGAAGGCCAAGGTAGTTCCATCAGCAGGCAAAGTTATGGCTACGGTTTTCTGGGACGCGCAAGGTACAATCTTAATTGATTTCCTCCAGGCAGGAAAGACAATAAATGGAGAGTATTATGCTACACTCTTGGACCAGTTGAATCAAGAAACCAAAGCAATACGGTATCATCTTGCCATGAAGAAAGTCCTGCTTCACCATGACAATGCTCCTGCTCATTTTTCCACCAGCGCAACAGCCAAGTTGGTGGAGTTCGCTACGAAATGCTTCCCCATTCACCATATTCTCCTGACCTGACTCTCAGTGATTTCTTCCTTTTTTCAAACGAGAAAAAATGGCGTTTAGGACGACGATTTGAAACTGATTTGGAGGTTATTTCCGGCGTTTTTTGAATGCCTTGGAAAAGATTACTACAAAGAGTGAATCAACAAACTCCAGCATCATCTAACCAAGCACTCTAAAAGGAGATTACGTTGAAAATTAAATGATATCAATTTAGAAAAAGTAACTCTTTGTTTTATTTTTACCGGATTTATCAATCCACTCTCGTGTATACAATCTGAATGTCTTCCGACTCTTCAATTTCACACAGGATGCCGTCGGTAGGGCTAGTCTGGTGACAATTCAGATTGAATTTTTAAACTTTAAAAGGTACAAGTTTAATAGTGAACCTGACCAATGGGATAATATTTACCACCAATAAACCGAAGTGCTGCGATGTTGATCGATGAACCAGTCAATAAGAGCTGAGTGTTATACTTTAACTCACGACCCGCAGCGTTAAATTGAGTTACGACGTAAAATCGGCCTCATCTGTTCTATATATGTTATTTCTGTCATGGTTGTCACCCATCTGAAAAACTCTACACGTTTTAAAAAATAACACCTCGACAGGAACCTAATTTCACAGCCTAACTGATTTAGAAACTCCTCTGCTACCGAACAGTAAACAACCCTTGTTATTCTAGTGTGTAAGAATGGATTCCCTGGCTAATAACTGATTGTGGAAGTAAGCTGATGACGTCATATAAAACAACTCCTCGAAATGAAACTCGTTGTACAATTAATAGAACAGGCAAAGAGAGACTAATTATCCCACAAAATTTTAGGGTTTAATCAAATCAATATCGTATGTAAGTTTAGAATCGTCCATATTTCTCACAGTTGAACTCTAAATCAAATCATAAGCTACTGAAGGTTAAACAAGAAAAGGTCTTCTTCTTTTTAGCGTTATTCCGCTTCCCAGTCCATTAGCATCGGCGGGGTCCGCTACCTAAGCCTAAGGATTTGGCTAAGATACAGATTTTTACATATAGAGACTGCTGTCAGACCTCCATGACCCAAAGGACCAGACCAGTCTTAGCTTTGATCACAGGGCTTTCGAAATATATATTTTTTGGACGTGCACATTTTCTTACGATGTTTACTTTCACCGCCGAAAAAGTATATATTTTTTTCGTTATTGTCTTTGCTTTTTTAAAACAACGTCGGAAGTACGCCCCACCTGATTTGAAGCGGTTACCGTAGCCTGTGACCGTTGCAACACATTAAGTATCACCCGCGCGATGTCTCATCTGCTGCTAACAGCATCTTACTGGTGTCCTCACTCGCTAACAGGAAGACAAGAACCCTTCAGTTATTTGGCTGCGGTTTTCTGTGAGGTGGAGGTACTTCATCAGACGCATTGTTTCAATACATTCTACCTCTCTTGAAAACACCCAGACCAAGACAAATAGAACAAGTTTATGCACAAAAATGTTTGTATTATTTGGGTGGGAATCGAAACCACGAGCTCTGTTGTCAACGCAGAGTTAACCACTCCGCCACCGAGCACCACCGTTGAGGAGCATACAAGCATACGGCCCACCTGATGTAAAGTGGTTACCGTAACCTATATACGCGTGTAATATATTAAGTATCACTCGCGCGAATGCCTCCTCTACTGCTTACACAGCAACTCCATAATCACCAGTAAGCTTTAGAAGTTTACTGGTGACTCACTCACACGCAGGAACACAACAACCCTCTAGGGAGTTGATAACAACTTTTTGTCTGCGGTTTTCTGTGAGGTGGAGGCACTTCCCCAAACGGGCTGCTTTGATGCGCCCTAACCTCTCTTAAAACATCCAGACCAAGACAAATAGACATGCTCATACACACAAATGTTTATCGTGTGTGGAAATCGAACCCACGAGCGTCGGTGTTATTCACGATTGGGCCACCGAGCTCGTCAAACTCACCACCTTAGTGGTGTAAAGGGTTTTATTAAATAACAGTTTTTGTGTATTTGATTCATATTCAAGTACACTAACAGGTAAAAAAAACAATTTATTTAAAATACTTCTACCAATGACAGTCAGAATAAAAGAAACTAATATTTTAAATACAAATATAAACATGTGAGTCTCTGGGTATATGCAAGGTTAATGACCCCACTGATAAAACATTTTTTTTATTCGTAACCGCATATTTATCAAAAGATTAGTGTACAGTCGCCAAAACAATGTGTGTGCCAAAATATGTTTCAGTTAATTATGTACTAGTTTTTGATACGTAATATTTATTTGAAATTATATACTTAAATTACTCTAGTTTAATTATATTGTGAATTTTTAATGTGATGCAATTAGATTACATTGATTTATTGTAGTGATAACTTCTTATGGGAGGGTAAACCGCTTCGTTACGTAACGCGTTACGGCGCCAGTCTGTCTGGCTTCCCTTTCTCTCACGCATACGGCAGCGGATTAGTTTAAGTTATCACTTCTGTCGGGCGTCCCGAGACACATGTTTGTTTTGTAATAAAACTTCAAAATGTATCGATTTTTTTATATTCTTCTTCTTAGCATAATTCCGTATCCTAATCCATTAGGATTGGCGGGATCGGCTACCTAACCCTGAAGGTTTGGCGAGGATGCTCATTTTGACATGAAGCGACTGCAGTCACACCTCCACAACACCACAACCCAGAGGAAAAACCAACCCGTTCTTAGGTTAGGTCACACTTCTTTCGGAATATTTCTTGGGCGTGCGGGTTTTCTCACGATGCTTTCCATCACAACCGAACAAGTAATCATTGCAAAAATCCGAGAACACGAATTTAGTGTACATCCCAGGATTCGAACCGGGGACCAGTTAATCAATAGGCTGGTTTATCCATTGGGCTATCACGGCTCCATTGATTATTTATTTCGTAAAGTGGTAAATACCAATATAGGTAATACTTTCTATATATTCAGTCAGGTCCCTTGCAGGGTAGGTAGAGGGAACCGAACGTCACAAGACACGATCCTTACACACCTCACTCGCTTATTTTACATTCATAGCTCGATTCATACACGCTTGCCGATTCCTAAGCTGCAGTCAAAACACGACCAATTCGGCCGTAGTAAGTGACTCTTGGCCTTATTTTTTATATACAACGTCGGAATAAAGGTTGCCGTAGCCTATGTACAATTGCAATACACTATCTATCCCCACGCGATGCCTCCTCTGCTGCTAATACAGCGCACACAATAGATAAAAGTAAAAACGAAATATTAAGGAACAATTAGAAATTGTTAAACATAAAAAATCTAAAATTGCTCTTATGACAGACAGACAGACCTAAGCAACTCCCCTTTACTAAATATCGTTTCACACACCCCATCCACCCCAGCCCTCAGTTCTATATAAGGGACGGCACTACGATGGATTTGTCACTTGAAGTATGTTTTTCTAATGACTAACATCTACAGCGCCTGAGGATGCCTCGTGGCGAGGCGAAACTCGTGTCGCAGCGACGACCAGGACAGTCGGGGCAGCGACGGCGGAGGGTGCATGCGGTTTCTGTTCCAGATAGCGGACGACCGCAGCACCCGACACGGAAACTACCAGAGCAGCGACGACATGTTGCATCTACTAACGATAGTGGGTGGGTGCCGGCCGACGCCATACAGCGTACTAATTGGTGGCGGAAGCACACAAAGCAGGTGAGATCAAATTACATATAAATTTGACATTCGCTAATTTCGACTTTCTGACGAGTGAATACACTTCGCAGGAAATTATGGGGTATAAGTTTGTTTGACACCACACCTGATATAAAATAACAATAATACTGGATCGCTGATTCGCTTTCTTGTATATCTCTATCTCATTTAAATTATCTCTACTCATTAAAAACCCATCTTAACTTAAAGCTAGATAGATGCTAAAGTCCTTCCACATCAACCCTTAATCATACCACTGCAAAGATACGGGTCTCCCTTCAGCCGAAGGGGTGTAGAGCATACTCCGTCACGCTGCTCAAATGCGGATTGGCGGATGACAGTGTTTTCAAGCCGCCCCGAGGGCCACTGACTTAGCCTAACGACTGTCATCTATCGACAACAGCCGAGACCGACAGCTTAACGCGCCCTCCGAAGCACGAGGAAACTCGAGATAGATCCTAAGGTACTAAGGTTATACACACACTAAAACTATGAAAACCTTTGAACCTAAGTATTCACGTTAAAAATAACTATTAAACGTAATATTATTGGCACGTAAACAACATAAACAAGTCTCAATTCTAGTTTTAATAAGGCTAATTGAAATTAATTTGTATTTAAGCAAGTACCTCAGTTACTTAGGCACATAACGCGGTTACAACAGAACAGGACGAGTGTGGTGCCACTATCGAAGTCCTTGTCCGACTTATGGAAACACCGATAACGACCTGTTGATAACAACATGCTAATGCATCACTATGCAAAATAGATTTTCTTACAAAAATTGTAAACTGTATTTAACTGTAACTCACACAGCAAGCACCAAATTCTTTTTTTTATACTACGTCGGAAGGCATACAGGCGTACGCTCCACCTGATAGAAAGCGGTTACTGTAACCTATAAACGCTTTCAATACATTAGGTATCACTCGTGCGATGCCACCTCTGATGCTAACTTATTGGTTATTATAGCAGTGTGTGTTTCGCATTTAGCATTTTAAAAATATGCAATACATTCAAAACAACTTCTTTAACATTATTACAATCCTGTAAACTTTGTTTTCACGCAAAGTCGGCAGCCAAAAAAGCACTCGTTTTCATTGACGTGTTTACCCTAGTCAATGAACGTGTGTTGTACAAGAAATATCACTCGCGTGTTGCCATTTCCAAGGTAACACAGGAACTTCTCCGGAGTTTACTGGTTACCTTAGTCACTCAATATCAACACAGGGAGTTGGGTTGAATAGATGGGATAGATGGAAATTAAAATCTCGCTGAACCTTTCACACCGGAAGAACGTCACGCCCAATCCCGCGCTGTGCTGCGCAGCCTCACATGCGCCTATCACCGCTGCCTCGCTTGTTCTCGGCCGGCCAGAGTGCTGTCTTGCACCGCCGCGCGTCCCACCCTATTTGGATATGATATATTTTTTTGTAGAAGATAATTAGAAATATCTAATCTATACATATAAATAAAATTGAACTGTCTGTCTGTGATTTTAAAATAAAGCCTTTATTTTAAGCTCATATAATTATTTTCACGTTACCAAAGCCTAAATACGCATTTTTAACTTTTTGTCTGTCTGTCTGTTTGTTTGTCCGGGCTAATCTTCGAAATGGCTGAACCGATTTTAACGGGATTTTCACTGGACTGGAGAGGACTGTTCAGAGCAGAATATAGGGTACTTTTTATCCCGTAAATATTTAAGGTCCCTGCGTAAATAAATGAAAAACTGCTAAAATTAGGGGGAAGTATCTTCCCTTTCGGGGGACTTTGCAATTTTATTTTTATTATTTTCATAGAATACGTATTTTTTGTAACGTAAAATAACTACGCATTTTTATGTAATATAAATAAAATACATATACGTTGCCTCCTGTAAAGGTCAATAGATGGCGCTGTACGAAAATTGAATCGCTCTATGGTTGCATCTACGACCCTGAACTTTGTTTTTTTTTAAACAGAAACAATTTCATGTCTGCAGAGAAATACTGAATAAAGGCTACTAAAAGCCCAAATCTGATGTGTGCGAAGCCGCGGGCTTCTGCTAGTCTAGAAATAAAAAATGATTATTGGTGTCTCGTTGCGATATTCTACATTCAAATTTGAATCTTTTTTTTTGTATCAATGGTAATTGTACTATGTCTTTAGTTTTCATATGAAAATTTTTGCTTAACAACACAATACACGGGTAACACTGAAAGTTTTTAGAAAATCAATAACAGAATAATGCAGGAACATTTTAATACTTTTATTACTTCTCCGTTCCTCTACAAGGCCCGTCGCATGCGATGGAACCATTGACTGAAGCGGTGAGCCTCACACACTTCCGCACTTTTTCAGGGTTCGTTTTTATGAAATAACAGATAAACTCAGAGGAATTCGGAAAATAATTCCTATGAGTTTATCTTTTATTTTATCCTTTATTTTCATTAGGAAACCACCTGAACGCTGTGGGTTTGATAAACTAGTCTTTAGTGTTACATAATTTAGAATTAAGGATATTGTTATATGTTACTGTTATATTACATATTTTTTGACAATTTGCAGGAGAGGTGTTAAGTATGAAAAGTAATGTCGAGTCATGTGATGTTCAGTTCTCTCTGTACAGCCCGCTAAGAACTGAAGGGATATACCTACATGACAGATTCAAAATTTATGTTTAATATTTCCCCTAATATATTTATGCCCAGACTAAATACCTACAGTATAAAAACTTCAAAGAAAAGTCTTAAATCAATAAGATTACGATAGACAGCTGTACGATTATAAGAGGATACCGCAGAAAAATCAGTCGCCATTGGTACTTTTAATAAACTGGTTACGCCTATGTAGCGAGCCGATCACTGTTTTCTAACTTGAAAAGCGAAGAATCTGCCGCTGTAACGCAAAGTCAAAAAAGGTCTACGGTACGGTAAACCTTTTGTTATATCTCTGAACTGCGTCCTATGCTGTGTTTTCCGGTCAGTAGTTGCCATTCCACAGCCTTTCTGCTCTTTCGTTTCCTCATCTCAATTCAATTTAGTTCCATTTCATTTTCCTCAAACGTAGCCATTTTGTGTACAATTATTATCAGTACTAACGACCTTTAGAGGTCACTGTGACGCAATTTTCCTGTAACGTTAGTAAATAATAAACAATGATAGTATGCCTACGCTTTCTACTAGACATGTATCATTTGTTATAATGAAAATAACCAACGAAATTTCTAGAACATGTTGTCATTATGTTTTTGTGTTTCATGAAGTATCTCCACCTTACAGGAGACAGACAGCAATATGCTGCGTAGCAAACTGAAGCATCCATCAACATGGAAAATAATAATTCTTTATTAATTAAACTTCTTCTCATTTCACATGGTGATGCAAGATATGCCCTTACTCTTCACCTCATTACGACAGCACATTCTACTAATAATTATGTCAAGTTTGGTTCAGTACAAGTCATATAAATTTTTGCGCCTTCTATACAAGTCATTGTTTCCTTTACCTTTAGATCTGAGAAACATATATTTTGGGATAATCCGCCTATATACTACTGTTAACTTTTTATAAAATGAGGTTAATTAGGCGCAATAAAATATATTGTATTGTATTCATTACGGATAGTCACATATACTCGTGAGTTACTAACATGTAAAGGTATGTCCTGTACTGTAGTGTGTATGGATAAAGTTATATATTTACGACTACTGCCACCAGTGGGAGACTTTGTACAAAAGTCGTCTGCGTGGGTACCTCTGTCTCATCTATTTCTACCACCAAGCAGCTATATTTATATAGCTGTGTCCCGGTTTGAAGGATGAGATATGAAAGCCTTATGTCACAAGATTGGCAACGCGCGAGTAACATCCATGTGGTCTCTCTAATGTAATCTAATAAATCTAATACGAGCAGCATGCTTACTTGTCAATCTAGTTGTATAAAAAAAAAACTATACACAAGTATTCTCTGGGAATTATTCTCGAGCGTAGGAGTTATCAATGTAATAAACGAGTTCCGTGAAACCGTCATTTCAGTTTCCTAGACTAAGACCTCCTTAATTTAATTTGCTATAAATTTATTGTTCTAAATTCAAATTTAAACGGCTGTGAGATGAACGGCGAGCGCAGGCGCGTGGCGCGAAGACAGGCGGACACTCCGCACGCCAATTAACGCGACGCGTTCACACGGCCGCCCAGACCACCGATTCCCTTCCCGCGTACCACCCGCAAACCTCGCGTTAACTCGTCTAACTATATACATTAAACTCAACCGGCGAAACGTAAACATTCACGTTACGCTTGTTACGGTGTGCTGACTCGGAGTTACTCGATTTGAAAATAGAGAAACTCAAACATTCGCCCGATTATCGGGATGGCTGTCGATGGTCGGTCAGTGCGCCGCGCTCAATAGGGTTGTCAAAATCGACTTTTGTTAGGCTTTTATACACTAAACATCGTCAGTATTCATGTAATTTATTACAGACTTTGCTATAGTTGTAGAAGTCATAGTTCAAACTAGTTCAAACTACTTGTCTGAAAATGGTACTGAATCTAAATCTGGCAACAATTACTGATTAAGACGAAATGAGGTAATTATTATTAACTACTTTTGCTCGAGGTCTTGCTAAGTAGCCTATATCGTTTATAGAACATTTACTATCTCCCCATACCCATACCACACGATTTCAGGAGTTGTGTAAAAGACAGATCTCACACAGTTACTTTTCCATTTATAATTATTCTAAACATTTCACTATCTACCACAACACCTTATACACGGAATCGTATGATTTTCAGAACGAATAATTTTATGCGGTTTTCCCTAAATGGCATATCTGAGGTCTTTTAAAAGACATTTCATACCGAAGTTTGCTACTTTAAAACGATTTTGTACGTTACATTTAGATAAGACAAAAAATAGGATACTCGCTTGCATGTACCTTTGATGTCACCACATTATCTCCTCGGAGTTCACATGACCTTACGCTACCGCGGAACATAACAAGGTAACATTAAGGACAGGAACTTCAATAGGTGCTGGGATGTTCTTGTCCTACTTTCATAAAAAACCTTTACCTTTAAATTCATTTACCTTGTTGGTAAGACAATTTGATATATGATACAGGCAAAATATTCCTTATTTTTTTTATATAATCTTTAAAATAGTGTAACACCTGTAAATTTGTATCGATACAGAAGGCAAAAAACAGCCGTTATTCAAATTTTTGTCAGTAATTTGTACACGCGGTACGAAAAACCACTGGCCGAAATTTAAAAAAAAATTACACGGTAATAATTTATATCCCAAGTCAACATTCAGGCTTCTCGTTACCTCGAACATATTTAGGGTTGCTGCGTAAAACTTGAAAAACCAAACTCCACGCGGGCGAAACTGTGTTCAGCAATTGGTATAAAATAAACACAGAGCAAATAAATAAAAATGACAAATCAACATTCAGTGGCTAATACGCTGTATGCGTGCATTCCAACAAAAGCTTTACTTTTTGTGTCCGTCAACCCTACCGGCATCGGCTCGGCTCGCACTATTTATATCGGAAAGAGAGAACCGCGTTTCGACACGTTATGTATGTACCTTTATTTTATTACCATTTGTAGCCGGTTTTAACCTGCGACGATTAGTAAGCACGGTTTATTTTACTGTGGCTTATGACGATGCGGCCGTCGCAGGAATTCAGATTTATATAGTCATTGCATCGGTCATTAAATATTGTTCACATTTCACGCTCTCTGTCCTACATCTATACAAAGTAACGCTTTTGAGGAAACCATTTTAGCGTTATTTCCTCTTATTTATGAGAGAGATCATTTAATTTATTAGAAGCCCGTTGACGTCGATGCTCGTGTCAATCTAAATGATACACAATTTAAGCAGAATCGCTCCGACTGTTGCCGATAGATGACAATCGTTATTCTTACCTAGAGTTATGCTCGGGATTCCTCTGTGTGATAGAATCAGAAATAACGATATGTGTGGTACAGGATCGAGACGAATAACACTCTAGAGGGGATGCCTATGTTCAGCAGTAGACGAATGCGGGCTGAAATGATGAAGTGATGATGAATCTTACCTAAGAAAGAGCGCAACAAAGCACCCGCCTGAGGATGTACCTCTGTCTACGTCATCTCATGTTCTTGTGATGCAAGGTATAAGCCGTATAAGGCAACAGTCGAGTTTATGTTAAGTGACTGATTAGTAGTAACAGCTTTAGACATTCGGTACTGCGACAAAATCGCAATCGTATCGGATCGTAATATAAAAAAAGCTAGTCAAACGCGAACCACATTCGCAAATTCCGTACCACCCCTTAAAATTTCATCAACGTCAGAAACATCGGTTTACATGCGACAACAATAACTTTTCATCAACGACGTAGTCAACGATCTCAAGATGAGTGTAGTTTAGATTTAGATATATAGAGCAGTAACTTTTGGTGCTAAAATTACAAAACAGCTATTTTTTGGGATGTTCTCTGGATTTTTTTACAGCACGCTATGACAAGATACGTCAAATTTCATGATCCTAGGTTAATAGTAAGTGCCCTATTTTCAGTGTTTGTGCTATGAGATCTTGCTGTTAGCCAAATTCCATGACCCTAAATCACGTTGAAGTAGCCTGATTGGGAGAACTACCTCACAGATGACAGTCGCCATATCGCAACTTCCTGAAAGTTCGTTCTTGTAATTCTCATTACCAGTCTGGTAGCCAGTAAGCTTCTGTGGACTTGCTGTGTTAGCAGCAGAGGTGGCATGACGTACTCGTTGTATGGCAAACGTTGGCAGGCTACGATAATATTTCACATTAGGTATGATCATGAAGCAAATAACCTATGGATAACCGATGAAATCGATACTACTAAGTAATTTAATTAATGGCTATGGGTCGGAGTGTAAAATAGAACGCACAGTAGGTACTTATCGACTTATTGGTTAAAATATTCTCCCATTAATAGGTAGGCTCGAATCGCTAAGATATTTAGGCACAAAAAAAATCTAAACACAGGATGCCTTCATGCGCAGTCTTCCTTTGCTGTGCTTTCTTTTTAACGGAATTATCGCGTGTTTTATTTATTTTGTTGAACCTGACGTTCCGAATGCTTTGCAGCGTCCGTAGTCTTCCTGCGAGCACGGACGCTGCAAAGCTTCCGTTAAAAATTGTTTAATTCAAGAAAAGAAGTACTTAACGTATTTTAGAAATTTGTTTTTACCACTTAAAGTCCTAAAAAGTTAAGGCGACACATCGAAAAATTAGACCAACTTTCATCGAATAGTATAGGCTAATGACTAAACTGACGGATCTAAGATTTTAATATAAATAACTTCATTTCTTTATCTTGAATTTGCTTGCTCAAATACGCGATTGTGTAAAATTGATTCGATAATAATTACTTTCGAAAACACCTCCTGAAATTCATTATTTTTGAAATTACAACGAAGTTGTTCTGTTTATACGCTTCAAAATTACTTAAATCTATTAGTAATATCTATGTTTATAATATGCTTGCTGCATATTTTGATAAGTGAAACATGAAATTTTTTAAAAATATTTTAAGTTTCTGACAATTTCTAAGTGATCACATTCGTCTTGGGTGCTACGTGTTTTCGACCTTATTGTGCGGTAATGAGGATTATAAACGCGTTGACTAACTACATCCAGCCAGTCCGGCTGCAGCCCGCTTCGAGGTGAGACCTATGTCGACTGTCTGCTCGAGCTCGCTCCATTTACATCGCGACACCGAAGTTTTTATAATTAATAGTTGTAAATATTCAATATTATAGTATTTAGCGTAAGTGTATTATTATTAGATATAAGTAGTAAATAATATTATAGGTTTATATATATTTATTATACTGTTGTAATAATGGGGAACACTAAAAAGAAAATATATAGAATAAAAATACAAAGAAAATGTTCGTAGAATGGGGGAGGCGAACAAGACAAGGTATTTATTTTTTTTAATTATTATATTCATTAAACATATTATAATAACATTGTGTGGACATATTTCTAGTTTTTAGAACAGTTCCTAGGTATGGTTGGCCCAAGCTATTTAATTCCTCTTCAAACTTTTTTTTAATTTTGCTTACTTAATAACTCTATATAAAACTGCATTAATTAAATAAGAGTTATTTTTTGCAGGAATAAACAGTAACATTTGATAATTGGTATACATTATCCACAGGCTGACCGCGTACCTATATAGGACGTCAAACTCCTTATTATGTCCATTATAATCTGACCGAACTCCGACTTAGAAGTTGTACGTCGGTGGAGGTCAGGTTACGTTGGAAATTTATACCAATAAGGTTCGCGTTCTCAGCACATAGCAACCAGTGGAGACTCTTTATTTCTTTGTATTAAAATAAAAACTTATAAAATAGAATATTTTTGCTGTTTTGTTTTTTAGGAGAAACTTACTAAATAAACATATTCCACTAGAAGAATCACTACTCGATTTATATGCTACTTTAACGTAAGTGTCATACGGGACGACAAACTCATAGTAACCATTATAAGCTCACCGAACTCCGACTTAGACATTGTACGTAGGTGAAGGTTAGTTTACGTTGGAAATTTATCCAATCAGAAGATAGAAAACCAGTGGAGGTTTTTTTTTTTTTTTTTGTATTAAAATAATTACTAGTAAAATAGTATATTTTGATAGTTTTTAAAAAAACTCGGTATGTTTCATGTTAAAGAAGCGAGCGAGGTGTGTAAGTACCGAGTCATGTGGCGCTCACGAGGGATTTAGCGTGAAGATATAGATAGATAGTATACTTATACCCATGGTACTCGTGAAAACAAATAATATTTACTATGAACCAACACTGAAAACACAAAAAAATCATCTATTCTATACATTGTGGTTAGTATTGAACTATTGTACGGATTAGATTTATTTTGCAACATCAGAGATGGTCCTGGTTCTTTCTTCTTGAGAGTTTAATAAATAACAAGGAAACGTACAACAATACAAACCACAGAGTATACGTAAGTAAAATACAATAAATGTCATTATACTGAATTTAAAGTTATGAAACAGCAAGAAAATCATTTGTCACATGTTTTTTTTAAATATGAATAGATTATAAAATCTATTTGTATATATGTATATTAGGGTGTCCCTTATTTTTCAAAGTTTTTATTTTCTAACGCATATGTCTTAGTTTTGTTCATTTGCTTTTAAAACACTCGGAAATTAATTTTTAACTTATTTGGATTACGATAATCCGTGCCGAATTACATCGAAACATGTTCATACAAGTTGCGCGGCAGTGCCGCACGTACTCGCGGTATTCATTTGTTCAAATTCAAAGTCAAAATCTTTTTATTCCGTAAAAATGGCTACATTTGTTTGGAATCGTCACATTTTTTTTCCCTACCGTGCAGTTTATGACTAGGTGAGCACTGATAAAAATACTGCCAAAAAACTCAGGCATCCCTCTTTTGGTATCCAAACAAATTTACATATTTTGTTAATTACATTATAATTGGATCGACTCACTCCCAGGCATTTTTATCATTAATATAGTCAGATACTTTATAATATGCCCTGCTACACAATTTGGCTTTAATAGTAGTTTTAAATTTGTTTATTGACAAATCTCTTATATTGCTGGGAAGTTTGTTATAGAACCGTATACATTGCCCCATAAAATAATTACTTGTTTTGTGGAGACGGCTTGCATATAACACAAGATTATGCTTATATCTAGTATTTATGCTATGAATATCACTCTTTTTACAAAATGAGTCTATGTTTTTATGGACATACAAAAGATTTTCATAGATATATTGCGATGCGACTGTTAAAATATTTATTTCTTTGAATTTTTCTCTAAGGCTCTCACGGGGACCAAGTTTGTAGATAGCTCTTATGGCTCTCTTTTGCAATAAAAAGATGGTGTTAATATCCGCGGAGTTACCCCAAAGAAGAATTCCATATGACATAATACTATGAAAGTAGCTGAAATAAACTATTCTAGCCGTATCAATATCAGTGAGCCGTCTAATAGTTTTCACTGCATAAGCTGCAGAACTTAGTTTTCCTGATAATTTTTCAATTTGTGGGCCCCTTTGTAGTCTGGAGTCAATTGTTATACCCAAGAACACAGTTGTCTCCACAGAGGCTAAATTAGTTCCATTAACATGTACATTGGTAGCCACCTGCCTTACATTAGGTGTTGAGAACTTAATTACTTTAGTCTTTTTATCATTTAAAAGCAGATTATTAACACTAAACCAATGAATAACTTTAGAGAGAGCATCGTTAACTTCGTCATAATTACCTAACCGTCTATTAATTTTGAATGTCAGTTATTCTCGTGATTAATACGTAATGTTTTAACTTTTATAAGATGGCAGTGGAATTGAGAAGCAATAAATCAAGTATTTTCTTAGTTGGAGACGTAAATTATCAAATAATAGGCGCAAAATTACCGTCTAACCGTCAAGTTCTTCCTGTACTTTTTTATAAAATTCGCGAAGTTAAATTGACTGTTAGTGAAAGCGCATACCTAGTCATTCGAGAGTGTATTATATTTAGGGAAAAAGCTAGGATCCCTACCAGAGCTATACCTAACTGTGTAAAATAACTTGTGAATCTTCACCAGGAGGGGAGTTGCAAAAAAATTCAAATTTTCTATTTCAATTTCAATCTAATTCAATCTGATAATTTTATTTCTCTTATTTATTCGAAATAAAAAAATCCTGTGTTTACTCGGCGCTATCAGCCATTATGACACTCGAACATCTATAACTTCAAGCCAAATCCCTTGCGGGGTAGGCAGAGAGAGCCGAGCGCCACGTGACTCGATCCTTACATATCTCACTCGCTTCTTTAACATTCATTGCTCTTCTCATGCACGCACGCCGGTTTCTAGGGCTCCTGACATCACCTTCTGATAGAACATGACCAATTTGGTCATGGTAGGTAAGTCTTGGCCTTCCCCGGCTCCTACATCCTTCCACTTTTGCATTGTATATCTGCTTCGTCATTCTTTCATCTTGCATTCTTTCTACATGCCCGAACCATCGGAGCATGCCTCTTCTTATTTTAACACCGACGCTCTCTTTCAGACCAACTCTATTTCTAACATCATCATTACGAATACGGTCTACAAGCCTTACGCCACAAATTTTGCGCAGCGCTCGCATTTCAACCGCGTTTATTCTACTTTCATGCTCTTTCTGCCATACCCAACTCTCGCTTACATAAGTTAGCGTTGGGACCAATACTGCATTGTGTATAGCGAGTTGTGCCTTCTGGCTCAGGATTTTACTGCCAAGAAGTTTTCCCAACGCTCCATTCACACTATTCCCAGCACTCACTCGTCTTTCCACATCTGCGGTGTACCTTCCATCCCTGCTGAAAGCGCATCCAAGATATACAAACTCATCCACTTGTTCCAACACTTCATCATCAATCGTAATCCTTACATTAGTTCTGGATTCTTCTCTTTCAAATACCATTATCTTTGTTTTCTTCGCATTCAGTAGTAAGCCTTTCTCCATACAGTCGTCTTTCATCGCTGTGACCAGTGTTTGCAGTTTAGATGGTGTATCTGCTAACTAAACATATGTGTCCGAATCAACAAATGGCCCGCTTTAGCCTCTCGATAAACAATGTTGTATTATGTAGCTAGTGTTTCATTCTTCTTAAGGGGGATACATGCCGTCCAGTGGCGCCTCAAGGAATAAAATGTCGTATCTTAGCGTGGAAGATAAACATTATAAAGTCATGTGTTGCGTGTGTTACAAATACAATAACGTACTTTTACGTCATTAAACCAACAATTGAAATGTTTTGCTTTCGTTGTTATAGGCATAATTGCCAATAAACGGCCTCTTTTAGCACTTTTGCTTATAACAACGATAGTGGAATATTTTGAGTGTTGGTTTAATGACGTAAAAATACTTTACTATCTTCGTAATAAATGCAACATAAGATTTCATAATGTTTATCTTCTATGCTATAATATGTTTTTTTATTCAATGAGGGCGCCACTGGACGAGACCTAAGTAAGAACAACATAGATACCAAGACATGTTAACTTATAGAGATATAAACATAAAACGATGTCATTGATTTCTCTTTCAATAAACTTTTAAAAGTGAATACGTTTCTGTAGTTTTTATTACTATTATTACTATTGTTTTCCGTCTAGCTTAAATAAATATGTTTGGTTCAGTATGTATAAAGCTAAATAATAATTAAATCAATAATTTTTATTAAATATTGATATTATAAATTTTATTTAAGTGTGACGCGACTCTGTAGCTTTTCTGTTCGTTTGCATTGACTATACGTTGACCCCAGGTTACCTATTAGGCGCTAATTTCAAATTTTACAAATCGAGCGTCGAGTGTCAATTGAGGGGCGCGGGGTGATTGGGCGGAGCCATTTTAAAGCTTCACGATCGAGGTGTCGCCTTAACGCTAAATTATTACCTTATAGGTAAAAACACGCAAAATCAAATATCTTAAAGCAGAGCATTGTGAGTCTTCTACGAAAACTCACAAAACCCTAAAATGTGCTGTACTAGACGCGCTCGCATGAATATGTCTCATACTCACATAAAAAACAAACAAAACCAATTCGTCAAAATTCAAGTACAAGTCAACAAAAAGAGTTGTATTCTCTGTAGAATTAAAAAAAACATTGATTTTTAAGTTCCCGACGTGGGAGCACCGTCTCCCAGCCACTTTGATCTTCACCGATGCGACGCCGGCGTAGTAAGATATTTTTTTTATTACTACCTACCTGCCCTTTTATACCAAAATTAAGTCTTTATGTGTGATTCACTAAAGAAACCGCTTCAAGTAGGCATGCGTTTGTAAGTTGGTTTTTTGAAATGTCTTTTCGCATTCTAAAGAAGGTAATCGGGATCGGAATGAAGTTTTGACGAGCTCGGTGGCGCAGTGGTTAATAACGCTAATTTGGCACCAAAGCTCGTGGGTTCGATTCCCACACAGGACTATTATTTGTGTGAATGAATGTGTACAATTGTATTGTATCTGGGTGATTTTATCTCAAGTAGAGTGCTTCAAAGCAGCCCGTTTGAGGAAGTACCTTCACCGAAAACCGCTATCAATCCTGGAGGGTTGTATGACTGAGGTAACCAGTAAGATCCTAAGGAGTTGCTATGTTAGCAGTAGAGGTATCGCGCGAGTGATGCTTAATGTATTACAAAAAAGTTAATATTTAGCAGATTCTCATTTACTGAACTGTTTCGAATGTATAGAGTGGAATTAATGAGTTTTAAGGAAGTGCCTAAACAGTAGTAAATATTAATAAATTAATAACATTAATACTAGTGAAATTAAACGAAAATCAGTTAAGTATTTTCCATGTCAAGTACAAAGTCCCATAATGACTATACGAAAGTGGTTTGCACGTTTTATGTTTAAAATAAATATAGTTTTTGTTTATGGTAGTAAATCCATTAAACTATAAAAATCATTTATTTGCCATTAGACCCTTATGGGCACTTAGATACGTCTTACTTTCTTTAAATTAAATCATATTGTAACTTAATAATTTTCCAGTTCTTTATTTTTTTTTGACTTTTAATGTCTCTTTTTTAATCTACCAGCATTTCGGAAATGACCATTGGCGAAGAAGAAATGCCAAAAGAAACTTGTCAATATGGGTCTTTCTTCCATCGTTAAAATTATATTACAATAAATATATGTGAGTGTACATATAGTGAAATCAAGTGGTACAATTAAAGATATATTAATACATGTGCTGAATTATTTCCAAACATTTCTATCAGTTAGATATTCATCGATTCTATAATAACCCTTCTTGCACAGAGTATTTTGATGTATCTTTTGAACATATTCTCAGGCAAGGACAGAACTGTTTCAGGTATTTTATTATAGAATCGAATACTATTTACAATAAAAGATCTACTAGTCTTAGCAAGTCGATGTATAGGCATACGCAATCTATTCTTACTTCTAAGATTTTCACTAAATTTAGAAAATGACTATATTTTTACGAGCATACATTATATTCTCATAAATATACTGAGAGGTAACCGTGAAGATATTTATTTCTTTAAATAATTCTCTAAGAGATTCCCTGGCGCCCATGTTATAAATAGAGCGGATGGCTCTCTTTTGTAATATAAAAACAGTTTCAATGTCAGCCGCTTTTCCCCACAACAGTATACCATACGATATAATGCTATGAAAGTAGCTGAAATTAGAATTTATAGAGAATTGTTTAGGTTTTGTAGTAAATCAAGATAATTCTAATTTTTAACGAGACTTCGTAATTGGAATGGAGTGTAGGGGTCTTTTGACGAGCCCGGTGGTGTAGTGGCCAGCAATTCTACTTTAACATCAATTCCCACACAAGACAAACATTTGTATGCATGCAACATGTCTTTTTGCCTTGGACTAGGTGTTTCTAAGAGATGTAAAGCACATCAATGCTGGGTAGATAATTATCTCCACTACACAGAAAACCGCAGCCAAACTCCCAGGAGGGTTGTTATGTTCCTGCAAGTGACTGAAAAACATGAAAAAAAAACAAAACCTTACTAGCACCCGTATGCATACGGCCCGCCTGATATGAAGCGATTACCGTAACAAGTGTACGTTGGCAATACAAACCAGTTGAGAATGCGCAAGCTGGCATTGCCAGAGGAACACCTGGCTCTTCAATTATATAACAATATATTTTTTTTTTTTTAAACTTTGTCGGACATTTTGACAACGAGTATATTCCTTATGAGATAGGAGGTTGGTTTTTCAGATATTCATATTCTACTTTTTTCTAATATTCGAGAAAAGCGACAGACACACACAGAGACAAACATATAGATTTCATATAGGAACGGTGTTCCTGAAAATATCACTCGAGAGTTGCCAGTACAGGCAAAAAGAGAATCTCCTCCTTTTTAAGTCACTTAAAAGTTATTGCCTATTTTCTTTACCTAAAAATAAGGAAAATCCTTTAATTATGTTTCTCAGAAAATACCTTCAGTAACCTTTCATTATTTTAATAAACTAGAACGAACCCATTTCGCAGGGTCGTCGATCTTTGAACTAATAACCTGTAAATAAATACGCAAATTAAGGTTCAAGACTTTGCGCACAATAAATAGTCTATCTATATACAGCAGTAGCTCAAACATAGCACTTAGGCCTTTTTGATATCATTAACAGCGCTTGTATTAGAGGTCGCGGACATGCGCTAGGGATGTCACGTTATCACATGCTATTTCTGGGAAGCTTTCAGATGGCGTCGATGACCGTGTCAGTCTAAATGGACACACAAGTTTGCGTCACTCCGGTTGTTTGTGATAGATGACAATCGTTAATCTTATATAAGAGAGATAGGGCGCATCGAAGCACCCGCCTGACGTACCTCTACCGTCAGAAGACCACTGTTTATCTTGGACTAGGTGTTTCTAAGACAGGTAAAACGTATAAAAGCTGCTCGAGTCGGTAATTGCCTCCACCACTCAGAAAACCGCAGCCAGAGAACAACTCCTTGGGGATTGTTATGTTCCGGTGTATGAGTTAACAGGAAGCTCCTGAGTAGTAGCTGTATTACAAAGCGCGACTTATATTTCCATTATAGCAAGTGTCCACAGGCTATCGTAACCAATTTACATCAGGTGGCCCGTATGCTTGTAAACCCTCCCGATCGACGTTGTATAAAAAAAAACGTCGAACTAAACTGGACGTGTAAGAATCAATCGCGGTTGATTTGTCTTCGTGCTTAGCTCAAAATCGTGTAGCGACACGCATCTGTGTGAGTACGAGAGTTTAATGCAAGTTATTCTACTGTTTATATCTCTACTGTGCTCTGGGGGAACCTGCAGTCCTTTGAAGCTTCCCACATCAATTTTCCTGGTAATTGTTTAAAGATTCTTATGATCGATAAGTGACCTCTATTCATGCGTAAACTTAATCATTCACTCTGACCCTATGAATAGACACTAAGTAGTTTCCCACTGTCTAATTTAATAGACTGCATTATAAGTGTGTATTGCGACCTAGAATATTGAGATCGAAGGCATCTTTACGTATGTCAGTCTAAATGAACACTCAAGTTAAGGAATGTCGACCGTAGTTTGCCTATAAATTGGTTTAGTCATCTGCTATTTTAAAGGACCCGTTAAATCGTGGACCTGGCAGTTTCGGACGATTGGTAGACGTTAAACTAAGTTAGGAGAGGTAGGTCACATATATATATGCCATAGCCATGAATGGTTTTCAAGATCAAACTATCCCAGCAGGCAGCCAGATAACAGTCGGAAAAGATGAATTGACGTCCCCACCGAAACACTGAGAAGCTTAAAATAGAAAAACCAATCCATAGCCATTTTTTTTTATATTAGAGGGGCAAACGAGCATGTGTGTCACCTGATGATGAAATAGTCACCACCGCCCATAGACATCAGCAACACCAAAGGGTCACTGATCGCTTCAGCTTTTTAGGGCAGCATAGCCTCTTTTCTTGAAGGTACCCGTATTTGTTCGGGAACACCGCTGAGGGTAATTTATTCCACAATTTCACCGTACGTGGTAGCAAATATCTCAAAAACCGTACTGTAGTGGATTGCTTCTCATCAAGATGGTGAGGGTGAAATTTAAGTTTATGGCGAGTGGTATGATAGTGGAACTCAGCGACTGGTATTAAGTTGAACAGCTCCTCCGAACACTCCCCATGATACAATTTGTACAGTATAGAAACTGAAGCAATGTTTCTTCGTTTTGTACACGAAGAAACGTTGCTTCAGTTTCTGTACTGTACAGTGCTGCGAGTACAGCCGAGCGGAGATCACTGGGTCGCTGACGATTTTAACTGCTCTACGCTGTATGCGATCAAATGGAGTAAAACAATATTGTGTCGCGCCTACCTAAAGATGTGAACAGTGTTCCGTATGAGGCCGGACCTGGGCCTTATAAAGTTGAAGGCGATGTTAAAGTGTAGTGTTGTTTAGCTCTATTGATCACACCAATCTTCTTGGACGCCAACTTAGCCTTGCTCTCCAGATAACCGCGAAACTGTACATCGCTCGATATGTCGCCACCCAGGATACCTGCTAGGTCTGCTATGATTGGCGTAACGCTGAGGGGTATACCTTCTAATCGAGGGGCTATGATAAATGGGAACTTTTTCGCGGTAAATGCGCACACTTTTTACTGGGGTTGTCATATCAAGCGGTGAGGATATTGAGCTACGTGCGTGACCAGATTTAGAAGGTGGTTCTTTTAGTCATGGCCCGCATTGTGCGGAGGTTCCTCACTCTGGCGCCCTGACCACTGGTAGCTTGGGTCTTACTTATATAATGTATATATTTTTTATGTACGTACATCTTTACGCCAGGTCCCTCTCTTTACGGTTGTTGTGTTCTTGCGTGTGAGTGACGTCACCAGCAAACTCCTAAGGCGTGTGTAAGCAGAGCAAGCATCACGTGAGTGATACAAAATGTGTTGCAAGCGTAAATAGGCTACGGTAACCGCTTTACATCAGGTGGGCCGTATGCTTGTATCACCACGTCGTATAAAACATATTGTGGTAATGTAAACGTAACTTTATTATGCAGATAATGTCCTTTTGAAGATACTTCATTTAGCTTACATCAATACAATTCATCAATTGATCTATCCAACTAATTAGCTCAATGTTTATGTCGAGATTCCACCCGAAGCCCGCGGGGTACAGCCCGGTCGAGTATACCTGCGGAGCGCCCTGTGTGGTCCATAACTCCGTGCCGCATAGATACATGTAATAATGACTGATAGATGGTTAACAGATCGTTTTGCTTGTAAGTCAGGTGGGCCGTATGCTTGTATGCCTCCCGACGATGTAAAAAAAAAGCATTGGCAATCTCAGTTAGCAACGCTACTTTTACGCCATCGGTTCCTGCACAGAACAAACATTCGTTTGCGAACGGAACAGACGTGTTCATACGTCTGTTTGTATTCTGGATGTTTTTAAGAGATGGGGTGCATCACAGCAGTCAGATCATACAGAGTCGAATTTGGAAAGTACTCTCACCTCACAGAAAACCGCAGCCAAGTAACAAGTTTCTGGAGGGTTGCTGTGTGTGAAGTCACAGGGAATCTGCTGAGAAGTAGCTGTGTTAACAGCACGTGTGGCAACGCGCAAACAATACTTTTTATATTGCAAGAGTTCATAGGTTACGATCATCACTTTATATTGACGAGCTCGGTGGCTCAGTGGTGGAACGCGCTGTTACGCTACTTTGACACCAACGCTCGTGGGTTCGATTCCCACACAGTACAAATATTTGTGTGCATGAACATGTCTGTTTGTATTGGTCTGGGTATTTTCTATGTATAATAAGTATGTATTTACAAAAAAAAAATGTATTTACGTATGTTTATCAGTTGTCTAGTACCCATAACACAAGCTTCGCTTACTTTGGGGCTAGGTGGCGCTGTGTAATTTGTCCGACAATATTTATATTACACGTATCTATATAACTAAATAACCTGTCCCTGGTAAACAAATTCGTCAACAACTTCGAACTTAGTGTCCTTAGCGTGACCGGCATGGGTGTGACATGGACATTCGACATGATCTTAGTCTTGACCAAGGACGAGCTCGGTGGCTCAGTCGTGAATGACGCGACTTTGACACCAACGCTCGTAACACAAGCTTCGCTTACTTTGGGGCTAGATGGCGCTGTGTAATTTGTCCGACAATATTTATATTTATATTTATTATATCTTGGAACCTACCTACTTGGAAATACTGTTGAGGTCTTTGATATTTGATATTTGCATATCGCTAAGGTTCTCCAGCGATGTCGCTATGAGAACTATATCATCGGCAATGAGGGATGCATTCACCATTGATGTTTATGTCATATCCTTTCCAGTCCGAGAGCATGGAAACGTCTTCCAATGCCGTGGTGAAAAGTTTCGGGGATATGACACATTTTGATTTCGTATTATGGTCTTGTATTCGTTCGTATACATACATCGTTGCTTTACTGTACAAGCAGTTCAACGCTTCGATCTATCGACATCCGATAGTCAATTCGGTATCGCTGGAGAGACTGTAGCATCGCTTATATCTCTACGGGATTAAAGGCTTCTCAAAACTGAATTGAAGCCAAAGAACCAATATACATAGTGTAAAAAATTAACTCAATAAACTTTGCAGGGCTTATGTAGATACACATTGTACTCATTATAAAAAAAGTGTACAATACTTTAATACATGTAATACAATTTTTTGTGAATAAATGTGTCATGATCAATGTTGCGGCTGAGCGACAACCGCGCTATGGTCATTGACCTTTTGTGACACATTTGTTAACTAAACTTGTATGTTTTACGTCGTCGTCGTTGGGTTGGTTGGTTGGGTTGGCAAACTTATGCATTGCTTTGTATAACCAGTTGGAAAACTTAAAGGTAATCGATACACGACTCTGCAGTGATACTGCATGAAGTCCACCATGATTACTACATATAAATGGTTTAAGTTCTGTCTAACGCGCCGCTCACTGTTCGCTGTTTTGATTAGCGTCGATCCTAACTTGCGGTAGTAAATATGTCAAGAATGGCCACAGCGGGTTTGTTAGGATACTGTTTAGATCACTCTACAGCGCTGATACAGTCTGTAGGTAATCTTAATAAGTCCTTGAAATAACACAAATATATCAGTGTTAAATACTGGCTGAGATGTGACGACAAGCCGCGTAACTATGAGCGATTATACACGACTATATTTGACGATAGCCGTTCCGAATTCTACTCACGGCGCAGAATGTTGATAACATTTGCATACTCTATAGTGGTCAACGTGACTTTAACGAAACGCGCAGGTAAATGGTTTTCCGAATTGTATCTATATTGGTCAACTTGCATCAATTACCCACTTTTATTTTAAATATAATCCTTTGATGAACTCTACAGAATTTGTGCCAATTATATTCAATTAATCGGCTGTCTGCAGTCTTTAACAAATCGTTTGTTAATCAGATGGTGTCTGATCTATTTATTTTACGTAGTACCTATCTATTTCGTATATTTATTTATGGCGTACCTCTATATATTATATACTTATTACTATACTTCTTAGTGTTATTCCGTTTCCTGATCAATTAGGATTGGCAGGACCTTTTGACGAGCTCGGTGGCTCTGTCGTGAATGACGCGACTTGACACCAACGCTTGTGGCTTCGATTCCCACACAAGGCAAACATTTGTGTGCATGAACATGTCTATTTGTCTTGGTCTGGATGTTTTAAGAGAGGTAGGGCGCATCAAAGCAGCTCGTCTTGGGAAGTACCTCCACCTCACTGAAAACCGCAGCCAAATAACAACTCTATAGAGGGTTGTTGTGTTGCTGTGTGTGAGTGAGGTCGCCAGTAAGCTCCCAATGAGTTGCTATGTAAGCAGCAGAGGAGGCATCGCGCGAGTGATAATTAATATATCACAAGTAAGGCTACGGTACCCGCTTTACATCAGGTAGGCCGTATGCTTGTATGCCTCCCGTAGTAGTAAATATAATATAGTAGTAGTATAAAAAACCTGCCATCATACTTCCACAACTCAGATCATATCCAGAACCTGCCTTGAGGCTTACTGCATATTTATGTTAGATAATGGTTTGGACCTGGCCACCCTAAATGAGTAGATCCAAACACGGATTCCATCAATATACTAGCTGCAGTTCGTGGTTCACTCACCTACTATTGGGGTTTTCAAGGTTTTTGCAGGAACAAAACTTGAACATTAACGTTGAGCATTTTTGAATATTTTGGAATGGTTAGGGAATAATTTCGCACGAATTGCTTTATTTATCAGTATAAAAGTACTTTCATGTATGTGGTAAAATCTCTAAAACTCAAACACACGCGCACACTCGCGCAAGCGCCATGCGTCGCTTAAACCAAACAGCGATGTTGATAAACTACGTTGAACGAAACGCGTAAACGCCAACAATTTGATGGCACGTACAACGTTTTGGTCGCGAGAAAATAATGCCCTATGAACGATCTAGCGCTTCATGTTTTAACTGTTTAATTAGAGGGAACTAATGTTTTAGCGCTGCAGCGAATTTAAGTTCTAATTCTCACCAAAATTTTACGGTCAGGGTCACGTGTCCTGACGGCCTGACGCGAGTTTAGCATTTTTTACTCAGCTCAAAAACTGCACAACGCCGGTAAAGAAGTTTTCTCTTCGAAAAATATCTATGGAATCGTTCTCTATTACAATAAGTAATAAAATGTCTTTGTGTATATGCTAAACACTGGTTTTAGGAACA
Organism: Pyralis farinalis; assembly: GCA_947507595.1. Classification (NCBI taxonomy): domain Eukaryota; kingdom Metazoa; phylum Arthropoda; class Insecta; order Lepidoptera; family Pyralidae; genus Pyralis; species Pyralis farinalis. The sequence goes on along the minus strand of OX382266.1, from coordinate 16,209,711 downwards.
CACAACTTTGGGATTCACGTGCCTCAATATTCTCTTTATAGTTAAAACCAACTCAATCGCTTGTGGTCTGAGATCGGTCGCATCGTATTGGGAAGAAGAAGAAAGCGCCCCAACTAAACCAGATAAACATTATGCCTTCTGGTCACTAAGAGCATGTTCGCTGAGCGCCATGCTATCTATGAAATCGTTACAAGTAACAAAATAATTTGCGAAATTCCGGCAAGCAAACGATTAAACAAGCGATCAGCCTTGGTGCTACATTTGAAATCTGATTGCAGGCGTGACCAAGACTCTCAACAAATGATATCATAGCACCGCCAAACGATTACGTAGTAATCAAACTCCTTACCGCAATACTACACCGACATTCAATCACTGCTTGTAACTCTGCTTGTACACATTTTCAATGCGCGCTTACGAACATTTGAAAAATTCTGACACGTATCAACCCAGCAATGGAGTTAATTAGCCACGAGTATTCGAAAAATGTTTGGAGTCAGCAACTGTTATATGCGGATAGCGGTCTACTGATAATTGTTCTCTAAATATTTACCGTTTGGAGAGTACGTTGTAGCTTATTCCACTGTCTTTGGAAATATTTTCGTAGTTCGTGCCCGCGATGTTGTTGCGTTTACATTAGAACACGTAGGAATAACACGGGAACGACGTATATATTTTGTAGTCTCCATTGTCTTTTAGTTGCTTGTACTATGTTTTATTTACCTTTTATAATTTTTATAGAAATCCACTTACACCCCACGCCTTAATTCAGTCAAAGTAAATGAATATTAATTAGAGTCCTTTTATCCTATTTTCAGTAAGTCCAATGATTAAAAATATACCCAGGTCGGAGTTTTTACGTCGAGTGTTCCCAGTTGTCACCACTGACGATGACCTCACTGGTGGCAAGTGGAAATATTACCACAACGGCAACTTTGTATCCATTTAGTAGTGTTTCCAATGGGTTCAACATTTTATATATATATTTACGGATGGGACCATCCAAAAGTAATGGGATAACAGGAACTTCAAGGACTCTGTGACGTGTAGTAAGCACATTCCTGGTGGTTTCAACTGGTATATTGTTTAATTAATTTTCCCAATTGTCACTAACTAGGTTATGGCCAGTATTGATAACAGGAGACAATCGCTGTAAGAAGAAGAATTGGATATATTTTCACTTCAGGACAGGAAATGGGATCAAACGCTCACATTGGGTTTTTTTTTAGAATACGATTGTTGTTGAGAGTGCCATTGTCAACGATCGGAGGTCCAATTCACTGTCAGTCTATATTAGGTACTTTCAAAAATGATGTATCTTCTAGAGCAGTGTTCTCTAGGTCGTGCAATTGTTCGCCTTCAAAACTTAAATACTTTTCTTTGAGTTAAATTCGCTGGATGGCAAACAAGAGAGGCAGGACATATCAAAGCAGCCCGTTTGGTAAAGTACCTTCACCTCACAGAAAACCGCAGTCACTGAAGGTACTTGTATTCCTGCGTGTGAGTGAGGTCATCAGTAAGCTTCTAAGTTACTGTGTTAGCAGCAGAGGTGACACCGCGCGAGTGATACTTAATGTATTACAAGCGTTCGTAGATTGTGCTGCTGCCCCGGCACCTTGTTCACCTTGTTACAAGGGCTCATAGGTAACGATAACTGCTTATAAGGCCGTACTTATGATTTAGAAATATAGTCCTCCAAGAAATTTGTCCGTAAAGTGAAAGTAATCGGTAGTAGGTTCGCTTCTCATCAAAACCTATATATATCTAGACTTGTCATAGTTCCAGAGTGTCACAGAGTTATTTGTGGTTATAATATATCTAGTTACAGAGGGTACTAACTAACGTAATATGTCTAATAGTACATAATCATCTTCGATACTTTTACAAAGTAAGCAATAATGTGGGCATAATAATAAAATATAGTTAATAGATTCAGGCGTTATTATGCGAAAGTCAATTTTACATGCAATTTGATCTAACCTGCTTTGTGTGCTTCCGCCACCAATTAGTTCATGCGGCCTAGCGGTAGCGGTGGGGGCATGCGGATTCTCTTCCAGATGGCGGACGACCTCAGCAGCCGAGGTAGAGACTACCAAAGCAGCCATGGCAGCGTCGGCATGTTGCACTTACTAACAGTAGTGGGTGGGTGCCGGCCGGCGCTAGGCCGCATGAACTAATTGGTGGCGGAAGCACACAAAGCAGGTTAGATCAAAATGCAAATTAAATATAAAATTATTGTAAATGTAGGAACTAATAGAGGGGCGTAAAGTAAGCACAATCTTGAAATAAACACATGTGAGATAAAGTGCCCACCACCATTCTCCATTAGACTCTAAATGAAATTTACAATCGCACTAAATTTCAAAACATATTAAATGAACTCATAATTAATTGCTTTATTAAACCCAAGGCCCACCTTCCGATACTTCCATGTTTGTGTCACCATTTTGCGAGCTTCAAACTGGCTCAATATGGCCCATGTACGAGTCAAAATTCATGCTAAGATTCCTGCGAAAAACTAAAGGCCACGCGGACAGTAAGTATGTAATAAAATGCAAAGCATCTCACTATAATAGTCTGATTTTCTGCTCTTTGTTCTGTTCTCATCTGCTCCTATCCTGTCATGGCTGAAATGCTTACTCACAGAAATAGAACAACTCTCTATATCGACTAAAAATATGACATAAGGCGGGCCATATGACATCTTGTATTCATGTTACACATATAATAATCTTCCTCAAAATATAGTGACACTACATAATAAGATATAAAAATGTACAAATCAGGGCCACCCGAAGCTGTAAGCGGTATATACCTAAAATAATACTAAAGTAGGAGTATCCGGTAGAAATGTTAGTTCGTCTGACTGATGTAGTTTACCCTACGTCATCGAATACACAAACTAGACTGCATTTTTGTTAAATATGAATTACATTGACTTAAAAAGAGACGAACGCGTTCTTCTCCCTCTCTTGAATTTTGAAGCCATTTTAGGAAATTATATTTCTTTTGTTCTAACTTTGTTGATATCCGGAGACAGGGCAATATTTGTTTCATAACCATATTAATTTTTTGACAGTAAATACATAACATTGGTGTTAACATTGCTATTAAAAGTGACATATGGTCACATTTTATACAATAATTTTGAAATAAAATAAGCACTACCAATAATGTTAGCGATGTAGTCGACGTCGACATCACATGCTAACATTATTGGTAGTGCTTTTATACAATAATTTATACAATAATAATTATATTTAAAACTAAATTTCTGCATCAGCCAGAGTTGACGGAGAGTTCATATATTATTTATTGTACTACTAATAGCATCAAAAGAAACCGCATAAATTTGAAGATTATCCGGGTAAAGGTAAAAAGAGAAAAAACTTGAGCAAATTAGTTTTATTGATGCAAATAGAGAAAAGAATATTCATAGCTCTTCTCGTGCACAGTCGCCGGTTGCTAGGGCTCCAGACATCGTCTTCTGATAACACCGGATCTATTTGGTCGTGGTAGGTGAGTCTAAACCGTCCTCGGCACATATATCCTCTTGCATTCTTTCTACATGTCTGAACCAACGGACCATGCATCTTAACACCGACACCCTCCTTCAGACCAACTCACTTTCTCATATCGTCATTGCCATCGGCTTACAAGCATTACACTGCAGATTTTGCGTAATGACCGTATCTCGATGATGTCTACGTTCACACTCTCTCTGTCAAACCCAGCTCTCGCTTTCATACAATAGCATTGTGATCAGCACCATGTTGTGTATAACTAGCTATGCATTCCAGCTAGGGTCACACTACCAATTCCCAATGCTCCATTCACAGTATTTCCTGCACTCACTAGCCTCTCCACACCAGCGGTGCACCAACCCTGTTTTGCCTCGTTTCAAAAAACAATTAGGCCTAAATAAATCATATTTTGGAAATAAATGTATTGGTCCATGTATTCGATAACGTAATGGAACTTACACGCACCCCACGGATTATAATATACGTAATGGTTTTAATTTAATTATTTGTTTGAGTGCAATACAATCGGAAAAGCATCGGTAAAATAATAGTTAGATACTTTTAAAAATATTAGATACTGAATCTATTCTTATCTATAATTACTGACAAGGTTACTTCGACAATATTGTTTCAGAATCAATTCACTTCCAATACTACTAGAAATTATCACCACCTTAGTTTCAATAAAAGACTGGAGCCAAATAAATATTTGTATTTCTGCGAGTAAATTATACCGTCGGAGGTCCTAGGAAAGTTCTGCCAATGTTCTAAGTAAAACATATCAGGCTGCTTACCATATTTGTTACAAAATTGTAGAGGTTAACTACACATTACCATACATTTGTGAAAGTATATTTGTTAAAATTACTATATGCTTTCTTGAAATTCGCTAAGATGAATTTTCAATTAATGAAAATAAAAAATATTCATCTAGCGAATTGCAGGATCGCATTGGATTTCCAATAATCTTTAAGTAGTTAATAATTAGCGATGCTTTAGCGAATAACACTAACACACACTCACTATTGTGTGACTTTTTTATGTATGACTGATATATCTTTTTATACCTCATTAATGTGATAAACAAATATAACCGCTACCTTGATTGTAAGCAGTTACTGTAGACTAATGTATGGGCCTAGAGTCTAGGGATTTACTAAGCGTCCATCAAGTATTACATCGTTTTTACTACAGAGCCTAGAGTAAAAACTGTAATGACGCTAGCCATATGCGGGCTCCACTCCGGGACTTTCGTACGTCTTGTTTTCGAGTAGCAAACAAGCACACAACCCACACGATTTAGATAAGTTACTAAGCCAATGATCACAAGCAACACAAGTAGGTAGGTAAGTTATCTAAGACACTATCTGGTGCGCTCAATTCCTTAAATCTGTTTATATTGGTCATATGAATATGAAAACAAAAGTTACTAAACCAAAATCCAACTAGACTGGAAGTGTTTGGAGCTATACACTAAACATGCACCAAACAGCTCTGCACTTTAATTACATGCATTTCATACAAATAGAATACGCTTTGACTGATTGGGTCGTACGCGAATTACCGCCAACCAATATACACCATACCATGCCAATCAAACACGTATTCAAATAACCAATATTATACACTAACCAATATATACAATCGTGTAACCAGTTTACCAGTTTTGTAATTATAGACTTTTGTATTTAGTACAATTTAATAATAAACCAGTTTTACATAAGAAATCTATCAGTGAAATTATATTGTCTCCACCAACCATCACCAGTACGTAACTCAACGGGTATACCATCTGCCGAACCACTAAGCAGAGCCAACTACAGGAAGCATATGTAAGATTCTCGGTACCTTTCAATATTTCGATGACTTGCAAAAGAGGTATTAGAAATTCGTAACTGAAACTTTTGAATGATTCACTAAAGTTTTACTACTTTTCAGTCAGAATTTTATTTTTATTAACTTTTTTTTTATTTCTCCCTTTTATTGATCGCACGTTTTTCTTGGCAGTATTGCAAGTTCAGTGTTTGGTAAATTCTTTTAATTTCCGAGTTCAATTTGTACAATGCAAATAAATATTTCAGGCTCTGTTCCCGTGCAATGTAAGCCTGACTTTTACGAATATATTTTTCTTTCTTCAGAAGATTATTATTCGTAGTACCGATGTTAGTTTGGACTTTGGAGTATTGGTGCTTCATGATTTTTAAGAGAGGTAGGGTGCATCAAAACAGCCCGACTGGGGAAGTACCTCCACCTCATAAAAAGCCGCAGCCAAATAACAACTCCCTGTAGGGTTGTTGTGTTCCTGCGTGTGAGTGAGGTCACCAGTAAGCTCCCAAGGAGTTGCTGTGTAAGCAGCAGAGGAGGCATCGCGCGAGTGATAATTAATATATCGTAAGCGTTAATATTCTACGGTACTCGCTTTACATCAGGTGGGCCGTATGCTTGTATGCCTCCCGACGTAGTAAAAAAAAAAACTATCAGTTCTCCATTGGTTATTTCCTTCATGGTCGCCAAGGAGTACCACGTCGTTGGCTTTAGCTCGAAGATCATTTGTTTTCTTCAACCTCGGAAGGCGTACTAGCTTACGGCCTACCTGATGTAAAGCGGTTACCATAGCCTATGAACGCTTGTAATACATTAAGTATCACCCGCGCGACGCCACCTCTGCTGCTAACACAGCAACTCCTTAAAAGCTTACTGGTGACCTCACTCACACGCAGGAACACAACAACCCTCTGGGGAGTTGTCATTTTGCTGCGGTTTTTATGAGGTGGAGGTACTTCCCCAGGCGGGCTGTTTTGATGCACCCTACCTCTCTTAAAAATCATGAAGCACCAATACTCCAAAGTCCAAACTAACATCGATAATATTACGCGCACGTATTTATAATCACGTGCCGTACGCGCATGTCTCATACCTATAACATTTTACGGTGTTCAGAGTAATTGAAGGTAAAAACATAACCTACCTATTGTTGACTGATAATGGGCATTTCTGTAATATTGCTTATTCGATGTTCGAGTTCGTCGTTCGTTTGTTGAGAACGGGATGTATGTATGTATATTTTCACACTAGGTCCTTGATTTGTCGGCTGTTGTAACCTAGGTAAGGGTTTATTCTCATCTAGGTGCATTTTACTCTTGCTAGTAGCCTATTTTTTTACACACCGTCGGGAGACATACAAGAATTCGACCCATCTGATGTAAAGTGATTACCGTAGCCAATGAATGCTTGTAATATATTACCTAAGTATTGTTTGTGCGATGCTCCAGTGAGTTATTATTTTGCTGCGGTATCCTGTAAGGTGGAGGCACTTCCTCAAACGGCGTGCTTTGATGCACCTTACCTTTCTTAAAAACACCTAGACCTAGACAAGCGGACATGCATCTTTCATGTTTCATCATTCATCTACCATGAGTACACAAATATTTGTCTTGTGCGGAAATCAAACCCACGAGCCATGGTGCCGAAACACCATTAACAACCACTGCGCCACCGAGCTCGTCACTGTATACCTACTGTACTACTACTTTTGTACTATACTACTGTAGTTCATTATAAGATAGCAACTTACTATTTTATCCTGGGCCCTGTTAAATAAACCTTATAAATTTTAAATGTATAATAAAAAAAACATGTTCTACAATTCTACAAATTACTGTTTAATAAAAATTGTAAATTAAATGAAAATTTTGCAAAAATGTACAATTGTAGCTCCAATTTACATATTTCTGTATAATAAACGTTTTCAGTTCTAACTATTCAGGTAAGGTCAGTCGTGGCAAGCGCGTCATACTTTTCGCAAACTTGAATTCCATTGTGAATATTTTTATTCTAAATACGAGTAACTCTCGGCAATTAAATTATGTGTTTTAAGATTAAATGATTTCGAAATTTTGATGGTAGTGGCACTTGTCCCATAGAGGCACTTGCCCCGACTGACCTTATTTGTAAAGATAATAACTTTATTGCGTCCATACTTTTAGTTACAAGTTTATATTTATTGTAAATTGTACATCTTACAACGACATACTTACTATATATTTGCTACTGAAATTTACAGGCGTCGTAAATACATGTAAAGTTTTATTAAACAGCGTTTATCATCGTCATAGTTGCAAGTTATTCATTTGTAAATGTCTTACATATTTGTAATGTTCATGAAACAGTACTTTCCGTACTATTTGACACATGTGACACTACTCACAAAATTATAGAATTGGGATGTTTATTAAATAAAATGAAACGACACGAAGATAATTTTAACCTAGACATCCACGAAAACAAATAGGTTACTGGAAAATCCAAAGTTTCATTATGGAAAAAATTCATCGATAATATGTATTTTACAATAACGAAGCTGAATATGTCAAGATACAAAGTACGTCACTGCGAAATTATTTATAATTAGCAAATTAGCAATTATAATTAGCAATTATTTATTTACAATCGCACAGCTCGCCGACGGCTGGGAGTTCATCCGCACACACTGGAACCGCAATGGTCGCGCACTGTGCGCTTCACGAGAAGTTTTCTACCGAGAACTATTATGTTGTGGAATAAGCTCCCTGCCGAGGTTTTTCCAAAGGACTACAGTATGGGGTTCTTCAAAAAAGGCGTGAAGAGGTTCTTACAGGGTCGGCAACGCAAGAGTGACACCCCTGGTGTTGCAAATGCCCATAGGCTACGGTAACTGCTTACCATCAGGCAGGCCGTACGCTTGTTTGCCACCTTAGTGGTATAAAAAAAAAAAAATTTGTTAATTAAAATAAAGAAATCTTATGGTATTATACTTAGCAAACATTCAAATCATCTTGTCAAAAAACCATTGTTCACGTAACTTGAACCCTGACCCCCACAAATTCAATGCCGCAAATAGTTATCTACTCCTTTCAGCATGGAACAAACCTCGCATAGTCAGTAAAATCGTTCATTCTCATTCATTCTACTAAAACCTATTTTTCGTTCTCATTTATCCAACTAGGATCCTGTAGGCCAATTCTACTAAAAACCTGCAGCTGCACGTTTACGCTTGTCATTTGAGTCGCGCAGGATTAGTGCAGTGCCAATACGTGCATTCTAATTACCTGCACTGTAACGGCACTGCAACTACGCTGCAATCTAATATTTTTTTAGTTAATGTTGACTCCTACAGTTTCAAGCCCCATTGCCCTTGGTCCTTGGTTGCCGGCGTGGAAGTATTTCTAACTGAAAAGAAGCGTCTTAATCATATAATCCTATAAACATCTCCCAAAACAAAACACATTTATTGTTATATAAATCACTTCTACAGAATATTAATTTCACTTCGCAAAAGTTGCTTAAGACTAACATTAGCAAAACTGTAAATAAATTTCTTCTAATTTAAATAAAAACTTCTGTCACTGCTATACAAATGCCAAAACAATTAATCAGGATACGATTATATTGCAGGAAACGTGCAGGTGCAGTGTAGGTTTTTTAACAGAATAGCCAGTCATTTACTGCAGCGCTGCAGCAACGTCGCTGCTGTCAGATAGCTTAACGGAATAATAATACGTCAAAATGTACGCATTTTGATACACGCCGCACAGCAGTGCAGTTGCAGTTTTTTAGTAGAATTGGCTTACTCTGGTGGGAAATACGATAATGTTCATTTCAATGATCACAAAAATGTAGGAACATTATTCATGGATTACTACATTTTTTTATATACAACTTCGGGAGGTATACAAATATACGGCCCACCATGTAAAGCGGTTCGCATCCATAGCCTATGATCGCTTGTAACACATTAAATATCACTCGCGCTATGCCACCTCTTCTGTTCCTTAGCTGCTCCTTAAAGTTTACTGGTAACTTCACTCAATCGCCGAACAACAACACTCCACAGGGTTGTTATTTGACTGCGGTTTTCTGTGCGGTGGAGTACTTCCGCAGGCAGGCTTTGATGCGTCTTAACCCAGAACAAGACAAACAAACATGTTCATGCACAATAATGTTTGTTGTGCGTGGGAATCGAATCCGTTGGTATAAAGTGGCGTTACTAACTACTACGCCACCGAGCTCGTCAATAATATTTTATCCAGTATTAAGGTAATAAACACGAAGCCTTTATTTATTATCAGCTTATTAGTTTCACTACAGTACCTATATGAACTTGTTAGTGGTTAAATATATTAAAGTAAAAGTGCACACCCCACATTATAAGGAAAGAAAATAAATAAAGATAAAAAAACATAACCCATACTGTACTGTACTGCCTAAAGGCTAAGACAAATCAATCGAGTTCACTAAGGAGACATGCTGTTAACCGATGACATCATTGTATATAATGATGATAGAATGGTACTGGTCAATGGTACCACATGTTGTCATCAAAGTCTTAAACAAACCGATTATAAAATTAAAAACGTGTTAAAAATAAGCAATTTAGTTCATATAAAAGTTTGTGAGTAAAAGTTAAACTATATGACAATCATTTTGAAAACAATAGCGTGTATGAAGGATGTATATCTTCACACCAGGTCAGAGGGAACCGAGCGCCATAGGACGCGATCCTTACACACTTCACTCGCTTCTCTAACATTCATAGCTCTTTTAATGCACGAACGAATAAAACACGACCAATTTGGTCGTGGTAGGTTAGTCTTGATCTTCCTCGGCTCCTACATCCTTCCACTTTCGCATTGTTTATCTGTTTCGTCATTTTTTCATCCTGCATTCTTGCTACATGTCCGAACCAACGGAGCATGCCTTTTCTTATCTTAACACTGAAACTCTCTTTCAGATCAACTCTCTTTCCTACGTCATCATTACGAACGCGGTCGGCAAGGGTGTTTATACCTATTAATAAAAAAATAATTATCATCATAGGTTAAAACTTACGAAATGCGTATATCCATACAGACCAACTTGGTCTGACGATGGTGTCGTTTTTAACCATTTGTATCACATATTTTTTTTTATAATTGTTACTATGATACCAACTCAAAGAGAGGACGAAATCAGTGGAGGTATTCATATTGCCTCGGAAAGCCATATTATATTCGAATCGGAATCAAAAGTTATCTGTCAAAATGTATGGACCTGAGTGAAAACTTTTTGAATCTGTTTCGAAAATGGGTTTTCGCGGCAATGTGAATGCCCCCATCGACCTTTTCGTAAAACCTTCATTAAAATTTCCTATCATATCCTTCATTATAATTACTATCATCGATAATATATAATATTTTCTACGAATAAGGCTATTCATTCTGTATCATGATAATTATCTGCAGACAATAAGGTCTATGAATGTCGGATTGCGCATGGTTTGACCTAGTAGTGGTGGTAATGACACGATATCGTCTGCCTTATGCAGAACGCAAGTAGTGCCCTCGGTGATATAGCGTTGCTACAAGTGAATGAGATTGTACATGTGTAAATGGATTGAGAGGCTTTCTCAATCCATTTACACATGTACAATCTCATTAGAATCTAGATAGTTAGAAGCTTGAGCCAAGTGACAACCGATACTCTCTGCCTTTTTTTCATACAAAGTCGAGAGGCATACAAGCATACAGCCAACTTGATGTAAAGCGGTTACAGTAGCCTATAGACACTTGCATTAAGTATCACTCGCGTGATGCCACCTCTGCTGCTAACACAGCATCTCCTTACGAGCTTACTGGTGACCTCATTGACAGGACAGGAATACAACAAACCTCTAGGGAATTGTTATTTGGCTGCCGTTTTCTATGAGGTCGATGGACTTCCCCAGTCCGGCAGCTTTGATGCGCCCTACCTCTTTTAAAAATACCCAGACCAAGACAAACTGACATGTTCATGCACACAAATTTTTGGCCAGTGTCGAACCCACAAGCGTTGGTGTCAAAGTAACGTAAAAGCGCGATCCACCGAGCTCGTCAAAAGTACCTACCTCGTAAGGAACATGGCATGAAGATATAATGATATTACTTACGAGTAATTAGCCGATTCAAAATCAAATTAAACTGACATATGTATGTATGTATTCGTAATCTATTGTTTCATGAATTATTGACTATCTCAAGCAGAGATGGTATTAAGCCCATACCTCCTTTTGTTTGTTCCACTGATTGTACAATGAACTGTGTTCAGAGCAGTTGTTCGATAATATTCAGAGCTTCCTTCTACAGTCGACAGGGAATTCGTCCTTGCACATTGGGCGCACTATGCTTCGATACTATAAGTTTTTTAGTAGAGATTTCATAGATCAACCTAAGTGAGGTTGTGTAATTAACTCCTGAACGAGGTTTTCCTAGGTAATCCAAGGTTCTATACTACAATGTAGGGTTCTGCAAATTGCGTGAAGACTTTTTTTACGGACTCAGAAACACGCAAGTGAGGTCTCTAGTATTGCAAGCGCATACAGGCTATTTGCGACCTTAGTGGTATAAATACCCTAAGTCAATTTACTTTCAAAGCTTACAATTGACAACAATTGTAAGCTTTGAAAGTAAATTAACTTAGGGTATTTATACCATACCTAAAAGATATACAGTAATTCCATCATTTGGTCAAAAATTGGACCGATGATGAAAATATACATACATGATGTACTTGGCATACTTGTGCGTGCCAGGTGCATACAATATCTTGAGCGGAATGTTTTTTATTTGTCGTTTTGCGAAGATGTCAATATCCAAAGACCGAATGCTGAAGGTTTTCCCTTGAGGTCACCTACATACTTCCAAGAGCTGTCGGTCACGGCCGCACAGACTACATATCCGTTCATCACGGGGCAAGTAATAAGCTTACAGCGGGATAAACTTTAAGTTGTAAGTGACTCATGGTCATTTTCAGAGCAGCGAGTTACATATTGCTTATGTTTGTTACCCATCAGCACATGCATCTTGCCAATTAGCAAACATTGCTCTGGCAAAAGAGAGGTAACCATAGCGATATTTGATCAGTAGCTGCTCTTCTTGGAAAGTAGCGAACAGAAGACCGCAATCAATCCCTGGAGTATTATGGTATTTCTGTGATTAAGTATGTTCAACAAAAAGCTATAAAAAACGTGTAGCGATACTCGTTGCGTTTAAGTGGTCACAAGATGAGACACTCACTTAACGAGTGAACAAAAGTACGCCTTAGTACTTTTGTTTTTTTGTTTTTTGAATCAAAGAAACTTAGATCAGCGCCTTATAGTTAATCTTCTAAAGTAATAGTTATACCCATAATTAGTATTTAATTTCCATCATCGAACAAAAATAAATATGACATACTATGAACCAATGAAGCTAAAAAAACATGGAAAAAAAAAACTAAACTCGTTGAAGACGGCGCCAATGAAGATGTAAATAGACGTCAGCTTAAATGAAGATGATTTCATTTTTTATTTAAAAGAGTTTATTTCGTTATCTTACTTCATCTACATCAAATTTTCACTAAAAACAGGAGATAGTTCTCGAGTCGTAAAGAAAACAAAGAAAGGTGATTATCTATAGTGTTTTTTAATAACTTTGCAGTAATAATAATAAATAATAATAAATATTGTCGGACAAATTACACAGCGCCATCTAGCCCCAAAGTAAGCGAAGCTTGTGTTATGGGTACTAGACAACTGATAAACATACGTAAATATTTTATTTTTTTTGTAAATACATACTTACTATACATAGAAAATACCCAGACCAATACAAACAGACATGTTCATGCACACAAATGTTTGTATTGTGTGGGAATCGAACCCACGACCGTTGGTGTCAAAGTAGCGTAACAACGCGTTTCACCACTGCGCCACCGAGCTCGTCAACTAATATGCAATGCAACTAATATTTAGATATACATCAAATTTATATATGAAACAAAATTCTGATCTATTTTAATAGAATGATATCGGCGAGGATTCATTAAATAAATACATACAGCTGAATTTCCTTTTTGACACATATTTTGCTTACATGATTAATATGATTATACAAACCTTGTTATGTACAGAATTTACGAGTATGCTGCAATAGACTTGCGAACCGTTCGATGGTTTTAACTTGTACCATACACTATCGTACCTACGTATCTACCTCATTTACTGACGATGAACAAGGCGTCTGTAAACAGGCAATGAAGCAAACACACATAAACCACACAATGAATACGTAAAAACATATTATCCTCGTGACTATATTTGTAACATCCGTATTTTTGAACAGGTATTGTTGGATTTTTCGATCAAGTTATTAAAATCTCTTCTAAAATTATAATTGTTCTTCTTTATACATGTAAGTAATTCTTCTGTACGTTTGTATGTTACTCCTCCTAAACTGGCTGGATTTTTTTGTTCATTTGAGTGGGTACCTGGATAGTTTAGATTTACATTTGGACCCGGTAGGTGGCGCTGCAATCAGATTCTAGGAAACTTTCTTTTTATTGTCGGACTTGACAAGGATTTATTTTTTATACTTCGTCAGGTGGCAAACATGTGTACCTACGTCCCATCCGCTGTAAAATGGTTACCGTAGCCTATGAATGCATACAATACGAGTAAAAGTTCTCTTTTCTCTCACCCGTAGTCACCCCCAAACGACACCTCCTCATGAACTTACTGGCAGACTCATTCACTTGCAGAAACACATCAAGCCTCTAGGGAGTTGTTATTTAGCTTCGTCTTCTGTGAAGTGAAGGTATTTCCCAGTCGAGCTGCTTTAATGCGCCCTACCTCTCTTGCACCAGAGCCTCGGTTATGAATTAACAGGATGCCTCACGTGCAGAAGGAGGCAGCTTTGACTCCAGAGGAAATAGTAAGTCTTTTACACCCCATATAACATTCGGAAGATGGAGGATCCTTTTCTTTCAGGGGAGTTTTTTCTTATTCTTCCTAGCGCTATCCTGTTTCGGAGTCCGCTACTTAAGCTATTTGGCCAAGATACTGAATTTTATATAAAGCGACTGCCGTCCAACGCCACAACCAAGAAGGAAAAATTAGACATTTCTAACGTAAGGTCGACGTCTTACGACATATAATTTCTTATACATGCTGGTGTCCTCGAGATGTTTTCCTTCACCACCTCGCAAGTGATAATTACAAATATGTTTATAAATCCGAAAACACGTATTTAGTGGTACATGTCCACACCGGGATTCAAACCAGATGAAGTCTGATAATAGCTCGGTTCTTTATGCACCTTTTTTCTTTATTTTCAATTCTCCCTATTTTTTACATACGTACAGTCCACCTGATGTATAGTGGTTACCGTAGCCTATGAATGAATTAAGTATCACTCGCGCGATGCCAACTCTGCTGCTAACACAGCAACTCCACGCTTACTAGTGACCTCACTCACGCTGGAACAGTACAACCCTCGAGGGAGGTCATCATTTGGCTACGATTTTCTGTGAGGTGATCTCTCTTAGAAACACTCAGACCAAGACTGACATACATGTACACAAAAAGTCAATTCCACAACTTCCTACTCTTACGAATTTCTTTTTTATACTCGCCGCTGTTAATTCTGGCTACACACACAGTGGTGGGAATGAGCGGTGGGCCTGTCCCGATGCACACAAAAAGTTTGTCCTGTGTGGGAATTGAACCCACGAGCGTTGGATTCAAAGTCGCGTTATTGACCGTGACGACGCCGAGCTCGTCAAATTGAATGTTAACTCTTAAAATATAACACAATTGAAATTTCCAATACAAAGTTACGAATTAATAGTCATAAGAAGGTATCCAAACTTGAAAGGATAGTCTAATACTCGTAAGCTATACGAACATCAGTCTAAAACAAGTCAAAGACCGATACGTTTAATTAGTACGCAAAAACGAGATATGCCTCCTAAATTGGCCGTGTAGGCGAGATGTGCGGATGTGTCGACCACTTACAAGGACCAATAATGTTTGTTTTCACGAACACATCTGTGTGCTATGTAGGTAGCAGTTGGGGTCGAGTTAAATGGACGTGAGTTAGCGTAGGCGACTTCAGGCTATGCTATGGTCACGGTCATTGCGGAATGACCACAATACAAGCGCCTATAAACTCGAATTAAACTTTTTATAACTAAACAATTTAAAGTTGAATCCGTCTAATTATTATCTAGATGTGATTCACTCGAACTCAAATAACGGGCGGTTCCGTTGAAATGTGTGATTTTGTTTATCGAGAATTTTGGTAGACACTCGCTAAGTTCTTGGAAAACGTATGGAGTATTCTTCTGAAATCTCTCTTCTCCCAAAATATTTCATGAAAAAAACCATTCGATTTCCTAAAAAAATAAGAGGTTGATTCATGTAGTCTTGTCTACCAAATGCAAATCTTTGGGTACAAGTACATCGAATGTATCTACATATAGATCTTTACAACAAGCCATATGCTTCTTTGCCTCAGGACTTAGTACCAAAAACAGATAAAAAAAATTGTAGAATATAGTTATATAGCAGTATAATAATATAATATAGCAACAATACAATACTGCTGATGAGCTCGGTGGCGCAGTGGATAGGAACGCTACTTTGACACCAATGCTCGTGGATTCGGTTCCCACACAGGACAAACATTTGTGTGCATATACTGATGTCTATTTATCTTGGTCTGGGTGTTTTAAAGAGAGGTAGGGCTCATCAAAGCAGCTACTTCACCTCACAAAAAACCGCAGCCAAATAACAACACCCTAGGGGATTGTTATATTCCTGCATGTGAGTAAGGTCACCAGTAAGCTTATAAGGAGTTGCTGTGTTTGCAGCAGAGGTGACGCCACTCAGAGGCATATAAAAAGAGGGAATAATTCTGCTCATTATCATGGTAAGCCTTATTCATCCCTAGTCAGTGATTTAGTCGTGACAAATTAACTGATACTTACTTAACTGAGGATCTCGTTAACTTTGATACGCGTATCAGTTTAATCGAACATTCAAGTTAAGCAGCATCGAGCGCAGCCTATCTATGGACGAATTCATTCACCTCGAATTCCTCTGTTCTCGTAAGACGACTTAAGCCGTCGTTCCGATTATTTTCGATCGATAACAGTCGCCAAGGAAAAATAGGCAGGCCCCAGCCCGACTGAAAAAGTACTTCCACCGTACAGAATATCGCCAAATAACAACTTCCTGTATAACTTTTTTCCCGACTTAAAAAGCCCACCCTAACAAGTAGCTGGGTTTGCAGTAGAGGTAGCATCGCGCGAGCGATACTAATGTATTGCATGCATTCATAGGTCACGGTATGCACTTTCCGTCATAAATTTATGCCATAAAATTACGCTAAACACATCGCACTAGTCTTATTAATTTGAACGAGCAATTCTTGCACCTATAAATACGAGTCTATTTCATGTATCTCGAAAACGACTCCAACGATTTGCATCAAATTTATCACTGGAGGCTTTTTAAATGCGTAATAAAGCATATTACGCATTTAAAAAGCCTCCAGTGAGTAGAAAACGGCGAATTCACAAATAAATAACGTAAAAAATAAGCCGACCGAAACTCGTTCTAAGTACTTCTAATAATAATTGATGTAATAACATAAATACATAATTTAGTTAAGATGTTAATTTGTGGACAACACTAAACTAATAAATACCCACAGGTATCGCACTAATAAATCACAATAAATGTGGGTAATACATTATATTATGCTAATTTTATAACGTTTGCAAATTAATTAGGATTTTAATAAATACATCATCACATAGCTAATAGATTATACTGGATTTATGTTATTATACAATTTATTAAACACACATAACTTGTAGAAATTAATCTCATTTGATATATAATTACACGGTAAATAATAATTTATTCAAAACAAAACAAGTAGTTCCATTGTCACAGTATATTACATACTCGTTTCAAGTTTTTAATGCTTTTCCACGTAATTGGTATTTTCCATAAACGTTGAATACAACTCAGTGGGTCAAAGTCTGAAAACAATAATACGACAAGGGTTTGTAATGAATAGTAATAAATTGTTACAGCGCTATTATGAAATTCTAGAGATTCAACAATTCTAAGCACACATGTACACAAGAAACAAAATAGTTTGTAGAACGCCAACTAATCAATTGTCAACACCGCACCATTGGTCAGCAGCATAGATAACAGAAACAACGGGAGATGTGACGAGGGGGCGTGGTTGGTGTCGCCGCAAAATGCTCAAAACGAGAACATTGCCAAGAACAGCTAGTTAGTTGCAATCAAGTTCGATTGAGATACGTTGCTCCTTGTTTTAGCAAAATGCCAAGTTGTGCTGTTGCAATTTGCAAAAATAGAAGTGCAGTGGTTAACTTTAAATCAAATGGAATCACTTATCACCTGTAAGTACAAATAATATTACGTTTTATAAGCATAAATACAAAATTAATTTCAAAAATTCTCCGACGCCATTTCTACCCGAACCTTACCACGATGCAAATTTTAAATAATCAACATCTCATTCTTAAATCATACATTGCTTTTCTACCATTTCGCAGTCGCCACCGCTCGTTTCCCAACACGCAATGTAGAGCGAGTGATATTATTCGTTCACTGTGTGTGCAGTTTCGAGATACGGCCGCTTGTTTCTGCCGTTGGTTAGGGGTGCGCTTTGACTTCACTTTTTATCGATACGAAGTTTTATCTAAGACTGCTAGTATTAGATAAAAATTATAAGTCTTTACTGTAGTTACTATTTGTGGGCTATGGTATCCTTTATATTAAAGTTGTATGGAAATAGGTTACAAAATATGTAATGATTGTATGATTACTGTGTTTGTTTTCTGTTAGTTTCCCACGTGACCTAAAAATTAAAGAAGAATGGATCAAGGCTACAGGAAGAGAAGATAATTGGTGGCCATTGGAAAAGAGCACAATATGCTCTAATCATTTCACTGAAAATTGTTTTCAACCCCTCAAAAGATCACGTAGACTCTTTGAATGGGCAGTTCCCTCAATAAAACTGCGTCACATATTTGCATCGGTATGTTCATAAAGTATAATCGATTTTGAACAAGTGAATGTAAAGTGGGCGCACGCGGGTGGGTGGGACGCACGAGTAACAGACACGCTTTGTAATGATATAAAAGTGTCACTCGCGTGTCGTCACCCCCGCTGCCAATCCAGCAACTCAACTTCTTGTGACCTCACTAACTCGCATGAACTCAATCATCCTCCAGGGAATTGTTATATAGTATAGTGGGGTTGGCTTTGGCTCTAAGTTGACATTGATCCACTTACACCCCACAAATATTTTATTACAAACATTACACTTCTTGATAAATCATAGATCGATATAACGTTGTCAATATCGACAAAGTCATATCGACCCGCGTGTCCCAGCAAAGACGCTTTATCAGTGTTTGTAGTAGTGCGTGCTTACTTGGGTGTTGTTTAAATAAACGTCCAATGACAGCGTCTTAACAAAAGTGTGTCGTTGTACTTGTGTGCGTAGAATGACATCTTTTATTTATTTAAGTGTGTGAGTGTTTTATGGTTGTGTGAAATTCGGCGACAACCGTCCCGGTGTAAACTCACGTAGTATGTCACATCTCCCGTTGTTTCTGTTATCTATGGTCAGCAGGCAGGATATTTTTACGCTAAAAAAGAACGTTTTTGTGAGCGCGGCGTGCCTTGATACGTAGTCAAGTGGTTTATACGTATGTGAAATGGACACTTGCAAGACTAAATACCTTCACAGAATCCTCTGGGACCGGAGAGTATGCGACCATCGCTGTTCCAGTGATAAGAACCATCCACAACGTCATAGACTCATAGACAGAAGCAGTAAACTTAAAGTAAAGTTAACCCACGGACACTGAGCAATCATGCGTAATGTTTTAACCTTTTGATGTGACTGATCCCTTATTGGTAACAAGAGTTACCCATCATTGCATTGCACTCGTCTCAATAAAATATAGTAACAATATAATTGCATCAAGGCGCACTAGTATTAAATCAGAGGGCAGAGGGAATGAATTCAACAATCAAGCCCGTGACCTCATCTCTGCGGGCAGAAACAATGCCGCGTTCTCACGCACCGGTCCGTCCGCTCCCACAATGTTTAGTATCACTGATTGGTCGTAACGGGTATTGTATATATACCAAATTGTGTTTAAATGTATTTGAACATCTTCTTAGCGAGGTGGACTACAAAAAGCCTTGAAAACGAAATGCCTACTATACTCTTTGCTTTCACTCAGCAAACCTGGATCAGACCTGACTGACCCAATCAGCGTCGGACTCGTCTGACGTTTGATTGATTATTTGAAAGAAATCTGCCGTATGTAAAACACCATTCTATCTATGTTACCCCTGATACTGGAAATAAATTTATATCGACTGTAATTTCGTTTTTGTTTTTTTATGAATTATGTAGTTTTCTTTTATTTTACGTCAAATTGCCAAAAAAAAATTTAAGCATCAACATTACTTTTCGTATACGCATGATACCGTGACTTGCGGTAGTACCGGCGACTGCCAATAATAGTAATGGCATGTAATCTCAATGCCATAGACTGCGCATCCGTAACAAGTGCAACCGCAGATGCCACCGTTTCTGTTAATATTTGAACCCAATAGAGTTATTTATTAAAACAAATATTATATTCATACATTATCCATATCCATACTAAATAACAACATCCGTATGAAGTCAAGGTGTGCTGCTATTTCTAGATAATTTTAGATCCGCATTTACTAGAATTAGTTACGTCCTTGAATCAATTTATGTATGTTCACGGCTCAATTAATATTACGTAGTGGTTACGAATAATGTATATAGCAAATGAAAGGATGAGGTACTAACATTAATTACTAACTTTTGACCGCAACAGCACTCGGGCGGCCCTCAGGGAGGTATCATATGTCTTTTCCTAGGAGTCATAGAATAACCATAATAATTATAGTGAAGTAAAGTTTAGCTGTTGCTCAAAATATGATCTAATACTGAATCACTTATAAGCCAAAATATGTGCGCGTACAGAAGTGTAACAACAGGAACTGCTCGACCACCCATCTACAAAACAATGAAACTAATAGATAATTCATAATGACGGCGCTGTAAAGACGGGTAGTAAACGCGATGAGACGTGGGAAACGGTGTTTTAACGCGTGAAGATCATACGGATTATTAGTAGCCAAGGTAGCGCGTGCGTTGTGCAGCCTTGCGAATTAGACGCTGGTATGTGCACGTTTGTACGTCTATATCTTGAATGATGACATATCCACACGGCCAAATCCGGACAATGCTTTTGTTAGTTATTTACTAGTGTATTTCTTACAATAAGAAGGTGTGAAGATATACATACATACGTATTCCTTAGACTTCATTCGCAGTGCTCACATAACAATAATCAGTTCATCCTATTAAATCTTCTGGAAGCGGGTCCAAGCAGTTCCCGTGAACGAATCGAAATGAAACTTTGATTTGTAAGTACGAAGTCAGGTGTAGCTCGTCTATATGAGGAAACAGATAAAATATTAAAAAACGTTCGTTCAGCGATTTGACACCTGACGACTTGAGAATTACGGCCCGTGGGGTGTAATCAGAATCACATGTATGTAATTTACAGGCCAGTGAAAATACATGCATTGGGATTATCAAAGCAAAATTTGAACCACAATATGAATCTATCTATACAGAGAAATAATAAAATAGTGGCTGGGTCGATATTGTACATGGATATTTTATTCATATAGTCATAGACATAGACTATAGTTACTCATACTGCAGTCAAAAGTTACATACCGCACTTAGATTTAAAATTTCTTTCTTTTATATTAGCCAAGTAGTAGGGCTGCCTCAAATGATAATAGAAACACACTCCCGCACGGATGTGAACACAGCGACAAGTTAGATACTTGATAATGTTAGATACTTGCAGCACCATTTTTACTCTTATTGCGAAGTACAAAAAGGACAAAGGTCAAACAGTTTAGCTTGAAGTTTCCCTGTGTGTACCATATTTTGAATGACATTGAATGATGTAATTCAACTTTACATTCAACGACATTCTATTAGGTACATTGTACACATTAAATCTAGTAATTAATCTATGCCTGCACGGGGTGCGTACATATGAACTTGTATGTGCATGTTTTCAAGACAGATAGGGCGCATCAAAGTACTGTGAAAGTTCCTTCACCTCACAAACCGCATACAAATAACAACTCCCTGGAGGGTTGTTGTGCGAGTGAGGTTATCAGTAAGTTCCTAAGGAGCTGGTTTATTAACAACAGCGGTGGCAATGCACGAGTGATACTTCATGTACATATTACAAGCGTTCATAAGCAACGGTAACCGTTTTACATCAAGCTTCCCGTTTTACGTTATATAAAACAAAACCCTATTATATGGGTCTTTAATGAGACAAATGTGGGGCAAAGACTTATTTAATACCAGACGCTGCCTGCAGTTTCGCCCTCATCGAGTGCTTCTCAAGTTCAACGTTTTGTATTATACACACGTGAACTTATTTTCCTAAGACCTTAATCCAAATTCAATCAGAAACCTGGAGGGTTGTTGCGTTCCTGTCACAACTGAGGTCACTCATAAGGAGTTGCTGTGTTAGCTGTAGAGGTGGCATCGCGCGAGTGATACTCTATGTATTCCAAGTGTTCGTAGTTACGGTAACCGTTTTACAACAAATGCTCAGTATGCTTATATGCCCCCCGACGTTTTGTACAAAACCTAACCTGTTTTGGTCGAAAAATACTTAATACCTGAAAAATTTCAAACCATATATACTCATTAGTGTATGCAACTGTGTAAGTATATGTAGTAACAAAAACAGACGTTTAAGCAGGCAAATATTTTAATTATTTCATTTAGCTCGGTTTCGTACACCAAATTGGTAACAAAACATTATCGTTATTGTAATTTTCAGCCATTTGTTTGTCAAATGATTTGTCCTTTGTGTGAGACAATGAGAGTTGCGACTATAGACATGCTTGTACTCGTATTTACGTCATGGAATGTGAATTATTGCATTTGAGGTTTATACACGTGCTTATACAGCCACAACATTAAGTCATTGTTAGCCGTTTGCAACGAAACGAAGACGAAAATGTATTTTGTATCACTTGAATCATGTTTTTAGGGTTCCGTACCCAAAGGGTAAAACAGAACCATGTAACTGAGACTACGCTGTCGGTCCGTCCGTCCGTCCGTCTGTCACCAGGCTGTATCTCATAAACCGTGATAGTTAAAAAGTTGAAATTTTCACAGACGATGTATTTCTATTGCCGCTATAACTACAAGTACTAAAAATAGAATAAAATAAATATTTAAGGGGGCTCCCATACAACAAACGTGATTTTTTTGCTCAATATTGATAATGGCAACAGGTAGTCGCTTAAAATATTAACAGAATATTTAGTTATATATTCACTTTAAGAATACATAATTAAATTAAAATAAAACAAATATTTAAGGGGGCTCTCATACAACAAACGTGTTTGTTTTTGCCATTTTTATAGATAATGCTACGGAACCCTTCGTGCGCGAGTCCGACTCGCACTTGGCCGATTTTTTTATCGCTCTGACACTGCCCGCCTGACAGTTATCAGCAACCTATCATAGGTAGTAAGTTAGGGCCGTAATTAACGTGACGACTGCGGAAGTACCTCCACCTCACAGAAAACGGCGGCCCAATAACAACTCCCTTGATTATTGTTATTCGGCTGCCTGATAACTAAATGGATAAAACTACTTACTCATGATAAAACGGAAACTTTAATGAAACAGTTTGTTAAAAGAATAAGTACCTAACACAAACAAACACATATATCCATACTATTATATACGTATCTATTCATGTGTATAAAATATAAGTATAAATACATATGTATTAGCTCATACATAGGTACATAAATTCATTTTAATACTTTAGCAAGAATTATCATGGAAGAGGGAAGCCTACTAATACAGGCATTTTCATGCTTAAAATAAGGCTTCAACCACATGAAATGTAACAAAAAACCCCTGTTAAGGAAATAAAAACTATTTCATTTATTTTATATTTTGTTTCCCTGATGAGTCGCTACTTTAGCAACGGGGGTGACAACATTTCAATTATGCGTTCATGTGTAACTACGGTACATCATCACATATCATTATCTCACAATTTTGAAACCTTTGTACTTATTCTATTACTACTAACTGTTTAAGTGGTACTTATATACTATAATCAGCGTCTTAAATTGAGATGAATCTTGGCTACTGATATGATTAATTATCCCAAAGACGTAGCAATAAACAAGTAAATCGAAGGTGCTTCTAATTTTAAAATCAACCATTGTAAAGTAGTCATTCCTAGCGTTATCCCATTTAATAATCCTTTAGCCTTGGCGGGGTCCGCTAAGCATAAGGATTTGGCGAAGATACTGATTTTGACATGGAACGACTACCGACAGACCTCCATAACCCCCAAGGAAACCCAGACCGCTTTCTTGAACGTGCGGCTTTCCTCACGACGATTTCCTTCACCGCCGAGCAAGTGATAATTACAAATATGTAACATAAATCCTAAACCACAAGTTTAGTCGTACATGCCCATGCCAGAAATCGATCCAAGGACCGCTGCTTAATAGGTTGGTCCTTTACCACTATCACTACTATATTTACTTGTATGTGACAAGTAAGAATGGTATTTTTGTATGTCTATCATAACTTCACGCGCCGACTCGAGCGCCACATGAGCCGGTTCTTCCACACGGTTCTTTAACATTCATAACTCTTCTCATGCACTCTCGGCTCCGTTTCTAAGGATCCTGATATCACCTTCAGATAAAACACGATCAATTTGGTCATGGTAGGTAAGTCTTGGCCTTCCTTGGTTGCTACAACCTTCTACTTTAATATTTATTTGATATTTTTATATAACAAGAAATATGTATTATATTAAACGTTTATTTGTTAGTGGGTATTGAAGTTAGCTTAATAATATATATATAGGTGGATATGGCACTGATAACGCTTAGTTTACGTGGCCACGTGTTCAGAACCATATTATGCGCGATAACATTACGATTTATCAAATAATCGATGCACTGGTTGGCACATTACAAACTGTCGACATATCTTTTCATATAATTTTGAAAGATTGCCAAAATCGTGAATATATTTAATGTATCGAAAATTTAAAACAAACATTGGATGAGCATTGAGTTTGGAGGAGACAATAATAAAAAAGAAATAAGGGTTTTATTTAACTGGTCAGCATACTAACCTAGTCTACAAAAATACTAAAATGTACACCACATTAAGTGTTATATACAACAATTTAGTGCACATTTCAGTATTTTAGACGAACAATCTGTTATCTGTTTTACCATTTGATATCATAATTCATCTCATAATTGTACCAATATGCTTACGTAAAAAAAAATTTTGTAATCTAATTGACAATTTTAAAAGAGACCTATACTGGCAAGTTTCTTTCGGCATTTCTTCTTCGCCAATGGTCATTTCCGAAAACTAGCATTTCGGAAATGACTATTGGCGAAGATTAAAGAAAAAAAGGAAAAAAGTATTAAATAAAATATACAAAGAATTAAATAAAATACAATAAGATTATATTACAAAAAATGTAAGACGTGTCTATGTGCCCGCGAGGATCCAATGGCAAATAAAAAAAAATATCTTTATCTTTTTACCAACAATGTTGCATAAACACACTTAAAACAAAAACCATAAGGTAGAAATCGACTTCAAAAAATATTTACCAAAAGTACCTTGTTTAATTTCCTCTAGGCCCATCACTCCGCCACATAATAATACATCACACTTATTTATTTGACCCTGATAGTGCATTTGTCCTCAATAGCAGACGATTAAAGTGACAATGGTTATTTCATACATCATTATTTCTATCAAAATCATTTACTGCTAAGCTACTGAGACTTCTCTTAAATTCTGGATCAGAAAGTAAAAGATTTATGTGCTGATTGCCATCACATGCACATAGCTTAATAGTAGTATAGAGGAAGGGTTCTTTCCTTCCTATGAGTGAGGTAATGCGTCATAAGCAAGTAGTAACTCGTTCCTCGTCAGAAGAACCGTATGATGTTTTACCATCCAAAATAGTTTAAAAACTTTATATCACTTGGTCATCTCTCAATATTCACTCCCAACGACCAAAGAGTGAGAATACAATACAGTGAGAACGTGAAATAAATGCATTTTGTATTTGGGCGTATGTATGAAACTCCTATAATTTCATATAACCGCCCAAGGACAATTAGTGAAGGTTTAGGAAATTGTAATTGGTATGTATAATCCGTCATAGATTGGTTTGTTAGTTAACAAGCGTTGATATTTTTTTGATTGAATTTTGACTTACGGAGTGGTTAGTAATGCTACTTAATACCAAGTCTCGTGGGTTCGATTTCCACACAAAACAAATATTTATATAGGTACATGAACCATTATTAGAATTATGAACTCGTCTGTTTGTCTTAATCTAGGTGTTTTTAAGATAGATAGCACACATCAAAGCAGCCCGTCTGGGGAAGTACCTCCACTTCACAGAAAACCGCAGCCAAATAACAACTCCCTAGAGGGTTGTTGTGTTCCTGCGTGTGTGTGAGGTCCCCAGTAAGCTCCCAAGGAGTTGCTGTGTAAGCAGCAAAGGAGGCATCGCGCGAGTGACAATTAATATATCGCAAGCGTTAATAGGCTACGCTACCCGCTTTACATCAGTTGGGCCGTATGATTGTATGCCTCCCGACGTAGTATATAAAAAAATTAAAGCACCCCATCTGTGGAAGTAACTCCACTTCATAGAAACACCAGCCAATTGACAACCCCCAGGATGGTTTTTGTGTTCACGCTAGTGAGTGAAGTACCTAATCAGTAAAGAGTTACGTCACATACAAAGGTGATATCGAGAAATACTTAATAAAGCAAGCGTTCATAGGTTATGGTAACCACTTTACATCGGGTGGTCCATATGATTATATGCATACCGTTCCCGACGTATAAAAAAATATGATTCTCACCTTTAGGTGCGACAAACTGTACTGTTTAATACAAACAAAGAAATTTCACTACTTTTCAGAAGACATATCACACTGACCTACTATATGTTCATGTTGATTCTGTACCTAATCCATGTTTAAATTTAAACTATGGCATAGATAATAATACAAAAGATAAAATCGTCGGTGACCAACAAGCCTAATCTGAACATCTCCGTATTGCGTTATTGTTTCGCTACTTATCTGATTACACGGCCGTTCAATGAAATGCTATATTTTATTGAATATTTTCACGCGTTCACGTTACGTAATAACACTTATTACATTATATAAATAATGTGATAGTGTGATTGTGATTAATTATTTGGTATTATGCAATATCTTATTGGCAAACTCATAACTTTCATATATTCTAAAATGGCGCGTACTATAAAAACTTTTTAATAGTAGATGTAGTTACGTGCTAACCCGTAAGAGCAAGTTTACATTATAACAGAAAGGTGAGTTTAATCAAGCCAATTTATTTTTTATGCTACTTGAATGAGAAGCAACCATAACTCGACCCATCATTTTTGTTGGAAAAAACTCCAAATCTCTGTAATCAGTTAATGGGAGAATTTTAGACTTGAAGAATAAAAATACTGATAATAAACACACCGATAATTGCGTTGGAACCACATTTTATACTTTCTTTCTTTTTGCTCGGCTTCTAAGGGTTATCCTGTGGTATCCGCTTCACATCAGATGAGATACTTGAAGGTATGTCTCCCGAAGTTATATTAGGAGTCATGAATTCAAGTTACATAGGCAAGAGAGCTTTAATGTTATGATCACAATGCAGTCTACTACATTCTACATACGTAAAGATGTTCATATGTGTGTCGGAAATAGGAAAATGGGTCAGGGGAGTATGCAGGGCAGGTAATCACTGTACCGCTGCAAGGTCCCCGCGAGGTCCGTGCGATAACGCAATTATTAATGCATCGGTGAGGTTTGTTGACATTGTCGTCTCTATAATTATCTTTGAGTGAACATGCACTATTAAACGGATTATTAATAGATTGTATTACTTATTGGAATAGCATTAAGGCATTGTTGTGTCCAGCCAATTACCTCGTAGATTTCTAACTAATGGCAAGCGACTTTACCTTTACGGGTACGAACAATTCACAATTTGATCTGTTGTAGCATCTTTGGAATCCATTACTAAAGATACAGCTAAGTGTACCTACGTCCAGCTTTACATCTTACACTTTGTAGAGTTCGTATTCGGCACATAATAAGAGTTACTGTCAAACTTCAAATATCTATGATCTTCTTTTTCCTCTACCAAAATAATTATAAATCGTTTAAAAATTATTTGCATGAACTTACTACAGCATTTGAACACGAAATAATTATAGAATTTCAATCTAACATTAGTTTAATGATGCATATGTGTTACGATTACCTATTTATCCATCTCATCCAATAGTTTGTGCTAAACACACGGAAGTATTCTTCTCAGTCAACAGAGTGGTCGTGGTTATAGGGTGTCCGTCATCTATGACTCTTGCTATGTTCCTCCATTTCTCCCGGTTGGTGCCGTTTCGGGAATATTCCGTTATGGGGCGTTGCGTAGTTGTTTTCACGAGATCAAGCCATCTTGCTGGGGATCGACCACGTGACCACTTTTCTTCTACTCTACCTTCAATCACTAAACGTTCCATGGCGTTGATTTTCCGTGTAATATGTCCAAAAAATCTTAAAATTCGCAATTGAGCAGCCGACGAAAAGAAAAAGACGAAACTTTGTTTGATTCAGAGTTCTTTAATGATGCACACGTTTATTCTGTGGGCAGTCCAGCTCACCCTGAGTAAGCGTCGCCAGCACCACATTTTCAAGGTATCGATCTTTCTTCGGTCTTATAGTTTTAGTATCCACGTTTCCGCACCGTATAGAAAAATTAGGAAGACCAAGCAGTTCATTAAACGGACCTTAGTGTTTTTCGTGATTCTGCGGTCCCTTCAGATTTTTGGAAGTTTTTCGATGGCTGATCTAGTCACATCACTACGTTTTCTTATTTCTTCTTCACAGCCTCCAGTGTTAGTGATAATGGAACCCATATAAACGTTCTAAAACGATAGCTTGTTACTACTTTACAGTTACCTATATCGCTAACTGTAGGGTGGTTGTTATTTGCCCTGTCCACTATCATAATCTTGGTCTTGTCACGATTTATGGTAAACTCCAAACCAAACCGGTCAACTCTAGAAGCTCTAAAAAGTTTGTAATATCTTCTTCAGTGGATGCTAGAAGAGTCATCATCGGCATATCTTAGATTAGTGATCCCACTTCTCCAGAACAATCCGCATGATGAATTCTGAATAGATGTTGAACAGTAACGGTGACAGTAAGCAGCCCTGTCTCACTCCTGCCTGCATTCTTAGATTTGCAGAACAGACTCCGTCCATTCTGACGCATGCCGTGTCATTCTCATACAGCGATCGAATAAGGTGTATCAGATGGTGCTGTATACCCATCATCAAAAGAATCTCCCACAGCTTGCACTAAATCACCGTATCGAAAGCTTTCCGAAAGTCTACAAAGTAAATATAAAGAGGTTTATTAGGAGAATAAGAATCTGTTCACGTGTTCCACGACCCTTGATAAATCAGGCTTGTTCAGGTGCGATCCCCCGATTTAAAAACGCTGCAAGTCTGGTGTTGAGGATGTATAGTAGTATTTTGCTGGCATGCGATATAAGGGAAATAAGCCTGTAGTTACTGCATTTTCTGGTAGACCCTTTCTTGTGGAGTGGAATGAACAGGGAGTTCAACCAGTCGATAGGCCATTAGCCACTCTCCCCTTGGAGGAAATGACATACAACATGTCGACACCCACATCGCCCATAGCTCTGATGACTTCTATAGGTATTTCATCCGTACCTACCGCTTTGCCATTTTTCAGATGTTTAATTGCGGCATGAATCTCATCTCTCAGTATGCAAGGCTCTTGTTCGTCTTTTCTATTTAGTGGTGGCGCAGTATCTGTTGAAGTGCTCACAAATAACGATCTGCAGTACTCTTGCCATACCCCCAGAATTCCCTCGATATCAGTGACTATATCACCAGCGGCATTTTCTATAGCCCAATTCTGTGTTTTGAATTGCCGGGTTATACTCGTATATCTGATTTTCAGATGTAGATCTTTTGTTTCAAACTTTTAGACGAAAAACCAGACCTTTCTTAGATTAGGCCACACGTCTTTCGAAATATAATTTTTCGAATGTGCGGGCTACCTCACGATGTTTCCCATCACCGCCGAGCAAGTGATAATTACAAATATGTACAAAAATCCAAAAACACGAATTTTAGCGGTACATACATACTTGTAGAATCAAATACCTCGTAGTTAAATGGTTGTGCTATATACTCGAACAGACAAACGTGTCGAACCTGAAATTAAATACAATACTCGTTGGCAATACCATTTACTATACAATATTACCATTTCTATATCAAATATGTCACGCCAGGCGGCCACTTGGCTTGGTGGTAGGCAGGTACCTTCCTGACACAACCCTAACACAACTAACGTTCATTTCTCTTTCCATGTATGATAAACGTGACCTATTTAGTCGATAGTCTCAGATTTCCTCGTTTTTTTGTAGAATAAATGCAGGAAACCATTATATTATCCTAATTTTTTTCTAGATATCGTAAATAATTTTCTCTATAGACAATTGTACTGAAACAGGATGAACAGTCAATCTGACAGCACGCAACCCTGTTTGATACAAAAATATTAACGCCAAACAGGACAGCAATCTACCGTAACATCTACCATCCACTCGTACATACAGCAAGAGCGCAGCGCATTAAAACTCTTATTAATTTAGTATCGTGACTATAAAAAACGATCCTAAATAACCTAACTTGGTTTATCGCACTTATACTCTCTCACTATTTATACGCTCAATCACGCATAAATGGCTAAACTAATTTGGATGAAATATTGGGCACACAAATATAAAATATGGGATACTAGCGACCCGGGCTTTGCACGGGTAGAGCATATTACATGTATTAGAGCATAGTACATACTTTCTCAGTGTAAATCCAACTTTATATATAGATATCCAATATTTTAAAGTTTACGACTTGAGTAGGTACCAATAAAAGGGACAAGGCTTTGCGAAAGTCAAGTACCTAAGCCAATTAAATTACAGTGAGTGGATAGATGCCGTGACATACCGTTTCGTAGTAATTTTTCTATGCAACGTTTTACTTCCATTTTTAATAACAATTTTTTTAATCAACAACAACTTCATTGCTCATTTGAAACGGATGTTTATTTGTAAAACGAACTTAAGTGAGCAATGTAAGTTGAAGTAATCCGAATCGTAGTTAGCATTCCTGGTTATCTTGGCCGAGGTCGTGGCGCAATGGTACGATGCTCGATTAATTGCATGCTCCGTTTTCATTGCAGATAGCTCTTAAGTGAATGTTCATAAAGTTGAGAAAACAAACAGCAATGTTGTGTCATAACAAGGACCAGAGGTGACAGTTAAGAGAGTGGGTTCGCTGGATTTCGCAGTAGTATGACAATTTGACCATCAAGTACGAGTATTATTAATACCGAACATAAAATTTGTACTGTCTATAGAATTGTGTCTACAAATTTTATGTTCGGTATTAATAAAGGCAACCTATCTATTCGGAATTATCTATGTACCTTATATACTCCAATACTTCATTAAAGTAATCGATAATGACAATGTGAAAATAAGACAACGTCAAATGTTTTTGTCATTTTTGACGTGATAACGTCTTATAACTCGATGAACGCCGGCTGCACGCACGAAAAAGCATGACTCATTGTCACGTTGCGCCTGAGCCGAGCGTGCAAGCGAGAGCGCGGAACAAGCGATAGAGAGGCACGATCGGCCTAAGCGTTCGGCTTGTGACGCATCTATCTCTCTTCCACTCCATCGGCCGATGCGTCCGAGTAGAAGAGAGACAGCGGCAGCACACAACCTACACGTGAACTGTTTTGTCAACTGTTGAATGTTTTCTCATGACATTATCACGTAAAATTATCGTCCGTAAACCGACTTTACAGATAACCAACTTTAAAGGCTGACAATCGATTCCTTAACTAGGTATGAGAAAATACTACAATTTGAAGACGATCACACAAACTAATTAACATTTCCTTCATGATGAAATACCGCACCACACTAATACATAGCAATTGCATTCCAATGATCTTCTTCTTTGCGTTATCCCATTTCCTTATCCATTAGGATTGGTGGGGTCTACTACCTAAGCCTAAGGATTTGGCGACTTTTACATGGACCGACTGCCGTCACACCTCCACAAAACCAGAGGGAAACCTTGATCTTTCTTAGGTCACACGTCTTTCGAAATATATTTTCTTGGACGTGTGGGTTGGCCGCTGAGCAAGTGATAAATACGAGTACGTACATAAATGCGAAAACACGAATTTAGTGGTACGTGCCCCCGTCTGGATTCCAACCGGGAACCATTTGCTCAACATTTGAAATGTCTTCTTCAATAACTTCATTTGAAGCTGTAGAAGATCCAAGTGGTTCTGTTATTTCTTTGAGTGTGTCATCCAAAGTCATATCATAAAAGCCATCACATAAATTTCTAGGCACAACTAATTCTGGGCTCCTTGTGTCTTCGATACCACTTTCGTCAATATCATCATCATTTCTTAGACAAGGACTCTCAAAATGATCTTTATTTAGAACCTGTTTCTTTTCATGTTCAAAATCATCTATTTTAGAAGTAATTACAATAGGTGTTCGCTCAAATTCTTGTGTTGGCGAGCGGGGATCATATGACTGCAAATGATTCTTTATAGCAGCAGACAGAATGGGATTGTTGTGTATAAGATTTTCTTCGCCATTGACGTTTTCAAAAGTTTTTCGTAGATCAACAGGCTGGTACCTTCCTTATCCACTGGACTATCACTGCTCTAAATATTGCATTCGAGTGAGAGCTTTAGTAAACATCGCTATCACTTTGTATATCTGTTGACAACACGAAGGAAATAACCCATAGAGAGCCGATGAGATCGATATTGCGTAGTAACTCAATTTACCGCTGCGGGTCGGGGGGTCAAGTACAACACGCCGCTCTTATTGGCTAATTCACGGATCGACGTCGCGGTACTTATCGGTTTACTGGTTAAATATTCTCCTATTGTTCTGTAGGCTCGAATTGCTGGAATAGTTACGCGTTAAAACTGTTACTATGAGTACTTGCAATACATTGAGTATCGCTCGCGCGATGCCGCCACCTCTGCTGCTGCACAACTATCCAGAGAATTATTATTATAGCTGTTTTTTGTGAGGTGGAGGTACTTCCCCAGACTGGCTGCTTTGGTGCACCCTACCTCTCTCTTTACTTGTGCCTAGAGGACTAGAAATATTTTGATGGCTTTTTATGGCACTAAAGTGAAAACAAACGTATTGCCTTCCTGATGGTAAGCAGTTACAGTCTATGGAAACTTGCAGCATCAGAGGCGTCACCTGTTCGTTGCAGACTCTGTATAAACCTCTTCATGCCGTCTGTCGCGAGTCCAGTGCTCGAGGATGGCTTCTCCATTCCGATTATAGATGGAAGCTATTGGCATCATATCGAACAGCTCCTAAATGAATCACCCAAAGTACCGCATATGAATAATAATGAAACTACAAGAAGTGGTAAATTCCACAGGTCCCAGATATCCCTACGGTCTAATACATTTGTATAACATTGCTATGTCGCAACCGTGTGGACGCGACCAGTTCTAAGGAATGCTGGCAAGCATTGGCACAAAGTTTATTATAATATGAAAACGGTAGTGTTGTTTAAATGTGAACAATTTTGTACATAATTGCATAATATATTGAGTAGCTATGAACGACGGTTTTACTCTATGCTTTTATAGTTATACTTTGAAACCCAGCAGAGGCGATTTGGTAAGTAAATATTGTAATCATATTAAACCTTTATAAATTTGCGAATAATTGAATTAAACCTTTTTTAACGGAAGTATCGCGTGTTTTATTTATTTTGTTGAACCTGACGTTTCGAATGCTTTTCAGCATCCGTGGTCGCAGAAAGACTAAGGTGACATTTGTCATACATTGGTTAATACGAGTAACATCTACATCTACCGACATGAATAGATTTTCCATTATATATGTTCCCATTCACACAACGATGCGACCACGGATGCTTCAAAGCATTCGAAACGTCAGGTTCAACAAAATAAATAAAACACGCGATACTTCCGTTAAAAATTGTTTAATTCAATGTGTAACAATCGCGAAAACCTAAGACATTATTTTGCGAATAATGTTCTGCAATCTATTTAAGTTCATGTCAGTTGTTAAAATACGTATTGAGACATAGAAGCAGGCGGCCCACCAGATTTAAAGCTGGTACCGTAGTTAGAAACGTTTGCGATATGGTATGGTCACCCCTGCTGTTAACATAGCAGCCTCTTAGGAGCTTACTGTTGACCGCGCTCACTCTAGTTGAAGAGAGTGAATCGATCAAAACGTCTTCTATTTCGATAAACTGGTGAAAGACAATGAAATATCCTCTTTACTAATAAAAAAAAATCACGATTGAAGAGCACTGTAACAAGCAAAATGACAAATTGTACGCACACAGTTCTAAAGAAGCCGCCCAAGTGCTCGGAAAGGTACAACGTGGTAATCATCCTGCGTCTGTGATGGTTCACAAAGCTTCATTTTTGTGAAAAGGGAGTGAAGACTTCAGCCGAAGTGTATCAAGAGACTGTACACAATGAGTCTTAAGGAAGTTAATTGGATGTGGCTTTCCTTGAGATGGACGTATTTCCCCAGTCGGGCTGCTTTGATGCGCACTACCTCTCTTAAAACCAGAGCAAGACAACACAGTACAGTATGTTGGTATCATACAGGCACCGTATGCCTATGGACCTTGGAAACATTAGGCAACTGGCGAATTGACGAGCTCACGTAAAACGTATCCGGTACAGCCTGTCCCCTCTCTTTCATTGTTATCTCGGATGAAGCGGACGCTCCACTCTCCACCGTCGCCAATGCCTGCAGTCCTTCAAGTCACGTTCCGTCATTTACATACACGCTAATTTTTTTTTTTATCTTTGATATTTTCCTATTACGTTTGGACACTGCGGGCCGTATGGAGGAGTTCAAGGTCACTCAGCGTCTATAGAAAAGGTCATGGTCGGGGTTGCACAGTGTGATATAATAAAAAATGAGGATATCAGCAGTATAACTGAAGTAACTGACATAGCTCAAAGGATAATCAAGCTGAAGTGGCAGTGGACCGGCCATATTGCTCGTAGAACCGACAAACGCTGGGAAAAAAGGTATTCGAATGATGTCATGCAGTATGGAACACCTACTCCCGCAGTAGATGGAGCGTCGACCTGGAGAGATCGGTAGAGAGCCGATGAATACAGGTAGCAAGTGGCCTTCAAGAGATGAGGTTTATGTCCAACAGTAGACGAATATAGGCAAAAGTGTTGATGATGAGACATTTTACCATGTTTAAATCCCTTAGAAGACGTAACGAAATACCCCTGACATTTGGCAGTTGTTTACTATTACACTTACCCTCCAAATAACAACAATGATAAACCTAAACGTTACATTGCTTTCTTACAACTTCCAAAGTTAACGTCGCCCTTCCGCATTCACACAATGCATTAATAACAGGTTTAATTTTCGATTCGTCGTAAAGTACAAAAATCTTCGTCTGCTTGACCCGGGTGCAATGCAGCTGATTTCATAAAGGGCGTTCCCCTCCGTGGCGTGCGCTTCTGTAATGTGGCCCAAGTTACAAGCTTAAATAGGTTCGTAAATTTATTTTGATTTTGTACTCAAAATTACCGATCGCGTAATCTATGACTACCTACTTAGCCATATAGTCTCTATCTCTATGACTGAACAGGACAGTATGGTGTGTAAAACTACAAAGTTGCACTGTTCACCCTCCTGCGATCAATTGTACGCGGAAAGGTTTGTAAGGCAGAACACTACTACTCCGCCAACCTTAACTCATCCCATTACAAGGATATTTATTTATTTAATCTTTAAAATAATATTGTATCGATGCGATATAACACGCAGTACAAATTAAATAGTATTCGCACTTAAAATAGAAACTATTTTTTCTATCACCTAGAATTTCACCTTTTTCAATTGAAATTTCACTCGGTTAAACAGCAAACACAAAATTAGAATCCTATTGATTTTGATATGAAACGTAATCTATAATAATGAATCGATTCATCAAAATTCGCTCAGTAGTCTAAACGCTACGATGAACACTTCATAAATACATGCATGCACGGCTTAAATCATACCCCTTTGCCGTAATCGATTAAAATTAACAGTAAATACTATAGATATTCGGTTTACAGTCAATAATATACTATGGTATATAAATGTATTTCAAAACTAACCTCCAAAATGCAATCCGCTCTTAACTTGGGCCACTAAAACTTAGCGACGTAACAATTACATAAAAATTGCGTTCACATCGGGCCGTCGCCGGCCGCGTTTCCTCGTCGATCGTGTAAACTTTCACGAAATCAAACAAAGAAATAGCGAAGCGGCTCATTTACATCATTCCCACGCGGACAAAAGAATGGCCCAATGTGTTTGGCAACTACAAATGATGTGTTACCAGAAATCCTACGGTCACGGTTCGTGTGACGGAACCGATTCGAAACTCGGATGAGATTAAATGGACAACCTTCATCCCAATACGTGTACATAATAACCACATGATAACTAAAAGTAGTCAATCACGAGTGACTGCCGACCAACCCCCAGCGTAAATCGATCGAACTGGAAGTATAAAATTTTACGTTTGACTAATCCATTGGGTTTGGCGGGATTTGGCTTCGCCAAATCAGGCTCAGGCTCAGATCTGGTGATTTACACATTGAGCGTGTATACTGTCGTCACGCTTCTGTCTTCTTCTGTCGTATACTGTTCGTCCAAAGGGAATATCGGCCTTTTCGGTCAGATCTTTCAAAACATAATTTATGGAACTATCGGGTTTCCTCACGATTATTTCCTTCACCGCCGCATAAGTGGTAATCACAAATATTCTAAATGAAATAATAGGAAAATACACCTAATTCGTGTTTTGAAAACACAAATTTAGTAGTCCGGACAAAGATTCAAATTATAGACTTGTCGGTAAATAGGTCGTATCGTAGGTACGTTAGTATTAGGAAAATATAATTGAAATTTCGTCCCATATGAGGGACAATAACAGGTTGCATGGATGTACGAACATTAGGTAAACAAATTGACGTTTTACTGAACACCATATACCGTATACCTAAAAACTCCATATACCATAAAATATAGCTTTTTTGTTATTTTGAAATTTCGACGAGAAAAACGAAATTTTTTTTTTTTGGGAGAGGAAAAATTCCAAAACGTTAATTTTGAATATCTTGTAACAATACCATTGCTACCGGCCTAATTAAATTCTGACCATGTATAATTACATAATGGTGCAGTCGCGATATCTGACACGGTCGACATCAAGTGTAAACAAGTCAAGTGGTTACAGTACGAAAATCATCACTCAACATTTTAGCTTCGATTTGTACTCGACTTAATGTAATTGTGAGCACAGAATGTTTGATTCTTATATCCAAATTAGAAATTAAAATTAGTATTTTCTCCAATCTTTGGGCTTAGCCTTCGCCTCCGCCAATAATAATGGATTAGAAAGTAGAAAGATTTTAATAAAATCAAAACAGAATGTATGCGTGCCCATTTGCTTCGGCAAAAAAAAAAAAACATGTGAACTGGATATGGTACTTCCCTAACTCTTTCTACCATATGCGATCCTCCACTTTCCACATCCAGTTTCCTCCAGCCACTCGTCCAACGTTTCACTGCGTTATTCCATACTCAAGGTTTATAAAAGTGTTTCATAAATGGAACATTTTTAGGAGGAAGGAATTTTTTCTAGGGTTCTGCATATAAATTATACCTACGGAATCCTAATACTAAGACTCCAGTGTATTTCTGCTGTCCGTCCGTCTATTATAGGGTTGAATATTTTTAACCGTAATAGATAGTGACTTTAATGTCTGCTCAGAACGTACTGCTATTATATTATATCACATAAAAAAAATTACCTGTTTTTCTACACATTAGCACGGAACCTTCATTTGCGAGAGTTACACGAGACACTTCAACATTATTTTTTTTCTATTAGTGTCCCATGTTTATTTTGACGAAATTATGAATTTTAAGCTACCAACTTGCCTAATGCAGACGTAATCATAGTTAGCTAGGTTAAATAAAAGTATTTTAATAACATAATAACATATCGCAATATAAAGCAATTGTTATTGATTTCACACTAACATTTTTTATTTTCAACAGAAGGTCAGAGACATTTAGAAATATGAGTTAGGTATAATACCTATACGAATAAAGTAACAATTCCGTGTTTAGCTAAACTCTTTATTGTGATATTACATTTCTACTCGTAAATTGTTTTTAAGAGATGTAGGGCGCATCAAAGCAGCCCGTCTGGGGAAGTACCTCCACCTCACAGTAAACTGCAGCCAATAACAACTCCCTAGAGGGTTGTTGTGTTCCTGCGTGTGAGTAAGATCACCAGTAAGGTCCTAAAGAGTTGCTGTGATAGCAGTAGAGTGATACTTAATGTATTACAAGCGTTCATAGGCTACGGTAACTACTTTACGCTTGTATGCCTCCTAAAGTTGCATAAAAATAATATCAGTAGGCGCAACAGTACGCCAACGATACTTATAATAATAATAAATAATAAATTCTTTATTACCATAAAAATTACAATTTTAGGACTTAGATTGGGCCTTCCTTTTAAGTTATATAAACCAGTGTCAGGAAGACCGCTCTTAAATAACAATATTATGTTATAAATATGATGTCAGGAGCCTTAGGAATCGGCGAGCGTGCATGAAAAGAGCTATGAATGTGAAAGAAGCGAGTGAAGTGTGTAAGGACCGCGTCTTATGGCGCTCGGTTCTCTCTGCCTACCCCGCAAGGGACCTGGCGTGAAGATATACATACATACATGTTATAAGTATACATACATAGTATATGGTGAACGAAAACGGTATATGCTTGTATGCCACGAGATCTAAAATACACAAAAAGTTATAGAATGAATAATAATTTGAGTACAGATGAAACGGGCCAACATCAGCCAACATCAGCCATCGTCAGCTCTTAAAAGCGAATGTAATTTGCATAAAAAATACAATAAGCGAACGTGGAGTGACAGCTGATAAATAAGTGTCGTAATGAAGAAAACAATGGTTGGAGGACTTTCTATTCGCGCGTGCGGCGACCTCCCGCCCCCACTTTCTTACTCCCCCTTGACTACCTCTCCCTATCAGTTGCGGGTAAATAGGTACAGTTCGTCTACAAATCTGGTTGGAATAGTATTTCTTTTTCTTAATTTTCTTGTATTATAAATAAATAAATATTGTCGGACAAATTACACAGCGCCATCCAGCCCCAAAGTAAGCGATGCTTGTGTTATGGGTACTAGGTAACTGATAAACATACGTAAATACATTTTTTTTTTTTTGTAAATACATACTTATTATAAATAGAAAATACCCAGACCAAGACAAACAGACATGTTCATGCACACAAATGTTTGTACTGTGTGGGAATCGAACCCACGAGCGTTGGTGTCAAAGTAGCGTAACAACGCGTTTTACCACTGCGCCACCGAGCTCGTCAATCAATTATATGCCAGGTTAGTAACAATTACGACAGCAATAAAAAAAAGTTAGAAGCGTAAAAATGTATATGTCACACAATTAATTTCAAACAAAGGCAACTTCACCTGCAGGTGGTCAGTGTTCTAACACAGTGGTCATAATTATCATCATCATCATCATCGGATCTTTAATCCCGATTGCATCCTATGATTTCGCTTCGGACCCCGGATTTCGATTTTCGACTTTTACTTTTCTATTTCGCGCAATCTTCTTTTTGTTAGCGTTATTTCATTTCTAATCCATTAGTATTGGCGGGATCCGCTACTTAAGTTCAAGGATTGGGCGAAGATACTGATTTCTACATGGATTTTCGCGCAATCTTCTACCACCTTATTAAGAGCATTAGCACGCATGTCAAGCCAGCATTTCTTGGACCTATCCCTTCTACAGGACCCAGCGGTCAGTATACTTTGGTGATCAGTAAAGACTGGCGAGGAATAGGTAGAACATAGCTACATTTTTTATAATATAACGTCGAGAGGTTACGTATGCACTACGGCACACTTGAGGTAAAGAAGTCAGCGTAACCTAGGAATGCGTGTATACATCCCTACTGCTAATATAGGAGGATCAGGAGGATCATCAGGAGCTTTCACGTGATCTCACGAACTCGGAGAAATACCACAACCTTCCACGTTAATGTCGAGTGTCTAACAAGGAGCAACTGAGCCAGAAATGTACTTTCACAATAATAATGTCCCGAAAGGCAGTTGCATTCCTTTTCTTTTTTTATATTAGAGGGGGGCAAACGAACATGTTGGTTTGGGACACCTAGTGATAAGTGATAGCCGCCCATAGACATCAGCAGCTCCAAAGGGTCGCTGATCCGTTGTCAACCTTTTAAATACTCATAAGTAAGATTACTTTATACGTAGAGCGACCGCGAAAACCTTGAGGGTGTAGTCTTGTTCTGCGTTGCTAGTCTAAAAGAAGAAGAAGAATAGGAGAGGTAAAAACCAAGGATTTTTGTGAAGCACACTCTACCCAAGAGGCACAACACTGACAATAATGTTAACTTTGACATGGCAAAGCAGTGGCGACTATTTGTCAAATTTCAAACCAACTTATTTTCACAGCGATACTTCTTGAAGTCAAGCGTCAATAGGCTACAATAACAGCTTTATATTAAGCTTGCCGTATGCTTGTTTCCGTATTACTTACAACTTTAGAGCAAAATTATATGATTTAATATAAGTATATCCGCAAAAACCAATCGTTTATAGCACTTCCACTTAAAACCTTTGGCAGTACATTGAATGTTTTGGTCGGATAAGTAACGTTAAAATGTCTGTTACCTACTCAATGATCTCAATGATAGCGGTAGTCATCGTCTTATCGTCTTGCATCTTATGTTGTAGCTGTAAAGGTGAGATTAGCTTGATTTTTTTATAGATTGATAATAAGTATTCTACCCTATGCCTTAACTTCAGATTAAAAGAACAACTGTACCGTAACTGTCTAGCAATTGTCAAAAATGACTTGCACCTCAATAAAGCATCTACAAATATATCTTTATATTTGCTATTATTTTAATATTATTTCTATTTTTTCCTAGCGTTATCCATATATAATATATATAGCTCTATAGATCAGTTAGGACTGGTGGCATCAGATACCTAAGCCTGATAATTTGGTGAATAGTGATTTTGACTTAGAGAGGCTGCCGATCGACCTCTACAACCCAAAGGAAACCCAGACCTTTCATAGGTTGAGTGTCACGTATTTTCAGATATAATTTCTTAGAGGTACAACTTTCTTCACGATGTTATTCTTCACCATTGGACCAGGATTCGTACCTGGGATCAATTGGTTAATCCACTAGTAATACCCTAGCCTTCTCTATTATACCTATATATTCATAGCTCTTTTCTTGCACGCTCGCCGGCTCCTATGGCTCTTGAAGTCAACCTCTGATAAATCACGACCAATTTAATCATGGTCTTTCTCGGCTCCAACATCCTTCCACTTTCTCATTGTATTTACAATACTCGTACATACAATGCGAAAGTGGAAGGATGTTAGTATTATAACTTCCTAGTAATTGAGGTATAGACATTTTTCCTGTAAAAAAATATAGCAATTTACTTTATAAGAAGATAGATTTATAAAAAACACTATTTTATTATATATATATATATATATATATACTAAGATGACAAACTAGCGCAGAGCCTGTCCGAAGTTACTGTAATCGATACTCGCAAGACCGGGGCCATCATACGTGCATTGCGGACCATGCTGGAGTCTCTTCCAGTTTGTATAAATGAATGGATATCGATGGCGAGCGATGCGGTTATAGTCTGAAATTGTGGATATCAAACAACTCCTCCAAACCAATCCATTGTACAATTGGCAAAGTTATATATGATATTAATTTTAAGATTGCCTTCCTTTGTATATTCCTAAGGAACGCAACCTTAAAATTAATTCCATATTGGGCTCGTCAATAATTCTCAGAGCTCGTGTTGTCGATTCAACCTAGTACCAGTGCCAGACGCTTCCACCTAGATGGCTACTTACTGACTTAAGTCTTGTATAACTTAATCTTTACTCGGAGCTGAAGTACTGCTTCGCCCTATTACGCAACATCGAGTTTTCTGATTACCGGTCTCCTCCCTATGACTCTGTAATTGAACTTCGTTGAAGAACTCGACACAACCCCCCCCCCCCTTTTTGGCGATGATATATGGCGATTTCTTGAATTGTAGAGCATTCTTCTTCTCTCCACGGTTTCGTCCGTGTGAAAATCCCATTAATAAATAGTCTCATTCTCCAGGACCTAGGTAACTTGCTAGAAATAATAATACTTCTATTACCATTAGACAATTTGATATTTAGTCCTATACTGTGTACGAGTATCATCGCTATTGTTCTGAAGTCTAGAAGTAAACACTATTGAATTGGTTTAAATGTGCTCTCATAAGCTTCGGCAACATCAAAGTATCACCGCGTCGTTGCAAGTGTTAAAAAAAATGCACCATTAATAGATATATTTTGTCGGTGAAAAATCTCCTATTCCAAACGTTGAGACAGGCGATATTAATTTTTAACCGGGAAGAATCCTTAACGACCAATATCGCGTATCTTAATCTTTGAGGTATGACCGATGATTTGAATTTATTATGTTCCCGCGTAAGTACAAATGTTCATTAAAGAGTGGCGGATGTGATGATCACTCTTTGGGATTTTAATCAGTATTAAATATTTTACTTGTGTGGAGCATGACGTGATAGATGTGTAAGTAGTCCAAACACTAACACTCAGCTATGTGAATCTCAAACTCCGTCAATTGAAAAAATATATATTTCTTGATATCCTCATCATCTGTCCTTAGTTTCCATTGTTGAACTAATTTCCTCACTTTCTGTATTTTGACATGGAACCACGTTGATCAGCAAAATTTCGACGGAAAATACTATTGTTTCTTTTTTTTGGGAAATTGGCACATATAGCGCATGCTCAGTTTTTGTAAAACTATACTATCGCCATAGTCTTTACTACCCGCTTAACAATTGCGTTCATAAAATAAGCAATATAT
Organism: Pyralis farinalis; assembly: GCA_947507595.1. Lineage (NCBI taxonomy): Eukaryota > Metazoa > Arthropoda > Insecta > Lepidoptera > Pyralidae > Pyralis > Pyralis farinalis. Next base: position 16,166,933 of record OX382266.1, on the reverse strand, counting down.
ATCGAAATCAACTTTTGGAACACCATATGTAAATAGGTGTATACTTTGTATTTGACGGACGGTTTACCCACTTTATAATATCTGCTGCTGACCGTACAAAAGCTGCCCACGGAGAAAGCCTTTGACCTAGGGCTTGTTTACTCCGAGTTGCATTTGTTGCAGTTTTGCATGCCCGCGTTACAGTATACATGCACCGATCGTCTTTTCTATTTACGGCTTGACATTTATTAGTACCTACAACGCCAGTTTAAAAATACATTCTCTGCAATACGGCCTCGAATTTACAGCCCACTGTTGTAGTAACTTGTAGAAAAAGATGTAGCTAACTGCTGATTCCTTTGTACAATGGTTGTGTATCGTTGTTAAGTATTCATATTAAAGACTTGGCTAGACTTGGGGAGACATAGAAACGAGTTCTAGTTTATATAATTTAACGTTACTGTGCAATAATGAAGAATGATGCTTATCAATGTATATGAGTGTACGCGATTGGTCTGGTGTCAGATCATTTCATCGTTAAAGTAATGGAATGACGGACACAGAAAATTTAACTATCGGGCTCTCAATCTATACAGTACAGGAACAGACCGATCAGTTTGATGGAATTGAATATCATGACATGAATTTAATTACGTAATTAACTCCACTATAAATGGATGGATAGTCTGATCACCACAAGAGCCAGGGCAGAATCCGCTTTCTTTTCTTAGCAACGAATGGATGCACCTTCTGCATCCATCCATCCATTCCTGAAATGGTGGGAGAGATGAACACAATAGCCAGGGCAGCAACTGGACAACGAATGGATGGATCTTCTGCTTTACCCCAGCAGCAAGGGCAGCAGCGGATGCATTTGTAAAGACAGCAATAGCAGCCAGTGTAGCAAATCATCATTATCACGAGTCATGCAGTATACGCTATGTTATGAGCTTCAAGTCATAACTCCTTGCTCGAATGAGGCTCCAGAGAAGTGTCCTTCCCTGCGGATATGTACATCGCTATTCGCGTTTTATTTGGGTGCGTAATGATGAAGTTGAGACACCATCACAAGGTGTAATATTTGTTGTTACTGCACCGCTACACGTACCACGTTTTCTGTAGAAATTGATGCATGCATCTTCCGTTTCAGGTGGCGGTCAAGACGATGCACAAACTAAAGCAACAGACCACATCTATTAATGGCAGCGATTAATGGTAGTAAGTGGATCACATCTGCCAGTAGTTGTCATGATCTCGCCTAAAAAGATTCACTCGTTCGGAATGTAGAAGTGCTGTCAATATTTATAGCAACAACATCGATTCCGTAAAAATAATTCCTCATTTTAACTCAAGCAACAATACGGAACAGCTAAATTTATAACATGCATTTACCGAATGACAAAATATGTGTATGGAGAAATGGCAAACTACCAGTCCTTGATCTAGCTATAATAGAATAGCTAGATCAAGGACTGATAGTCGATATGCTGCTGATTCGGCGTCCAAATAAGCATAAATAGAGCAAAAAACATGATTTTATCTTTCTTTTTGATTAAAATGTGCTTCAATTTTTTTGTAGTAATTATTATTGTTCATAATTTAATGCAAGATATTGATAAAATTTTCACCGACGAATAAAATAACCTTCCAAGTAATTGTTATACATGTATGATCTTCTATGTGGAGGTTCGACTCCACACGGGCTGCTCGTTAAATATTGTTGCGCATACTATTTTACTACTACCCTTGTAGTATTCCCCTGGATATATTTCAAACGACCTATGCCAAAGCCTAGTTTATTAATTAGCAGGATACACCACGTGCAGATGAGCTTGACTTGGACTCTACAGTAAGCCATTTACGCCTCAAAGTTTAACTATGCCTTTAAAAATACACCCCAAAAACTATGATTAGAATCGTTTCACTGTATTCTTTAGTGAATGTGAAATTGTCATGAGTAGAACAATACCCATTTGAAGATTTAAACAGCGTGAACAGTGTCAGGCAGCGAGGTCGGTCGAATCCCGTTGCCGGGAGTCGGCAGTCGGGTCGGAGTAACGGACGCCGGCTAATGAGAACGGAGTGGTTCAGTTATGCAGATGCCGACTGCGCACGAGTTGCACGCACGGTGCATATTGCAACTATAACTCTTCTATCCTTTTCCGACATTGCAACTGCTAATCGAGTCTAATCTATTTAGTCAATTTTATCTATTTCTGACAGAAAACTAGAATGATATTTCATTTTAAACGACAATGGCTAAAGCCTGATATGTATACTAATATAATAAAGCAGAAAAGTTTGTTTGTTTGCCTGTTTGAACTCGCTAATTGTAATAGAACTTATGGCCGGACTAGGTATACGCACGAATACTGTTTCCACGTGTTTGCGGTTGTAATACTCAAAAAGAATGAATCGATTTGAAATTCACTTAAATTAATTGAACAGTGTTTTCGAACTTTTTCAAAGTTTTCGCGGAAATATTTATTGTATATATAGAAGAAGAAAAGCCTCTCTCTGATGCCGGGGGAAGTCGGAACAGTTAAAAACCCATTCATAGACAGGCTGCGATCGGCATTACTTAACTTGTTTGTGTTGTGCTCTTCTTAGTAGGTTATTAAACTGAATGATGTGTTTTCTCAGTCAATCTTTGTATCCTAATACTTTTATTTGCTTCCCTAACAATTAATATCAGACGGAGCTATGGCGAACCGTGCCCGGACTAAGCTAGTGCATTATGTAAGTCGACGTCGTCTCCTAGATTTTTTGTTCTGTACAATTAAGTTAATGTTAAGTACATATGAGTTTCCGTGTGACACAATGCTAGTCATTGTTTTGTTTGATCGACACCAAAGAAAAAAATGTGCTAGTAATCGTTGACAATTGGTTTTAAATCCCTTGTCTGAAAATAAACATTCGGTCCGCCCAATATGAAACAATTACCGTAGCCCATTGACGCTTGTATAATGAATTGTATGTGTCCTGGATGCATGTATGCCTTCTACTTAGTGGCCTTATTGCAGAAATTCATCCTTAAATTTTAATTTTTCTCCCGGGAACACTAGAATTATAGAATCAACTCCTTGCCAAACTTATCCCAAGCGATTAAGCATGAGGTTCTTCAAAAAGGATGTCAAGAGGTGTCTAGAGTGGATGATTCCCGATGTTGCCCCAATGTTGCCACGCCACGTCTTCTCATTAGCCACGCCTTGAAAATCATTTTAGTCGCAAACTTGTAGAAAAATAACTCACCTGGACGTTTTTCTTTCACGGAATGTCATGTAAAATACGTTTCTAGTTGTGCTAATACTAATTAGGCGACAAATATCGCTATGACCCTCACTCTGCCCGGGGCATTTTTTGCAAAACGATTTAAGTGGTATACCTAATACGGTGGTTACCGTTGCTGTCATTTGATATACTAGGGTTGTCTATATTTACTAGATATGTTTTATCATAAAGCTTCGGCCAGAAGTTAGACGACAAGTGAAATCGTTGTTCCTAATCATTAATGACATTTTTCATATCACGATCCTTACCCTTCCTTGTCAAGCCCACGTCGAGAGGAATCGTGATGCAATGTTTGCTTAGCCAATGTTTCATCCCAATCTTGAGTAGCCAAATACATTATCATAATTATGTATAGATTTACCGTACAATGGTTATATCAGTTACCTTACATTTTACATTATACTTCTAATGAACTTCCAAGAGCTTGCGTTACCGTAGGATCCAAAAGCCACCACAGCATTAATCCTTATCGACTTAAATACGTTAGTTACCTTAAGCATTTCATACACATTATGATAATACTTTACATCATATAATTTAGATGCTGGACCCGACAGACGTTGTCCTACCTGATCATTGCCATTTCGACGCAACAAGGTGATGCGACCCAACGACTGAAAAAATATGTGGGCATAATATGCTCTGCTACCCGTGGAAAGCCAGATCGGGTCGCTAGCGATACAATAAACACACAACAGCTAGTCCCCAGCGTCTCCGCTATTCAGTACTATGTATGGCAGCGATCGAGGTAACGGTGCGGCAGGTTGTGCAAAGAGTTTCCGACACAGATCCGGCAGCCAAAATCAACGGCTGCCCCTGACAACATATAACACGCGCACATTCCGAACTGACGACAAAATTAGAGTTCTGGAAGAAGAAATAGGCAAGTTGCACTGTGACATATTGAATTTTCATAGAATCTAAGCCAGGGACAAACAGAACTCGACAATCTTTGAGCCCGGCAACCTCTATTTTCGGGAAGGCGACCAACAGTCCCAAGGTAGTGTTGGTACACCGTCCGGAGTTCCCTACGTAATAATATCTTGTCGATCTAGAGCGCTACTCACCAGGGTAACATACAGGGTAATGACGTCGATGCACTGTGATGTGGAGGCACAGGCAATGTATGTGTCCTGGTTGCATGTATGCCTTTAGAAGTCTGGAGAGTAATAACTTTTATTTTTTATTTGTGAGTAATTTGTTTAAATTTTTGTATACATTCACTTATCAAAATTTGTGAAACACAAATTTATACTTGTCATTATGTTAGGCGACAAAATACAAATTAAATTAAATTTTAAAAGTTCAATCATTATTGCGTTATACAAACACTGTAATCAGTATATCATTTTACGACGTGATTTAGGATTGTATTTTCTATGAGTAACATACTCATAGAAAATACAATTCGAAATCACGTCTAAAACTATGATTGAAATTTAAAAAATACGCATATTTACACTATTGTATTAACAACCACCGGAGGGGGACTTTGTACAAAAGTCGTCTACGTTGTCTGTCTCACCTATTTCTACCGCCAAGCAGCTATATTTATATAACTGTGTTCCGGTTTGAAGGGTGAGATACGGCAGAGAAATTACTGGGTACTGTGACGAAACAGCCTTAGGTCACAAAATTGGCAGCGCGCGATTAACAGCCCCATGGTGTTGCAGCGTCAATCGGCTGAGGTGACCGCTTACCAGCTAATGCGAGCCACATGCTTGTTTGCCAATCTAGTTGTATAAAAAAATAACTTTAAGTCAAGTTTAAGGTGCAATTATTATTTGAATGCAATTATTAAAAATTTGCATTTTGAGGTACGATATCATACTATAGGATCACATATTTCAAATCACGCAGAAGTAAAAGAACTTTAATCAGAGAGTTGTAGTCGCGGCTTTCAATCTACGAGTATGAAGTACAACAAGTCGACCATATCTAAATCTACGTATGCCGTTACGGGTTCTATAGCAGACACAGCATTAATGCTCACTACATGAGGAAATCTACTCGTGAATTTCCTCTACCATACGATTTCTCTCAACTAATTCATTCTTCATTAAGAGTTGTTCGTTCGTTCGTTGGATCGTCTGCTGACCACACGTCGAGATGAGTAGATTATCACAAGACATGGCGCGTGTGTAAGAACAGTGTCAGTCAGTTGAGAACCTCCTAATTTTCTGAAGTCATTAGAAAAGACCAACATTTATACAATAAAATTGTCAGGTGCAGCAACCCTGTAGAGCAAGCGCGTGCGCGGCGCCGCGGCGCCGCGGCGCCGGTGCAGCGAGCACCGACGCGAATCGCAATGACGTTGTGCAACAACATCGCAATATGTCCCCACCTTCACGGCCTGATGCTTCAGACGTCCGTTTTCGTCAGCCGAGAGGTAAATGGTTTAGCGAGAAGTCGCCTTACACTCATATTACCAGTCCCGCCCCAGTTTCACATAGACATTATCCCGTGAAAATATTAGTTAAATATTAGGGGAAAAAACGAGTTTTAATTTTTCAGTCCAAATCGTTAATTTCATACTTTCTGAAATTACCGATTTAGACTTTAAAATTAAAACTCGTTTTTTTTCTAAGATGTAACATATTTATTTAATCAAAATATTTATCCTCATTATCTATACATCGCTGACATCTAATCGGAAGTGTATTTATGCCTTTGCAATAAAACTCTGGGGATCTAGATTCGGCAAACTGTGTAAAAGCATTTTATACTACCTCCTGGGAAGAAATTTTTTTACCACGTAGAAAATTGTCCAAATCATGAAAAAATGGTAGTCAGTAGGAGCAAGGTCTGATGAGTACAGAGGATGACGTATGGTTTCTAACTGCAGCTCCTGTAGAGTTACAACGGTTTCTCATGCAGTGTGAGGTCTTGCGTTATCATGGAGCAATAATGGTGAAGAGCGATTCCAAACAGTTGCCATTACCTTTTTATTGGAAAGCTTTTTTGCTTTTTGCTTTAGAATTCGATCCAATAATCCTTCACTTGTGTACCGATTCAACAAGGCAACACAAGTTTCAACACGCGTTTCTTTCTGCAGATCAGTCAAATCTCATATTCAAATCAATAAGATAAAAAAATGTGAAAAACGGGTGCTTCAACCCGTTTTTCATATTTTTTTATCTTATTGATTTGATGCAAATGAGTGAATATTGTAGGTAAGGTAACATTAAACAATGCCGCTAATTCCTGCTCCACCATCTCATTCAATTCAGCGTTATTCACCTGTGTTGGCGGTCTTCCACGTGGTTCGTTCTTCAAGTCGAAGTTTTCGTTACGAAAGCGTTTAAACCAAAAACGCACGGTGCGTTCATTAGCAGTCTCCTCTCCAAACGCAGCATTAATATTGCCGGCCGTTTTTGCCCCGTTAGTTCTGCGTCGGAACTCATATTTGATTTTTTTTTTCTAATCTAAAAATTACTAATTACCATCCATCTTTCCCGTCTAAGCTGAATAAAAAAAAACAATTAAAAATCGAAAATCAAACGTTGCACATTTTTGAAAAGAAAAACCTCATAAGTGTCATGAGAATAAAGTTTCACTCGAAAATCTCACACCATGAAGGTTTAATGTCAATTGAAAGTATCTTTTACTATAAAATGGCAATTTATATACATATAACCCCTATTATTTTATTAAAAGCCAAGATTATCTACATATATTAGGTACGTATAAAATTTTCCGACATAAATTTTCGTATAGGCATTATTTTCTCCTTCTTCTAGTTTGCCTCTCCAGCCAGTGAAGGTCGGCCATCAGCTTCAGAAAGATAAGTAATTTTCTCTCTGGGTTGTGGCGGTCTGAATGCAGTCGTTCCATGTTAAAATCACTATGTACGCCAAATCCTTAGTCCACGGTAGCGGACCTCTCAAATCCTCAGGGATTAGGAAACGGTATAACTCCAGAAAAAATAATAGGTACTACTACTACTATTATACCCATTTTGAAATATACACGTACCTCATTTCTCGTTGCTTGTTATAACTAGGATCATAAGGGTTGATCTTGTATTTTAATTTTTGACTGCATTTTTTTATTGCTAACGAAAAAACGTAAAACTTTTTTTCAGCGTATAAAACAAGTGGTTAACCATCAAATGTAGGGCCAATGCCAACGCCACCTATCCATAACAGTAGAGCAAAGAAATATCTCTCGCAGCTCAATTTTGTAGCAGTCTGACAGTGAGCCAAATTACAATTTTCTAGTAGTATCACCAGAAAGCTCTCATGTTTCTGAGGTAACAATGGTGAGTGATACTTTTTTAGTGCGTTAAGTGGCAAACAAGCATACGACTGAGTCTCATATTTATTATGGATTGTATTGAAGTAATATAAAAATATTTCTAGTAAAGAAATCGTTATCTTTATTGTTACTACTGAACGTATATGAATGTCATTTCGTATGGTCAAAGGAATTAATTATTTTTGAGAATAAATTACAAATTAACGAGGCATTGAAATCAATTGAAATTTCATTAAAAATAATTCAAGCTGTAGTTACTATTTCCTATAGATAGTGGTCAGTGTGGTCACTGTTGCTTGTAAACCTTCGGTCGCTCCACAGAGCGGCGCGGGCGGGCGGCGGGCGCGTGAGGAATGTTTCAGTGACGTATCGAACGACAGATTTTGGTGCCCCGGTCCAAACATTTTCCATTTAAAGTTCACACACTGAATGACTAGAACGTTCAACAAATTCACTACTATTCGTTCCACTCACAAACCAATAAACCACTGGACGTCGCGTGAAGGCCCCACCACTCACCAAAAAGTAATGTTTAAGCGCCTAAGCAACTCAGCGATTCGAACCTACTGACCAATAGGAAGATATTTTAACAAATAAGCGAGTGACGCGATGTTGATCCGGGAACTAGTCAATAAGAACTGCGCGTTTACTTTACCCCCGGCCCGTAGTTTTTACTCCGTACAATCGTGTCATTGGGTCTCCATAGGTTATTTCCTTCGTGGTTGCATCATATAAAATAATGAATTACATAATAGCAGCTTAAAATGGAAGTATAAAAAAACTGGCCCTGACGCAGATGAAAATGAAAATGATAAAATATTTATTTAGTTACTTATACATTGTTGCGGTACTGTGTGGCAGGAGTCACCGTATAACCAAATAAATGCTTGTGTTCGGGGGCTCTGCTCTCCCTTATGTTGAGGTTATATAAAATATAAGTAGCTTATTCTAGGTACAAATTTCTTGAGATATTGTTTTAGTTATAATTATTATAACTATAGTTTAAATCTGTGGTGACGGTAAATTTGTCTGTTCTGTCTTGACTTGAATCAGGACTTGAGAGATATATCCCTAGGTGAGACTTTAGGTGAGGTATCTAACTTTCATTTGTTGTTAACTGCTAATGTAACCCCACCAAAAGGTCCAACCGCATAAGTTAATGACGATTTTGTGATTATTTTGACAGATTTTGTGATGCCGAAAATCTAATTTCGATAATATATAACACTAATCTAAACAAATGTGCTAAATGAGAATCAAACTGTCGATTAGAATCGATTTGATCCTACTGCACACAGAGAATTTGTGTTCAAAATCTATATAAAATCATCCAAGTTGTATCTTAAAGATTACTCCTTAATATTGGAAAGTCCTTTGAGGACTACTCCAAATTAATGTTATTTCGATTTCCGTTTTTACAATGAAAATAGAGTTTTTTCAATTCTCTAATTATGTGCACGAATATATGGTATAAGTAGGTTTATCATGATATATTTATTATACGAGTATTACCTACATTGAATATCAAAAAACTATCGAATTTATTTGATCAGGTGCAACTTTTGAATCGATTACCAATAGAACACGTGAAGTTATTCTGGGGTTACAATACAAGCGTAGCGGTTATGTAAGTCAACGTAACCTACACGTGCGGCACCGCGTCCTTCAGCGAACCAGATTTTGACGAACACGTGATGTATACTTTTTTTTTAGTTGAAAAGCTGAAATAATCTTAAAAAACGAAAAGGATTTGTAGAGCTTTATAAAAATCAGTTACAGCACTACATTACTGTGGCGATGACGATGATTCGCCTCTCAAATTACAGCTAAATAGGTACCTATGCGACCCGTGCTTTTTTATGTCTTCTTTTTTGTGACTTTTTTGTGCAATCGTGTTTATTCATGAAAAACAGCTATATAGAAAACCTTAAAGCAAAACTTTATCTAAATATATATATCCATTCACATAATAAAGGCAGACAGGGACTATGCTCTTTATCGTTGTTTATTTACCTAACTTAATCAATATGGTATGATCTGGAATTAAGGAACCACAAGATCAGTCAAAATACCTTAACTTTTTAGTCTATCGCGAATTTTCTCCACAAGGGAAGCAGGGATATGAACATGACCTGTTTAATTAATGTCCCTGGTGCTGTCGTCCAGTTAGCAACCAATGTCATCAATTGACAGCATATATAAAGTACAGAGCTCTGCGGCAATGGCAACTTACTAACGACGAAGAACCTGATGTTACACCTCGTTGTTTTTCAATTTCAGAACATATCTCTTACCATTAGCAAGAACATTGGATTCATGGAGTCGAGATCTCCAGTAATATTCAGTTTCAAAGGCACCTAGAGGAGAAGGTTAGGCTGGCGTTCAAGAAACTTGATGTATGATAAAGTAATATAGTAAAAGATATTATCTTATAATAAGCAACAATGGAGCGCATGAAAAATCACTTTGTGTTGTGTTTCTCGGTCGATCCGTACAGACCCCTATTGTCCTTAGCGACAAAAAATATCAAGCTAAAATGTATATAAAACTACTTACTTAGTTAGATTCATGTTCTAATAGTTCTGTAAAAGACGTTCAAGGTTACTCAATAAAAAGACAACTATACATACCATTTCCGTAGCAATTGACGTGTGATCCAATCCTATTTGGTATTTTTGCCTGTAATATAATATCGAAATTCAGCATGAAGAACGATGTCATAGAACAAGTCAAGGAAAAATTCTCAAGTAAAAATCTTTAAAGATACTTTTAGTTTTCATTTCAATTGTGTTTTTATGTATAAGCTTTGTGACGAGCTCGGTGGCTCAGTCGTGAATGACGCGACTTTGACACCGACGCATCGTCGGTTCGATCCCATGCAAGACAAACATTTGTGTGCATGAACATGTCTGTTTGTCTTGGTCTGGGTGTTTCAAGAGAGGTAGGGCGCATCAAAACAGCCCGTCTGGGGAAGTGCCTCAACCCTACAAAATACCGCATCCAAATAACAACTCCCTAGAGGGTTGTTGTGTTCCTGCGTGTGAGTGAGGCACCAGTAAGCTCCTAAAGAGTTGCTGTGTTAGCAGCAGAGGAGGCATCGCGCGAGTGATACTTAAGATATCGCTAGCGTACCCGCTTTTCAGCAGGTGGGCCGTATGCTTGTATGTCGCCCGACGTAGTATAAAAAAAAGCTACAAATCTTAATACAAATTACAATTTACTAGTACAGAAGCCTCAGGGCGTAAATTCTAGAGGCGCTTATCCCAGGCTATTATTGTGATAATATGTAAAAATATGAATAAATAGAAAATAAGCTTATTAAACGTAATAATATATCAAAAGTCAATTCAATAAAAAATAAAAAAGTGGAGGCATTTTCGGAACAACGATCCGACTTAAGTTGTTACCTTAGCGATGGCTTCCTTGTAGTCTTCCGATTTCTTAGAAAGGAAATGAACAAGGGATTTACGAATATTTTACCACATTTATATTTGCAGATTCCTTTCAATATATACAATATTTATTAAATTTTTCTTTGAGCAGCTGGTTTATATAACGGACTATTGACATTAGTATAATAAGTAGTTAATACTTACTTAGTAGTGGGTTGTCAGTTGCTCCCTGACATCTTTAGATGCCATGCCATCCTCATCTACACTTGGTGCACTCAGTCAAGCAATAGCGAACGAGGCTGTAGCAAAAGAGATAGTGAAATCAACAGTGCATTGGTATACATATACGCAATATTAATGCATTCAAATATCCAGCCCGCCGAACGGTATGCAATTACTATAGCTAATAGATACTTGTAATACCAAAAGTATCACTTGCGCGAAATTGGCTCTCGTTGCAAATGTTTCCGACTAATGCGGCATACGGTCCGTTTACTAATGGTAAATTATTACTGCAGCCTATAAATGCCACACGGATATAACTTACGTTTTAGCTGTTCTGTAAAAACGTCTTAATGTTCTTTGAAGAAATCCATACTTTAATTTCCTGTGGAAACATTGAAGGATATTCATAATTTTGATAGTTCGCCGGAGACTACCTCGCTGGAAATGCTCACGTTATTGGCTTTGGCTCAAAAGATCGTGAGCCACATACACGCATGTAGTTTATAATTAGCTTGACGTAAGTAAATACGAAACGATTTGTTCAAATGTGGCCTTGAAGTCTGTGCAAACACACACCGTATCGGCAGCCGTGACGAACGACAAATGAATGTATAAACAATCGCTGGACGATATGCATATCAACTATAATAGCTAGCTAATATTATATCCATAACAACTACAGGCAACAGTTCGTAAGAATATATCCCGGTTCACCTGGACAGCTTAGTGTGTTGTAAACGTGATATGCAAACTTAATACAGTAGCGTACAAATTGTATTTGTACTTATTTGTTTATGACCAGACTACAGTCATCCATATATATATATATACATATATACTTAATACATAAAATGGAAGTGTTTGTTTGTTTGAAAGCGCTAATCTCTAGAATTTCCAGTCGAATTTAGAAAATTCTTTTTGCATTATACAGCCCAGTTCCTGAGGAAGGTTATAGAACAACACGATACGACTCTTAGAAGCCGGGAAAGAAAGAAAGTAGGAAAAGCGATTCCTACGGCATACCAGGACACGCACTAATAAAGTCGTGGGAAGCAGCTACTACCTTTTATACATGGGAATGCAGAAATCTATGAGTTTCGACCTTTATATTTTATTTATAAATTGACCTAAAATGTCAACCTAAAATGTATGTTCTTCGAAGTAAGAAAAGTGGTTTGGACGTCGTCGGAGCGTACCGTGAGCATCAGAATCGATATCATGCTAGTGAAGTTAGCGGAGGCCGTGTGGTTGTCGGTGATAGGCGATATACTCATCCATCTAGTCGCCCGCCAGCAGTACTCTTTACGAGCTTTGGAGTACACACCATTTCATAGCTTAAAGAGCCGTCGACCCTTGTGAAGGGTTATATGTTACACATATAGCATCATTCTTCTTAAATATTCTTAATATGTTCGCTGTCATGTGGTACAATCTAAGGATCTTATTTAAAACTCACTGTTGTAAGGTTACAAGTGCAAGAATCTTGAAAATGAGATTACATGTTTGTTAAACCCAATATTAGAAAAAAATCATGAAACTCAAACTAAAATATAAATTAATACTCAAGAGGAAAATCCGAAAATACATGCTCTTCGTTTAACACTGCGAGGAATACGACAATGATGACACGTCAGATGTATACCGCATCAACGTCTTAATGAAATACAAACGTTTAACAATATTACACTTGAAGAAATGGAAAATAATTGGCAGCGTATAATATAGTCTCATTGGGTAGACGCTATTGTTAAGTGCCATGGCAAGGGCCGTATGTATGCCTGGGAATACAACAACGCTTCAGGAACTAGTTATTTGGCTGCAGTTTTAGAGGTAGAGGTACTACCCTATGGGCTGCGTACCTCTCTTACAAAAGTTAATATATACATAGGTAAGTGAGATAAGTTGGCAAAGCACTATGTGTTAATGTGTTTATCTAGCTATAACTTCACGCCAAATCCCTTGCGGGGTAAGCAGAGAGAACCGAACGCCACGTGACTCGATCCTTACACACCTCTCTCGCTTCTTTAACATTAATTGCTCTTCTCGTGCAAGTTCGCCAGTTTCTAAGGCTCCTAACATCACCTCCTGATAGAACACGACCAATTTGGTCATGGTAGGTAGGTAGTAGTCTTGGCCTTCCTCGGCCCTACATCCTTCCACTTTTGCATTGTATATCTGCTTCGTCATTCATTCATCCTGCACATTTTCTACATGTCCCACCCAATGGAGCATGCCTCTTCTTATTTTGACACCAATGCTCTCTTTCAGACCAACTCTGGTTCTAACATCATTTGTTTAACTATCGTCAAATATTCAGTTAAAGCTATCTAGAATCGCCTACCGCATTATCACAATTCGATAAATCGATAATTCCGGTCTGTTATCACTTGTGCGTCATAACCATGGTTTGCAAGTTGACATATTGAAGTGACGTAGGTATACTGAACGAGTAATAATACTGAATAGTAAGCCACCCTGTTACCTGGGCAAGTATTACCATACAGAACATCTCCCTGATCGATTGTTCTATGGATGTTTATTGGTTTGATTGATGTTACTGCGAGTGAATATGGTTACCAGTACGCTCGATGTTGTTGTGACAGTGGTAGAGTAATGACGGCTACTGTAACTCCTTCACGTAAATCTTGCCTATCTGACATATGTTTTTTTTTGACGTGAAAACGTGTTTAAATTTGTTTATATAGTGAGGGGCAATTCAGAAAACTGATGATAACAGAAACAGAAATCGGGAGATACAGTTAGGTGTTGTAGTTACATATCTATATATTTACATACTTACAAAATTTAATAGCACCACTTGATAGCTAAAGAATTAAATAAAAAAGGCGTAGGGAAAGGGGATTTCCTTTTAGTGTACTCGCTTTCGTTATCCCGTTACGAGGACGTAATCACGTAAAACTTACAGTCGAGTCCACGCCACAGGCATATCTCGTTTTTTTACACTACGTCAGGATACAAGCACACGGCCCACTTTATGCTTGTATCCCAACGTAGCGGTTGGAAAAGCGGTTACCGTAGCCTATGCACAAAATGCTAACAAAGCAACGCCTTAGGGCTTACTGGTGGACGTCTCTCACACGTAGGAACACAACAATCCTTTAGCTAGGGAGTTGTCATTTGGCTGTGAGGTGGACGTACTTTCTCAGACTGGCTGTTTTGATGCGCCCTACCTTTCTTGAATCTCTTGAAACATGTAATTAAAAGATATCCCTCAAGCTCCGACACAAGTATGCTGAACTATACTTTCAAATAGTGTGAAAAGCTATGATGTGACGATATCTGATCTATAAAACAAAATCGATACACGTCCCTAGTCTTCTTCTTCTTAGCGTTATCCCATTACCTAATCCATTATGTTTGGCGGGGTCCGCTACCTAAGCCTAAGGATATGGCAAAGACACAGATTTTTACATGGAACGACTGCTGTCAGACCTCCACAACCAGAGGGAAAGCAGACCTTTCTTAGGTAAGGTTCCTCTCGATGTTTTCCTCACCACCTAGCTAGCTAGTGTAATAATTACATATATGTACAAATCTGAATACACAAATTTAGTGGTACGTGCCAATATTCGAACAGGGGGTCATTTGCTTAACAGGGCGGTTCTTTATCCACTGGACTATCATCACTGCTCCAATATAAACCATACACGTCTCGAGTATAAACCACCTAGAATATTACAAAGGTATACAATCTTAAAAATCGATTTTTAACTTCTTAACATGTAACTTCACCATGTTTAGTCTCACATAACTAATTAAATGCCAGGACCTTTCAGTGAAGTAGTGAGTTCACACTAGGATATCACACAGGATATTTTGAGAGAGGTAGGGTGCATCAAATCAGCCGTAACTCATCATCATCAGGTCTTGACTTACTGGCAAAATTAGGAAACTGATCTTCACCTCACAGTAACCCGCAGCAAAACTTTGGCAAGTTGTTGTAATCCTGCGAATGAGTGACGATATCAGTGAACTCCAGAGGAGTTGTTAAATTACCAGCAGGACTAGCAACGTACGAACGCACTCCTTGTATTGCAAGCGTAAATAGGAAACGGTACTCGCTGTATAAATTTTGTGGCTTGATTGCCTCCCGACATCATAAGAAAAAAATGTTCATTATTGGTTAAGATATAACATACCTACTAATAATCATACGGATCCAATAGGAACCTCCTGCTTTTGAAGTTGATTAAAAGCCATCAACAAAATATAAAATCAGCTCTGATCTCCATAATCTATGATATCTATCGGGGAATCCACGTCCACACTCGAAACATTCAACAACTTGGAAATCACAAATCTGTTGCCGTTAATTCGCCAGAAGCTAAACCCGATAGCCATAACCTGCGAGAATTCCTCGTTAGATGCGCTCACCGAATGGAATTCGAAGAAGTCCGGGGTACAAGCGGCTGTGTATTGCGAACAGTTGAAATGAAAGTAACAATTGGTTTATGAAACGTCTCGGTGGAAGGCGAAGGCGGGCAATCAGGCCGCTGGCAGTTACTCAACAGTAAAGAATCGAAACCAACAAGTCAACTAATCGCTTGGACTAACCTATACGGCTGTAGACTCGTAAATATTTGAATATTGGACTGGTTTTAATACTTGGAGGGGAGGTGAACAAGCATACTAGCGACCCGTAAAGCGACTGTAATGTTATAACTTTACGTTCATGATATTGGTACACGTAAATTCGTAAATAGCTGTCAAAAGAGCACTATCAATTTCTTCTGTCTTGCATCGCATCGCACGAACTTCAGCACAACTTTCAGGACAACTATAGTATACTGAAATTCGTGCGATATACTGCTGGAAAGACAGAAGAAATTGATAGTGCTCTGAGTAAGGAATTTATTAATACAATAGATGTAAAGTAGTTATCGTAGTCTACGTTCGAAATACAAGGAGTATCTCGCTCATTGTCTGTCCAGTTGTTAACTCCTCGAAGAGTACTGGCAACCTCACTCACTCACAGGACCACAACAACTGGGGATTTTAAATGATGTGTGGCGCATCAAAACAGCCTCTTCCTGTACCTTCACCACACAGAAAACCACAACCAAGTGACAACTCTGGAGGGTGGCTGTTCCTGCGAGTGAGTGAAGTCACCGGAGGAATGCGGTCATGATTAAAACCCTAAGGAGTTCTACTTAACGTGTCGCAAGCGATTTTAGGCTACGGTAACAGCTTTATATCAGGTAGACAGTATGCTTGTTTGCTACCTTAGTGATATAATATAAACTTTAAGACTTACCAAATATTAATCTACTGGTACGCTCACTTGAAAAACAGCCTTTTACCTCAAATGTTTCTACAATGAACTTTCAATAATGGTCATCTACCAGTTCTCAGCCAATCTGCTACGGGCATAGTTAATGTGAGAACAACAGAAATAGGAAGCCAGAACAAATAACTTTCACCGTTTGTTTGATACCGGCGCGAGCGCGTACAACAATGACTCGCCACACGTGTCATTACGGGAACATTGAATATGTATCGCTTAAATTTACGATGTCTCGACATCATTTATAGCCTGCCGTATTCGACACAGTTTTTTTGAATAGCATATGACATTAAGTACTTGCCTAGGGCCAAATGAGAAAAACGAATAAATGAATACATAGTAATAGTATGGGCGCTGGCTACAAATTAGCGTCGTCTGTTGCGAAGACCCTCTCACTCGATACCCTCACCCGAATATGATGCTAAACTCAAAATAATTGTTAACCAAAAAGTATCAAAATGTATCTAGCATTTATTGTCATTTATTAATATACAGGTACTCTAGGGTCTAAGCTGAATAGATTGATTTTTGATTCCGACAATCTGAGCGAAGATCGTTGCCTTTCAATGTTAACCGTCTTCGGTTCAGTCGGTAAAACTCGAAGGTTCCCCCCGGTTAAGCACGACAAAAGATACTACCATTAACCTAGTCCTAATTCCAGTTTTCGATATCAAGAAATCGATCTAATACGTCGATCTGGTAGCGTCATTAGTACCTGGAACAGACATCCAAGGGTTAGCTTACGTTACAACGCTTACGTTTCAATAGTTGTAATTGTTCATAGGCAACGATAACTGCTTACCATTAGATTCTTTGTTTTGTACCTAAGTGATACAAAAAAAAATTACCGGGGCAGTCTGGGAAACCCAGTCAAATTACAATTACGTATGTAACACTTTTTTCTGTATATGTACAGAGTAGACACAATAAGTGTGTCCATTATTTTGTTAATTAGCATCAGAATGAAAACTTTAAGGTATCATAGTATCTGCGTCGTATTAAGTATGAAACGCCATATATTACATTTTTTATGGCTATGTAATCTCCACACAATTAACACTTTCATACATTAATCACGAATTAACAGCTGTAACAACGTAAACATGGTTAATATATATAATATATAGATAAGTATCTATAAACAAAACAACGGTACACTTGTAAGGATAAATTGTTTACCTTTAAGCACGTTAAGACGTATAAAATTCTAAAATAGACTAAAGTTATATTTGTAGTGGGCGATTCCATAGAAAATGATAATGTGTATTACATTTTAATGTGTATTTTGTTTCACTTTACTTCTCTTGCAAGTTTTTTGTCAATTTTTCTTCACCAATGGTTATTTCTAAGATACTAGTAGCTAATAAAAAATATGTTGTGAAATCTGAAATGTTAATAAGACACAATAAAACTTTTGCAAACAATGTTCTTGATAACCATATTATTACAAGCGGAGTTGGAATTTGTTTCACGGGTTTTATTTTTCCCCGAGGAACCTTAATTATTTTTCTAAAATAAAAGTAGCCTAGGATACTTCCTTATAATAACAGTTATCAGTCATTGAAAGCCCCGCCAAAATTTGTCCAGCCCTTTCGGAGGTTAACTGAACAGACCGACGGACTAGATATAATTAAATAGCTCCCAATTAATTAGTTCCCAACCGAGGGTTTTCCAAGGAACTACAACATGGAGTTCTTCAAGAAATGCGTGAAGAGATTTTTAGAGGATCGGCAACGCATGAGTGACACCCCTGGTGTTGCAAATGTCCAAAGGCTACGGTGACTGTTTGACATCAGGCAGGCCGTATGCTTGATTGCCGCCTTGGTGGTATAAATATATATATTTGTTATAAGCACCTTTTATATATTAATATGCATTTAGTAAAAAGCTATTATTTTGACATTACATACAGACACTATAATTTTGTTTTTGCATAGATTTGAGAGCAAAATGTTCAATAAAGTTATAATAGTATATAAACCATTCCGTTAACAGTTATTGTGTTTCGACAAATGCGTAAGTGTCTAAAAACCCGAGGAGACTTTCGCTGCAACGTGGTGATGCGTTAGCTATACTCCTAAAGTTGCAAACGTTTACAAACTGCATGAAGTGCGTATCAAGTGGGCGGCGTGACTCTTGCCCACTAGAGAGGTTTAAATAACTGAAACCATTTAATATGTACCGATAAGGTGAAGCGAGACGATCGCTGTTATGTAACATAACTCAAATGCCACCTACTGAAAATTGTTGCATTTAGTTTCTTCGAAGCGTCCAGCCAGCTTCTTTAGAATAAAACCTACGATATAACTTTACAAAAAAAGACAATTACAGATAAAATACCAACTTTGTACCACCTACCAGTATCTTAATAGCAGACTTCCTTATGAGTCTCTATATTTATGTTAACCATAGACTTCGCATTCTCGCCCCTGGATACAAAAGTCTGAGGTACTGCTAAGTACGAAGCATTTTTAATTTTTTTATAGGAGCAAAATACTTTTCCGAGAGAAGACCTTAGAGAGTCCCAACTGTGCAAGATTCTGTGTTTTTGCGATATAATTTTATCGAATGGCAATCTCCGTGCGTTATGTCAAGGATTCGGATGGTATAATCTTTGAATGAGTTTTTCCTGACTCAACATTTTCCATCTATAATAGTCGTAAGTAGTATATTTTATATATTTACTTCATTTGCTAGCACAAAAATTGTACAGCGGTGGACATAATGCTATATAAACATTCTCTACCACCACCACATCAACTCTTACTCATCTCACTGCAGCGATACGGATCTCCCTTCGACCGAAGCGATTTCGAGGATACACCGCCAGGCTGCTCAAATGCGGATTGGCGGAGGCCAGTGTTTTCAAGCCGCCCGAGGGCCACTGACTTAGCTGAACGACTGTCATCTATCGACAACAGCCGAGACCGATGGCTTAACGTGCCATCCGAAGAACGGAGAAAGTCGAAATAGATTAACCCATCTGTAGACAGGCTGCGGTCAACGTTACTTAACCTGTATGTCCTGTTAGAATGACACGCGCAACGACGCCATCACGCTCTAAGTATTCTCTACAAGTCATCGTAAAGATTATGCAGAGAATAGAAAATAAATAATAATGTTCACCTTTGTACAACATTTAAGAATAATTTATAAAATACAAACTACGAGTAGATTATTATACCCACACATATTATACAAACAAAATTACATAACAATACTATTCATTACATGTACAATATAGCTCAAATATGCACAAATAAACACATCGTACACACAGACGTACAGTCACGACCCCCAATATGTACATTACACATCGCCACATTTTCGAAAACATGTGCCAAAAACCGGTATGTTGTTTTATTTAGAAACATTTACTTAATCTTTACACTGCCATCAAATGTTAATTTGGGACACATTTTGAATAAATATATATCTATATATAATTTAAATATAAAAAGACAGTATCTTTTTCTCCTCTGGCAGCATTTTTTTATTTATTTTGTAGCTATTAACAAGCGTAAATTTTGGAAATACAAATCCAATATAGTTGGAAACGTACTAATAATTTCCTCTGTCGTAATGGTTATTGTCGAATTCAAAACTTTAAATGGCTTGCTAGTTGAAGACATGCCGATTTTAATTGGTAGAAAAGTCAGATCGAATCGAACGATGTGTTTTGAAAACCAGAGCGATAGTACGCTGCTCTCACCATAATTATCCGCAAAGCGCAGATTGTTACGGTTTATTAAACAGAGTACAGATGTTAACGACATTCCGACGATTTTTACGACTATTACCGTAGCCTATCACTCACACGCAGGAACAACAACTCTCCAGAGAATTGTTATTTGACTGCGATTTTCTGTGAGGCTGTGAGGATGGGGGGTGTACTTCCCCCACGGGCTGATTTGATGTGCCATACCTGTCTGACAAATACCTAGCCCAAAACAAACGGACATGTTCATACACACAAATGTTTGTTCTGTGTGGGAATCTAACCCACGGGCGTTGGTGTCAAAGTCGTTTTATTAACCACTGCGCCACCGAGCTCGTCAAATAGGTTATCTAGTAGGTATCCGATGGCAGTAGTATACTAGGCCTGATGATTTTGTGCAGTTTGACCGGAACTATCTGTATATTATATTATTTACGATAATACAATTCACAATAATTCAATTATACGAATACTTCAGTATTATGACAGTATATAAATATAATCGCATTTTTGCTCGGTACATACAGCGCAAAAATATAAAATAAAAAATTAAGTACTTGATTGTGTTTGCTAATGTATACAACGGGCACGGTGTGTCTCTACAATCACTTAAAGGAAAAACCTTGGGCTTGAAACGGACAAAAGGAATTATATTATAATTTATTATAATTTTAGGAATTATATATAAGTAATTTCTTAAGAACATGTAATGCAGTTTTATGCTTAAAAGAAATTTTGCTCTGTAAATTAAACCCATTTTTCATTAAAAGTATTAAAATTATTTATTGCAATTTCAATTTGGTTTTCAAAAAAAGAATATATTTTCCTTCCTTCTTCAATACCTTCATCGCTTGGTTCGTATGTCGTCGTCGTTTCAGCTGTAGATTCGTACGAAATGGTAAAAAAGACAACCCAACTTGCAAGGTGCAACTTCGTCGGTTTGTCTATCAAGGTTGCATATTTCAGCAACTCTGCTAATGCTATATCGATTTGAAATTTAGACCCGTTCTAAATAGCTTATTTATATAATCTTATTGCAAAAGAAAGAAACTCAAAACGGGGTTGAATTAGGTTTCAAATTTCAAAGTAGGTACGACTTTTATTAACGTGCGGTATCATTTGAAACGGCTCCCCTAAGACACACCGTAATAATTATTAATATAATCATTTTTGTGTCCAAATCTGTACGGAACCTGTGCGCGGGCCCAACTCGCACTTCACCTCTCTTGTTTAACTTGCTTTTATTAGATCGACCAATTTGTCTAGATGCAAGAAATTTGGCAATTGAGTGTAGTTCAGGTGACAATAAAAGCCTCGGAGAGCCATATTAGAAACGAAATCGAAAGTTTTCAGTCATATTCCATACAATTCGAGTGAAAAGTTTTCGATTCAGATTCAAATATACATAGTGGTGATATAGTGAAGGCAATGTGAATACGCCTACTCTACTCTAAAGTACTCTACTCTACTCTATCTCTTCAAAGTCCATAGAGTATATCTTATTAGTAAACACTTTAGCCTCCCTTAAACCAAAGGTGTTTATAGCATACTCCGCCACGCTGCTCAACCACGGATTGGTGGAGAGGTTTTGAATAATACTGAAAATACACGGTGTATTCACCGTTTTTCTTTTTCAGTATTAATTTTAACCATATTTATGTATGTATATGCTCATTGCGGGTTATGCACTTTTAGTTTCGCTAATGATCTTCAATTGTTCAAAGTGTTTGAAGTAGCTTGTGATGTTTTGCCCATTTCGTCATTTCGCTCACAGCACCGTTGACAGTGCCTTACATAATCTAGAGACTGTCAAATGTTGTAATCGCAGATCACATTACCGCGAGGACTATTACAGGTTTCTAGATCTAGACTCGATGTATATGCCTAACTCGGAACATATATAATCTCGTCGTTCCTGCCATACCAAGACGCTGCTGCTCCCACGTACACGTATTCGTTCGAAAGCTCATCTGTTCTCATTTAAAAAGAAATTGAAAGATTACTTGCTTATCTATTCAGAAATAATTGTATATGTAGGTATGTATATATAACTTCACGCCAAATCCCTTACGGGGTAGGCAGAGCGACCCGAGCGCCAGGTGACTCGATCCTTACATAACTCACTCGCTTCTTTATCATTCATTTCTCCGGGCTCCTGACATCACCTTCTGATAGAACACCACCAATTTGATCATGGTATGTAAATGGCCTTGCTCGGCTCCTACATCCTTCCACTTTTACATTGTATATCTGCTTCGTCATTCTTTCATCCTGCATTCTTTCTTATATACATGTATACAATTATATCGTATATATTTTATGTATGTAAATGTCTGTATGTATGTATAACTCTTAATCAGGCACATACCTACACCTATTCCGCTACTGACAACATGACCCACTATTAGAGGTTGGCTATAAAAAACTACAAAAAGTTAAAATTTTCACAAAAGATTATAGAGATTACTCCCCATAGGTCACACGTCTTTCGAAATACAATTTCCTGAACGTGCGGGTTTCGTCATGATGTTTTCCATATGATGATTACAAATATGTACATAAATTCGAAAACACGAACGGGGACCTGTTGGTCAGGTGGTCGGTCTTATCCACTAGGCCATTACTGCTCTTTACGAATAAATGCATATACCAAACTAAAAGGGGAATGGGGATGCAGCTGACACATTTTACTGTCCGAGCATACCATCTGTCATAAGAATATACAATCAATATTAAAGAAATATTCTATTCTACTTATTTTTAAATTATGACCTCAAAAACAAATAATAAATGGTTTAGTCACAGTCATTTCTAAAAAGTCAGGTACTAATAACTAGTACTTCTATCTATTAGAACATGTAAGTTACAACATGGACAATGTCAGAATATCAAGTAGACTTATCATGGCTGCATTTTGTATTGTACTTCAATCCTTTAAATACGATATTAGTCAATCTTTTCCATAATTTGAATTAATGTATTGTTTGTAGCAGCTCTACATGGCGTCAAATTTATCACAAATAATTGAGTACTTCTTATTGAATGAGAGGTAATGTCCGTGAATTTCAGTAGTAAGGCCAAGACAAATTGATGATTTTGTATTGAACACTAATATACAACATTAAATAGTATTTACTGCACATAACTAGCCGTTACAGCACTCGTGTGTGTTGCGTGTAAAAAGGCGAAACATCGATTTGTAAACGCACACTCATGATTATAATAACTTCTTTTATATGTCACTATCACAAACTACCATTTTACATCCATCTATACTTTACATAACACTTTAATAAACAAAAGAAAGTTAATATTGCAGTTCACAGGTTGTACTTTTGTAGTCCATCAAACAAATCACTATACGTAATATGAACCGTCTTGTAGCTTTTACAATGGAATTTTGCCAAGCTCGCGCCTTCGTCACATCCGCGAACCTGTCAAGTATTATGCAACTAAAAAACCAGGACTTACGCTCACTTATAACGCGTCAATGTTTATAACAATTCGTTGGCGCACACAACTCCACTCCACTGTATTTAAAATTCATTTCACGTGGACGTTTAACGAATGCATTCTGAAATCGATAGCCGTGGAGCCTTCACTCTGACATTCGCCTCCATTAAGGCTCTTCATTATGACCATGTACCAAACGGTGGTATATGGTAATTCCTAATAACAATTGTGGCCTTGTTACAGTTGTAAAATGTCAAGCTTGCGTGTTTGGCCGACTTAATAATGGCCACAAAGTACCTACTATATAAACAAAGCGTTTTAAATAATGACAATAAGAAAACGAATAGCTAATAAAATACCTTTTTTGTTTAATTCGTATTCTATGACAGAACTATGTGACAAAGTTGTGTAACTAGTCATGAATAAGTAGGCAATTGAAACTTTTAATGGCGATGCAGCTATGTTTTTGAAAGTAACATATTTTTATGTTATTTTCAAACCTTTTGGTCAGCGTTTACAACTCTTTAACAAACATACGTTAATATAGATGAAATATCTTCTTCTTCAACTTCTTTCAGAAGAGTTATGTATGGAACCAAGCTTAACTTACATAATCTCGTAATTCTCAAATTTATTTCGTTTTAAAAATATGAAATATTCTAAACCATAACTCATATTCAAATCGCGCTCATTCTATTTTACTGACTTCAATAAAAGGGAGTATATTTGTCGCACATGTATGTTGACCGATGCCACTGAAATTTATTTCGTTAAATAATAAAAAATAAAAAAACTATATTATAAATCGATATTTTCAGTATTTGTTATTTGAATACAGTATATGAAGCGCAGTATACAGAAAATACAAATTCCTAAGTTTAGTTTTTGAAATAGGCCTCGTAAAAAATGCTCTGAACGTGACAATTTTATTTTATGTTTTTTTTTTATATTAGCCCAGCATAGTGGCTCCGCTTTCCCTGATGGTAAGCGAAAAGAGGAGCCCAAATCGCAGCGGCAACTGGCAAAAGACTGCAGTATCCTGTCAGTTTACGCTGCCATGCTGGACCGTAAGGTGCTTCTTCACGCTTCACTTGAAGGATCCCATATTCTAGGAAGGAGGAAACACATGTGCAGGCAAGGCGTTCCACTTTTTATTAGTACGACAGAAATAGGAGTTACCGAACTTTTTAGTACGAGAAGAAATGGCCTCAACAGTGGAACAATGATATCACAAGTCTGCACGTCTCGCTCTATGACGGAAGGGAGAGGGTGAGATAAGAGAAAACAGTTCTTCAGCGCAGTAATAACGGCGGTAAAATGCGCTTAGCGAGGCAATGTTCCTACGAAGTTGAAGAGGTTCCAGGTTTTTGGTGACCTCTTCGTCGTCGATTATGTGGATAGCCTGTCGCTACAACCTATGGAGAGCCTCGAGAAGATACTGACCGGAACCGTCCCAAAGATGCGAGCAATAATACTCCACGCCGGCCCAAACTTGAATCTTATAAAGCAAACAACGCTAGTCCGGCGTGAGGAACCCACGTACCCTTTTCAGAACTCCGAGTTTCTTTGAAGCTGTTGAGATGAGGCTCCCGATGTAGTTTCGCTGGTTAAGATCGCAACGAATATCCATACCTAGCATACTCAGGACATCTCGCATACTGAGGGAAGTGCCCCGAAGACTGGGAGTGGGAAGGAATAAAAACATTTTTGTTGTAAACGTGCACACCTGAGTTTTTTCGATGTTGGGTGTTTGAAAAACACAGTCAAGTCAAGTGTAAACAAATATATTTTCATAACATATATTTCTTTACACTTGATGATCTCTAAACAATAACAATTACTACCAGAGTGAGTAAAAAAAATTTGCTTCGTTTAATGCATGGTGTCTCCATAAAATAATTAAATTGATTATCTTATTAAGTATTCGATTTTGTGTCAACATTCTAAACAATATATCCAAGCTTCCGGTCTTTAACTCATTCGTCTACTAATTCAAAACCAGTGACACACTACATGACAAACAGACAGACATGACACCATTGGTTATGATCCTACTTTCGTTGTGCCTCGACAAGTACACTCATTTGATGGCCAAATATTAGCAAAAGTTTATAAAGCTTTAATAGTAAATATATGATACATATAACATACTTTACTTATATCTAGGCAATTCTTAAGATAACATCGATCTAAATACATGATATATTTTTGGAACCGCGCGTTTTACATGTCAACTATACGTCAATAAATGGGCTGTATTGCAAAATAGCTTAGAGGTTACTTTCGAACAGATTCCATTTCAAAAAATGGCACATCTGTACGAAATCGTAGGCACAAATTGAACAATGAGCGGCGACGACGCGAGCCCGAAAAGAAAATTAATTTAGGTATTGGTGTCGGTCGGTGAACCCGCGATTGTGAAACGTTGAGCGATTGCGCTCAGTACTGTTTGTGTAACACACCGGCACAATACCGCCACATCAACTGGCCCTCGATGCTTTTCAATACGCCGAGCACTGTGCTTACTATATAATGCTGCCGCTTTCTTGTCATCGTGTGTATTGGAACTTGTTTACAATCTTATCAGCTTGATATACTTTTTATGTTGAACGTACTAATTTGAAAAATATATAATTGATGATGTGAAATGTTTAACGTGACCTTTAGACGCTTGCAACACAAGGAACAATAAATGTTACCCCCGTTGTCAACGCAGCTACTCTTCACCAGTGTCCTGGTAATCTAACTGACTTGATCATTATACGAGTATTACAATGACCCCGTTACTTAAGTGTGAAATTTTGTAAGAAAGTACTACTCAGGTGTAAGTTTTAATCAATACAAAATCTACGACAGTTAGCAGTACTAAAGATTAATAATATATTAGTCGATTAAGAAAATAATATCGTACTTACGATTCCCAAGTGTTAAATGATCTACTCGTAAAAATAAACACTAAGCCTTACCAAACGCTTTGGATACCAACAAAGTCCTGTCCATCAACTTTTCTGTGACCGTTTTTCGATTGGGCAACAATGACAAAAATCGCGGAGCAGAGCACACGGACCCAGTCGGTAATTGGAAGATGAGATCTCGTGTGGAACGTGGCCCGAGGCGGCATGAATGAAAGCCGCTCACTGACATCGCACTATGGTCGCATTGGCCCGGCCACAAACCAAATAAACAACGGATATTAACATAACCCTAACATACATTACTGGGTTTCCCATCGCATACAACCAGATGTTACTATGATATAATTCAATGTATATCGAACAGGTAGAGAACTTCGCGGGCGAGAGTGGTAGACTCGTGAACCTTTAAGGATATCGACATCCGCCGAACGAGTTTTTCCAGTCCGTATCATCGCAATATCACGGTTATTATTGAAACGCGCACCGCGGCCGCGACAGGTAACTAAAGCATTTATCACGAGAAATATTTACCTAGCGCGGTTATCTCGGCCGTTTTTGTATGGGGGAGATTGGAGGCGGCAGTACTGGTGTTTTATTATCTACAACACAGATTAACGCAGTTTTTGAGGGCACTTTTATAAGTCAACGCTTTCATTTCGTCTCCTGTCAGATCTGTAGATAACTTTGTATTCGATTAATCATGATCATTTTTTGTCGTTTAATTATTTGATAAGCAAATAAACTGGCAAATAAACAAAAGAGATACCTATAAAGTAGTGTCACAGTCGAATCATTGTGTGCGATACGGAAATATGGTTTAGAAAGTTCATTCTAGTCTGAGTCCATTTTGATTGTATCTTGGTGAACCATTCCACTTACGGTACATACGGCGCTCGGTCGTGGGCAGAGAAATTTAGTAACACAAATATTAAGTCGTAACCAGTTCACAACAATTGAAAGAGCGATTTGAAAGACACGGTGACCAATCCGTCACGGTCTTTGTGCACCGCTCTTACTCCGCAGCTCTGTGTAGCTGATGATACGCGTGTTGCTTCATCGCAAAGTATATTCTAGTAATTTGTACAAACAATTTTTATTTTACTGCAGCCAATATCAATCCAAATACTTACAATTAGAACATACAAAATACACGCAATAAATTACTTGCAAATACAAGTAGCTCTCATAAAAAGTATGTGATTAAGAATATATAAAAAATTGAGGCATCATAAACGGCATACAAAGCATGCATGGTGACTATATAGCAGCTAGCATTAAGCATGGTCAAGATCGTAATGCCCGAACCTATCATGGAATCCCATTCAGTCATGAGAAAGCGAAAAAGAAAGAGAATATATATATTCCAAGGTTAATTTGTGAAAATAGTAAAATAGTAAGGAAAAAAAAATGAAAAAAATTTTATTAACAATTGGAAATCTAGTGTGTTGGAGTGTGAAAAAAAAAGAATTACGTTGACTAGTTTTTGAGTTATATTAAAAAATCGCGCTCTAGAATACCAAAGTTCGCAATCCATACCTTACTGGTAAACTATAGCATCAGTTGTATTTTATAAAATATCTCCTTACTTTTAATCAGTTTATTAATAAGTTGGTACAAATGCCGGACGTAAGGCTCATTGCATTCTCTATTTACTTGGGGTCACCCATTGGAAGTGGCGTCAAACACGACAGTAGTTTATTTTCAAAGATTTTATTTTTATACAACATTAGAAGACAATCAAGCATTGTAACCTAACATAGCCTATGCACGCATTTTATACAAAAATAATGCGATACCGCTCGATGGTAATACAGCAGCTCCTCAGGAGCTTACTGGTAACCTCACTCACTCGTAGAAACACAACAACCCTCCAGCGAGTTGTTATCTGGAAGAATTGCCTTCAAGAATAATAAAATAAAAAAGACCTCCGGTCCCGGTAACTTAATGAGCACCGATACAGCTCAGAAATAGGAATAGGTTCTTTGTACAGGTCCACTGGGTCCACTTTTATAAATAGAGCAGATCACTCTTCATTCGTAAAATAAGAATTAAATCCATGGCCACTGCTTCCTCATCAAAAATGTATCTTGTCATACGGTAAAATGCTGTGAAAGTATCTGCTATAAATTAGCCGCAGCATCAACGTCCGTCAATGATCTACTCGTAATTCTACCAATTGAATATGCGGTCGAGTTGATCATACTGGCAAGTTCATTTATGTGGGACCACTATTCCAATTTAAAATCTATCGTAACTCCAAGAATTGAATCTATCAATTAATCTGGTCATAGAAATTTAAAACGGGCAATACTCAAAAATACAAAGGAAAATATCCAGCAATCTCGTCAAAATTATAAGAAATAATGAGTTACAAACACACTATTTTGTTACAGTTTGCCCAATAAATTATAGGATCACGTAACCACGGTTGCCAACAAGGCAGGCTGTAGCAACGCTAGTTCCAATTTGTCAATTATTGTTACGTCTCTATAGTCATAGACCGCAACAAGCATCTGCCTACCAGACTATTAATTTGAATCGAAAGCAACTATGTTGTCTGTTGTTTACGACTAAACCTCCGAGCCACAGACCTTCTTCTAGTTTATGCACTTATTGAGAGCTCATTGACGTCGTTGCACGTGTCAATCTAACCGAACACGCAGGATAAGCAACGTTGACCGCAGCCCGTCTACAGATGGGTTTATGTATCTCGAGCTT
Organism: Pyralis farinalis; assembly: GCA_947507595.1. Classification (NCBI taxonomy): domain Eukaryota; kingdom Metazoa; phylum Arthropoda; class Insecta; order Lepidoptera; family Pyralidae; genus Pyralis; species Pyralis farinalis. The sequence continues at coordinate 16,137,680 of OX382266.1, read as the reverse complement.
CTCCGTGCTTCTGACGGATATTAAGTCATCGGTCCCGCCTGTTGTAGAAAGATGACAGTCGTTAAGCTAAGTGGCAGTTGAGCAGCGTGTTGGATATGCTCTAAACCCCTTCTGTTGAAAGGAAACCCAATATTAAATCAGAATAAATGCATCTACCAACTGGTGAAACTATAACACTAGATTATATAACATACTGAGGTATATTATTCTTCGACGACAGTTTTTAATCTAAAATCTGATAACAAAGCTGTATACCTGCGTAAAGCCTTTCACTAAGAGAGTTTTACACTATTATCGTCGTTCACCAACGATGATGTTTAAAAGTATATCCTTGAGGCCAGGGTTCTCGACCCACACAGTGCAATAGATTTTAAAGCATTTTATAAATTAACATATAAATGCTGGAAATTAACTATTGCAATTAAAAACGGAGTTTATTATTATAATAGCACAATACAAGTCGCGTAGGTGTAGGGCTAGACGCGTGGGTTCGTAGCACGTAGCACGTAGGGCAGTGACGTAGCGAAGTGACGCCCACACCTACGATTGCTACGAGCGTAGGTAAGTCCATTTACTCAAGAAATGAGTGCTGCTTGCATACTCTACAAATGAAATCTTGCCTTAAACCTTTTTACCAATTTAAACTAGTACAGTTTTATTTATTTCATCTGTGTACTCGTGCTTTCATCAAAAAGTATACGACTAATTAGTTTTTGCTTTCAGTACATAAAGTACTATAAATTAATCGTATATTTGTCCTAAATCCGTAGATTATTCCGTGGGCACCCTTATGAAACCTCCGTACCAAATTTTAAGTTTCTTGCTAAGCGGTATGAGCATGCATATATGTCAATCATTCAGACAGTTTCTTCTTTGTTCATATACAAATAATACTACGAAAAAGATAAGGATTAATAGATAGACTGCAATCTTCATATTCACGCACATTTTTCAAAAACTACATACGCAAGAGACATTTTCATTTTCTACTATGTAATAACTATATTATTATTACTTAATGTATAATTATACCAGACTTTTATAATATTTATGGAAAGATTGTAATAAATAAAATTTTGAAGTATTCGGCGGCCAAATTCAATCGCTTATTTAACATTGATAGCTATTTTCACGTGTCAATTAAACATTGAAAATTAGGTTATGTAAAGAAGTCTTTACCTTCCTATACTCCAAATTCCATCCATTTACGTGTTGTATATCTGTATTGTCATTGTTAAATCTCGCACCCGAACCAATGAAGCATTTCTTTTCTTCTTTTAAACCCGGCAGTTTCATTCGGATCTCATGTTCTTATATCTTTATAAATATTCAGGTAGCATAGATAAGATAGATAATTGCAATAGTAAACCTAATTGGAAACACCACTAATGTTTGTTGTCTATTTGCACACCTAGAATTAATCAGATTTACAGATCCTAGCGTATATGCAGCATAACGCATGTAAAATGGTGCAATTAATACTAAATATCAATTAATTTACAGCCACTTCTACTGTAATGTATCTAAATAAAAATTAGTAAAAGTTTAGTAAGTATGAGTACTCCTCAGTTTGTTTCTATCGCCTCGGAAGTAGTCTTAATTTACATATTTTAGGGATCCACCCTAACCTGCACTGGTGCAATTTACTAATAAAGAAAATAAGAAATGCGCTTAGCAAAAAATAGTAAGTATGTTTATTTTATAAATGCCTTTTCCAGTGCTTTTGGACTGCGCTACGTCGGTCAGTCAATCCGTTGCGAAGGGATTCCTCTAACCGAAATATTCATTGAAATCAAATTCCGATATCCCGTCGCCTCACTGATGGTATTTTTCCAAAGAAATAAACCACAAACTGGCATCAATTCACTCTTCGCAACACACCAAATTAATGAATTTTTGGGCTTAGAATGTATCAAAGATATGTTTACCACCATATCATCGTATTAACATACAGAAATATCGTTTTCGTTTCAATTTCAGTTTTAATATTCTGTAGAACTATCATACTGAACGTCGTACATGATGAGGTTTTCATACAAACCAACCATGTAAATTTTAGGCGGATTAAAAAAAAATACCACTACAACAAAAAAGAAACGAGAGAACATTCTCAAGTGATGATCATGCGGTAATTGATCATTATTTTCATATGTATCTGTATCTATACAACACTCCTTCAACTTAATAAGCATTATGAACCTAACCTAAAATGACGTACTATATTATGTATGTGTCCTAATATTAGTATTCACGTATACATTCGTTAGTATGGTACAGAGTGCGATTAGTACTTAATGTAAATAACTAGTAACATAAAATTATAATATACCTATATATTAGAAATCGTCAATATACAAAGCAACAAGAATTATATTTGTGATGCAAAAGCGAAATGTTACGCAAGATATAAAATGTGGCGTAAAATGTGCATGAATTCCCACACAAACTAATAAAAAAATACAGATAACAATCATTTTTTTTTTAAGAAAGGCGACGTTTTATTAGTGTGTTGACATATTGCAACTTTCTCAGCAAGATTATAAAATAGAAATCAGATCGTAAGCAAGACTTGGTGGAATCTGGAAAAAGTGTAAAAAATCATTTATAATGCATGTCAAATAATTATACGTTGACACTTACATATGTAGCCTTTTACATCGCATGAGTGACACCCTGGTTGCAAGTGTCCATAGGCTACGGTAACCGCCTACCATCAGGGAGGACGTCTGCTCGTTTGCCACCATATTGATTTCAAAAAAATACAACCTGACAATTAACAAACGTAGCACTGGCAAAGTACCACGAGTCATGATGCTTTATATTTTAGTTTGTAACCAACTGAGTAGAATTCGAAAGAAGAGCGTTCAGAAATAAAAAAAAAGAGAGTTTGTCATGTCCCTGTGAGCCAGTAAGGTTATCAGCTGTCAAGAAGACTGTTTATCAACAGAGGGAAACAAAGGTGTCAGGAATGTCTATGTGAAAGAGACATCTTTCACTGATGGTTACTTTCATGTAAATTTATTTTTAAATAAATAATTCAAGATTTCACAAAATATCACGTACAGTTGCTAGCGGCTTCACGGTCATTTTACAAGCCTTGAGTAACACAACAGTCATCAAAGGCATGGCAACAGTTATTTGGCACGTTACAGAAGACCTGTGGAGGCACTTCTCTGACCTTGATTAAATGTCGCTATACCTCCTCAATCCAACATTAAAACGTGTATTATTCTTCACCATCGTTAAGCCGTGTGCTATATTAAGACTGTATGGGTTTAGCACCTTGCACGCATCTACTTAAAAATAAGAAATTCACATAAATAGGCACAATAAAGCATGTAGTGTTTTTTTTACAAAAAGTTAAAAGTTATTACGACAAAAAGTAAGTAGCGAGTGAACAAGTGCGCGCTTTATTAGCCTCCGCCGCCGTACACCACGCATTCCGGTCTCGAAACCAGTCTCAGCGGGTGAAACGAAACGCTGAAAGTTAAGGAGCACCCGTCCTGGATACATTGTCTCGGATACTATCAACATTTCAACTCGACCGTGTAATAGATGTTTGTAACTGAGTAAGAGCGGCACGCAATGGCGACAAGTCTGTTATGTTTATCTCGCAATGATTAAAACTTATGTTAGTGTGTGCGTATTGAGTTAGAAAATGTGCTCTCATTTCTCTATCTACAACTATATCCGTAAAAAGTTTTTACGGATTATGCTATTTAGGAAAATTTTGTGTATATCATTGTCATTCTTTAGTATTATGTATCGTTGTCATTACATGGTAGAAAATACTCTTCTATCTTCCTTTTTCTTCTTCATCCCGTTTCCGATTGTCGGGGTCCACTACCTAATCCTAAGGATATAGCAAAGGTGCTGAGTTTGACAGGGAGCAACGGCCATAAGATCTGTCTGAAGTTCACACGGCTTTAGAAATATATTTACTTGACCCAAAGACTAGAAGTCTTTGACTTGACCACGCGAGTCTCCTCACAATATTTACGGCTGTATAAGTGTTAATTATAAATATGAACATAAATCCGGTTTAGATCTAGAAAATAGTATGGCGTAGTAAAAAATCAAAATCAAAACTGCTATGTCTAAAAAAATGTTATTTTTAAATACTTCTATAATAATAATACAATCCGGCTTATTATTTTAAAATATGAATAAAATTAGTCCACTGCTGATAAAAAAATATCATAAAAATATAGCATGACCGAGAGAACTTTATTTATAGGTTTACTTAATTTATTAAAGTGCGTAAGCCTGATTAGCGCCGGCACTAAATACAATTCCTAGCTCATAAAGCATCATAAAAATAAGATGACAATGAAAAATAAGCTTATTTATAAAAGATTCTTAAATTATAGTTTACTTTAATTTATAATATGTAGCACTTAATGTGCATACTTGCGATAAATACAAACGTTACAATGGCACATTTACGTAGTTCGAATGTTGTACTTGTCACTAAAATGCGTGCTTACTTTGTAAGTAGCGGATTAGTAAGATGTGTACTGTACACATTTTAAAGAAATGCTTGTACACGATTGTAATTATGTATCCGTCAAGACGGGCTGGCCGCTTGCGACAATTTAGTCAGAAACGTGCGGCTGCTCTAAAAATCGCGGTGGATGTTTCTGAGTGGGCGCGATCTATGTAAATGCCTACACGCTCCGTACGCTTTCGAGATAATATCAAAGATGATGTGAATATGGCGTCTCCGACAGAAATGACAATCACCAGAATTTTTCGTTTCGTTATGACTTTTATACGAATAAAAGCTTTAACTACAGAGCTATGTCTTTAATCGCTAAAAATCAACGCACACCCGAAACTTTTAAACTTTTTATACAATTTTAACCGTTTTATAGTGATGATGATATACATCCCGAAGATTTCATCAAATCCTAGAAAGTATGTAGCTGTTAGAGGGGAAACTGTAGCAATTTTTAAACTAGAGACATGTAAAGTTATCTTTTACTGAAAATAAAGAAACACGTGTTTTACAGGTTTTAGAAAATCGTTTTTCAAACGGATTAAATAGATAAACTATTACCAACGAAATTGGTTAATAAGTATCCCGGAGGCAGAGTTACTTTCCGATTGCCGGGACGTAACTGGAAAATAATCTGACTGAAACATAAATATCACACACACATTTGTGAAACTCATAACTTACTAATATGCACTTCTTAAAATACATTTTTGATTTAGAAATAATTCGCTAAATTATAAGAACATATAGCAAATTTCAAAAATGGTATGTTTTTCATTACAATCATTCAATCCGAAACTAGCCGCCAATAATTTTGTGAAAAACGAAATGCAATTATTTGTTATTATTACATATTGACAACATGTGTGAAGATTGAGGGCAATTATAGAAATTCGAAAATTGATTACATTTTGCAAAAAAAAATAGGACAGGACTTTTAATTTGTTAAATGCAAAAGATAAAAAGAAAGTGACAACTATTATAAGATGTCACACAGTAGATATATTGTGATATCAATTGATATAATCTGTATGACAACTGTATCAGTCGGAGGCAAAAAATTCAATTTAATTTTTATAAAAATGAGTACCCGTATAGCCGAAATTTAAGTAAGATTAATGGAACAAAAAAAATATTATATATTCAGTAAAGTATTGTCTTGCTGTCTTATAGGGAAGGACGTCGTCCCGAATGAACGTCAGCGAATAATTACTATTGAGATTGTACGGAAATCTAATTATTATAACCTATTAAACAGTAATTAGAATATTGAGTTGACTAGAAAATCAAAAGCGTATCGTTTCTATTCGATTTCACTGGACTATGCGTTTCGATGTCAGTGACTAACGATTACGGTGCATAAATGCGTGCCTCGCAACTAGGGTTGCTAACTATTCGAATAACAATAATCGCATCAATCAAACATAATCTGTCACAAAGAAATCAATAGTACGTAGCTTAAAAAACTAAAAAATCATGCATTTGTCACGCACTAAAAATTATATTAGTACATTTCTCATTTTGGTTTGGGTGGGATCTCACGGTTCAAAATATTTAATGAACTGTGTTGACTCGGTTAAATAAAGCAAATGTCCCAAATTCAATTGATATACTTAAAGCCAATGAAAAGTTTCACTATCCATATTATGGTTCTATTATCAGATTAGTTCGATGGAACAAAATTATTATATTGTTGTCGACATTATATACATTTGCGAAGTTTCGAATTGATGCAACAATAATAAGTTGGTTAAATTCTACTTCCAAAATTTGTCTTAAACATACTAACAAATGAAATTAAATAGAGCATGTAATAAACTTTTTTAAACAATATATCCATCTAATCAACCGAATATCACTTCGCTTTAAGTCAGCCGCAACGTTGTTAAAAATCTTTTCAGAAGATCACAGGCATCCTTGCTCACTCACATAAATACAACAATATTGTATTTACATCATTCGCCCCAATTTACCTAGAACAGGGTCAATACGTACATACCATTCTAAAAAGAAGCTAAAATATTGCAATAAACTTTGATCTGATAATATTTTTACCACCAACAGCATCTACATTAGTTACAAATATTTATCGATGTAACTATATCGTACATCGTAAGCATACGGCTATCCGTTGAAAAGAGGTTACTGTAGCCTATGAACGTTGCAATATAAGGAGTATAGCATTTCTAACCTGCCAAAGCCACCTACATTAGGCCTACCTACGTTCTAAGAAGCTCCTAATGAGTTAATGTGTTAGCGGTGGGGGTGGCATTTCGATTTTATTTATTACTGGTGTTCATGGACTGAACCACTTTACGACAGATATGCTTGTTTGCCGCCCCCCATTGTATAAAAAAAGAATATGAACTTAGTAAGAACGTAAACTACAAATACAACGTTCGCGTCACCACAGGCAGGAATAAAGTAGGGGGCATAAACAATGTTTGGTCAACCCTACCTCATGACTATTGTACATAACTTAAGTACATTTGAATGTGTGAATATGTGGCAGCCAGGTGATTAGTGGTCCTGTTCTATGCTATCTATTTATAGTGACTGACCGAGGATGCCACCGCTGCTAACTTTGGAGTAATGCTTGAATATGCTTTGACCGAAATTGAACTGATTCTTGTGAATACCGAAAGCATTTTGCTGTATTTTGAGGTTGGATTTGGTCAAAACTGCTTCGATTGAATGAAATAGTCTGTAATTATGAGTTCACGCGTGCAAGTGCAAACGTTGTGCATAATTTTTGGCGTAACGGTTGTAAAGACCGCGATCGCAACGCAGCTGGTCTGCAAGAAAGTGTTGGAATTAAAATAAAAAGAGGCATGCTCCGTTGGTTCGGACATATATAACGAATGCAGGAAGAAAAAATTAAGAAACAGATATAAAATGCAAAAGTAGGAGCCGAGGAAGCCAAGATTTTGCCTACCATGACCAAAATGATCGTGTTTTGTCTGAAGGTGAAAGTGAGCCCTATAAACCGGCAACCGTATATGAGAACAGATATGAATATTAAAGAAGCGAGTAAGGTGTGGAAGGACCGAGTAATGTGACCTTCGGTTCTCTCTGCCTACATTATAGATATAAAGGTAATTAATAGTCAAAAAGCATAAATATTGTTAAAACACACAATAGCAATTGTTACAGAGATTGTCTTACCATTTTTGTACAACATACACTGTATTTTATAATATAATATTGTCTTTGCCTGCCCCGCAAGGGAAGTGGCGTGAATATATTCATACATACACTGTATTTAGTTTATGTGTATAAACGCATTACAGAGTTAGAAATGAGAGAGCATTTGGGCTACAAGTGACTACTTTCCCTTGATTTTACTTATTTTTATTATATTCACCCTTTGACATTTTCAAATATGTACCTATTACGGTTTCTAAGATACAGCCTTGTGTTAGACGTACGACAGACAGACAGACGAATTGACAGCAGAACCTTAGTAATAAGACTGCATTGGTACCTTTTGAAGTTGTACCTAAGACAAGGTGAGGATAATAGCGACTTTTGTCACAACCAGTGGATAAATAAATTATAGATATGCTAACCGCTTACAATCAGGAAGTCCGTATGATCGTCTCTCGTACAAGTATATGCTGTTAAAAAATAATAATTTAATATAATCCACTCTCGCTTTATAACTTGTATGAAAAGTTGAACCCCATTTAATATATAAAAATCGATGTGTGTATGTATGGTCACTATGGATTCGAAAACGGCTGGATAGATTGTAATGAAATTTTCAGACAATTTTCAGATTAGTCCTGTAGGTCACCCTGTGAAGTCTGACTGCGATCAGCTCGCCCATGCGAAACCAGGTGGGTGGCAAGTATTGTGTAAGACTGGAGTATGTAAATGTTTCTTTGTATACATACTTATAAACAATTTTGGTTTTAAGTACACTTCCCGTGACTCATTCGCAGCTAATTAAAATAATCAAATTGATATACGCGTAATAATCGATATTATCAATCGATAAATCAGTTATGAAATGTTCGTCGAAGATTGTAAGGACGGAACACAAACCACTGAGTTTTGTACAAAGGTTATTTTTATGATGATCAATGATGTTTAAATATAATTATGAATCATATCATATCATACTAATTCTGGGATATCCTGATCTTTTTTATATATGTAACGGCACAAACATACGGCCCACCTGATGTAAAGCGGTTACCGTAGCCTATGAACGTTTGAAATACCTTAAGTACCACTTGCGGGATACCCTCTCTGTTGTTAACACAGCAACTCCTTAGGAGCTTACTGGTGACCTCACTCACACGTAAGAACTCAACAACCTTCTAGGGAGTTGTTATTTGGACGTGGTTTTCTGTGAGGTAGAGGTATTTGATGATCTATCTTAAAAAGTAAATATTTACTAAATTAGTTAATTGCGCGTTTTCATTCTCAAGTCACGTTTATGGCGCGAGATACAACGAAAATAGACACAGTTTTTTATTTGTAAACAAATTTGAAATAGTACCAATAAATGATCTAAGTAATTATTTCATCATAGGGTAAACCCCCCGAAGTCACCCGAAGAAGCTACACAATCTCGTATCTAAAAACGCTTGTGTACTCAATAGAGCCAAGCACTACTTCAATTCGGAGCAAAAACCTTTTCCTAACAAGTCACCTTTACCTCGCAGAGAACCGCAGCCAAATAAGAACTCCTTGGTTGATATATTCCTGCGTGTGAGTCAGGTCACCAGTAAGCATATAAGGTTGTTGATTAGTTGCTGTGTTACAGGCAGAGTGCAGCGCGAATGATACTTAATGTATTGCAAGCGGTAACCGCATTACATAGAAAAAAAAATCTAACAATCGTACAAAGTTCCTTGCTGCGCAGTTGACGTATCGTCATATCCTTACAACAAGCATACGGCTCATATGCTGTAAAGTTATTACAGTAGTCAACTAACGCTGTCAGAAAGATTCGCAAGGTTCAAGCGTTACTATAGTAAAGCTCGCGCCTTGCCAATCTTTCTGCTAACACAACAACACCTCGCTTATTATTGACTTCACTCAATCGCAGGAACACAACAATCTTTCAGAGAGTGTAAAAATAGAGACAGACGTACGTTATGAGTGGTAACATTTTTGATACCGAACTTTTTTGCTACGGAATCCTAAAAAAATTTGAAACAGCCGACAGCTACAAAATCAGCGATTGTGATGCGATCTGACCAAACAGTTATCATCTTTAGATTTATTGCTAATAGAAAACCTAATGAGTGCGCTCGTGCGCCAACTCTTTAGTATTAATGCACTTGGAGGCGGACCATACATAAAATTATCATAAAACATGTTAATACAACTATATAAACTGTGTCAGGTTAATTTATAGCAGGAGCTGTTTACATTGTTAATGATAACTTAATTTGATGCTATTGTTTGAAAACATTATTGGCGAACAATTTTTGTTGGTTTTTTAGGGTTCCGTACCCAAAGGGTAAAACGGAACCCTATTACTGAGGCTCCGCTGTCCGTCCGTCCGTCCGTCTGTCACCAGGCTGTATCTCATGAACCGTGATAGTTAGACAGTTGAAATTTTCACAGATGATGTATTTCTATTGCCGCTATAACAACAAATACTAAAAAATATAATAAAATAAATATTTAAGGGGGCTCCCATACAACAAACGTGATTTTTTTTTGCATTTTTAGGGTTCCGTACCCAAAGGGTAAAACGGAACCCTATTACTAAGGCTCCGCTGTCCGTCCGTCCGTCCGTCCGTCCGTCCGTCCGTCCGTCCGTCCGTCCGTCTGTCACCAGGCTGTATCTCATGAACGGTGATAGTTAGACAGTTGAAATTTTCACAGATGATGTATTTCTGTTGCCGCTATAACAACAAATACTAAAAAATAGAATAAAATAAATATTTAAGGGGGCTCCCATACAACAAACGTGATTTTTTTTGCCGTTTTTATAGATAATAGTACGGAACCCTTCGTGCGCGAGTCCGACTCGCACTTGGCCGATTTTTTTATAGATAATGGTACGTAACCCTTCGTGTGCGAGTCCGACTCGCACTTGGCCGATTTTTTTAAAGGTTGTACAGTCGCCTGCTTCTCAGAATGGAATATTTGCTGACCATAGATTTTATAAGTCCATACCTATCTTCTTTCTAGCGTTATCCCGTTTCCTAATTCATTAGGATAGGCAGGATTTCCTACCGAGGACTAAGGATTTGGCCTCTACAACGTAGAGGGGAAAACAAGACCTTTCTTAGATTAAATCACACGTCTTCTGAAGTATAATTCTCTTAGAATTGCGGGTTTGCTCATGATGTTTTCCTTCACCGAAGAGCACGTCATAATTACAAATAGTCATAAATCTGAAAAGACAAATTTATGCGAAGATTAGAACCCGAGACCGTCGATTCATAAACTATTCTTTATCCATTTTATCATATTAAATGATATAATAATTATTGTTGTATTGTATTTTTAATGTGTGAATAGAATCGCGAGCATCAGCTATAATATAGGAATTGATAAAATTTGAACACACATATTGAAGATTGAAGTTGTGTTTGTTAAGAAAATACAGCTACCATTGTGAAAAACGGAGAAACTGCATGCTACGACACATAATGAACCACAAACTTACATCTGCATTTCCCTTCCGGTGACGTAGTAATGGCCCCCAGGGGCCAACTACATAGTCAGTGTCACAAAAAAACGTCTGAAGTCTCCCTCCCATCTAACATTTTAAAGACAGGACATACTCGTGGTTCTTGTCCATTTACAGGGCACTCTCCATTTGTACCGTATGCGTTAGAACCCATACAGTGCAAATAGTGTTTGAATGACTACTCGTATTTAGAAACCTACGGCCGCCTTCGGAGTAGTTCGGCCCATCAAGAGTGATCTCTAACGCTTCAACGTTCCATACGTAGCCTTCACTCTATTCTTTCCTATTCTATCCCTGCTGCTACAGTATAGGAGAAATTAGCGTCGCCAACTATGAATATGACACTCCATTAAGGGGGAAAGAAGCTGAGTGGAGATATGTTGTTATAAATTTGACATATCAAAGCGTAATGCAGTCTGCTAAATGTATGAAAAAAGAAATCTGCTTAACTCCTCTCAGCCTCAATTAAATTGTTTTTATTTAACATCGGGAGACTAATAGGCATACGACCTAGATGATGTGAAGTTCTAAACTAAGCGTACAATACAAGTAAAAATGCTCACGCGTTATCACTGCTGATGCTAGTGAGTCATTTACACCCCAAAATGTACATTCCGGACAAAATGAGGTGAGTTGTTAAACAAAGATGAAATATCTGTGTGTGTGTGTGTAAGTAGGCTCGGCACAATCAAAGCGATGGCGCACCGATGTAACTGTGAAGCGGCGGGCATTTGTCGAGCTTGCCGTGTCAATAAACTTGATTCGAAAGTGGATGACGCTCCGGCTTACATAAGCGGGCAACAATGTGAGCCGCGCCGAAGAATACGCATAGATTATAAAATTTAATTATTATAGACACGACCGTTGGGTACATCGATATAAGTAATCTTCTTCTTCTTAGTGTTATACCGTTTCCAATCCATTAGGATTGGCGCGGTCCACTTTAAACTAAGGATTTGGTGAAAATACTGATTTTGACATGGAGCGATTGCTATCAGACCTCCACAACCCAGAGGAAAACCATACCTTTCTTCGATTACAGATTACACACCTTTCGAAATAGAATTTCTTGGACGTGCGGGTTTCCTCACGATGTTTTCCATCACCGCCGAGCAAGTGATAATTACAAACATGTACATACATCCGAAAACACAAATTTAGTGGTACTACTAGTCAGGAATCGAACCGAGGATCAATCAATAGGTCAATAGGCCGCTTCCTTATTCACCGGGCTATCGCTGCCCCTCTCGATATATAAGTATTCATCTGCATTTATTAAACGAATGCTTTTATATTAACATTTGCTCGGTTAGATTTCTCGGTCAATTGGTTCGACTTTAGGATACTTTACAAAATCTTTACTACCTTTTTATACTTTAGCTCTATCGAGAGATCATTAAAGCAGCCCAACTGGGGAAGTATTACATACCTCCTTCGCACAGAAGATCACAGTCAGATAAGAACGCCCAGGAGGGATATGTCATTGATGCGAGTGAATGAGGTTACCTATTAGCTCCTGAATAGTAGCGATAGCAGAAGAGATAACAACGCTCGAAGGACACTTCTTGTATAAGAAGCATTTACAGGCCACGGCCTGACTGAATTACGGTCAGAGTAGCCTATAGCCTATTTCAAAAAATCAGCCGCGACCGATCAGAACGCGAAATTCGCTTAGAAACGTGTAACACACAGAGCACGTCTATGTAAGTGTATCAGCGTCGGATATTTCTTTGGAATTACCCTACAACTTGCATGTTTTACTGTGCTACAGCTATTTACTTTGCTAAGAGTCTTTCACCTGTTGCCACCCCCACAGTCACCGTGATATCACCTTGTGAGGATTCTCCTAGTTTTAATAGCCGTAACATATTTCCATACAATTTATAAAAACTCTACAGATTTCTCATTTCGCTTGAGGTACTTTCCCATCGACTGCTCCAAATCGAGTGGTAAAATGGATCTATTTCCAAACCTCTTTTGGCGTAACCTCGCTCGCTCGCTTGCACCACATCATGTATGTAACATTGATTTTGAGTGCAATGATGATGATGATCCATATACATGCCAAAAGTTCGCCTCGGTGCAGTCTAACCAATGAACCTAGAAGATATTCGGGTTAGCACGCATCATTTTCATGCGTAACACGCTGTTTGATATATTACAATGCTACATCTATACTAATGTCACAACACTTCACGTTTCTTATAGAGTTTGCGCATGTTTATAAAAAATGCATATACATATATATATTCCGTCTGTTATTTTGCGATTACGTAGGCAACCTATATAAAAAGTTGGTCATAGAACAAACGTTTTATAAATTCGTAAAATATCGGTGCTCTATTATAAATAATAGCTATCGTTTTTATAGATAGTATGCTTAGTATCAAAGTTATAACAGATGGTCTAGCTGTATATTTCACATACTACTAAGAACTAATATTCATAATTTCCAGACTTTTCCCCCATTCTTAGACTAAACTGCTCAAAAATTTTTAGTTCTGTTCATAACTTCTGGCAGGCAATTCGTCACTCAGAAGATGGACTCTCGAAATGTTACTCGCGGTGTTATGCCCTTTAACACTTTCTCTCCTAGAGTATGTATCGTTAACGACTTGGTTTCGGACTCTCACTAAAGACGAAGGCAAAGCGGGGCTGAGATTGTGGATTGTCTTGGATTTCCTCTTCGACCGACAAAAACACGTCGTATTCGATATATTCGAAGAAATTATTCCTTACTGTTTACTTACCCAACTTTTCAGAGCCCTCTGTTGCCTTAGTGCCTTCTTATTCCTGTACAACATAAAAGGGTGACTGGTAGAAATCTCTTAAATATAGAGAGAGTTTCCATTTTTGCAGAATTTCTGTAATTCATTAATTTTTGTACAATAAAAATATTACAAACAAACAATAATTTGGTGGAAACAATTAAAAACTAAATAAAAATGGCATATTTCTATTATATATATAATATAACATGACTAAAAGCATACATAACAATAAACGAATCCAAGGTATAACTAAAAATATAAAAATTGCCTAAGAAATTAAGACAATAACTACAAATAAAAGCTAATATATTTTATGGTGGTAATATATGTATTTTATAATGTATGATAAATAAATCTATTTATTCCATTGACGATTCGCCTTGATTTATTTAAATAAAGTAATGCCAATTGTTTTTAAAAAGTATCAATATCAAGCAACTAACTTTCTTTCTATCTTTCTAAACAGGTATTTTACAAACAATAAGTCTAGGCATTACGCCATTGTTAACTATGCCGTTCCTGGAACTACGTAGATGATGATGAAAGGTATTCACCATTCACAAATAACTTACTAGGTATAAAAAGCGATTATCTAATGAATTGATGCCAATGTCAGGTGGCTGTACTTCTTCAAGGACTAACGATTGATACAGAGGAAGGTATTCAAGTGAGCGCGATGCCAATCCATAGCGGCAAAGGACGTACTACAGATATGTGGAGAGACTATCTAGTGAATTGGTGCCAATGTCAGATCGTTATACTACTTCAAGGATTAACGACGGATGCTAAAGAAAGATTTTCAAGTGCGTCTATTAGCACATATATAAGGATTAAAGTATGACATTCCCGATTTGTACTGAAAAAATAAAACTTGTTTATTTCTCACGTGTATCATACTTCTTTTCAAAATATTTACCCTCATTATCTATACATTGCTGCCATCTAATCCGAAGTTTATCTATGCCTTTGCGATAGAACTCTGTGGATCTAGATTCGGCAAACTGTCTGAAAGCATTTTGTACTGCCTCCTGGGAAGAAAATTTTTTTACCACGTAGAAAATTGTCCAAATCACGAAAAAAATGGCAGTTAGTTGGAGTAAGGACTGGCGAGTACGGAGGAGGACGTATGGTTTCTGACAGCAGTTCCTGTAGAGTTATAACGGCTTCTCGTGCAGTGTGAGGTCTTACGTTATCATGGAGCAATAATGGTGAAGATCGATTCACAAGGGGGGCTGTTTCACGACTAGTTTCCCCATCATTGTTCAATATTCGGCACTGTAAACATCTGCTGTTATTGCTTGACCAGACCTGAGAAAGTTATAGTGAATAACGCTATGAAGAGACCACCAAATAGTTACCATTACTTTTTTATTGGTAAGCTTTGCTTTAGGGCACTGTTGCGGCGTTCAACCTAGGGTCAGCCATTGCATTATTCACTTATGGTTATCGAAAAGAATCCATTTTTCGTCTCATGTCACAATTCGATCCAATATTCCTTCGTTTCTGTACCGATTCAACAAGACAACACAAGTTTCAACACGCGTTTCTTTCTGCAGATCAGTTGAGTCATGAGGCACCTATTTTTCATATTTCTTTTATCTTATTGATTTGATGCAAATGAGTCAATATTGTAAGTAAGGTAACGTTAACGTTAGCAGTCTCCTCTTCAAACGCTGCATTGATATTGCGAGCCGTTTCTGCCGCGATAGTTCCGCGTCGGAACTCGTATTAAAATATTACTCGGATTTACGAAGTATAGATCTTTCCCGTCTAAGCGGAATAAAAAAACAATTGAAATTTGAAAATCAAATGTTGCACAATTTTTTTAAAAGAAAAATAGGTATCATGTGAAAAAAGTTTCACTCGAAATTCTCGCACAATGAAGGTTTAATGTCAATTCCAAGTATCTATTACTATAAAACGGCTATTTCATACTTTAGCCCCTGTTATTATCTCCCGATTTTGAAACAGATCAGCGCGAAAGTAGAAGGATGTGGATGCCGACGAAGGTTAGTATTTACCTGCCGCGACAAATTGGTCGTGTGTTATCAGAAGGTAGTGTCAGGAACCAACAATGGTGCATAAATGGATCTATTAATTTATTACTACTATTAAAGTTATGAAAGAAGATATTAAAACTATGAAAAAGAGAGTGCGTAAGAACTGAGTCATATGGCGCTCGATCCTCCCAGCCTACTCCGTATGGGATTTTGCGTGAAGATGTATACTGATAAATAGATATCCTGATTTTTCGTATGACCGCAAGGAAACGAAATTACAGAGAAAACAAGGATGTTGCAGAGCAGGATTGTCTTATGTGTGAAGTTATTTTTCTATTCTATCTGTCTATATATCTATAACTTCACGCTAAGTCCCCTGCGGAATAGGCAGAGATAACCGAGCGCCCCATGACTCGGTCCTTACACACCTCACTCGCTCTTTTAACATATATAGGTCTTTTTATACACGCTCGCAGACCTACCTGCAACCTAGAGCGCCTGACACCACCATTTGATAGTTTTTATTATTTCTTTGTATTTCTATTTATTCAAATATTTAAATATCCATTAGAATTAAAAACTGATCAGCAATGAAAACAGAAAAATTGGATTTACATTTAGTTTATTTTATAAATTCCAATTTATTTGTTTTATTGTACCTATATATAATACTCACTCAATCTTCATCAATTAAAAATAGTTAAATGCAATTATTGCAATTCCACACCACATACCGAAGACGACATCTTTTTCAAATGCTCGAAGCGGCAGAACTGTACATCAATCCGCGATTAAGCCTACATTCCTGTCTGCATATTTAATCTTTATAACATCTACTGAATACGCGTCTCGCTCGACACGGCGACGGTGAAGCGTCAGTCCAGTTATTTGCAAAACCGCTATTTATACCATCCCATAAGCAAGTGACAGGTATTATACTCGTAGAACCAAATAGTCTATGATATCCCAACAATTAACGTTTGAGTCAACGTTAAACGTACCTATAATAGTAGGATTTTTGGCGGGAATTTGTGTTGTTCTAATATTTTTTTTAATATTATTTCGTTTTCAGATTATTAGCAATACTTTATACAAATTAGCGGAATCTAACTGCAAAACATTTCGTACTATTTATTTCGGTTTTGGTGATGACATGAGTCAATAAAATTGAAGAATTAGACGCTTTTGAATCGTTCATGTATTGCAGAAACTAAAAAACCGTAAATGTAAATGCAATGCAGAAACTAAAAAACCGTAAATAACTGTTGTCTATCACAACTGTAATGAGACAAAATATGTTTACATTTCAAACCTGTTTCTTAAATAGAAACAGGTTTGAAATGTAAACATATTTATAATTGTTTAATATATAAAATTAAAACAATTCAAAATTTTCATGGAAACAAATACAATAAAAAAAACATTAAATCTAAACAAGTAAATATTTTACACTCGTCGTTGGTTATATTGGAGCCTGCATATTGAAATGTTCTTGTAGGTAAGATACAACGTTAAAATAACGTTAATAAAATTTAACCCGCGGCTTTGAAATTAACTAGTACCATTTTTCAAAAAATGTTTTCTAATTTTCCAACAGCATACTAAATTATGAACCAATTATTTCAGAGCGCCAAAAGAAAAGTCTTCGCATTTAATATAATTGTTTATAAGTAATTGATGTCCTTCAAAATTATTAACTTTCCTTATGTTTTCAGTTGTTGATATAGACCATTTGCATATTTTAAGATGGCGTTATGTTGATTTTTTAGAAGTGTTTATGTGTTTTTAAGCGTTATCGTCGTATTTTATCTCAAAAATGTAAATATGCAGTAATAATACAGCTTACTTTACAAATTACACATCACCATTTAGTCCCAAATTAAGCAAGGTTTGTCCTATGGATACTAGACAACTGGATAACCGTGATAAACATACGTAAATACATTTATTTTTTGTAATAGAAAACCATCCCACCGACAAACAGACATCTCATCACAAATGTTTGTCTTGTGCGGAAACCGGACCCACATCCCTTAGCGTTATAGTAGCCATTGTTAACCACTCGACTAGCGGACTTGTATAGATTTAAGCAATTTAAATGAGATCTCTCAGAATACAGATTCTGTATTCTGGATTCTGTATACTATACTATATCTTCAGGCAGAGAGAAATGAGCGCCACTCGGAGTTAGTTCAAAGTTAGTTAGTTACTCTTAGTTCAACACATTTAAACGAGACATTGATAATAATTTTAATCGCCTGATATATAGATGGTGCGAAGTATTATAGTCCTTAAAATGTGGGCCTTAAAATATTTATGCCCAAAAAAACAAATAGGTTATGTTTGACCACTGCAATAACCTCAAGATTTGAGGTGACATTAATGCTTAGAAGATTTAGACGTAAAACCTTTAGTCCTTCTTGGAATTTCCAAATGGTAATCTATTAGTTTATATCTTTACGGCAAGTCCCTTGCGGGGTAGGCAGAGAGACCGGAGCGAGCACTTGACTCGATTTAACATTCGTAGCTATTTTCATACACGCGCGCCGGTTTCTAGGGCACCTGACATCAATCAGACCCACATAAACAACGTAATTGAGTCCAGATGAAAATCAAAATACATAATTAAAAACGAACGTCTTGGGGATAAGACACTATAACTTCTAAACTATTTCGAATCACGAAAAAAACCTTAAAAGCGCGGTGTCGGTCGGGTCAATAACTAGACAAAGGCCTGAGTAAGATTGTAGTTGCTTCTCTGATCGGCCTCAAATACTTTACGGTGAGTTTATTAATTAAGGTGCCCGACCTTGCGGGCCGCGCATCCAAGGAGGTCGGAGGCGCGCGCGAAAGGGACGCCTATACCCCCGGCGCCCGCGTTCTCACTCCCCTCCATCCCAACCCGCCCTCCTCCCGCTCTCCTGCCCCACGCGACCTGACGCCGCGCGCCGTTTCAATAGTCTGACGTCTCTCATTGACCTTCCGTTATCTGCACTAGGATTGTCGTTGAGTTATCAACACTTTTGTAGGCGCGCTCATTGTTATATATTTTAATTCAATTATGCAGTTCTGATCTTGTTTTACGTTACTTTATTTTTACGCGTTCTATTGTGATAAACCCATTAAAATTAGCATGATTTAACGCATTTAATTTAAGAATAAATGTTTACGGATGTGATACAAATACTTGTACACGAGCTGCGATAAAAAAAAACTAAGGCGTCTGATGTGAATATGCAAGTAGAATATCTCTACGCTTTGTTTAAAAATATACTTTGAAACGAAGTCAGCATTCTAGTAACATGAAATAAATCAACAAGAAAAACTAATCAACAAAGAGCTTTAAAAGTCGTTCGGTCGCCAAGCAATTATGGATGCTAAGAGGCGAATCTACAGTAAGCCGGTATACATGACGTATCATACTAACACAAACACAGTCGCAGAAGCGCAGAACAATTGCGGGCGAGCTCGAGCGACGAGATCACTCGAAACCGCACCTTAAGCTCATTGTCAAACCGATTACAATAAACAAACAGGACAGACGCGGTTGGAATCTTGTCAAACAGGCGAGTTCGAGCGTTGACTTATTGCCGGTAGGGCATTTCTGTGCACGCAACGCTCGAACTAAAACGCACCTTACTCCAATTACGGACAGTTGAAAATGTGAAAGTGGCAAGGGTGGACAGGTAAGACACGGGCACTGTCGCCTACGGCCCACGCACACACGCTCACTGCCCGCTGCCATAAATAAAAGATTCCTACAGAAACAATTGTTGCGTAGAGGTAAGCTAAGGCCTCGGTGAATGTAGCCGAGTGCGGACTAATCGCCGTGAACCGATCGCGAAAGTAGGTGACCGTCCGTGATTGACGCTCTTGCGAAACTCCGTTCGATGACATTTAAGCTGAGCGGACAATGCGTTAAACCCTCAATAATTATGAAACATATTTGGTTTGCACCTCAAAGATTCGAACAACTCTTGTTTCGTAATGCACTTAATAGATTTTATCTAAATACATCTGTAACAAGCAAGTGTTATATACCTCAAGGTCTTAAAATAATCGCCTTTCTTTATCATTTTACAAACAGGTATTTATAAATGTAATACAAATTGTAAAGAAATTAAAAATTGCTAATTTAACACAAATTTCAAACAAAGTAATGAATGTCATCATTGACACAAATAGTGATATTAGTGATCGGATGATTTGCTGTAAATACATTCAAATTGTTCGAAAATATTCGGTAATGTCCTTTATCCAATAATCCGGACTCCACGGAATCTCTGTTCCGAGATAACACCGCTCTACTTAACCTCGACACACAGACTCGTAAACGTGAAACAATACGGTACACCAACACAAGCTTATAATCAGCCATCGTAATTCAACAAGCAGACTATTGTATACCTTAACGATATAATAATAAAGTAAATAAACTTTCGGTTAACCGCTACACCTAGTTATGTCGACGCTACGTACACTCACACAAGTGTGTCGCGAATCTGCGTAGGTACAATCACGCTAATGTGTGGGAATGCTAGGGAAATTTATAACACTGTTCATCACTCTACTGTAATTCACAGTTTTGTAGCATTTTATAAAGCAAACACTTCTGTATGAGATTATCATTTAATTTATCTACTGTAGATTTAATCTGTAGCGGCAAAGATGCATTTAGTATACGCTCGTATGTCTTGTAAATTGTGGTGTCATCTACAATTGGTCCATAAAATATATAAGCTTGTAAAGTACACATTATTGCTACTGCATATTTTAGTGCAATTCTGTTTACTTTTCGTAACGGCAACTTTACATTTTAATGACTTTCGTCATAATATTCAACGAGCATTCTCCGTTTATCGACAATTCTCTCGTGTGGCGAACAAAATTAAAAGTGGACATATTATTTTTTACTAAGCAGGTGGTATTAATTAAACTTTCTAAAACTATATTTTTATTCAGTAAACAATTTACAATTCGTAATACCCGTTAATTAAGAAGAATGGAGAGAAGTATCGAAACGATTGTTATAAAACCATGTCCCTTGGATTAATATACACCAGAAAACTTTAGATGTCGAATTCCACGAACTGTTGATTAAATGTTAACGCTGTCAAAGCGTCGACATTTAGTTTATCTTCTTTATAGTTTATTTATTGCATTGAAAAAAATGTAATGAAAGGGCATTGCTGTTATTATATAATATTTTCTAATTATATATTAAGTACGTAGCAAAAACTTAATATCTTATATTGCCATGTCACCACCAATTTTTTTTATTTCGTACACGATACTACGCTCTTTTACAATAAATTACTATTTTATATCGCCAACTAAATTTAGTTACAGATGGACAATTTTATGGAACATTAAAAAAATATTAAAAATATATGTAACCTTCATTGACACATGCATGGGCTATCAAACCCAAAACACAAAATTAAATAGCCCTAATAATTTCTTGGATTAGCGCTTACGAACATACAAGACTTCGATTTTATTATATTACCATATGCTCAAGGGTGCCAATGATTTTAACTATTAAAATAATACATAAATCTAAAAGAGTAAACTCGAAAGCACGTAGAGAAAACCCAAGCGTGTTCATAAATTCATATCAAATTGAAAGTTTAAGCAAATGAACACGAGTCAGTGGATGCTTTCTAGAAATTTTAATGTTTATACGTAGCGTAGATGAAGTAAGCATTCGGCTCGGTTTGATATCCATACTTGTCTATGAGCATCAAGCGAGGCGACCGCCTGTTTGTACTTAGTAGACCGAACACGCCCACAAGCCAACACCGTCCAGCTTCAATAAATCAATGGATACGGCATTCATCCATAATTGATCCAGCCCCAAGTATAATGTATGTATTTTAAATATATTTTCATTCAAAATTACATCGCCTTAGAAACATAAATGACTTTGTAAGTCCACTTACGAAATATTATACGTGTAAACACATGTTTACTTTGCGTCGTTGCGACTTGTATTTTTTGGTTGATATGTGACGAAATATTATATGTATAATATTTCGTCACATCTCAACCAAAAAATAGAAGTCGCAAAATACACAGTATTGAAGAAAATAATGCAATAATTTAAAATTGCAACAGTGCAAGTATTTATTGGTAAAATTGTATAATCACTGATTAATAAATTCGCGTATTCGTACATTATAATCAATACCTTATCACATCATACAAATATTGCTATTACATTGATTCTTTGACCAATATACTCGTATAAATCAAAAGTTATTTATATCATTCAGTTTAATATAATCTACTTAAAAAATGTCTAAAGTAGTTTAAAAAATAATTTAAGTAGCCGCTGAGTTTACATTAGACAACCGGTTAATCTACGTCTACTTTAACATTTGCTTTGATCCAAGTGTCAATGTCCGCAAAGAAAGGTAATCGTGGATTATGCAAATATAGCGTGGGACATGGCTAATATTTATCAAAAATCCATAGTCTCACCATGGATCTGGTCTCGATATAAAAACTAGGGCAAACTACATTCATTATTGGAAAGGGGACTGTCGTGTCATACCATGTCATACGTATAGGCCAGGGTAAATAAGCATAGTAGTTGTGTGTGCTTCTTCTTCTCTCTTTCCATCCAGTGATTTCGGTGTAATTGAGAACAAATGTGCTATTATAAGTAAGCTCGTGGAATCTGTCCATGAAGTCGGAGCTAAATTTCTTAAGCCTCGCCCAAAAATAACCCAACAGCTCTCGACTAACACGCGGAATCTAATGCAGGTCAGACGTGAGATGTGGTTGCAGTTGTCACCTCACACGTAGAGTACAGACGGCTGAACAGGCAGATCTCCAAAGGCATACGGCGAGACATACGCCAATTTAATACAATTCGTATTAAAGAGGTGATAGAACGGAACCAAGGCTCCAAAGTCTTCGCCAAAGATCTGTCTGTTGGGCAAAATCAACTAACACACTGGTACCATTATTTCTACGAAGACTGAGATTCTGAGTGAGATGGAGAAGTTCTATGGACAGCTGTACACATCGTCGCTACAGCCGAAGAACAGTGCTAGTAACGACCCTAGAGCTAAACTGACTCGACACTATACCGAAGATATCCCGGTCATCAGATTCGTATGGCTCTCAAACAGCTTAAAAATGGCAAACTTAGCGCTATGCCCAATGAGCGCAATAGTGTTTCCAACCAGGTGGGTCTCAAGATGAACATGGACAAGACAAGATCATGTCGAATATCCATGTTACACCTATGCCGGTCACGGTTGGAAGCACTAAGGTCGAAGTTGTCAACGAATATGTCTACCTAGGGCAGGTTATTCAGTTAGGTAAGTCGAACGAGAAGTCAACAGACGGATCCAACTCGGCTGGGCAGCGTTCGGGAAACTTTGACACATCTTCTTGTCCAAAATACCTCAACGTTGAAGAGCAAGATCTACGAACAGTGTGTGTTGTACGAATACACGCAGAGTAGTTTGTAGGGAGTCGACGGATGCGGATGGCACAGAATCGAGACGAATGGCACTCTAGAGGGGAGGCCTATTTTTAGCAGTAGACGAATACAGGCTGAGATGACGATGATGATGATGGTGCTTTTGTATCGAACAAAAACAAAATTGGCATAATTATTTATTAAAGGAAGTTGCAAACTTGAAAATTTTGAATACGTTAAGACGCTTTACCGCTTTCTCACTTCTCATAATATGCAGTACATCTATATTAATTTAGGCGTTTAAAAAAATATTCGGACACTGTGAACGATTTTTGTGTGAATCGGAACATATATAGTGAATCCATCCATGTCGGTAGATGTAATAATTGAATAACTAATGTAAGTCAAATATCACCTTAGTCTTCCTGCGACCACGGACGCTGCAAAGCGTTCGAAACGTCATGTTCAACAAAATAAATAAAACACGCAATACTTCCGTTAAAAATTGTTTAATTGCAATGCAGCAATAGCAACTTTTCTTTCGGGTTGGATATTTCTTTAATGGAATCTAGAACGAGGAATTTCGATCAGCAACCAACCAACTGAAGTGCCAGACATATCTGACATATTAGGCAGATGGGCGAAGTAAATCCTAGAATATATAACTTACAGGATGGCGATACCTTTAATGTCCTCCTCTGAATAGAACGATGATCACAGTAGGCTGATGATGATGGTAACAATTGTTCGCAAGCCATCATTACAAGGCTTCAAAGAGCGCGTGAAGTGGTTTCGCAGAGTCGGTAACGCAGAAATGCCTCTGATGTGTCAATGAACTACGGTAACTGCTTACTATCAGGCAACCCGCACGCTTGTTAGTACCTATAAAATTAATTATAAGGGTGCGTTGCGTAATGAAAGATGTTCTAACTAGAAGTAAGATAGATATCGTATGATTTACGCCTGAAAAGAGAAAGAATTAGAGACGATTAAAGATACAGGTTTACGTGACGAAAGTGTAGAGCCTAGAGACTTCACACGTAAGATCAAAACAAGATCGCGTTAAAGAAGAGTGAGGTCGCTGGTAGTAAGTGAGAGAGTTAAGATGGTGGCAAATAGAATCCACTGGTTTCGGCTTATTCCTACAGCAAAAGGGCGTGATGTTGTATGTTCATCACTGAGAAGGTGTCTTCCTACCGACCTCAGTTCAAATGGCTTCCAATGATTGGTCAATCCTGACGACAGAAATTGCTTTAATCTATTAACAGTCCTTTAGAGATAGTTTTGGAGACAGCGTACTTTAAATCTAGTTCTCAAGTGCTCAATCTTTCTTAAAAGAAACTGCCTTTCGTTCATAACACTTATTTTTGACAAATGTAAGGTTTAAAATTTATATTTTTAACATTGAATATAACAATGCAAAATAATTTACAGACAGCTCGGGTTTATATTAGACAACCGGTACATGATTTGTCTACGTCCATATGAACATTTGCTTTTATTTTTGCCACGTTTATAATGCTAAAATAAAAGATGATCACGAATCATGCAAATATAGTGTGTAATGGTGAATATTTATCAAAACCCTGCGTTTTGCCTCGTTTCGACAAATTACGTAAAATTAAAATATTACAATATTAACATAACGAAATAACTCCTACTAATGTGCGTGAACGTACCTGTAACGTAAACGTAACGTACTTGTGCCGGTAATAAAGGCAAAAGTAGATATAGTTATTGGCACATTTGGTGTGTGTTTAGTTTAATGTGGTTCATAATATTATTTTAAAGAACATTGTTGACTCTATACTTCTATCCATATATAGGATACGTAAGATTTATAATGTGAGTGAAGTGAGGTCATATCAATAATTTTCCGTACTCTATGTAATTTCACTTGATACAATGCCACAACGCTCCGAGCGGGATGTAAATAGAAACATCCATTGGGCGCCATTTTTATTACAAAACATCGACGCCCACCCACGGGTTCTCGAGCTGTGTGTGATATACCTACTTGAATTAAATATTAATCATATTTTGCACCCACTCAACATTCATGTGATATAGATTACAGAGGACGAGAGGTCTACTACTTGGAGTTCAATCTTCTCTCTACTCGATAAAACTATTAATTAAACTACAAAATAAACAAAATTAATGATCTGAAAACAATTAATGAAATAACAATGTCGTAGACACAAATAGTTCAGATAAATATAATGACTATATATTTTATTTTTATATATTGATGTTCATATCCGCAAATTAATTTAAGATAAGCCATTTTGTATAAAAGGTCATGGCTACTTCGTTACGAATAGTTTTGTGACTTGATCACGCACACAACTATAACAGAGGTGTTAACTGCGGGCCACGAAACCGTAGTATAGCATTCGGGGCCGAACAATGACACTGGGATGGGATACTTCCGGTCTCCGACGCGTGGTCACACTGAGATCAAAAAAGACTACTCTCTAAAGACGGGCATGGCAATGCCGTGTATCTCTTCTCTCTTGCTCGCGAATATAACCATAAAGTGTTGAAATTAGTTTTGCATTTATATTCTTAGTGAATTTCCACCAAGAAGTCACAAAATATGTACACATGTTTACACTCGAGTTGTTTCCGGTACAGCAAAAACATTAGAGCAAATAAATACATTTCACGCTCATAGAAGTGAAGTACCTAATTCATTGTTTATACATTAAAATCGGTTTCTAATTTTATCGCTCATTGCCATTGATACGCTTACTTCATGGCCTTGTTTTATGTTCGGTATTAGACTTTACGTACCTAGATTTTTTACCTATTCTCGATGGAACAATTTACGTCAGTTGGCCCTGACGACACTTCCCCATTTTTGTGAAGCTACTAGTTATTTCGGCGTAATTGTCAGATTCAATGTTGTCCGTCTTACTTGTTTAATATGTAGTTAAGATTTGGTAGCTCACGTGGTCGTAAACGAAGTAATTTAACTATGAATATTGTAACGCAATACTATGCATTAATGACATGTTGTCCTACAGCTACTAGCCTCGTGGGTAGTTTTATTCGCGTGTTATTTGTCTATATATGTAATAGGTAATAATGTGTGCTATAGTAATGTTCCACGCAGATTTATACTACGTGTTGTCAAGGCAATGAAGAAGTAAACTTTATTTACTATTTTCCCAATGATTATATCAATGTAAGGCCTTATGCTCTGCTCTACTAATCTAATGAAATTGTTTTTGCAATAAAATTACATACATACACAGTGCAAGATTTTACGAAGACAGATGATACAATTAATAGTAAGAAATTACACAAACAACAACAAGTCAGTGTAGTTTCAGAAAATAAAACCAAACGGGTAGGTATGTCGAAGATTAAGAGATTAACTAACTACCGACCCGATAATCTCGATATCGGACATCTATCGTCTACTTGATTTGTACAATTATATATTTATGTAATTTATTAAAGTTATTTTAATAAATTATATAAAAGGCTATATCTGATATATATTTAAAACTGTATGTAGAGTAAAATCATTTAATCTAAATACGATTATTATATTTTTTTTACAAATTAAGAACACCGACTCCAGAAACATCTGCTATGAAAAAATATACTAAAAGGTACAAAATAATTGCTTTTTTTCTATAAATAGTTTTGTATTAGGACAATAATTTCAAGATTTTTGGGAAATTTCCTTAGATTCACAAAATATATTTTAAAGTTACGTTAATGCGATAATGTAGCAATGCGGCGAAATTAAACCTACAAACATACACAACAAATGCGCTGGTACCGACTCCAAATATAACAATAATTGTATATTATTGTCCTAATACATTGATTTTATTCTAAGTAGACTAAAAAACATTTATTATTCCTGTTTAAGTACAAAAAAGACACTATAATATTTGTTTTTATAAGAAAACAAGCAATTATTTTGTACTTTATTTGTATTTTGTTTGTTGTTTTAAGGCATTTTTTATAGCAGATGTTTCGGGGTCGGTATTTTTTTTTTTGACAAGTTTTTTAGTGAAGCCTGCGTTCCGTAACTGATTTATCGAAAGTGAACACGAGTAGACCTATTAAACGTGCTGTCAATATGAGACAGCGCCGTTTGAATGAGATGATCGAAGAAAGAGAGAAAAGGCTATCTCAAAGTACGAAATCTAGAGAGTAGTTCACTACTAGAGAAAAGGTAGACGATTAACTTGTGTCTAAAATTGAGGGTAGGTACTGTAAGTAAAATATTTAACTACTTAGTTAAACTTAAACTCGGCTAAACTTAGTGCAATTTAACTCCATGAAGACACAAGTTTGCGCGTTCACCGCTAAGAAAACCCCAATTGCTGTGGTTCCTCAATCCCAGAATACACTTCTTACGATCGCCAACAGCATTAGGATTCTCAGTGTCGACATCTACAGCGAAGTTCAATACCGAAGTCACCTGGAGAAGAAGGTCAAACTGGCGTCCAAGAAACTAGGTGTCCTCTACTGAGCAAAGTAGCACTTCAGTGCGGGTCAAAGACTAATATTGTGTAAGTCTCAAGTCAGATCGCATATGGATTACTGCAGCCACCTTTGGGCGGGAGCACCGGGATACCAACTAGGACTATGTGATTCGGTTCAGAGACGATCTGTGAGAGTTGTTACAAACAGTATTGAGCCCTTGCGTTTAAGGAGAGATATTGCCTCCATTTGTATATTCTATCGATTGTACAACGGTTTGTGTTCTGAATAATTGCTCGATATGATGCCGGCAGCTTGTTTTTATAACCGCACCCCTTGCCGTCGGCTAGGAGTTCATCCTCACACACTGGAACTGCAATGGCTGCGTACTGAGCGGTTCCAGTTGTAGAGTAGAGTAGTAGAGAGTAGAGTAGTAGAGTAGAGTAGAGAGTAGAGTAGAAGTTTTCTTCCGAGAACTCTCAAATAGTGGAATAAACTCTCAGCTGAGGGTTGCCCAAGGAACTACAGAATAGAGCTGTTCAAGAAGAAGTGATTAATAAACTTATACGTAGTGGGCGTGAAGAGGGTAATACAGGGTCAGCAACGTATGAGTAACATACCTACTGTTGCAAATGTCTATAGATTACGGTAACTGCTTACCATCAGGTAGGCCGTTGTTGTTTGTTATATTCGTGGTATAAAAAATAATGACCGTAAACACCACTGAATAATAAACTTTTTCCTAAAATAAAATAACTATTTTGCTTTAAAAACCAAACTACTAAATCGATTTTGATAAAATTTCTATGGGACTAATCTGGCGGTATATCCTTTGGATTAAAAAAAAATCAAATAGGTTTATAAATGACGGAGTTCTGAGAAAAAAATAGAACCGAATTGATGACCTCATCCTTTTTTGAAATCGGTTAAAAATTACTTATAATGAACGGTGATATTCTCTCTTTTTATCAGAATATTATTTTCAGTCTTAATCAACATGCTAAAACCCAACTATTAGCACATTCTATCAAAAGTGTTGCCAATAATTGGGTGGATGACAACATTTGTACAGATTACGGTATATTTATACATTAATTGGTTTTTTACAATCAGTGTATGTGAACAAGCACCGGTCGGCACCCACCCACTACTGTTAGTAGATGCATGCCATCACTGCACTGGCTGCTCCGAACTTCTTTCCCTCGGTTACCGCGCTCTGCGTATCTGGAATAAAAACCGTATGCGTCGCCACAGTTCCCTGCCCTGGCTGATATAGTCATCAATCCGACGCATGTATCGCTTCTCTACGAAGTAATCTCAGACGATGTAAATAAACTTATTATTTCTTGAAGTAAATCGTTGTTAAAATCCAAACTGCACATCGCCCAAGTGTACATATTTACATTGTAATTTAGTGGAAGAATTTTTGCTAAAAGTATTCTTCTATGTGCTCAATTAGTATTTACAAAATTGTGTTAAAAATGTAAAAACAAAATCGAGATCTATCGCTGTATTTTTAGAGCCATAAATCGCTTTACACCCAACATATCCGACATGCAGTCCAGCGATTCCAATTCCAATACAACAAAAAAAACAACCTAACAACCAAAAAAAAAGTTCAGATATCGGTCTCTATATTTGCGAAACTATGATTGTATCAACAGACCTACACACTGATTCTTTAAACTCCCCTTGTTTTTTGCCGGGGACTAAAAATTTGTTTGGACAATTTTAGCAAGTACGAATGAAATACATGTAGTGATAAAATCCTTAGGAGGATAAGTCCCATTATTTTACACATCTATATATTATGACAAGACAAACGAACTTACGGTATCTTGTACAGATCCGAATACTACTTGTATCAATGTGTTGACAGCAATGCTGTCTCTGTTTTACAGTTATACAGCACATGACGTGTTCGTAAACTCGACCCATTGAGAAATTCCCTCTCGCAACATTAACAACATTTTAAGCATATGAACCAACGTACAAAGAATACCATTCGTGGAACTGATGTGCGCAATTGTGTTATTGCGAAACTACTATCCTACTATGTTATAATATATTACAACATTTATCACTTATCAGTCACTATAAAATATTTTTGTCTTACCTTCCGTAGCACTTTCCCGTTTCCTAAACCATCAGAATTGGCGTGGTGCTATCCAAGCCTAAGCATTTAGCGAAAATACTAATTTTGGCATGCCGTCAGACATTTACAACCTATAAGGAAAACTAAACCCTTCATAAAACACGCGTATTTTCACATACGCGGTATAATTCTGTAAAATACGAAATTACGACTTTAGTGCTCGCACCAGGATTCGAACCAGTCGATTAATACGCTAATACGTTATCCACTAGGCTGTGACGTTCTTAATTTAATATCAAGTGAAAATTTTTACCGCCCTGATGGTACCTTTATGATTGAATTGTAATAAATCTAAGGAAGCTATTTTAAACCTCTTTTAATAGTTATATCTTCATAAAACTTGGCAATTGAACGTAGTGTGATGACAATACAATAATAATCACCAATAAGATGGTATGATGTCAAAGGTCGCCCCTCATCCTCAATGATTAGCAGTAATACGTGTAGTGAGGGTTTTATTTTAATTGCCTTGGTAAGCTCTTTGGAAATAACGTGTAAATTTTAATTCATTTCAAAAGAATATAATTATTATTTTGATGTATTGTTATCAAGCACACCGAAATTTTTTATGAATCACAGCGCGTTTGTCAACACGAAAAGGCAGAGAGAGAGAGAGAAGGCCTTTGAAGAACTTTGGGCTCACTATAATACTTTGGACTTTGGGTTCTTTTGGATCTTACAATCTTTAGTGTCAGCAAATTTACTTGCACGTGTTGCAGTCTGCCTGTTAAGAAACTATGCTTTTACACAAGAACGGTAGGGCACAAGTATAGTTAACAAACAGTCCTTCATCGCCGAGCAAGTGGTATTTACATATGTACATAAATCCGAAAACACGAATTTAGTAATATATGGTGGCCAACGCCAGGATTCGAACCGGGGAACAGTTGCTCAATATGCCTGTTCTCTATAGACCGGACTATCACTGCTTAAATCGCACATAGGTACAATATATGCAAGGGCGACTAATGCATATCGACTAATACGCACGTTCTATAAAGTCGCATCTGGTCACTCGACTATCACGCTCGTACTGCACCATTTCGTAGTACAATATTATAGTTGCATAGATCCAAGTATCTCGTCTGCCGCCGCGATGACGACGTCACTCGCCGTCTGCGCGAGGCCTAATGAGGCTCTAAGTGCTAAATAACAAAGTAAACGAAAACATAAAAAGTTTTCAAAAGCAGTGCTTATATAATAACTACTCATTATGAAATCAGTCTAACGAATTGGATAGAATACATACACAACAGCAGCAGTCCACATCAACCCTTACTCATCCCACTGCAGGGATACGGGTCTCCCTTCAACCGAAGGGGTATAGAGCATGTTCCACTACGCTGCTCAAATGCGGATTGGCGGAGGCCAGTGTTTTCAAGCCGCCCGAGGGCTACTGACTGTACAAGCTCTGCTCAGTTTAGAATAGAGGAATTTATTAAGATTAATTTACCTAATCCGTTGAATAAGGAGTGAATACAGAGATTTCATTTAGCAACTTAATTGACAAGTTATATTTTCACATACAGTAATAAAAACAAACTAAAAGTACATACTTATAATACACAGTTATAGATAAGTGTGCGTTAGGTGCTTACCAAGGTCTGCGTGAACAATTAAAATGACATTTGTTATTTTAGGTTTAGTTATAAAATTATCACATGGATAATAATACTTTCCTCGTCTTCTTTTTTCTTTTACAAGTCCCACGACTTCTCTCTTCGTTGTCTGACCAAAACTTAAGGTTTAACTCCAATTTATCATCTCTCTTCTTCCCTGAAAAGGAAAAGTGGAGTAGACGATGATGAAATAGACGCATTTCATCTAATAAAGCATTATTTATTATCTGAAGTTGGAAAAAATCAACATTAATTGAAAATACTAAAATTAGTTACATTGATTTCAACGGGCGGACAAATAAGTTCAAGTAAGACTAATCCTACTACTACCATTAGTCTATCTCAATGATATGGTGATCGGAATCAAAAGTTGCTAACCATACCCAGATTTACAAAAATGCTTAACAGTGTAACATAAGTCACTGAACAAGATAAGTGTTAGATTAGGATGCAATAGTCATGAGAAGTAAGAATTCGTTTAACAACTAATATTTTAATTATGAAAACTATTACCTACTGTAACTTATTAATAACTCGTTTATAATAAGCTACATTATTAATAAAAGATTCTATTTTACGTTACAATGTAAGAATATTTTCGAATAATTAGCAGTTTGTTGCAGACGTAATTTATTAACAGCCTAGTGAGAAGTAACAAAAAATAAAAACATTATTACAGTATATGTATATATAGCGCACTTGTACGTCATCACAATATAGATAAGACACATTGAATATTTGCGCAACTGATGACTGTTAATATAACTGTTTGAAATTGGAATATTATATTTTTTTAATGTTTAGATGTTAGATGTACAATCAAGTGTTGTCACTCTGCAAAATCGTAGAAACGCATCTGGCTATGGGTCAGAATGTTTTATGCGGTTTTGTAGATTTTGATAGGGTCGTGCGAATGGATCTCTGGGAGATTTTGCCTGGAATTCGGGTTGACGGTGACCTACTCCGTGTTGCAATCCACTTATGAGGAATGTACAGCATGTGTGTGGGTGACCGGCGGCATGTCGTCCTGATCTGGCATCAATGTTGATGCCAGATCAGGACGACATGCATCCAATACTCACATACCTTAATTAGATTGGCCGCGTTTTATCAGACGGCTATCAAGAGCCTAAGAATCAGCGTAGGTATATGAAAAGAGCTATGAATGGTAAAGAAGAAAAACGAGAAGATGGGGATGTGTTAAGCGAAGTATGAGAAAGTCGACCGAAAAGCCACATCCTCTTGAACTATCAGATGGAGCGGTCACCGCAGCCTATTGACGCTCGCACCAATCTTATGACGAAAGGATGTTTCGTCACAGTTCCCAGTAATTTCTCTGCCATATCTCACCCTTCAAACCGGAACACAGCTATATGAATATAGTTGCTTGGCGGTAGAAATAGGTGAGACATAGGTACCCATGCAGACGACTTTTGTAGGTACAAAGTCTCCCTCCGGTAGTTACTGTTAGGCACCTAAAATTTTAAACTCAGCATCTGGATATGATGCTTTCATTACATAGTTACATAAAACCAAAGGTCAAACTAATGAAAGCATATTAAAATTATCAGACATAACTCTACATTTTATAATTTATATTTTATAAATGTGATTAATTTTTTAAATTAAATTATGGCAGGATTAATACAGTTTCGCATACACATAAATAATCGGGTTTAAAAAGAATGTCTAATTTCATAACTATGTAGGTCCCTCATTCACGTGTCTAAAGCTACTATACCGTCATAATACTCCAATACGGAATCACGAACCGTTTGGGACCGAGACCGCGATTTCAAACGTCTTCTTCCGTTTTGCACCTACATTGAATTCGAACCAGTAACTCGGGACCACAAGTTAATGGAAAACTTCATTCTTTATTTATGGTCACGATTTACTACTCTAAAACACTTACAGAAATGGAAGGACGCTTACCACCATATTACAGTTTGACAACTTGACATAATCATGTACCGTAAATTCACACACAATCATAGAAAAATACACGACACGTGAAGAAATACGGAAATCAAAACAATTGAGATGGGAGAACAACCGAAGAACAATATTACTGGTTGTCTATAGAGTTTATTGTTATAAAATGTGATTGTCATACTAAGTGGTTTCGCTACGTTTGCAAGGCCTTCTCACTGCGCAGGTCTGGAGTGACATCATGTGCGGTGCGACCGCGCCGACCAGATTACAATCGCGACGATTTACATTATTGTCATATTGATTTAGTAACATCATAAGGTGTAACACTACCTGATACTATTTTGTCGTGTACAGAATTAATTGGCCACCCACCAAAATAGAGCTTCGATTAAGTAACCGAGTCCTATACTGTTATAGATAATTCGTGTTTTACTGCCAGATATAATATTTATGACCAATCGCGCGGTGAACGCAATTTAATTAATGACGAATCATAACCGTATACGGAATTCAATTTAATAAAGTCAATGGCTTAGGGTATAGATTTGTTCAAGAAATAATCTAAGGTTGTATGTGATTTTCTAGTACTTTCAATAATTTAGAACGTATCCCTTACCAGTAGGATTGGAATATTTGATGTCTAAATCAACAGAAATGTTCTGTTCCGAAGAGAAAAGAGGCAAGAGCAATGCTACAAGTCAGATCAAAGAGTATTACTATATAATTCACAAGTCTGACCTCACACGAAGTAGTGTTGATACATTTACTAGTTACCTGCTTAGGAATTATGACTCTATTTAGAAGCCCACCGTGGGAGTTGATACCGATCCCAAGTTAAAGGTAAAGAGGAAGTCTCCTTCTATGTAAATTCATATCGCTCGTCAACAAGATATACTCATATTTATTGGAACCAAAATGATAATTTACGGTGACGTCTATTCAATTCAGGAATATGTATTGGACCCAAAGTGATTACTGGCATTCTTTTCAACAAAAATGTTCAAAAAAGACGTCGAGGAGTTTCTACAGGCAACCGGCAACGCGCGTGTTACGTTTCTGGTGTTCTAAGCATTCACATGTGACGATGACTTATCGTCAGATACGTCATACAGTTGAAGTCGCATCCAATCTTAGCGCCATTATGGATGGTGCGCCACCACAACTCTCGAGCAATACAATATAATTAGTAACAGTGTAAAGGGTCAAACACTAGCTATGGTGAAAACTTAAAGAAAACAAAAAAAAACACTGCAAACTACGACTCTATGTACTAACTGCTATATCTTACAAATACAGAGGAAAAGACAGAAGTAGATACAGTCATATAAAGCGTATCATCCACAATCCTGTTTTAATATCAAGTGTACGTAAAATATGTCTCCCTAAAAGGGCACAGAAGAGATTCACGCATTCGCACGGTAGCACTTTGATGTTGTAACGCTAGTATACTAAGTCACAGGCGAAAGCGGGAACGTAGGTAAGCGGAGAATTGAAGGATTTTCAAAGAAATTTTGCGAGAAACTGGGATTTAAAGTAAAAGTTAGTCTACCAATTGATATTATACAACACTTAACAATTAACAGGACTGTTTGCATAACTGACAGCTAAAGTCAAATTAGTACTTCAATCATCGTTAGGATATAGGTAGTTTTCTTTCGATCAACCATAAATTCATAACTTTTGACTCTTTTACCGCCTCTACGGACTCCTAACATCTCCTTTTCTTAACAGACGACACAGAAACCTTAATTTAATGCCTTACAGAGATGGCAATTATTTTCTGTTGTATACTTGGCAAATTTATAAATAGCTTGCAACTTGCACCACGTGAGTTGACCGACAATGAAGGCTATCAGAAATGGTGCGAGTGAACCGGTGTCTCCGGTTCTCGTCGCGTGCTGCGCTCTGAGTGCTAACCCTTCGACACCTCAATTCTGCACACTACTTAAAGATAATCTTGATAGACACGATAACTTTGGTGAATACGTACTGTTGATGTGGCATAATTGGCGATGATAAACAAGTCGCCATCAGACGCACAAAAAAATTAAGTAATGAATTCACAAATGTCACTAGCCAAATCTTTATTTACATAACTTGATGTACGAGATAAGAGTTGATGCATTGTATCTATTAATCATGAGTATTGTAAATGTTGCCAGAATTTACTAAGTCGGCACGTCTATCGTCACAGACTTATCCCCTTCTTTATATTGGTTGATATGGCGGTGTTCATAATTCTGCTATTGTGAAATACAATAATACAAAATTAAGTTAATATAAACAATGACAGCGACCAACATCTTTAAGTACGACGAACAACTTGCATGACATATATATACGTACGTAATAATTTTTCTATAAAAAGGTAATAATTATAGCTAGGTAGATTATAATTAGTGTCCTCGCTGATTATTTATGAGATCCATAGAATAGAATAATCCGTAGACGCGTAGAGTAGGACAGCGTTGGTGCAGCGCGCGGCGGTATAATTCCTACTCGACGCAAGTACTCACGAGTCGTCTGCTTAATCGGGTCGAGCGTTCAATGTCACTCGCGTCATGGATAGAACAAGCCATAAGAGATAGCGGACAGATACTAAATAGGTAGAGACAATCAATTTATCTATCTACGTATATTTTCACGCTAGGTTCCTTGCGGAGAAGGCAGAGAGAACCGAACGCCGTAAGACGCCGTTAACCTCCTCACTCACAGGCACACAACAAGCTTCCAGGGAGTTCTGACGTGACCTACTTCACTTAGGTTAGCTTAATGACGCTCATCTATCAAAAACAGCCGACTGGCAGTTTAACAGAAGAACATGAGACGCGTCAATCTATTCATAGACAGGCTGTCGTCGACCTTATCTCGATAATAAATAACCTATATCCTTCTTCAGGTCCCAGACTACTTCTGTATCAATTTCAATGTGATTTGTTCAGTACAGATAAACAGTGAGACCACCCGACAAATGAGAAACTTTCTCTAGCAAAAGACACTCCGTGTATTATAACCGTTAGTAAGCTGCAGTAAGTGCCTCATATCACGTAGACTGGAAGCTTGATTACCGCTGGACGGAATTATCATCATCATCATTTCAGACGAAAGACTTCCACGGCGTTCGGTCCTATGCCGCTTGCATCCAAAGGCTCCTTGCGATCTTCACAAGATCGTCGGTCCATCGCGTGGGAAACCATCCTACGGTACGTTATCCAGTTCAAGGACCTTTCTGTCCCATCGATCATACGTTCTCTAAGCTATGTGGCTTACCCACTGTCATTTCAGCTTGCTGATCTGTAGAGCCTCGTTAGTAATTCTAATTCTACTCCAGACTGAATATTAAAAATATATGAAGGGTTTTTATCGATGCACACTTGAACCGACACTTTGCCGATCGCTGTCTCTTCTAAATTGTTCTGATCGACATCGTTACCAGTACCAGGTAATGTAACATTAGTAGGGACAAAGATTACTTCCTCAGATACTGTCTAAACAATGG
Source organism: Pyralis farinalis (assembly GCA_947507595.1). NCBI lineage: Eukaryota > Metazoa > Arthropoda > Insecta > Lepidoptera > Pyralidae > Pyralis > Pyralis farinalis. Next base: position 16,100,658 of record OX382266.1, on the reverse strand, counting down.
CATAACAGACAAACATTACAATAACTTGAAGTTATGTAAAAATTCCATATCATTATGAGACATTCTTTATCGTAAATTATTGTTTACAGGAATACCAATAGGGAAGTAATATTATGGAGCCTGGAGCTAAAATACTTTCATACTGATATGCCCGCAAAGTCAGATGGGTATATCTTATTCTTCTTAGCGTTATTTCGTTTCCGTTGGCGGGGTACGCTACCTAAGGATCTGGCGAAGATGCTGGTTTTTACTCTCTGTCGTCTGACGACAACAGTAGCTCGAGACAGATAAACCCCCATCCGTGGACAGGCTGCTGTCTATATTGTTTAACCTGCGTATCCTATTAGACAGGCACACATGCAACGACGCCACCAAGCTAGCAAGCAAGCAAGCAAGCGCCATTTAGCCCCATTATTGCACCTTAGAGAATAATAAAAAACTTTTAAATGAATAAGTGAAACCGGCTTTATTTTAGGCATCTCAATTTACATCTTTGCTGTGTCTTGAAATTAAACTTCGATAAGTCACAATAGAATACAAATCAATAAACATAACAAGAATATTAAAGAGTTATCGCATGGCGTATTTTTTAATAACTTTTTAATTAGTCATCACATTTTCACCAAATTAAAAAAATGAGATGTAATATGTAATTTTGAAATCATTTAAAAATAACAATACTGAATTTATTGTCATTATATTTTATACCTACATATATGTTACAATTTTTCATAACATGGACGTTCATAACGTGGCGTGTTCATGGATATTGAACACGCCACGAGACACACTTTCCATGGCGGGAAATTGAAGGTGTGAACTGTATGAAAACAAAATAATTAAACCATTGAATACTATGGTCAAAAATCCCCGACTTGGAAAGTGTCTCCTGACATGTTCGATCATGATGAATCTTTTGTATTAGGGTAGGCAGAGAGAATCTTGCGCCACATGACTCGGTCCTATACACATCACTGGCTTGGTTAACATTCATATATATATATATATATTCTCATTCACTCAAATATGCTGTAAACTTCTTTTAAAGACATATCCTTTTAAATTTCTTTTAAACATCAACCCAATGTGCTTATTTGAGAAAAATTGTAGGTTACAAAATCTTATCATTTGTTATCGACTCCTTGGATATGACGTGGGCTGGTATAGCAAATAACCATCATATGTCCTTGAATAACTAGTTTCAATTGTAAAACTTCAGTCAATATGTGAGTACATAAACACAATTTTTCAGGAAATTAACTTTATTTCAAAATTTTCCTCCGAGAAATGAAAATTTACTATCAAAATCTAGGTCACAAATTTACTTAAAGGTGATTCAAATATAAAAAAAAACAGGTTTAACTGGCTTAGGATCTGATTTGGGAAGTGCACCACCTTATAATGCAGGCAAATAACATTAAATGTTACTCGGTACTCAACAACTCCATGGCCACGCGTTACTGAGATTTCAACAGGAATATCCTGAGGTGATGAGTAATGCTACTTGTATTGCAAACATGTATATAGACTACTTTACATACGAACTTTGTGATATCCTTCCAACTTTTTATGAGAGGCATAAACAGCCAGTCTGGGGAAGTACCTCCAACTCACAGAAAACCGCAGTCAAATAATAATTCCCTGAAAGGTTGTTGTGTCCTTGCGTGTGAGTGAGGTTACCAATAAACTCCAAAGAAGTTGCCGTGTTGGCAGCGGAGGTGGCGTCGCGTGAGTAACTTAATGTATAAAAAAGCATTCATGCGCCACAGTAACCGCTTTACATCAGGTGGGCCGTATGCTTCTATGCGTCGTGAAGATGTATAAAAAAATCGTAAAATGTTAAATCATTAATATTTAAATAATCAATCAAATTCTTGTATACTTATAAATATATTTCGTATAAGCCGGAAAAGGCTCTAGGCTCTAAAACTATTTGGATAAAATTTGTATTTAGATAAGGTTTTCCTTTTTAACTTTTTCTATATTAGACATATCTTTCCTGAAAAATCACAATTATACATACAAAAATAACAAAATAATGCGAGACGTCTAATACCAGCTATTCGACGTTTATATCACTAACGTGGCAATCAACCATACAGCCCTCCTAAAGTTTTACAGTTAATGTAGTATAAGTGCGTTTTTCTATATCACCAATAATAGAGTAAACAAGCGCACGGCATGCCTATAGTAAGCAGTTATCGTTTTTAGGCGAGCAACACTCACGCATTACTAATCTCGTAAGTATATGGAGGCTGTGGGCCTCATATCACACAACTCCTCTAAACACAGCCCATTGTACAATCGGTAGAATACACAAAGTGAGGCATAGTCTGTCAATGAACATAAAGTATATTGAAACTTTATGTTCATTGACAGACTTTGCCGAACGTTAGCTTGGGATTGTGAACAATTTTATTAACTCGTCTTTGAATAGTCAAGCTGGAATGCTGCCCCGATGCTCCCATCTAAAGTTGAGAACATTACTCCATATTCTATCTTGAGACATTTATAACAAATTATTTGCACTGACCTGAAGTACTGCTTCGCTCTATGGGTCTGTGGGCTCACCAAACAAAACAAGTTTCTTTGACGTCAGTTTGACATTCTTCATCTGATAATTTCAAAACTCCACTGTAAATCTCAATACTAAGAACCCCTGCTCTTGTATGATAAGGGGGATGTTGTGGATTTATGGAACAACAAACAGGGTTTTCTTTGTGAAGAACGCATAGACCTGTGTCTTGGTTGGGTTGAATTGGACCAAGTTTAATTCCTCCCAATCGGATACGCTAGGTAGCCAGATTAGTTTCAATTTCAGATACATTTATGCACAAGTACGGCCTAAATTATAGGAGTCCACCGCTGCTATCGGAACAGATGTAACAGATAACGATTTTAGTTACTATCAATAAAATAAACCGATTGTAAACAATTTCAACTTCATATACAACTGTTTAAATCGACGAGCTCGGTGGCTCAGTCGTGAATGACGCGACTTTGACACCAAAGCTCGTCGGTTCGATTCCCACACAAAAGAAACATTTGTGTGCGTGAACACGGCTGTTTGTCTTGGTCTGGATGTTTTAAGTGAGGTAGGGCACATTAAAGCAGCCCGTCTGGGGAAGTACCTCCACCTCACAGAAAACCGCAGCCAAATAACAACTCCCTAGAGGGTTGTTGTGTTCCTGCGTGTGAGTCTCAGTAAGCTTCCAAGAAGTTGCTGTGTAAGCAGCAGAGGTGGCTGATACTTAATATATCCCAAGCGTTAATAGACTACGGTGCCCGCTTTACATCAGGTGGGCCGTATGCTTGTATGCCGACTTAGCATAAAAAAAAACATGTTTCGGACAGCTGACACCAGTCAATGTAAATATTGTAAATCATAATCTAACTGATCACCAAGGTGCTAGGACTATGTTTCACTAAAGAAACCTACCTATTCGTTTCTCAAACAAGCCTGCTAAAAGACTCAGTGCGATAATTATCGTGACTTTCTCGATACAGAGATTATAACCGAACTACATAGGTTACTTAGACAAAATATACTAATTTTAAAAACTGGTGCCCCATGTGCAAATGTCCAAAATAGTATGATTGATTATTCGTCGATACACATTTAAATGTTGTTCCTTATTGTCTCGTGATAAATCAGTGTTTTCTACTTGAATTTGTCGACAAGTGCTAATATTTTTAATGTCACGCACACAATGTTCCGGTTGTAGATAAAAATCAGTGTCCGGTTATCTTGTTATCTACCAACGTAGTGGAAAATTTGTTGAACGGTCAGCTACTGGGTAAACTCGTTAGTTTCTAATGAGTAGCAACAAATTATTTAATAGTAGCAGTTAATTACCCAGAAATTCAATCAAACGTTGCAAAGCGTTATTAAATAGGACAAGATCGTCGAAACAATCGATGTGTCGTAAATATACAGTACTTTTAACACTTAATCGAAGAATACGTTCATTTCTATTATCCAATCTCAAGGTTAGCTACCTATATTTATTACCATCCATAACAGTGTGTACCAGTATGTGCATTATTTTAGAATAATTTACATATTTTCAAGGCTTACAAAAGATTCAATCAAGTTAGGATCAGTTATATTAAGCACTTTTATCACAGCTTTTGTTGTGTTCGATTTTGCGTAAAATAAAGACCATAAATATAATCAAAAACCTATATTTTAATTAAACAAGCGATTGTATCTCGTTTAAAGAATGTCCAAGCGAAGCAACAATTGATGTTCCAATTAGTGAAGGTAATTACACAACAACTAAAGCAGAAGACAAACACAGTGCTCACGTAGCTGATTGAGGCTAAACGTTTCCTTGTCACTATGTGGCGTGACATCAAAATGAAGACCACTAACAATATGCTACCAAATTATAGAACGTTTAATGTTTTCTAGATTATAGATAAGCATTTGATTCGCCATAGCATGTTGTTCCAATAGGTATATTTGGCAAACGGGGCTAATGTTGATACCACACACGCCGAGTGTAAACAGACAGCAGATTGAGCCATGTATTGCACAAATTTTGTCTCTAAATTGAGTCGGCATTCCATGCATCGTAATAAATCAACGCTTCTAGCCTGTATTGAGGACAAGTCCGACCTAAGAAAGGTAAATGCTAGTCGTTGTAAAGCGAACGTGGCGGAGGCGAGAGGTCGCCCGTTCCAACGCGTCGGCCCCCAAACAAACGCGCACTTATTTGCCAATACTATGATGTTATGTCTTTATTTAGGAATAAGAAGTAATACACTGTATTTTAGATTTTAGGATTAGTTATCAGTATTGTAGTTGTGGAGTGAGAATTGCAGTGAGGTGAGAGTACTTGCGTGTGTGTGCAACATTGGAGCTACAATGACTGAAATCGTAGGGCATCAATTACAATCAGGACCTATTTGAAATCCCGCAATAGTTAGTTTCAATAAGTTTATTTCGCAATGAAATTATTTGTATTAACCAGAATTATGTTCAAAGAACTATACATATTAATATCTGATACGATTTAGCATTTCAAGTTCATAAATTAACAGTTGTCTTTTTTATCAATGTTATTTGAAGGTGTGCCAAGGCTTTACGCGATTTATCTACAGCCTTTGAAAATTCTTATTACTTACTACATTTCACAGTGCTACTGTCATATTATTCTTGTCTGTATTCATGAAATAATATGAAACTGTTTTATTTAAAACTGACCATAGATTCAAGGTTGACTTGCTTAATGAACAGTCATCTTGCGCCTGACTCTTCATTGCATTCCGTATTTCCGTAATTATCGCGATCATGTTTCTATCTCTGATTCATTCGTTATTTATTTACACTTGAATCATTATAACAATGATATTTGCTGTTGTTACAAGTGTTAAAAGATATTTCGGACGGCTGAATTAGGTACCTACAACAATTTTCAGGGTTGACGATGCAAGAATGACACCCCTGGTGTTACAACTGTCCATATGCTACGGAAAATGTTAGAAACTTACTATCAGGCAGGGCGTATGCTTGTTTTGCACCTCAGTGGTATAAAAAATAATACAGTTCATAATACATACACAAATATTTTTTGAGAAAAACATATATATCCAATTACATTGAAAATAAGGACAGTTAATAATATTTATTTATTAAAAGTCATCAGTCTCATTTACATACACAGCAAAAATTTTCAACATAAGATAAATGTCTAGAGAACCGACCTTCAAAACTTTAACTAACTGATATACGTGGCGTTAGTTTGCGGACAGCAGGAATGTGATTATCGCCACAAGTCTAGAACAATTCAATCGAGTTTTGCAATTGCGAAACATAACGAGTAACTGAGTAACATACGATACGGTCCGTCCTCGCCGTCGCCGTCGTCGCCTGCGCACGTGACCGCTTGCGCGCGCGCTCGCCGTACGTAAAGTACAACAATAACAACAACATGTGAATGCTAGAACTCAATACACTCAATTGTGACTATTCCTTCGCATATAATTATATGACATGCTACACGTGCGGTTAAATTTGCTCTTAGTTTACGTAACCATTACTATGATTTTTATTTTCGCATTAAGTTAACCGCAGTACACATCTGCTACTCACATTTGATTACTTATGATAGACGTGAACAATGAAGTAGTATAGATCCAACAAATACACAACCTATCAGCTGTACATAAAAAGAACAATAAAACTGCGTCATGTTCTCACTTCGCACTATGAAAACGCTGAGTCAGGGCGCCGCGTGCAACTGACATTATTGGCTATGGAAAAGAGGCAAAAAAGTTTCAAGGTAAGTGGTGCAGTGGGAGGCAGCGTGGCGGGTGCGATGCGCCGAGCGGGTGGCTGCGCGCGCGCTCCTATATGGCAAGGCCGCCGGGTGTGCCCGAGCGCCACAGCACGCGACATCCGCGCAATCACTTTCACCATGCGTCTTACCAAATACAACGCAGATGTAAACAAACTAGAACGGACAAGTATCAACCATATTGCTTGCCGAGCAAAGGAAGAGGTCGCAATATTTAATTAAATATGTCATCTATAAAGGAGTACAAAACCAGTTTTAGAGTAGTGGACAAGGAACCAGCCTATAAACTAACTGCTCCCTAATTCGAATCCCGGTATGGGAAAGTCCCGCTGAGTTATTGACCTGTCATATTTATAATTATCTCTTGCTCGGTAGTGAAGGAAAACATTGTGAGGAAACCCGCAATCCAAATCTAAGAATGACTTGGTTTACCTCTCTAGGTTATGGAGGTCTGACGGCAGTCGTTCCATGTATAAATTAGTATTTTCGCGAAATCGTTAGATTTTGGTAGCGGACCCCGCGAATACCAAGGGTTTAAGAAATGGAATACCCCTAGAACAAAAAAGAATATCTATAAATGAGTACAAATCCAAAACACGAATTCCTCGAAGCGAATTGCATCCATCCAGCGAAACTGCAGGTTTTTGTAAAAGTTTTTTGAAGTATTGCAACACATTTCATTTTATGTAACGTGCGTTATCATATCCAAACAAATCCAAAGATTATCCGTTGATAATTCGTATTAACAATCTCCTATCTTTTAATTGGTAGAGAAATTGAAGGATACCGTCACTGGAAGAGATAATAAAAAAGATGATATAATAATCAATACTCACTATCGGATACGAGTGAATTGAAAATCGAGTTGGAATGCATAGTATATAATGGGCATTTTGCAACAATACAAACGCTCATAAAACGAGCACGTAATTGATGAGTGATTGACGCATCATATAAATTATGAATTGACCTCAACAGCAACATTATGCTTTCTCTTCCCAAACTTCTGCCAAGTTGTGCCAAAAACCGTACATTCATTTATATATTAAGTTTTGCGTCAAAAAAGTAGTTGAATGTCATCTGTAACATTGAGCTTCTATGCCCAGTTAATAATGCAATACTTAATAAATAGTATATGGACTCCTGGCATCTTAGTCAGAAGAGTGTGTCGAAATGTTGTAATCTCAAATCCCACTTACGCTACTTTTTTACATTTATGGATATTTAAAAAACCATTATACTTTATTCAAAAAATTGTGTACTTATGAATTGCAGAATGTAAAATTCCGATCGATTTCTGTAGTCACGTACTAAATATTGCACATAATTCAGCGATATGTATTAATCATTGTGGTGCAACATACATGCAATAAACTCTAACGAGTTATTCTGTGTATTACCTATTATACATTGATAAAAGTAGCCTATTGGACATTAGTACGATATAAAATTTTATCTAAAAAAAAGGACGCACTGTTTTTCAATTTTGGATATCGTAATTTTATGTGGCTAGTATTTCAACTACAAAGTACGAAGAAACCCAAATATCGATTTACTGAGTTGCAAGTACTGAATTTACTGGCCTTAGTATTTCGACGAGATCGGTGTTGGAGCGGTTAAGAATATTATTTTAACGAAAACGCTCGCGAATTCAGTTCCCACATAGGACAAACATTTGTGAGCATTAACATGTCTGTTTGTCTTGCACAATAACAGCTCCCTGGAGGGTTGTTATGTTCCTGCAAGTGAGTGAGGTTACCAGTTAGCTTCTAAGGGCCTGCTGTGTTAGTTCCTGTATAGCAAGCGTTCATAGGCTATAGTAACATTTTTACATGTCTCCCGACGTTGCTGTATATATAATAATAGTGACTATTTAAAAGTAACGCTCAAATTAACCATAATTGAGATCCTGATCGGCTTATTTCTCAAGTTGCCGCATCTAGTAAAACAATTAGACATTGTACCACTTCTCTTCGCACTAAGCGCTGGCTTCCTCTTCACAATGAGCTAAATTCGTTTCAGAACGAAGTACGCTGCGCTTTCGTAACTTGACTAAGCTCACGTAATAGCCACACAAGCAACACATATGCGATAAGTAGAATTCATTTATGTTTATGCCTATTTTCATTGTATATACCGATGGTTGTTACTACATTACTATACACCAGTGGCGTGCACAGAGATTTTTGACAGGGTAGGCAGATATTTTTTAAAGCTATTAACTTACCAAAAAATACAGAATGTTGATTTTGGTTACCCAGTCTTGTGGAAATAATGATGTATGTTGTTTTTATTCACCGAACACTACACACACCACATGAACAACTTTCGCAGTGAATATCATCCATATTTATCAACTTTAAAACCTTAAAATCTTATTTCGTCTGCTACCAGTCAATCGATTCAAAACAAAAACAATGGCGGCCGTCTTAAAATCAAAATAAAATTAACATCAATTTTATACGAAAAAAAGAAATGGCAATATCTTTCACTATAATTATATGCAGCAAACTACTTTTTAAAATAGTTACGTAGCAATGCTCGCGACACTTAGGTAATTTACGTTATAGTTCAGCTGAAAAGACATTGTCTATACTATGCCATAGTGTGCGTTATTTGTGTTATTGTGGGCAATGTAATTACAGGAATGCACACTACAGTATTTGTATTAACAACACGGCACACATACGTAAATTTAGACAGAAATAGTTAGTGTCTTCCGCCGTTAAAAGCTGCCAATGCGGCGCTGGTGTAGCGTAGCGCCTAGCTGCGATTTGAATATGACTAGCGATGATTTTAATAACTTACCGATACCGATAGATGGAGCTGTTTTTAATTTTTTGTTTTTGATACGAAATATTAGTTAAAAACTAAGTTTAAGAATGAAACATCGGATGGTATTTATCAAATTGATAGGGTAGGCAATGTCTTTTTGTCTATATGGAGTGCACGCCACTGCTATACACATGAATTCTGTTAGGTAATTCAGTGCAGCCTCATTGACACAATCTTCATAGATTCCACTGCTGGATGATATGGGTAACACACGGCTACGAGATGCCATGGCTGGCTAGACAGTTTCAGATAGCTAGCATTGTCTCTTCCTTGGATTCACTACTAACTAGTATTATTATAGTTACTAAACCAATAACAGTATCAAGAGTAATATCAACTATGAACGACAGCCGTGGAAGCGTCGCGCATCATCGCGATGATGCTGCTTTTCTTGTAAACAAAATACAAATGTCGATCATTGAATCGCGCAATCTTAGTGATACATACTGGTTGGTAGGATTATATCATTATATATAAATATATATTATTTAACCAGAGATGGCACTGGTTTTAGTCTCCCATATAATGGCTAAAGCTACATAATTTTGTTTAAGCGTTTATTTGTTAATGTTACTGATAAGTATAGTTGTATAATAAAGAAGTTACAATGTTAACTTGTCTTGCATCAGTTGCTGCACTATAGATATCCTCTGTGGACTTATAAATCTTGTGATTTTCCGTTGACGCATAGAAAATAAAATATCATTCCAGCGGCGCAACGATCCTGCAAGATCTTTCGTGTTTTTCTTTAAGGAATGTAATGTATCAGGACAGTATTTGACGGATAATTTATTTGTATCGATATTTTAGTTATAGTCAAACGAGTTAAAATTTTTTTAAAATTTTTCAAACTCCGGTCTGCTAAAAGAATTCACAACACAGAGGCTCTTCACAATCTTTAAAGACTGTTTCATCAGACGCACCGATCCATGCGAATGTAGCTCCATGCGGCAGTGGGGGCGCCCCCCAACACGCAGCGCCAATTCCAACGGGTTGAGGAGAGTCCAGTGCTGCATAGGCACGTGGAATGAGAAAGGTGGATTGAATGATAAGGTAAACGAACTAATAGACGTAATCAATCTGAGACGTTCTTCACTTAGCCACTGGTGTAAGAGATTACTGTTTGGTAGGGCCCAGACTTCACTGGGTTCGTATAAAACTGGGTATCACGCGAGTAATTCTGGTTGCAGCATACGCTCCCGTTAGCTCAGCGTGTGCTCAAGAACTAGAGAAGTTTTGGGAGTCTGTGAGGGATATTCTGGATTTAGCTGAAGGAATGAAAGTATAATTATGTGAGGAGATTTGAACAGATTGGTTGGGACCAAGCGAGACAGCTATATAGCCGTTCTTGGTATCTATGGAGATAAGAGATTGAATGCTCAGCATTTGTGCAAGTAGATGGTAGCATGTCGCCCTGGTTTGGTGTCAAACAGGGTTGCATGCTATCTGCTAGGCTGTTTATTCTGTATCTCGATAGTTGCCTACAAAGAATAATGTGAACGAATGTAGGATTGCGCATGGGTGACCTAATGGTGAACTATCTGCTGTAGGGATGCAGACGATGCCGTGATATTCACAGAAACATCATTTGAACTGCAAACATTGGCCACAATAATGAAAGACGATTGTGTGGAGAAAGGCTTAAAGAGAAGAAACCATAACCAATGTAAGGATTACGGTTGATGATGAAGTGTTGGAACAAGTGCATGAGATTGTAAATCATGGATGCGCTTTCAGCAGGGATGGCAGGTACACCGCTGATGTGGAAAGACGAGTGAGTGCTGGGAATAGTGTGAATGGAGCGTTGGCAATAATTTTTAGCTGCAAAAACTTGAGCCAAAGGCGTAGCTCGCTATACACCATGCATGGTCCCAACGCTTACTTATGGAAGCGAGAGCTGGGTATGGCAGAGAGAGCATGAAAGTAGGATAACGCGGCGGGTGTAACGCTTGTAGACCATATTCGCAATGATGACGTTAGAGACTTGGTCTGAAAGAGAGCGTCGATGTTAAAATAAGAAGATGTTAAAATATGCTCCGTTGATACGGACATGTGGAAAGAATGCAGCAAGAAACAATTACGAAACAGATATACAACGTAAATTGGAAGGATGTAGGAGCCGAAGAAGGCCAATACTAATTTACCATGACGAAATCGATCGTATTCTATCAGAAGGTGATGTCAGGAGCTTAGAAACCGGCGAGCCTGCATGAGAAGGGCAAGAATGCGGTGACGAGTGAGGTATGTAAGGATCGAGTCACGTGGCGCTCGGTCATATCTGCCTACCCCGCAAGGGATCTGGCGTGAAGTTATCAGTCGGCAACGCACGAGTGTCACCCCTAGTGTTGCAAATGTTTATAGGCTATGGTAAGCAGTTACCGTAGCCTATAAGATACCATCAGGCAGATCGTACGCTTGATTGTCACTTTAGTAATATAAAAAAAAGTTATAGACTATCTATCACTTCTTGTTTCATATACCTAGGTGACATTTCATGGCATGGTTTGTTCAACTAGCAGACCTACGTAAGTATCATGGTAGTTGGAAGTGAGCATCTAGCGTTAACGCTTATTGCCGCCATTGAAGTCTCATAATCAACAAAACATTTTTAAAACGAGGCTGCGTTATATAAAGGTTTGCTAACTTTAGAAGTTTGTAAAGACACGCAACTTGACCCTTTCTATGTGACTTAATTCTTTGGATAATTTTGTATCATGGTCTACACATATCCACTAAAGTACACTATATATATTCGAAACACTACTTCATTATACTAAATGACATTTTGCTCGTTTCTATCCCATATTTGTGCAATGAATTTGAATATCATCAATTAATCCTCGTTCTCACCAACAAAACAAAACTCATTTTTGGTTGAATGAAAGTCAAGTTGAATTACATACTACGTTTGTCCGTGGTTTTTGGAACTTTCAATATAATTGCAGGTGTGTTTGCTTCTTATGTAACACCCAAACGCGACCTTACTGTTAGTTGACCCATTGAACCTGTCACACGAACCACGGAGCCTGTCAAAATATTTGTTGTGGTCTGACTACAGGTGCGTAGATGAGATACAACGGCATCTCACATTGACCAATATTTTATTTAAAGAATCTTTGAACTTTTCTGTTAAACTATAAAGAGTTTCTAAATCTATAAGATGACACAAACTGACTGACATCCAACATAACGCGTGTTACCTTTAGTGTGAAAATTATTAAAATTTTGATAATGCATTTCATACATAACTCCCGCTAGAATTTGCCATGAAGTGCCGTAGGTTACTATATCATATCGAGCCATACTGTAGCGACTGTGTCCAACTACTATATTTGCAAAATATTCCATTATTACGAATCATAATGCAACAAATTACCCTACAGTTTTCTTACTGTTTCTTCTGTAATGTGACCCTAAAAATTAAAACTATTCTCTATGATGTATGTATGTATATCTTCACGCCAGGTCCCTTGCGGGGTAGGCAGAGATGATGATGTATGATGTATTACACAATTTTGCCATGCTACAAATAGTAGCCATTTATTTATTTAAATAGCTGTGATAATTGTATGTAATTAATCGAAATATTAGTAATTACCCTCCCTGCATTTTCGCCATTTTAATGGAAGTTCTATGATTCCTCTGCTATAATACTGGAGACTGGAATTGATGTACACTTTCGTCTTTCACCTCTTCATTGAATGAAAAATTATTCCAATCAAAAACCAACTCGGACCAAGGACTGCGAAATATGACATCTAGAAATACGAGTTTCATATTGATTATTGATATATTTTTGAAGTAATAACACTGAAGGAATTCTCAAATATCAATTGTTTGTGAATGACCCCTTACCTTATTGTTTTATCAGGTTTCAAGGAACTGTCTTGAATTATACCGATACGGGTCTTAAATACACTCAGTAGTAGCTTATTTTGTCTCAGTTTGCGTTTGTGATATGATTTGGCTGCGTCACCAGTGTCTAATTAGTGCGATGTACGTTTTCGATTGTTATATAGGACCCAATTTTCATCAGTCAAGGCAAGCATGCCCTAACTTCTGGAATAAGACTTAACTTCGTGAATTGCTACTACACCGACTTTACAAGACTTTTTATCCTTTCAATTTGATCTAACTAAATCCGCTCCCACTATAATTATTAATTTATAATCATCGATTTTCATCTTCGGTCGATCACAGAGTTTATTGTTGATATCAAAACCTCCAGAACGAAAGCTATCGTACAAAAACGCAACAGAAATTCATTGGCGGTCCTTCATTGGTGCCACGAAACTCATATTCCGAAAAAAGAGCTATTTCCCTTTTTTCATCGTCACATACAGCGATGTAAAATATGTATATCAAATGGCAGCACGTCGTCAGTTTAAGTGAGTCAACGAAGTGAGTGCTGCGAATGGCGCGCTCGCTCCTGGAATCAGGCGAGGAGCCATACTGCCAGTCACCGCCCGATAGTGGTAAAAAAAGATAAATCTACTACCGGATGGAACCCAAATACATTGTGCCTAAGATGCATGTAGAAATATTAGACCGTTACCATTGAAGGTAAAATATTTACGCCATGGCGAAGAATATTCCGGAAGAAAAAAATCATTTTTTATTTTATACAACTAAATTGGCAAACAAGCATGCGACTCGCATCAGATGGTAAGCGGTCACCGCAGCCTATTGACGCTCGCAACACCACGGGGATGTTACTCGTGCGCTGCCAATCTTGTGACCTAAGTCGTCACAGTACCCAGTAATTTCTCTGCCATATCTCACCCTTCAAACCGGAACACAGCAATATAAATATAGCTGCTTGGCGGTAGAAATAGGTGCGACAGAAGTACCCATGCAGACGACTTTTGTACAAAGTCTCCCTCTGGTACCCTCTGGTATCAATAATCCAAAAGGGAAAACCAATAAAAAATACTTAATACGAAAATATATTTCATGCAAAAAACATGACAAACGAAAGACATGGCCGCTCTTTATTAGCTCAAGTTTAGTTCTTAAAATTTGAATGTGACCGTATGAGGTCATTTTGTTGTTTGGGTTTGGTAACATTCGGGCTTGAGCTGTGACTCACTGGTTTCCAAGGCGTGCGGTTGACTTCAAAGCTAAGACGACAAACCGCTTAACGATAGTCAAATTGATTCATTGACAGAAACACGTAAGAATTATATCACTAGACGGCGAGTAAATCAAACCTGCGGAGAATAAAATGTAACAAATCTATGTTCTCTTACACATCGACAAGTTATTAGCGTTTAAATATTACGCGTGTCCAGTTTACAAGTTGGTTTTTAACGTCTTTTGTTATCGGTTAATTTTATGTGCGCACGCTACTTCAGTGATTTTTCCACGCTTACTGTGTGCCGATACAAACACGTTAATAAACTATTGCACGCTTTTTTAGCCTTTATTGCAATAGGAATAGAGTTCATAAGAACATTTGACGGCAAGTCAAATGCATCTGCGCTACGTAAAATCGAGACATTATGCAAACCTACTACGATAACGATGCGTGTAGATAGAATTCAATCGATTAGACACTTTATATTTATTACGATAGGTTTAAAATTTGTTTTAGATTCAATTGGAATATTTTTGTTTAGCACGTGTCATTGCAAGTATACCTACCTAATTATTTGGGGAAATTAAGAATAAGTTACTCAAATGATAGAATAATTCATGAATAATATAAACGTGTCAAAATACACACTCATAATTGAACTAGTGATGTACAAGTTGTGTCACTTGTCATAATAGTTATCTACTGACATGGTACCATTACCATGTTTGACAGCTGAGTGTAGGTGCATTGGTCTCCTTTGCCCGGGAGCGATATTAAGTAGTTTGCCTGTGGCTTCTCTTAGCGGAAATTGGTCCACGTTTAGTTAAGTATAATGCTGTCAAAATATTGACTTGCTTCGTGTAACATATAGTGCATACGTGAACGGATTTCCGCTAAACTCTACGTATTAGAACTTCATTATCAATTGATTCCTTTTCAAACATTATCTCTGATACCTACTAAACATCGATTTAAAACAATAGTGTTGATGTGTAAGTACTTCGTAATGTTTTTTATTTAATTAGACATAAAAGTTCACATAGCTATATTTTCTCTTCTTTTTCCTAGCGTTACCCGTTTCCTAATCCACTAAGATTGGCGAGTACGCTACCTAAGCCTAAAGATTTTGGTTAAGAACTTATTCGTATGTTAAGAAAATGATTTTGACATGCAGTTACTGCCGTCAGACCTTATCAGCCCGGAGGGAAAATCAGACTTTTCTTAAGTTAGGTCACGCATCCTTCGAAATAATATTGTCTTTTAACGTTGACAAACCATCCCAAGCATATGGTATCCACTAATGGCAATACTTTTCTTCCCACCGATATCCCGTTTCCTATTATGATTGGCGGATTCCACTACCTAAGCCTAAGGATTTGGCGAAGATACTGATTTTGACAAGGAGAGACTGCCATCAGACCTCCGCAACCCACAGAGAAAATCAGATCTTTCTTAAGTTAGCTTACACTTTATTTCTTTTGAAATATAATTTCTTGGACGTGCGGGTTTCCTAACGATATTTTCCTTCACCGTTCAGCAAGTGATAATTACAAATATGTACATAAATCTGAAAACACGAACTTAGTAGTAAATACCCATAGGATTCGAACCCGGGACTTATGTCAATTTAGAACATGCTGATGTATAAGGACCTAGTAGTTCTAATCCTAAGATCCAAGTCCCAATTCTTGGTCAGTTATCTAGATACTAAAAATCGGCCAAGTGAGAGTCGGACTCGCGCACGAAGAGTTCCGTACCATTATCTATAAAAACGGCAAAAGAATCACGGTTGTTGCATGGGAGCCCCCCTTAAATATTTGTTTTATTTTAATTATTTATTCTTAAAGTGAATATATAACTAAATATTCTGTGAATATTTCAAGCGTCTACCTGTTACCGTTATCAATATCGAGCAAAAATGAGCAAAAAAATCACGTTTGTTGTATGGGAGCCCCCTTAAATATTTGTTTTATTCTATTTTTTAGTATTTGTTGTCATAGCGGCAACAGAAATACATCATCTGTGAAAATTTCAACTGTCTAACTATCACGGTTCATGAGATACAGCCTGGTGACAGACGGACGGACGGACAGCGGAGTCTCAGTAATAGGGTTCCGTTTTACCCTTTCGGTACGGAACCCTAAAAAGAGCGGGGTAACGCCATATTAGATGTCATTTTTTAAGACGAGTTAATGAATCGAGTGCGGTGTGCGGTGCAAGGACCGAGTCACGTGGGTTAGGTTCTCTCTGCCTACCACGCGAGGGATTTGGCGTGAAATTATAGATAGATAGAAGTCATTGTTTTATACCGCGTCTGATGACAAACAAGCATACGAACCACCTGTAAAGCAACTACCGTCGGAGTGTTCTCTTTGCTGCCAGGTTGGGAGTACGGTAGCTGAGCGTCTTCCACTCCAGTAGGTAAACCTTATATTATATTGTATATATTATATATGATATTGACTTAAAATACAGGTACATGTAGATACTTCGTCACACTCCGTGGATACCACTATGTAGTTTTCAAGGCTGAATACATTAATTTGTAATCAGCCTCAGAGTACATACTTTTGAAAACTTCAGTCTTGTACAGTCACGTCTAATGTTAACGTGACTGTACACTGATGTCCAATATATCAAAAATAATAAGAATTCTATTTAACTATTTAAATACCTCACAGAAAACTGCAGCCAAATGACAACTACCCGGAGGGTTCTTGTGTTCCTGCATGCGAGCAGGTCAGTAAGCTCTTAAGGAGTTACTGTGTTAGCAGAGGTGGCATTGCGCGAGTGGTACTTAATGTATTGCAAGCGTTCATAGGCTACGGTAATCGCTTTACATCAAGTGGACCGTATGCTCGTGTGCCATCTAACGTTGTATAAAAAAATTACGAAAATTGTATACAACAAAGGTTTTACAACAAGTATTCGTGTCAACTAATATATATGCTTTTTATTCATATGTTCCTGAAAAAGATAGTGCCCTCCCTGCATTTAATAAAAGTCCAATAAAAGATTCTTTTCAATACATCGGGTGGCAAACAAACGTACGACCTGCCGTTACCGTAACCTATGAGTACTAGCAATACAAGGGGTATTTTTAATGCGTCACCGCCCCTGCAGATAACGCATTTCCTCAGGAACTTACTCTCTGCCGTGCAGCCATCAAACCCTACAGGAAGTTGTTATTGGAGGATGGAGGTACTTCCTCGGTGGACTACTTCCCAAATATAGCTAGACCCACCTTTTTTGTCAGAGCTTCGTTTGCTGGAGGACGAGGTGCATCAAGCGCAAGGGTTTCTCAACATGGGGATCTATAAAGGGCGCGAAGAGGTTTTTTCAAGGTAGCACGAGTTGTTGCAAGTCTCCACAGCCTAGGCTAGTTGTTGTAAGTCACTACTTACCATCTGGCATACAGTTATTTACCACCTGACTTGTATATATAAAAAAATCGAGGTTGTAAATTTACAAGAGCTTCCCGTGTAGCCTTGTTCGCATTTAACAAACGAAATTAAAAATAGTTAAAATTAAATGCCTGTAATGTCTTTAGATGTCATTGCTAATCTACTTCTTCACTTTCGACTTTCGAGCCAACCTCAACCGCGCCGGCACGTAATGCACCCTCCCAAATGAGGCTCTGGATAGGTGCTGAGAACAAAGATATTTACCGAATAACCCCAACTGAGAAAGAAAGAACCCTTATAGAAGAACTCATCAAAAACAGAACTGTTCTTACGAGCGCCTGAGGTTGGACGGAAGTTCCTCAGGTCAGGAATCATTTTTGAAGAATTTGGAAATTAAACCAACTGACCTGAATGGTCTGACTGAACTTTATTAATTATAGATTGATACGAAGGTTTTACATTACTAAATATATTATCAATACATGTAGCACTTGTAGCAGTTACTCTTGTTGGCTCTGTAAAAATATGATGCAAATTGTTTGATTTAAATAAATTTATAAAGTTGTAGGTAACAGTATTTTTCTCCAAGATATTTATATTAAAGTCTCCACAAATTATAACAATTTTATGGCTATTAGATAATTTATTTAAGGCATCCTCCATGATATTTGAAAATGTTTCAAAGGGCGTGCTAGGAGGTTTATACAGGTTCATAACAATGAATCGTTCCAATTCAATGCATGAAATCTCTACAACTCGCTCAACAGAGAGGCTCACAATGTCACACCTTTCTTTAAATTTAAGCAACTTATTTAATAATATTAAAGAGCCATCATGTATATATTTCTCTCTGATGAATGAGCTTGCAACCTGGTGGTTATTGAAGCTGAAAAAGAATTGATGGTGTTTTAGCCAGTGCTCAGTTAGACATAAAATATCAATATTGCTACAATTCATAAACAACTCCAATTCTAACTCCTTTCCTATCATCCCCTGAATGTTTTGGTGCACCAGGTTGATACAATTATTATTATTTCTATATTCTTGACAATTTACAATTGATGGGGATATTGTATTATTATTACTTTTAGTTTCATTTTGAATACTGCTATTATTACTATTTACATTGCCAGAGTAAAACTCCATTGTCTTGTAAGCTAATTTAAAGAATTTGGAATACCTTCCAAGGTACCATTACATAATGTCAAATTATCGAACTGCTCAAAAGAAGCAGGGTTGTTAGCCTAACTTTTGGCTGGTTTCTTAAAACAATATGATAGCGAATCTGCTATTTGTCTTTTATAAAAATTGCTAAGATAAAATTTATCTTCTGTCAAATTATAATGTTTATTATTAAATATATTTATGTCAAGTATATGAAATTTGTCATCATATAATGTCAATGTATGCATTTTATCATTTAATCTATACCTAGATGCATTTTCCGCCTCGGGCAACAAATGACTGTATGGGAAAGTAAATAAAAACACTTTTCCCACATTTAACTGTTGTAACATATTAAAATATTTAATCATTATATGTTTGTTTAAATTTCCTCTCCTCCCAATAAAAACAATTAAAGTTGTGTTGGGGTGGTAATCCCTCTTAACTATTTTATCAACTATTTGAGTGAAACTGGCTCCAGGCAAACAATAATTGGTAACCAGTTTTCCTGATTTTTGTAATAATAATTGGCCCATGTTTTTACCTATTTCATCACTATACATTATTATTTTGGAGTTATTATTTTCGCTATTATTATTTAATGATGATGACATCTGTTTAAAAGCACTACTATTAATGGCCTCATTCACATTGTGGCTATGTACTTGAGATAGTTTCGAGGATTGAGTTACCTGTGAACATTTCATCGGAGTTCGGGTTAATTCATTCCTATTGTACAAGTTACTAAGAGACAATAATTTTTGTTCATTTTCTCTCAAGTCAGCTACTAATCTATCCATGCCTACACTGTATTCATCAATATCTCTTTGAGCATCCTCATATTTTTTAGTCATTAAATCTAAAGAATTATTAAGTGTTTGGATCTCAGATTGTAGATCTTGAATGATGTTTTTGTATTCCCTATTATTACTATTAAATTTTATTGTACATACACTAGCATGTTTATCCTGTGTGTTCGATACTACAGGCTCATCACAGGTTAAGTCAATTGTCAGTGACGGTGGATCATTCATATTTGAGATGGCAGAATCAGTAACTAAGTTTGGAGCGCTATCTAGCAATGCATCGAATAACGACTGGGAATGAACAACTGTTGACTCCTGATGGGAACATTCCAGCTGATCAATTGTGCTTAGTGCCTGTATCATCATCCAGGATCACAGCAATCTTCGAGAGAGCTGTTATTTAGCTGGGGTTTTCTTTTATATGAGGTACTGTCCCTAACGAGCTCGAGCGCACTACCTCTCTTAAAAACACCCAGACTACGACAAGCAGACGTGTTCACGCACACAAAGGTCTATCCTGTATGGGAATCGAACCCACGAGCTTTAGTGTCAAAGTAGCATTACTAACCTTGCTCGTCTTGCTTACATCACGCGGACTATATGCTGTATTGCCACCATAAAAGAATACAAATAACTGCACCAAAACATTCCCATGGGAACATGGCGCTAGTAAACCTCACAACCATATAAGAAGATGTTTAAAGAAAGTACATGACGAAACGGATGAGTTACTCTTGATTCATGACCGACATCGCATTGAGATTGTGTCACGAACGTATAAATTTACATTAAAATGATAATAATGACAGAGGAATAATGAAGGGTATTACGTGCACTATGTTGTACTTCGTCCGCAAATTAAATGTCGAAACATTTTGATTATGTACATACATACATTTCATATTGTAGTACATATATATATGATGATGAGCTCGGTGCCGCAGTCGTGAATGACGCGACTTTGACACCAACGCTCGTAGATTCCATTCCTCACACAAGACTAACATTTGTGTGCTTTAACATGTCTGTTTGTCTTGGTCTGGATGTTTTAAGAGAGGTAGGGCGCATCAAAGCAGCTCACCTGGGGAAGTACCTCCACCTCACAGAAAACGGCAACTAAATAACAATTCCCTAGAGGGTTGTTGTATTCCTGCGTGTGAGTGAGGTCACCAGTAAGCTCCTAAGGAGTTGCTGTGTTAGCACCAGAGGAGGCTACGCGCGAGTGATACTTAATGTATTACAAGCGTTCATAGGCTACGGTAACCGCTTAACATCAGGTGGGCCGTATGATTGAATGACTCCCTGCGTTGTATAAAAAACAAAAAAAAATACTTGTGATAAGTATTTCCTTATACTGGTAGGTGATTAAGTGTTTTTTAAACTTAACTTGAGATTTTTTAATTTTATTTATGTACAACGGCAGCTCGCGGCTTTACACGCTTGGAGTTCAATGTTTTAAAGCAATCGACTCCGCTACAATTTTATTACTGTACTGAAAATTTATTTACTGTACGAACAGAGAATTTTAGTAAATTATTTATTTGATGTCCTTTGATGGAACTACAAGTCGGATTTATAAAATAAAGTTTTTGCATGTGATAGCCCAATTCTCAAGGAATTTTATAAACTGTTTGGCGATTCAACATCACGATATGGCCCTTAGAGGCCGAGAGAAAAGGAAGAAAGTAAGAAAAAACGAGTCTCACGGAATACGCGCGAACAAAATCGCAAAGTGCAGTTAGTTCTGTATATAAAAATACAATAAGTGTTTATTTACTAAAGGTTTCGTTGGCAATCGAAACTATTCGCTATTATTAAACTACAATTTGACCAAAATATCGCCTTAATATGACAAATATTGTACAAATCATACAAAAATATATTTCATATTAATAAAATATATTTTTGTATCATATATAGGTACAATATTTGCGAGGGGTTATCGAACATTATACATTGAAGCGTTTAGTGCTAAGATGTTTTCAGGAACACCGTTCCTATATGAATTCTATATGTTTGTCTCTGCGTTTGTCTGTCGCTTTTTTTCGAATATTCGAATTTTGACTTCAGATTCGGATTCAGCATAAATAAGTAGAATAGGAATGTTCAGGAACACCTTCCTATCTCTTAAGGAACATGGTCAAAATGGCCGACAAATTAAAAGAAAAATAAATTTTGAATTGTTATATAATTGACGAGCCAGGTATCCCTCTGGCAATGCAAGCTTGCGTATTCTAAACTGGTTATAGTTACGTCCCTTACGTACTTTTTGATACGTCGCTGGTTTTGTGGTTTTAATTTTTAGTAACCAAAGGCACAGATTATAACATTATGGTGAGCTCGGTGAGTCAGTGGTTAGTAACGCTACTTTGACAACAAGGCTCGTAGGTTCCATTTCCACACAGGACAAACATTTGTGTGCGTGAAAATGACTGTTTACCTTGGGCTGGGTATTTCTAAGAAAGGTAGAGCGCATCAAAGCGAAGTCTGAGGATACCTCCAACTCACATAAAACAGTGGCCAAATAACAACTCCCCGAAGGGTTGCAGTATTCTTGCATTTCAATTTACATCAGGTGTACCGATAAACATGCTAGTCGAAAAAATTGGGAATAAAATTAAGTTCTCTTCTCGAAATTTCCTTTGAGATAACTACCTCTCTTATAAAACGAGACACAAACCTGGCGCACCGGCTATCCATGTTGCTCGCTGTTATCAAATACTATAACAAGGACATATGTTGTACTGCCTGTACTCTGTATCCATTAGTTCAACAGTAACCGGAAATACAAATTACTTCATTATTCATCTTTGAAACCAATATAATGAACTAAGGTTAAAAACTCCATAGTGACCTACATTTGGGCATTCTTTCTCCTATGTGGTACGTCATCATACGATACAAAACAAAAAATGGAATTTATGAAGTTATTAACCATTTCCTAACAAATTGGCTTGTAATGTGTTCATGAATTAATCATTGAAACCACTGACGTTTCACGTTTCTTGGCTTCCTCGGCAAACAAAAACCTATTTTCGAAGAGTTAGTACGATTGGTCGTAGGTAACTTTGTATTTTTGCGTTTTGTTTGTATTAACCATAGAATCGATATTTATCTATTCATTAACCTGCTGTTGTAGCTGCTACTGCTAACCTATATATATTATATGTTATGGTTTTTTCGCACAGCCCTTTAACGATGGTATATTAACATTGATTTAATTCAATAGTTCTTGATCGTTTGGTTCATTTAGACATTTTTAGACGTTTTGATATCTTTAGTTAGAAAATTTTCGTATGCGATAAAAATTTATTCAATTGCATGTGATTTCAGGTGGGTATTATAAATTATTTAAATAAGATTAATGTAAATATTGTGTAATTTTGAGTTAGTTGTCTGATCCTAGTTATAACGATACACGATTCACGAACACCCTTGTAAACTTTATTGTGTTTTATTAGGAAATTATGTAACATTTAAAAACTTCGAATGAATTTTACATTTTTCTAAGTATATTATTTCTGTTATGTATTAAGGCCGCCAGGTTGTCAATGATGGTATTTTCTCTTTGTCAACCAGGAATTCAAGAATCTGTTTCATTTGGCATATTTTGCTATGTAAAGGTTCATCGTAACCTGAAGGTTCACTTGAAATGTTTTAATATTGTTTAAAATTAAGATTCCTAAATATTTACATTTCAGCTGATAAATCTAAACAGTTTATTAAGCCTTTCCTTGAGGTTTAAGGTGTTTTATTTGTCTTCATAACGACTGTATAAGTCTTAGACACATTGAACAAAACAATCACAATCTTTTCTACAAACTCCTGAAGTCTTTCTAATCAGCACAATTTTATACTCGACTATTCTGATCATTATTTACTCAATACTTTATTAGGGTGACACTTCATAAGGGTTAACATAGGGATACACTACATACCACATAATCATACGTAAAGTAACGTAAAGGAAAACTGTTTAGTTTATGATTGTGTAGATAAATGTAGTCTAGGGTTGGTTAACTACTCGTTTGGTATATTTGGTGATACATTTTCGTATATTCCTTACCAACTAATAATTTTGTACGAAGTTTCTAAACGATTCTAAACGCAATTCGTAATAAGATTCAAGAAAGTCCGTAGCAACTGAAGCTTCGCGCTGACTAATCAATTTTGCATAGCACTATTAATTATGTCAAAAAAGGCCTAAGAACATTAGTCGCCCTACAATCTATATATTTCTCTACCGCGCATTATTAGTATATAATAGAAGGCACTATATAAAATATGTATATATTATGATAGCTTTCTGCCTTTTATGTCAATTGCAAGCTGCCCCTCTGATGCTGTGATTATCGTTGCCCATGGATACTATAGAATAAAAGCATCAAAGTACGCTGCCCATGCCGGTTGCTAGTTAACTTGGCTTTTGAAATTCAAGAGAAGGAAAATGATGGAGGTAGGTTAGATCCAGACCATTAAAGGTATATGGAATAAAATTATGATCAGGATTCATCTAATTAACATCCTTGTTAAGAATCAACTTAGTATCTAATACACACCTAAAATCACATGCAAAAGAATGAATTTTTATCTAATACGAAAAATTGTAGTAATTGTAATTTTTATCTAATATTTGTAGGATGTGGGTAGGTGTACATTCTACCTATATGGATATGTAATTTGGAGTAATAAGAATATATCAATTTTGATGATTATTATTGCGCCTTCTCTGTTAGCACTACAACGTACATAACGAATGCCGAACAATTCTTTTGAATGTTAATTAAGTAATCATTCACAAGAAATTTCTGTGTAATTGGCCGGCATTCATGAAAAATATTCGAATAGAAGTCGACTATCGGGTCACTTTTTGCGGAATGTTTTAATGATTCTAACGTTAGGTGGTGGCAATGGTGACCGTTCTCCGACCAGCTTGACGTTATGATAGAGACCAAAAACTAGGTTCGTATTAAAGTAAACCCACCTAAAACCTGTATTCTTTGTAGATTCTCATTTGTTTTGGATGACGTCAGTAGATGTATAGTGACGTCGTTCAAAATAAATATGTAGTGTACAAATGTGCGTAAAAATACGACCAATAATAATTGGCTGATAGATTTACGTTCTTAAATGCAAACGAATTGCGTAACTATTATTTGCTGTTTATTCAAAATTACTTTTTGTATTCTGTTGGTTATAAAAAAATAAATAGGATAACTTGCGTAGTTCAATATTATGTTAATAATTAATATTTATACTTAGCTGTTTATAGTTTCTATGGTACTAGTCCCTATAACTGAAGCCATATAGGCCAGTTCGAGTCAAATACTTGCAAGCCATACAAATTTTTCATAGACTATCTTTTTTGCCACGGCTTCAACGATATTGGTTATTTCGCACAGCCCTTTGACGATGATATATTAACATTGATTTTATTGATCATTTGGTTCATTTAGACATTTTTAGATGTTTTAATATCTTTAGTAAGAAAATTTTCGTATCAGATAAAAATTCTTTTTTTAGCATGTGATTTCAGGTGTGTATTAGATACTAAGTTGATTCTTAATAAGGTTATTATTTTGAAAATACCTTTACACTAAACACGTGTACTTATAACGTTAAAGACACATAACAGCTTCATTCAATTACCTACCTAATTTGACGAGCTCGGTGGCGCAGTGGCGAAACGCGCTGTTACGTTACTTTGACACCAACGCTTGTGGGTTCGATTCCCACACAGGGCAAACATTTATGTGCAGGAACATGTCTGTTTGTCTTAGTCTGGGTATTTTAAGAGAGGTAAGGCGCATCGAAGCAATCGTCTGGGGAAGTCGACCTCATAAAAAACCGCAGCCAAATAACAACTCCCTAGAGGGTTGTTGTGTTCCTGCGTGGGAGTGAGGTCACCAGTAAACTCCCAAGGAGTTGCTGTGTAAGCAGCAGAGGAGGCATCGCGCGAGTGATACTTAACATATCGCAAGCGTTAATAGGCTACGGTACCCGCTTTACATCAGGTAGGCCGTATGCTTGTATGCCTCCCGACGTAGTATAAAAAAATGTCCATTGGGAAAACCTCGGTAGGGAGTTCATTCTACAGTTTAAATATTCTCGGAAGATAATTGCCCTGGAACTACCATTGTGATTGAAAAGTGTGATAATTAATTCCCTGTCATTGGCAAGTGGTGCGATTATAAATGACAATATGCATCATATCAAATAACTACTATAAACATAGCCCATCGTACAAGAATAGAACAGATGCAGATAATATACAAGTCTCTATGTAGAGTTTAAGAGCTCAATGCTGTGCTTAGGATAGTCAACGATCCTCACAGTTTGACTCTCAACAAAGTCACAAATCCCTTTGTACTCAAGTGCTTCAGTCCTAAGGTAAGAATAATCTTACTTCTTCTTAACTTTTTTACCATATAAACCCGTTACCTACCAGAGATCACCACGGAGAAATGTCTTGATTGACCATTTTGCTTTAAGGGGTCGGTACCAGAAGCGTGCACGTCGCGACCCTGCCAGTCCAACACTGGACTGCAATTCTGGACCTAAAAACAAACCGCACAGATGCGCGGATTAGGGCGTCCCCCGTAGGCGACGCGCACCGATCCGCCCTCGTCGGTGCGGGTTTAAGTGCATGCGGCGGTGGGGGCCGCCACCCACCACGCAACGCCCAACCTGGCGGGTCGAGGAGAGCTGAGTGTCGTATAGGCACATGGAATGTGAGAGGTGGATTACAAGATAAGATGAATGAGTTGATAGATATAATGAATGAGAGATGCCTAGATGTTTTGTGTGTGTCAGAGACCAAGCGAAAGGGAAGGGACGCCGAAGATCTGCCCGGTGGCATGATGGCCCTGTGGTCCGGGGTGAACCAGGACGATCATGCCAGCGCTGGCGTAGGCGTTGTGCTTTCATCTCGCTTGGCCGCTGGTGTGAAAGATTACGATTTAGTAGGGCCAAGACTTCTCTGGGTTAAAATAAAACTGGGGATTACGCGAGTCTTTTTGGTTGCAGCATATGCTCCTGTAAGCTCTACTAATCCCCAGGAGCTCGAGAAGTTTTGGGAGACCGCAAGGGGTGTTCTGGATTTGGCTGATGCGAATGAACGGATAATTATGTGTGGAGATCTGAATGGATGGGTTGGGACCAAGCGGAGCAGTTATGAGGCTGTGCTTGGTCCATACGGAGATAAGAGAGTGAACGATGCTGGTAAGTTACTTTTAGACGTATGTATGGAACGAAACCTCCTTGTGACGAACACGTTCTTCCATCACAAGGGTATTCACACGTACACATGGAGACGGAATGAACAGAAAAGTGTGATTGATCTGATTTTGATAGATGGACGTCTCCGAAAGTCGTTAATGGATACAAGAGCCTTCAGAGGCCCCACTCTTGAAACGGACCACTATCTGGTGATAAGCCGATTTGTGGGCCTTTTCAAGAAGTGGAGGCATTGGCGAGTGCGTATTCCTTTCGGAGACCATGAAAGAATAAGAAGTGAAAAATTGGAAGATGAAAGTGTGAGGAGTACGTATGTACGTCTAGTCAGTGAAAGACTTGCGAACGCGAGTCTTTCCGACTCAGATGTAGACGAATGTTGGAAAGTTCTGAAAGAAAGTATGGTGGACAGTGCGAAAGAAGCATGTGGATGCGCAAAGAGACGTAGAACACTGAAAGGAGATGCCTGGTGGGATGCGGAGGTTCAATCCTCCGTGGATAAAAAGAGGAGAGCGTGGCTGGATTACGTATCATCTTTGCACCAAAGTGATAGTATGAAAGAGAAGAAGAAAGAAATATACCGTCGATGCAAGAATGAAACCAAAGCTTTAGTGAAAGAGAGGCGTGAAAGACTACTTATGAATGAGGAAGAGAGGCTGACGAAGAACTTCGAGGCTAATACCAAACTCTTCTGGAGAGAGGTAAAGAAGTATCGGAGTGGTTCGTCGGCATCCGGAATGGACAAGATAAAAGGTAAAGCTGGTGGCATTCTTGCTAACACTCAGGAGGTGTTAGAACGGTGGAGCGAATATTTTAGAGAAATGTATGATTATGTCCAGGGCGCTGGCACTGTGAATGAGTCTGTGACTGATTCGGCAGTGCCAACGTACCATGAAGACATTAGCATGGATGAGATTGAATGGTCGATACGAAGTTTGAAAAATGGAAAGTCAGCGGGAATCGATATGGTAACAGCTGAGATGATCAAACTGGGTGGCACCTACGTTAGGGACGCTTTCTGGTTTTTGAGCAAATTATGCTGGAGAACCGGAAGAGTCCCGAGCGATTGGAGACGCGCAGTCATCGTGCCCTTGTATAAAGGCAAGGGCTCACGTATGGACTGCGCCAACTATAGGGCCATCAGTTTGATCAGCCTAGCAGCTAAAGTGTATGGAAAAATCATTGAAAGGAGAATGAGGGTGAAATCCGATGGGATGCTTTGGGAAGCACAGGGGGGATTTCGAAGCGGCAGAGGATGTACGGATCAAGTTTTTTCGCTCCGCAATATCGTGGAAAAGCATCTGGCTACGGACCAGAAGGTTTTCTGCGGTTTTGTGGACCTTGAAAAAGCATTTGATAGGGTCGTGCGAAAGAATCTCTGGAACATCTTGCCCAGATATGGGATTGACGGTGACCTTCTACGTGCTGTGCAATCCACCTATGAGGATTGCACAGCATGTGTGAGAGTGGACGGCAGCTTATCACCCTGGTTTGATACCAATATTGGTGTCAGACAGGGATGCGTGCTGTCGTCTCGGCTATTCATCCTGTATCTGGACAGTTGTCTTCAGAGAATGAGAAATATGAATGTGGGAATGCGAATGGGTGGCTCAGTGGTTAACTGCCTGCTTTATGCAGATGACGCAGTATTAATAGCAGAATCATCATCCGAACTGCAAACACTAGTCACAACAATGAAAGACGATTGTATGAAGAAAGGCTTACAATTGAATGCGAAGAAAACCAAAATAATGGTATTTGAAAGAGAGACAACCAGAACGAACACTAGGATTACGGTTGATGATGTAGTGTTGGAGCAAGTGGATGAGTTTGTATATCTTGGAAGCGCTTTTAGAAGCGATGGAAGGTACACCGCTGATGTGGAGAGACGAGTGAGTGCAGGGAATAGCGTGAATGGAGCGTTGGGTAAACTGTTTGGCAGCCGAAATCTAAGCCAGAAGGCACAGCTCGCTGTACACAGCGCGGTGTTAATCCCAACGCTAACTTATGGAAGTGAGAGCTGGGTATGGCAGAGAGAGCATGAAAGTAGAATAAATGCGGTCGAGATGCGAGCACTGCGAAAAATTTGTGGCATAACGCTTGCTGACCGCGTTCGAAATGATGACGTACGAAAGAGAGTTGGACTGAAAGAGAGTGTCGGTGTTAAGATAAGAAAGGCCATGCTCCGTTGGTTCGGACATGTAGAAAGAATGCAAGATGAAAGAATGACGAAACAGATATACAATGCGAAAGTGGAAGGATGTAGGAGCCGAGGAAGACCAAGACTAACCTACCATGACCAAATTGGTCGTGTTTTATCAGAAGGTGATGTCAGGAGCCTTAGGAACCGGCGAGCGTGCATGAAAAGAGCTATGAATGTGAAAGAAGCGAGTGAAGTGTGTAAGGACCGCGTCTTATGGCGCTCAGTTCTCTCTGCCTACCCCACAAGGGACCTGGCGTGAAGATATACATACATACATACCATTTTGCTCTTCTTGTAATAGAGCCTTCCTTTATACTGCTGATCTTCTCTCTGCTTATTTCTTTTGTATTTCTTTCATTATTGTCCCCCATTTTCTCTAAACAATAAACTCAAATTGTGGTATGAACTCGAGAGAGAATTCGGCAGGGAGTCTAGTAACCTCATGGTTTATTCTCTTGAGAAAATCGAGATTTTCTCAAGAGACTAAAACATGAGGATTTTTCAAAAATAGTGAAAGGAGAGGCTCCTATCGGAAACACGCAAGTAATTCCCCTGATGTTGCAAGTGTCCACAGACTACGGTAGAAAGATTAAAACAATATTTTAGCTAAAGTACTTGCGATTTTACCATTATTTTACACGTTTTATCTCCTTACCACACTCTTAAAGATATAATACTAAACAGTTTTAAAAAACCTGCCAAATGCGAGTCGGATTCTCACGTGAAGTATTCCGCACCACGGTGTAAAAAACTACCGAGAATGTTGAATGGGGACGTCTTTAAAACTTTATTATAGAGGTCATAATTAATATACATTCTGTGAAATTGTCAAGTGTCTGTGTATTATAGTTTACAAGATACAGTCCAGTGACTGATGGACAGACAAACATACAGCGGAGTCTTAATAACAGAGGCCTGTTTGCACCCTTTGGCTACGGAACGTAAATAATACATACATACCTTTTTAAATGTATCTATTCATTAAAAAGTAAATAATAGAATAGTTACAATAAACTTTGTTTCAAATGGCGGACGGACTTTTTACATATGATCTGACCCGAATTTGACCCACTTACAGGAAACTTATGTCTACTTAAGTAAAAAAAATCTTTCACTTCTATACGCTAAAAATAACACGACTGACAAATTTCAAATTTTTCTATATAACTACAAGTATATAGATTACAGATACAAATTTTATTGGGTGCCTCCTCCTACCGTATTCACAATGTATTATAATATCCATAAACGAATAACCAGGCGCCAATGCAGCATAAGTAAAATTGTTAATATCAGTTGCATTCATTCCATTTAGTGCATATATAGAGACAGCATCGGAGCATATGATTCGGCATGTGTTTACACATACTTGACAATAACAATGGACGACCTAGCTCCATATGCACGCCAATGCACCAGTGTAACAAGGACGGAACTACTTGCATTATATTGACGTACTCGATGCACTTTATTTAAACGCAAACATTGTACGGCGAGATGAAAACAGCATAGCCTGAATTAAAAACTACAATATCTAGATTTAACTCATTACTATTGAGTTATTTAATGATTTATCTAGAACTGAGATAGTAGTTCGCCATTGTCCTTAGAGCTGTAGCCAGCCTCTCTCGCATGTGATGCACCCTGCCTAGAAAACGAGACTCTGACGAAAAATAAGTAGATACAGCAAAGCAATACTTTATACGGATCTCGAAAGTGGAAGGTTGTGTTCCTGCAAATGAGTGAAGTAACTAGTAAGTTTCTTACAAAACATGTTAGATACTGCGTTAGGAGCATAGGTGGCATTTTTTTTGTATAGATAGTACATAAAAAATATACTAATATGTAATTTTGTGGTGCAGTTGTAGGTAGTCTCAAGATAGACCGTAGAGCGATTAGACAGAGAGTAGCATATAGTCAACGTTAGGTGGGAGTACCTGAATACCAGCTAGGACTTTGTCAGACGATTCAAAAACGAACCATGTGCATGGTTGATAATAAATGATAAGGCAACCTAACCTTTCGATTGTATAGCGGATGCTGTTCCGAGGAGCTGTACGATTTAATGGATACAGCTCCCTTATATAATATCACCGTTCACTATTCATCCGCATACACTGGAACCTCGATGGCCGCGTACTGTGCCATTCAAGAGTTTTCTTCCAAAGCATGTTAGTTTAATGAACTCCTTGCCGAAGTTTTTCCAAGAGACAACAGCATGAAGATTTTCTAAAAGGGCCTGAAGACGTTTTTACACACAAGTGATGCTGCTTACCATCAATTTGCTACCTTAGTATTATAAAAAAGAATAACTTGTACACACTTAATGCACTCCGCTAAATGGTAAGCCAAAGCACAGTATAACGATGGTACGAGACGAGGTAATGGTGAAATAAAAGTAGAGCATATTGAGATGTCGTTTTTATCGTATCAATTGTACAACTGAATGTTTAGAAGAGATCTTTTAGATATTATGCCTTAAGCTCACCATTGATAGAGAATTAATAATCACACATTTGAATTAATATATCCGCGGAGCTGTTTTAGGCTACCTGATATTGAAGAAGAGCGGAGCGACGGAGTGTGCAGAGCGAGATATATGGAGTAATGGCAAGATAACAGAGGCATCCTCCTCCTTGGCATGCCCCCTGTCCATTTTATACTCTGCTGTGTGAAACGGGGCGCTTTCTCACTCCGTTTATCAGCTCCTGCTGTCAACAAAGCCTGCTCTGTGTTTAAAGTTTATGGATTTTTAATCTCGTTCACAAATCCATATCCACTGAAGTGGAGCGGAGAGAAGTTTAGATTCTATTAGTTAATATCGCTCTGCTCCTCTCTTCTTTGCTCGGCTCCAGAGGACAAGCAGCAAACCCCAGTGATGAACTCCCTACTAAGATTCTAACAAGAGATTACAGCATGGAGTTCTTTAAAGAAGACGTAAATAGAATTTTACTGCTGCGTTCAGTGTTGCAAACATTCTAAGACTGTGGCGACTGTTTTCCGTCAAATGCTTTTGGATGTGCCTGTCGCATACAACAGGTATATATAGAAATCTTTATCTATCAGACAACAGCGATGGTGCATTAGTCCCTAAGTAGTAGGAGTATAAATACTGTTAGTTTAGCTAAATAACAGTATTTATGCTCCTACAAGTGAATAAGGCTGTTTAAAAAACCTGCAGAAATCACTTCTGAAATCATCAAATGTACGTGAACCACCAAAATCATCTGCTAACATCCCAAGGTGACTTATATTGAATGTCAATACAGAATGGACAATAGGCCAGTCACCTCTGTCATCGAGACAATGGGATATTACGTATGGAGGATGTACTCCAGCAGGTCTAAAAGTGTCCGATTATCCAAATTTAATGTTTGACCTACATAACAGAGCTTACTTACCTAATAATCTTCTATAGACTGCCCCAACTGGGAATTTGAGGAGCTCGAAGGCGTCGTTGTCAGTGCCAGTTTAATCGAACACGCAAGTTAAGCAACTTCGACCGCAACCTTTGCATGATGGGTTCAGTTATCTCGGCCGTCGTCCTCGCCTGTTTTCGAAGTAGAAGACAGTCAAGCTAAGAGACGTAGGGCATATATAAGTAGTCCGATAGGGAAGTACCTCCACTTCGTAGAAAATGGCTTATTGCAACTTCTTCCTATGTTAAATATTCTAAGAGACGTAGGGCGCATTCTAGCTGACCGATTAGGGTAAAGTCCTCCACCATATAGGAAATAAAAACCCTCTTAAAAAACCAAATAAGTTGTTATTTAGAGGGTTGTTGTGCTCCTGCGAATTAGTAAGGTTAACCGGTACTTAACCTAAGCTCCTCACTCAATGACACCTTCGAGTAACCTCTCACCCTTGCCCTAACACAATCTCTACATACACACGTATATAAGTCGCACAGTACATACTCACACTCTATTTTTGAATGCGTGTCTGTGTGTATGTACGCACATCGCTAATGATATTTTTCATACAGTTCATAAGTAGTATTTTTTTATACAACTTCGGAAGACGTACAAACATATGGGCCACCAGATGTAAAGTAGTTACCGTAGCCTATGAACGCTTTGTATCATCTCTGCTGCTAACACAGCAACTCCTTAGGAGCTTACTAGTGACCTCACTCACACGCAGTAACACAACATCCCTCTAGGGAGTTGTTATTTGGCTGCGGCTTTCTGTGAGGTGGAGAAACTTCCCCAGACGAGCTACTTTGATGTTCCCTACTTCTCTTTAAAATACCTAAACCAAAACAAATAGATATGTTCATGTACACAAATGTTTGTCCTGTGTGGGAATCGAACCCACTAGCGTTGGTGTCAAAGTCGCATAAGTCACGTCTTTGGTGTTTCTTAAATTTATTCATAAGGAAAAGTGTGTCGCTGTCATACTTTTCCTAATAAATGTTTATCTATCTTATCTATCTATTGAGGAGTTGCTACGTTAACCGAAGGGGTGCAACATAACTTTAGAAGTGGCAATACGCGGGTGATACTTCCTGTACTGTAAGAGTTGATACGCTATGGTAATCGTTTTGCATCATGTAGGTTGTATGTTCGTATTGCTCCCGAAGTT
Source organism: Pyralis farinalis (assembly GCA_947507595.1). NCBI lineage: Eukaryota > Metazoa > Arthropoda > Insecta > Lepidoptera > Pyralidae > Pyralis > Pyralis farinalis. Next base: position 16,067,050 of record OX382266.1, on the reverse strand, counting down.
GCAAATAAAAGGGTATAAAAAACTAACTTCAAAGAAAGTCGTAATTTCAACAAATTTAATTCGTTACTTTTTCGTTTTTTTCTAACAGTGTTGTGATAAGGAGATTAATAAATCCAAGATGAAAACTTCTACAAATGTCTCTGTGAAAACAAAGGAGAAACAAAAAAACAATTGACTACATATATTAACATACTCGTACAATACATTATTTTTTTTCTCTTCAGAGTGCGCTTCTTCTTCTTAAAGTGCCTCTCCAACTAGTGAAGGGCGGCCATCAGCTTCTCACAGCCGCCCTGCAAGACGGAACAACTGCTGCGTTGGTTATCCCAGTCCGCTCTCTGATATTTCGGTGACACGACTTCTTTCTCCTACCAACATTCCTTTTCGCTGCGACTTTGCCCTTCATTGTGAGTTAGAGAAGTTCGTATCGCTGATGTCGAAACACATGACCCAGATAGGAAATTCTCCGTTTGTTGACATCGAGCATGAGTGTCCTTTTTTGGCCAATACGTTTCTGAACCTCTACGTTGTTGGTCACTTTCTGAGTCCAGCTAATGGATAGTATGCGCCTATAAGTCCACATTTCAAAGGCTTCTATGCGTTTTCTAAGGTATTCCTTTACATTCCAAGCCTCACAGCCATAAAGCACAATAGACCAGATATAACAATGTAGTAAAAGAGTACGTAACGCGATGCTAATGTTACTATTACAAAGTGCCTTTTTCATAGTATTGAGAGCACTACGAGCGATTTCAATTTTGGTTTTAATCTCAACATCGCTGTTCCATTCCCATTCCATTCGTTTAACCATGTGCCTAAGTATGTACCTTTGAACCCTTTCCAGACATTGACCGTATGCTGGGAAATGAATTAACTTTTTTAGTAATGTATATAACTTTCGTCTTCTTTACGTTCCATCTGAGAGCGGCTTTATCGGTACACTCATTGATTCTATCAACTATTTGCTGTAACTCAGCCGCCGTAGACGCTATCAAGAAGATGTGTTATCCGCGTAGCGTAGGTTGTTTATGTTGCGGCCATTGATGTTTACACCACAGTCAAGATCGTGTAGAGCTTCGGTTATTATAGCTTCTGAATACAGATTAAAGAGCATAGGTGAAAGAATGCAGCCCTGCCTCACTACCTTCTTTATAACAATGTCGTCGGTTTCATCTTTTTCGTCGAGTCCAATGTCATTCAGAATCTCAATCTCGATCGAAGGCTCATCATCATCATCAGGAATTTGGCATGTATCATACACCAGGTTCATGAGCTTCACTAAGCCTTCCAGCTTTTCGCGACTTCGCTTTGTGTAATACATTTCTAACTTCGTCTCTCAGAATAGGAAGTCCCTCGGCGGCATTGAAGTTGGTACTTAAGGTTCTCGATTCATCTGCAAACATATTCGCAATGTACTGCTCCTATACTCGTTTTTGTCTCTAATGCCCAAAATAGGGGGGTTGTTATCGTCCATTAATTGATGCATAGGTACGAGTATTTTCGTCCAATCATGGTTCTGGTTTCTTTATGCATATTAAATGCATCATGTTTCTTGTGAAGCTCATCTAGATGTTCGCATTTATTACGATACCAGATGTTACGGGCATAGCCAACTTCTTTTCTTATATTTCGGTTTATACTTTTGTATAATTCGATGTTGTTCTTCTGAACTATTATTTCTTCCATTAATTGAAATATTTTATCAGTCATCCATGGCTCTTCAGCGAACCATTTATCTGGTTTCAGAATATCTGTGTAAAATTTTTGCATCCTAGATTTTAATTTGTAACATTGTTCGTCAACAGATTAATAAGATTGCTTAGCTGCTATCGCCCATTCATTGATCTCCTTTATCACTTCAGATTTACAGTTTACATCATTGATCTTTCGTATATTTAATGGATTGACTTGTCGTATACATAGTTTCTTTAGGACAAGATATAGTTCTGCAACCAAAGGATTATGGTCTGATCTATCATCGGCACCTGGGAATGTTTTCACACACTTCACGCATTTCCGGAACCGGTTGTTTACCATGATGATTTACAATTTGATTACGCTTTATGTGATCTGGTTCGTGACGAGGCGAGGTTAAAGTGTACAGCCTTCTGGGTGGTAATTCAAAGTACGCGTTTGTAATTAGAAGATCTTGTTCTTTACAGAATTGCACAAGCCTGTCTCCTCTGTCATTTCTGTCTCCAAGGCCATACCTACCAACCGTGCCCCTATTGCCAGCCTTAGCGTTCATGTCTCCCATCGTAATGTTAATGTCATGTCTCTTGGTTATGGTAATTAACTGTTTCGTTTCTATATACAACTCTTCAACATCATCACCTGTACTCTCAACGGTAAAGTACAAATAAAGCTGGATAATGTTTATTTTCCTAGGTTTGGCTTGGGCTTGAATCATCATGGAGACACACAAATGTTATTGGTGCGCTAAAAGTTTTTCACTGCTACTCCGTACAAGTTACATGACTCGTCCGAACCCGAATAATACATGATGTGGTTATTATCAATCCGATGTCCACCTCACATCTCTTAACCCCAGAATATCGATATTGAGTCGGTCCATTTCCTTGCATACATTAAATTTTTTCTCTGGACTTTTAAAGTTTCGTACATTCCAAGTACCAATTTTAAATGTCCGCCCGCCTATCCCATTGAAGGGACACCGGGCACTCGGGGCCATGTTTATATTAGACTCTTCCATGAAGCTGAATAACTAGGGAATTATAGTGTAGCGGTTTCCCGTTGCCTTCTACACTAGACATTTCAGGAGTCATTTAATCTCCTAGGCCGCTGTAGCCTCTTCCAACTGATTTCTCAGTCAGGCGAGTAGTTATTCCGTTACTATCTTGGTCGCCAGAGGCCCGTCTGTTATCTAGCAGGAAGCACCGCGACACAGATTATACCGCCGCCAGAAGCGCGTGCAGGTGGGGTTGACATTTGGGGCGTGAAAATTGTTGGTTCCGTTCTCGCCTTGCTCCCTAAATACGCTGTTAAAGTGATATCTAGCATATTCCAAGAATAAGCAGCAACTGAGCTGATATCTTCTCCTTAAATTGCAAACGTTTATAGGTTACTGCTGCCATTTATACATTAATATATTTACAATACTTTTACTGTTCGACGTGATAATTTTTTTTTCGAAATATTGTCAATAATATTGCGTGTAGGTGTTATGAACAAATCCAAGATATTTCTGAAAGCAAAAAATGTAGGTAAATTATTCATGTAACAATGTATAGAAATTACAATTCAAGGTAATAGTACTCGATCAATGTAGTAAGCCGGAATTTACGCATGCAGTTCGAATGTTTACAAAACTGTAGGTTGACTAGTGTAGTAACTATGGGTTTTTGAAATTATACCGACATTCAAACGCTATATCCATACTGGAACCGTAACCACTTGATTTTTTAGTGACGAATAACAACGAATAAATAGACAAGAGGCCCTATAGTTTCAATGTCTAGTTTTGAGGAAAACAACCAATGAGTTAGACAATACCTCCGTTTAATTTAAATGTATTGAGCGCTATCGTATTGCGGAGGGAACATACTATAGATTTACAAAATGGACTTCTTTTTATCTGACCAGGAGCCTCACCGCACATTGAAAATGATTCAGATTTTTTGATTCTTCTGTTGAGTTGGTAAATTTCAGGGATCTCTGTCACCTTAGCTGAAGATGATTGGCTTTAACTTAAATCGAAGTTAGATTTTTGCCATCGAAAAATTGGACCTAACATGTCTTCGACTTAGCTGGTAACCTTGACAGATTTACATTAACTATTGCAATTTTGTCTGGTCTATAAGACGCACGCTAATCCAAGATATCCTTTTGTCTGTGGATACAAATGCAATCAGATAAAAAAATAAGCTGTTCAGATAAAAGAGAAGTAAGTACGTTCCAGCTCCAGAATTATGCTAAACTGAATCGATGTGCTATTTTCAGAACCCAAAGTTTTACATTTTCAAAGCAGATTTTTAGTCTCTAGTTTAGCTACAAAAACCCAGATAGGTTGGCAATAGACAATATACAAAAATCTAAGTGTATGACAATAATCAATAAATACTGGCGTACGAAGCACGTGTTTACAGCAATGATCCACGATGACGGAAGGTAAAGCAAATAACATCATTATCCGGGTAGGTATACGCGCTGTGAACGACATTCATTCATATCCATTGTTGTAATTGCGTGCTTTGTTCAATGTCGCTCAAAGTACGTTTTATAAGTGTTTTGGATATTGTTCTCAGTGTGTGTAAGGTGATCCCGTCAATGTTTACAGGTGCTGTTTACAACAAAATTGACTTGTTCCGTCAATTTTTCAATGTTGGCCAAACCACACCAAAATGGCAATACTTTTCTCCTAGCGTTATCTCGTTTCCTAATTTATTAGGATTGGCGGTGTCCGCTATCTAAGCCTAATGATTTGACAATAATACTGATTTTGACATGGAGCGTCCGCCTTCAAACGTTCACAGCCCACAGGGAAAATCAGACCTTTCTTAAATTAAGTCATGCGTCTTTTGAAATATTTTCTTGGATGTAATGTACAATTACATTCCCACTAAAGAATCATCTGTACGGGGAATATGATGGAAATATAATGGAAAATAGGTTAAAACCCTAGCCATGTCTCTCGATATCCTGGTGTTTTTTGATGGAATTTGGCGTGGGGCAAGGGGCTCTGACAAAACTTTCCAGAAAGTACGACCCTGTGGGTCGGGCTTCTTGCAGGAGCTATTAAATGGAAAGGTCATTGATTGCTACTCGTCTAACCTATTGACGATACATGCAGCAGTGCACCAAATTTCATTCTCTCTGTAATACTTTTCATACTACACATTTTGGCTACTTTAACACCAAGACTCGTGGATTCGATTCCCACACAAAACAAACATTTGTGTGCATAAATTTGTCTGTTTGTCTTAATCTGGATATTTTTAGAGTAAATAGACATTATTTAATTTTTGGTTACAACCTAGCGCATCAGGCAAGACTGAAATCAAGCAGGCCAAAATTAATTATTAACAAAACAATAATATATTAATGTATATAGCATAACATTCTTGCGGGTGTAGGCACAGAGAACCGAGCGCCATAAGACGCGATCGTGACAAACCTCACTCGCTTCTTTAACATACACATCTCTTTTCATGCACGCTTGCCGGTTAATAGAGCTTCTAACATTACCTTCTGGTAAAACACGACCAATTTTGTCAGTCTTGGTCTTCCTCGGTTCCAACATCCTTCTACTTTCGCATTGTATTATGTACTACGTCATTCATTCATCATGCATTCTTTCTATATGTGCGTACCAACGGAACATGCCTATTATTATCTTAACACAAGGGTTCTTTCTTACATAATCATTGCTAAACCGCGTTAGCAATGATTATATATTATATATATAAGAGTTATCAGAACAATCAAAGAAAACCACATATTTCAATCGCAATTGAATAAATATAATTATTCAAACATTAGGTATATATACGTCACTCAATCGCTTATATCATAACCTGAGAGTTAGGTATGTTGTCAGTTGTTACGTAGTTAGCGACTCACACATTTGCCAATTATTAAATCACAAGTCCCAAGGCCCTGCGGACATTACAGTTTTGTTGCTATCTACACGGGGATGCCCCCATATAACTTCACTTGCCCAAGGGAATTTCCACCTAATTAACTAGTTACCTAACTGTCGTTAAATAGTTACTAACATACTAACATTTTATTACCTCATCATTCATCTCTACTACTATTACTATACCAACCCTTACTCATCCCACTGCAGGGATACCGGTCTCCCTTCAACCGAAGAGGTTTAGAGCATACCCCACGACGCTACTCAACTGCAGGTTGGCGGAAGCCAGTGTTATCAAGTCGCGCGAAGGCCACTGACTTAGCTTAACGAGTATAATTTATCGACAACAGCCGAGACCGAACGCTTAACGTTCCCTACGGAGATGCTCGAGATAGATAACCCATCCATAGACAGGCTGCGGTCGACATTGCTTAACCTGCATGTTCGGTTAGAATGACAAGCGCAAAAATGCCGTCTAGGTCTCCATCTCTACACAATGAATTAATAAAAAATCCTATGGCTGTACATCAGGTAGGCCGTACGCTTACGTGCCTGTAAACGTTGTTTAAAAAACATACGTTGTTTCACTATCACGTAACGTTTGTAGCGTTTGCCCACAGTATGTATGATTTAACTTTGTATATAGTAACCAAGGTTAGCGACCATCACCAAAGCGAACAGTTCGTAGCCGGCGCTGGCCGCTCTACCGCTTAAGCTGAAAACGAATCAGCTTATAGGTAGGATTATGACGAAAATGTAATTTAAATTTATTTACCATTTAACTACTTAGTTGTTTAACTAAGGAGTTATCATTAATCGAAACATAAGTACGATTTCGTCATAAATTAATCATCGGAAATCCGATCTCGAGTTCTTCAGCTTATCGGGTAGCACTCCTGGAATGCCTTAGAATTATTAACGAATTCAGTCAGATTAAGTAAGATGGTAAATGGTACCTTATTACTTTAATATATGTATATGTAAATCTAATCACGAGGCAGACACACAATGCGAATATAGAAGGACGTAAGAGCCGAGGAAGGCCAAGACTTACCCACCATGACCAAATTGATCGTGTTTTACCAGAAGGTGACGTCAGGAGCCTTAAAATCGTGCATGAGAAGAGCTGTGAATGTTAAAGAAGAGAGTGAGGTGTGTAAGATGGAGTCACGTCCTGCTCGGATCCCCCTGTCTAGCCCGCAAGGGATATGGCAAGAAGTTATAGTAGTATTATAGTAGTTTTGACGAACTCGGTGGCTCAATTGTTAATGACGCGACTTTGACACCAACGCTCGTGGGTTCGATTCTCACGCAAAATAAACATTAGTGTGCATGAACATGTCTGTTTGTCTTGGTCTGGATGTTTTAAGAGAGGTAGGGCGCATTAAAGCAATGTCTGGGGAAGTACCTCCACCTCACAGACAAATAACAACCAAATAACAACTCCCTTGAGAGTAGTGTTCCTGCGTATGAGTGAGGTCACCAGTAAGCTCCTAAGGAGTTACTGTGTAAGCAGCAGAGGAGACATCGCACGAGTGATACTTAATATATTACAAGTGTTACCTCATGTAAAGCAGGTAGCCTATACCGTAACTGCTTTACATGAGGTAGACCTAGAATAGTATAGTATAGTACCTATATAAATATATTTCGTGTATTTCGGAAACGGCTCTAACGATTTGGATCAAATAGTGTAAATTTTTGCTTTTTAAGTCTACCTATTTTTTTGTGTAATATTGCGATTTTTCAGGAAAGATTCCTTCTTACTTTCCTGAAAAATCTCATTATTATAAAAAAAAAATACCGAGCGAAGATCGATCGCCTGCTCGTTAATTGTTAATGTTAAAAAACACCAGCACGTTTAAAAAGGCATTTTGCAAGGGCATTGGCATGTAAAATGGTACACCCATTTTATATAGAAAACTCATCAACGGATATTGTATTAGAGTGAAATTGTGATCTAGTTTAGATGCAGTCGGAGGCAGCAGCATGACACGCGGCGGTGGTGCGTAAGTCGACACCGCTACTTGTCCGCACTATGCAAATGTAGATAATATGCGTACTAGCAAAGTGACCGGGTTGCGCTACGTACTCGCACAATGAGGTTAATATCCAGCCAAGTTGCGGATAAAAACTCTGCAAACAGTGCGCGTAGCGAACAACCCGCTACGCTATTTAGTCGGATTCGAGCAAAAATTGCGACGGGCACTGCGCATGTGCAGAGACCGAATGGGGTTACCTCACCCACATTCCAGCCTTCCGGAATTTCACTCACGTCGGCAGTCTCAATGTAATACATGCAATGATTGTGTTGCAGTCGAAATCGCGTTAACTAGCTGTTAACTATTGATGCTGCGGCTTGCTTTACGCATAACTGAATCACTGGCTTCGTTTTAATACTAAATTGATCTACTGTCATAACATTTTCTTTTACCATTATTCACAGTCATGTATTCTCTTCGACACCATAACTCAGTGACCAGGCGTAAAAGTATCATAAAATGTAATTCTGACTTTATACTGTAAACTGCATTACGCACGTAGACAAATTCAGAAAGTTCTACATTTTTACGCAACTATTAAATAAAAATATTCATTTTACCTACAATGTAAATTTAAATACTATGTTATTTTTTCATTATCTGTAAACAGACTCGCATAATGCCAACAAGCTAACTATGTGATTTGATATTTAACTAACTGGGAAATGTTGATAGCATAAAATTAACGAAAGGTAGTAGTATCGAACACCATATAAAATAAAATAATAAAAATCTAGTAACAAGATATACTGATTACCGTATAAATAATGACATGATAGCACCCTGACAAAATTTCCCCCCTCTAATCCTACCGTTGACATAGAATCGCAAAAAATATAATTATTTGCCTTCTAACCCCAAAACGCGCTTGGGGTCATTATTCTTTACGGCAATAAATTTAACCTAATAACCTCCAAACACACCAAAAAAATGTGAATTCCGTCGTCTGCGAGCATACATACGCAAACATCAAAATATTAACAGCTTCTATCCAGACAATTTGTATGTATAAGATACATCTAAGCATCACATACGCACGGAGGAACGAGCCGCGTGTTTGAAAGAGAAAAATAATAAAATGAGATATCAGTGTCCCGAAGTATTTAAGCATCTGTAGGTTTTCGTTCTTGGTGTACGGTTGAGACAAAGAATTGCCAATTACTCCACCTGCCCCCACCGCAGCTGGCCCGGCTGCTCTTTTTATTTATTTCAACGCCGGTGATATTTTTATTGTTCGCCTTCGTTGAATGTTACACTAATGAAATGCAGTGCGAGCGTATGCGTCTTTGACCGACCGCACAGGTAAGTGATAAAAAGAGCTTAGCACACCATCTACAAAGTCTTATGGTGATAAAATTACTAGCAATCCTTATTTATGGCACTATTTGTAGAAATGCCAGTTTTGTTTTTATTATGTCGCACTTTATAAATAGAGCAATGGCATATGTTTTCCGTTTGTTTCAATCTTCAAGGATAAAATCGAATCGAAGTCCAATAAATTGTGTGAAGCTAACATAAAACGCGAAATACAACGATTTGTCTAACAATTTCATACATTTAATTTGGTTAAAAATATGTTTGTTTAGTTCGTGAAATAATATCTAGGTACTTACTTACTTATATGCTAATAGTAACTAAATAAGCAGTCAAACTTTTATGGGCGAGTTTTGTGTTGTTTTAGGGAACGATAGTAGTGATAGTGTTCATTATATATTCATTAAGCTAAATGAAAGAACATTTTTCAGCTAAATTGAAATTCAATAGCGTTTTGAAATAATTGGTCATTAGGTAACGTAGTGCCTAAATATAAGTGCGAAAATATATTTCTCAATATATCTTAAGGCGACACATCGAAAAATTAGACCAACTTTCATCGAATAGTATAGGCTAATGACTAAACTGACGGATCTAAGATTTTAATATAAATAACTTCATTTCTTTATCTTGAATTTGCTTGCTCAAATACGCGATTGTGTAAAATTGATTCGATAATAATTACTTTCGAAAACACCTCCTGAAATTCATTATTTTTGAAATTACAACGAAGTTGTTCTGTTTATACGCTTCAAAATTACTTAAATCTATTAGTAATATCTATGTTTATAATATGCTTGCTGCATATTTTGATAAGTGAAACATGAAATTTTTTAAAAATATTTTAAGTTTCTGACAATTTCTAAGCGATCACATTCGTCTTGGGTGCTACGTGTTTTCGACCTTATTGTGCGGTAATGAGGATTATAAACGCGTTGACTAACTACATCCAGCCAGTCCGGCTGCAGCCCGCTTCGAGGTAGGACCTATGTCGACTGTCTGCTCGAGCTCGCTCCATTTACATCGCGACACCGAAGTTTTTATAATTAATAGTTGTAAATATTCAATATTATAGTATTTAGCGTAAGTGTATTATTATTAGATATAAGTAGTAAATAATATTATAGGTTTATATATATTTATTATACTGTTGTAATAATGGGGAACACTAAAAAGAAAATATATAGAATAAAAATACAAAGAAAATGTTCGTAGAATGGGGGAGGCGAACAAGACAAGGTATTTATTTTTTTTAATTATTATATTCATTAAACATATTATAATAACATTGTGTAGACATATTTCTAGTTTTTAGAACAGTTCCTAGGTATGGTTGGCCCAAGCTATTTAATTCCTCTTCAAACTTTTTTTTAATTTTGCTTACTTAATAACTCTATATAAAACTGCATTAATTAAATAAGAGTTATTTTTTGCAGGAATAAACAGTAACATTTGATAATTGGTATACATTATCCACAGGCTGACCGCGTACCTATATAGGACGTCAAACTCCTATTTTGTCCATTATAATCTGACCGAACTCCGACTTAGAAGTTGTACGTCGGTGGAGGTCAGGTTACGTTGGAAATTTATACCAATAAGGTTCGCGTTCTCAGCACATAGCAACCAGTGGAGACTCTTTATTTCTTTGTATTAAAATAAAACTTATAAAATAGAATATTTTTGCTGTTTTGTTTTTTAGGAGAAACTTACTAAATAAACATATTCCACTAGAAGAATCACTACTCGATTTATATGCTACTTTAACGTAAGTGTCATACGGGACGACAAACTCATAGTAACCATTATAAGCTCACCGAACTCCGACTTAGACATTGTACGTAGGTGAAGGTAAGTTTACGTTGGAAATTTATCCAATCAGAAGATAGAAAACCAGTGGAGGTTTTTTTTTTTTTTGTATTAAAATAATTACTGGTAAAATAGTATATTTTGATAGTTTTTAAAAAAACTCTGTATGTTTCATGTTAAAGAAGCGAGCGAGGTGTGTAAGTACCGAGTCATGTGGCGCTCACGAGGGATTTAGCGTGAAGATATAGATAGATAGTATACTTATACCCATGGTACTCGTGAAAACAAATAATATTTACTATGAACCAACACTGAAAACACAAAAAAATCATCTATTCTATACATTGTGGTTAGTATTGAACTATTGTACGGATTAGATTTATTTTGCAACATCAGAGATGGTCCTGGTTCTTTCTTCTTGACAGTTTAATAAATAACAAGGAAACGTACAACAATACAAAACACAGAGTATACATAAGTAAAATACAATAAATGTCATTATACTGAAGTTAAAGTTATGAAACAGCAAGAAAATCATTTGTCACATGTTTTTTTTAAATATGAATAGATTATAAAATCTATTTGTATATATGTATATTAGGGTGTCCCTTATTTTTCAAAGTTTTTATTTTCTAACGCATATGTCTTAGTTTTGTTCATTTGCTTTTAAAACACTTGGAAATTAATTTTTAACTTATTTGGATTACGATAATCCGTGCCGAATTACATCGAAACATGTTCATACAAGTTGCGCGGCAGTGCCGCAGGTACTCGCGGTATTCATTTGTTCAAATTCAAAGTCAAAATCTTTTTATTCCGTAAAAATGGCTACATTTGTTTGGAATCGTCTCATTTTTTTCCCCTACCGTGCAGTTTATGACTAGGTGAGCACTGATAAAAATACTGCCAAAAAACTCAGGCATCCCTCTTTTGGTATCCAAACAAATTTACATATTTTGTTAATTACATTATAATTGGATCGACTCACTCCCAGGCATTTTTATCATTAATATAGTCAGATACTTTATAATATGCCCTGCTACACAATTTGGCTTTAATAGTAGTTTTAAATTTGTTTATTGACAAATCTCTTATATTGCTGGGAAGTTTGTTATAGAACCGTATAATTGCCCCATAAAATAATTACTTGTTTTGTGGAGACGGCTTGCATATAACACAAGATTATGCTTATATCTAGTATTTATGCTATGAATATCACTCTTTTTACAAAATGAGTCTATGTTTTTATGGACATACAAAAGATTTTCATAGATATATTGTGATGCGACTGTTAAAATATTTATTTCTTTGAATTTTTCTCTAAGGCTCTCACGGGGACCAAGTTTGTAGATAGCTCTTATGGCTCTCTTTTGCAATAAAAAGATGGTGTTAATATCCGCGGAGTTACCCCAAAGAAGAATTCCATATGACATAATACTATGAAAGTAGCTGAAATAAACTATTCTAGCCGTATCAATATCAGTGAGCCGTCTAATAGTTTTCACTGCATAAGCTGCAGAACTTAGTTTTCCTGATAATTTTTCAATTTGTGGGCCCCTTTGTAGTCTGGAGTCAATTGTTATACCCAAGAACACAGTTGTCTCCACAGAGGCTAAATTAGTTCCATTAACATGTACATTGGTAGCCACCTGCCTTACATTAGGTGTTGAGAACTTAATTACTTTAGTCTTTTTATCATTTAAAAGCAGATTATTAACACTAAACCAATGAATAACTTTAGAGAGAGCATCGTTAACTTCGTCATAATTACCTAACCGTCTATTAATTTTGAATGTCAGTTATTCTCGTGATTAATACGTAATGTTTTAACTTTTATAAGATGGCAGTGGAATTGAGAAGCAATAAATCAAGTATTTTCTTAGTTGGAGACGTAAATTATCAAATAATAGGCGCAAAATTACCGTCTAACCGTCAAGTTCTTCCTGTACTTTTTTATAAAATTCGCGAAGTTAAATTGACTGTTAGTGAAAGCGCATACCTAGTCATTCGAGAGTGTATTATATTTAGGGAAAAAGCTAGGATCCCTACCAGAGCTATACCTAACTGTGTAAAATAACTTGTGAATCTTCACCAGGAGGGAGTTGCAAAAAAATTCCAATTTTCTATTTCAATTTCAATCTAATTCAATCTGATAATTTTATTTCTCTTATTTATTCGAAATAAAAAAATCCTGTGTTTACTCGGCGCTATCAGCCATTATGACACTCGAACATCTATAACTTCAAGCCAAATCCCTTGCGGGGTAGGCAGAGACAGCCGAGCGCCACGTGACTCGATCCTTACATATCTCACTCGCTTCTTTAACATTCATTGCTCTTCTCATGCACGCACGCCGGTTTCTAGGGCTCCTGACATCACCTTCTGATAGAACATGACCAATTTGGTCATGGTAGGTAAGTCTTGGCCTTCCCCGGCTCCTACATCCTTCCACTTTTGCATTGTATATCTGCTTCGTCATTCTTTCATCTTGCATTCTTTCTACATGCCCGAACCATCGGAGCATGCCTCTTCTTATTTTAACACCGACGCTCTCTTTCAGACCAACTCTATTTCTAACATCATCATTACGAATACGGTCTACAAGCCACAAATTTTGCGCAGCGCTCGCATTTCAACCGCGTTTATTCTACTTTCATGCTCTTTCTGCCATACCCAACTCTCGCTTCCATAAGTTAGCGTTGGGACCAACACTGCATTGTGTATAGCGAGTTGTGCCTTCTGGCTCAGGATTTTACTGCCAAGAAGTTTTCCCAACACTCCATTCACACTATTCCCAGCACTCACTCGTCTTTCCACATCTGCGGTGTACCTTCCATCCCTGCTGAAAGCGCATCCAAGATATACAAACTCATCCACTTGTTCCAACACTTCATCATCAATCGTAATCCTTACATTAGTTCTGGATTCTTCTCTTTCAAATACCATTATCTTTGTTTTCTTCGCATTCAGTAGTAAGCCTTTCTCCATACAGTCGTCTTTCATCGCTGTGACCAGTGTTTGCAGTTTAGATGGTGTATCTGCTAACTAAACATATGTGTCCGAATCAACAAATGGCCCGCTTTAGCCTCTCGATAAACAATGTTGTATTATGTAGCTGGTGTTTCATTCTTCTTAAGGGGGATACATGCCGTCCAGTGGCGCCTCAAGGAATAAAATATCGTATCTTAGCGTGGAAGATAAACATTATAAAGTCATGTGTTGCGTGTGTTACAAATACAATAACGTACTTTTACGTCATTAAACCAACAATTGAAATGTTTTGCTTTCGTTGTTATAGGCATAATTGCCAAAAAACGGCCTCTTTTAGCACTTTTGCTTATAACAACGATAGTGGAATATTTTGAGTGTTGGTTTAATGACGTAAAAATACTTTACTATCTTCGTAATAAATGCAACATAAGATTTCATAATGTTTATCTTCTATGCTATAATATGTTTTTTTATTCAATGAGGGCGCCACTGGACGAGACCTAAGTAAGAACAACATAGATACCAAGACATGTTAACTTATAGAGATATAAACATAAAACGATGTCATTGATTTCTCTTTCAATAAACTTTTAAAAGTGAATACGTTTCTGTAGTTTTTTATTACTATTATTACTATTGTTTTCCGTCTAGCTTAAATAAATATGTTTGGTTTAGTATGTATAAAGCTAAATAATAATTAAATCAATAATTTTTATTAAATATTGATATTATAAATTTTATTTAAGTGTGACGCGACTCTGTAGCTTTTCTGTTCGTTTGCATTGACTATACGTTGACCCCAGGTTACCTATTAGGCGCTAATTTCAAATTTTACAAATCGAGCGTCGAGTGTCAATTGAGGGGCGCGGGGTGATTGGGCGGAGCCATTTTAAAGCTTCACGATCGAGGTGTCGCCTTAAGAGCATCAACATGCATCAAATTAAGTACATCAATAAAAGCTCATCCGAAATCGCCGGTATAATACAAAAATATAAAAAAAAATCGAGCGAAGAGACGCGGACACGATACGTCGACATGGTTCGTCGACCCCGTCGATATTTCTCGAAATTCGCCGAGGAATCCACACTCTTTTCGCTTTTTAATTGTAAGTAACCAGCTACCCAACGACAAGGTGATACGTTTCCAGTGAAAAATGACCGACAGTACCCTCACACTGGAATTACTATAACGGAACACACGAATTAAGATTTACAAGGAAACGCGCGACAGATTAAAGAAATCTTGCTCATTTCATACCGGATTATCTTTATCTGGCCGCGTGACTTGACCTAACCGAAACATAGTTTTAGCTTTTTCATATTCATCACACATGGGTAGATGACCAAATAAAACTATATATCATATTTTAAACACCAAATATATTATAGCTGTTTAATAAAACAGTACAAAAACAAAAAAAAAACGTTTGTTATTTTAAGAAAACTGTTGTTAACCAATGCTCGAGATTCGATCATTATCTTATCATTATAGAAAATTTGAGGAAAACTTAAACTAGTTTGCATGTTTCCAATTTTCATTTTATACTGTTTCTGAAATACTGCATTCTAAACCTTAAGCTTGTCAACGTTATTAAACAAAACTACTAAAAAATATTCAAAATACATGTGTTTGATACGAAACCTGAAAAGTCAACGGAATTGATATGATCTCAGAGATGATATGTTCAAACTAGGTGGCCCTTGCTTTCATTGTAATTTAGGCAAAAGAGTTCGAATGCTGTGGGAATCACTGGGAGATTTCCTAAACGTTGTGCGAAAAACCTCTGGGATATTATGTTCAGATAGGGATTAATGATACCCTGTTCCGTACTGTTCAGTTATGGGGACTGTAGAATATATAATGTACGAGTCAATATTCGTGTCAAGCACAACTGCGTACTGTGTACTCGCCTTTTCCTGTATTTGAACAATTGTCTACAGAGAATAAGATCTCTAAATGTAGGATTACAAATTTGTGATCTAGTAGTGAATTCTATGCTTTATGCTGACGATGCCGTGTTATTAACAGAAAGTTCATCGGGGCTCAAACGCGAGGCACAATGAAGAAAGATGACTGTGTAAAGAATGACTTCAAATGAATGAGTAGAAAATCAAGTTTGAAATCAACTTTGAAAGTTACAAAACTAATATACCTAGGGATTAATGTTAATAATGTATTTTGAAGTATATTTTGCATTGTGTTTTAGCAGGAATGAAAGGTACACCGCAGATATGGAGAGACGTTGAGTGAATAGAACAGTGAGAAAAAAGCAACGAAAATACTTCTAGGCAGGAACATATTAAGCCAGAAACCGATTACGAAGCGATGCTCATACCAACGCTAATGTACAGAAGCGACAGCTAAGTATAGTAAATATATGAAAGTAAAATAAAGACAGTCGATAAGCATGCGTTGGACAAAATCCGTGGCGTAACACTTGCAGAAAGCGTTCGCAATGATAATGAAAAAAGAGAATTAATCCGAAAGAGAGTTTCGGTATTAACACAGGAAGACGCATGCCCCGTTGGTACAAGTGTACAACGGGAAAGTGGAAGAAGTAAAGTCAAAGTCAAAATCTTTTTATTCCGTAAAAATGGCTACATTTGTTTGGAATCGTCACAATTTTTTTCCCTACCGCGCAGTTTATGACTAGGTGAGCACTGATAAAAATACTGCCAAAAAACTCAGGCATCCCTCTTTTGGTATCGAAACAAATTTACATATTTTATTAATTACATTATAATTGGATCGACTCACTCCCAGGCATTTTTATCATTAATATAGTCAGATACTTTATAATATGCCCTGCTACACAATTTGGCTTTAATAGTAGTTTTAAATTTATTAATTGACAATTCTCTTATATTGCTGGGAAGTTTGTTATAGAACCGTATACATTGCCCCATAAAAGAATTACTTATTTTGTGGAGACGGCTTGCATGTAACACAAGATTATGCTTATATCTAGTATTTATGCTATGAGTATCACTCTTTTTACAAAATGAGTCTATGTTTTTATGGACATACAAAAGATTTTCATAGATATATTGTGATGCGACTGTTAGAATATTTATTTCTTTGAATTTTTCTCTAAGGCTCTCTCGGGGACCAAGATTGTAGATAGCTAGTAGAAATGTAGGGACAAAGTAAGACTAAGCTTAAGCAGAATGGTATAATATCCATTTTTGAGCTAATTTTACTTGATAATGATTTACAGAGACACATAGTAGGTATGTATATACTAGTTTATAAAGATATTTTTAATAATTATTATAAATTAAAATATTTACAAATTACTAAAGTTTGTATAGTATTGTTTGTTTGTAGGTAGATATTATAATTTCACTTTAAATTCGTATGACCCACCACCAATATACTGGCATTTTTATAATAAAGACATGTGAAGAAAGATAGGTACTATAAATACACCCAATGCCCGGTAGATACATTGTAACGTAAGTATTAATACTCGTATAGGTAATTCGTTTGCAAAAAAATAAATAAACTGGGAGCTCTTTATCACCAAAGTCATAACTATCTCGGTGTCCGTAAAAGCAAAATATTAAATGCCAGAAAGAACGAAACAATAGAAAAATAATAATTGTCGAAATATTTTTAATGTTGCCCAGTGCGGAAGTTTTGATTTTCACGCTATAAACCAAACAATGGACTCTCAAACGCCAATAACGGACTTTGGTACATGCAAAATTGCAGCCATCTTAATGAAGTTTCTCACAATTCTTAATTCTTTTTTGTGTCAATAAGTGATAATTTTATTTGAGACAGGTCTGAGGAGACCACGTATGGTATTTAGAATAGCTGGCATCAGCCCAATGCGATCTGAATAAATAGAGCATGAGTAGGTAGATTAGTTATTATGACAAGTGACGTCGTTGTTTGCACATTTAATCACGATATTCTCATCACGTAGACTGCGTATTAATTAGTAGACAATTTCTGTTCAAGGTGATGCATTTAGATCCTTTGAAAATTCAACACATTTTGTTATTGATTTTAATGAAACAACTTTGAAGAAGTCATGGAGCTAGGAGATGCTTTATTTATGTAATAGGTTATTTTAGCACTTTTTGTGTACTGCATCAAATGTCACATGAACATGCGGGCCACCTGATGATAAGCTGTAATCGATGTTGCCGTAGTCGATTGATGGTTATTTAATATAATCTCAGGAGTCAATGAACTGTAGCCTATGAACGTTTGCAATACAGGAAATTTTCCTCGCGCATTGGCACCCCCGCCGTTAATACAGCAGATCCTCAGAAGCTTCTTGATAACCTTGCTCACTCGTAAGAACAACAAAACATCCAGCGAGTTATTTCCCTGCAGTCTTCTCTGAAGTAGAGGTATCCCAGACAGGTTTTGTATTTTATACAACGCCGGCCTCCCGGCGGCGTGCCTCGTTCAATAGCAGGTGCACCACGTGCATATGATGCCTTTGACTATAAAGGTGATAGTGAAACACTAATAACATCCTGGCTTGCATCGCTATGGCAGCGGTACTCAGTGTTCTGGTTCCTAGCTCGCAAGCACACAACAAGCCTATTTTTATACAACGTCGGGAGGCATACAAGCATACGGCCCACCTGATGTATAAAGCAGTAGCCGTAACCTATAAACGCTTGCAATACATTAAGTATTACAGGCGCAATACCACCTCTGCTGCTAATATAGCAACTCTTTAGGAGTTTACTAGTGACCTCACAATATACGCAGGAACACAACAACCCTCTAGGGAGTTGTAATTTGACTGCGGTTTTCTGTGAGGCGGAGGTACTTCCCCAGACTTGATATAATATATATATATATACTTACTTTGATAAGCCCTACCTCTCTTATATACCTAAAGGGTATTTGTATTAAACCGCCGTCTTCAAGGTGAATAGACAACATTATTTTATTACATATACTTTCTGTCGCCTTAAGCAGTGTCGAACACAGCCTGTCGTGGCGCAGAGGATGAAAAATGAAGGCACCCCGCGCCCGTAATGACGTTGTGTTTTAGCTATCTATCTATCTATAACTTCACGCCAAATCCCTTGCGGGGTAGGCAGAGAGAACCGAGCGCCACGTGACTCGATCCTTACATATCTCACTCGCTTCTTTAACATTCATTGCTCTTCTCATGCACGCACGCCGGTTTCTAGGGCTCCTGACATCACCTTCTGATAGAACATGACCAATTTGGTCATGGTAGGTAAGTCTTGGCCTTCCCCGGCTCCTACATCCTTCCACTTTTGCATTGTATATCTGCTTCGTCATTCTTTCATCTTGCATTCTTTCTACATGCCCGAACCATCGGAGCATGCCTCTTCTTAGTGTTTTAGCGCCTAAATATATCAGCAATTCGAGCCTCATGACCAATAGATTTTTTTTATACTACGTCGGGAGGCATATAATCATACGGCCCACCTGATGTAAAGCGGGTAAGGCGGGTGCCTATTAACGCGTGCGATATATTAATTATCACTCGCGCGATGCGTCCTCTGTTGCTTACACAACAACTCCTTAGGAGCATACTGGTGACCTCACTCACACGCAGGAACACAACAACCCTATAGGGAGTTGTTATTTGGCTGCGGTTTTCTGTGAGGCGGAGGTACTTCTCCAGACGGGCTGCTTTGATGTGCCCTACCTCTCTTAGTCAATAAGCGTGCCACGATGTTGGTCCGCTAACTGACCAACAAGAGCTGTACGTTATACTTTATCCCCCGACCCGTAGCGGTAAATTAAGTTACTGTAATATCGGTCTCATCGGCTCTCAATAGCTTATTTCCTTCATGGGTTTAGTCATCTCGACAGCAAGTTAAGCCGTCGGTCCTAATTCGACATTCGTTAAGCTAAGCTAAGCTAGCAACTCGACTGAAGAATAGCAGAGAGTATCTGCACCTTAAATACTCATAGTAACAATTTAATTCAGATATTAGAATACATAAAATTCTTATAGAAATTATATTTTTATATATAAAATGAAGCAAGTTTACAATTGTCAAGACAACAAGGATCGAAACGGACACAGCAAGATAGGGTTGGGCACCAAGTACTGAATACAAATGAAATGTGAAATGTATAATAATTAAGGACAAGAAGTGAAACACTATAAACCTACAAAACGTCCTTAATTATTCTAATATTATAGATGTTACATTTATCAATCATATATATAATACCAAATTATAGACTTAAAATTATTACTGAAGGCCTAAAATTGGTACATATCTTGAGTAGGAAGTGAGTGTGAAGACATTTAAAAATACATAGTAGGCGCGACCCCAAGTTACGAGTACTCGATGATGTTTAGTCGATTATAATTAGCCGCGCTCCCGACTCACGTGAATATGGTCCAAATCCTAGGAGGAAGCGATAATTTGTGATAAAGTGGGAAAATTTGAAATAAATTAATATAATCAAATAATTTGAATTTTAGTTATTTAAATGTTTAATTTTAGAAATTTTAGTTCAGCGTCACATTTTCATCAAATATACCGAACGACCTTCAGATTAATAGAATATAGTTTAAAATGCTCAAGTCACTTACGCTATCGCGGCCATATCGGTGAGTATACATTACAATAACGTGCTCAAAAAATCAATAAAATCAGAACAACAGGCATATCCTGTAGATCACTACGTAACGTACATTACGCTATTTAAAATTAGCGATAAGCAGGTAAAAACAATTCATTTTCAACAAGTCTGCTTTCAGAAACAAAGTGACTTTGGTATGATCGCTAACGCCAACGATACGTCTCAAAGTCAATCAAAGTTATGAAAATGACATTACGATATCTAGTCACCTGATTCAATGAACGGAGTTCTAGGCATTTAGCATAAATGAAAACACCTGTTTCTAATTTGTTTACAACTGCATGTAGAAATCGATATTATTGTGTTGAGCTACACGCCATTGTCAAAGACTAAATAAAATTACTAATATTTATAACCACATCTCTCCAAACGTATATTTCCACACATACGGAATATAGAATATAAGTAAAAATAATGCAGTCAGAAATCGGTAGGAGGTAGGTTAGCTCGAAGGAGGGTTAATGCGAAACATACATACGTACCATACAAAGTATTATATTACCTACGTACACTGTGACACTACTATTTATAGTCAAAAATATCAGCTTACCCCTACCATGTGTTACTTAATTCGAATACACATACGACATACTGTTCCTACATACCTGTTATTCTTTACGTATGTATGTACATACATACGAACATGTCTCACGAACAGGTCACTTATAACTCGGGTCATATCAGAAGAGTGATAGCTCGGTTGCCACGCGCGCCGCCTGCTCCTGCGCGGGCAGATGTTCGCGTGCACGAGACGCTCCATACCTGCATACGACCGCATGCGCTGTCCTTGAGATGCTTTTAATAGTGCGCTTAGTAATACGATTAGATTGTAATAGAAACAAAGACGAATTATTTACTCTATACGTGGTCAAATTGTAATTTATCTGTCTGAATTTTTTAGGGGTTAAACATTTACTGCTGTAAAATAATTCCTGGTCTAAATTTCCACTCTTCACCGCAGAGTTCAATCCGGCTTGGTCTAGGAACTTGAAATAATATATGTTTTTTCTATAGTAATTTTCTAATGTTCGGACAGGATGCACGTGGACGAAGTAGCGCGAGATGTTTTGTCAGTGATGTGATATCTGGAGAAACATACGTAGGTAAGCACAGAATAATCTAATAGACCGGAAAATACGAAGGAAATGCGAAGATAGCCGATAATAGTGCCAATTTTATAAAGGAGAAGGGTGCAATTCCATACATATCTGTACCCGTGCCAGGAGTACAACAACCCTCCAGAGAGTTGTTATTTGGCTGCAAAGTTTATGTGAGGTGGAGGTACTTCCCTAGACGGGCTACATTGATGCGCCCTATCTATCTTAAAAATACCAAGATAAACAAACATGCTGAGGCACACAAAAGTTTGTCCTATAAAGGAATCAATCCCACGGGCGTTGGTGTAAAAGCGCGTTACTAACCACTGCGCCACTGAACTCGGCAAATATTATAAAATTATAAAAAATATAAGACACAAAGTAAAAATATAATCCAAAAACATTTTATCATTTCCTTATTCCATATAAATAAAAAAATAAGCACGTTACATATGTGAGTTTATCACCGTCGACGTCTGCCCGCGCTACTTCAACCTTAGCGCGAATGTGTATCTCCTAAACAATTGAAAACCTTAAAGAATTAAACCACACATAAGTACACATTAATAGATTCTGAACATGGGAATCTTGCATTTGTACCTATATCGCGCCATTCTAAACGAGATACCGTTCTACAATAAAGACGAATCGCTAGTAATAATAGTATGTGATGGGTACTCACAGGTTAAGACGCCATTAGCTGATAAAATCTTCGGGCTTTTAGTTTATACAAGCTAAGATTCTCATCCAGAAGCTATGAATATCTGCAATCGATTGACATTAGGAAGTTCCTTAACATTCTTTACAATTACTACTTACAATACTTTTCTGTAGTTGAGCAATGGCTCAAGAAAAGAGCAATCAAAGGTTACCTCCGGCTTCATCAATACATGCGATACGATGATAACGTATTATACTATAAGAATCTTAGATAAAAACCTTAGCTTGTATAAACTAAAAGCCCAAAAACTGCTTTGGGATACTTAAAGCTTCCGATAATTTCAGTAATAAGCAAGTGTGCTTCATAAAGCCCAAGTCAAAGGAAATTGAAAAATCATTATATTCCAATAATTTTACATTATTTTTCTACAGTCCTAATATAAACAACCGCATAATTTACTATTATCGAATTATACATTATCTTATCATCGTATCGCATGTATTATCGAAACCGGAAATAGGCAACCTTTGATTTGATTGCTTCTTTCTGTAGTTGAGCCAGTATTGTAACGAATGTTAAGGCACTTCCTGATGCCAATCGATTCCAGATATTCATAGCTTCTGGATGAGAATCTTAGCTTGTATAATAGTCGGAGCAATTCAACCTAAGGAATAGTATAAATGGGAATTGTCTTACACTGCTGTTCTAAACTAGTAACTCAGACAATCGCACAACATCTTCAAACTATTGTTTTCTCTCTAATTCTGTAACTCAACCAAAAACTCCTACAGCGGCTGCTTTGAAGTCATAAGAAGTGAACCAACTGTGAGTGAAGTGCTGAACCAACACATCTATTGGGTGACGAACTAATTTTATCAGTTAAAGTCTTAACATGTGAGTATCCATTACATACCTTACATTATTATTAGCGGTTCGTCTTTATTGTAAAACGGTATCTCGTTTAGAACGGCGCGATATAGGTACAAATAAATGCAAGACACCCAAGTTCAGAATATTGTTCACAAATGTCTACGAATGGCGTTAATCAGTACAACAGTATCGGTTTTTGTTTTAATTTGTAAAGTGGTTTAATATGGATAGTTTTTCGATATAGAGCGAATAAACTTGAAAGTAACGTTTTTTTAATAAAATTTAACATAATAACAATTCAAAATAATCGAAAACGATTAGACCAATGCTCAACGTTGCTAAAAACTACCCAAATTAAACTACCATTCAAATAATAATAATAAACTAATAAAACAAAGACCGAAAATCTCTGTATATAGTCAGGAGTTATATACAGGACCAATATCAGTGCGCGAGCAACTCAAACTGCTTAGACTTACTGCCCACCCTCAGAAACAACACATGTTTGTATGTACCCATATACTTCCGTAACTAACAAAATGTAGATCTACTTTTAACAACGGAACCACTCACGGACTGAGTCAGTCGCGAGAAATAATAGGGAATCGTACTATATTTAGTACATTAGTACTATGAATAGTCTCGCCCACGATACGTAGCCGTGTAAATCAACGCCCGTCTAATGTACCTATACTAACTCGATACACGGCGTTTAAGCCGAAACAAAAAAACAACTCGAACTAGCTTTCATATTTTATTATTCTTTTATGCGCAGGTTACCGCCGACGTTTGAAATCATTGTGTGGAACAAAGGTAAGTGACCCGGAAACGAACCCTTGATAAGCTTAGCTTCTTTACAATAGGTCTGATTGAGACAAACATGACTGTACAATTTCATTTAGACTGTCAAAAAATCCAAAACTAAGCAATATTTGCTTATGAATAAACAGATCGAAGAATAATGGTAGGGGACCTAAAGTACATGCAAGTAACTTTGACGCTGAATACTATTAAATAAGTACTGTTTCACTGTCATCCGTTTCGCATACTACAAACTATAAAATCTAACGTAACCTTAAATGATGTTCAACACTTCTATTTTTAAATCTACTAATGATCGTTGTCAAGGTACATGCCGTGAGCGTAAACATGTTAATGTCAAAGTTCATGTTGGTCGATAATAAAAGACCTATCAATTTACCCTCAAGGGGTGAAGGAAATATCCGTATTCGAAATTTCGAATACACATACAAAAGGTATGATGATATGAGAATAATGTCATCATATTAATGCATTTAATCAAAGTGATCAAGTTTTTGATATAAATGGTGTTATGTGATTCACACCAGCAAAGGGCAGTAGCGATATGTCGACATATTATGGGCGTCTCACCGCAATGCGGCAATGTTGCTCCTATGTACATACGTTAATACAAACCACTCGACACTCGCTTACACTGACAATTTATTTATACTTGCACACTTACTACTAGCGATGAAGTTATCATTGAGCGTGAATGACGTATGCAATTTACTCTAATTAATAACAGAGTAACACCTCTACATGGAATATCCACTCTGTTATTTGCGCAGCAAAATGTATCGAGCTTCATCGTTCACGTGCTGATTACTTGAATTGTTTAGTCATGGTCAATATATAGAATCACACTATAATTGGTAAATACACAACGCATCTACTTTCCATGGCATATAGTTTGCAAGTCGTAAGGAAAAAAATAATTAATTCGGACGCACTCAAAACAAAACGATCGCGTACTATTTTTTGAACCGTAACACAAGGACACTTAACATTTTTACAGAGTGTGTAAGTATTAACTATGGCCGCTTCATCCATAAAAAATAAAAAAATAGAGATAGTTAATTAAAATAAATTTTGGGCGATTTTTATTATTTAAAAAAGCAGTATTAAATATATTACGGAGGTACGAAATGATACGTGAGCTACACTACGTTAATCGATTTTTTTAATACAGACTGAAGTAAAAGACCACCCAGTGTCCTCGTCTTGTCCTGTGGAAAACGACGATATAAAGTTAGCGCAGGAACTGTTAATACATTACACCATACTTTGTTGTTGTCCCATCCCGACCGACGGCTTGTATTTGCACCCCTCGCCTAAAAGATCCTGGATGAACTGAAGAGAGGAGTACGAGCGCAGAGAACGGAATTAACATCTCCATAGTTCGACAGAGATGTCGCTGAGCTATTAACGTACGTGAACTTAGCATCTCAATCCTGTGAGACTGTGAGCTTAGCTCGGCTTAGCGGTCAAAGGAAAGGGGAAGGAGGAACTAGTCTGAAGAACTCATCAGAACATTCCCAGTGAATACGGTAGGCACATGCACTGCCGATGTTTTTTACGCAGCTATACAAGCTCCAGGATGTTGCAGCCTATCGTGAGGATCTAATATGTACTTGGCGTCAATGAGACGAAAGTAGTTGTAGTCATATGAATACCAGTACTAACCAATGATCAATTATCAGTTAAGAATACACTTAATTGGCAAATGGCACCGTATTTAAGATATTTAAGCAATAATCGCAAGAAAGTGATGACGGTGGCTTCGCAACGCAACGCAGCGCTTAATCCTATTCAAGCTCATCGAAACACAAGTCGCGCGTTCACCGCTAAGATAACCCCATTTTATCAGTTTCTCAATTCCAGGACACACCTCTTACTCTCACCGAGAGCATTGGAATTTTTTGATATCAAAAACTCCAATAACGTTCAGTTCCTGAGTCACCTGGAGGAGAATATTAAAACCCGTACTGCTCGAGGCAGACTTATGACCTCCCTTTGCGTGCTGTACCGATTTTAAACACAATGGGTTGCATACTAAGAAGTTATTAGATAAGACTCCTTTTATTATTATAGAAGGAAGGTGTTGGCATCGTAATGCCAACTGAAAACTTTTAAGTCCTAGAACGAACTTAAGAAAACCGAAATAAAAATGAAAAAAATTTAAACAGGTTAATGCAGTGTCGACAAAGCACGAGTGACGTCTCTGGAGTTGCAAGTGTTTATAGACTACGGTAATTGCTCAACATTAAGCTGACCGTACACTTGTTTACCAAAATAGCTTATAAAAAGGGTTAATTATAACAAAATTGTCAGCTTAAATCAGATATATATCAGTATAACGACAATTTGGGCTTACGTGTCTAATTTCATGTTGAGAAAAGTTAGAAATGACTATATGCACTTGTCAATAAAAACAATGGTAATAAATAGTGATTGATATGAATTGAATTGAATAAAAAGCAACTGTATTAGGTTACTTAGGTATACACCATATATATATTCATATAGCCGAATACAGTTGATGTATTACAATTAAAAAAAACTGTAGTCTAATTATTTAATAGTGGTTTAAATACTCGCTCTTAGAATATAACAAGAAAGGAGGGTATCATGTGAACCTAAACGGGTTACGCATTGATGATCAGAACACTTGAGGGGAGAGAATGAGTATTCGTATAACAATGTGATTTAAAGCAATAACTGTGCCTTATTTACACTTAATATCATAGCGTTGATGATATAAAAACCGCAAAACATTAGGTGAGTAGGATATTTCTTGCTACGAGTCACACAAGTTGATAGGCAGGTAGCCAAATAATGACCAAATGCATACACATAGTTTCATCGTTAATCATCAAATTGCTATGCCAAAATTATACTTATTATTGTCATGACAAAGAATAAATATGATACTTCCCCAAAATGGTGCCATGACCCCAGGATTTATCTGGGTGTACCGCTAGCATCATGTAGAAACTGTTGGGGCGAGTCAACATATGAATAATTGACTGAAAGAAATAGTAGTTGAAACTCGATCTTTTTCAGTCTTATTGATCAGACTTCAAACTCAGTGACTCTCAGCGAACTGAGAGTTACTGAATTTGAACACCGGAGATGGCATCTTGGAGGAACATATTTTGAAGAAGAGCAGGTGTAGTGTAGGATGCACGAAAGATCGAATGCAGCTAAAGACCGTTTAAGTAGCATTTCTACTTAACTATATCTTCACGTCAGGTCCTCTATAAAGGGTATTTTGGTGTTGCGTTAATGACTTTAGTGATGCGTAACCCGCATCAAGCTTATTTACGATACGGTGTAAACCAAAGTCAATCACCCTATATGAAAGTATATTATCTAACCTAGATACGTCTTTACTTAGAAATCCAGGTGGATTAAAAGACCCAAAAAAATTACCGAATATCATCTTCCAGTAGCTAATTTATGGTAAGGCATAAAACTTTAAGTAAACTTCTAGGCAGCCGGAACATAAGCCAAAAGGCACAGCTCGCTGTACACAACGCGGTACTAATAGGAAATGGTGGGTATGGCAGGGAGAGCATGAAAGTAGAAAAAATGTGATCGAAATACGAGCATTAGGCTCTCCGACAGGCCCTTAAGGCACGAACCCGCGTGTTCGATTTGTTTCTCCAGCGACGTCCTGAGCCGAGGTCCGACCCCTCTCGGGGGCCCTTAGGCTGTCGCTTAACTTTGTTTTTCAGGCTGTGGCGCCTCACGCCCGCCCTCTAGTCCGGTGACGTAGTGACAGCCCAACCGGGGCTAACTACATAGTCAGGTCAAAAAAAAAAAAAAAAAAAAAAAAAAAAAAAAAAAAAAAAAAAAAAAAAAATACGAGCATTAGGCAAACTTTGTAGCACAACGCTTGCTGACCGCGTTCGCAACGACGATATAAGAAAGAGAGTTGGTCTGAAAGAGAGTATCAGTGTTAAGACAAGAAAAGGCATGCTCCGTTGGTTTGGACATGTAGAAAGAATGCAGGATGAAAGATTGACGAAACAGATATACAATGCGGAATTGGAAGTATGTAGGAGCCGAGAAAGTTCAAGACCATTACCAAATTGGTCGTGTTTAATCAAAAGGTGATGAGCCCTAGGGACCGACGAGCGTACCTACATGAAATGTTAAAGAAACGAGTGAAGTTTGTAAGGACGCTGCGCTGGTTTGGGCGCTCGGTTCTCTCTGTGTAGCTCGCAAGAGACGTAGCATGAAGATATACATACGTACACAAACCCTTATAACAATTTTGTACGCATGTGTTTCTTTGGTCTTGCTGTTATAATTTTACTATTCTCTTAGTCCTTTCTCCCTCAAGATAATATCCGTATATTACCTCCAGAATCAATTAATCGTCAATTAACTAAAACTGTTAGACCAATGCAATGCAATGCATTTAAACAGATGAAACCGCAGAGATAAGTCCGAGCGGTTCAGCTGAAACGTTAGCGACCGATTGAAGAGCTCGACGGATGCGTGCGATTATAATTAGGATTGTATTTCTGATTCCGACGAAGCTCCGTATAGCGGGCAACACTGAATTCCATCTGAGTCATTGTGCCCGTTCTGTAGCCTTTATTTTCGTAAAACACTTAACCCTTCCAGCGCATCATTGTTGCTTGTTACCGTACCGAGCAATTAAATTTTCCGCGCCCAATTAATTGACATTATTGTCATTTAGTCATTGGTGGGTGTTAATGTTATATGACCTATAACTACTATAATAAGTATATAATCCAAATAGCATATAGCCTTCTAGTATAATTAAGTAATTGAAGTTAAAAAAATGGGCTATGCAATAAATATCATATTATAATTTCCATTTCGTGTTTATCATTCTTTGCATGAATATCGTTATTATAATACTTATTCATAGTTGGCAATCAATTCCTAATCGAAACCCTTTTTTGTTACAGATTACAAACGTATTGATATAAGTAACACAAAAGACCTCAAACGTACTTACCTAAATAAATCATTCAAATTATATTTTTGGGTTTGATTAAAGTTATTACATTCAGTGTTATTTATAGGTTAACTTTGCCAACATAGAGAAACAGCCGTAGCGTTCATCTCCTGTCACAAGGGTACAATGCGTAAAGATGGCAACAGCAGCCGGGACAGCAGGGATTGCGATTGCATGGATCTACTGTAGTTCTGTCACAGATGGAGGGCAAACGTGTAGATTTCGGCGTATCGTACAAAATGACTAATGGCGAAAATTCGTCTATGGTCAATGTATAAATTCAGATACCGAAACAATTAAATTGAATGAATTTTACTCCAGAATATACGACGACAGATCATGCTATGCAAAACCATACAAATTTTAATTTTATTGCTAGGTACGACATGAGATACATTTGTGTGTAGCTTGATCTCTCGTCTGTACATGAAAAATTACAAATGGTGAACGCAAGCATATTGCCGCCAAAATAGAAAAGAGTATGAAAATAAATGAAATTTAAGTCAGACAGACGCACCGAGGATTTTACAACTAAAAATATGGTCATTACAATTAAGAAAAAAAAGTTTCATTTTTTCATCAATTCATCCTAGGAACTAAATCCATTTTGAACTCAGAGATACTAATAAAAAATGATTTGTGCAAGACCGGTGTCAACACCGTCTTGCACACGTTCAAGTTCGCTTACCGATATGACATTCCTCCATTTGTATCAAATTAACATAGCTGACCACGCACAGTCACTTTTTAAAAGGTTGATGTCATTTCATAACAAAGAAAGTAACGATATCTTCAATAACTGTTTTTAACCTGAAGGACAATTAACGGGAATCTAAATCTGAAATATTTATAACTTCAAAATAATCGATCTTAATATTAAGTAGGCAACTACTTATATCATGTACCATACTGTATTTAAACAATTAAGCACAGGTTCGGGTAGGATAGTTTGTAAGCCGAAACAAACGTTTTCCTTTATGGATTGTTACAATTTAAGGAATTAAGCCAAACAAATGTATCACGGTACCAACAGAGTGACGACGTCCGAGGCACTTGGCCGGTTTCCTAGAATTTTGGTACAGGACCCAAAAAACCAAAACCATACTGATAGCAGTGCAAATAACAGGTAAATTTATATTTATTAAACATTTATTTAAAATATATTTAACTGTGACACGGTAATGTATAAACAAAAACAGTTTATACAAGAGGAAATTTATTCTGTTGAAAAATTAAGTGCAATTGTTTTTTATATTAACTATTTTGTCAAGAAATAACTTCTGAGGAAAATCGCCGTAGCAATCGTTTTATCTTCTAGTCATTCAGCAGCAGAGAGCATTGCCGTACAAAAAATATAAGAAATGAGCCATGTGTTATGATTTATGAATCTTTATGATAGTCTATGACGTTCTGTATAGAAAGAGCTCCAAAATCATTCCAGATTCTCAAAAAATTCACAGCTAATTTGTCATAATCATAATACAAATACGTTTACAGTGTGAAGAATGTTGTTTTCATGTCTCGTCTGACTTTCTCGGCGTCGCGTCGACGAGACATCAAGCGCGAAGAATGGAAATCATCGCTCGGTGTAAATAATAAATAAAGACACGTTTCGCTTCTAACTGGTGACGTGGATTGTTGAAGTGATGGACAACAAGCAGAATATGACAATAAATGAAGAACTCGTACCTCACGAGTTAACACAAAAGTGATATCTAAACAGCATTGAAATTTGTTGTAATCATCAGTCACCTCCTTTATTATATTGCCTTCAAGTATTAATAACTTCTTATAAGTACTACATTTTTTTTCGCCCAACGTGTAAAAATACAACCCACAAAAGACGTACTAACCCACCACGGGGTGCGTTAGTCATTCTTCTAAGTGAGTGAGTGAAGATCTACACTAATCCTCATAGTTATATAGCAAGTCGTCCGAACGCACCACGGTCAGTAATGGATGTAAATTATATTTGCTATGCATAATTTGTAAAGCTCAACTTCCTAGATCGTTGAAATCATGAAGTTGGGTTGGATGACCCCGGTATGACAAGCAGGCCGAAACAACACACAAATCAAATTATCTGAATAAGAAGACAGCCGATACAAAAAAAAAAAGATATCATGTAAGGCCCCTTTAATAATTATATGTACTCGTATTTAACAGTTTTTGAACTCTTTAGAAATCTCTTCAATTTCTAATTTTCTTGATCACGTCGAGTAGTTTTCTGGAAAAATGCTAGTGACACACATACGAGAATTTGTTAAAAAGTTTCATAAATTAATAATAAGTTACCGTTTCCATTTCGTATTGTTATTTTAGTTTTGTTTTTGATACATATAAATGAACATTGTAGGCGGCTACTATTAGAAATCTACATCTTCACGAAAAGTCGCTTGCAGGAAAGCTAGATAGAACCGATCACCGCATAACACGACCAAACACACCTCACTAGCTTATTTAACATTCATATCTCTCCATATGCACAGTCGCCGATTCTAAAGCTCCTGACATCACCTTCTGATGAAACACCAAATAGGTCATGATATTACTCGTATATTCAATGACGTTTCGATATTATTAAAATTAGATATCTACAAGAAATATTTAGGCCAAAAATAATTGGGTTTATTCCTGAATTCTAGACACTTGGAAGGTATATTATGATGGCTATAACATAAATCATTTATAACACTGTTAATAGTTCGCCAATAAATAAAATTATAGCGGATTTCCGTACGCGACCGAAGGCCTCATCCGTATTATTCAAGGTGCTAATCATTCACGAGTCAAATAACTGTAAGAACGAGAACATAGACTACTCTCACAACACGATCTTTCTATAACGCCGACAATTTTTTTGTATGAATTGTGTGCATAAACTAAACACTACATTTACATCCAAAGTGCATCCTAAAAATCCAAATTACTATAAAATAAATTAAAATTGTCGATAATTAAAATGCACCTGCCGAACACCTGTATTATAACAAAACAATAGTCTAAGGCTGCAATGAAAATTTGACATTTAGTATAAAGCAGGCTGTTTAATAAAACGCGCCATCATAATAATCACTTAACATCACCAGTATATAGACTGACACATAATAACTAGTATCTCTGTAAAAAATTTACACATATATCGTGATAAGTTCATCGAACAGTAAGTATAATTCGTATAAACGTCAATGTCACGCATGCACGTGGATACTCTATAGAGTGACTCTTTAACAATAATCAACGTAGGAAGCATTGGACGTTGTATTTGAATTTCCATAGGGTTTATCCAATAATCAACGATGCTTGTTTTTACTTGGATAAAGTCATGCACCTAAACATACTTTGTTTACTTATTACTTACATTTGCCGTGGCGATATTGCGAAAAAATGCAAATATCTTACTGTAATGAACAGTGAAGGAAACAGGCCGGTTGGCACGCGCGATTGGCGACACATTTCCCGAGCGAAGCGCGAAACAGGTTCTGCATAGGGAGGTGCATGTAACAGCTATGCCGACACACTCGCTTGCCTCACTACATTATGCGCCGGTTACCATTGCTCTTACTTGCTACTTAAATCTATCGCGATTCGTTTAAATTTACACTGAGCGTTAATGAAAAATACTATACTCTTCTACGTTATATGTAAATTTATGTACTTTGCGATGTCTCATAAAAATATTTTTAATTTACTTCACATGGGTTTATCTCTTCGATGCTGAGTCATGCTTGTTATGAGGATATGTCAAGATAAAATTTTTCGATAAATACTTGTTCGTTCGTGATACAATTCTAGCAAATCGTTTATGTTCCGTGTCATCTTTAGGTACATATCATTTATCGCAATTATTACCTATTGATAGAAGATTAACAGCACATTCAAGCTACATTATTAATTAATATCGCTAAATATATTTTTTACTTTTAACCGCCTCACCGTTAAAATGATGGACGTGTGGAATATCGTGAAAATTGAAAAACGACGACGACGTTTTGACGAGCTCGGTGGAGCAGTGGTTAATGACGCTACTTTGACACCTACGCTCGTGGGTTCGAGTCCCACGCAGGACAAACATTTGTGTGCATGCACATGTCTGTTTGTCTCGGTCTGGATGTGTTTAAGAGGTAGGCGCATAAAACATCGCATCTAGGGAAGTACTTCCACTTCGCAGAAAACCGCAGCTAAATAACAACTCCCTGGAGGGTTGTTGTGTCCCTGCGTATGAGTGAGGTTAGATACCAGTAACTTTGTTAACAGAAGAGGTGACATCTTGCGAGTGATACTTAAGGTATTGTAAGCGTTCATAGGCTACGGTAACCGCTTTACATCAAGTGGCTCGTATGCTTGTATGCCCCCGACGTTGTATAATAAAAACTTACTTTATATTCTTAGGCATAATAGTAATAATAGTATGTACTATCTATGTTTTCATGCCAAGGACCTCACAGGTTGGGCAGAGAGAACTGAACGCGACATACTCGGTCCATACACATCTCACTTAGGTGTTTTCATTCCGACAGTTCCAAGATGCGGTTTGTTTTCATCTTCAAAAATGTCCCTCATACTCATATATATATATATATATATATATTTTATAGCAAGCACGCTAACTTCTTTGGTTTCATTGGTAATTTCATCTTTCTCTTTCTACCTTTCGCCAGACTAAAATGTATTAAACTTACAGATCGTAATATGGCCACGTCCTGCCCACACGATGGATAGAATGAAAATACAAGGCGATACAGAAATAGCTGATGTGCATGTTGGAAGTATATCTGCTTTTTACGACTCCTGCGCTTTGGGCCCGAGGCGCTGCGCAGACGCGGCCGCGTTGCAAAACCGCCGAGTTGACGATAATAGCTGGATCGTAAAATAAACACGGCAACCGTGATTTATAACTGTTGTCAACGTACGAGGAAAAACTTACTTTTTAATTCTCCGTTTTCAACGCTTTGATGATGAGCTATTGTTGAATGGCAACCGGCTAGAAACTGTTCGTCGCGAACGCACGTGACTCAAGTTTAATGTCATGTCATAGTGTTGATTACCACCGATACTTGTATACGTTATTAAAAAAAATAGACAAAAGAGTAAAATTATCGTGTCTGTGGTTGACTACCTAATAAAACCATTTCCTTATGCTCTTTTATTTATTTTCACGTGTACATATATATATATATATTCCATTTCATATAAAAATAGACAATCTATTTTCATTCACTACTTACTTTCACTTGATAATACTTTTACTTACTTAACCAAAACAAATTGGCTATCATTTTCATTGATATGATTTTATATTAATAAAATTTCTACGGTTAATTTTATTATGAGCTATTTTGGACGAGAAAATCGTTAGCAATTTCCCAAAGGCATCCGATTGGATTCCGTTTCTTAAATTTACGGTGAATTTAAAATCGTCGATATCGTCTCTTAGGCCATTTTCCGAGTTACAAACTGGATTAGATTAAAACTTGGTTAATGGCGTAAAATAACATATTATTAATTATTATACCTAGGACATCGGCCATACCATCGATTTCGGAAAGCGGCGAAAAATTAAGTACCTACGATATTATTTTAAATTACTTTTACAGTTTTCTAGACATCACATTGTTATCGAGAATCATAAACTCCAGGAATTCATTCAATATCATAAATATTGACCTTTAAATACCAACCACGTCACGTTCCGGGTTAATTTATGGTTACTATAGCAGCAAAATATGTACTAAATACACGCTACGTGCTTTGTAGATAATTCTTTATCAGCGACAATTCAGCATGAATGCTATCTTTTGATAATATTTTCAACATTGCTTGAAGTCAGAGTTAACACGTTTTACTGCCCGTCAGTATATATAGATATTTACGTATAATGGAATAGAGATGAACTGCAAATTTATCGAAATAAAATGGATTTACAAGAATGGGGAGATAGAGGAATAGCTCACTATCTTTACAGTCAAAACCACGCTTGCACGTGATATATTTAACTATTATGGAGCTACCTATTGTTTGTTATTAACCAATGGGGCTCTGGCCTAAGAGAAGAAGGACCTATCGAAGTATATCGACTGGGGAGTACCTCCACTTCACAGAAGAAGGCAGACATAATAACCCCCTGGAGGGTTACTTCGCCCATTGAGTAAGTGAGACTACCAGTAAGCTCCCGAGTTGCTGAATCAGCGAAAGTGGTACTTGCCCAGGTCATGGGAATATTTGCTCACGTAGTCAATGGAAATAGTACTAATCTACTGAACGAGATGAATGATAATCTCTCTACAATCAAAACGGAAAATAAATGAAAAAATTTTTGAAATTACCTACTATTAAGTACCTATGTAATTCTGAAATGACTATTAGTTTGGAGGCAGCTCGTACCCATGAAGATATGGGTTTACTACATACTGCTGCCATATTAAAGACGCGAAATGCAGAAGGAAACTTGTCAAGAAAATCACTGATGTATTAGTTCTCTAACCCAATATATTTCTTTAAATGTTAGTATCGAGTATCAAATAACACATTTTCCCACCTACGACAAGTTTGACTGCGACTTTGCGGTGCAGTACTTCCTCAGTTGGGCTACTCCATATAGGTAATATCGCTGCTCGTTTTTCACCTGAGTCTCGTTTGTGCAAGGTGCATCGCGCGCATCTGAAGTTGGTTTTCACTCTGAAGTTGGTTTTCACTCTGACGTTGGCCGTATAGCTCACCACAATATATATGCAGCTCTACAAACAAATAGACTTTCAAAGTAAGTAAAAGGCTTTTTTAATTGCATACATATTAAAGCTCGGCTAATATTTTATTTACTTAAATATTTAATCTTTACGTTTTACGTGGTAAATTAGAAATTCATGAAGATCGCTTGTTCTTGTATATGTATGGGTTAATTAAAGAATTTATTACTGAAAAGAATCTTAATTAATCTGGAACTGGAAATATATCATGAATCGTTTTATTAATGGAACGGTTTTGATTACAGACATTTACTTCAGAGATGTAATTTACCTACTAATTTTATTGTTATTTAACAAATAAAAAAAAAATATGTAATTGCATTTATGCCTTTGAAACGTGACGCTTTGAGATTTTTTACATAACAATACTTGTCTTGTTTGTATTTAGTATTTATGGTACATAGAGTATTTGTTTTTAAACGATGTTAAAAAAATTGTGCGTGACCTTTTTTAGGATTTTAAATGACGAAACCGGAAGTCTCAAGTTCTCAGAGTGCGAGTTGGTATGCTCCTTTTCTTCTAGTAGTTGATGATGATTTCCCAGATTGCTTGCGATAAGTAAAGATTCGATTACTGTTAGGAAACTATAGATACGAGTACTTCACACGGGGTAGAGGGCGGCGTAGCAGCGAGGCGCAACGGAACGCGGACGAGAAGCGTTGCGCGCGAGTCGCGCCGCTTTCCCGACTTTCCCGTGGCACTACCGCGCGTGCCGAATCAAAACTCCAATTCATTTGCTCATATACTATCACTACCGCTACTTATTTCATATTATACGTTTAACTAAACACACATTATCACCGTTTTTCTTTACAGATGATACTAAATAGAAACGCACTTGAGATTTAAGCGGCCGACCAGATTAACAGTCGAAATGCATGTTATTCGAAAAATCAAAAAGGTTGGCTTTCGATAATTTTCACTTACTTTAAATTTCTGTGTACTTAATCTATATTATGATGATGACGACAAAATTAACCCTAAAAAGGAAAATGTTCGATTTAACTTCGGCTTTTTATTTTCCATAACATAGATATTAAGTATTATTAATAAAGACTGGAGTGCTGGGAATAGTGGGAAGGGAACGTTGGGAAAACTTCTTGGCAGTAAAAGCTTGAGCTAGAAGTCAAAGCTCGCTATACACAAGGCAGTACTGGTTCCAAGGCTTACTTATGGAAGCGAGAGCTGAGTATGGCAAAGAGAGCATGAAAGTTGAATAAAAGCGCTCGAAATGCGAGCGTCGCGCAATATTTGCGGCATAACGCTTATAGACCGTATTCACAATGAAGATGTTATAAACAAAGCTGGTCTGTTAGAGCGTGCCGGTGTTAAAATAAGAAGAGGCATGCTCTGTTGGTTCGGATATGTAGAAATAATGCAGGAAGAAAGAATTACAAAACAGATATACAACCCGAAGGTAGAAAGTTGTAGGAGCCGAGGAAGGTCAAGACTTACGGACTGAGGCCAAATTGACCGTGTTTTATCAGAAGGTGATGTGAAGGTGAAACCGGCGAGCGTGAATAAGAGAAGTTTGTAAGGATCAAATGATGTGGCGCTTGGTTCTCTCTGCCTACCCCACAAGGGATTTGGCGTGAAGTTATAGATAGATAGAAGTAATACGAATAAAATACTGACTGACTTATCGACATACAACTCAAATTCAACCTACTAGAACTAGGAACTTGAAATTTTGACCAGCTAAGTATTTTAGAAAAATGCCACGGCATATTGGAACACGTGGGAACTAATTCCTGGTCGATTTGAAGGTCAGGAGTGTATTTACTAAGTACACTACACGAATGAAACATTCGGTTGTTGTCTTCAACTGGTTTTTATATAGGTACCTAATCACTGGTTATTCAAGTAGGTAGTTACGAATACAGGATCAGTTGTTTCGCTCATTAAAACTACATCATTAGTGAAAGTACTCGTAATATTGTGTGTCAACAATTCGATATTTCCTAAGTACGTCGCTAGCTAGACCACTAACACCACGAGATCGACTAAAGCGACGTTGTAAAGTAGATTATTGTGCGCCAAATAAGTGAGGACATCAGAGTATTATTAAGATGTTAACCAATAAAAGAAATTGTAATCACGTAATTGAGTATATACGTGCGTGACTGAAGATCTCAGCTTGATATCGCTGTGTGCACTGTCACGATATTTTACAGTAAATTTCGAAAATATGTTATAGGTAAAGAAACTGTCATAGACTAGCAGATACAGCAACGTCTATATATATGGATACGTCCGCAGGGGTTGAAAAGTATGCAAACGTATAACAATATATAATAGAAAGGAAAATTAATAAGAAAACTAATTAATGATTATTATAGGTGCTTCTGAATCTGCAACATTGTGAGTTAGTATTTTTGGTAATAAAACTGGTTATATATTTATATAGATTTAATGAGATATCGTTCAATATTGCGCATTACTTTTACTAGCATTTTTACGGATTTGTTTATTGTATTGTTCCAAATTCCACGACCACCAATTCCGATAATACATTTCCAAAGTCTAAACTCAAAGCTGAGAAGAAACTGTAAACCACGTTTTTCGATAAGCTGTCTTTGATAGAAGTAACAAATACATATAAACTGTGTTATTAGATCCAATGTTATGATTAGAATTACATCTAAGTGCTGTAACCATTTTGCAGGCGAACTACTGTTGCACTATTTCCTTGCGTAGATGATACAGTTTTGACAATGCTTATCACTATTATCATAGGAAGAATGTCAAAAATTCAATAATAATTCAAGCTGCCATTGCATTTTACCGACCGTAATTGCGAAGTGATTAAGATGCATTCCGTTTAGTGTATGCTTATGCATCATTCTCATTTCTATCAATCACGTCATGACATCATATACTTACAATAGCGCTAGAATAACTAATCCGTCCGACTTCGCATCCGTCTACAATGTGGTTATTAAACATTTATGTCCAGATCTCCATTCATATACTGAGACCTTTATTGTGCATACGATATGTCTTTAAAACTCTCCCCAAACCAATCGACGGCACGATGATGTAGCAAAGTCTGCCATCATTCATGTTGCACCTGAAGAGCTATTTGAGTGGAGTCTCTATATTTCAACCACTATTAGACTTATCTGGACCTATCAGCGTAGGTAATACTAAATCGATGTACATGTTTATAAATATAACTTGGTGATAATTGATCAATAAGTGCATTTGTGATTAAGGTACGGCCAGGCATTGCTGGAAGTGATCACTTTTGAGATATGTCTGCCAAATTGTTCAACTTTACTTTGATCTATTTTGTCTTATGCTGCTTTTTAAAAACCTATCCATTTTTACGTTAAATAAAAGTTATAAGTTATAAGTATAACAATAACTTTCGTAATCTGTCACCGACGAGATCCGTCAACAATTGGCACAAACTGTCAAAGACATGTGCGAATTGCGTGCAGCGACGACACGCCGCGAGTCGCACGTCGCCGCTCGTCGCAAGGACACCGCAGGACGAAGCAGCCGTCCTCTATCGTCATGCGCAGGTAGCGAGCAACCAGAGGACGACATGCCCATTGTTTATCGTTGCTAATTATTATGCCCCAACGCAGACGCTCGCCGACCGCCGCCCGTGTCGCCGAGCCGCTGCGCAAAAACTACTCGATACATCGTCTACCTGAGAATAATGCGAGTTATTTTTATTCCTCTCGTCATGAACCTTATTCGTCAAGTAGGCCTCCTAAAATCGAACAATCTAAAATGCGATTCGTAACATACATCCAAACAAACATTTTTATAGTCGCCGCTCTACTTTGATCATTGAACTAATAGCAATAACGACAGAGCACTGGTGCAACTATCGCACTCGCAGTATCGCGCTCGATTGAGGACCGTTACGTGAAAACGTCGAGCGTGCGGGGCGGGGCAGGGAGCCGATACGGCGACGGTAACGCCCGAGCTCGGCCGATCGCCGAGTGCCGAGACGACGACGTACGAGCGGGGCAGCGGGGGTGCGCCACTTATCGCAGCGAGCTGGCAACGTCGCGCGGGGTGGGAGCGCCCCGCGCCGCAACCTCTCACTCACCGTCGCCGGCTCGCTATCGCCATCATCCAGTGTTACCTTTGACGGTCGAATGCGCGGTCGTTCGCCGTCAGTGAGGTTGGTGTCGACACTCGCGCAACACGTCTATGATGTTTCGGTGATTTCAAAGTCTGACTTGTGAGTGAACGATAACTCGGTGCCTATCAATGCTGGAACACAGTGACACGTACAAATTGTACCCTGGATTTGGATGTTTGATTATATAGTGAAAAGTGAACATTTTGGATGTTTGTGGATTTTTGAAGTGCAGTGGAAAAAGGATTGCCACTAACATAACATACACAAGTGACGAAAATTGGTTTTTGGATATTACCTGGAGTGATTAAGGAGAATCCTGTTCTGCGTGAAGTGATAGTTAAAAGTAAATAAAAGTGTTTAAAAAATAAAGTTCAAAACGTGTTTGTTGTTAGTCTTAGAACAAGTTAATTTGAATTGGAGATATGAAAAAAATCATTAATGAAATTAATTACATTAAATCGTTGATAAAATAATAGAAAATAATAATGAAATACAATAAATTTATTAAAACGTGAACTTTTCTAAAATTTTACAACAAGCACATAAAGCATCTGTCACGTAATATCGCACACATTGAATTACAAGTTCTCCCAGCTGATCGAATGGCGATCCACGAAACGTTCATCATCGCAGCAAATGCTGATAAACTAGATTGTGTGCATAATTCGCAATGCAGTGCTGAAAATTAATTAGACAACTTTGTGACATTGAAAAAATTGCTTCAAAAAAACATTAAAAATAAGACACGAGGAAAATACAATGCAAAAGACAAAATAAACCATGTAAAATATTAAAAATGACAGTGCGCTCGTTGAACGTTTCGCGGATTTGTTGACATCTCTGCAGACGCGCGCGGCTAGGTATATCAGAAAAATAAATCTTGAGTACAATACTGGACGAGGATTTTTTGTCGAAGAATAAAATCTCGGCCGTTGACCCCGTGGACGTTTTGGCATTTCGAGCTACCTACAACGAGCTACATCGTGTTTCAGGGGGTGGCCATACAAGCGACAGGACGGCGAACTCTAGTGGCACGTCTGGATACGCAGGACCCACCATTGGCTATACGGGAGCGCACGCTCCCGACACTGCCAAACACAACCCCCATCAAGGGACCATTGGTTACAGAGTCAACACCCCTAGGTGAGTACCATATTGGTCAATCGTTTGCATTTTTGAAACTACGACTACGAAAATAAAAATTTAGAAATCGGCTAATTGCATAAATCTGTGTTAATAAGATTAAATAAAAAATGACGCTAAAAATGACATGTTATTTTATTAATGGAATAAATAAAAAAATATCGGCGGTATCTTATCTGTGGCAAAAATTACTACAAAAAATAATAAAAATATGAAATAATATATTTCTTACATGAGAAATAAATATATAATTATTCGCATTAAATGTAGATTAGTATATTAATGCAAAAAAAAATACTACAGCGTTGTTTATTCTATGTATTGTTATGTAGCCATTCGAGTAATTGCCCTATTATCATGTATACAATAACGCTTCTTGAACTTTATCAGACGGGCACCAAAACACGATAGCTACGTATGTCGTGTACTAGTACCTACATATGTACTGTTTTTATCTTATCCGGAACAAGTTTGTTTACATTTCAACAAAACGCTGAAACGTGACTCGGCTTACCTGCGCCACCTTATCGTTCTTTACAAGCAATAAAATCTAAAATATACTCACTACTAATATACTCAATACTTTGAGCTAGAAATATTCTGTACTAAATATAGCGCCCATATATAGACCTAAAGAACGAATGTGTTATCTGATAATGTTAAATATCGAAAGCTTAAAATGCATATTAAAACTTTGTACCAACGAGGGGTTGAAAAAGTACACAAGTAAGTGTGACATTGTCGACCGCGCACCGCTGCAATTATAAATGAAATGTGCTCTTCCATTCACACGCACAAACGCTTCAGGGCACCCAGCACCCACACAGTCACACCCCACCGCACTCACACTACTACACGGACACACACTCGCACCGCCACTCACACAAGCAACCAATGGGAATGCAAGCGGTGACTGCACTTTAACGCTTACAATAAACACAAACAAACAAAATATTAGACTAGCTAACAATTCGACGCGTCTAGTGATAGGCACATTGTTCGCGTTTACATCTTGCCCGTATACCTGGCACATTCTTTTAAAAATTAAATTTTAAACCCATTTGATAAATTTAAACAACAACCGTTTCCGATAATAATTATGGACTGCAATATTATAATACAAAAAACTCTGAGCAGGTGCTAAGTTGAGGCGTTCAACGGCTTTGTTTCGTAGTCACCTTTACAAACGACATATTGTTGATGGCTGCCTGCCTCTATACAAAACCGATAAGTAAATAATAATAAAACAGGGTCTCGTAACGAGATTGTGTGAAC
Source organism: Pyralis farinalis (assembly GCA_947507595.1). NCBI lineage: Eukaryota > Metazoa > Arthropoda > Insecta > Lepidoptera > Pyralidae > Pyralis > Pyralis farinalis. The sequence goes on along the minus strand of OX382266.1, from coordinate 16,024,995 downwards.
AGAACACAGGAAGTCTACTTCAGTTCAAGGGTAGCAGTAGGGAGATCAGACCACTGTTGCCAACTGAGGTATTTTATTAGTAGATTTACTACAAAACGGCGACAACATTTTAAAATTTGAATGAATAAATCAAATAAGTCAAAACAACTTCGCTCATATTTCACTTAAGCGTAGTAATAACAGATTTGTAACTGTAGTGAGTTATCGTGGGAAAAACGTCAGTTACAGCAGGCGGGTTGGGGGCGGATGCACAGACAATATGCATTCAGTGTACACGTGCTCCATGGGGTCGAACGGACTTTTGTAAACATTCTTAAACGGCTCGTTTGGATTTAATTATCTCATAATTTAATTACTAATTAACATGGTTTAGTTGACTTAGGAACAAAAAAAATTACGTTGGAAACTATTGTTTTACCACGGATATAGCTAAATTTAATTACTTTTAAAAACACTTTTGGTTCAATATCATCGTAGACAAATAAATTATTATCGGCGAGCGTCGTAATAAAGCCCCATATTGACGTGACCGGGCCCACTTACCCTAAGCGGGCGACTCGGGCGCGGCGACCCTTCCCCACTCATTGTGCCGTATTTACCCCGGAACGCTCGGCTCCATTTGTAACCCCGGAATCCGCTCCTTGAAGCATGATTCATTCTCTCTCGACCCCACCGTCAATTGACTAAAATGAGATAAAAATACGTAATTAATCAATTAATTCAATTAGTTAACTATTTATTCGTTCCGGTTCTCAATGTACGTTATCTAGGTCTTCTCTAATATAGTTATTGAATGTAATCTAAAATTTAAGAAACAGAAATTCTTCTTTAAATAATCTATGAAAGTGAAATGAAACCAAATGTTCTAAATCTCGTAGGAGTATAGTCAGAATAGTCCTTCTCAAACATGAACACGTTAAGACTCAAATCAGGATATTAAGTTAATTAGTGTAACAAACCGCTGCCACATGACATGCCACGTCGACCTTATAATATGAACGCGATAACTCTACATAAAGCAATGTGCGCACAAGCCGCAATGTGAAGTGGCATTTATATGGGGGTGACCAACTGTCGTCGAAATATTGGGGTGGAACACGCCACGGCTCACGCTGCCACGATAGTAATCTATACGAAACTCACAATTAATGCCTTATTTAACACTCCACTCGTAATAAGAAAACATGTTAAACACTACAAATTAGTCGCAATAACACCTTGAATGGTATAGACAGGTATGCCATTCTAATGAATATGAAATAACGAAATCCTATTTGCAGGCAATGAATACAAAATATACAATAATCGACGGTGTATGAGAGCAATGAAACGGGCGCTCGCTGAAACATTTGTTAACGGTTTCAATACGCGATGATCTCTACTGCCAATTAACTAGGAATCCGACACGTCTGCGCAGCAATCTAAAATTAACTGCAGCCTATGTATCAAAATACCAACGCGTTACTCGCACATCTCTCAATACTATGCCAAACACCTTCCAGCTTCTCAAAATAGCGGCTTGCCTACTCATTCATATTGAATTATTTTAGCCGATCCGCGTATGTCGAAAAACGTAGTCAATGTATGCGTAAATAGATCTTGCCATATTTTTCGCATCAAAAATATTTTTTGATTTTTCATAAGTAATATAATCAGTGAAAACGTATCGTCTACGTACACATCATATGCATTTTACCGAACTTAAAATGTTTAAACAGATCGAATTCTGGGAATTTGTCAAAAGAATTGTCTACAAGGACCGCACCGTTCGCATTCAAAATCCCAAATATTTTGAACAGATCGTAAGTGATTATTCGGATGTGGTACCACTTTTACAAAAAGTGCACCAGGATACAGAACACACAGATTTTTTGTCGGCTACACATTTCGGTCGGCAAAAAGAAAAAGGTCTGACAAAACTATAAAAAGAAGTGCAGGTCGAGCCGAGTTTACCTAAGGAAGGACCCTTGTAAATCATCTGCAGCGTCGATGAATAGAGACGACGTCGACTTGAGCGTTGTTGACTCGTGTGTTTATTGATTGTCGCCGCTACTAAGTATCTGTTAAGCTATTTACGAGAATACTTAAGTAGGAGCTGTGGAAAACCAACAAAATGACCATTTATTTTCACCTTATTATACTGTTGACATACACAATTTAGTCTGTCGGATTTTAACTGATAACTGCCGACAGCTCGACATAGATTTCAATTTAAAACAACGCACCCGTGCTTGCAACTTAAATACTCATACCTGTGTAAATTTGTATTCATTTAAATAATTTCATACAGATGTACAATGCCCGATATTGTTGCACTACTACAGAGACGATTTATAACAATGGATAGCCCGTGCGAGTGTTTATCGTGCATTTGTCGAATGGGAATTATTAGGAAGGGCTCCGGGAAGGCTCGGGAATTCGCCCCAAAAGCAGTTCACATGAATCGGTCTCCCACTCCGGCGCCATACAAAAAATCAAACACATCCCGAGAGAAACACAGGGGTAACAACGCGTCACTATACGTCCATATTGATTTTTTCTCTCATTGTTAGCAAAATAATAAAATCTCGGCTCCTATTAAAAAAAGATCTTGCGTCGATTGAATTTGGGTTGAATATTGAGTCTGAGTTTATTAATAATCGAAGCGTTAACGTGTGGAATGTTTGGCTCTGCAAGGCCGCTTGCAATAGAAACTGCTAGTATCGTGAGTGAAATAACATTAAACGGGACCGATTTCATATTTAAAATTTACTTGCTCTGCAATGTCTTTACATCGATGTAAGAACATTTTGTAATGGTAGATTCACACAAATAAAAATACTTAAAATGTTCATATGTCGATTGAGATTGTAAATATTTGTGGACGAAAAACATTAAAATGCCAGGCGTACCTCTGGGCTGTTGGCAATCTATCATATTAGTTCATAGATCTGTTACAAGCAACACATCATGACGATTATCCTACTAATATTATAAATGAGAAAGTTTGTATGTATGGATGGATGTTTGTTACTCTTTCACGCTTAAACGGCTGAACGGATTTTAATGAAATTTGGCACGTAGATAGATTATGATCTGGATTAACACATAGGCTACGTTATTTGACTCCACGCGGGCGAGGCCGCGGGCAGCAGCTAGTTTTCAAATATGCAGGTTTTGATTAAAGCCAATCGCCGATATGAAAATCAAACCCAGTCCGTAAAAGTTGATAAATAAATATATTATCGCTTGATAACTTATTGAACGAAACTTATTACTATAATAATAATATTTTAATTTCTTCTTGTTCACTAGCGGCTATGGGTGCGCCGGCGGTTCGGGCGCGATGAGCGGCGGGGGCGAGAACGCGCAGTTCGGCGCCACCGCCGCTATGGTCGCCGCGGCCACTACGGCTGCGATGCAGGACTCGCAGCCATTTTCTCAGGTAACTTGTTTCACCTTTAACTAGACACCACTCCATTGAGCTTCAATTGACTAGTTTTCTTCTTATTCTTAGGCTATCGTATGCCTTATTAACATTGCCAATGAGGAAAGCCAACGTTCAAAGCTTCCTACTCTCACTACTTTCGCCTTCTTAAATTATACATAGTAAATTCCAAGGTTAAGTTTTGAACATCGGAAGCAATACTCCAGCTCCGAAAGAAAGCGGCCTCCACCAAATTCACAACCAACAGCAGAGACTGTTGGTTGTGAATTCCAACCAACAGCAGAAACTGTTGGTTGTGAATTTGGTAGAGGCCGCTGTTAATCCTGGCTACACTACACAGGACTGATAGCAGTGGAAATTTGAGATACGCCTATACTAATGCATTTACACCCACAAAAGATTCGCATTAATTTATTCCCGTATTTGACGCTTAAATAATCTATTTTCAGATGCAGAACAACATGACTATGGGAAATCCCCAATATGGCGCTATGAACGGCTATGGGCAGCAACGAAGCCATAATCCACCTATGACAGGCATGGGAATGGGGGGCAACGGTGGCATGAACGGCATGACCGGGATGGCCCAAATGGGAAATGCTGCTATGAATGGTATGAACCCTATGGCGCAGATGGCAAACATGGGCATGCATGCCAATATGATGCCCTCGCAAATGGGCCCCGGACAAATGGGTGGGTCGGCGAAAATGGGTCCAGGGTACCAGAGGCGACATACACCATATCCAACGGGAACAATGCTAATGGGACAACGGAAGGCTCAATACATGGGCGGCCAGCCTGGCTATGGCCCAGGCCAGTATCCGGCGGGATATGGTAGTCGACCGGGCTTCCAGGGTCAATACCCACCACAGCAACCCTTAGGACCCACAGGAAACTTTGGAGCCGCTATGAGAGGAACTATGAGGCAGACAACTCCACCTTACTCAAACCAAGGGCAGTATTTCAACGGCGCGACACCTAATCAATTTCCCCAACATCAAGGCGGAAATGGACAATATGGTGGCCAATACAGCGGGCAGTTTGCGCAGGAAGTCGCCATGCGAACGAACATGAACTATCAACATAGCCCGGTTCCCGGGAATCCTACACCTCCTCTTACGCCAGCCAGCAGTATGCCACCTTACATTAGTCCTAACGCTGACGTGAAACCTCACTTCAACGAGCTCAAACCTCCGATGGGCCTGCAAAGTAAGTTTATGAAATGAGTTACTACACAAATTACTTCATTATAGAATTGAAGACAAATACGTCGTAAACTAAGATGGTGCGTATCTTTTTTCAGATGATGAGCTCCGGTTAACATTCCCCGTAAGAGATGGTATTATTTTACCACCATTTAGATTAGAACACAATTTAGCCGTAAGCAATCATGTGTTTCAACTAAAGCCCACGGTCCACTCAACTTTAATATGGAGGTGAGTGACTTGCGTAATATTTTAAAATATAATATTTCTTAACTTTATCGAGACACGAAAAAGGCATTTACGTTATTTTCTTTCTCTTATAGGTCGGACCTTGAGTTACAACTGAAATGCTTCCATCACGAGGATCGGCAAATGAACACAAATTGGCCAGCAAGTGTTCAGGTGTCAGTCAATGCGACACCATTAGTCATAGATCGAGGCGAGAACAAAACATCACACAAACCGTTGTACCTGAAAGAAGTGTGCCAGCCAGGCAGAAACACGATACAGATCACCGTCTCAGCCTGTTGTTGTGTAAGTGTCTTCACATCTAGTTCATTATATAATGACGAGGCTTTTGCGTTTTACAGACTTGTAAAACACTTGTGACAATAACCCAAGAATGAAACTGGCTTCGAACAATTGTTAATTGACAATTTGGTTTCTTTTCCAGTCACATCTATTCGTACTACAATTAGTCCATCGACCGAGTGTTCGTAGTGTCCTCCAAGGGTTATTACGGAAACGATTGTTGACGGCGGACCATTGCATCGCCAAGATAAAGATGAATTTCAATCAGACACCGACAAACAACAATGGCTCCAACACTGCAAACGATAGGGACAGTGTAGAACAGACCGCCTTAAAAGTATCATTAAAATGTCCAATCACATTCAAGAAGATCACGTTACCTGCTCGTGGCCACGAATGCAAGCACATACAATGTTTCGACTTAGAATCTTATTTACAACTTAATTGCGAACGAGGATCGTGGAGGTGTCCGGTGTGCAAGTAAGTCAAGTTTTACAATAGGTACATATAAAAAATCTTTATCTGTTATATAGACCCTAATTTCCATGTTTAACAATTTCAGTAAACCAGCGCAATTAGAAGGGTTAGAAGTAGACCAATACATGTGGGGGATACTTAGCACATTAAATACCTCGGATGTCGATGAAGTAACTATTGACAGTGGAGCTAACTGGAAAGCAGCTAAGATTCCGTCAACCAGTGGATTTAAGGTAAATACCAATAAGTCTCGTACAGCAGGTCAACCGAATAACAGATCACTCTTGTTCAAATTAGGGCACTCTTGACCCTTAATAAGAAGCAATTCGGAAGAAGTTATCTCTCAACTCAACTCTCTTGATTAATCTATGTCTGGGTAAACAATATTACGAGGTAATAAATACACGTAAATCAATGCTGCCTCACGCATTGGCACCACAATGGTTTCGTACAGTGCGGATTCAAGATTTTCTTTCGAGAATGATTAGGAACGAGTTCCCTGCAGATGTTAACCCAAAAAACTAGAGCGTGAGGTTTTTGAAAAAATGCGTGAAACGGTTTCAACGCACAAATAACGCCCCTGGTGTCGCAAATGTCCATAGAGTACCAAAGCTACTTATCATAAAGAAGGCCGTACGCTTGTTTCTACATTATAGATATTATATATATATATAGGCTTGATTTTCTTTCTGACTAGTGTTTATTCATTTAATTAGAGAAGTGGGTTGTTTGTTCGTAGCAATCAAATGATGCAAAAAAGCATTATTAAAAATAATTACCAAAATCGGTTAAGAATTACAAGTGTAATCGCACGTACTACATATGACCATCCTTACAGACTAGCAGATAGGGGCAGGCTTCGTTTTTAAAAGACAAATTTCAATTATTTCAAATAAATTAAATATATTAGAAACGTTATACCTAAACCTTCACGGCATAAATGGGCTCTAAAATTGGTTTCATTTGATAAAACGAGATTTTTTCTATCAAGACTCTACATTAAAAGTTGACAAGAAATTAAAGAATTTTCCTCTAATAACAATGCACCTGAATTACCTTGTACACAAGCTAAATATTATTTTTAATCTGTTCGATGTGCTACAACACGCCAAACTACAGTACAGATTTTCGTGAAATTCAACAGAACTTTTGTCGTTAACATTTAAGCCATCCCCATTAATCATTATTAGGATACATTCATAGGCGTAGGCCTGCATGAGCATGGTACCTCAGATACTCTACACGACGTCGGCTCAGGCTTGTAAATTTCCCCTGTTACACCGACCCCTATCAAGGTACAATCCCTACTGGTAGGGATATTTCAGTTCTGACCATGTAAGAGTCAATGAAATTATATTTTAAATAGCCACACACTGAATCTGTAACATTTGTCAACGTTACAGAAGTATTTACATATGACATGAAAGCAGTGTGGGTACTGTAACGTAGAGGGCTCTGAGCCTTTAAAATACTACTTATAATGTGTTCACATAAAATATTACATTTTTCAGCAGGAAGACGATAGCAATGACAACAGCGTAGGAAAAAGAGGCAAAGCGGTTTCGCCTGGCTCTATGAACATGCCTACAATGAACAACTGGGACATGAATCAAGCATTATCGCCATATCTTCCTCCGGACATGAACACCATTGCAAGCGGATCAATGATTTCTTCATATAATCAAAGTGGACAAAATAGAAGCTCCGGTTCAAACAACCAAAACTATGACTTTGGGATGAACAACGGTCCGGGAAGTAACGAGTTTGCAGGGAACGGGCCTTTATCACACTTAAATGATAGTGTTAATTCACTAGATCCACTTAACGCGATGGAGAAGAGTCTGAATGAGCAGGTAGCTATATCGAATTATTTTCAAAAGCATATCAAATTAATGATTAATTTTCATTATTAATATCAGGTTTACTACGTCAGTAGTTGTCACAAAAAATATTTGATTCGTAATTTTTAAACGTGGTGTTTTATTCAGATGCCGCACACACCACACACGCCCCATACGCCAGGGTCGGCGCACACGCCGGGCGGTGGCGGTGGCGCACATACGCCGGGTTCATCGCACACTCCGGGACCTCCCTCCGTTGGACATCACAGTCTTAATGAAGTTGACATCCCTGGCGACCTCAACTTTGACCCCGCAGCCGTTATTGATGGCGAGGGCACCGATAATCTCAATGTGAGTACAAACTCTACTGTCAATAATTATACGGCACATAGACGCAATGATTTTTAAGAAAATCATTCCTAAGCTCATGATTGGGATGCCAATTTTCGATTTACAAACAACAACCAGTTTATAATGGCATATGTGTTTTGGCTTTTCCAGTTGTTGCCGGAAACGAGCGTAGATCCAATGGAGCTGCTGTCGTATCTAGACGCTCCCGCGCTTGGGGAGTTACTCGCAACGCCACCTTCCTCGTCGTCTTCAGCGGGTTCGCATCCTCCTCGCGCACCCTCTTCGGACGACCTACTGGCACTATTCGAGTAAATTTTTAGAGATACGGTCGATCAGCTCCAAGACTGAAACGTAACGAGTAACACCAGAACAGGCAGTTTACGAAAGAAATTTCCCACCGTTTTATGGTTAAAGTTACTGATCTTTATTTTTCATATATTTTTAATTTTATTCTCTTTGCACTTTTTTATATAATTAATCTATATTCGTTTTATCACAAATTCTACTCTTCTAACATAAAGGAATAGTATTTTTTCATGTATTAATATTTATATATAATTCTGAGTTGAACCTCTGGATTGAACAGATGCAGTCAACTTACTGAACTCTACAGTATTATAAGAATCCTCTTTCTCGCTGGACTAAGTCAATTCAAAAATCTCCAGCTCTATTGCCAGTTCGTTACGTGGATCGTTTTGAGAGATTCGTTCATCTTAGGTTTAATGAGGCGTTGGTGTAACTAGCTTTCAGGCCAGCGAAGCCCGACATTGTGATACTAGATTTTAGTTCCTTCTCCGTTAGTGGTAATGTTGAACAGAGCATGTTACGAGTGTAAGGGACTAATTTAAACAAGTGCACTATACGCTTCTTAACAAATTGGCAATATACCGCCGTACCATTACTATACTGTACTCCTGCGTGTGCCCTTGTTACAATTAGCCCCTAACTGACAGAATCTCTGTGACCTTAATATACACGTGACTATAATGCGGAACTGTAATGTTGAACATTATTTTACACAGACATCGATCGTCCAAACATCGTTGTCGGAGAACGGTTAGTATATAGGTGAAGTATTGAGGCGGGGCGTTCGCCGCGCCGGCCATAGACACTGCGGTGTTGTGCATGTATAGTTCCTCGCACCGCCGCGCATACGGTGGCGCCACTGAGCTCCTTATATTCTAAACTCTAGCATAAACTGTAACACAAATCATAGATAAATTCAACTTCGTATTCGATGTGATTAATGTTTTTGATTTGCGCCGATGATTTGTGAATAGTTGCGGAATGTAAATAAAGACAAGTAAATAATGTTTTGGTACCGCGGGCGGCGTCGCCGCGACTCTGTACATATACAATAAGACACGCCGCGCGCGCCTGCTTGGGAGGCATTATGAATCTTATAGTTCCTATTCGATGCGAGCGAACTATAATGTTCAATTGCCATTTAATGTAAAATATTCCTTAACGTTTTCGCATATTGTGCATTTTTATGGTAAGATACGATAGGATTAGTGAGTATAGCGCTACTCGCATAATGGGTGATATAATTAATCTAAATGAGTTGTTTGAAATCAACAAATAAATGGTAACAAATTAGTTACAAAACTATATTGTAAATGTGAGTGCAAAAATGAACTCTGTTAAATTATTTTGCGTTATGTGAGGCGAATGATAGAAATATATTTTAATTTCTATATAAATAGTAATGCACTGTATTATTTGTAAATATGAATTTAGTTAAGAATATTATATTACGTAGTTATATTATAGGAGAACTTGGCAGATACTTATATGACGGCCAGTTTAGTATAGTATTACTAAAATTAAAAGTCTACACATGGTTTTACATGTACATAATACAAGATACCGTATTATACAAGACTACATGCGTTCAGAGTACAGTCAAATAGATAAGCTATATCACACAAAAATATCCCAACATCACAATTAGCCCACTTCTCTCAGATGCTCCAGATGTTGTCTCGTGGTGATTTTCCCGTAAAGCAGTGATACTTCGTAAGATATCTTGGGCTTCTAAGTTTGAGGACATGGTTATCTTCTGAAGAGTTACCAGAAGTGACTTCTACTGATTCCCTCTTGCCGGTAGGGCGCATGTTAAAGCCAAAATGCTCGTGACTTCGTGTTACGTAACTATGAAATGGCCGTGGCATTCCGATGAGGCTCTAAGGCAAAACTTTCTTAGAAAATCTAATCTCTATATAATTTAAATTCTAAACAGCTTTAGTGTGTCTTGATTCATAGTTGGTATTTACTTTTATATGTCTAAAGTCTTATCTCTTATTTGTTTGGGAAACTATATAGTAGTAGTCGCGTATTACAAGTCAAACTCCTTAGGACCTAGAAACGATGCTTCTAGGTTTCTAAGAAGTTTGACTTCTAATACGCGACAAACGCAAACAGTTTTTAAATCATTGAATATATAGTTATCTAAATGAAAACCCACTTGCAACTAGATATGTAATGTTAATCATCATGAACAGATTCCTACCAGCTCTGGGGCGTAGATCTCGACACGATCCTTGTTCTGTGCTCTGATTCGCTTCTCTATTCACAAGTGCAAATATGCCAATATACATGTAATTAGTAAAACGTCGTTAGTCTTTGCTCATCTTCATTTTAGTTCAATATTCCCACATTAGTTCTTAAAACAATAATTTTGCGGATTTAAATTCCTTTACACAATTAAAACTGGTCGATTATATTTTTCAATGGATACCTCAAGTCAAGTTGGATATAGATAGCAATTGCGATGAGCATCGAAATGACAAAGTCTTGTTTCACATATTTTCAAATGTTCGATTAATTTTAGACATTGATGCGCTAAATTGTCAAAAAAAGTGTTTTATATTTTTGAGTTACGTTATGAGAAAGTCGTGTCGACAGGCGAGGAAATTTCTAAGTGGAATTAAGTTCCCACACAAATATACAATCATTACTCCATAATTCATTTAGGTGTTGTAACATTTTCAGGTTCATGTACTGTAATGAAATTTTAAAATACCAGATTATTAAATATCTCTAACTTAGAGTTGTATGTAAAACTGTCGATCTCTACATTAACTTGTGTAAAAATTGGTGATTTGCGCATCTTTTTACTTCATGCTATGAATATGGACGCCTCTTTAGAGTTAGTCGACTATTACGAAAACAATAAAATTAGTATAAAAAGCCGTGGTCAATTACTCAGACAACCTGCTTCAATTAATGCTTTACCGTGTGCCGGTAAGCACGTTGCGGGGGTGTATATTAGTTGAGTACTAGGTACAGTTCAATTAAATGTCCAAGCACGTTGCGAGAATGTTGTGTGTTTATTTGATCACAGCTTTGACATTAAAATACATACTTTTAAGGGACCTTCAATTCCAGTTAGCTAGTTCTATTTATTGTAGTGAATATTGCTGTTGGATGGATCATCACAACGATTTTTGTGAGACCAAATAGTAATTTTTTACGCGTTTACCTGTGTTAGGTAATTTAAATAACGAATTTGTTTATATAAAATTAAAAATATCACAAAAAATGTATAGCATATCACATTTAAAAAAATACAAAAATCGTAACGAATGATCTATCCAAACGAGTAAATGATTACAATATATTTTGTTGGATATTATAATGAACTGCTGTGACGTAGATTTTGTGCTCGTACAAATATAATATGCAGCATTTGGAAATAAGTGAAAAAAGAATTCTAAATAAGGTTATATGCAACCCATGACCCAGAGTTCATGAGAAGCCAAACTGTACTGTAGTATAATACATTTTGAACTTAATGTGAACATTTTAGCAATCACGTTAATACCCACTGGCAATTATTTCGAAATGTGTAAAATTAAAACAAAAACATAACATTTTTATGTTATTGAAAATAAAAGATTCTAAAATTTATTTCTGCCTTTTAATGAACTATTGACGTTGATGATGATAATTTTAAAAAGCTTGTTATAGCTCCCCTTTATGAGACATACGTACCACAAAATTGCACTCCAAAGCACCATAAGGGCTAACCTACTTTTGCCACCAATTGGTGATGTCAACCATTGAAATTACATTGTCACAATATACTTATGTAAGTGGCTCCCACTATCTGAGTCAATGCCAACCTCGCAATATGTACAAGTAGTGCTGCGCCCTAGGTAGGTATTGGTATATGGCCGCAGTCATTGTGTTAACAAACGAGATTCTGGCAGAAGAGAACAGAACCTCACAGAAGATTACAGGCAGATAACTCCCTGGAGGATTGTTGTGTTCCTGCAAATGAGTGACTAGAATAGGCTCAGGAACTTACCGATAACCTAACTGACTTGTTCAAGTTGCAGTGGAGCAAGTGACGACACGCCAACGATGCTCCTTGCACTTTATATAACTCTCGAAAAGGTGGGCATGAAAATTAAAAAGAGTTACTCTTCACCAAGTTGAATCATAATTAGACATGTACTTGATACGTGTTGCACATATGACCGCAACACATGGATGGGCTTCGTGCGGTAGAGAGCCCTACTCTATAAAAACTATCCTTAGCCGATTGGACATGCAAGTGCGGTCCCGCCCTCGAGCCATGCAATAGCGTAAGAAATCAAGGCAGTCATTATGAAAATGAGCTTTTGAATTTGAAACTGTGATTAAAAAACATACATAGATAAATTTAATTCGTTCTTATTGGGGGAAAGGGATGTGATGAGTCATTTTTTACTTTAATTACTATTAATTGCGTTCTTTAATATGTAAATTAATCTGTCAAACTTTTAATATGTTTCTACCTACTCCATTGTTTGACCAATATTTTTGTCACTACACTAGCTATCTTCGAACTTTATACCTGATTTGAAAGCTTATGAAATGTGTTTTTTTTATAATAAGCACAACAACTGTCTTAGTGGTTTTTTGTTTTAAACAAGCAGTTTTGTGTGTAACGCTAGTAAATTTTTACTTTGTTTTTTGAATTGATTTAAAAAAAACACTAAAACTAAAATATCTTATTGATGGTTAACTTTTGCATATGGGTGTCTATACATAAAGTTGTTGCAAATGACCTGTACTCACCCTGTATAGATTGAGGACATAGGTATAGATTAATATAGAATTAGTCTGAATTACTATGTAACTTAGGTGTACGTGTACAGGGTGAAAAGAAGCGATCACCAGATAGTAAGAGGTATCTTGAACCTTAACAAAAAAACTGGAAATGTCTCGTATGGTGAAGTTTATGCTCCGTCCATCTCGTGCCTTGATTTAAAACCGCCAGAGTTTCAACCCGAACTTTATAATCGTTTTCAGTGCGTAATGATTGCGCAAAACTGGAAGATGTAAAAAGTAAGCTCTGCAAGCAATGTAAACTGTCCATGCGCTTTAGAGATTTCTAAAGACTTGCACAAAAGTACTCAATAGCTCTCTAGTTACACGCAAAATCCCATGTTGGTCAGACACAAGAGATTAGTCTTCAACTTATACACTAGAGCACAGGCTGATCAGCTGGATCTTCAATTTAATACAATTTGTATTAAAAAGACTATAGAGCGGAAATAAGATTTCAATCTCTTCGCCATAGATCTATCTGTTGGGCAAAGTAAACTGACGAAGCTGAAGACTGACATTGGCTCTATTATTTTTACGTAGGCTGAGAGTCTATAGGTAGAATTTCTATGAACAGCTGTACATATCGTCATTACAGAGTACCGGGAAAAAGTGCTAGTAATGTCCCAAGAGTAAACTGACCCAACACTATACCCAATATATCCGGGACATCAGTATATACGAGATTTGTATAGCTCTTAAACAGTTTAAAATAGGAAAGCAACGGGTAAACACGGAATTACTACGGGACCTCTGAAAGCAGACCTACAGAAGACGGAGGAGTAAGTCTGCCCTTATGTCTGGCGTATGTGAACTACGACAAAGTCTGATTGCGATATGGGCGGTGCTACAGTCTCCCCAGCGAAGTCGAATTGGCTATCAGTACATCGAAGGCTGAAGTGTTTATGCAGTAGGTCAACGATGTGTATCAGTTTCGTACACTGGTCCAAATGCAAAAAGTTACAAAACTGAGTACTTAGAGACCTACTTATATCCCCGAAACTCTTCGCCACACCATTGGGAGCAATATTGAGGTCACACTCCTGGTGCTTCCAACTAGGTACATTTCAAGATGAACATGGACAAGAAAAAGATAATTGAAAAAATTGTGTATCTACCCTGCTACAATAACAAATTACACACCACAAAAAAATTATCAAAACTATCTCTATCTATCCCACTTACGAATATATGTATGTATGTATATCTTCACGCCAAGTCCCTTGCGGGGTAGGCAGAGAAAACCGAACGCCATAAGACGCGGTCCTTACATACTTCACTGGCTTCTGTGATATTCATAGCTCTTTTCATGCACGCTCGCCGCCGGAGCCCCAGGAGGCTCCTGACATACAAATTAATATACAATTCCCCCGTAAATTCCCGTAAATTCCAATTCCCTCTTCAAGATATGATTAAATTGACATATATTGACATATTGACTTTATAATAAATGTAATTTAACATCATAAATGTAATTTTGAAAGCGTTGTATTTAAATCAGAATTTGTTTTTAATACCATATTGATGACAATTGAATGTAATTTTTTTATTGTAAAATTAATTTTGTATGCCCATTGGCGGGAGATAGAGAAGCCTACCCATTTTTGTACATCAACAATCACCTATGTTATTGTTAAAATACATACATTTTTCTATACAACGTCGAAAGACCTACAAGCATACGGCCCCACCTAATGTAAAGCCGTTACCGTAGCCTATGAACGCTTGTAATACATTAAGTATTACTCGTGTGATGCTTTCTCTGCTGCTGCTGACACGGCAACCCCTTAGAAGTTTACTGGTGACCTCACTCACACGCAGGAACACAACAACCCTCTAGAGAGTTAGTGTTTGGCTGCGGTTTTCTGTGAGGTGGGGTACTTCACCAGACGAGCTGCTTTGATGCGCCCTACCAAGAGAAACAGACATGTTCATGCACACAAATGTTTGTATTGTGTGGGAATCGAACCGAACGCTCGTGGCGTTGGTAACAAAATCGCGTTATTCACGACTGCGCCACCGAGCTCGTCAAGCATAATATTTAAGTATTGTCAACTTCATTTATTTAAAGGAAGCAATTCATTAGTTGGGGAATTAAATTGATTTTTTACTTGGCACGTACTCAAAATTATAAAATAATTAATACCTAAATAAATAATAATTGCTTAATTACATTAATCGGACGAATTAGAATTAAATTGTTGTATACAACATTTATTTCATGCTTTTTAGTTAGTTTTTTTCTTGAAGTTAGTTTTTTTTATATACAACGTCGGAAGGCACACAAGCATACGGGCCACCTAATGTAAAGCGGTTTCCGTAGCATATCATACATTAAGTATCTCGCTTGTAATACATTAAGTATCACTCGCACGACGCCTCCTCTGCTGCTAACACAGCAACTCCTTAGGAGCTTACTGGTGACCTCACTCACACGCAGGAACACAACAACCCTCTAGGGAGTTGTTATTTTTGCTGCGGTTTTCTGTGAGGTGAAGGTACTTCCCCAGATTTGATGCGCCCTACCTCTCTTAAAACATCCAGACCAAGACAAATAGACATGTTCATGCACACAAATGTTTGTCTTGTTTGAGAATCGAACAAACGAGCGTCGGTGTTAATGTTAGTTTTTCGTAATAGTAGTAATAGTTAATAATTTTCCAACTTTTAGTGATGGGTAGACCTACTAAGAATGCTGCTCAAATGAGTAAACGACAGCTAGTTCTAATGATTCGTTGATATATGCTATTTGTCCAACGATCTTAGACTTGTCCATGTTCATCTTGAAATCTATCTGATTGCTTGTTGTTATCATCGCAAATAATAATTTTCTTTTAACTTGTAGCGTGTATAGTTCCTCATAAATATGGTGGTACCCACTGAATTAAAAAACCTCAGTAACCTACTTGGATTGGACCTGAGCACCAGTTGCTTTTCACAGAGACAACTCTCCTGCGTAAGCGACGCCAATAACATATTTGCTTACATCCCTACCTGGTTCTACAGAAAACATTAAGATAAAGATAAGATAAAAATTCTTTATTTGCCTTTAGACCCTCACGGACGCTTAGACACGTCTTACATTCTCAATATTATATCTTATTATTTTTTTAAAGTTTTTCCCTTTTTAATCTACCAGCATTTCAAATGACCATTGGCGAAGAATCAAAGTTAAAGAAGAACATTGTATCGAGAAGATTTGTAAACAATAGATCACACGGACGACTTCGCGGGTACAGCTATAATATATAGTAAAAATGGAACACTGTTACTAAACTAATTAACTAACATTAAATGTAGTAGTTGATAATAATTGTAACACAGTATTAACAGACATGGATAATCATATTACATAACATGGATCGTTTGCATAGTTTGTCTTCCGAAGTTGTATAAAGGAAACTCAACATATTTCATCAAATCATCAACATATCTCTTACAATGAAGTTACGTTTTGTAAATTAAGAGAAACTTAAACAACAACAGTACTAGTAGACTATGAAAAGACAATAATGGTTTTATACTTATATAGTTATTATTTGTCTATCTGTGAAGTGGAGGTTTCTCCCAGTCCAATAGCTTTGTTTTGCCCTGCCTCTTCACAACTATTCCTCTTTTCAGAGATGAAACCGATAACATAACAATTCTGTGAACATTCAAATTAACTTATATTGATTAAAATAAAGTATATGTAATTATAATAGATGTAATATATATAGAACAATTTGAGCCTTATATATATCTCCTCTGTTTATTACTTACAAAATGATTAAGTTATGATCACTGAAAATTGTTTAATAAGAAACTACCTACTCACATACATGAAGTTGTTCCAAAGATAATATGCCTTCTTCCTTACCCCACTTCTAATCTATTAGGAAAGCAGGGTCCACTACCTAAGCCTAAGGATGTGGAGATGACACTGATTTTTACATAGAGCGACTGCTGTCTGATTTCCATAACCTAGAGGGAAAACCAGGCCGTTTTTAGGTTATATCACACATCTTTTGGAATATAATTTCTTCGATATGTAGATTATTTCATAATGTTTTCCTTCACAACTGAGCAAGTCATAATCACAAACATGTACCCATAAATCTGAAAACACAAATTTTGTGCTACAGCAGGATCCAAACCAAGGACCGCTGGATAATAGGTAGTTTCTTTATCCACTGAGCTGTCACTGCTCTATTATAAGAATCTGTTATAATGTATGCTCTTGTCTCAAATAGTGAGCCATATTGGCAACAGAAACATGGGGGAGTGAAACTACAATAAGTATTTCTAACAATTTTTAACGGAAGTATCGCATATTTTATTTATTTTGTTGAACCTGACGTTTCAACTTCCTGCGACCACGGACGCTGCAAAGCGTTCGAAACGTCAGGTTCAACAAAATAAATAAAATATGCGATACTTCCGTTAAAAATTGTTTAATTCAATGTGTAACAATCGCGAAAACCTAAGACAATACTAGGTATTTCTAACTTAAATATCTGCTAGAAGGACCGTTACCCTTGGCAAGATCCAAGTGCACTGGGCTTGTGCCTTTCGGTTTCACTAAGTCCTTAAGGGACTCAGTAAGGTACCCGGGCAACGTTTATCGGCTCCGTATCACACCAGTAGGTCTACAACAATACAACACAGGCAATTATTAATAATAAATAAAATAAAAAGCCTTTTATTTCCCACGCTTAAACAACAATGGTGATATATTATTTATACAATTATTTTCAAAGTTTAAACATACAATATTCCAAATTTAAAATGCAATATAATTACCTACTATAAATAAAAATAATTTATTTATTTTGGGATATCTATTTTCGGACAAAGGCCTTTTCCATCTCATTTCAACCAGTCCTGTGCTGTGCGTGTCGTAGTCGATCCAGCAACGGCAGTAATATTACCACAATTTGTTTCTTTAATTGCCAGATATTTTTGTTGCAGAGGCCATGGTTATGGAATGACGTGAGTGAGATAACTAAGAAAGTTTATATACACAGTACAGTATAAACAATATCTTCGCCAAATTCTTAGGCTTAGGTAGCAGACCCCGCCAATCCTGAGGCATAAAGAAATGGGATAGGGCTAGGACGAAATTTTTCTTCACTGTCGAACACAAATGATAATAACAAATACATCTGAAAAAACAAATTTAGTGGTACCCATACTAAAATTCAAACCAGAAATAATAGACTGGTACCTTATCCACTGGGCTATCACTGTTCTTTTATAATAATATTTTATAATGTATATCATACAATATCTAATAAAGAATATTCCCTATCCAGCTATAGATTAAAGGATCATGATAAATTGAATATTTTTTTAACTGTATCTCGAGTAGGTATAGTGAAAAATCTAAGGTAAGTAAATAATAACCAATCTGATTAAACAAGCAACGAGTGAATGATGACAGAACTACATCTAAATAGAATGTCTCATATGGAATATATTTAAACATTTCACACAACTAGGTTCAAATGCGTCCCACTTATTGACTCAAAGAATGTTTTGGTTCAGTAGTTGAAAGTGTGTCTGTTATTTGTAAGTTAGATTAGGAAAACGCAACTTATTACTCCTTGATTAAAAGTTATTTTGTATTATATGATAAAGAGATTTTAAATACTTAAGTTACTTTAAGTTTTTACGAAATTGAAGTAATAGATAGAGACCATGTGAAATACTTACATTGAGATTCGGAACGATGACCGCAGTCGAGTCGACTGAAACCGGATAAACCACTCTGGTGTTAAAATACATAATTACAAAATTAATACACAGGATATTTCTGAGAAATCTAAGGCAATAGTATAGAATAAGCGGGGAAATAGAGGTTGTGGTATTCATAAACAGAAATAAAAGAAATGCCGAGAGTACGAATGTACAATGTTGGCGATGTTCAAACTTTTAAAAGTTTTCTTTCTTCTAAATACATATATGTTGTATTAGTGTGCGTGGGGTGAAGATTGTGGATTGCGAGTAATTACGAATGACGATAGCTAGTGTCACTAGTGACAGCGACACTGACAGTTAACTTAAGTGTTGCCATTATGAAGATTTTGCCTCCTTTTATTTATCGAGTGTTGTTTAATTTGTAATGAAGTATTGCTCGTTGTCTCTGGGTTACTAAACTGAAAACCATAATGCATGGAGTTGCGGCGCTACAAGCACTACAAAGATGTATATACTTCTACTTCGAGATATTGACGTCCACCGAGGATTTATTTAGAAACATATTATCCCTCTATAACTTCACGGCAAATACTTTGCGGTGTAGGTTTTACCAGAGGAAGACTTTGTTTGAACAGTCAAAACCCGTTATATACGATTTCCCATCCATTTCGCGGTCGTATACGACCACCCGGATTTCGAAGGGTTAAGAGTCGTCTGCATAGGTACCTCTGTCTCACCTATTTCTACCGCCAAGTAGCGATATTTATATAGCTATGTTCCGGTTTGAAGTGTGAAATATGGCAGAAAAATTACTGAGTACTGTGCCGTCGCGTGCTTGTTTGTCAATCTAGTTGTATAAAAAAAGGCGGAGAGAACCGAGCGCCACGTGATACGATCCTTACACACCTTACTAGCTTCTTAAGATTCATTGCTCTTCTCATGCACGTTCGCCGGTTTCTGAGGCTCCTGACATCACCTTCTTTTTTTATACTACCTCGAGAGACGTACAAGGATAGGACCCACCTGATGTAAAGCGGTTATCGTAGCATATTAACGCTTGCAATACATTAAGTATCATTCGCGCGATATCACCTTTGCAGCTACTCCATAGGAGCTCACTGATGACCTCACTCACACGCAGGAACACAACAACCTTTTAGGGAGTTGTTATTTGGCTGTGGTTTTCTGTGCGGTGGAGGTACTTCAACAGACGGGCGGTTTTGATGCACTCTACCTCTCTTAAAAATACTCAGACCAAGACAAACAGACATATTCATACACACAAATAATTGTCCTGTGTGGGAATCGTACCAAGGAGCGTTGGTATTAAAATAACGTAACAGTACGTTTCACCACTGCGCCACGTAGTTCGTCAAAATCTTCTGATAAAATTCGATCAATTTAATCATGATAAGGAAATCAGTCTTGACCTTCTTCTTCTCTACTTTCGCGTTATATAACGAGTCCGGAAAAAAGGATCATCCCTCTTGTTATTTTAACACCGACATTCTCTTTCAAATCAACTGTTTCATTTTATGTTAATTTATCCTGTTTAATAATCGTTAGGATTGGCGGGATCCTACCTGAGCCTAAAGATTTGGTGAAGATATCGATTTTTACATGGAGCGACTGCCATCAGGTCTCCATAACCCAGAGGGAATGAGTCTGTGTCTATGAGTCTTTGATGATCGCAATCTTTGGCAAATCCGCCTCTACTACTCTTTGACGAGCTCGGTGGCTCAGTCGCGAATATAACGACTTTGACACCGACGCCGTGGGTTCGATTCCCACACAAGGCAAACATTTGTGTGCATGAACATGTGTGTCTTGGTCTGGATGTTTTAAGAGAGGTAGGATCAAAGCAGCCCGTCTCGGGAAGTACCTCCACCACTGAAAACCGTAGCCAAATAACAACTCCCTAGAGGGTTGTTGTGTTCCTGCGTGTGAGTGAGGTCACCAGTATGGCTCCCAAGGAGTTGCTGTGTAAGCAGCAGAAGAGGCATCGCGCGAGTAATACTTAATATATTACATGCTTTAATAGGCTACGGTAGTCGCTTTACATCGGGTGGGGTGTATGCTTGTATGCCTGCCGACGTAGTATATAAAAACAAAACTATCAATACTTAAGATGAGGAGCTACAGTTTTCACAACTTTGTTACAGGCCGCCTGTACATATTCTATCCAGTCATTGCGTCTGCCACGCGAACCCGACTTTACCCGAATACACCTGATTGACAGCGCTACGCAGTCATAGATTCCATGGTACTAACCACTTGTCTCACCGGGCTAGATATGGGAGGTACTCGCGGGCCTATCTCTTCAAGAGTTGCAAAAGGTCTGTCTAAATTTATCGTATCAAACAAGTAATTGTTAGGGGTTCACTTTAAGTCATCATCTTTGTCAATCGATACACGTATCAGAGGACTTTTATCTACCATACATTCTGATTCTGTGAGTTTGGCTCTCTCACCGCCACGATGTGACTGAGACGTTTCCAGCTGAGCACTATCTTTGAATCGGTTCTAGAAGAATATGCGAGTAGAGGAACACGTATTTCCGCAAAACGCAGAAAACTGAGCTGCCAAGCAAGCAAGGAACGCTAAATACCTTAAGCAGGGCAACCTTCGTGTTTTCATCAAAAACGACATGTACCGTTAGATCCTTGCAGTCGAAGATACCTGGTAGTAGGAAACGCCCTAGGGTCTGTATCAGCAAAAACGTGGAGCTCTGCTTGGTCACAATTGTGACTCGTCTCCAATTGGAATATTTACATCCTCAACTTCTCGTAACTTATTAATCCATATACGACACTTATCGAAATTACTAGTCTCGATTTCATCGTCCCAACCTATCCTCTACTTCCGATGTCTTGTAACAGGATCCTATCTCCAACCAGGGCGAACTTGATGAACCCAATCGGGTCAAATACTAACATAATGAGTTTAAGTACTTTACCTTATTTTAAAACGGCGAATACACTACGTCAAAGATCGTTCATAATCACTATCTTCCCAAAGATTTCTCTGTGCTCTCATCACTCTATTTCACCTGTACAAAATCGTAAAAAAAAATACTCGTTAGATGTCAGGTTAGGCGATTGGCGATTTTGCTGAGCAGTCAAAAACAAGCCTAAGTTCCTTCGGTTTATTAGGATTGAAGACTATAAATTATGGCATGTACCACGTCTTAGTTGTCGCTTCTTGTCGCAACACAGACGCGCACAGCCTGGCATTCTACACACAGGAAACCCTGGCATTCTACGCATCTTACCTAAAACACTGACCAACGTGACTGCGTGCTATGCTTTAACTGTCACGCAGCAGTAAATCGGCGTGCTTTTTAGGCGACAGCAGGTCCGTCTCTCATCGGTTACCACTTACCAGTTTACTTGCCCGTTATATGATGTTCATACCTTCGATATCCTCCAAGAACGAGGAGTATCCCCCAACATTTATTTCTAACAATTCTTTGTCGAAACTTTTTACCATGTCGATAAGTTTATCGCATTTACACAAATGTAGAACTGTCGCATCATTGTGCATAGTAGCGAGCTGTAGTCGTACACATGCACTACGAAACCGAGGCTTTGAAATTAAAGGTTCATTTTTATGACCGCGTATTTAATGTCTAGTTGTTAATGTTGTCTTGTATAATTAACAATTCAATTTTGTCGGATCAATCAAGTTCGATCGATTATTTTGTTATACGTTCAACTACACGTTATTTACGCTTTTAGGTACTTTTATATCTCAACTTCTCTCTCTGGGGTCTCTTGGTCAATTTGTGAACCACCAACGTTTTTATCTCTAAAACGACTAGGATTCGTACACAGGCACACACACAGGCATATAAAAATGGCTTAGATACTAAAACGGCACTTACGTAACTATATATCATTATTTTGTGAAAGTCAAATATGCCTGTAAATAATATATGTATACTTTTTTAAGAAGTTTATTAAATCTTGTTAAATACATCAATGGCATAATTATGTCAAAGCTATTTTAATTTTTTATTAAAAGTAGGGTAATTTTGAAAATTGGCAACACTGCCCAAATCGCATGCGCAGCAGCGTTCGCCACAAAAAAGCCTTCTATCTGACACACACATATACGTGAGTGTAGTAACTTTATGTTGGTACTGTTGGCTGTTGGTACTGTTGGTAGAGTAGAGCCAGGCCAGTCCAATAGTCGACGGTATAGACGCAAGTGTCGCGTATATTTCCTTGCTGTACCGGTTCAACGACAACGATCGAACGAACGCCTCATAAAACGAACTTTACTGTATTTTTCTGAAGTTAAAATGAGACGTATTATAAACGATTTGAAGAGCAATACACGTGGGTGATTTGTATAATCAACTACGCGTTATTATAAGTTTATAACATATCCGTAAAAAGTGCATAGATAGCGGTATCAGAGAACCAGATTTTGTCTTCGATGTATTGAAACCCGCTTTTCTGTTGTTTGTTTGTGTGGCTAGTGTTATTTGTGATTTGCTTGGCTTTTAACCTATGTCCCATCGGTCGCAGCCAAGAATCAAAGGTAAGATAAAACTAATGTTTTTTAATTGTGTTAGGTATTTAGTGACGTGTGATTTGAATTTTAAAACGTAATGTTATAATAATAATAACCCTTAGGGTTTCGCCTTTGTTTTTTATATATTAGGTAGATACAGGGAAAGGCAGGAACAAACTTTGAAAGGTGCGAACCTTACGGCGTGAAGCTATCTATTATTATTGTAGCCTATGACGGCTTGCAGCATTATCTACGTTAAAGATTTCTCAACGATATCGCACCGTGCTGCTAAATCCAGCAACTGACGAGCTCTGTGGTGAAGTGGTTAGTAATGGTACTTTAATACCAAGTGTGTCATTGATCCGTACAGAGGTATGGCCTGCCAAAGTTGCCCTATTGGGGAAGTACTTCCACCTCACGGACAATCGCAACCAAATAACAACTCCCTGGAGTGTTGCTCCTAGGAGTTTCTGTGTTAGCAGCACGGGTGACAACACGCGGGCAACTTACTGTTTTGCAAGCTTTCATAGGCCTGTTGTATGCATGTCGACTTTGTATAATAAAAAAAACGACTTCTTACTAGCTTTTGAGCGACGCACTACTCATCCAACCGTAGAAACAATCCTCGTGTTTTTGTTATTTGGCTGCGGTCTTGTGCAAGGTAGAACTTTACTAGTCAGGCTGTTTCTTATCTGTATTACCCTGCGACTTCGTTCGCGCGTATCCCGTCGGAACCGATTTTTCTATTTTCTTTCTTATTCCTCGTCTTCCAAGAGTCGTATTGTGATGTTGAATAGCCTGTTTAACCTTCCTCAAGAATTGAGTTCAAATGCAGAATATTTTCTTTTACTACGCCGGGAGGCATACAAGCGTACGACCCACCTGATGTAAAGCGGGTACAGTACGCTTGTGATATATTAATTATCACTCGCGCGATGCCTCCTCTGCTGCTTACACAGTAACTCCTTGCTTACTGGTCATCTCACTCATACGTAGGACACACACAACAAACCTCTAGGGAGTTGTTATTTGGCGGCCGTTTTCAGTGAGATGGAGGTACTTCCACAGACTTGATGGTTTGATTGCTTTGATGCGTCCTGCCTGTCTCAAAACATCCAGACCAATACAAACAGACATGTCCGCGTACACAAATGTTTGTCTTGTGTGGGAATCGAACCCACGAGCGTTGGTGTCAAAGTAGCGTCATTCACGACTGAGCCACCTAGCTCGTCAAAAATAATATATAATCAAATAATATATTAGTATAGATATAAAGCGGTAGAGTTTGTTTGTTTGAACGCGCTAACCTCTGGAACTACCAGTCGGATTCGTAATATTCTTTTGGACGGTTATATTATAGGCTATTCAATATAGGATACTTGGAAGTCGAAGAAAAAGAAAGAAAGTAGAAAAAGCGGTTTCTATGAAATACAGCGAACGAAGTCGCGGTGTAAAGCTAGTTGAATACAAAGCTGATGCTGTTGTGACGTCACTTGCGCGGAGTTTGGTTTTCGAAGTTTTATGTTGAGTGTGGCATAACAGTAAACAATCTTCCCATAATGTTGACACAAGTTTAAAATTGCATCAAAGCCGCTAAAGTAGTCTCCACTGCCATGCAATTCACTAAGCGACTCGTAATGGCTGTGTGCGTCGCTGTGATCACAGATGTCACCGCTTTGACATCGTCTACTGCGATCACGGCTAAATTATTTGGTATTCTATAAGGCTGTGAGCTTACGCGAGGCTGTTTGACTTGTAGAATTCCAATTCCAAACGCAGCCTTGCGGCGCTAGTGTCGCACAACCATGAAAAGCGACACCAAGGAATTGCAATTTTGTGTTCAAGGCTGTAACAGCCGATGTTTCCGAGGATGTAACGTTGTTTGTTCTTACAGAATTGCATAGCTGATTGCCGACAGACACTAGGACAATAAATATTTTAAAAACACCTTTGTTGATTTCTGCCTCGATAATAGAGTTCAATTGCTGCAAGAACAGTGATAGCCCAGTGGATCGTTATGGTTTATCGATGAGATGAAGAACTGGTACCAGGTTCGAATCGTGACATGTACGCATGTATCACTAATTTCGTATTTATGTACATATTTGTAACTGTCACTTGCTCGGCGAAGGAAACCCGGCACGTCCAAGAAATTATACATTTACATACATTAAACATGAGACTTACCTAATAAAGGTCTGGTTTTCCGTGGAGGTCCTGGTTCGTGGAGGTCTGACAGCAATCGCTCCGTGTAAAAATCGCCATCTTCCCAAGTCCTTAGGCTTAATAAACGCGATATAAGAAGAATAGTAGAGTTCAGCTGCTATTTCTCAAAGTATTCCAGGCACTTACGAACTCGACCAAGCTACATTTTTTTTTTGTATATATATGGCAGTAGTGTTGCTACTTTATGCCAGTGTCAAAGTTTTCAGTTTTATAACCATTTGAAAATCTTAATTCTATGTTCTAGCTTCAGGAACTGTGCTGAAAAAATACTTGGGAAGGGTACATAGACCCAATCAACCCAATTTAAATACCACCCGTAAAACGATAGTATTTTTACAAGGTTTTCTTGAAGAACTTATTCACGTCTTCGAAAAAGTGCATAAAAGTGTTATATTTGAGTTTTTTCATTACTGTATAATTTCACTAGCACTTATGTTACAAAATACTATCGAAATTGTCACACAAAACTAATTTTATACTGAATTGTTAAAATTACAAGTAAAACAACAATGTCACTCGTCAAAAGCGCGGGAAGAAGCTCCTCGATTTGAGCTACGTTTTTATTAGATAGAGATATATGTATATGTCTAGATAAGGTAGGTAAGTATTCTCTTTTTTTCGGCAGTCTCTTTCCCAACCGCTGAATGCACGTCGTGGGGGTCAGGCTTTTTGTATCGAGGATGGCAACGAGGATTGTTGTAAGCATTCATAGGCTACGGAAACCGCTATCTCGATCCGTAGCTATATTCGTTTTCATTATATACCACCCGAAAAAAATTGGTCGGTCAGGTCATCTCGTAATACTCTTCTTCTTTGCGTTATCCTGTTTCCTAATCCATTAGGATATCCATTAGGACCTCGTTCGCTACCTAAGTCTTGACTGAAAACTAACCCTTCTTAGATTAGACCACATGCCATTATACTACCTGTTTTTTGTTTTTCTTTTTTTCAATTACATAAAATATTTTCAATACTATGTATTCTAGTAAACCAATTTTGAATGTTTATATTTATATATAATAAACATAGCGGTATGTAAAGTATGTATGTATGTATCTTTGTGTTATTTTTTTCTCTTGAATTGCCAAAATGTAAACAGTTATTTAAGTTTAATTGTAAGTACTAGTAAGCTATTTTGGAAGAGCGGGCTCTCCATACACAAGTATTTATATACTTAAATGGAGACCCCAATCATAATGAGATATTGTAAAAAAGTGACAAATAAATACTTACTTACTTACTTACTTATGCCATTATTTCTTGTACTTGTGAGTTTCCTCACATTATATTTTAAAATGGAGCAAGTACTATGTCTACGTACAGTTATTTATTGACACTTTGCTCTAAGGAAGAGACAAATGATAGGGCATACCTGTCGTTAGAAAGAGATGAATATATATCATGGACATTTATGCTTTGTGCCGAAGTACGTACAGCCGCGACGCGAGAGCGTGGCCAACTGAATGCGAGTTGGGCAATTACCTTACTTTCGTATTGCCATTCTAGAGCGTGTACGATGTATCTATGACTATAAAAACATCTTAGTAGGTATGTCCAAGAAACTAATTTGTATTAGATCCTTGCCTTCTTTCATATTCGTGTTTTGAACAAAACTTGATTTCAAAAACTCGAGTCGAGACGAGAAATGACATCTACTCACGAAGAAAATAACCTATAGAGGCCCAATGACACAATTTTTCGTAGTAAATCGCTACGGGTCGGAGGGTAAAGTAGTACCGCAGCTCTTATTGGCTAGATCAAGGATCAACATTGTGTCACTTATGCGCTTATTGGTTAATATATCCTGCCATTGGTCAGTAGGCTCAAATCGCAGAGATATTTAGGCGCTAAAACACCACGTTTTGTAAGTAAGAGGGGCTTTCAGGCACAGTCAAGAGGTTTATGGTTTGAACTTCTACTCACCAAAGTCTCGAAGAAAGGTTCAATTTTAATGCCTACAAATAACTAAAACAATGGCAAGAAAACGGCCATTTGCGATTCTGACTCGCCCACTAAGGGTTCCATACCAAGGTGTACCGAAATAAAGTAATATGCCGAAAAAACATGTTTATTGTACTTAGCGGCCATATTAGTTACAGATTGTGTGAAAATTGTAACTCTACCTGTTACGGTTCAAAATATACTGCCTAGTGACAGACGGACCGGCAAACAGTAGAGCTTTAGTAACAGGGTTCCGTTGGTTATAAAACCCTAAAAAGGACTCGAAATAAAACAGACAAACGTACTCAAGTCGCACCCATAACAGGTTACTTTTTTTTTCATTTTGTACAAAACCCTAAAAATCAGCAATTTCGTAGCTAAGGACCTAAAGGTACATATATAACTTTTTGTGAACGGAAAGCGTTAGACCTGTTATTTGCAGGTACACTCATCTTATTTGCCATTGATACCACGGTAAATTGAACTTTATTCTTTTACGGTGAAGGTAATGTATTATTATTTAGATAATACACACAAAAATGATAAACAGTTCTCGGAACCCTGGAGCTTTACTTTAGAATGGCAACCAACGGCGAAATGGTACCAACACAGAGTAGATACATAGGTAGGTACTCAATTTAGTAGGTACCTTAGCTAATTTGAATGCCTACTGCGAAGTACGTACTATTTTTTTGATAGCCATGTTTTTTTATATACAACGTCGGTAGGCATACAAGCATATGATCCACCTGATGTTAAGCAGTTACCGTAGCCTATTTATGCTTGTAATATATTAAGTGCAATTTAATCTAACCTGCTTTGCAGCTTGCAGCAGGTTAGGTCAAATTGCATGTAAATTTGACTTTCGCAAAATAACGTCTGAATCTATTATGTAACAATATATATATATATATAGTATCACTTGCGCAATGCCTCCTGTGCTGCTTACACAGTAACTCCTTAGGAGCTTACTGGTGTCCTTACTCACACGCATGAACACATCAAACCTCTAGGCAGTTGTTATTTGGCTGCGGTTTTCTGTGAGGTGGAGGTACTTCCCCAGATGGGCTGCTTTAATGCGCCCTACCTCTCTTAAAACACCAACACCAAAACCATGCCTAGTATGTGTGTCCTACGAGTATTACGGTGCAATTTAAAGAGAGGTGGGGCACAACCCGCACAGCCTGACTGGGACAGTACCTCCATATCCACGTTTTAAAAGAGTTAGAGAACATTAAATCAACCCGTCTGGGGAAGTAACTCCACCTTACAGAAACTGCAGTTGATGTGTCCCTGGGTGTGAATGACGTCACCAGTAAGCTCCTAAGGAGTTGCTGTGTTAGCAGCAGAGGTGGCATCACGCAAATGATACTTAATGTAATGCGAGTGTTCATAGGCTACAGTAAACGTTTTACATCAGGTGGGCCGTATGCTTGCCTTCCGTCATTATTATAAAAACAACATCACAGAAAACCGCAATCAAATAGCAACCTCCTGTCAAAATCTTTGAAAGTGAAGTTATCAGTAAGCTCTTGGGAAATCCCTGTGTCAACAGCGCAAGTAGCGACGCAAGTAATACTTCCTATATTGCGAGCGTTCATGGTTCCCGTAAACAATTTACATCAGGAGGGCCGTATACTTGTATAGTTCCCGAACGATGTAAATAAAAGTTGCCCTGTTTTCGGATCACTATGAGTTGGCGGTCATTACTTAGAAATATAATTATTCAATACAATCGTGGTCAATTCAGCCGTATAGTTACCACTTATTAACACAGGCATCCTTTAGGCTGGTGGAAGGATCGGCTTTGATCCATTGACATCAGCTCCCTGCGATCTTCACCTGATCGTTGGCCTATTTGATCAGGTGCCTAACTACACTGCGCTTTTCTTTGTCACTATTTAGAACCCTTTTGCCACTATCGTCGGTTCTACGGTCTACTGAAACTCCTCCCTGATCCTTAGACCTATATCAGTAAGTCTAAGGATGTATTCATCCTCAAGTATTTTCTTCTTGCCATTATCCTGTTTCTTAATCCATTAGGATTAGCGGGGTCCATGGCCTAAACCTAAAAGTTTTGGGAAAGACATGCTTTGACATGGAGTGACTGTCGACTGCGAGGGAATACGAGACTTTCGTGGGCACGCGTCTTTCGAAATATATTTTCATGAGCGTGCGGTTCACACACGATGTTTTTCGTCACCGCTGACCAAATTTAATAGGCTGGTTCTTTATCCACTAGGCTAGTAATACTCTAATCCTAAATTTACAAGCCGGTGGCGTATTGGTGAAACACGCTGTTACGTTACTTAGACGCCATCGCTCGTGGGTTCTATTCCCACGCAGGACAAACATTTGTGTGCATGAACATATCTGTTTGTCTTGGTCTTGGTATTTTAAGAGCTGGATTAAAGCAGTCCGTCTGGGGAAGTACCTCCACCTCACAGAAAACCGCAGTCAAATACCAACTCCCTAGAGGGTTGCTGTGTTAGCAGCAGAGGATAGCAGCATCACGCGAGTGATATATAATGTTTTGTCAGCATTTATAGGCTACGGTAACCGCTTTACATCAGGTGGGCCGTATACTTGTATACCCCCCGCAGTATAAAAACAACCTCATCCTCATACTCATCCCCCAGTCTATCACGATGATAATATCTGACTCTGATATGATTTCTGAGATCTGAGATGATGACTGATAATAACTCCCCCTAGTATCTATCAACGAGCTAGTACAAATACAAATATTTTGTTATCAAAAAAAATTACAAAATTGGAATAATTGTGATCTACAACGAACCCGTCTCTGGGACACTAGAGTCAAATTAACAATATGGTGTTATAGTATTTTATTTCATTACATGTATATACATAATAGTTAAATAATAATTAAAATAAAATTGTTAGTAGTATAGTAAGTATAACGATTAATTATTTTTTGCTAGTCGGCTAATCCAAAAGGGTAAAACTTTATTTATATACTAGCTGCACTCCGCAAGTTCGTCCGCGCGTATCCGGTATACCGTAGGAATGGCTTTTCTGCATTATTTCTTTCTCCTCGGCTTCTAAGAGTCGTATTGTGACGTTGAATCGTATGTAACTATCAAATGCAAAAAGATTTTTTCAAATGCCACTGGTGGTAAGTTCCAAAAATTAGCGCGTTCAACCAAACAAGCACAACAAACTCTACCGCTTTATCTATTACTATAGATTTTTCATGTTATCTTTTGTTTGAAAATACATATAGTTTTCTAATCGCGGTGGACTAAGACAACAGTTGAATAGGTAAACGCAATACTATCGATGTTTGAACAGAAAACAATGTTGACATAGGTAGATAATCACTTTCTATGCTTGTTTACTAAATTTTATCCTCTTTAGACGGCCTACTAAGCGGTTTCCTGAGGCATAGGATGAATCACAATTTCTTTCGCATTTACAACCATATTTTCTTTCACTAAAGAACATTAAATAATCAATCGAAACTAACTTCTTTAATATATTTTTTTAATAACGACGGGAATTATACAAGCATACAGCCCACCTAATGTAAAGCGGTTACAGTAGCCTATATACACTTGCAACACAATAACCCTCAGGGAAGTTGTTATTTTTACTGCGGTTTTTCTGTGAGGTCTTAGACGGGGTTGCTTTGATGCGCCTTACCTTAAATATATAATATTATCTCGTGTTATTAACTCTGCATGAAGGTTATTATTTTTTAAACAGATGTTTAGTTATTGAAGACGACTTGTGTTAAATTACATATTTTTTTTCACTTTTAACATATTTGACTCCAAATTTTTTTGGGCAGATTTTTGAAAACTTCTTTCTTATTTGATCTCAATGAATGTGGGGGCAAATGTTGAAAACGATAATGGTGGAAGGAATCCATTACAATCATATCGGATGTAGGAAACACTCGACTATGTAATTAATAAAACACACAATAAGTGTCTATTACGGCATTAGGAACATTTTGAGTTGGGTGTCTTATACATTTCCTCACCTAATTCTACCGCCAAGCAGGTACATTTATATAGCTGTGTTCCTGTTTGAAGGATATGGCAGAGAAATTACTGGGTACTGTGACGAAACAATCACAAGATTGTTAGCGCGCGAGTAACACCCCCGCTGTGTTGCGAGCGTCAATAGTATGCGGTGACCGCTTACCATCCGATGCGGCCCGTATGATTGTTTGCCAATCTAGTTGTATAAAAAAAACAACGCCCCTTAACGCTGTCGCCTAGGTTTTGTCGCGACCGCCGCATTAGGTACGTACTTTGTGGTACTTACATATAGTGGAGTATGTTGACGGTCAGCATTGTCGGTGTTCATTGAAATGTCAATCGCCATTATTTTGTCTCAGTTCTAATTTTGTATGGCCACCCCGCCCACACTAGCGTCGTCGCCCTGGACATAAAGACAATTTGCCACCCCTTAAAATACACAATGTGTTGTAAGCGTTCGTAGCCCTAGGTGACTGCTTACCATTAGGCAGTTCGTATGCTTATTTGCCACTTTAGTAGTATAATTATTTCACTGAATTTCTTGGTTTTCGTAAATACTCATCCGTTTAGTGTCGCTCAGAAGTTCTAAAATTATACTTTGAACTATTGATAATTTTGGTCTTTATAACTGTAGACAAATCGAATGGATAAGTACTGTAGCATTATATTACCTTTGGCATAAGTATATAAGCAGGCTGAAAGTATTCTATGAGTTGGTTTTTACGATAATATTAACAGAAATGAACAAAAAGGTATTATGATTTATATTCGCGTAATTTTTCGATTAAAGTCGGGTGCCAAATAATGTGACCGAGGCTTTATGTAAAAAGGTTACCGTAACCTTGGAACACCTATACCACCTCACTTGCGCCTTTGCTGCAAATTTTCAAGAGCTTACTATTATTTCGTTAGTATTTTCGTGCACTCTAAACCCAAATACCCCTTGAATTAAACAATTTTTAAGGAAGACTTCCTGCGACCACGGACGCTGTAAAGCATTCGAAACAAAAATAATTAAAACACGCGATACTTCCGTTAAAAATTGTTTAATTCAATGTATAACAATCGCGAAAATATAAGACAATACAAACCAAATACCCCCTGTTAGCTACGGTTTATGTAAGATACACCCACAAACCAATAAATCACTTGACTGAGCACGAATGCACCCCGCGCACATAAACGTTATGTTTTAGCACGCAAATATGTCAGCGATTCGAGCAACTGACCAGTGAGAGAATATTTAACCAGTCGATAAATGCCGCAATGTCGATCAGTGAACTAACCAATAAGAGCTGCGCGTTTTACTTTAGCCCCCTGACCCGTAGTGATAATTGAGATACTGCGTAAAATTTGTTTCATCGGTTCTCCATAGGTTATTTCCTTCATGGGGACACCCCTATTTGGGCTGCTATTAGATATAGTTGTTTACTACCTCTCTTGTGACTGCGCCTTGTTTGCTTGACTTAATGCACTATGTGTGTAGATCAAGTAAAAGGAAGACCGAGGAAGGCCTTACCTACTATGACCAAATTGATCGTGTTTTATCAGATGGTGATCTCAGGAGCCTTAGAAACCGGCGGATGCATAAGAAGAGCAATGAATGTTGAAGAAGCGAGTGAGGATTGTAAGGATCAAGTCATTTGGCGCTCGGTTCTCTCTGCTTACCCCACAAAGGATTTGGCGTGAAGTTGTAGACAGATAGATAGTGTGATAGGTCAAGTTTCTGCTCAGTGAGCAAGTCCAAAATCATATTGTATATCTCTCTCTATTACAAATAATTCTAAGTGGAAACAAGAATATTTTTTTCCAGACAAGCATACAATATCTTAGAATGTTATTTGCCAGGCAGGTAGGTATATTCGAATGACGATCTAACCGTAAACATCTTGACTTAGCGCCTTAGTCATACGAGTGAAACATCCTTGGAATCAATAATTGGCATCTAGTGTGCAAATGCATATTATAGCTTCATATATGTACTGATAATTAGTAGACTAATAACTGTAATAACACGGTTCAGAATTATAAAATTGTTACAAAGGAATTATTATGATCATCATTATCAAACTAAACTACTGAACATAGGCCTCCCGCCTAGAGAACCTTTCGTCACGATCCTGTGCCACCTGCATTCATTGACTGCCAACAAATTTCTTGATGTCGTCGCTCATCTTAGCGGGGGTTGTTAGTCCCACACTCCGTGTTCTAGTACGGGGATACCATTCGAGAACCTTTCTGCCCCAACGGTTGTCGACTTTGTCTTGTTGTCGTCCTACGAACTATGTAACTACTCTAGTTCGGACATTTTCCCTAGGACCTAGGACATTTTCCCTATACTACAGCATAATGTCCTTCAAAAAAGGCATGAGGTGCCCCCAGATATTGCAAGTGTCCGTAGGCTACGGTACCTACTTACTATCAGGCAGATCGTATGCATGTATACCATTTTAGTAGTCAAAAAAACAATATTTTCATGACGGAATTAAAAATTCTAATTTTGGAAATGTGACTAAGACTATAAACAGACTTTTTCATAAGTTGACAAGTAGAAAATAGTATTTATTAGCTATGTAATATCATTGATATTCAAATCTTGAAGCTAGACCCTACGTACGTACTACTTACTACAATAAGCTAACTGTTGTGGAGATTATTTTTAAGATTATTTTTATTTAATAATTTCACGGTAGCTATTTGAATAAAAATTACATTTTACTTGCATGAAATATCAATATTCAAGTTAAAGACTCTGAAACAAGATATTCGACGTTCTTTTTAAATAACTCTACGTACCAAAAATTTATACTAGGTACATAGATTCTATTAGTTACCTGGAATGTTTGACAATGGATAGACACACGGCATAAATTGCCGAGCTTTTGGACTCTATGCTTCTGCATTATAATAACACTAATAGCAAAAATATCACTTCCTCTCTCACTCATAAAAATACATATCTATATATAGAACGTATAATTATCATCGAACCGCTTGTAACCGTGAAGAATTGCAAATGATGATGATCAAACAACCAAGACTTGTCAATTGTTCTAGTCAACCCTTTGCGTTAGCAGCGTGGTGCAACCATATCTCTTGTATCGCCAGCGTCATAGGTTACGGTAATCACTTTACATCAGGTAAACCCTATGGTTGTATGCCGCCCTACATTGTATAAAAAGAATTAAGTAAGAAAGCATTCCCAGGGACGATAGCTTCCGATGAAGTTTTAAAATTCTTCCCGGCTAAAGGCCACTAATCCTAGGTTTAGTCAATAAAAGTCTGACATAACTCTTACGGCCGACCGTGAGGGAACTCAATGAGAGTTCAACACCTCCCTCCTATCGGGTCTCGGACGGAGGGTGTCTCTTCAGAATAACTACGGTAGCAGTTTCTAATAGCTTAGTTCTTCTTTTCAACGGGCCTTCGTTTACGTCGGGTGTTTAAAAAAGGACAGTTATGCGGATCAGCCGGCGGGTTAAGAATCTCCTAAATAATTCGTCACACCTTAATTCTTTTAAACATTTTTAGGGTTCCGTACCCTAAGGGTAAAACGGAACCCTATTACTGAGGCTCCGCTGTCCGTCCGTCCGTCCGTCTGTCACCAGGCTGTATGTATCTCATGAACCGTGATAGTTAGACAGTTGAAATTTTCACAAATGATGTATTTCTGTTGCCACTATAACAACAAATACTAAAACATAGAATAAAATAAATATTTAAGGGGGCTCCCATACAACAAACGTGATTTTTTTGCCGTTTTTATAGATAATGGTACGGAACCCTTCGTGTGCGAGTCCGACTCGCACTTGGCCGATTTTTTTATACAATGTCGGGAGGCATACAAGCATAGTTCCATCTGATGTAAAACAGTTACCGTAGCCTATGAACGCTTGCAACACCTATGTGACCTCACTCATCGCAGGGAGTTGTTGGCTGAGGTTTTCTGTGAGGTAGAGGTACTTCCCCAAGCGGGCTGCATTGACGCCCTACCTCTCTTAAAACACTCAGACCAAGACAAATGTACATGGCCATGCATACGAGTGTTTATTCTGTGTGGGAATCGAACCCACGAGTATTGGTGTCAAAGTAACCCACAGAGCTCGTTAATTGCTGTTTGAATTACCTACTCGCATATTCGTAGTCACTTAATTGTCCTGTTCTATTTTCATTGCGGAACCGATGCTCTTAAGTGTAAATACGCCCTAACAATAGTCGTGATGGTCGTGTCGTGCGTTATGTTTCTATCTGGCAGAAAATATTACGAAATTGAAAATGCACCGTCAGATAAAATTAGTTTACGCAACTTTGGCGTCGGATACCTGACAGGGCAACTACTGTGAAATCAGCTAATGAGTGTCAGCAACACACGTTACCTAAGTGTAAATTGCCTGTTTAAAATTGAGTACTTCTCTGCATTTCTTAGGGCACAGGTATGTAAAACCGACAGCCTCAACTTTAGCCATTCCATGACAGTCTTTGAGCGAAATCTACGGTATTTGCCCATCTTGAAAACAATTACATCTGTACCTACATCCAGTAAAGCAGCGCAGCATGATGGTAGCGGAGTATGCACCTAACGAAAGCTCTTCAGTTCTAGAGAAATCCAACAGTTATGTCTGGGTGAATGTATTCACAAACGTTTATGTTTCAAAGCTACATAAATCGCAGCGTAGCTGGTAACGGCATACTGTTAATATCACAATAGAAAAATAATATATTTTTCTTGGTCTGAGTACATTAGTTTCATTGACAAAAAATATTTGGAATACATACATTTTATTCAAATTTGTTTACCAATATAGGAAAACCATTGCAAATATGTAACTTAAATGATGCATTCTATAAACCAGTGAGATTTGTAATACATTCATCTCTAAAACAAGCGGATTACAACTGTGTCCAATTACAATTATGTACAATAATTTCGATAAGTATGTCTTATAACAACAAGTAGTTATCCAGGTAAGTACGCTCAGCATTGGTACACACACCGTATATTATAAATTGGACAATCACTTCAATACATATATATATATTTACACAACCTCATATTTAATTCATATTATTTTTATATATAAATGTTAATAAATATTCAAATAGTTTTCTTTTAGGAACTTAATTTCATTACCCACGCAGCCCACGCTACATTATTCCCTCAAACAAATAATTAATGATAAACGTTTCTGAGTCATACATGACCACGATTTTCGAGGAAATGTGCTTTCATCTATTAAAGTATATAATTCTCAATAAAGCCAATCTGTACAAAGAACGATAATGTTCCCAATTCATTGTTTCAGTGTTCTACACTATCTAATCTGTATGGCTTACTATCATTTGATATCTCTAAGGTGTCATACACGTGTTTCGGCTACCTAATGGTGAGCATCGAACTACATAGACACGTGCAAATGTTTCATTATCAAAGGATCCCTGACGTCTGACCAACATTGGAAAAGGTTTTTAAAGCTCTTGTGAAGAACCCCATGTAGTCTATTAGAAAGACACAGCGTACATTTCATAAACTAAATTACGAAATGATTTTACCAATTAATATGTTCGAACTATATTGTAGGTAGTACTTATGTAAGACGATTAAGGGGAAATGTAGAGGGTAAATAAGATATGGTTCGCAAAAGGAAATACACCACTTCAACTAATTATACATTGGTTTTTGGACAGAAGTAACGACACTCAATACTGAGATATGTACACCATTATCAACAATTTAATATATATAGGTAGCTTACTTTAAATTATATATAGTTTTATCTTACCCGACCTGGTTAACAATTCCGCATGAGAACATTATGCTGACTGAAAAAATGTCTTTTGAGATTTCGTTTTAATATGTCATCTGCTGTTTTTCTTGGTTTGGTATCTATTACTATATTGGTATATATATAATACAAAAATAGATAAATAAGAGAAATGCACAATAATATTGTGCAAAGACGAGCTTACCTTCGGAAAGGATCTCTACCAACCAATTTTCGAATGTTGAATAGGAAACAGAAGGATTAACGAGGCAGAAGTATTTACAAAGCTAGCTGCAACCCGCAACTTCGTTGCACGTATCCCAGTATCCCGTGGGAACCGCTTTTTCTTACTTTAATTTTTCTTTGCTTCTAAGAGTCATATCGTTATGTTAAATAGCCTTATATTATAGCCTTCCCCAAGAAATGAGGTATCAAAAGCAAAAATAATTTTTCACATCTGATAGTTTCAGATATTAGCGCGTTCAAACAAACAAAATATGTATTTTAATTTATATATTTTTACGTTTTACAGACAAATAAGCCAAAGAAATGAAATAAAAACCCACAAAGTCCAACCTGTAGTCTAACTAATGTTGTAAAATGAACCGGGCATTGCTCTAGTTATGAATCTTGCATTAGCACCGGCATCATTTTGCTAAGACACCAGGGGGATTGGCGACCCATAGAGACCGGTGGAGTGTTACATCATCGATTTTATAACGCGCTATGCAATTAGCCGGTTATTGAAATAACACCTGTAATTGACTTTTTAATTGCTTAGAATTAAATCAGGCGGGCTCAGGTTGAATTAATGAACAGCCTTCATTGCCACTCGGCTCTATTTTGCCGTGTGAATTTAATGTAACATAAACGTGTAAAGGTCTATCTAAATAGTTTATTTGTCTATCTTATATAGTTATCACAAAATGCTAATATTTCACTGATTCTCAAGTTCACTTAAAGATTTAAAGTTATTTGTATAGAAAATGTAATAAGTGAAATAAATGCCGAGTTCGATTATTCGGTTAATAACGCGAATTTGTCACCAATGCATGGGTTTGATTCCCACACAGGACAGACATTTGTGTGCATGAACGTATCTGTTTGTCTTGGTCTGGGTGTTTTTAAGAGAGGCAGGGCGTTTCAAAACAGCCCGTCCGGGGAAGTACTTCCACTCACAGAAAACAGAAAACTGCAGCCGAATACCAAATTCCCTGGAGAGTTGTTGTGTTGCTGCGTGTGAGTGTACTCACCAGTAAACTCCTTAAGGAGTTGCTGTGTTCGGAGGTGGCATCGCGCGAGTGATACTTAATGTATGACAAGTGTTCCTAGGCTACGGTAACCGCTTCACATCAGGGTGCCGTATGCTTGAATGCCTCCCGACGTAGTAGACGATAAAAAGAAAAGTATAAAAAAAATGGATAACATTTTAGATCATGCGTTACATATCATGAAAATATGTAATCAGATATCATGTTCAAACTATGCCCGTTTGAAAATAACACCTCTGATTATATATTATTATTATTATATAGACAATAAGGCCATAGTCCAGGATATTACACCTGTTTATAGATATACAATGCAAAAGTGGAAGGATGTAGAAGCCGAGGAAGGCCAAGACATACCTACCGTGATCAAATTGGTCGTGTTCCATCAGAAGGTGATGTCAGGAGCCCTAGAAACCGGTGAGCGTGCATGAAAAGAGCAATGAATGTTAAAGAAGCGAATGAGATATGTAAGGATCGAGTCACGTGGCGCTCGGTTCCCTCTGCCTACCCCGCATGGGATTTGGCGTGAAGTTATAGATAGATAGATTAAGCCTATTTCGTTCAGTATTGAACTATGTGATGGTAACATGGGAAAACGCCACAGGAATCCAACAAATCCTTAAATCGCAGAAACGTTCCATGTTATACCCACCGTGTTTTGTCCGCTGACAGGACATCGGCACTAGAGTTCAAAAAATAAAATTATGACTGTTTTATTGGAACAAAATCGATATCATAACTATATATCCACATATCGCCAGTGGAAGTGTAACAAGAAATCAAACATACATGTAATCCGAAAAATAAGGACAAATTCACGGTGCCAAAAAACTAAAATGTATGAATCAATGCACAGTAATATAAATAAACATGTGACCATATCACTGAAGAAGAAAAACCGAGGTATAATACTTTTGAACGAATATTATTTTTTAAAATGTAGTCATTTTGCAATATAAATATAATACATAATGATATTAAAAGTACAGAATATTAAACTAATATTATTTACAGATTATATATATATTTTTTTATACTACGTCGAGAGACACACCTGATGTAAAGCGGGTACCGTAGCCTATTAATGCTTGCGATATATTAAGTATCACTCGCGCGATGCCTCCTCTGCTGCTTACACAGCAACTCCTTGGGAGTTTACTGGTGACCTCACTCACACGCAGGAACACAACAACCCTCTATGGAGTTGTTATTTGGCTGCGGTTTTCTGTGAGGTGGAGGTACTTCCCCAGACGGGCTGCTTTGATGCGCGCAAAATATAAAAAAATATTATTTATAGATTGGTGTTCAGTTAGTTTGATATTATTGTAAAAATTACAAGCTAAGTATAATTACCGTACATAATATATACAATGAACAAACAATATACATTATGTCAATCAATAAATCAACAGTTTGCACGTTTTCGACTCCTCTGGAGTTAATTTTCCATTTTCGCCATTTGCCATTTTCGTTTCTACTTTATATCTACGAACGATTTTAATAAAATGATATTAAGATATATTAAATCGGCAGTTGGATCATGGTAACGCCTGGGCTGCACACATTATGTATGCTGCGCAGACAGCCACATGGCTGGTACAGGACATTGCACCCGGCGAGCCAGTCCCTTCCTTCACACACCGATTTGACCACTATGGTGCCGGCGTATCTTTTACCGATACTTATTGTGTTTCTATAGCCTAAGATTTTGTATAAATAAACTAGCTTTTGCCCGTGACTTTATGTGCGCGTAACTATCACCGTATTTCGTTGATAGCTTCAAAAATTGTTAGCGATTGGATACAATGCTAGCAGAGCCTAAATGTTTTACATGGAAGTTATCATCAGAAGTTAAATACGAAATGAAATACATTGAACTGAATAGAAAATGAAAGGGTTTAAGCTTTTGAATAGATGACCAATTTCGAAAAATATAATTGTGGATAAAGAGTAGATAAATAAAGATTAAATAGAACTTTGTGTACTTTGAGATAAATAAAAAGCACTTAAAAATGAGACCATTGACTTCACTCAATCCTTTAAATAGAATTTAAGTCTGGTTTAGTTTTAAAATATTTATTTAGATTGAGATAAATAAAAAGCACTTAAAATTGAGACCATTGACTTCACTCAATCCTTTAAATAGAATTTAAGTCTGGTTTAGTTTTAAAACCTGACTTAAATTCTATTTAAAGGATTGAGTGAAGTCAATGGTCTCAATTTTAAGTGCTTTTTATTTATCTCAATCTAAATAAATATTAATATCACTGTAGGTGCGTAGATGGTGAGACCAACATATTTCTACACAAAACAAGAAACATAGTGGGTTGAGTATTACGGATTGCCTCGATGAACCGTTACCGATCGGAACACAAACTTCCTGCCGTCTGTCTCTATCGGCTATAACTTGCTCAAGATTGAGGACATGAGTAATAACCTCCTTGAATATTAGCACTGTATATTTTCACCTGACTTTAATAATGTAACAAATCAAACCAGAACTACAAGTATATAGGGTGCCTTGAATTGTTCTAAAATGTCTGTGTCACATTGTCTTTCATTTTTAAATTACACTAGCGACCCACCCCGGCTTCACAGGAGTAGATAGATGAAAAAATAAAAATCGGCCAAAGGCGAGTCGGACTCGCACACGAAGGGTTCCGTACCATTATCTATAAAAACGGCAAAAAAAAATCACGTTTGTTGTATGGGAGCCCCCCTTAAATATTTGTTTTATTTTAATTTAATT
This sequence comes from Pyralis farinalis, assembly GCA_947507595.1. NCBI lineage: Eukaryota > Metazoa > Arthropoda > Insecta > Lepidoptera > Pyralidae > Pyralis > Pyralis farinalis. Next base: position 15,983,910 of record OX382266.1, on the reverse strand, counting down.
ATTTATTCTTAAAGTGAATATATAACTAAATATTCTGTGAATATTTCAACCGTCTACCTGTTGCCGTTATCAATATCGAGCAAAAATGAGCAAAAAAAATCACGTTTGTTGTATGGGAGCCCCCTTAAATATTTATTTTATTATATTTTTTAGTATTTGTTGTTATAGCGGCAATAGAAATACATCATCTGTGAAAATTTCAACTGTCTACTATCACGGTTCATGAGATACAGCCTGGTAACAGACGGACGGACGGACGGACAGCGGAGCCTCAGTAATAGGGTTCCGTTTTACCCTTTGGGTACGGAACCCTAAAAAAGAACTTTATTTGGACAAATATTAGTTAACTAATAGACTAAGGGCGACTTGCAGCTTGCCAATAAATCTCGATTTAGTATAGAATAAACTTAGCTTAGCCTTAAATCCGATTTAAGGTCTTGTACGTCATCGATTTAGCTTAAAACTCGATTTAAATGAATGTCAAAGCGCAGTACTATTCGCTAACACCCCGGCATTTTCTTACTTTTAGCATTTTGTACCTGTCGTAATTTCTAAACGTATTCAAAGAGGAATTTACATGTACATAGTCCTCCTTGGTTATGGTACTATTTAGTTATGTTGGGATTAATGTAATGCTATGAATGTCACCCGTCTTTTAATTTACTAATTTGAATAAAAACTGGTTCTTGTTACTTAACTATTATAGATAGACATATAGCGTGGTGGATTTTTTGCGGGTATGTTGGGTACTATAAACATGTAATACATTATATTATGTATGTATCATCAATAGTTTTCACTGCGCACGTCAAATGATGACTTTCGTAGCCAAATTTTTGATGCCTTGGGTTATATTATTGCAAACTTCATAGAGATCTCTAATTTATTGAAAATAAAATTTAGCCTATGTTTCTCGCTGACAATGTAGCTTTTTACATGTGAAGGAATTTTTAAAATTGGTTAAGTATTTTTGAGTTTATGCATTACAAACAAACATACTTTTCTCTTCTCTATTAATCTTTTCTCTTTAGAATACTTGTTAAGATTATTTTCTTATTAAATTATTAAAGTACTCAAAAGCACCTAGTGTAATTTAAGATGAATTGTTTTGCCTTAACATCATTAATGCCGTAAAATTGTTCGTGAGATCTTCCCAGACGATTTACGTTATCTAATCACTTTAATTAAGTTCATCCAGTAATAATAATGGTAAGTAATAACATATGGTCGTCATATAATCAATAATATATTATATTAATATAGTTTGGTCATTTAGGAAGAATGAATAGAATTTTTAAATAAATAAAAACCGCCAATTATTTTTCGCTTTTTAGTTTCTCAGTGTTTTTGAAACACTGAGAAACTAAAAAGCGAAAAATAATTGATCACAATTACTTACGATTTTTGGAGTCAGTGCCAGTATATATATAGTACTGATATTATCAATTGATATTATGCGGCGGCAATTGACATATTTTTTTATTTAAAAATAATTTATTTTTACTTTTTAGTGGTGTAAATAAAAACGAAACAGAGATTGAAAGTCCTCATCAAAAACTTTTGCTGAAGGGAACCACAAACTAAAACATTATCTCGGTATATATTTTTGTTTTTGTTGATTTTCTCAAAAGTGCTGAATCTATTACGATAAAATTTATATATTTATGAGGAGTATGATTGACTATCAGTCTTGCCAACGCAACGCATAGAACACTATGTGTTACCAGAGCTGGGATTGCGTGAATTCTATGTAGGCAGCGTTGCTTCGCTTATCAGGAGACATTGATTCCTATGCAACTGCAGCGACTGGGTCGTTTGTGGAAAATATGGAAGGTTGGAAAACATTCCCTATCGCCTAGTGGCTGCAGCCGTGGAGCTACAATGCGATCATTACTTAATCGACCTTGTATGGAGAAGCTAATATTCTCAAGCAAGCGGCTTACGAAGCTTGGGCCACAGCTCGTGCTAAAGCAATTCTAATGTTTTTAATTAGAAACGCTAACTGAAGGCTGGGTCGAGGGTGCGGAAATGGGTTGTCAGTTTCTTGTTTTTTTTTTACGTCGGGTGACATACAAGCATACGGCCAACCTGGTGTAAAGTGGTTACTGTAGCCTATGAGCGCTTGCAATACATTAAGTACCACTCGCGCGATATCACCTCTGCTGATAACACAGCAAAACCTTAGGAGCTTACTGGTGTCCCCACTCACACGCAGGAGCAGAACAAGCCGCCAATGAGTTGCTGTTTGGTTGTGATTTTCTGTGAGGTGGAAGAAACTTCCCCAGACGGATTGCTTTAATGCGCCCTACCTCTCTTAAAAATACCCAGACCAAAACCAACAGACACATTCATGCACACTAATGTTTGCCCAGTGTGTGTGTGTGTGTGTATTAACCACTGCGCCACCGAGCTCGTCAAAAACTCTTGTCCAGCAATTAAATGTCTATATATCATTATGATCATATTTTGTGATACATATCAAAGATACTTTGTTAATTAATGGCATACAGATGACAGTACTGGGGAAACTTAGTATATAGAACGTACTAACAACCCTCGTTATCTTGTGTCTAAAATTGAGGGTACTCTAACTAAAGAGTTCGACTAGCGTCGGTTGATCTTGGTCCAACACCACCTCATCAAAACACGAGATTGCGCTTTAACCAAAAGATGAGCCTTAAGCAAACCCCATTTGCGGTAGCTCCATAATTCCAGAATACGGTCCTTTTAGCCAAGAGCATACGGTTCTTGATGCCAAAATCTTCAGCGTAGTTCGGTATTGGAGTCACCTGCATGAGCAGATCAAACTGCCGGCGTTAAGTGGAATCAACTCCGACCCACTACAGCATGTGGTTCTTGAAAAGGGACGTGAAGGGATTTTTACAGAATTGACATTACAAAGATGATGCCCCTAATATTGTAAGTATTCGTAGGCTTCGGTAACTACTTGCCATAAGTATGCTCAACTTAGTGATATAAAAGATATTTTTCCGATTCGTTGATTGACCCATTGAGCAGTAAATATTCGGTAGCCCGGCCCGGACGGTCCGTACTGTTCTACTAGAACAGCACTAGCCCTAAAATTATAGAAGTATAGCTAAGAGTACTTCTTCTTTTTAACTGTTCTTCCTTTTTATCCCGTTTCCTAGTTCATTATAGGATTGACGGGGTCCGCTACCTCAGGCTAAGGATTTGGCGAAGATACTGATTAAGCTAAGAGTACGTCGAGCTAAATACATTTTGTACATTTCTTACGCCGTTGGCAATAAGAGTTACAATTGTAGTACATACATTGTATGTACTATATACATCAAGATTTTTTTAATTTTTGCAAACAACCTAAGCTACAAGAATATCTATTAAGAGAGCGATAAAAAATAACGGACCTATGTTCACCGTACCGTTCACACTACCTTCGATGATGTATTAGTGACTCACCGGAAAGTACAATACCCCTTGGTTTGATATACCTTTGGCGCTAATCAATTGTCACTGTAATAAGGACTCCCAACATTTATTGCCTCGTCGGCATTTGTCAACATGTACGAGTAGACATTTCTGGATACAGAAGAAAGTAAAAGAGACTATTATCCACATTAATAATGCAAAAGTAATTAGTAACGGTGATGTAAGAAAGAGAGATGTAAGTAAAAAAGATTTATTGAAAAACCCTCCGTCGCAAAATACCTCAATTCCTAATGTCCACCTCCCTCTCGACTATTGCGATGCCTGACAAGGTGCTTATGTATCTAATTTAATTAAATTAAATCATGTGTAATGCAATGTTGAATTGAAATAAATTGAGATGGTCTGAAAGAGAAGCTCGGTGTTAAGATAAGAAAAGGTAAGGTAAGGTAAGGTAGAAAACTAACGGTGGTGGGTGCCGGCCAGCAGTGGTTCGCACGAACTAGTGGAGCCGAAGCACACAAAGTAGTTAAGATCAAATTGCCTGTATTCGTACGTTATTGCGAGAACTGGACCCACGCGGGCGAAAACAGCTGAAATTAATCTTAAGTAATCAAAGATGTCGTATAGATATTAAATTCACTCATTTCAAATTAACCCAAATTTCTATTTAATAACTTCACGCCAAATCGTTAATGGTAGGTAACCCAAATTTTATTTAAAATGTAATCTAATTTGATATTTTCTCGAATCTTCTTGAGGAGCTTGGTGGCGTCGATTGACGTGTCAATTGAAAACGCAAGTTACGAGTAAGGTCCACCGCAGTTCTATCTATGGATGCGATTAGTCGTCTCGAGCTCCCCCGAACTAGATGAGTATGCTAAGTAGTCGTAACCGGTAGTTTTCGATAAATAGAAGTCGTTACGCTAACCTAAGAGGTAAGCGTATCAAAGGAGCACGATTGGGAAAGTAACTACCTCGCAGAAAATCTTAAAGAAAGGACAACATTAGCCAAATACTTAGAGGGTTATGTTCCTGTTAGTGGCTGAGCCTATTAGTAAGTTCCTGTGGAGGTACTGTCTTAGCACAGGAGTAGCAATGCGGGCAATATTTCCCTTATATATTACAAGCGTCGTAACCACATTACACCATATGGCCGTATGCTTGCATGCTTCTCGACGTTTCAAAAACCTAAATTCATTTTTTACCAAAATGCAAATTCGCTAACATTAACGATCGGAAACTTTCTTACTGGTAATACTTCTCACATACTTTAAAGCCTGAGGCTCGTTCACCTTTAGACCTTAATATGTAGGAATCATAACACTTACGTTAGACCGTAAAATGAATAATTGCTTTTTATTTCGCTAGGTGCCTTTTGCACTTTGATCTTTAAGCTGACATGGAATCAGTATAAAATATGTTAATGTTCTGAGCATGTCAGCAGATGGTCTGTGCTAAATGTTTATATTATTATGCAGAACCATTTCATAATTCTAGCCAATAGGCTGACCCTCGGCCTGAATTCGTACGAACGACTGTTACAATAATAATTATTATAATTTGGCACACTGATTTCAATACATTCAATAACTATGTCATGTTGATCGTAACAGTAAAAGTGCAATCGTACATTTAAATATATATATCATTTATTATACGCAGAAATCTATCTTTATTTTCACGTCAAGTGCGGAGTAGGCAGAGAATCCGAGTCATGACTCTTTTATTAAATCTCACCGGCTTATTTGAAATTCATACCTGTTTTCGTGCACGCTTTTTCTCTTCTTTTCTTCATACGAGAAATGCGGATGGAATATAACATAGCAAAAGAATATTATTTAAAAACAAAAACAAAAGAAGTAGCAAATGTATATTTTTATTGTCAATAGCTTGTCGCATCGATGCTTTATGTTTAGGTATCGGCGTAGGTTTAAATATTTTTATAGTATTCATCATAATATTTTTATAGTAAACATATGCAAAATGACATTTGATGTCAATATAAAAAAAATATTTCGTATGCTTGACCTACACGGGATACAAATTATACTTATGTAACTAGAATTACGCACGTAAAGTTTTTTTAATTCAACACATATTTTTTGGTGTGCCAAATAAGCGGTAACTGCTTACCATCAGACGGAGCGGAAGTTCTGTCTCATGTTAAGCAGTCACCGTAGCCGTACCGTTACCGTACTGTTACTGTTCGTGCGTATGTATCTTGATACATTCGTCAATTGTGCACCGATTTTGAAAATTCTTTGTTGTTCGTTGATTTATAAAATCCTCGGGTAAAATATACCGACTGGAGGTTACGACTTTACTGAAAAGAGGTTCAAAGGTTTTCTAACTTACTTATTTTTCGTTCTAGTTTTCTTTCTGTAAAATATCTTGGTTTTCTTGGCATCCAATTGTAATCCAATATAATATTAAACAATCATATTTCATCGTCGTGACTAGTGTTTACAACCCGAATGGTGATACTGCTAATAATACGGCATCGTCTACAATCGCAGACAATTCACACATTCATAATCTTTTGCTCTGTAGACAATTTTTTTTTTTTTCTTTTGTATAGATGTTATTTTATTCCAATGAATTCTCGTATTTTCATATAGATTGTTAATGTTGCCAGAAAGCAGATATTTACTTCCGAAATATTTCCTCTGATATTATTTGCTAAATATCTCTCTAGTATCTCACTTGTACAGATATGAGACGAAAACCTGAGTTAACAGCACGCCTGTCGGTACCCTATATCGACATCAAACACTTACATGCTCTACATTCCTTATAAGTGGACTGCGCAGCTTGAAGCAAAAATCCTTTCGTACAACCCTGTCAAATGCTTTTTCAAGATCCACAAAACTGCAGAAAACCTTCCTGTCCGTAGCCATATGCTTCTCCACGGTATTGCGGGATGAGAAAATATTAGGGGTTAAAGTATGAAATTGCCGATTTGTACTAAAAAATTAAAACTCATTTTTCCTGCTGCCATCTAACCGAAAGTTTATTTATGCCTTTGCGATAGAACTCTGGGGATCTAGATTCGACAAACTGTGTGAAAGCATTTTGTACTGTCTCTTGGGAAGAAATTTTTTTAACCACGTAGAAAGTTGTCCGGATCACAAAAAAAAATGGTAGTCAGTCGGAGCAAGGTCTGGCAAGTACGGAGGATGACGTATGGTTTCCAACTGCAGTTCCTCTAGAGTTACAACGGTTTTTCGTGCAGCGTGAGGTCTTGCGTTATCATGGAGCAATAATGGTGAAGATCGATCGGGGCTGTTTCACTGCCTGTTTCGCCATCATTGTTCGAAGTTCGGCACAGTAAACATCTGCTGTTATTGCTTGACCAGACCTGAGAAAGCTATAGTGAATAACGCCATGAAGAGACCAAATAGTTACCATTACCTTTTTATTGGTAAGCTTTGCTTTAGGGAAAAAAACTTTTGCTTTGCTTTTGCTTTACACTCTTGCGGAGTTTGACCTGAGGTCAGCCATTGCATTATTCGCTTACGGTTATCGTAAAGAATGCACTTTTCGTCACATATCACAATTCGATGCAATATTCCTTCATTACTGTACGGATTCCATAAGGCCACACAAGTTTCAACACGCGTTTCTTTCTGCAGACCAGTCAAATCATGAGGCACCCATTTTTCATATATTTTTATCTTATTGATTTAATGCAAATGAGTCAATATTGTAGGTAAGGTTATAAACCATGCCGCTAATTCCTGGGTAGTTTGACTCGGATTGGCTTCCACAATCTCCTTCAATTCAGCGTTATTCACCTGTATTCTTCCACGTGGTTCGTTCTTTAGATCGAAGTTTCCATTACGAAAGCGTTTAAACCAAAAACGCACGGTGCATTCATTAGCAGTCTCCTCTCCAAACGCAGCCTTGATATTGCGAGCCGTTTCTGCCGCGTTAGTTCCGGAACTCGTATTCAAAAATTACTCGGATTTCGAAGTATCCATCTTTCTCGTTTAAGCTGAATAAAAAAAAACAGTTGAAATACTAATATCGAAGGTTGCGCATTTTTTAAAAGAATAACGTCATAGGTATCATGTGAAAAAAGTATCTCTCGAAAATATCATACCATGAAGGTTTAATGTCAATTCAAAGTATCTATTACTATAAAACGACAATTTCATACTTTAACCCTTATTATATGCGTATTTCCCATGCCCTTTCAAAGGCAGGGAATAAAATCCATTGAAATGGCAGGGAATGCTTTCGGAAACGCGGACAATCCCTGTGCTTCCCAAGGCGTTCCATCGGATTTCACCATCATTCTTCTCGCAATAATTTTTGTGTACACTTAGCAGTTAATCGGTCAGTTCATCCAACTGTAGCTCTAAACAGTTGACCTCTTTTATTATAAATGTACGTATTGACATTTTGACATTTGCTGTGCGCGGTTTGTATCATGATTTTTGACCCCAATCCTTATAGGTCTTCGTAAACGATGTATGCAAAATTAACGACTTACTAACTTTGTATTTATCCGGATTATATTCGCAATTATTACTTTTGACAAGATGACACCAGTGATAAAGTAAAGATAAGACGACTGTCACCGATTATTTATTAAATTTTTTTTCGTTACATCGTCCTGCCCGGAAAAGCAGCGCTACAATAAATTCAATATCAATATATGGTGATATACCGACATCAACGCCACCTACCGGGTCCAATTGTGTTTGCAAATCATCAAGGAACCCATTGAAATATACACAAAAAATTCATTCAAATCGCCGTTTAGGAAGAATTAGGTGACAAACACATGCACAGAAGAATTATACGAGTATATGTACAACATTTGTTCATTGAAATGACTATTTAAGATAGACCGTACATAAGATGAAACCAAGTCAAAGTCAAAATCTTTTTATTCCGTAAAAATGGCTACATTTGTTTGGAATCGTCACAATTTTTTTCCCTACCGTGCAGTTCAAGTACGTAATAATCGTGAAATCGAATTTCTTGTATTAGTGTTTATCGCAACTTTATTTGTTTTTTTTGCGTATAATTTAATAATAATGTATTCATATATAAACAAGAATTGCTCATTTAAAGTAATATAAACTGTACCTAAATAAAAATATATGTTTTTAATTTTTTGTATGAATCAGTCTAGTAATCACAGCTTGCTTAGTTAAGGACTAAATGACGCTTGAGCTCACCAGTAAGCTTCTAAGGAGTTGCTGTGTTGGCAGCAGAGGTAGCATCGCGCGAGTGATACTTGATTGCAAGCGTTCATAGGCTACTGTACCCACTTTGTATCAGGTACGTCATGTGCTTGAATGCCTCCGGACATTGTATGTACAAAAAAAATGTCTGTCAAAAAAGAACAAAAGGATGTGGATGGAGCTCAAGGGTAAAGGAGCAATAAAACCTGTGTTTTTCAAATAGAAATTAAGCAAGAGCTAAAAACTCCCATTTATGTATTATTAGTCTTCTTGCCAGTCCTTGCTCATACACAAACAAAACCGATAACAGTATTTTTTGTATAATTGCACCCATTAAAGGTTTGTTTACACATCAATTTATGCTTCCTGAATACGGACGTCTTTATGACTAAGCAGCCATTTCTAGAGGTTATTGGTGACGTCAGGCATTCGACAGATCTCACTGTCACACAGTTATGGCTTGTTTACACAGTGCGAGCTGCTGCCTAGCCAGTAGACCGCTACTCGCCTTGTCTACTCGTACACCAGTAGCTCGGCTCGCCTTAGCTGTCTACACGACACGCAGTAGCTGCTGTTCAGTCTTGCGAGTTGTCGCGATGTCCGTTGAACGTGTTTTAATTAGAAGAACGATGATTTTTATCGAAAAAAATCCATAACTTTTCTTGTTCTCGGTAGAGTTGTATGAATGAAATATTAATATCAGAAGACTATCTTACCGCAGCCATTTTGAATTAAATAAACGCTCGTAGGCGCAGCACACAAAAAAACATAGGTTCCACTCACAACTGTCCGGCTGGCACTGGCGAGCTACATAATACCGAGCTGCTGACATGAGCGAGTTGCCGGGCGAGCAGGCGAGTGAAAACAAAAAATGTTGAAGTAACTCCGATGCGAGTTATTATCCAACTCGCACGTACGAGTTACTCGTAAGTTACGCCCAAATAGTGCGAGTTGCATTGCAAATTGCACCTACTCAGCAGACTGATTCGTACGCTAGGTCACACTGTGTAAACTAGCCATTATTTTTATTGGTTACCTATTTAAATTGGAGCCGTGATATCTCAGTGGATAAAGAACGGATCCATTATCTAACGGTCCCAGGTTTGAATCCTGGTATTGGCATATACCACTAAATTCATGTTTTCGGATTTATGTGCATTTTTGTAATTATCACTTGCTCGGCTAGCTAAGGATAACACCATGAGGAAATCCGCATGTACATGGAAAGACATGTGACCTAACCTAAGAGAGGTCTGATTTCCCCTCCAGATCGTGGAGGTCGCTCTATGTAAAGATCTGTATCTTCGCCAAAACCATTAAGCTTAGGTAGCGGACCCCGCCAATCCTAATCAATTAGGAAACGGCATAAGGGACAGAAGAAGAAGAGCTATTTAAATTGTCATAAGGAATTTGTCCTTAGCGATGGTAGAAGGCAATATACCGAATAACTCCTCTGAACACAATCCGTTCTACAATCGTTATAACTGTGGTAGAAATACAAAGCAATGAACCTATTGACGGTCCAAACGGTTTAAAGTTTTACCCTCCAGAACTTAGAGTTTCAATTTAAATACCATAAGCGTCTAAATGTCAAAAACGCACTCATGGACTCAAGAATATTATAACCACTTTGCCGATAAGTGACACGATGTTGTTACGTAAAATAGCCAATGAGAACTGCGCGTTTTGCCTCACCCTCCGACCTCTAGAGGTGAGTTGAGTTTCAATGCAAAGTAGTTCTATCGATTCCCCATTGATTATTTCCTTCATGCGCAGAACTTACAAATAAGGGCAGTGTCTCTCCTTACGTCCCTAGGGCACATTATGCGCCAGCCAGTCATATAGTCAATAATGAAAATACCTTTATGTTATTACCATATCTAACATAATCACTACGTAGGTATCACTTAGCATTCATTACGGGGATTGGTCTAATCACAAGTTAATTTGATTCCGAGTATTATCTAGACTAGATCGTCGTTACTTGATTTGTTAGATCACGATTTTAGAGTTCCTTTGTAGTTAAATGGCGAATATGAAAATTCGTGACAATTACATTTCGCTCTTGAAATGTTTGTTCGTTTACGCGCAATGAAAAAAAAGAACGTCTTTTTATACAACGTCGGGAGTCATGCAAGCATACGGCCCACCTGATGGCAGGTCGATACCGTAGCCTATGACGTATATATATTGTATGTGATAGATTCTATCCAATTATGTTGATAAATAAATAATAATAATAACGTTTGTTACACGGGAAGTATTACTCGCGCGTTTGCAGCCCTGCTGCTCGGAGCTTACTGGTAACCTCACTCACTCACAGTAACCTAACAACCCTCCATATTATGTTATGATTATGAGGTAGAGGTATTTTAAAAACCACTCAGAACAAGACAAAAAAACATGTTCATGCACACAAACGTTTGTACTGCGTGGGAATCGAATACACCAGTCTTGGCGTTAACCAATCAGCTATCGGGCTAGTCAAGTCAATAACTCTTTAAACAACCTAGATATTGTCGAAAAAGTAATATTGAATTAAATCATGATTTCTACCAGACTGTTCTACTAGTGGGAAAGTACTTTCTCTTTACAGAAGACGGCAGAAGGAAGGTATAGTTGCTTGTTTTTGGGATATTATACCAATACGACACCTCGTAATGCCTCTCCATTGCGCGCTTATCAACCTTGTGCAACCCCATACTGCCTTCGTAAGGGGATGTTCGAAATTAACCTAAACCAGCCTTTTTCTTCATTTCATCTTCAATACGAATTTTTCTTCTTTCGGATCTGTCACACACTAGATATTATACTCCATTCCTATTGCGAACTCCCATAATTACTCTTACATGTACATAAATGTAAATAATTAAGCAGATTTTGTTTATGGTAGTAAATCACCATTTGAATTTATTGAAACCTTTCAGTGACGATATTTGTTTGATTTTAATTTTAATATGTTTTTTGAGCTAGTCGTATTTCAGGATTCTAGACTTGAGCAATCTTGATAGCTCTGCACCTTATTCATTTCTGTGAATTCAGGAGTCGATTTTCCGCGATGGATAAAATTTAAAAATAAGATATGTGCTGAATCTCTTAGTTTTAAATTACATCAGAAAACTTCATTTCTTTGAGCTGGGGTCCAAAACGTTCCGTTGTCCCAGTATATACCAGAGTAACATACCGCCAGCATGCTTTGTTCGAAAACATTGAACTGTTTTATCTAAAAAACATTTAGTGGATTTATATATCGGTACATGATTATCATAATGCTACGAAAAACAGCGTAACATTTTATACTGCTTTCGGTTCCAATATTACTTGTCAACTTCAAGTCATACTATACATTACTTTTGGTATAAAATATATTTAGAAACTACAGAACCACTACTGAAGCTATTTTGAACACACGCTTGCTTGATTTTTAATTAGGTACCATTTAATACCAATGAAGTCACGTCACCTCTGCGCCGTGCTGTGCGTTTATTAGCCACAAAGAATTGTCACCGTCCTTCTGTACAAATATTTATGTCAATCGTTTAGTGAGATTACTTGATTGGAATAATTAAGGGAAGGAAATTGTTAATATTTTCTGTGAATGATGTAACATTTATACAACGTAAAACTAGAAGGATGTAGGAACCGAGGAAGACCAAGACTCATCTCTGGCGCTTTTGATTTGAAGATAATTTACAGGCGATTTTAAACAGGCGAGTGAGGTTTATTTTTATACAACGTCGAAAGGCAAACAAGCATACGGCCCACCTGATGTAAAGCAATTACCGTAGCCTATTAACGCTTGTAATATGCTAAGTATCACTCGCGCGATGCTTCCTCTGCTGCTTACACAGCAACTTCTTAGGAGCTTACTGGTGACCTCATTCACACGCAGGCACACAACAACCCTCCAGGGAGTCTAGGGAATTGTTATTTTGCGATTTTCTGTGAGGTGGAGGTACTTCCCCAGATGCTTTGGTGCGCTCTACCTCTCTTAATAAATAATCGAGGTGTATAATGATTTTAGCAGATCGGTATGTAGATTATTTGAGGATCATAAATTTATTGGTGTCTTTACTATTTACGAAAATTTATTGTTGAAGAAATTGAGAATATTATTTTTGATAAGGTATTATTATAAATATTCTTTTTGATTAGTACTTGGGAACTATAACAGAATCCTTTGTCAATTGTAATTTTATCAACAACTAAGTAGGTACGTGATGTTGAATTATGTAGATAAAAAAGAAACACGTTTGTATACATGTGCTCAAATCGAGTCATTTCGCGTCTGTGTACTGTTTTAAGGTTCCTTATGAGATCATTTCGTCGTTCGTCCGTTCGTCTGTCAAGATCCTTATTCTCAGGAACGCGGGGAGGTATCAAGTTGAAATTAATATCAAATAAATAAGTGTGCAATCTCTTGAAGCAGTGAAAAAATCAAACTTCTAAGTTAACGCAATCAAAAGATACGGCCGTTTACAAAAAATATTTTACTATAGAATGAGTGACAGTAGCGCAGCGTCGTTGTTGCTTAACATTTATCAGATGCCTGAATCTTTCTTTTCTCGGCCTTCTGGAAAGGCGCCACTGTCGAGGCTCAAGATAGAGGATAGCCGTGTCGTCTCTTCGAGATCAGAAATCTTCGCGGAGGTGGGGAGATTTTATGGCAAGCTTCATGCTGCTCATGCACCTGTCCCGACATTGGCCGCCCGTGAAAATGATCGCCGAGCCCCGCTATCCCGACACTATACCGATGACATTCCGGACATCTGCATGAGTGAGATTGGGATAGCCCTTGAACAGCTAAAAACTGGTAAGGCTCCTGGTGAGGACGGAATTACAACGGAAATACCCCAATGCTTGAAGACTAAAGTCTTTAATCAGTGCATCCTCCCCGTAATGACCTACGGTGCAGAGACTTGGCACTTACCATCGAGCTGAATCACAGGCTACAGGTTGTGCAGCGAGCGATGGAGAGAGCTATTCTCGGAATTTCTCTAAGGGATCGAATCTGGAACGAAGAAATTCGACGAAGAACTAAAGTTGTCGACTATACCTATAGCCCTCAGATTTGGCAAACTGAAGTGGCAGTGGGCCGGCCACATCTGCCGAGTCAGCGATGGCAGATGGGGTAGGAAAGTCTTGGAGTGGAGGCCGCGCATGGCACGACGAGGCGTTGGACGCCCCCCCTCTAGATGGACCGATGATATAAAAAAAGCGGCCGGAAACGGCTAGATGCGGAAAGCGGAGGATCGCATATAGTGGAAGGCATTAGGGAAGGCCTATATCCAGCAGTGGGTAGATACAGGCTGATGATGATGATGATGAATAATAGGAAAAACGGAAGTATCTTCGAGACTTGATTCCTACGATGGACGAACTATTTACATATCTACCAGTGTGTACAGAACCCTCGGTGCGTGAGTCCAACTCGCACTAGGCCGGTTTTACTTCACTGTTTTTTGTCACTTTACTACTATTCATGAAATAGATTTTGCGAACACTTAATCCATTTTTTTTTTCATATTCTACAATAAAACCAGGGAATTAAAAGAATGCATTTGAATGAATCTTCTTCCACATTCAAGCTTTACCTTTTTTTGATTTATATGGCTAGCTAGCTAGTAGTAGGTTAGTCCATAGGCTACAGTGACTGCTTACTATCTGGCAGGCTGTATGCTTATTTGCCATCTTAGTGGTATAAGAATAATTGTATAAGAGTGCCCTTTGGCAGTACAGTTTGTTTTTGCCTCTGAGAATATTTTATTTTTATTATATAATATTCCTCTAGGCAATGACCTCTGGTCTTTCACATATCCATAGACTGAAGTAGCTTAATTGAAGCAAATGTTATTGTGTGACAAAAAATGGGTTTAATTAGTTTTTGAATAAACATTATCTATTGTATGACATTCCAATACCTGTTACCTATGTCCATTCGTCATTCCCAAAAGTCACTATATGAATATGTATAGTTACGAGAATGCTGTACGTAAATCTTTAAGCAAAAAATCTATTAACAATAACAAATCGTTGATGTTTTACAGATATAATTTTCTACCCAGCCATTTTTACTCCTTTCATATTCACATTAATGACTCTACATACACAGAACTACCTATTTGGTTGTTGTTTTCTGTAATACGGGCTTCGAGACTCCTCTCATTTGAAAGGACCTCATCCGTTAACGGGCAAGGTGTACCTGTACAACTGTAACACTTTACCTACAGAGATGGTGGCAAGTAACGTAAGAGTAAGAAGTGAGAAAAGTCCAAATAAAGTTAGAGAGTAGACATACCAGCAAATTCTTATTCTTGGCTAAGTCTATAGTAAATTCGTCTTAGTTCTGATGGATGCACTGGCTGCACCAAGGTCAGCTTACACTCCAGAGATGATGCTTACGAAGCCACTTAGCTCTTAAACGAAAGCTGAAAGTTGCAGTCAGTTATATTTCCTATTGAACCAATCAAACCTATAATCACATTCATTACGGCACTTTTTATAAATCCCAATTTACTTTCCAAACACTAAAACTCTCGTTTGCTAATTCAATGATACTATTAAAAACAATGACTGTAGCCGGTGCAACAACCTACCATACAATGGGCAGAAAAACCGATGCTCTCTGAACTTATTTACATAACTGTTCAGTCAATCGTAAACGGAAAGTACGAGAGTATGCATGCAAGTTACGCAAACACGAACAAAGATCCGATTAATATTTCACAGCAGACAGGAACTTAACTTTCTATGATATTGCGTGCAAGGCAAACCGCCCACGAAGTCTGCTACCCTGGTACTAAAATATTCTGAGCTGACAATTGTTTTGTTATCTGGCTTGTTCGCTTATGGCGAAACATGGCTGTGTGACATTCTGCTAATCTTACGATGGTTGCGCAAATCTGAATTTAATGGTGTACTGGCATAATCCCTTATACTATTTTAACTCTATTCGCACGTGCTTGCTTATATCCTTTTGATAACTATGCAATATTATTTGGAAGAGCATTTCACTCAGAATCTTCTAGGCTATGTAAGCGTATTACGCTGAGAAAATATAAGAATTTTCTACGCTGTGTAACTATAGTCTAACGAACCATTTCAAATGTCATTGATGGATTGCATTCAGTAGGTAGTTGCACTTGAGTATCGAGTTAAAATTGCAGTATATTTGTTTCGTTTAGCACTTATTTCACTTTATTGTAAACTCCTAAACAAAATTTGCCATTTCTGTGTTGTCTGCTTAAAAATTACTTTCCAACTACATACTTGTTCTACGTGCTAATAAAATAGCATTGCATTTTCACAACAACAGTAGTAACAATTACTATTATTTGAAATTGATTCACGATTTTACGACACAACTATACTGTAGTAAGAAGAAGAGAATAGTTTCTGTAAACGTATACTTGATAGTTGCTGAACTTTCAATGGTGAATACTTGCAATAGAGCAACTATCACTCACGCGTTGCCACTTCTGCTGCTAACACAGGAATTCCTCAAAAGCTTACTGGTAACCTCACTCACAAGCAGGAACACTACAGTTAGAAATTATGAGACTTTCAGATAACTTCACGCTTTGTTCTCATATATGAACGATTTGCAAGTCAGTGTGTGTTAAATTATAGCTGAGAATGTCTCGCACAGCGAGTGCACGGCTGTCCTTACAAAATAACGACTCTACCGATTTGGATGAAACTTAACAAATAAATAGATTATGTTTATACAACATCTCGATGCATATCTGTAAGAGTACAGTCCATCTGATGTAAAGCGGATAGTAATTGGCGCGATGCCACCTCTGCTGGTAACACGGCAACTCCTTTGGAGCTTAGTGACCTCACTCACTCGCAGGAATACAACAACCCTCCAGGGAGTTAGCTTAGCTGTGGTCTTCTGTGAGGTGGAGATACTTGTCTAGACGGGTTGCTTTGGGTGCGCTACGCAAACAGACATGTTCATGCACACAATTGTTTGTTATTTGTGGGACTTTTAACCCACGAGCATTGGTGTCAAAGCAGAGTTACTGACCATTGCGCCATCGAGTTTGTCATAGATTATTTGGAAAACATTCAGAACATCACAAAAACGGTGTGCTATCTTATAATTAGAAAGAAGCGCTGCTCTATAAAGTCTTATTTAAGATTCTATGATAATCATCTCTACATTCTCTACCAACTAAGTACTACAATCCGCATATTTATACATATTTCTAGAATGCTATGCCTGGCTGTAGACCTGGCTTCAAAAATCCAGTTATTGAGCGGGTTAGGTTCAGAGCGCTTGGTTCAAGGCCAGACGCCCACACATACACTGCTCCCAAACAACTCGGGCTAGTCAAAACTGGATCCTGCATGATAAAACCAAGTCATTATAATTAGAACTGTGAAACAAATAACCTTGAGGACAGTGGCTTTTTAGTAAGTAGGTAAGCCTTCAAATGTAAGTGCCTTTATATTTATTCTATGTTCCAATATGGAATAGGACTTTCGACCGGAGTCTTTGTTTATGCTTTTTTCTGTAAAATACCGTAGTTTCAGGAAAAATGATTGTATGGTTAAATTTAATAAATAAACCCTTGAAAAAGAAGTTGAAGGGGAGCGGCCGGGTACTTTCTGAATTTTTAACCAGTGCCCGTCATGCGGTGTTTGTGGAGACACGAAAACTGTTGGGTGTGAAGCGCTGCTGGACAAGCAATGGGATTATCTTTGTGATGTAAAGCGATCACCGTGGCCTATGAACGCTTGTAATACATTAAGTATCACTCGCGCGATGCCACCTCAGCTGCTAACACAGCAACTCCTTAGGAGCTTACAGGAGTCACTCCCACGCAGGAACACAACAACTCTCTAGGGAGTTGTTATTTGGGTGTAGTTTTCTGTGAGGTGGAGGTACTGCCCCAGACGGGCTGATTTGATTCGGCCTACCTCTCATAAAAACTTCTATACCAAGAGAATCAGACATGTTCATGAACACAAATGTTTGTCTTGTATGGGGATCGAACCCACGAGGTTTGGTGTTAAAGTATGTAACAGCGCGTCCCACCACTGCGCCATCAAGCTCGTCAAAATGTGTATGCAAGAATTGCTCCTTGAAAGTAATAGGTATTGTCTTATGTTTTCGCGATTGTTATACAGTGAATTAAACAATTTTTAACGGAAATATCGCGTATTTTATTTATTTTGTTGAGCATGACTTTTCGAACGCTTTGCAGCGTCCGTGGTCGCAGGAAGACTAAGGTGATATTTGTCTTACATTGGTTATTCAATTATTACATCTACCGACATGGATGGATTAATTATATATGTTCCGATTCATATTCAATAGGATTTAATTCTCCGGATACCTGTTTCAATAATTATTATTCAGTTACTTTCGTGAATTACATTATATAGTTACATTCTCTGTGCCTACCCCGCCATGGACCTGGCGTGAAGATATACATACATACGTTTGACGAGCTCGGTGGCTCAGTCGTGAATGACGCGACTTTGACACCAATGCTCGTGGGTTCGATTCCCACACAAGGCAAACATTTGTGTGCATGAACATGTTTGTTTGTCTTGGTCTGGATGTTTTAAGAGAGGTAGGGCGCAAAGCAGCCCGTCTGGGGAAGTACCTCCACCTCACAGAAAACCGCAGCCAAATAACAACTCCCTATAGGGTGTTGTGTTCCTTCCGTGTGAGTGAGGTCACCAGTAAGCTCCCAAGGAGTTGCTGTGTAAGCAGCAGAGGAGGTATCACACGAGTGAAACTTAATATATCGCAAGCGTTAATAGGCTACGGTACCCGCTTTACATCATATGTTACATTACATCGTATGCATGCCCGCCGACGTAGTATACAAAAAAAAAAGAACATACATTCGTGAATAAGATAAGCGTGTAATCCGAACACAATAGGTTCCCTGAAAAATGTTAGATGTGTTCTTTGGGACGCAAGTCGTTACACAGTAACAGTAAAATGTATTACTAGGAAAAGGATGTCGTTGTAAGTCTAATCAAACATGCAAGTTAAGCAACGTCGACTGCAGTCTAGCTAATGAGGATGAGTTTAGTCATTCCACTTTCCCCGGTCGGTTCCTATATAAATTATGCTGTTTTCAACAGATGACATTTGTTTTTATTTTCCATTCTATCTTGTGCATACATCCATATCAGGACTGTCTCCCATGGGGGTGGACAGAGACTGGAACGCCAGGAACAACCTCTTCATGCATACTCTTCGGTTTTGGGAGCTTTTGATTTGGCGACTTTTCAGCACATCACCAATTTGATATATACTGTATGTGTGCGTCCCTGCCGATATCTCTATTCACACTTGCTCGATACACTTATTTCGTAACTTTTGATTAGGTTGTATTAAACTTCAATATGACTAAAGGCGAATATAGACGAAATTCTTTTGACGAAGTATTGGCGCTTTTTGTTAGCAATAAAGACACGAAATGGTATTCAATTTCTTTAATAAACATTACGTTAATTATTAACAACTAGTTAAATACGAAATATATTAAAACATGAATGTCCTATGAAGTTTGCTAGTGATCGAATCACGCGTGCGAGATCAGATCACCCGGGCCAAGCTGGGGTGGGTCACTAGTTTAAAATAAAAACAAGTCTATAGAAATCCAATCGTGATGATTTATGACATGCATAACTCAGACATTCACTTTAATGTGTTAATGTTAAATGATCATATCGCCATCTTTAAATAACAAGGCTGCCTGTTAAAAATAATAATATAAATTTTACGGAGTCATTATGTGAATGCTGTAAGTATTAATTCTATGAGGCGCATAAAAGTAATAAAATTGGCCAAGTTCGTTATAAAAGAAGTCAAAAGGGTTGACGATGCCCGCTTATATCGAGAAGGTATATTATTCATAAACTTATTTCAAAGTAAATGTGTTACTTTCATTGATATTGAATTTATAACTTTACAGACTTCATCCTACCCGGAAGTAATCCTAGTTCCCTAAACGATCCAAGGACCCAGTCAAACAAACATAAAAGATTTAATCGACGTCGGTTTAGCCGTTTATTAAGAGTTCAGTGACGTACACGCGTACAGAAGAATTATATAAGTATACAAAAATAAACTCATGAATGTGGTTGAATTAACTGAATCGCCAGCTGGCAGTTCTAGAATCATGTAAACTTCAAATGTGTCAATATTTTTATGAAGAGTAATTTGAACATGAAATTAGAATTTTTTATGATTAGACTACATCCAATAAAATGTTTGTAATAAAATCACAAATACTAGTGATTTTATTACAAACATTTTATTGGATATAATAAATTATAAATCCATTCTTTGAAGTACATATAAGAACAAGTACTGACATCTGTAGTACCGAACTTGCCCCCTTTATTATGTTATGGTTGAGATGTTGTGACTTTAAAAAAAAAATTAACATTTCATTTGGTCTGTTTTTTTTCACGTTTAGTCTACATTCTCTCCAATACATAATGTACTATTTCTTAGGTAATCGTCTGTTTCTACGGAACTTGGCTGATACACGGTCGTGTACATATTTAATTTTATTTACCTTCGGTCTACACTCCACCACTGTTATTATTATTAACGCCGAAGTAACTATTGAAGTCACTTGCCTTCGAGTAATTTTATTCCTTGTCCGGATACAGTAGTGGTAAAAGTTCTGTTTACATGGCTACGTGCTGATACTAACACGATAGGTACTTTGCTTGCTTTAGGATCAATTTTGCTGCTCTGAACAGCATACATACAAGTATACGACCCACCTGATGTAAAACGGTTACCGTAGCCTACGAACGCTTGCAACACATTAAGTATCACTTGCCCACTGCCGCCT
Organism: Pyralis farinalis; assembly: GCA_947507595.1. NCBI lineage: Eukaryota > Metazoa > Arthropoda > Insecta > Lepidoptera > Pyralidae > Pyralis > Pyralis farinalis. Next base: position 15,963,467 of record OX382266.1, on the reverse strand, counting down.
CTGCTGGTAACACTGCTAGTTCTTACCAGCGTACTGGTGACCTCACTCTCTCGCAGGACAACTACGTCCCAGGGAGTTGTTATTTGGCTGAGGATATCTGTGAGTATGAATAGTAGAAGAAATATAGTATAATACCACTCTCTACTCGATGTCCTAAGTAGACGCTGGCCCAAACGGGAATTGACTTCGGTAGTAATTTCCGTTACTGTTCCTAGAAGAGGAAATCTTCAGTGCCCTAGTCATGTTACCTCCCCCTCCCCGTAAAATGTTAAATCAGCTATGACAGTATCCCCTTCAGCTTAGCGTTCACGTCACTAAAAGTTAATACCCACTCGGGCGGGAGAGCGGGAAAGCAGCAGCAATCTGGGAATAGGTTTTTTGTAACATTCATGTTCGTTGTATACAACCTGTCACACAGAAATCGGGCGCGACCCGGGGCGATGCGGTGCAATCGCTTTTTGTGAGGCTGCAGACAAACAAAATCCCTCGGATCGCTGCCGCTTTCCCGCATTTCTCGCCCCTGTGGGTTTAAGCATTTAACTCTCTACGAGGTTGTTGTAATATTTGGCAACGCTCTTCTGTACGATTGATGTACTTTCACAGTCGAACTGTAATTAAACTACTCTAATTACTGTTAATTAAATACTCTATCTTCGGCAGCACCTTGTTGGCAATTTGCTTTGTGAAACACGTATATCTAAGATTGATCTTCCCTTAGTTGAAGTTAAGCGACTTGCACTTACTTTTTAGGATTCCGTACCCAAAGGGTAAAACGGACCCTATTACTGTATCTCATGAACCGTGACAGTTAGACAGTTAAAATTTTCGCAGATGATGTATTTCTGTTCCCGCTATAACAACAAATACTAAAAAACAATAAAATAAATATTTAAGGGGGCTCCAATACAACAAACCTGATTTTTTTGCTCGTTTTTGCTCGATATGATAACGGTAACAGGTCGACGCTTGAAATATTCACAGAATTTTTGATTATATAGGCATTCACTTTAAAAATATCTAATTAAATTAAAATAAAACAAATATTCAAGGGGGCTCCCATACAACAAACGTGATTTTTTTGCCGTTTTTATAGATAGTACGAAACCCTTCGTGCGCGAGTCCGACTCGCACTTGGCCGGTTTTTATTCCTAATACCTTTACTTCTAATCTCAAACTGCTCGGATAAACTGTTTTATACAACGGGTAGCAAACAAGCATACGGTCCACCTGTTTTAAAGTGGCTACCGTAGCCTATGACCCAAACCATAGCCTATCTCGTGCGTAACCACACCCGTTGCTAACAAAGCAACTTATCAGGAGCTTACTAGTAGCCTAACTTACACGGAATACAACAACCATACTGGGTTACTGCGGTCTTCTGCGGGATGGAAGCACTTCCCCGGTCGGCTGCTTTGACGCGCCCTACTTTTCTTTCGCCTGAGCCTTGTTTGTCAATTAGCAGGTTACACCACGTGCTGATGATATTCGCTTTAACTGAAGATGATAGTGAACCATTTATGCCCATTATTTTGTTTGTATGTCAACATTCCAAATGATGGACTGAAGTAAGGATATGTTATTCCTTATCAACGACTTGGAGCGCGCACTTGAAACATAAGTGGGTACTCCATTAATACGCGCATGACAGCGTGTGAAAATATTCGTTGAAGTTTCTTTGCAATATAACGCGATTTTTAACAGGCTCGGTGGCTCAGTCGTGCATGACGCGACTTTGACACCAACGCTCGTGGGTCCGATTCCCACACAAGGCAAACATTTGTGTGCATGAACATGTCTGTTTGTCTTGGTCTGGATGTTTTAAGAGAGATAGGGCACATCAAAGCAGCCCGTCTGGGGAAGTACCACCACCTCACAGAAAACCGCAGCCAAACTCCCTAGAGGGTTGTTGTGTTCCTGCGTGTGAGTGAGGTCACCAGTAAGCTACTAAGAAGTTGCTGTGTAAGCAGCAGAGGAAGCATCGCGCGAGTGACACTTAATATATCGCAAGCGTTAATAGGCTACGGTACCCGCTTTCCATCAGGTGGGCCGTATGCTTGTATACTTCCCGACGTAGTATAAAAAAAAGAGGCTTCTATTAGGTAGACCTGTATGTAAAAATCTTGTCAACTGACTTCCAATCACAGCTAATTGTTGTATGATCATCATTCATGACACTTGACAATTGAGTTTATTTCACGTGACAAAATTGTAAGTATTGAGTCATGTGGCGCTCGATTCTCTCTGCCTACCTCGCAAGGGATTTGGTGTTATGTTATAGAATATCATAATTATGTCACCGTTGAGACAGTATGATGATACAGGTTATAGGTGCGCATAGAGACTCATAGAGCTTGGTTAACAGTAATATGTAGTTTGGATTCATTGACTTGTGAGTCCTTTGACCTTATGACATGGTTTTAGTATTTGGTAAGCAATATTAAGTACATTTAACATTTATTTGACCACATATCAAGACTATAGTATACTGAAAGCGGCTTATAAGGTAGCAGACAAGCGATCAGTCTGCCTGATATTAAGCAGTTATCGTAGCTTATCGACACAACACCAGGGACCCATTCGTGTGATTGCGACTCTGTAAAAATATCGTCACGCCCTAATATGTCAACATCCACTACCAAATTGGGCGGGTTTTATCAGAAGGTGATGTCAGAAGACCTAAAACCCAGTCTGGCAATAAACGGAATTGACTAAGTTAAACCGAGATAAGGAAAAGATAATGAGCTTTAACTTTGAAAACTAAAGACAGTTCTTGCATTTCGGGTTGTTAATGACGAAGCGATACGGATCCCTATATTTTAATTACAAAAATAATAGAAGAGAAATTGGGGGGGGGATAAAAATAAAGTGGAAAGAAATTAGCTTTAAATTTTAGGAAAATGATGATGTGATAGGGAGGACTGTGATGGAGTTTTAAGACGAACGACAAGAGTTGCGACTAGTATGACCTTGCGGCCCATTGTTAAAGAGAGGAGAAGAACCGCTTTTTCAGGTATTCAGAGGAAGGATAAAGAATAGAGTTCAAGATTCGGATGTGTCATTGATTGAGCTACTTCCGAGCCGTGATCATAATTGTGGAGTTCAAATACAAGATTTTGAAGGCGCTCAGGAACAAACTGGGATTCTAGAAATCCAGAAAGAAATATAGAAATAATAGTAACAAACTAATTATTATTGACTTATTATCGTTACAAATTACTTTGCATTATTATCGTCTCTTTGTGTTACATACTTAAATTAATCACTAACAACCATTGAAACATTAACAATCTCTGTAATACCACGAGTACATTAGGCTGTATTTAATTGCTACCTGATTGACTGCTATAAAAAATATTCATACAATCACTAAGGGTCATGTCAATGTTGAGAATTACCAAAATACATTTTTAAGTGTTCATTTCAGTTAAGAAACCAATTTGTAAGCGCAAATGCTGCTCAAACTACACGAATAATTTCCCACATTTGCGCAACCGATCCGACCTTTTTAAATTTTTTAAAGTGTGCCCAAAATTAGAAGGTAACGCAATCTGCGTTACCTTCTGGCGCTAAATTACCGAGGACAAACAACATTGCATTACCGATATGTGACTGTACATAAAGCTTACGTCAGCAAATGGATTACACTGCTGTTATTAACATCCGAAATGATACGTAAGTGACGTGCGAGTGATACTGCATGAAGATGACTATACAGGCGTGCTAAGGCCAGCTGTAAACTGATTTGCCAGCCGACGCAGATTCTGTGCGTTCATTAGACCGCAACTACGTTTGTTTAGAAATTTTGAAGATCCTAAATACACTATTCTAGTTAGAATTCTATTTTTATTTATCTCTCAGCCTGACCATACCAGATCTAAAGCTGACTCAATCCTGAACGAACCTCGACTCAAACCTAACTTAATCCCAAGATCAAGTGCAAGAACGGGCGGCCTCCAATACTTGCAGGCACAATACTGCCCTTCTAGAGTTGTTACATGACTGCGATTGTCTATAAGGTTGAATTCCTCAATTAGATGGATTGTGACATATAGTAATCATACATTTCTTTGAAGTTGCTAGTAGATACAGTTGGGTTTTACTCTAAAGAGCCTATGACGAGACCAACTTACATCCTTAATGTAAAGCTACAAAATACAAACTGTATTTTAAGCTAAAAATCTATAAGAACTGATTACATCTCCTTTTGTTATTATCTTAACTTGATAATATTAAATTCCTATATCAATATAATACATTATCATTATATTGACAGATCATTATGTAACCTTGCATTGCATTGGAGAGTGGCACAACATAGCTGAAACAATGCTTGTGTGGGCACCTCTAATTTTCTGATAGGTACAATGTTTCACACATATTAGTATTACATATTAAGTACGTCTGTCGTTTATCCGACGAGTGGTATTATTTAATCAGGTGTTTTGATACATACTTTTTAGAAATGGATACATTTTACAATGTTAATGAAACACAAACATATCTACTGTTTGGCTGAATCATTAATATCATAACATAACGTGGCTACATGTGTTAAAAATAGCTATCGAAGTAGAAACGGATGATTCTATATGAACAACTCTATGGTACTGATTTTGATACCGATGATGAAGGAAATAACCTATGGAGAACTAATTACACGATTTTGCGTTGTAAGTGTTTATCTCTCATCTTCTCTATTGAAGTTAGGGTTTTTTCTTATTCAATCCAATCCAGTTTCAATAGAGAAGGTGGTTGGCAAGTACCCTGCTTGGGATCCAGTTTTTAAAATAATCAAGTCACAAACCCAGAGATCTACTCAAAACCGTTCGGACACCGTGAGCGATTTTTGTGTGAATCGGAACATATATAAATAATTAATCCATCCATGTCGGTAGATGTAATAATTGAATAACCAATGTAAGACAAATGTCACCTTAGTCTTCCTGCGACCACGGATGCTGCAAAATATTCGAAACGTCAGGTTAAACAAAATAAATAAAACACGCGATATTTCCGTTAAAAATTGTTTAATTCAATGTGTAACAATTGCGAAAACCTAAAACAATATTATTGTAATATAAATTGACGATTTGAAAAGAGACCTATATTGGCAAGTTTCTGGCATTTCTACTTCGCCAATGGTCATTTGAAGAAAAATCGATACTATGAAAAATTAAGAAGATACAATATTGAGAATGTAATACGTGTCTAAGTGCCCGTGAGGGTCTAAAGGCAAATAAAGAATTTTATCTTTATCAATAATGCTCATACACGTGGATAACATAGATCGGGGACGCAGATTAGTTACTAGTTACTTCGCGCGTGCGTCCAACTTATCGCTATGACTCTTTCTTTGTACACGGTGCTTTCAAGTAAACATGAGACGGAGCTATTTAAAACGATGAAAATGATTATTATTTTTATTCATTAATTATTTTTAGGGGCATAAAAGCACATCCAGTCTGGGAAAGTACCTACTTCGACCTCACAGAAAACCGCAGCCAAATAACAACTCCGTTCCGAGTGTTTAAAGTTTCGTGTAATGGATACTCGACTTCGACCTAGAAACGATCTATTCTTAGAAATCCCTGTCCATAATTCCCAATGCTTTTCCAAATGCTTTACGGTTCAAGCCGAACGTCTCTGGAACGCACTCCCAACTATTGTGAAGTTATCCCAATCTTATAACTCCTTTAAATCACAGGTGAAGAAGCATTACGACTTCATTTCTGATATTTGAATTAGCATTTACTTTTTAACGCGTATATGTACTGTGTGTTTGGGTATTTTGTGTTGAGCGTGAAGTGTGTGTTGTGCGTAAATTGCACCAAACCTATTAGATGAATTCCTTTTCAAGCATTTCATGGTTGACTGGAAGTGATCCCTATTGGGATAAGTCCGCCATTGTATAATTTAGACTAAGTTTTTTTTTGTATGTTCGGCATTTTGAATGTTAAATTATACAATAAAGTTTTATAAACAAACAAACTCCCTAGAGAATTGTTGTTTTCCTGCTACTGAGGTCACCAGTAAGCTCCTAATGAGTTGCTGTTTTAGCAGCAGAGGTGGCATCGCGCGAGTAATATAAATTAATATGGTGCAAGCGTACATAGCCTACGGTAACCGCTTTACATTAGGTAGGCCGTATGCTCATATGCCTCCCGACGTCGTATAAAAAACATAGAGACTTTGATTTTAATCAATCTCTCCCAATTTTTATAGGTACTTTTGGAATTGTAAAGTTATTCTCTCAAAGTCTATTTTAATTTGTTATAGCTTATTTTTGGTTATTACAAATTTAGCATTGTATGTGCTCCTACCTAAAAAATATACCTGTGACTGACAGATATACAAGGGTTTCGTCTTTCTCCTTGTAGATCCGGAACCCAAAAACATAAAACAATGTTGTGTAGATAAATTGAGTTCACTTTACCTTCTCATAGTTTAATTTACTTTGATTGATACTCTTAATTGCTACGCTCTGTTACTTTTAATATTTGGAACAGTTCCCTCTCACGATTCTGGTAATAATACGAGTACTACTTGCACGGACTGATATAATGACAATGCATTTATTATTTGTATTCTATTTATTTTCAATTAGCTTTTTTATCATAGAGATTATTCCCTGATTGAAGTAAGTTTTTGCTACAAATATTGAGAGAAATGGCAAGTAAAAATTGTATTCGGCCTGAGCGTTCTTTCCACTCTAGAGTTGGAGAGCCCGATGGTGGCGTTACGTGTGTCATCTAACAATATATGTAGGTTAAGCAACATCGACCTCAGCCTGCCTATGGATGTGTTTATCTATCCAGAGATTCGCCGGGCTTCGGAGGGCCCGTTAAGCCGTCAGTTCCGGCTGTTGCCGATATAGGTGACAGTCGTTTCAGGCGGCTTAAAAACACTGGCCTCCGCCAATACACAGTTGAGCAGGGTACCCATATCCCTGCAGTGGGATGAGTTGGGGTTGGTGTAGCAGTAGTTCCTTTCACAATTTTATTATTTAAAAAGTTTATGACAGTAAGCTGAATCAAAATTGTTTGAATCAAACACCAGGAAATATCACAAGCGTAGGCGTCGATTTCAATGTAGCTGTGTTCAATTAAATTAATTTTGTGCAATTTAATAAAATTCACAATTGAACGACTGATTGAAAGGTTTCAATATTTTTACTAAAGAATCTTAAATTAACTTGTAATATTTCCAGGAAATGATTAGCTAGTGTAAACGCCTTGACGGTCTTGAGTAGTAAAAACGGCATGGCTCAAAACTGTGATATAAGAATTGTTTATAATAATGTTGTTATTGACTATTGTCAAGTTTTTCACACTTCATTAGCGCGTCAATGTCAATGTAATTTGCCATTTTAAACGGCACATTGAATTTCTTTCCGTTGAAGAAAGTATGCGTACGCAATATTTGTTAAAATAATACCAGTAATTAATTATCATGCCTAAATTAAGTACATATAAACATAGGTACGAGTATAATAGTAAAAATCTTATTTCGTTGGCTGTTCATCGTACTTAATTGCTCTCCTTAAATTTTAGAATATATCTATATCCCAAAGTTTAAGGAAACAATTAAGTATATATGATAAAAAAAATCTTATTTGCCCTCGCGGACACTTATACGCGTCTTACATTTTTGAATTATAATCTTATTGTAGCGTATTCAATTATCTTAGTTATTATTTTCATTTAATCAATATCATATTTTGAAACTTGCTAATATAAGGTCTCTTTTCAAATCGCCAATTTGAAATTTATGTCAGCATACTAGTACAATAGTAATGATGTCAAATGGTAATTCTACCATTTGCCTGTGCTGAATTATTTCCAGACATCTTTGTAAGTTACATATTCATCAATTCTATAATAAGCTCTTTTTACAGAGAGTATTTTACCGGTATACGTAATTTATTTCTACTTCTTAGATTTTCACTGAAATTTGTCAACGGCTTTCTATTTTTTCGAGCGTACATTATGTTTTCATAATATACTAAGACACGAAGACTTGTTAGACGCTAATGAGTTGGAATAATGAGATTTAATTCCATATTGAACAAATGGTAATCGAGATTATGAAATATTACTCACAATATTTCGTTACTAGGATTGCATTGTCATTACATACAGTGTCAAGAGTGATCTCACTGACAACTGCAACTAGACAAATTACCGAAAGTTTAGACGATTTTAGTATCTATATCATTGGTATCAAAGTATAAGGTAATACCCCAGAGGTATAGGTTTCCAGTAGTGATAAGATATGTAAACCGTGGTACTCGGCAGTTGAGCTTCTCTTTGCTGGCCATCTCTTTAAACTATGTTTTTTTTATCATATTGCTATCTCTCACATTGCCGACGGGGAAGTCAGATCGGAAGGATTCCTACTCCTACTAATTTACGTCGATTAAATACCTTGTGAAACCTAAGACAGCCCTATTATTGCACCTGGAAAAGCAACAAACTCACTCGTCAATGCTATTCTTTTAGCAGTCCACAAGTTACACGAGTAACCATTATTATTAATGAGTATGCATTTTCAAGCAAGCAGTTACAATGCAATTTGTACTACGAAAACCTCTTCATGGTATACTTATTTGAATACTCTTAGAAAACCCACGGCAAGGAACTCGAGCACCAATATAAACGTAAACTAAACAAATCCCTAAAAATCACTCATGTGGATTATACCCAGATTTCGATTATGTAAGGTTTCCATATTTTTACTAAATGAGCATAACCGATGCATTACGCTCATTTAGTAAAAAAGATGGAAACCTTACATAATCGAAATCTGGGTACAATACAAGGTAATAGAATTGTTTAAACTTCTTCTTCACATTTTGATATTATGAAATTCTTTTGTCCTCGTTTACAGTGTAAATGTTTACAGACAAACACTTCGTTAAATTTAGTACTCGAGAAACGATTTGCAACTTTCTCATAAGTTCACCTCCGTCGCGTAAGTGGTTTTGCGGGAAAGTGTTACGAGCTTTTCTTCTCTCTCAATTCTCATTAGGCACGCGTAGAACACGAGGAAGGTATAATGTATTCCTTTATCAATTAGCTATTTAAATCTAATTAAAGTTACGTTTATAGACGTGACTGTGCTTTTATGTCTCTATCTTATGGTGACTTTACATTGCTATCACCTACTGTGGCTGACTACTATGCACTGGGAAACAAAATCTGCTCATCTTAGAATTAATTTCACAACGGTTGCTGTGATTTGTACCCTTGAAATACACAAAAGAGCAATTAAAGGTAAAAAAAAATACTGGATGAATCCTATAACACATAACATACTTTTTGGGGTGTATTGAGCCCATTATCATATTCAGAGCCAAAACTAAATTACATGTATAGGTGAGGTAGATAAGAGTATCTACCTCACCTATATAATGTAATTTAGTTGGTAGGTTTGGTAGAGACCAACGATAGGTAGGTAGGACGAACAGAATGGTAGGGTAAAGTGATGGCATTTAATAGAGCAGCCCGATTTGCAGTCTTTTCACTTTAGAGAAGACCGCTGTCAAATAACTTTTCTCTGACCAGCTAATCTTAACGTTATTGCCAAATGCCTCGCAGGGTAGACATAGAAAACTGAGCACCACATGACTCGTTGATTATTAAGTCTTACATTAACCATAACCAGTATAGGTACAGTTTTAAAATCTTTTCACGTGTTCGAGAAACATTTAACCCAATTTCGCCAATATTGCATTACTTCAACATATTCAATACAGTGGACAAAAAACTTGCCGACATGTCGTATATTTCCAAAGACTTAAATGGCGCTTATATTTATCAGACAACTTGTATTACGAGTTATACATTACCTAAATATCTGTCATTTATCTTAAGACAATTTTATGCAAACAGGATGTTGCAAAGTGCAAGGAAATGAATTTGACAGGCACTCGCAGGCTCAACGGCTAGTTAATGTAGACTTCTTATATAAAACGTAGTATTTACCACTCTGATAGACCCTTATTATTTATTTGTAGGATAGACCACTGTCACATCCAATTATTTTTGACACTGTCCTGCCATATTAAATTTCTTGACCACACCATAACTGTAGGACGTTATGAATACACATTTTGTGTCATTACAAAATAGACGTATTACTGCGCCGTACTATTATTGGTTAGATTTTTAATCGACTCCGTGACCTGATGCGTTTTTAATTCTTTAAGAAATTCTATATCTCCTAACTCTAAATCCTATTGACTGATTAAACAGGTAAAGTTTGTTTTGATGTCCGGTACGGGGTAGGCAGAGAGAACTGAGCGCTACGTGACTCTGCACTCCTCACTAACCTATCTATCTATAACTTCACGCCAAATCCCTTGCGGGGTAGGCAGAGAGACCCACGTGACTCGATTCTTACATACCTCACACGCTTCTTATTCATCATTCACGCATTCACCTGATAGAACACGACCAATTTGGACATGGTAGATGAGTCTTGGCCTTCCCCGGCTCCTACATGATTCCACTTTTGCATTGTATATCTGCTTCGTCATTCATTCATTCTCACTAACCTATATTTTTAGTAATATAAATATTCGAAACAAAACGAGTATATGTATGTGCGAAATGTCGAATGTATAATAGAGTATGTAGATTTTGACAGTTGCCGCTGACTATATCCGCTGCTTCTTATAGCCAGCGATGGGTGTAGATGCTGTACAACGTAATTTTCTTCTTCTTCTTCCCTTTCCTAATCCATAAGCATGGACTGGGTATGCCATGTCCATGTAAAATTTATGTACCATTTAGGCTACCTTAGCCTAAATGGTATATAAATTTTACATGGAGCGACTGTAATCAGACCTCCACAACCCGGAGGGTAAACTAGACCTTTCTTAGGTTAGGTCACACGTTTTCCGAAATGTAATTTCTTGGACACGGTTTCCTCACGATGTTTTCCTTCACTGCCGAGCAAGTGATAAGTTCATGAGAACTAGTACTGACTGGCACCCGCACACTACCGTTATTAAATTCGTGGTGTCGCTGCCATGGCTGCTCTGGTCGTGTCTGTCTTAGGATGTTATTCTAACGACTAACATCTACCAGCGCGTGAGGATGCTTCATGGAGAGGCGAAACAGTTGTCGCGGAGACTGCCGCAGCAGCCGTGGCAGAAGACGACAGATGCAGTCATGGCAGCGACGGCGTGTATCTACTAACAATAGGTGGGTGCCGTCCAGCGCTGGTTCGTATGAACTAATCGGTAGCAGCAGCACACGATGTAGTTTAGATCAAATGATTTTCGAAAAATAACGTCCGAATCTAATAACTAATATCAGTTAACCTCAGCGTGCATAAGTATTAAAAAACAAATGTAAAACGAAAAAAGTTGTTAAATAACAATATTAATTAAGTATGCATATCGTTTGAAACAAGAGGTCAAATAATTCAATATCTGATGCTGAGCAAAAGCGACTATTTTGATATCATTGCAATGATGGATAACTGACCAACAGCTGATAAGCAGCGGGCATGTGTAGAGTGACAATATTCTCACTATCACGCTGGCAATATTGACAATATCCTCATTTTGCCTAACAATATTGGGAATATTGTCAATGTTGATTGTAATTATCGCTGCTCGACATTTGGCAGTCATATGACACCCTATTTGTTCTCGTCAATTCTTAGTGTACCTATCCTTTAGAATCTTTTATGTATCTACACATTTGTTGTGGTTCCTCAATTCTCTTGAATAGAACCATCCCCACTCTGATCTCACGGATCCAGCGGGACAGAGAGGGGAGTGTAGTCAAAAATATTAAAAAAATAAAGCGATGTGCTCTAACAGTAGAGACTGAAAATGACTTGATGTTGCACATTGTTTACAAATTTAACTACTACGAGGAAGATCTGTATCCTCATTGTCGATAGAAATATAAGACTTCTTCGCTCACGACACCAAAACGCCTGGCTAGCCCCTTTAATGTAAATACCAAGGTAAAAACTTTGATTTCCGATTAAAACATGACAGCAAATTGTCAAACTTTTATAGGGAAATTTTACGAACACACTTAAACCAAACTGTAATATTTCGTTTTAATTACTCTTGCTATAAGTATTAATAATTTTGTAGTCTAAATAAGCAGGGCAAAGCCTGATTATATATTTTAGGGCTATTAAGCGCCATCTCGCATGAAAATGAGAAATGGAGAGCACTACTGTACAGTCTGAAACAATCAAAATCATTAAATAAGCGTGCATAAAAAACAGCAGATTTTCCTTAATTTTTTTTTTTATACTACGTCGGGAGGCATGCAAGCATACGGCCTGCGGTAACGCGGGTACCGGAGCCTATTAACCCTTCCGATATATTACGTATCACTCGCGCGATGCCTCTTCTGCTGCTTACACAGCAACTCCTTAGGAGCTTACTGGTGGTCTCACTCACTCGCAGGAACACAACAACCCTCAAAGTAGTTGTTATTTGGCGGCGGTTTTTTGTGATGTGAAGGTACTTTCCCAGACGGGCTCCTATGATGCGTCCTACCTCGCTTAAAAACATCCAAACCAAGACAAACAGACATGTTCATGCACACAAATGTTTGCGTTGTGTGGGAATCGAACCCACGAGCGTTGGTGTCAAAGTTGCGTCATTCACGACTGAGCCACCGAGCTCGTCGAAATATGCTCATGTTTTTCGAGTTCGGTTTGGTAAACTATATTTTATGACTTGTCTTCGATTTTTTTTAAACGATAAGGCTTTTTCATTGTGATTTCCTTATCTTCACGACAGGTCCCTTGCGGGGCAGACAGAGAGAACCGAGCGCCATAAGACGCGGTCCTTACACATCTTAATCGCTTCTTTATCTTGATAATCTCTTTAATAAAGAACCTACTGAAATTTAATAGATAATTTGAAAATGTGTCTTCAACAACACTATCTCTTACTTGGTCATAAACATTCTCCAACACATATAAATTTTATTTTTGGTCTTGTCTCTGAGTTGATATTGTGTATCTACTCGTAGTACATGCTACATCTATAGGTTACATAATACCCGTCAAGGGCACATACATTGCTGTATATGGAAGATAAGGCGTCAGTTAACTGCAGTAACGATCCATAATTTTCCATCACAATTAGACTACCGCTGGGTAATACTGGTTAGATAGAACTACTCTATGCATTTCCGCATATTTCTTGTAGACAACAGGTTCTATTTTACTGTCTCTTAAATGCATGTACAACGTGATGAAACTGACTATAATAGCTTTTTGTTCAGTGTCCGTTTATGTATGCTAGGGTGAATATGTTGTTAAAAGGAAATCTCATACATATGCATGTTAACATTAGATATTATAATAGACCAGCATTTGAAGAATATATAATTTTATTTCTATTTAAAAAAATATATATTATATTATATTTATATATTACAAAATTATTTAAAAAAATATTCTGTATTAACACCACTAAAGTGGTAGTCGAACGTTCAACCCACAAAGTGTTTTAGCGCCTAACTATCTCAGCGAATGGAGTCTACTGACCAATGGGAGAATATTTTAACCAATAGGCCGATAGGTGAGGTTTAAGAGAGGTAGGGCGCATCGAAGCAGCCCACCTGGGGAAGTACCTCCACCTCACAGAAAACCGCAGCCAAATAAAACTCCCTAGAGGGTTGTTGTGTTCCTGCGTGTGAGTGAGGTCAACAGTAAGCTCCCAAGGAGTTGTTGTGTAAGCAGCAGAGGAGGCATCGCGCGAGTGTTACTTAATATATCGCAAGCGTTAATAGGCTACGGTACCCGCTTTACACCAGGTGGGCCGTATGCTTGTGTGCCCCCAGCATAGTATAAAATATAGTTTAAAAAAACTAAAAAAATACGCTGTAATAGTAAATTGAACTAAAAAGCAGAAAATATTTTTTCATTATAAGTGATAAAAAGAAAATTAATTTAGTTGTAAAAAAAGCGTGGGGTGATCTTATATTTTTATAATAACTCTACTTTCATAAATAGATGCTACTGATATATTAACAATAATCAATATCAAGCACCCCACGCTTTTTTTCAACGAAATTAATTTTCTTTTTATCACTTATAATTAAAAAATATTTTCTGCTTTTTAGTTCAATTTACTATTATTGCGTATTTTTTTAGTTTTTTTAAATTATATTTTATTTTTTCATTTTTAAATTCTTGTATTGTCTATTCTTGTATAGGTCTTGAATACGTGTGCAAATTTTCAAATCAATTTGACGTCTTGATGTAGGTGAAATTTGCGTTGAAAGATTCCGTTACACAGATACATACAGGTGAAGCTAATAAAAGCGTATTAAAAAGGTGACACGATGTTGACCGGGTGAAGTAGCTAATATGAGCTGCGCGTTATACTTTACTCACCGACCCGTAGTGGTGGTTTTATATACTGTGCAAAATCATGTCATTGGATCTGCACAGGTCATTTCCTTCATGGTTCAGCCTAACTGACGGCAATCCGTTACCGTAACCTTGGAGACTTGCAATACCAGAATCATCATTCGTGCGATCATTTATAGTATATCTAATAAACAAAAGCAAAAGGTACTTATACAATGGCGGTCTTATTCCATAAGGTATCTTCTACAGTCAACCATATTGTATGGTTGTAAGGCATGCGTCACTTTCTAAGAATATTATAAGAATGCTCGATTAGATAGGGCAAGCTACACGACTTCGTCTTGCCATTCCTTTAGCCGAACATAAAGGAGCTAACAAAATTAACTTGACGGACACTATTTAATGAAACTCTGATAATAAAAAAATATCATTTTTTTAAATTATCATTTCATTTTGTACTGGATAACAAATTTGTGAAAAATACTAATTCGATTATAGTATATATTTACCAAAATTTTGCCTTATCTACACACTGCCCCGCAGGGCAGCTTGTGGCGAGCTGTTGGTGCGTAACGACACCAAAGGTACCCGAGTCCTCCAGAGAGTCGTTAAGGGCCTTCGTCGATCGGAGTAGAAAATCAAAAAGGCCGCAGGACTCTCAGCTCTGGCCGTCTAGAGAGGGGTCGATTAAGCAATAATATGCTCCTCGGGTGGAAATGTTAAAATAACTTCAGAATAACTTCAGAAAAAGCGCAGCACCCCTGAGTCACTCACACCGGTGTTGCCTCCGCTGACTTTCTCTGGCATTTCGGGGGTCCATCCAGTAAGTGGCAAGCTACCGTCTGTTGGAAGTAACACCAGATATAATAGTTATGGCAGGCGTTCGTCCCTCTTGTGTAATAGCCCAGTACCAAAAGTCCCTCCAGATCTCATTTCAATAACCTTATAATTTCCGACACATTCGCAATAGTCCCAATACATGGTTTATAGGTATATTGTCCCATTGATATCCCCTGGAGCAGGTCACGGAGGGTATACAACATTACATCTTCTCAAGAGGGCTTGTAGACGTTGGATCCATGTTACCGGGCTCTCCTATCAAATGATCGGGATTACAACCCGTGACATAAGATATAGTAATAATTGCATATCTAAAAATGTAATTAATAAGACTGTAGTTTAATAAATAAATAATAATTGACATGTTTAACACTATGTTATATCATAATCAGTAGTACGGGTTTTCTTATTAGCGTAAAACGCTTGTATTAGAAGAGCCCGCTCTTCCATAGCAACATGTATGTTATAGAATCATGCATGCAATACATTTATTTTATATTAGTTGAGTTATGAGTACGGATCACATATCTTTAGTATGATGATTATACAATTTAACGAAATTGTGGTAAATAATCATAAACAAAGAAAGTGGTGAACAAAATCGGAAAATTAATCGTGGAACGTTCTGCAAATGTATGTAAGGCTACCTAAAAACCTCTCAATGGAATACAGTTTCCACTATCCAATAGATGAAAGTGTCCCCAAAATAATAATGATATACATAACATAAAACATCCTCCTTTTTTGAAGGCGTTTAACAAAAAAAACCTCATGCTATTGAAGGGAGATTTGAAATGGATGTAGATCGATGACATGATCATTAAAAAATATCTTTGTCTAATAGGTGATATACTCAAAAGACCAGTTTACATATATTTATAGATAAATAAAATTGGAGTGTCTGTCTGTAATATTGAAATAACCGATTTTTATTAAATGCTTATGGACACGGTACATATACCAAAATATTTTTTTTTACAATTTTTATCTGTCTGTCTGTTCGTTCCGGCTAATCTCTAAAACGGTTGGACCGATTTTGACGGGACTTTCACTGGCAGATTGCTGATGAAATAAGGAGTAACTTAGGCTACTTTTATTTTAGAAATTTTATTTATTTTTATTAATATAAATAAATAATAAAAAAATAACTATTCCGCGCGGACGAAGTCGCGGACACAGCTAATATAGAATAAATCAGTTCCCGTGTCGCTATCAGTCTCGTGTAAATTTCTAAGTAATTCAAAGTAACTGTCACTGCCTGATCTAGATAAGATCGGTCTAGTTTTTAGCCCATTAGCTCGTTATCTCCGTCAATCAGTTGGGTCTCAACCTTACCACAATGATCGATTAAATAATGATATATATACGACTAGTTCGCACGGTATTACAATTTTTCGATTGAATTTGAACACGTCTATTAAAACTTGCTGTGGCCTATACCATGGTGTACAGAGCTGTACTGTTCATTATAATGTCCCAACGTGACAAGGTTATTGCGCATAATAAACACGTAAGCTGATTATTATAGTAAAGAATGGTTTTGCTGGTATACTATATGACCTGTATGTATCGTACAGTCATAGAAAACAGTGAACTATGCTCGATTAGCTTGTTTTCCGCTCTAGTCGGCTGGTATTTTAAATACATACTTCCGAACTATTTACACAACTAATTTCTGTAACAGTACAGTAGTGCAAGTAAGCTTTTAAATATATTTTAATACTAATATTACATATAAACGAAACTGTTCTGCTTCCACACAGCAAATTAAAAAATAAAAGTTCATAAGCAAATTCAATAAGATACAATAAGATTATATTCTAATAATAATATAATTATATTTCAAAAAATTAATAATGTGTCTAGGTGCTGGAAGAGATCTCTTTATTATAGAGATAAGCTCGCCTTTGCATTACTATTTTCTTACTATGTTATTTTCTTACACTGTTATATGCAATAAAGAATCTATTAAGTGCCCATGCCAATGGCATATAAATATTTTTTTCTTATCTTTATCTATATAGCGCATTGGAGAAAATCCGCATTCCAGCGTGGGTTTTCCTCATGGTATTGCCAAAATAAAAATTTCTAATATGTGTACTTGACATTTGTCTTTGTCTGTGAATCCATTCCAACAAAAGATTATGGCTGCTCCTTAAACAACGCTTTTTATTATAATCCAAAAAACTTCGACATCCCTCCGAGCAATATAATCATTGCTCGAAGGACCAAATGGGCGATGGATGTATTGCTCGGAGGGATGGTGAATTATTGTTAAAATTGAAAGGTCGTTCATTGGACATTGGAGCTGCCATATTTATTGGAATGAATCATCAAGGCAAGACAAATGTCAAATTATTTTGACAATACCATGAAACAAAATTCACGCTGGAATGCGGATTTTGTCTACTCCATTCATTACAATTAAATAAGTGTAATGGAAATGTCTAGTTAAGAAGTTTAATCAATTGGCTGAGCGTTCATGAGCACCCATGAAAGGCAAATAACATCATCTATTTTGGTTCTATGATGTGAGGAGTAACAGAACTATACCAACCCTAACTCATCCCACTGCAGAGATACGGGCCCTCCATTCAACCGAAGATGTTTAGAGCATATTCCATCACTCTGCTCAACTGCGGATTGGCGGAGGTCAGTGTTTTCAAGCCGCCCAAACGCCACTGACTTAGCTTAACAACTGCTCTCTTTCTCTCTCTCCCTAGCTCTATCGACAAAAGCTGGGACCGACGGCTTAACGTGCCCATCGAAGCTCAGAGAAGCTCAAGATAGATAAACCCATCCACACACAGGCTGCGGTCGACGTTGCTTAGTCGGCGTGTTCGATTCAATTCTTTTCTTGCAATCAGAGCGAAACCTTTTTGTTAAATCTACAAAATCAAACCACCAAATATTTCTAACTCTATACACATTCTAACACTCTCTCCTCAATATGAATTGTCAAGAAAACTTTAGATGACATTGTAGACCGTGACACATGAAGAATGGAATAGATACCTATGATAACTTCCATTGTCTCGCCATGGGAAACGTGAGCCCTCCGTGTTTATGGGAAGGCGAACTTGTCATACTTACACCGGGTTATAATCGACGTAACATAACTGTTGATCTATTCAACGCTTCTTAAAGGTATGATAATTAGCGAGCAGTGGGAATGCGTTGTTTAATTATATTTCCTGTAGTTTTGTAGACACTCACAAGCTCTGAGTGACAATCCCACCCACACATTTTGAGTATATGATATGTATGACCTCTATTTGCAATGTTATGCATTCGTTTTAATATAATTTAGTTTGTGTGGGATACGGAGTAACTTTTTTTGTTACTGCCTACCTAATTTTTGTAGTCGTTGAGAAATTGTGACCGTATTTTGTATTTTTAACTGTACCTTAAAAATAAATATTACACTTGTAATTGGGGTTCATCTTAAATTCTTTACTAGTTTATAATCAAATCCGATAATGTTAGCAAATATTTACTGTGCACCATAGTTCCTTTAGATAAAATTAATAAAATCTAAACCCCGACTTCAGAGAAGTAGGTAACAAGATAGTGGTTAAGTAATTCAATTATTTCTATCGCGGAATTGTTAAGTCATAGGAGGTGTTCAGCTGTAAAAACATCAAACTATTTATCATACCGGAAATCTGATGTCTTTCTTCCAACTTACTACGCTTTCTCTTGTATTCCATTTTATTTCAACACATTTATATTACTGATTCTTCTCCTTTTGTATGCATCTTCGTTACCATTATCATAATCCGGAAAACAAGTAGAATGTAGGGTTTCTGTCTAACGGCAAACTCTCTTAGACTTAAATTTTCCAAACTTGGCAGATTTTCATATCGTGCGAAAGTGTCGTTATACCTCAAAAAGTATCTTATTTTGTTTATTATTAAGTATTTTATTTAATAAGATACTTTTTGAGGTTTGCATGTACGTCACAACTGAAAGCCTAATTATACATCCTTGCAAATTCTTTGATAGAAACATTTGATTTCATCACTATCTCGTTGTCTACTTGGTCGGCTTTTACTTTTTAACATAATTTTTATTTTACGCTTGTTATTGGGAGACTTTACTTTATGAAACCTCGACAGGGGAGCCCTAGGTTCAACACATAACAGTAAAACTATTAGATGTCAACAATAGCTTGTAAAAGGGTGTGTGTGTGTCAGGAGCGGCAGAGCAGAGAGCATAGGAGACTCTAGGCAAGGTGATTAGCGGCTAGGCTGCGTGCAAGGCGTGGGTTCGAGTAGTTTTGCAGGTCAAAACCGTAGCACCGAAATTTGCACCAACATGCAACTGTAGATTTGCACCGTAACAAGCTTTAAGATGGTAATGATTTCAAAAGAGGCGGAAACGAATACAATTGTGCTTTACATTATACTCTATGTTTACACATGATTGTACATTATGATATTGTATACATTACATACAACCTGGATATTTGTTTATTATTGACCAGATTCAAGACTTCTCAATCTCTCACTCTGTGAAAATTACTGAATCGAATGAGGCTTCACAAAAGTTTCCATAGACATAGACCCTGCAAAATACAACGTAAACTTGGCTATCTTGGCATTAGGTCTATCTATATTCGCACGCCAAGTCCCTTGTGGGGTAGGCAGAGAGAACCGAGCTTCACATAACAAGGTGTGTAAGAAGCTCGCTCGCGTCTTTAACATTCATAACTCGTTTCAACACACGCATGGAAAGAGTTCCGATCTTGACATCACCTTCTGATAAAACACAACCAATTTGATAAAAAAGGAAACTATTGTATTGATTCCAAAAGCTCTTTAAAATTATATTTCGTTTGACATTGTTGCAACAAAACATTACTTTTAATAATTATAGCCAAACTACGCCAGTTAGGATCTAACTATGGACTCACTCGCAGGAACACATCAATCCTCCACGGAGTTGTTCTTTGGCTGCAGTTGGCTGTGAGGGGCAGGTACTTTCCCAGATTCATCTGATGCGCCCTGCCTCTCTTAAAAAGACTAATACAAACAATTGTCTTGTGTGAGAGTCGAACTCACGAGCGGTGCTATCAAATTAGCGTCACCACCACTGCGTTATCGGGCTCGTCAAATATATTGTATAGTATAGAAATATATATATATTATAAATATATGATAGTATAAAAATATTGAGGAGGTCCGTAAGAAAAACTGGTCGAACAACTTTTTACAAATAGTGAGGACAAATACTTTGAAAACAAATGTATCATAAATACGAGTATTAGACTCTCGACTTAGAGATCTGGTGTTGTTTATTAAAATACAGAAACCTTCAACACAATCTAGGCAATAACAAAGTTTAAAACAAGTTTAACGATCAATGCTCTGTACAACAATATGACACGAAGCTATAATCTAATCTAAACTATTTGACGTTATTAGGTCTATCGCAGTTTAATCGTAATACTTAAATTGTGGTAATCTTGTTGGAATGTATAATCAGAATAACGTTGCGTTTAGTCATCACTACATTGTTCCAAAATCTATCGATAAATTAAACCACCCATAATCTATGAAATATGTTAGGAATGAGTATATTTATCTACAGGTCGGCACACATATTGTGTTTGTATAGTTGACATAGAATTGTCAATCTTTGCTATACACATGTGAATACGAGAGAAAATAAGAGACTTTTCGTACTGCGTATACTGTGCTACGCCATGCTGTGCTTCTTTATAGATACCACACAAATCAACTTTTGATAACCGACTTGTAAGAATAAGCTGAATGGCTTACATATACTTACTTTTCAAAACACCGCATCGGCCCGCGCATGCTTTAGTTAATTCGATTATTGTATATATGGTTCTAAAATACAAATGATTTATTAATGATTCGTAAAAAATGTATAGAATCCCACAGGGTTGAAATTTGGATCCTATTTTATTTTATATCTTTAAGAATTATATCATTATGTCTAAACATCTGTAATGTTAACGCTGACAATCTGAAATCATCATAACCGGCGTTAATCTCCCTAAAGCTTTCGCTTCGTCCGGGTTCCTGTCATTGACAATCTAAAATATAGCAGGATTAATAAGACAATTAATGACCCACAATTGTTACAAAGAAATCTTAATGAACAGTTTTGATGCTGTGATTTTAGCGGGATGGCGAGATGGCAAAAATGCTTACATAAGATTATCTCCATAGTGAAACTTAAGCGCAAATAATTATCACTTAAATACAAGAATTAGAACAGATATGAAATGTAGCAGGCATATTAGACAGAAACGTACACATGTCCTGTAGAAAATACAAAACCGTTTCAAGAATATAATTTAACTACTACGAAATATTAAAACTTACAATTATGTCAAAACAAAAGTGCTAAATACTACCTAGCACTTATTTTTTACATTTTTATCTTGTAAATATGAAAATATTTATAAAATTAACTCGTACAGATTATTTTGGAAGTGGGGGACAATTGTATGCAAAACGCATGATAGTTCATAATATAAATGCAAGCTAATGATTGTTGTTATTATCTAAAATTTGCAATAACGTCATCCCCTGTTCCTGAGTAGAAGTCGTTTCCATATTCCTGTTGATATTCTCGCAATGTAATTAGTACGTCCATTTCACCTCTGCGTACAGCTATAATCTTTGAAAGAAAGACAGGACAAACTTTACATGCATCAAATCAGCCTGGAGAAGTCTGGGCCTCCATTTGTCGAAAACCGCAGTCAAATAACAAAACAGTGGCATTTTGTTATGTTCCTGCCAGTAAGTGAGGTTACCAATAAGCTCGTTAGAAGTTGCTATGATACTAGCAGAGGTGGCATCGCCCGAGTGATACTTAATTTATTGCAAGCGTTCATAGGCTACGGTAACCACTTTCCATCCGCTATACACTTTGCATGTATGCCTCCCGACGTTGTATAAAGAAATCGTTTATCGTAGTTGTACGAGGAACAGCCCGTCTCTACATGAACGCGGCATGTTGGGTGAATGGCATACAAATTATCATGGAAGTGCTTTAGCAATCCAATCTGCAAGGATTTCCGAAAAGTCGAGTTTATTACTTCTATAAAAGCCATTATTGCAGGAAATTGCACTAACCAAACCAAAGAACAACAATCATAAACATTTAACCAAACTATCATAGAGCCATAAAACTATCGTTTAAGATCTGTCGTAACAGTAATTCAGGTCGCCGTCGGTCGATGCTTTTTAAATGGCCGACCATTTAACTCTTATCGAGATGCGTTATCGTTTCCTTGCAGCCGGCCGATCGTATCGTAACTGTGGAGTTGTTTTTGTTCACACGCTGTATATAATGTACCTAATATGTATGTATATCTTCACGCCAAGTCCCTTGCGGGGTAGGCAGACACACCCGAGCGCCATAAGACGCGGTCCTTACATACTTCACTCGCTTCTATGACATTCATAGCTCTTTTCATGCACGCTCGCTGGTTCCTGGGGCTCCTGACATCATCTTCTGATAAAACACGACCAATTTAGGTCATGGTAGATTAATCTCGGTCGTCCTCGGCCTCCTACAACCTTCCACTTTTGCATTGCACTGTTTCGTCATTCTTTCGTCCCGCATTCTTTGTACATGTCCGAACCAACGATGCATGCCTTTTCTTATCTTAACACCGACACTCTCTTTCCGACCAACTCTAATAACTCTGTACCTAATATACAGTATATTTATACATAAATAGGCTAAGGCAGTTTAGTACCCTTTCTCTTCTATTTGCCTAACTTTTTTTAATAGCTTTAGCTATTTTTTTTATCCTACGTCGGGACGCATACCGTAGCCTAACGCTTGCGATGTATTAAGTATCACTCGCGCGATGCCTCCTCTGCTGCTTACACAGCAACTCCTTGGGAGCTTACTAGTGACCTCACTCACACGCAGGAACACAACAACCCTCTAGGGAGTTATTATTTGGCTGCGGTTTTCTGTGAGGTGGAGGTACTTCCCCAGACAGGCTGCTTTGATGCGCCCTACCTCATAACTGAAGATCTGAGTTTAGAGAAATTATGCGAACAAACAGGTAGAAATATCGATTTTCATTTACACTACTTATTGATTACATTCAAATAGAGGCTTGCCCAATATTTCTCAAAAGGTCAACATTATAACTTTTGTTTACCCACCAGTGATTATCGTTTGATCAGCTAAACTGTTATATTATTTTCACAACCATTATGTTTTTTGTTTATACCGTTAAATCTAGATAACGCTGGTCATAAATTACAATAACCTGTAATTAATAATGTTTTAACTGATTCTGCAAGGCTTGCGTCGCGTTGCAAAAATAATAGTCGAGTTTAGTTGGAAACAATGTAATCTTTTAAATTTTATGTGTACACAATCTTTTGGCAATTTGAGCAACATCAGTCACGCCTAGACGCTCGAGCTAAAAAAATTATACTCATCACATCAGTTATTTTTAGCGACTGGTATATAATGAAAGTGTTTAGCCTCATGTCATTGAATACTACGTTTCACTTGTCCGGGACTTACCCGTTGGACTGGCGTATGAGTAATATGAGGTACCCAGAGTAGGCAAGCGTTTATGTTCACCGAGATCTCGGGAATGGCTCGATCTTTGGATGGACTACATTTTGTGGTCCTGTCCCAAATATGCGTGTCTGCGTGAGAGAATGATGGACAGGATCCAGCGCAGCGAAGAGAAAACGAGGCCAGTGTATCGGCGGGGAACTTTGCGGCCTCCCGCGGATTCACCCACGCATGATTCGCCTGTAGGAATGCGGAAAAAGTAGCGCTAAGAGCTCAAGAGCGAATGGGGGAAGAGCGCCACGAGTTAGAATAATAATAAATTACCGGCGAGCGCCTTCGGACGGCAGCGAAGGCGTCTTTGTGTGCGTTGCCGCCCCAGAAGAGAGAAAATGTCTATAGAGACATTGTGGAAAATAATTAAATATTTTTTAGGGTGCCAAGCGTTGCCCACGGCACCAAAAGAGCCGGCGAGCAGCAAGTACCGTGCGCACTCCCGCGATTCGGCTCATATGACCGTGAGGTCTGTGCCAGCCATGGGGAGGTGGTGGCACACTAGACTTATAAGCTTATAAGACCCCTGTGGTGGTGGAATCTTTGGATGGATATTTCTCATAGGTATACATACATTTTTGGTGCATATCTGATGATTAGCTCTAAAATGTTTATATATATATCTATAAATTTTTTAAAATCGTTTAAAGGTTGATGATCGTTTTTATTCCTTTCAATATTTTATAATTCTTTTTTATGTGACTGATCGCGGTAATAACTAATGCCGATGATACCTAAGTCTAATTTAAGATTTTAAAGAAATACGATTGATTCATTCGTGCGAGATGTGCTTGTCAAAAAGTGTGTCACGTTCGGGCGTATCGACATTGTTTTGTATTTGAGTTTTATATGTGAAGCACTTTTAATGCAAGTGCTAGACAGTTTTGACAGACAGGTAAATAGATGAGATGACAGGTAATTATAAGTTGCGTTAAATAATTTCGGGGTACAGGCTTACTACCAGATTTTAGAGCCAAAACGAACTCAATAGCACTTACTATACTTATTTCGCTTCGCAAAAGAGTAAAATGTATGCAAAAAGAGTATTTGTAACACACTGGGTAACCAGTGTGGATGTTTTTACAAATACCCTTTTGCTTACCATAGGGGTGATATACGGTTATCGTATATCCACTTTCCTAGCTTAAAAAAGAAATCTACAAAGTCGAACACAATAAAAATATGTTGTAACGTTAAAATTTAATAAATGCAAATAAGATCATTAAGTACGTAACAGTAATTCGCAAAAGTAAAAGCATTAAATAATAGAAATGTAATGTAGTTACGATATCAAGGTGAATATCTAACGTGTTCAAACATTATCAGACGGTGAGCAGTGCTAACTGCTAACACACGTTGTCTGTACAGCCTGCAGACGGGCAGACGCAGACAGCCAGCCAGTTCAGTTTACAGGCCCGCTGAATGCAGTCGCATTCATCGCGAGCGCTCGCCTTGTTTTGTTTTCTGACCGTGAAAAGCGACCTTTAAAATTGATATTTTTTAAAACATCAATTAGCTGTATAAACTACTCAATCTTTGCCTCGCCGGACGTGCAGTGATTTATTATGAGTAAAAAATATAGTTATTTCTTATCTTGATTGTTTATAGCAAGATAGTGTTTGTTCATGTGTTTACGTTGTCGATTCATTTCAGTGCCAATGCAGTGTAGATAACAAAATTTCTTCGGTTTTGCGGTTTTAAACAAGGTATTGTATTGCAATTAAAATCTAGAGTGTTTGCAGAAAATTGCAGAATATAGTAATTATATTTTCATGTGAATGTAATTCGTAAAATTATGTTAATATAACTTGCGGTAATAAGTCCTATACAGTAGACGCTTTAGGTTTTTTTTTTATATAGCGTCGAGGGACAAGCAAGCATACGGCCTACCTGATGTAAAGGGATTACAGTAATCTATGAACGCTTGCAATGTACTAAATACCGCTCGCGCGATGCCAGCTCTGCTGCTAACGCAGTAACTCCTTACTCATAACCGCACTCACTGACAGGAAGACAACAACTCTACAAGGTTTTGTTATTTAGCTGCGGTTTTCTGTGAGTCGATATACTTGTATAGACGGGCCGCAAAGGCTCTACCTTAAAAACACCCACACCAAGACAAACGACGTACATGTTCATGCTCACACATGTTTATCCTGTGTGGGAATCGAGCCCACGAGCCCTAGTGTCAAAGTAGGGTTACTAATCACTCTGCCACCAAGCTCGTCAAGAATTCAAAAAAGTAATATAAAAATACTCCTGCTTTTTTGAAGTAAGTTAAAATTATTTACTGCGTCAGTTAGTATTTATTTGTTTGTTCTCTCAGTTATTTGTTAACCATTTTTAAGAGTTCATACATACCTCAAAATTAAAAACGGAACCTGCACAATATTTCTTATGTATCTGTCTATATGTCACAGCGTTTCTCTCAAAAAGTAGTGGTACATACAAAAGTGAAAATTGGTATTGTATATATCGCGTTACAGGGTGACCCCCACATTTATATTATTTTGTCAATAATAATGTCTTACAAATAAGAGCAGCTCATATTAAAAAGCTAATTAATTCATTATTTTTTATTTTATAATGGGGGTCATGTGCCAGAAGCGTGCTCGTTCGCGACCCCTGCCAATCAGTCGATTGCAATTCTGGACCAAGAGCGCACCGACGTGCGGATTAGGGCGTCCCCCGTAGGCGACGCGCACCGATCCGCCCCCGTCGGTGCGAATACAGCTGCATGCGGCGGTGGGGGCCGCCACCCACCACGCAGCGCCAATTCCGGCGGGATGAGGGGAGCCGAGTGCCGCATAGGCACGTGGAATGTGAGAGGTGGATTGAAAGATAAGACGAATGAACTGATAGACGTAATGAATGATAGACGTTTGGATGCTTTATGTGTGACAGAGACTAAGCGCAAGGGGAGCGACACCGATGATCTGCCCGGTGGTATGATGGCCCTATGGTCTGGGGTAGACCGTGACGATCATGCCAGTGCTGGTGTAGGTGTCGTACTCTCCTCTCGCTTAGCCACTGGTGTAAGAGATTACTGTTTGGTAGGGCCTAGACTTCTCTGGGTTCGTATTAAACTGGGCATCACGCGAGTATTTTTGGTTGCAGCATACGCTCCCGTAAGCTCAGCGTGTGCTCAAGAACTGGAGAAGTTTTGGGAGTCTGTGAGGGATGTTCTGGACTTAGTTGAAGGGAACGAAAGAGTGATTATGTGTGGAGACTTGAATGGATGGGTTGGGACCAAGCGATACAGCTATGAAGCTGTTCTTGGTCCGTATGGAGATAAGAGAGTGAACGAAGCAGGTAAGTCTATACTAGATTTATGTATGGAACGAGGTCTCCTCGTGTCGAATACTTTATTTCATCATAAGGATATTCACACGTATACATGGAGAAGAAATGATCAAAAAAGTGTGATTGATTTGATTTTAATAGATAGACGTCTCCGAA
The DNA here is from genome assembly GCA_947507595.1 of Pyralis farinalis. Taxonomy (NCBI): domain Eukaryota; kingdom Metazoa; phylum Arthropoda; class Insecta; order Lepidoptera; family Pyralidae; genus Pyralis; species Pyralis farinalis. The sequence goes on along the minus strand of OX382266.1, from coordinate 15,936,227 downwards.
ATGTTTTAATGGATACAAGAGCCTTTAGAGGCCCCACTCTTGAGACGGACCACTACCTGGTGGTAAGCCGGTTTGTGGGCCTTTTTAGGAAGTGGAGGCACTGGCGAGTGCGTATCCCTTTCGGAGATCATGAAAGGATAATGAGCGAAAAATTGCAAGATGAAAGTGTAAGGAGAATGTATGTGCATCTGGTAAGTGAGAGACTTGCAAATGCAAGCCTCTCCGACTCAGATGTGGATGATTGTTGGAAAGTTTTGAAAGAAAGTATGGTGAATAGTGCAAAAGAAGCTTGTGGATGCGCAAAGAGACGTAAAACAGCGAAAGGAGATGCCTGGTGGGATGCGGAGGTTGAATCCTCCGTAGCAAGAAAGAGGAAAGCGTGGCTGGATTACGTATCATCTTTGCCTTTAAATGAAAATATGAGAGAAAAGAAGAAAGAAATGCACCGTCTATGCAAGAATGAAACCAAGGCTTTAGTGAAAGAGAAGCGTGAAAGACAAATTATGAATGAGGAAGAGAGGCTGACGAAAAACTTCGAGGCAAATACCAAACTCTTTTGGAGAGAGGTAAAGAAGTCTCGGAGTGGTTCGTCGGCATCCAGAATGGATAAGATAAAGTCTAAAGCTGGTGTCATTCTTGCCAACACTCAGGAAGTGTTAGAACGGTGGAGTGAATATTTTGAGGAAATGTATGAGTATGCCTCGGACGCTGGCAATGAGAGTGAGTCGGATGCTTACTCCACGTTGACGGCGTCCGACGAAGGCATAACTATGGATGAGATCGAATGGTCGATACGAAGCTTGAAAAATGGAAAATCAGCGGGAATTGATCTGATCACAGTTGAGATGATCAAATTAGGTGGCACTTACGTCCGGGACGCCTTCTGGTACCTATGCAACCTATGCTGGAGAACTGGAAGGGTCCCAATGGACTGGAGACGCGCAGTCATCGTGCCCTTGTATAAAGGCAAGGGATCACGCATGGACTGCGCCAACTATAGGGCCATCAGTTTGATCAGCTTAGCAGCAAAAGTATATGGAAAGGTGATTGAAAGGAGAATGAGGGTGAAATCCGATGAAATGCTGTGGGACGCACAAGGAGGTTTCCGAAATGGAAGGGGATGTACGGATCAAGTTTTCTCGCTCCGCAATATCGTAGAGAAGCATCTGGCCATAGACCGGAAGGTTTTCTGCGGTTTTGTGGATCTTGAGAAAGCCTTTGATAGGGTTGTGCGAAAGGAACTGTGGGACATATTGCCGAGATATGGGATTGACGGTTCACTGCTCCGTGCTGTGCAGTCCACTTACAAGGATTGCTCAGCATGTGTGCGGATAGACGGGGGCATGTCACCCTGGTTTGATGTCAAAATTGGTGTCAAACAGGGTTGCATGCTATCTGCTAGGCTGTTTATCCTGTATCTCGATAGTTGTCTGCAGAGAATAAGGTCAACGAATGTGGGATTGCGCATGGGTGACCAAGTGGTGAACTGTCTGCTGTATGCAGACGATGCCGTGCTATTAGCAGATACACCATCTAAACTGCAAACACTGGTCACAGCGATGAAAGACGACTGTATGGAGAAAGGCTTACTACTGAATGCGAAGAAAACAAAGATAATGGTATTTGAAAGAGAAGAATCCAGAACTAATGTAAGGATTACGATTGATGATGAAGTGTTGGAACAAGTGGATGAGTTTGTATATCTTGGATGCGCTTTCAGCAGGGATGGAAGGTACACCGCAGATGTGGAAAGACGAGTGAGTGCTGGGAATAGTGTGAATGGAGCGTTGGGAAAACTTCTTGGCAGTAAAATCCTGAGCCAGAAGGCACAACTCGCTATACACAATGCAGTGTTGGTCCCAACGCTAACTTATGGAAGCGAGAGTTGGGTATGGCAGAAAGAGCATGAAAGTAGAATAAACGCGGTTGAAATGCGAGCGCTGCGCAAAATTTGTGGCGTAAGGCTCGTAGACCGTATTCGCAATGATGATGTTAGAAATAGAGTTGGTCTGAAAGAGAGCGTCGGTGTTAAAATAAGAAGAGGCATGCTCCGATGGTTCGGGCATGTAGAAAGAATGCAAGATGAAAGAATGACGAAGCAGATATACAATGCAAAAGTGGAAGGATGTAGGAGCCGGGGAAGGCCAAGACTTACCTACCATGACCAAATTGGTCATGTTCTATCAGAAGGTGATGTCAGGAGCCCTAGAAACCGGCGTGCGTGCATGAGAAGAGCAATGAATGTTAAAGAAGCGAGTGAGATATGTAAGGATCGAGTCACGTGGCGCTCGGTTCTCTCTGCCTACCCCGCAAGGGATTTGGCGTGAAGTTATAGATAGATAGATTTTTTATTTTATTTTAACATAATGTTGACTAGTTTTTTTATACAATGGTAAGACATCATCATAGCCTATGGACATTTTCATCACCAGGGGGTGCCACTCGCGCGTTGCCGGCCCTAAAGTTTTTTAGTTATAACCGTAGCGCTCAAGTGCATCTTATTGTTATCGGGAAAAATGAAAAGAAAACCTTCCTTACTTTTTTTGTGAGTACCAAAATATATATATATATATTGAGGATCGTAGGTATTAAAGAACGCACAGAAGCTACTCAGCGCAAGTTTGACTCGTAATTGATTGGTTTTTTACTGTATGTATCTATGTATACAAATGGTACTCTACTTTAGGTGCAAGTAGCCTGCCAAGCGAAGTGCATTGTTGGTGTGGTCTTTTCCTGCATTTTTAATAATATACATAATAGATTTATATGTCTGGCTGTGCCCGGCCACGAGTTGCTGAAGATCAGTGTATACAGTTGCAGACACTTCCCTATTCTATAATAATGCAAAATTGTGCAAAAATTTCAAAGCAATCGGTCAAGCTTTCGGTGAAATAACATTTATATATATTTATATAGACAAATGTCGCGCCGATTCTATCTATTCTAACTTGTTTTATGTCACATTTTATTACCAAAAAAATATTTATTTTAAGCTTTTATTTAAAAAAATGGCGAAACTGCAATCAGATTATTAAATATTTACCCCTAATTTTAGCACTTAATTAATTTTTTACTCAGGAACCCTAAATTTTGACGAGAAAAGTGGGCTAAATATTGAGAATAGTCTTCTGCCTATAAACAAAAGTCCTGTCAAAATTGGTTCAAGCGCTTAGATGATTTAGTCGGGCAAACAAATATAAAGATAAAAAAGTAGTTTTAAAATGTAAATTAAATTTTGGCATCCGTAACAATAGTAAATAAATAATAAAACATTATTACATAAAATGTCTATTTCAAAATAATTATTTATTAAGACCTAAAATTTAATTGTCTGGGCGTGTAATTTAAAATTTATTTTAATTTTCTTTTCTAAGCAAATATAACTAATTTAAATTTACCACTGATATTTTTCGGATGACTTTGTTCAGAATTCAAATTTTGGCGAAAGCCTGATCAAAACCTAAACTGAGAAATGCCTGGCGTAAAATAAACTTATATCCTTCTACTTGTATAAAGACTTCGCAAAAATGTAAGTCGACCCACTTTTAAAATACCTGTAACACCGAATTATCACCACAGTCAAGGGCACTTTACTGTTGTTGGAATAAATTTACTTTTAGCTATTATTTTCGTCATGAACGTAAAGTCTACTAATTTCCATACGTATTACTAATATAATTGTGTACTTGCAGGCGTATCTACGTGCATTTTATTGCTATACCGGTCGGATACTAATATTTTAATAAAAATGAAAGATATCTATTTATATTCCTACCATTGTTTGAAGTGAAAACTTCTTTAGCGGCGTGTTAAAAAATGTTAAACTCTTGTCAGGACACGTGACCCTGATCGTAAATTCGTAAGATTTTGGTTAGAATTAGAATTTAAGTTCGCTGCAGCGCTATAACATTAGTTACCTCTAATTAAACAATTAAAACATGAAGCGCTATATCGTTCATAGGGCATTATTTTCTCGCGACCAAAACGTTGTAAGCGCCATGAAATTCTTGGCGCTTACAACGTTTCGTTCAACGTAGTTTATCAACATCGCTGTTTGGTCCGCATGTTCAAGTTTTCAGTTCTGCCGGCACTCCCGGAGTGCAAATCGTTTTTTTATACAACGTCGGGAGGCATACAAGCATACTGCCCATGGTGTAAAATAGTTACCGTAGCCCTATGAACGCTTGCAACATATTAAGTGTCATCACTAGCGCAATGCCACCTCTGCTGCTAACACAGCAATTCCTCAGAAGCCCACTGGTGACCTCACCCACACACAGGAACACAATGTACTAGGGAGTTGTTATTTGATTGTGGTTTTCTGCGAGGTGAATTTACTTCCCCAGACGCCCGTCTGCTTTGATGTGCCATACCTTTCTTAAAAACATTCTGATCAACAGACATGTTCATGCACGCAAATTTTATCTATTTGTCCTATGTGGAAATCGAACCCATCTTCGAACCAATCGAACAGCGTATACCTTCACACCAGGCCCCTTGCGGTGTAGGCAGAGAGTACCGAGCGCCATAAGACGCTGTCCTTATATACTTCACTCGCTTCTCCAACATTCATAGCTCTTATCATGACTCTCGGTTCTCGCCGGTTCCTGGGGCACCTGACATCACCTTCTGATAAAACACGATCAATTTGGTCATGGTAGGTTAGTCTCGGTTTTCCTCGGCTCCTACATCCTTCCACTTTTGCATTGTAAGTATCTTATGTTAACACCGACACTCTCTTTCAGACCAACTCTTTCTCTCACGTCGTCATTACGAACGCGGTCAGCAAGCGTTATGCCACAAATTTTGCGCAATGCTCTCATCTCGACCGCATTTATTCTACTTTTATGCTCTCTCTGCCATACCCAGCTCTCACTTCCATAAGTTAGCGTTGGGATTAGCACCGCGTTGTGTACAGCGAGCTGTGCCTCCTGGCTTAGATTTCGGCTGCCTGGAAGTTTACCCAACGCTCAAATCTCATTCACTACGTCATGAACCGTAATCATAGTGTTCGTTCTGGTTGTCTGTCTTTCAAATACATCTTGGTGTTCTTCGCATTCAATTGTAAGCCTTTCTATGAAGAAAGGCTTACAATTGAATGAACAATCATCTTGAATTGTTGTAACTAGTGATTGTAGTTCTGATGGTGATTCTGCTATTAACCCTTCGAAACCCGTGTGGTCATATATGACCGCGAAATGTATGGGAAAAGGTATATAACGGGTTCTGAAGGCTACAGCGTCGTCTGCATAAAGCAGGCTGTTGGCCACTGAGTCCCCATTCGCATTCCCACATTCATATTTCTTATTCTCTGAAGACAGATACAGAATGAATAGCCGAGCCGACTGCACACGTCCCTATCTGACACCAATGTTGACATCACACTAGGTTTACAAACTGCCATCCACCCGCACACATGCTGTACAATCATCATAAGTGCCCAGTACCGACAGCACAGCACGAAGTAGGTCGCCGTCAATCCCATATCTGGGCAAAATGTTCCAGAGATTCTTTCGCACGACCCTATGAAATGCTTTCTCAAGGTCCACAAAAGCACAAAAAACCGTCTGGTCCAAAGCCAGATGCTTCTCTACGATATTGCGGAATGAAAAAACTTGAATAGTTAATAGATTCAGGCGTTATTTTGCGAAAGTCAAATTTACATGCAATTTGATCTAACCTTTGTGTGCTTCCGCCACCAATTAATTCATGCTGCCTAGCGCCGGCCGGCCCCGTTTATCACTGACTAAACGTACATACAGAGTACGTATGTACGTCTAGTTCTAGTACACTTTCATCTTCCAATTTTTCACTTCTTATTCTTTCATGATCTCCGAAAGGAATACGCACTCGCCAGCGTTTCCACTTCTTGAAGAGGCCCACGAATCGGCTTATCACCAGATAGTGGTGCGTTTTAAGAGTGGGACCTCTGAATGCTCTTATATCCTTTAACGACTTTCAGAGACGTTCATTATCAAAATCAAATCAATCACACTTTTTTGCACATTCCGTCTCCATGTGTAAGTGCGAATATCCTTGTGATGGAAGAACGTGTTCGACACAAGGAGGTTTCCTTCCATATCTTTCCATTTCCTTTCTGTTCATCTTTGATCAATTATTTAAATAAGCATGCGAATAATTAGCGCTAAAATATTTGCATTCCACTACTATTAACGGTACACCTGAGTAATATTATTAATAACCAACAGTATTTACAGTAGTCGCCACGACCACGAATCATGAAATAAAATGGCGTCTACTGCGCAGGTACTTCAATAAGAAAAATGAATCGAGTTATCAACTACAAAGAGATTATGTAAATAAATTCCTAGTATCTTAGAGGAAACCACCTACACTAACACAGCCAAGAATAAATAGAAAATTGTTTAGGTATACACTGAGTATTACCTATACATGTAAATTTTTAATGTTATATATCTGTAACTGCCTATTTAAAGTGCATTGAAATATTTTCGGAGGCATTGTAGCCTCAAGTACTTAGGTTATGGGTTAACTTTGAAATATACAAATATCCCTGTGCAGCCGCACGCACGCCACACTATGCAGGGCACTGTTTTAGAAGTCACACACACAATTTTACTTAAAAACTTATTAACACTATGTAGGGAACTGTTTTACTAGACACATATAAAAATCGAAACTAAAAACTTATTATAGTCAGTGAATTTAATATTTTTAATTGCGTAACAAAAAATCAAAGATTTAAGTATCTAATAACGTTACAACTCAAGAATTGGGAAAACAACTGTACACCAGGCAAGCCAAGGGATGCGCGGGCGACGGGAGGCACGGGACGGCGGCACCGCGTCGCTCTTTGCTATGGTTACGTGTCCCTCCCCCAAACGTCGACACAAGTGAGACCCGATTTTTGAGTTCTGCGCAGTTTTATATTTCGTGGTTACAGCATGGGGTTTCTCAGGAAAGGCGTGAAAAGGTTTCTACAAGTTCGGCAACGCATGAGTGGTATTGCGAATGTCCATAGGCTATGGTAACTGCTTACGATCAGGAAGACCGTACGCTTAATTATCACCTTAGTGGTATATAAAAAAATACCATTCCATCTTTATATAATCTGAGAAGTTTAAAGCCCGTCACAGACGTAGCTATAATATAACGTAAGATAACATGCTGTCCCTCTTTAAAGATATGGAGCCAGGTGAATCAGTATTTTTCGTGTTTCAGCATGTTCCATACATCTAGATTAAGAAAGTATATTGTGTTACGATACGATATATGATAGCTACGTCTGTGACGGGCTTAACTCTATTAATTAAATAATGTACTGCCTTAAAATCAATTACGAAGTTATTCTCCATTAGTCTCAGATCTACCTGTATGTAAAACTCTGTAAAAGTAAATAAAAATTGCTCACTGTATATTGTACTGTGAGATATATATATATATATATATCTGCATGTATAACCAACATATTTGCGTGCCATCCAGCACGATTTATTTCTCGCATTTTACACATTCTGTTTCTAGACCTACGTAGGATTTACGCCATACGTTAAGATAAATACTTCCTTTTATTGCAACATTCCCCGCCGCTCCATCGCTGTTGCAAACAAGTTCCGCATAATAAACTCAAAACATTACTTGCAGCCACACACTATCGCATTAGCTGCGAAAAATCAAATTGGCGTGCAGTTTCCCGTGTCCGCAAACGATAACATCACATTTTTTTTGTTCCAGATCTCACAAATGTAGCTATGATGCAGACTACACGTGAATCAAGCAGACAGAAACGTTGCAACAAAAGACGCAACTCTAGAAAGAAATCTTTATCACCATCGGACCTAAAATGTTCTCGAAGCGACACGAAAATCGAGAGCAAACTCAACGGAAGGTCTCTATCCGAGGGTTCAGTGAAAGTGAAACATCGAAAGAGTAATATACGTAGGACTTTAACACACCCGTTCAGGTCGGACGATATTAGGGATGTGACAATGATTGGAGCGTTTAATAGGGAAGTTAAAGTGGAACCTCCGCCTGAAAGTGACGAGTCGAATCTTCCGCCCACCAGTAGTGATAGAGACACGGAAGATGACGGTCGTGTGCAGCCGAGACCCGCCCCGCAGTGGTCCAAATGGGACTCAGGGAGCGAAATGGATTCTTTGGTGTCTACAGTTGTGAGGAGAGCGTCGGCGAGACGTCGCAGGACGCCAGCAAACCCAGGTGAGTCTTACTTTTAAGGTAGCACGAAAAATAAATTAACAAGTGTTTACTCTTTAATGTTTTATGTACGTACGTACTGCTTGAATCTCCAGGGGTATATTACTATAGAATCCATTTAGTATATTTGTTGTATATTTATCCTACATAATGAGAATATTCGCTTGAAATAACCAACTGTAATGTTATTGGGGCCAAATGATAGCTATTTCTTTTCCCATTTTAAAAACTTTCGGTTACAACTGAAGTAGTTAAAATATTGATACTGGTAACGTAAGTAATAAAGATAAAGTGTGTCAAAAATTAGGATGACTCACAACAAATAACTGAAACTTGAATTTTATAATTTTATTTGAATTTAAATATGAACGTTATATCAAAAAAGTGTTAGCTGTAATGTGTAATGTACCTGTCTTGTCTAGTCTTGCCATAAATACTGAAACAAAGAAAAAAAAATGTCTGTTGCAAATAACATTTATTGCTCTAACAGTGTGTTAGTTTAATACATAAATATTAAACAATTTAAAATATAAAAAGCTTATTCGCAGTGTTCTCCATTGGCTGCCATACAGTCCTTTAAACGTTGAGGCCAGTTATCAATAAAAGCACGCACTCTTTCCATGGGAAAATTCTTCACTGCCAATCGTACGGTTTGTCTTAGGCACTCCAAATTATCATGGCGTTTAGAGCAAGCCGTACTCTCTAAAACTGACCATAAATCATAATCCAGCGGATTAAGATCGGGACTAGACGACGGCCAGTCTTCAGCTCTGATGAAGTCCGAAACGTTCGTTTCCAACCAAGACTGCGTAGACCAAACTTTATGACCCGGCACCGAGTCTTGCTGAAAGGACCATTCTTGGTTATTGAACATGGTGTTGTTAAGGGGCTTCACTACCTTCTCAAGAATGGTATCTTGATACACTTGTGCCGATGTTTTGATACCTTTTTCACAAAAGTATGGCTCAGTCACTCCTCCATAGCTAATACCCCACCAAACCATCACTGAAGTCGGATAGTGCCCACATTGCACTCTGTCGACTAATTGGGAAGCTTCCTTAGAGCTTTGAGCATAAATACGGTCATTTTGTTTGTTAAAATGTTGCTCAATTGTAAAAATTTTCTCATCCGTAAACAAAATTTTTCTGTGACCTCCCTTTGCGTACCGCTTCAGTAGTTGTTTCGATTTTACCACCCTATTCTTTTTTACATTATCAGTTAAGAAATGACCAGTACGTCTCTTATAGGCTGCAAGTCCTAAGTCATCTTTTAAAATACGCGACATGGTTCTAGGTGCTCTCTTCATCTGAGATAAAATCTTTTGCTTTCGGACAGGATTTCTTCGAATTCTTTCCCTTACTGCTTTTTAACACCATTTTCGTACGAACACTACGTGGACGGCCAAATCTTTTTCTGCCACAAACAGAGGAGGTATCATTGTACCTATTAATAGCCGGGTACACAAACATTTTACTAATACCAAGCGTATGGAGAGTTTTAAAAATTGCATTTGGCTCCATACCTACTTTGTGTAATGCAATTACAGCGATTCGGTTCTCTTTATCACCCTACTCCATTTTAATATCGCAAAATATTGTACAATGTATTGGCACTAAAATGAGAAAACTCAATGAACAATCGACGAGCTCGGTGGCGCAGTGGTGGAACGCGCTGTTACGCTACTTTGACACCAACGCTCGTGGGTTCGATTCCCACACAGTACAAATATTTGTGTGCATAAACATGTCTGTTTGTATTGGACTGGGTTTTTCTATGTATAATAAGTATGTATTTGCAAAAAAAAAATGTATTTACGTATGTTTATCAGTTGTCTGGCACCCATAACACAAGCTTCTCTTACTTTGGGGCTAGGTGGCGCTGTGTAATTTGTCTGGCAATATTTATTTATTTAATCATATAAAAGTGACAGATTCCAAATTCAAATATAATATTTAGTTTATTTTTAATTGTAGCAGTATTTATGGCCAGATTAGGTGTATATAGAGTATATATTAGTATAAAGCCGTTCCCTTGCTAGTGTCAAAATATGCGCGCATAAACAAGGCATAAACAGTCGTATCTTTTGATTGCGTTGACTTAGATGTTTGATTTTTTCACTGCTCGAAAGGATTACAGACCAGAGTATTTGATATTAATTTCAGCTTGAAGCTCCACCCGTTCCTGAGAAAAAGGGTCTTGTCGGACTGACAGACAGACGGACAACCAAAGTGATCCTATAAGAGTTCCGTTTTTCCTTCTAAGGTATTTGATATTAATTTCAGCTTGATAGCTCCACCCGTTCCTGAGAAAAAGGGTCTTGTCGGACTGACAGACAGACGGACAACCAAAGTGATCCTATAAGAGTTCCGTTTTTCCTTCTAAGGTACGGAACCCTAAAAATACTCTGGTGACTGATAGGTTTTTCAAGATTCATTATCATTGTTGGAGTTGTGTCAGGTAACTCAGGTACACTAAGAAACCTAAATAGCCCTTATGTTTTTGCATTGCATTCAATTGCCATAGCTAACTATTGATAGGGTGTATAGGCTAATAGGCATGAAATAAACAGTTAAATACGATGGAAAGCGGATAACACCATTGACATCCACTGTAAAGAAATCACCAAACACAACTTCATACACTTTTCCGAGGTGTAGAAATTTGTGCATGTAATCATCAATTTACTTACTTAATTAGACATTGTCATATATTACACAGACATTTTCAATCGAAGCAAACAATAAATTACACTGGTGTCGAAAATGAGAATTCTAAATTTAACAATCAGGTTTCATAACATTGCTATGCAGTGTTTTCTGGTTGAAAAAAACATGAGTATAAACTCGTTGCTACAATATTGTGTCTGGCAAGTAATCACCCCATATGTTTATAGTCAAAAATATTCGCAATAACAACCCTCGAAATTTAGAAACCAATATAATATATTAAAGTGGTATTCTACTCCTTTCACCAAATATTTCCACTCACCTCACCAATCCCAGTTCCACCGCAAATATTGCCATACAATTTTCAATTCTCAACTCGTCTCGCCAAGGAAAAACACCGTTAAGGCTAAACTTGTAAGTCATGTTTTATGGTCACACTACTCACGGTCCATCAAAACTAACACGAAATTATCAAGATTAAACGATTCAAGTTATATGTACACATTATTAAGTGAGAAAGGAACAGTAAAGTGCCTGTCCATTGTGTACTCCAGTTCAGAGACAAACGAGGATAATGTACTTTTATATGTTGTATATTCTACAGAGAAATATTATTTTATTCGTTCTTCTTTAATAAAAGTGACATATTGTCATCTTTAGATTCAAAAGTCAAAACTTACACAATTTCTGATGTTAATGTGTATAAGTTCCTATACGTATGTAATCAAGGGTTTTGAGGTACTGTCGTGGATGCGGGAGTGACAACGAGTACGCAAAAATCTAAAAGCGATTTCTATAATATTTTTTTGCAATGTGAAATATGGGTTAGTTAGGATATATACCAAGCAAACCGAAAGTCTGAACATTTCAGGTGTCTAAATATGAAATGACTTAATCTTTTCTTACTGTAGCCAAGTAACGGGAAAAGACGTCCGAACTGACTATTCTTAAACCCTTTCCGCGCCAGATTTCTTTTTCGATTTTTTCCGCAGAAGTCGTCATACATTTGATTAACTTCGAGATTCGTTGCTGGCATAGTAGAATAGAAGGTATAGATATACAGTAATAGTGCACAAAAATAAAACTCGTAAGGAAACTAGATACTTTTTCCCGTTCCTGCGTTGTGCGTAGTTAATTGTTTTAAACCTTACCACAGCTAAATTACTAAATGACTTTAGTTGTTAATCTAATCAGCTTAACTAGAAGAATGATTCAGTTTTAAATATCATATCTTTTTTCACCAATAAAGCGAGATATTTGATTTTAATATGTGTTTTCTTTGCTAATGCCGAGCTTTCAAATATCAACCTTGTCTGTAGTAACAAGAATTATTTATTTGTATAGACAGACTGCCAAACAAAATCTACGAAAATAATCGTAGTCGGCAATAAGAAACAGAACCAAACTACGACTATTTCCGTAGTTGGCATGGAAAGGGTTAAATTAACAGTAAAATATGGAATATAGGCTATTGAAGCTACTTACCATCGAGCTGTATGGTTCCTCATTACCCGTGTGGTATACTATAACCCCAATGTATGGCTAGATATATTTCCGCTTGCCATATTACCTCATCTATTTCTGTTTGAGTGAGAACTCTTATATTTAAGAACAGTAGCCCCAGTCAATGTATAGCTAATTAACTGTTAATACCGCAGGATAAGCAGCGGAATGCACTAGCGCGCTCATTAGGGCCACTCACCTCTTCAACGATACAAAACTCGTTAACCGATAAATGTTGTTGGTCTGATAGTTGTGTGATTCTGTATCTGGAAATATATCGTACCATCAGTCTGGTTATTTTAAACTTAAATGTTGTTTTTATCAGCTCAAAAACGAAGTGTAAAATAATCTTAGTTTCACACATATAATACGAGTATTTAACATGATAAATGTCCTTCTAAGACCAAAAAAAATGGGTGCGTGTACTTATGTACGCGCGTGAGAAGTTATACTTCTTTGGCATCATTAAATAAATATTTAACATTAATACTTTAATAATATTTAGTATTAATTATATTAAATAATAATATTTTAATTTATATATAACCCTTCTTGGGGTTATAGGAGTAAAATTAAAAACGTCTTTCAAGTAGTAGCGGCGATGTTTATGGAATGTGTTACATACAAGTCAAATGTCAAGTACAAATGTTATAAATTTTTAACTAAATCACCACCTACCGGTGATACCGTGAAACATTTAGCAGCTTCAACCTGTTACTTTTGTGTTACAGTGATACGCGCGCATCTTAAAATTTCACTCTCATCATTTTTTCATAACGCGTCTAAAGAAGTATAACTTCAATAAACAACTTGACTCTGCATGAAGACATCCCGCGCTCCCAAAAACATTGAGTTTTAGCGCCTAAATATTTCAGGAATCCTACTCAGATAATGGGAGAATATTTTATTCAATAAGCCGATAAGTGCCGCGATATTGATCCGGGAACTATCCAATGAAAGTAGCGCGTTCTGCTTTACCCCCCGACCCGTTGCGATGAATTGAGTTACTACGTAATATCGGCCTCATCCACTTTCCGTAGGTTATTTCCATGAAGGAAATTAGTTTGAATTAGGATGTTAATTAATTTGTGGTGGCCTCAGATAAAGATGTAAACGACATGTCAGATTTACAAAAGCCAGAAAGGCTATGGGAAAGGCGTGTTAGGGCACTATGGTTTTGATCATCTTTGATTACATTCGAACCTAATAACTCCTACCATGAAAGGTTGATTGGAGGAGAAATCTAACAGAGATAATTTCGCCTTTGTACACAGTATTGTTTGTTAACGTTGCTCTTAATTAGTTTTGTTTAAATTAAAGAGAAACAACATCCTTTGATCCTCGTACAGGTATGAAATTACGGTATGTATGATGGTAATAATGACAGAAATAGCATTTTATACAGGTGTAAGAAGAAGAAAGGAACAATCTTCTTAGTTTATCATGTTTCCTAATCTATAAGGATAGGCAGGGTCCGGTTTAGTGATGATACTCTTTTGGAATTTGGAGCGTCAGACCTCGACAACCCCGAGAGAAAACCAGAAAGTGAATGAAGAATACGATAATTAGTAATAAAATATTAAACATTATATTTATGGCGTGTCCCACTACAATCTCAGCTGAAGTATGCTGCAACTGCACGTGTTGTATCCTGCCGGTATTAGCAAATGAGGTGTGAGCCACAGTCATATATTATGGGAAGTTGCGCGACTGGAGGAGTAACGCCATCTTACGAAATAACAATTTTCAATAGGGTTCTGTACCTATGTGGATGCGTTCACTAAGAAACTGATGAGGAAATACTGCGTTAGTAGTTAGCAGCTGGTGTGGGCCGTGCATGCTCCCTATGTTGATGGTAGCATCCAAAGGCTACGATAACCGTTTCTAACTTATCAACCAGTACTAATATTCAAATTTTAAACCTTTGGCAAACTTTATTATACGTATCCTATATAAGAACGTCTATCAGCTTCTCTAGAATCCTACCCTGCATCTGTAAACCCCGTTACAGATACCCAATCCAGTTTTATCAGCGGTTGTGTAATCAGTGCCTTTACCAGTCGCTCCCATTTAGCTGCTGTCCAGTATTTTAGCTACATCCAGACAAATTACCTTCCGTTTCTAACATTCGTAGTAGGTAATTATGTTATAATTATGTGTACATATTTTATAGTTGATATAAAGTTGACCCAAATTTTATTCGGTATTTCTAAACTTAGCCTAACGCTAGGTAAGATATTTAGGCTATGTCTCGAGATTATCGACAAACAAAATATTTGCACCCATATTAAGAATTTTGAAAATTCGCGTCTTGTTACTTGCCTAGGGTACAAAACTCATACTGTTAAAATTTCGTGTTCTTCACTATAAAAGTGTGAGTTGGTGAGTCAGTCGGGTACGCTCTGTTTTTTATGTTAGAATAGATAAGACAAAATAGCAGTGATAGCCTAGTGGATAAAAAACCGACCTATTGACCAACTGGTTTCCGGTTCGAGTCCTGATATGTACCACTAAATTCGTGTTTCGGATTTATGTACACATTTGTAATTACCGCTAGCTCGGCAGTAAAGGAAAAGATCGTGAGGGAACCCGCACGTCCAAGAAATTATATTTCGAAAGAAGTGTGACCTAAGAAAGGTCTGGTTTTCCCTACGGGTTGTGGAAGTATGGCGGTAGTCGCTCCATGTAAAAATTGAAATCTTCGCTAAACTGACTTTGATAGCGGACCCCGCCAATCCTAATGAATTGGGAAACGGGATAATGCTAGGAAGAACAAATGAAACAAAATAATTATTAATTGAATTTCAAGTATCGTAAAGACTGAAACTGTCCAATATATTATTACATAATAAAACGTATATCGAGTTATTTTAGTTAATCGCAAATAAAAGCAAAATGGCAATGTGACTGTCATGACATTTTCGTGTGAAAGGTCATTTTACTTTCTAATATTTACCGCAAAAACAGTTCAGTTCCATTAGGCAGGTTGTACGTACCCGTTGATCCCTCGCCGAGAGATATTCTTTTAGGTGATTACAACGTCATTGCTGTATTCCAGTTGCTGTTCACTTTTATGCAATTGTTTTCATAAAAGTTCAACATGAAGTTGGCTGTGGATTTACCATGAGATACTTACTTTAATTTCGTAATATTATAATAATATTTAAGAGCCTACCTCTCTTAAGATCGCGCATCAAAGCAGCCCGTCTGGGGACGTACCTCCACCTCACAGAAAACCGCAGCCAAATAACAACTCCCTAGAGGGTTGTTGTGTTCCTGCGTGTGAGGTCACCAGTAAGCTCCCAAGGTGCTGTATAAGCAGCAGAGGAGGCATCGCGCGAGTGATACTTGATATATGGAAAGCGTCAATAGGCTACGGTACCCGGTTTACATCAGGTGGGCCGTATGCTTGTATGCCTCCCGACGTAGTACAAAAAATATATATTATATCTATCTATCTATCTATAACTTCACGCCAAATCCCTTACGGGGTAGGTAGTATCATATATTATATAATTAAAAAATATCTGTCCATTCTATTTCTCTATATATATCTTCACGCCAAGTCTTTTGCCGGACTTGCGGTGTAGGCAGATAGAATCGAGCGCCACGTGACAGGTTCTTAAACACCTCACTCACTTCATTAACATTCATAGTTCTTTTCAATCGCGCTCGCCGGTTCTGACACCACCTGATAACACACGATCAATTTGGTCGTGGCTTTAACTCCACAGTCCTTCTACAGTATGTCTATTCACTTATATCATAAGATGCAAGTAAATACTTAAGTACTCAGAAAGGGTCCAACGTATGTCAGAGAAAATATTAAAATTATTCCAAATAGCAAATATAGTCATGATAATAATTTGTTTTATATATCATTCCTAGCGACCTCTACCGTGAACCTTTGAGGCGAATAATGTCGCCACTAGCAACCATTGAAAGATATTCTTTCTCGGCAACAAAAATAAATTTATTACTATGAACTTTTCATTTGGACGGCCAAGTATTTTTACGTTACTTAATAACGAGTAAATTGTCAGGTACACAAAACACAAAATACTTTTGCGTAAAACTTTCTCTGTATAAATGTTAGGAAAGTGACAAAAATACTCAAATGTTCTTATGAAAACATATTGCTAGACATGTATGTTTTTATTTTTGTTCACGAGCTATGACTTTTTTTTTATGGTGGCGCTAGTTTCGGTTTACTAATCGCCACATCACAAATCATTCTGACATTAATATGATGAATTAAAATTAATTATTTACCAGATACAATTACTCAAGATATACTTGCTATTATTGAATTCAATCATTTTTTTATTGTATACATGAGTAAGTAGGTGATAATTAATGTTTAAGTTTTATAACGCCATCTATTGGCTCGTAAGCAATGGTGTTATGAAAAGCAGGTTGATTTCACATTCGTGATATGGTGATTGCGTCCAAGGATAGATGGCACTACTTGTCTCAAAATTTAATCAAGAACAGTTTTATACGCGTGTAGGTGAAATAACGCGTATACAAGACAAGAATATGATTACCATTGAAATATCCTAACCGGTGTCCATCTCAGGAAATTGACTTACGAACTTAAGATTGACATACACAGAACATTTTTTATGCATGAATAATTCTACACTGTTTAAAAGCCAGGCTGCTATTATCACATATACCTAGTCTTGCCATAAATACTGAAACAAAGAAAAAAAAATTCTATTGCAAATAACATTTATTACTTTTACAGTGTGTTAGTTTAATACATAAATATAAAACAATTTGAAATATAAAAAGTTTACTCGAAGTGGTCTCCATTGGCTGCCATACAGTCCTTTAAACGTTGAGGCCAATTATCAATAGAAGCACGCACTCTTTCCATGGGAAAAGTCTTCACTGCCAATCGTACGGATTGTTTTAGGGACTCCAAATTATCATGGCGTTTAGAGCAAGCCGTACTCTCTAAAACTGACGTAAAACATAATCCAGCGGATTAAGATCGGGACTAGACGACGGCCAGTCTTCAGCTCTAATGAAGTTCGAAACGTTCGTTTCCAACCAAGACTGCGTAGACCGAGCTTTATGACCGGGCGCTGAGTCTTGCTGGAAGGATCATTCTTGGTTATTGAACATGGTGTAGTTAAGGGTTTCACTACCTTCTGAAGAATGGTATCTTGATACACTTGTGTCGATGTTTTGATACCTTTTTCACAAAAGTATGGCTCAGTCACACCTTCATAGCTAATACCCCAGCAAACCATCACTGAAGTTGGATAGTGGCCACGTTGCACTCTGTCGACTAATTGGGAAGCTTCCTTAGAGCTTTGAGCATAAATACGGTCATTTTGTTCGTTAAAATATTGCTCAATTGTAAAAATTTTCTCCTCCGTAAACAAAATTTTTCTGTGACCTCCCTTTGCGTACCGCTTCAGTAGTTGTTTCAATTTTACCACCCTATTCTTTTTAAATTATCAGTTAAGAAATGACCAGTACGTCTCTTATAGGCTGCAAGTCCTAAGTCATCTTCTGCATTCAATACGCGACATGGTTCTAGGTGCTATCTTCATCTCCCGAGATAAAATCTTTTGCTTTCGGACAGGATTTCTTCGAATTCTTTCCCTTACTGCTTTGACCACCTTTTTCGTACGAACACTACGTGGACGGCCAGATCTTTTTCTGTCACAAACAGAGAAGGTCGCATTGTACCTATTAATAGCCCGGTACACAAACATTTTACTAATACCAAGCGTATGGAGAGTTTTAAAAATTGCTTTTGGCTCCATACCTACGTTCACAGCGATTCGGTTCTCTTTATCACCCCACTCCATTTTAATATCGCAAAATATTGTACAATGTATTGGCGCCAAAATGAGAAAATTCAATGAACAATCATATAAAAATGACATTCCAAATTCAAATGTAATGTTTTGTTTATTTTTAATTGTAACAGTATTTATGGCCAGACTACGTTGATGTCCACGACAGCTGGATGGAGCTTTGCAGCTATTCTGAAGAATCTAGGCATGCCTGAAGTCCACTATGGAAGTTTAAGCAGGGAAAACGCAGCATTCAAATAAGTTGCAAGTGCGTAAATATTTTTTGCGAGTAATACGAATTAAAGTTAGTGTAATTAATTAGCAATGCTGTAATCACAGTACCGAAACACTTTCGCGATGAAGTTTTTTTTTCTATTTGTTAAAATTAAAGTAAACATTTTTCGAGAAAGTAAGTGAAAGTATTTTCCCATATTAATGGGAAAACGTTTCAATCTAAAACGCTGTTATTACTACACTGGGATTGAGATACATTGACTACGTTCACTTACATAAGGACTTCAATGGGGTATTTATTATTCTTCCCGGAATGCCATATTCGAAACGGATTCGAAAAGTTTTCATTCAGATTCCCTTACATTTTGAGTGAAACTTTTCGATTTCTATTTGAATGCGATGATTCGAGGCAATATGAATGCACCTATATAAGGAGTGATTGTACTCAGTCTTAAAGGGGAGCGGTCAGCTTATGTTTAGACCATCATTTAGGGCTATGTGTTTTGGCGTACATTTTACTATTTAATTAGCTTGCACGCAGATGTGTAAAGTGGTATTGTGTTTGCGGATAAATTTTCGTTAACATTTCCTAAGAGGCTGTAGGATGTGGTAATTAGCAATAAAAACCAGTCAAGTGTGTGTCGTACTTGCGCCCGAGGCGTACTTACTTTCCAGAGGTTCTTTATTTAAACCTATTATTACACAGGGTTAACAACCCGCTATTGCGTAGTAGTAATACTAGCCTATGGTGATGCAAATATAAGTATAGGCTTTAAATTTAGGTTACTTATTATCAGGAACATTCTAAAAACCTATAAAATTAAATATCTCTGTGTCTTCTTCCTAGCGTTATACCGTTTCCTAATCCATTAGGATTGGCGGGGTCCGCTTCCTAAGCCTAAGGATTCGGTGTAGATACTGATTATTATTATGATATTACATAGATCGATAGCCATCAGACCTTCACAATCCAGAGGTAAATTAGATCTTTCTTAAATTAGGTCACACGTCTGTCGAAATTTAATTTCTGGGATGTGCGTGTTTCCTCACGATGTTTTCCTTCACCGCCGAGCAAGTGATAATTACAAACATCCGAAAACACTAATTTAGTGGTACATGCCTCTACCAGGATTCGAACCAGGAGTCCGTTACTAGGCCAGTTCTTTATCCACTAGGCTACCACTGCTCTTCTCTGTGTATGCCTATATCAGCCGAGTTATTCCGCAGTTAAAGTGAGCTTATGTCTAAAAATAGCCAGGTTTTGTTTTTCTTTGATTTATCGATTGATCACTCGAATATCCTTCTGCTTCGCATCCTTTTTTGTGAATAGTTCAGGGTCAACTATACAAGAACTATACGAAACAAATATGCTTGGCTATTATGTGTATTGAAGGAAACGCGTACTGTTTTCCTTTGAAAACCGATAGTCTACGACTTAGACTCCAAGTAAATAGCAAAAATACCACTCTGATACGATTTTGATGTCATATGTGGTTGTTTAATTCTTTGTACTAGCACACAATTAATTGCTATATGAATACTATCTATCTATAACTTCACGCCAAATCCCTTGCGGGGTAGGCAGAGAGAACCGAGCGCCACGTGACTCGATCCTTACATATCTCACTCGCTTCTTTAACATTCATGAATACAATTAACATAGGTAGTTACGTAAAGATTGAGAAGCGGTGCCTACCTGTGCGAGAGAAGTGCCAAGAAGGTCGGAAGTGCCGTGGGTGAGACGTAGGAAGCTACACCGTGAATGAAGTCAATGTCAAACATTTAACGGAACAATAATTATGTGGGTGCATCCGACGTTTGCTTGCATATTCAAGGATACAAACTCACGACTGTTGTTCATGAGGCACTTTACTTCCTCTCTACTTTAAGTTACTTTACACCGTAATGGAAAAAATATATGGATATTCTGTGGTATTCATATTCATTTGGTAAGTATTATACTTTTTTTTGCAACGTCGAAAGGCATACAAGCATACGGGCCACCTGGTGTAAAGCGATTACCGTAGCCTATGAACGCTTCTAACATATTAAGTATCACTCGCTAACACAGCAACTCCTTTGGAGCTTACTAGACCTGACTCACACGCAGAAACACAGCAGCCCTCTAGATAGTTGTTATTTGGCTGCGATTTTCTGTGAGGTGAGGTGAGGAGGAGGATTTGATGCGCCCTACCTCTCTTAAAAACACCCAGACCAAGATGAACAGACATGTTCATTCACACAAATGTTTGTCCTGTGTGGGAATCGAACCCACGAGCGTTAGCGTCAAAGTAATGTAACAGCGTGTTTCACCAGCGCGCCATATATATCTAACATACTTTTCATTCTACTCGTCTTGTCATATTCATTTTTTGCAATTCAATCCTCACTGGAAGGTAATTTTTTTAAGACCTCTAAAAGAACAGTACATTTCTTCGAAGCAAATGTATTTTTATTTTTCTATACTACGTCTGGAGACATACAAGCATACGGCCCACCTGATGTAAAGCGGGTACCGTAGTTTATTAACGCTTGTAATATATTAAGTATCACTGGCGCGATGCCTCCTCTGCTGCTTACACAGCAACTCCTTGGGAGCTTACTGGTGACCTCACTCACACGCAGGAACACAACTACTCTCTAGGGAGTTGTTATTTGGCTGCTGTTTTCTGTGAGGTGAAGGGTACTTGCCCAGACAGGCTGCTTCGATGCGCCCTATCTCTCTTAAAAAATTTAGAGACAACACGAAGAAATCATTTCATTTCAAACCTCCACTTATATATATTAATATTATGTATTAATTAATTAAATCGGAGGAAATTCCGACCACATTGGCCAGTCATCATTCTCGTCAAATCTTCGCTCTTTGCATACAGCGTAGGTTGACATACAACCATATGGCGGTTACCTTACTTTCTAACTATGGTGTATCAGTGTCATATTTCTATCCTCGTTACTAACGCCCCACTCATCCTCAGTTGTTTCCACGTGCTTCATGCACAGACCCACTGCAACTTCTCACGTAATTGTTGTTTTGTTGCGCTCTTCTGTAAGAGAGTTCTTCTTACAGAAGCTTAATTGAGCAGTCAGAACCCGTTATATACGTTTTCCCATACATTTCGCGGTCGTATACGACCACCCGGGTTTCGAAGGGTTAAGTAATGAAGCCTTCTCTTTCACCTGAGCAGACCCTCGTTTATTAGTGATTTTGATCCAACTGAAGGTGGTTCCAGGCTTGTAATACTGACACATATACACATGATTACATCCACAGACATCACATTGTATAATTGTCGTCTTCGTAATGGATGTAAGTTATACAAAATGGAAATTATGCAAAATGATCTCAAAATGGCGGCGCTTTCCCCCTTGTCGCGCGCGATGCTTCAGTTCTAACTCAACGTAACAAATCCTTTGTTTTATTAGCTATCATGTGGTGTAATTAAATATTAAATGTAAACGATAGATATGTTGCTACTACACCAAACTGTATTTTGTTATCATCAGTTTTCTGAATTGCTTCCAAACATGTAAGCGAATTTAAAGACGTATTCACGTCAAAATATCTTTCACCATTGCTTGGAAAGTGTGACTTCTGTCTGAAAGAAGTAAGTTCTTCAGAAGTAGATAGTACATTGCTTGCTTTAGTAATAAGTCTATCTAACGAATTTTTTTGTACAACGTCAGGGGGCATACAGGCATACGGCCCACCTGATTTGATGTGACCCACCTCTTAAATTGACTGAATCGTTTATTGTCTACGATCTATCTTCTGCTAAGTTGTTTACGGGGAAATCTAAAAAATCAAGGGCCACAAGAGTTGGTCATACCCCATTAGCTTCTTTATCATACGAGTATGGTACTTACGTTCTTCTTCCTAGCGTTATCCCGTTTCCTTATCCATTAGGATTGATGGGGTACGCTATCTGAGCCAAAGGATTTAGCGAAGATGTTTTTGAAATGAAGCGACTGCCGTCAGACTTTCACAAGCCAGAGGGAAAATCAGACCTTCCTTAGGTTTCAAAATATAATTTCTTGGACGTGCGGGTTTCCTCGCCATGTTTTACTTCGCCGTCGAGCAAGTGATAATTATGTACATAAATCGAAAAACACAAATTTAGCGGTATGACATAGAATGATATAAGTGTACATATATCACTATATGTACACTCATATCATTATATTTATTGTAATATGTATAAGGTGATTTGGAAAAAAAGACCTATATTGGCAAGTTTCTTTTGGAATTTCTTCTTCTAGAAAAACTTAAAAAAAAATAGGATATAATATTGAAAATGTAAGACGTGTCTAAGTGCCCATGAGGGTCTAAAGGCAAATAAAGGATTTTTTCCTTATCTTATCTTTACCCACGCCAAGATTCGAACCTCTGGAACTATCGGTTCTTTATCCAGTGAACTATCACAACTAGTGCTACTACTAACTAACTAACTAAGTAACTAACGACTTACGTTCGGCACAACTAAACTTTTTTCATTTATTGGACACAAAAATAATGTAGAGTGTCTAAAATTAACGACCGTACATCATCTGTCATCTTCGAATGGAGATTATTCGTTAGTTGAGGTATTTCTGAAAATAAAATTTCGCTATATTAATGAGAAGTGAATTGGAAGAGGAAAAAACTAACTTTTGTGCCCGGGGAAACCCTACATTGATATCACTTCGTGTAGGGTGAGGGCGCCTTGATTGGTCGGACTCAACCGTACCAAATGGCATACCCACATGGCATAAGAATTTCACTACCTCTCATCATCCTCCAATAACTAAATTAATGGATTTTTGAAGTGATAACTTCTTATGGGAGGGTAAACCGCTTCGTTACGTAAAGCGTTACGGCGCTAGTCTGTCTGGCTTCCCTTTCTCTCACGCATACGGCAGCTTTAATTATATGTAGATTAGTTTAAGTTATCACTTCTGTCAGGCGTCCCGAGACGCACACTTTTTTTTGTGCAAGCCTTACATTTGAAAATCAAGGATATCACTCATGCTATATCGACTCTGTAAAACCTCCTTGATGGAAATATGATGAATATTTATAAAGCCTATTAGATACTTATGTAATCTACGACCATATTTTATAATGTGTAATTGTTCACCTTAATTACCTACCAATCAATGGTATTGCTATAGAACACGATAGCAGTTAGATCCAACTTTTTTATCGATGACAGTGACTACCTCGAAGGTATTTCTACCAGATTTCGCCTCTTTTTCATATATATGTTTTTTCTTGGTATGCCATTAATTTTTGAAAGCTAAGGTTAAGGTTATGTTCTTACTTAGGCTCTTTAATGAAAAAGAATATAAACAAATAGTGTATCTTTTTGTAGTTTTTTTTCATTGTTTATGCTTAATGATCTTACCTTGATGTCCAGTTTCAAGTATGCAAGTCATTAGAATGGATCTATGTTATTAATAAATAAGTCAGGTATAATAATGACACTTTTAAGACCTCACTTATTATTACACAATTATAAAAAGGATATTAATGAAATGATTATTGAATATAATAAATTATAAGTATGTAGGTATAACAACATGATGATGTTAGAAATAGAGTTGGTCTGAAAGAGAGCGTCGGTGTTAAAATAAGAAGAGGCATGCTCCGATGGTTCGGGCATGTAGAAAGAATGCAAGATGAAAGAATGACGAAGCAGATATACAATGCAAAAGTGGAAGGATGTAGGAGCCGGGGAAGGCCAAGACTTACCTACCATGACCAAATTGGTCGTGTTCTATCAGAAGGTGATGTCAGGAGCCCTAGAAACCGGCGAGCGTGCATGAGAAGAGCAATGAATGTTAAAGAAGCGAGTGAAATATGTAAGGATCGAGTCACGTGGCGCTCGGTTCTCTCTGCCTACCCCGCAAGGGATTTGGCGTGAAGTTATAGAATAGGATAGAAAGGTATAACAACGAAAGTAGCTCGACATATTTCGTTAGTGTACACACCAATTTCTTTTTCGAAATTAGCTGATACATTACTGTGGCCTAAGGTTCTGTCTCACTCTTCAAAAAAAGCTTAGTCGTAACATATCTATCCTCAAACATGAGTTCATTCAGCTTTTAGGATTGAGAATTTTTGTCGCAGATATTTTGACGAGTTCTGTGGCGCAGTGGTTAGGAAAGCTACTTTGACACCAATGCTCGTGGATTCGGTTAATATACAGGGCAAATATTTGTTGGTATAATGATATTTGTTTGTCTTATTATCGATGTTTTTAAGAAAGGTAGAGCGCATCAAAGCAGCCCATCTTAGGAAGCACCTCCACATCACAGAAAAACTGCAGCCAAATAACAACCACCCTGGAGGGTTTTTGTGTTTCTGCGTGTGAGTGAGGCCACCAGTTACTGCTGTGTTAGCAGCAGCGGTGGCGTCGTACAAATGATACTTAATACATTGCAAGCGTTCATAGGCTACGGTAACCGATTTACATCAGGTGCGCATACGGCTTGGATACCTCCCGACGTTGTATAAAAAAAATATTACATGAATGACTGGCGTCAAGAATCATAACTTATTGCGAGATACAATAAAAACAGTGATGAAAAATCTTTTTTTATAATATTACTAAGACACCTACATACAGTTCTCATTTATTTCTAGGAATGAAATAACGATAGTAACTAATAGAGGCATATTTGAATTGGATCATAGACGAACGAGTATATAATGTCGTTGAAGTCTTTTGTATGGCTTCACAAGAAACGTACCAATTTGGGGCTTTGTCCGTGAACAAACTATACTTACCCACTGCGACATTAATGTAGTATCAGAATGTGTGTTACACAAGGCAACAAAACAAAAACGCGTTATTATTTGCGAACTAAATAAATAAATAAATATCTAAATAAATCGTTACATACATTTGTAGTTCAAAAAGTTTTATGTTTGTGAACATATCTTCGTTCTCTTCGCAGTTCACTTCGAGCCAGTAATTTATCCAACTTTTAGTAAATTTCTTTTTCCTTGTGTTGTTAATGGATTCAATGCAAGTTGCAAAGACGTCCCATTATAAGTATCGAAAAATTGCATATCTTTTTTTATTACTAATAAGTTGGTCCAATAACGCTATAATTCTAAGTCGCGTAAGATATAACGAATGTAAAAAAATTGGATTCACCGCTTTAACAATTCGCTAGAAACTTTAACAATTGTTAACAAAATACGTTTTGAATGTCTTAATTTACAATATCTATAGAATGAAAATTTAAAAGAAAGATAAAGGTCGCATCGCAGTGGTTCAAAAGATGAAACTATACAATTACAACAACCTCCCCTAGAATGAAATTTAAAAATTAGATATACATGTGTTGGTCACATCATTCAATGTCAAAAGATTAAATTATTAAAGTATGTACAATAACTTCCGCTAGAATGAAAAGTAGAAAAGAAGATGTCGAAGAAAACTTTGTAGGTACTGTGGAAAACTCCATCACCTCAATAACCCTTTCCGTTATAAAACTATTAACACCAGTCAAATTACAGTCTTAAACTTCGCCAGGCTTAATTTAGTTTGCATTGAATGACTCCTATTTAGAGGGAATGCAGTATTTTTATGAATGCTTACCACACAGCCTCTTCTAACACAGCCATTCCTTATATACTCAGCATACCCCGTATATCTTATAGGAATATGAGTACCTTCCAGAGAGTTGTTAATTGGATTCGGTTTTCAATACGGTGGAGAGAGATTTTCCGTTGGATTTTACTTGTTTTTCATCAGGACCTTTTCTGCTCCGTAGTAACGCTGCACAACAGGCATGCATATGAGGTGATCCGCCTTATCTGCCTCGAAGATGAAGTGAGCTTCGCACTTGTCATGAAGACACCTCATTTGTTGAACATCTACAAATTTTAATTAGGCATCAGCATTACTTGTTAGTGCAGATCTGTGCCCAAGTATACGCCACGAGCTCGTGTTCAAAGGATTTTTTTTACAGTAATTGTTAATAATTTTATTTCATGACCTCCAAATAGCTTTACAAGGTTTCTATCTCGGTTTTAATTGACAAAAAAGATGTCTGCAAAAAGTTTTTATTATCGGATGTTGAGTTTTAAGTTTTTTATTTATAAAAAAGAAGTAGGTACGGCAACGCTTTGCGAACCGCGTGAAGATGACATCTTCAGTACAGTTAATCTCTGTCCGTGCGCACGGATTGATGGCAGCGTGTATACTTGAAATTAACGGGTACTGGAGTGCGTGGGCGTCTCGGGCCCTCCTACATTTACTTACATTACAAACAAAAGAATAACCATTCTTTTTCGAACTTGTTCTATATACGAAAGTGTTTAGCTCACGCTGTTTGGTCTAGTTCGCCAGTGCAAGTTCATTGTTCGGGCCCACTAAATTTAAAGTGGACGTAAACGCCAGGCGCTTTGTAAGTGTTTTTTGTCCAGTGCTCGGCCCTCAGTAGACTTGAAGCGGAGTTTTTGTCGAATCATTACCGGTCACTTACGTCATTTTGGTCTTTGACTACGTTTTGTTGTTGGCGTTGAGACGCGGGTGAGTCACGTTGTTAGTTCGCGTAAAAGTCGATAGTATTTATCGATAAATAGCTCGATATCGATAAATAGATAAGTAGCTTATTATTGTTATGGATGGCTTTGTGGAGAAAGGCGTTTAAGCTTTGATTGGGAGTAGAGGTGTTAAACCTTTAACCGTATTATTACCTATATCGTAGTTAAAACTTTGATTTGATCTAACGCCTATATTGTTATTTTTTTTTTTGTTTCCCTACAAAGTTCCTTCAAATGGTTACAAGTCATAATATAATGTATTGTTAATTCATTTACCTATATGTATAACATATATATATATATATCAATCTAGTTTTAAGTTCATAGTTGCGACCGATACGGACTAAGCCTTCTGGCTTGCTTCGACTCGGTGACGCAAACGTTGTTATTTTAATAATATTAATGCGCCAAGAAATAATGATCATGATGTGTGCACATGTCAATGGGTTATAGTTCAGACGAAATAATAATCACTATGAATTATATAGGAAATAACTGTAAACTGTATTGTGTACCTAAATAAATAAATAAATAAAAGATAAATATCAACAACATTTAACAATAAATTACAGTATTGGTTAGCATCTTGCTTTGCAAGAAGTTTTTGCTTAATATTGTGTGTAGTTTTGTTGTCAACGTATGGTATATAATATACAATATAACAAAATAACGTCGAGCTGAGCACATTGCGGGACGCTAGCATCGATCTCTATGCTATTCGTTATGTTTTATTTTATCTTTGCGCCCATTTGCACAAACCCTCAGGCAGTCTGTATGTCAGCTTGGATCAAACGCCTTCATAATATCTTACTATAGCAACTGTCTGACTTTGACTATCATTTGATGGTCGCAGTTCAACGACCGTGACGAAAGATGTATTGACGGTCAGTGATCAAGTAGTGATTACATTTTTACGGTGTATATCGCGTGCAACACATTGGAGAGAAGGGAGGTGATAACAATAGATAAATGATTCAATAGGTTTGCTCACAAAAGCGGTACTATGTAGTTCAGTAAGTACAAAACTAATTCGGAAACACACATCTTCAGCTCAATTGCTGTGATGCCGTCTGATCCACTTACTTAAGAACGTTGAGAGAAAACAACGTTTACTGGACATCTCGCTGTGCAATTAAGACTTCTGTGCATTGAGATCGTGAGGCCGTTACAAGGTACGGCCTCCTTGTCATTTACATACATGTTAGAGGCAAAGACCATTAAACAGTAAATCGGCTTCCTTTTTACCGCTATACGCCAAACTGACATCTTCGTTTTTCGCAGTGGGATCAAGGACAGCTGACGGGCGTTTACCTCAGAAAACATCACCATGCAATTGAGATTTCCTGCGTAAAGCTGTATTCAACCTATTTATCTGCTCACATTAATGAACACAATCGTTTCGGAGTTGATATTTGACTTCTTGTAGAATAGAAGTGCTTTCCTAAACGGATATTTAAACAAAGAAGACTTGCTACATTCCTCTCTTAAAAAACAATGATCTCACCGGGTCCTCCCCCGCTTAACGGAAAGGACTATATAGCGTACAAATTAAATTTTCTACTTGTATGTGTAAAGAAATGTATTAGTTAAACGGTAACGTACTTTTAATAGGTACTCGATTATTAGACGAAAACCTACGTGGACAGTGCATTGGAAAATAGTTCTCTAAGATAAGCAATTGTCTTGAAAAGTGTTAAAATGCATTATGCAAATGTAGACACGCGTAGCATTTCGCCGACAGACAAGGCGGCACACTATTTCTAAAGCAACAATATTGCAGTTCTGCGGATATTGATATACGGTTACGATTACGATACAATACATACTGTCGATATAGTAAACAATCGAGTCGAGTGCAGCACTCGGTCGTCGACGGGCGCAACAGTCAGCCGGCCGGCTCCCTGCGCACATCCGCTTGCGCGCTCTGCCCCGCGACCGCATCGCAGCCCTAACAAACGCGAAATACAAAATTTCGAAAAACGAACGAAACTATCGAACGTATTTTATTTTTTAATTTTGTAAGTTGTGACATTTATTACTGACACATTTTTCTGGAGAGTTTCATTTATATATTTTTTTTGTGACAGTTGTTTTAACTCGCCAAAAAGTTAGGATCGTTAAGTGACCAAACAGTTACGGTTAAACAATAACAGTACTGTTATTCAATTTAGAAGTGTTTCGTGCAATAGTTTAGTATCATTTGTGTGAAACGTGAACTTTGAAAGCGTTCGATGAAGCCGTATATGGAAACCTTTTCAATTGTGTCGACTAAAATGTAAGTGCCATATTGAATATCACCCGGTAATTGGATAAAACGGAATAATGTTGTTTATGTAATACTTATTACGTAACATAATAGAAAAAAAAGGTATACAAACAAATCTACTTTTGCATATTACGTTCGTGATCCTTAAGTCGTTAGGTAAACGTGATCATCCTTTCTTAATGTACATGTATGATAGTGTCTATACACAGAATAAGTATAATACACCAAGATTTATTAACATAGGTATATAAATCAGGTGCCCACTGCTTCACACGGGTATAGTTTACTTTTTAGGTTTTTCGCAAGCACTCCAAACATTTTAAGGATAAAAAGTAGCTTACATGTCATCTCAGGATATGAACCACTATTGTGTAAAGTTTCACTCAAACTCGTTAATTTCACCAAAAAAATAGGTTTTGTGTGATACGTACACAACGAACAAACAGATATAAAAACTCTCTGCTTTAGCTTCTGCATCGGTATTAGAATCCAGCACCGATACTGTCTCAAAATACATTTTTTGAATACAAACTATTCCGCTACGAATTTAGTATAGGTATATATATTCATTATATCATTGATTATGCATTGATGAAGATAATAATTATATTCCTTTCATACCTGTTGATAAACAGTTACCGTGGTCTATGGACTTTTACAATACCTGGACTTCACAAAGATTTTAAAAAGCACGTCTATTAAAATGTCTAAAGTTAGGTTACAACAAAACATACTTGACTACCTGCGCACAGACTGTGCCCGGTTGGAGCTTTTTCATGGCGAGTTTTAAATCAATTTCGCATGGTTCTTGGACGGTGACGTAAGGGTAGTGACCTCGCTGGTACCTACCGGTCTATTGTTCTCATAATAATGACCTATTAAAAGTCAGTTATACGTACTATCTACATTGAA
Organism: Pyralis farinalis; assembly: GCA_947507595.1. Classification (NCBI taxonomy): domain Eukaryota; kingdom Metazoa; phylum Arthropoda; class Insecta; order Lepidoptera; family Pyralidae; genus Pyralis; species Pyralis farinalis. The sequence goes on along the minus strand of OX382266.1, from coordinate 15,906,095 downwards.
TTTATATGACCATGTATATAATGTCACCTCGTTTTAAACAAAAAACTGACTTTAAAACCTTTTATAAGCTTATATATTATATACCACATTTATTATGTATGGTAGTGAAACAAGCGTACGACCTGTCTGATGGTAAGCCGTTCGAAGCACCAGGGGTATTACTTATAGTTGCCGACCTTACGTTTAGATTTCGGAACTTCTAATCGCAATGATGATATTAGAAACAGAGGTGATCTGTGAGAGAGTATCGGTGTTAAAATAAGAAGCGGCATGCTCCGTTGGTTCGTACGTGTAGAAACAATGCAGGAGGAAATAATTACGAAACAGATGTACCACGCGAAAGTAGAAGGATGTAGGAGCCGAGAAAGGCCAAGACATACCTACCATCACCAAATTGTTCGTGTTTTATCAGAAGGTGATTTTCAGAAGTACTATATATATATATACACTAATAACGCTGAATTTAAGACCAATTCCAAAAAAACGCTCTATAGGGCACTGAAGAACCATATTTACGTTTTTTTGAAACATTTTTATATAGACTATATATATATATATATATATATATATATACACTGCAAAAGTAGAGGGATGTAGGAGCCGAGGAAGGCCAAGACTTAACCTACCATGACCAAATTGGTCGTGTTCTATCCGAAGGTGATGTCAGGAGCCCTAGAAACCGGCGTGCATGCATGAGAAGAGCAATGAATGTTAAAGAAGCGAGTGAGGTATGTAAGGATCGAGTCACATGGCGGTCGGTTCTCTTTGCCTACCCCGCAAGGGTGTGAAGTTGTAGATACGAGTAGGTAGACTATTTATGAAACTATTTTACTATAGAAATATATTCAAAAGGAAAAATTATTTCTATAAATCTATCTATCTATAACTTCACGCCAAATCCCTTGCGGGGTAGGCAGAAAGAACCGAGCGCCACGTGACTCGATCCTTACATATCTCACTCGCTTCTTTAACATTCATTGCTCTTCTCATGCACGCTCGCCGGTTTCTAGGGCTCCTGACATTTTAAATTAAAAATCTACATTACATTATAAATTTCTATAAATAAGGTATCTATATGGAAATTAATAGGTATCGAATGTACAGATATAATTTTCTTATTCGTCGCTGATAGATAATTGTCTTAATAATTACACAATTCACGAAAATAGTCTCCTATACCAGAAACATATTCTTAGAAATACTTAAATAATATACCCACTTTGCAATCGATAATGAAATCAAGTTTCAAACAACATTAGTTTACATTCAAAAGTAGATATTGCAAAATTGCGATAACTCTATGTAAGCCTACGTTCACACCAAACGTATTGTCAGCTGATGACTGTGGGCGGGCAGTCTCACTGTTAATCCCAGCTGTCTTGATAATTACATAATTTACAAAAAATATACCGATATCAGAAATATTTTCCTTGAAATGCTTAAACATAATTCCCACGTTGCTATCTATAAAGAAATCGAGTTTCAAACGTCATTAGTGTATTAATGTTAGCTTAAAATTATATATATTTAGATTGATTTTATATTTTTTTAATAAAGAGTGACATTGCGATAACCTTATATAAGCCCGCGTCCACAACAAACGTATTGTCAATGTATAACTGTGACACTGACGTATGACTGTCTTAGTTTCACAGGGAACCTCAATGTAAACATAAAGCTAAACTGCTCACATATGCTATAGCTGTTCGTTTACACTGTGTTGACGAGGCACTGTAGTGATGTGAATGTGAACAGTACAGAAGGTATAATCTTGAAAAGCACTTAATGACTTGGAAACATACATAAGCCTTCGGTTTTTTCCCCATTATCGTTTGAAATACAACTATAATTGTTAGTTTAACGTCACTTAGAGTCTTTCACGCATAGTATCGTGATGCAGCTAAGCTTCGTTAAACTTCGCACTTGACCTCTGTGCCGTTCTTATGTCGTAGCTGTAAGAGTTACAATCGAACGTCCAGTTTTAAGCGTGATCTGTAGGTTTTCACATTGCCTCGGAAAGTCATTCGAAATAGATTCGAAAGGCTTTCACTCACATTCCGTACATTTTGACATAGCTTTTCGAATCAAATTCGAATACGGCTTTCCGAAGCAATGTGAAGCTCTTCGCTGTACAACAATGGCTACTAACAATCAGCACAGCTTAAAAGCCTTTTTATCGGTTAGCTTTTAACAAAAACTTGAACATAGACAAAGCTTTAAATAATCTTTTCTTTCTTTAAACAATCAAGTCGGCGGCTGACAATACGTTTGGTGTGAAATCGACCTAATTGTATATAATGAATAGGTACTAGTACCTACTCGCATGTTTACAACATTTTTGTCACGTATATTTTTGTGCGTGTGATTGTTGTTAGTGATAAATGTAATAATTATTACATTTATCAATAACAAAATGTATTGATAACTGATAAGTGTATACCTAATATTTTTTACGTTGGTTGTAAAACAAGAATACGGCCCGATTGGTGTGTGGTAGCTACCAATGGCTATGAATGCTTTCAATACAAGTATCTCTCGAACATTGACATATCCAATCGGTTTTTTTTATTACACTGGCTTGTGACACCCTTGCTTACAACTGTTTACCATCAGGCAGACCGGACGCTTATTTGTCCTTAGCGATATAAAAAATCTATAAACTTTATTTTCGGCTTCATATTGTTTTTAAAGTCAAAGGCAAATCACTAAATGTCCATAGGCTACGGTGACTGTTTACCATCAGGCAGGCGGTATGCTTGATTGCCACCTTAGTGGTATAAAAATAAAATAATTTGCAAGATATTAGTTGGATTCTGCAAATTCTACAAATGTAATTACTTAAATCAGTACTTTATCATACTAATTCTTTTTCTTAGCGTTATCACGTTTCCTAATCCATTAGCATTGGCGGAGACCGCTACCCAAGCCTAAGGATTTGATGACGATACTTGATTTTGACATGGGTCGACTGCCGTCAGACCTCAATATCCCCGAGAAAAAACCAACATTTCTTAGGTTAGGTCACACGTGTTTCGAAATATAATTTCTTGGATGTGCGACTTTCCTCACGATGTTTTCCATCACCGACGAGCAAGTAATAATTACATATATGTATATAAATCCGAAAACATCAATTTAGTGGTACAGCTAAGTGCAGCTCAAGCTTTACACTTTGACCTTTGTACCGTTCTTATGCCGTTCGTGATAAGAGTTACAATCGCTCTTCTAGTGTTAAGCGTGATCTGCTCTTAGCTGTACATGCCAGGATTTGTACCGGGGACTAGTGGGTCAATATGCTGGTTCCGTTATCCACTGGGCTGTATATACGCCACTATATTAATTATTAATATTAAATCTTTACGATAAGCAGTCATTCAACTTGCAAATTAGTCTATCTGTATGTTTTTATGTACAAAGTCGAACAAATGTACATCTTTGGCAATGACGTCATACACTTCTAATTGTCAACATTTAAATGAAGTAGGGCGCATCAAAGCAGCCCGACTAGGGAAATACTCCATTTTTTTTTTGACCTGACTATGTAGTTAGCCCCGAGTGGGTTGTTACTACGTCACCGGACTAAGGAAATATTCCACCTTAAACCGCAGCCAAATAATAATTCTCTGGAGGATTTTTGTGTCCCTTACTCGTAAGTGAGGTTTCCAGTGAGCTCCGTGAGTCCGTCAGTGAGGAGTAGCTGTGTTAGCAGTACATCCTGCATTTCAAGCATCCATGTGCTACGTTATCGTAGCCTGTGAACACTTCTTGCTTTGGAGCTCGGTGGCGCAGTGGTGAGACGCGCTGTTACGTTACTTTCACACCGACGCTCGTGGGTCAAAGTAACATATCAGATTCCCACAGAACTCGATTCCCACACAGGACAAACATTTGTGCGCGTGATCATGTCTATTTGGCGCATCGAAGCAAGTTAAGTCTGGGGAAGTACTTACCTCCACCTCACAGAAAAGCGCAGCCGAATAGCAACTCTCTAGAGGATTGTTGAGACCCTGCGTGTGAATGAGGTCACCAGTAAACTCCTAAGGAGTTTATGTGTTAGCAGCAGCGGTAACATCGCGCGGATGATACTTAATGTATTGCAAGGCTACGCTTTTCATTAGGTGAGCCGTTAAGCAACAAAAAGTTGTTTTTATTACTGTAATAATTCAGTAATTGTAAAAGAAATTCTGTTTTTAAACACATTTGGTAAATCTAATTATCCATTCATCGTTAATAATTTCATATACACATTCTTTTCATTCACATATAGGAGTTACCTAATTGTAAAAAATATCCTGTAGACTGTATGGAGAAGTAAACTTTGCATAAACATTTTTTTTATTTAGGTACTTTAGAAGTAGATATAATTTCTTGGTATTGTTGAAAAGTCCCTTGAACATCTTAAATATCATTATGTAGCTGTTGTTTGACACTACTAGAAACTTTTATATAATTTGTTTCATATTGAGACTGCGAGGCTGTGCTGTTGTCCCTAGTTCCTCAAAGTGCTTATGCTTAAGTACGGAGAAGCGCATGAATATATAGTAATTGCCATATATTCTTGACATGCGCTTCTCCGTTGCCGAGAATGTAAAATCTTTTAAAGTTTTACAGTATCCTATCATCATACTTAATCAATTGTTAATGAAAATGATTCTGTATATATAAACCAGTTGAGATGCGCAAGCTTGCATTGCCAGAGGAACACCTGGCTCGACAATTATATAACAATTCAATTTTTTTTTTTTTAATTTGTCGGCCATTTTGACCATGTTCCTTAAGAGATAGGAACGGTGTTCCTGAACATTCCTATTCTACTTTTTTATGCGGAATCCGAATTTGAAGTCAAAATTCGAATATTCGAAAAAAAGCGACAGACAGACGCACACACAGAGAGACAAACATATACATTTCTTATAGGAACGGTGTTCCTGAAAAATAATTTTGTATCACCATACGAAGTGTGAAAGAAAACAACTTTATCTTTGCAACGCCTTCAAAGCATTAATATAAGCATAATCTCTTCGCGATCTATTATTAGCACCATAGATAAGAAACTATCAAATACATATTACATTGCTGCTTTCAAACTTGTTTTCTCTTTAGCGTCGAAATTATTTCTTTGTAGTGCTAGAATGTTATTAATAACTTTAACAAAAATGTCTAGGTTTCAGTGATAAATTGACTGATGGAATAAATTTAAACTTCAAAAAATTGCCAGCGAAATACAAATATTTATCCGTTTATGACGAGTTATTCAGATTACAATAAAAAAAGAACAAATGATATGTTTTTGTTTGTTTAAAATTATGAAAAATATTGTTAATAGATTCAGGTGATATTTTGCGAAAGTCAAGTTTTCATCCACCTTTATTTAACCTACTTTGCGTGTGTTTGATGGCACATAAAGCAAGTTAGATAAATCTCGATGAAAAAAACTGTTTGTAATGTACATTGTAAATTGCGGTATTCGATGCATGCATGTATTTTAACAAACAAGCATATGGCATTAAAACTTCAGTCTACATACATGAAACGAATAAATCTCTTAAAATTAGCAGCAAACGTGTAATATTTACGTACATAATTGTAAACCCTACCTATTTACATACAAGAACATTTAATAGATTCTAAAATAATCACTAACTATAAATGAATTTACAATTATCATCTTGGCGCCCTGTCACTTCAGACATCCAATCTCCATTACCAAACTTGCATATTGGGGACATGCGGAGATAAGTGGCCTTGAATTCATAACGCGAAGCTATTATTTGCTAGCTAATTTAGATACCAAAGCAATATCAACGTTATTAGGCATCAGTGGGTCTGTGAGACACTACCAGTCATGCCAAAGGTTAATAAGAAAATGAAAGGGTAAGTACTGAAAGCAAAATAATTGTTTATAAAAAAAATATGTGTAGTTCACACGCGATAGAAGTGAAACCTTTAAAAATATGAACTTCAAGATAATGAGACGAAGGTAGAATTTCAATAGTAGGATAATTGAAGCTTCGTAATGCAGGCGCACACACATATACATAAAACGCTAGGACCCTGTAAAGACACTGTAAAAATGCTTTCTATCTCATTCTCTCGCACGTTAAATCCTATAGATGTATGTGGTTTTCTCTTTACTGTCGCTTTTTTGTTTCATCGAGTTTCAAATCACAATGATTTCTTTTATCTGAGGCGTTAGTTTCCTGTACTCTTGAAGTCACGTAACTCTTTCAACTTTGTGTTAGTTAGTGTTACCTTGGGAGTGTTTTTGTAATATACAATGAAAATTGACATATTGTTACTGTCGTGTACGCAACAGTTTCATGGTACTGGTTATTCTTATTACTATTGTCGAGCCCGGTCCAGTGGCTAGCAATGTCTACTTCATCATCACCAAGGTTGTCGCTTTGAGCACACACAAATACCTATGTACATTAAAATATATCGACCGCTGGATGACGTTGCTACGTGTCTCATTCTATGTTACGCAGCGTCGACCGCAGCCTGTCTATGCACAGGTTTATCTATCTCGTCTCCGTGCTTCGGAGGGCATGTTAAACCGTCGGTCCCAACTGTTGTGGACAGATAACAGTCGTTAAGCTAAGCCAGTGGCCTGCAGGCGGCTTGAAAACACTGGCCTCCGCCAATTCGTAGTAGAGCAGCGTGGTGGAATATGCTATAAACCCCTTCGATTGATTGATTGAATGACGCCACTTGTATCTGTTCTTGCAATCAGGGCGAGACAGATTAACTTAAGAGTGGTTAGAAGTCGATCATCCTGTTGCGCAATTTTTAACAGGGCATGGAAACTAGGGCGAAGCTCTTTTCGTTTAGACTTGTGTCATCGCCTTTATGTGAGTGTTCTACGATAAATCATGAATTCGAGCAAATAGCACATCATGTTCTCTGGGAGTGCGATCTCTGGCGTCGGGAGCGGGACGATATGTTAAATTCCTTGCGTGTCACATCCAGGGTAATATACTATTCTGATTTGGTGGCAACAAGGGAGAATTACCAGGCGTCTAGGCGGTTCTGCAATCTATATTATTGGAATCGATGTGTTAGGTAACAACTCACAGTTTAGGTCCAAATAGTATTAGATATTTGATAATCCGTTGTGCGCACGGCAGTTGAGCTTCACTTGACTAGCCATCTCTTTGAGGTTTTAATTGCCTTATTTGTCATATTGCTGTCTCTCACTTTGCCAAGAGACTTGACTTTGACTTTAGACAATTGACTTCCCAATTCTAAAACTTCCTACTCCTACAAATTTCTTCTGATTAAATTCGTTGTGAGTTCCAAGGCAGCTGTAGTTTAACCCCCGGGACAGCAATGGACTTCACTGTTAGTTGCCTTTTTGGTGGTCGCCGCTGTTAATTCTGGCTACACAGGAGTGGTGTGGATGAGTGGTGGGCCTGTCCCGTTAACCCAGATACATTATATATTAAATTAAAGCAATGTTCAATACAGTTACGATGTAATTAATGCAACTGTTATGTTTAGAATATCGTTTCGTAACTATGGTTTTTCCTATCAAATCCCCGTTCGAATATAACTATCGTAGCCATCGCACCGTTTCCATCATAACTACTATAAAACTAGAAAGTCTGAATTGATAATATCTGCTCTACATTACCTTTGTATGGTTATAAAACAATAGGGTTTTATCTAGGCAACTAAGCGCACTGTTTAACAAGTATGAATGATTTTGTGATGGTATCGTTTGATGATGGTGGTATGGTGATTGATGTTGTTACAAAATGTAATTTTGTACACGGATGAGTAGATATATACTACTCTGTGTAAAAAGTATCGGGAATATGTCAATAAAAAGACCCGCGTAAAAGAGGTCGTTCTAATTTTTTTACTGCATGTTGGTAGCACTGTACTGATTTAGCGCGCAAAATTTGAGCGGGATCTGTCATTTAATTTGTTTTAAACTACACTTTTTGTTGGTCATAGTTTTGAGTCCTCGGCGATTTTTACAATGGAAAATATTGTTGAACAAAGAGTGTGCCTTAAATTTTGTGTTTCAAATGATATTTCATGTGGTGAATCACTAAAAATGTTGCGAAATACCTACGGCGAATCGTGTATATCGAAAACAAGGGCTTATGAATGGTATAAGGCTTTTAAAGAAGGCCGAGAAGTAGTAGTAGACTTGCCTCGTTCTGGTAGACCTTCAACCGCTACGACCAGAGAAAACATCGACAGAATCAAGAAGCTAGTGCTCGAAAATCGACGTATGAGTCTGAGAGAGTTGGCTAGTGAGGTGAACATATCTTTTAAGTCCGTCCACAACATTCTCATTGACATTTTAGGCATGAAACGCGTCGCCGCTCGACTAGTTCCAAAAGAGCTCAATTTTGTTCAAAAAGCGCAGCGAAAGCATGTCGCTGAAGACATGGTTTCCCGAGCTTCTACGGATCCGACCTTTATGAAACGTATAATAACTGGCGACGAGACATGGGTTTATGAGTACGACATGCAAACAAGCCAACAGTCTTCAGAATGGCGTCTCGAAAACGAGCCGAAACCCAAAAAACCGCGGCAAAGTCGCTCCAAAATCAAGGTGATGCTGACAGTTTTTTTTGACTACCGTGGTGTGGTTCACTCCGAATTCCTTCCAGAGGGAGAAACAGTGAATAAAGAATATTATTTAGGCGTCATGAAGCGTTTGCGTGAGAGTATCCGCCGAAAACGTCCAGATTTGTGGCAACACAACTCATGGATGCTGCACCATGATAATGCACCATCACACACAGCCATTATAGTGAAAGAGTTTTTAGCGAAAAATTCAACAAAAGTTCTCGACCAAGCACCGTATTCACCTGATATGGCTCCGTCTGACTTTTTTTTATTTCCCAAGTTAAAATTACCACTTCGAGGAAAACGTTTTGAGTCGATAGAAGCCATAAAAGAAAATTCGCTGAATGAGCTAAAGGCCATACCGCAAATAGCCTATGAAAAATGTATGGAAGACTGGGTGAAGCGGTGGAGATGTTGTATTGCAAGCGATGGGGCCTACTTTGAAGGCGATAAAATAAATTTAGATGAATAATTTGTATTTTTTGTTTTATTGACAAATTCCCGATACTTAGTACACAGAATGTATTATATATAATACTAGCGGACACAACAAACGTTGTGCACGCCGCGCCATCTATCGGGTTCAATTGTAAAACTAAACCACCCAACCCACTCAAGCACACACAAGAGATTGCATCAAAATCGGTGCAGCCATTTAGGAGGAGTTCAGTAACGTACACACATATAGAAGAGTTATATATTTATATGATCATAATAAGATGACTAACTCATTCAAACATTTGTGTGCATGAACATGTCTGTTTGTCTTGGTCTGGATGTTTTAAGAGAGGTAGGGCGCATCAAAGCAGCCCGTCTGGGGAAGTGCCTCCACCTCACTGAAAACCGCAGCCAAATAACAACTCCCTAGAAAGTAGTTGTGTTTCTGCGTGTGAGTCAGGTCACCAGTATACTCCCACGGAGTTGCTGTGTAAGCAGCAGAGGAGGCATCGCACGAATGACTTTTTAGTTTAGAGTACAAGCGTTAATAGGCTACGGTAGCTACTTTACATCAAGTGGGCCGTACGCTTGTATGTCTCCCGAAAACATAATAATATGTTAAAATGATTAAATTTTTCATTAAAGGTATTTTTTCATGTCACTTAAAGATTTTTTTTTACTACAATACAGTGCTAGATTTTTTTTTGTGTACTGTTATTCCTATTCTTTCATAATAGTCAGATACCGTTGGCTTTTCTTGGGCAGTGCTCCATATTATTATATATTTGGATAGCAAAGTATTACACAAAAAAACACCTCTTTTTTTATTTGTTGTCTTACCATTTTTTAAGGAAATATAGTAGTAATATTTGCTTCTAGATAAACTTCATAGGCAGACTTGAATTACTTCGTGATATTGCCTAAAGATCTTTTTTTCAAACATGCCGTCCTGATGTAAAGGACAGTGCTATGAACATTCACAATTAATAAGTCTGATTTCCCGCCATTTTACACATTATTTTCGTGTTTATTATCAATGTACAGTATATAATGGAGTGTTAAAGAAAATATGATTGCAACGATTGCCTTGCACAAAGTGGGTATAGAGACGTCGGGTCACATTCAAGACACTTCAAAAGCTTGGTATGAGCCGTATGTTCGTATATCGTACTATCGACAGATTTGCCAACACTTCCTCTGTTGAAGACCATAAAATATTATGACGACCACGTACTGTGTTAGAAGTACAAAGGCTGTTAATACTGTTAAAGCCAGAATTCGCCGAAACCTCATTCGGAAAAAAATAATCTTATCGCGATAAATGAAGATTCCCTATAGGACTCTATCGCGTATAATGAAACAAGACCTGCTCGGCGCTTATCATCGATATACAGAACATGCCCTAAATCAATCCCTACAGTTGAAGAAAGATCAAAACGCCTTCTGTCCCGATAAGCAGGTGAAAGGCACAGAAGGATCTTCATTATTGATGAAAACATTTTCATGATTGAAAAGCACTACAACAAGCAAAATGACAAAGTGTACGCACACAGTTCTAAAGAAACCGCCCAAGTGTCGGAAAGGTAAATACATACAACGTGGTCATCATCCTGCATCTGTAATGGTTTGGTGGGGGATGTCTTATCAAGGATTCACAAAGCTTCATTTTTGTGAAAAAGGTGTGAAGACTTCAGCCGAAGTGTATCAAGAGACTGTCTCGGATCGTGTTGTGAAACCTCTCAGCATTACATTTTTTTTAAATGTACCGTGGACTTTCCAATAGGACTCTACATCTGGTCAGAAGGCACGAACTACCCAAGCCTGGCTCGAAATCAACGTTCCGAATTTTATAAGAGCTGAAGGCTAGCCCTCGTCTAGCACAGATCAGATCCCCTTAGAACTCAAATTATGGTCTGTTTTAGGGGACATGACCTGCTCGAAACGACATGCTGACATTTTGTCTCTTAAGGAATCTCTGGAGCAAGCAGTAGCTAAATTTCCCATGGAAACAGTGCGTAAAGTTATAGATTCGTGGCCAGACAGATTAAATGCCTATATCAAAGCTACAGGTGGCTATTTCGAATAGAATTATTTCTTTTTATTTTTTGCCTTTCATAAATATGTACATATAAGTTTTATTAAGATTACATTATTTCATAAAAAAATAAATGCATATTCATTTGTAACAGAACTTATGGTGGACTAGGTATATAAGTATTGCTCATGTATTACCACCTCCACTGCTAGCGCAGCAACTCTTTAATAACTTACTGGTCACCCCATTCACTCGGAAGAACGCAAAATAGGCAGGTGAATCATGTTCATCCTCGGTTCCTACATCCTTCTATTTTCGCGTTGTGTGTATGTCTTGTTAGTCTTCCGTTCCTTATTCTTTCTACATGCCTTAACACTGACACTCTCTTTCAGACCAACTCTCTTTCTTACATTGTTATTACGAATACGGTCAGCAAGCGTTATGCTACAGATTTTGCGCAATGTTCACACTTCGACTTGTTATCGTACTTTCATACTATCCCTGCCATTACCAGATTTCATATGTTAATGTTGACATTAACATCTCGTTGTGTAATGGGCGCTGGCATTATCAATCGAATTTGTGGATTCTATTAACCCTTCCGCATACACTTACAACAAAATATCAGGGTGGGAAAAAAACCTTCGTAATCTTCACTCGAAAGTAAAAAAGATATTCGCCTACGCATTGAATAGTTAGTTTATGTTGTTTATACATTACAAGTCATATAATAATAATGCTTGTAGCAGTAAACTGAATTTGCAGTCGTTACTGTGACTGCAATATATTTTCCCTATAAGTTGTTCTAGGATCACTCAGTTGTTTTACCTGTGATATTACAATGGACAAGTCCTTCCGGCCAGCTACGCGTACTTTACCCGAGGTTACAGAACGGGCTGGCTCCGTTCGGTCAACTGTATGATTACCTGTTTTATATATTTAATTACCTTGTTTTACGTTTTACAATTAAGTGGGTGTTTTCGGTCAAGTTCCCTTACGTAAGTTCAATATAATTATATCAGTATCAATGCACTCTGTTTTGATTGAATTTTGTGAACAAAATTTGTAGATATCTCGACTACAGCACTTTATGTGGAGATTCGCGAACTGTTTTTGCTAACTTGTTACAATAATATAATTTGAGTTTGTTATGTATGTATTTTGATAAATTCATCTCTCAATCAATCAAGCCTCCATCAAGAAGAGCCAGTATCTCCTCGGAATACCCACCGTTGATGATGCCATTCCACTCCTTATAAGTAATCCGGTGTTAAGATTTAAATACTCATTAGGACCGTTTTCTTAAAATTAGAAAACATAATTAGAGAGTGAACTAAGCGAAGTACGTTTCCTTCATTCTCAAATTGTACAATATTCTTTATTGTACCGCATAAAACAATAAAATACACGAAATTAACTTAAATTAGAGTATGAAAGGCGATTTTATCGCATAGCAATCTCTTCCAGACAATCTTAGGTTAGAGAAAATAAAAAAAATTAAATCTAGCAAATAGGTGGCGCCGTATAATCAAAAACATCAATAACGATAGAGACTTATATTGATATATATGTATATACATATACGTTCATATACATATATATTAATTCACGTCAACAATTTTATATAGCAGTGACAGCCAGATTAAATAGGTTCGTTTCGTTAGCTGGATCCATTACAAATTTACCGCCCATCAACAAAACACAAAAAGAGTGTGGAGGACGTCATAGCTTCTCTATGGTTACGCTCAATTATCTTATCGATCGATTATTAAGTAGAGTTCGTAGTAGGCTCTGGGATGTGTGCAGATCGCATTCAGGATATAGGGTTTACGCATATCGCTCTTCAAACCCTTAAACCTTTATCGACCCTAGTCCACTCCGCATCGCAGTTAGTCTCCGGTTAGGGGCTGAGCTTTGTATCGATCACGACTGTGCTTTTGTGGAGCCAATGTGGTTCTCACAGATTATCCTGTTGCGACTCACTGTTAACGCCGCATACTTAAAATGTCGTACTCCCTACTCTTGAGCCACAGTTGTACCGTGGATTATTCGATGTACTCTGGTGTAGGAGACCATATACGCCGGTGCCCGTGCTTGATTTGAAGTCGGCCAATTGTAGATGTCTCGACGCCCAATACGTATGTAGCATCGAGACTCAATGTCTATAACTATGACGCGCACCGTGCGCGTCTTGATTTTACAGACATAGGCTTTAAGGAGCTCTATAAACGCTTGAGGGAAGCATCTGACAGTCCCCACACAGGCAGTTTTCGTGCTCAAAGGCTTTCTCTAGCTATCCAGCACGACAAAACTGCTGTTGCATTATAGTTGATCGCTTCATAATTTAGATAACTTTAGTTTATAGTTGTTTAGTTTTTATTTGTTTTAAATAAGTTTTTTTTCTCTTATTAATAGATAGCGGACAAAATACTGTATTTTTAGCCAATGTATCTGTTACCATTTAAGTGACATTGTGTAATTTGGAACTTTATAATCAAAAAATGGTTTAAACTTTTAACTATACTTAAAAATCTATAGTTCGTATAACATTTAGTTATTTATTTGTTCTTGTTTTCTTCTCCGTAAAGAATAAGTTGTGGGGATTCGTTGACTGTGTGCTATGGAAATCTGAGTGCAACGACTAGAAAATAACCGATTACTAACAATAACTATCGAACACACATGACATCATCATAAAATTAGAGCAAATCAAATATTCCAAATTTTAAGTAGACTGCCCAAAAAAAGTAAACAAGCCATACATATGGCGATAATAAGGACTCGCAACATAACTTATGGCGGCCTCGCTACCTCCTTGCATCCCACGTCCGCCGACTTAGGCAACTAGAGCCTTGAATCGGCGCCAACGTGATCTCCGCTCTTACTTTCATTGTCCGATTGAATGCTGATTTGATTACAATGAGGCCATCCGGCCAATGGCACATGTTTAAGGCCTTTATGTACTGCAAAACGTAACAACTAGTAATGTCTTTTGATGTAATCAACGAGCGCAGCAAGAGATACAAGACTAGAAACTAGCTCCACCTCTGGTTTCTTGTTGTTGCTTTATTGTTTGTTATCCCTCTGTTGTTGTCTCTCAATTAGTTGTTGGGTTATCCCTCTGGTTTGTAGAGGTATAACGTTAGTCGCTCTATGTTAAAATTCAGTATCTTCGCCAAATCCTTAGGCTTAGGTAGCTAATGGATTAGGAAACGGGATACCGCAAAGAATACTATTTATCGATGATATCTTTGTATCAGACTTGTCAAATCTTCTAAAAGACAATATTTGTTGTGCTAAATGACAAACTTCTATGTGATGTATTTATGGGATATTTATTCTAGTTACACATTTTATACTGTCACATGTAATAATATTATGTACCTCCAAACTCATGAATTTGAACAATATATGAGTATTAGGAACACAAATAGCAAGAAAGCAAAGCTCAGCACATTTCTTTCTTATTATCAAATATTTGAAGCTGTAAGTAACCCAGAATTCAGCCAAACACACGCGTATGTGTGATTATAATAGAAGGGGAAGTAATTGTATGAAGTATGGCTATGTGAAAAAGTATGGGTATGTGTGGCATACAAGCATACGGCTCACCTAATCTAAAGTGGTTACCGTAAGTAACGTATTAACGCATGCAACACAGGAAGTATCGCTCGCACGTTGCGACCCATGCTTACACCATCTCCTTAGGTCAGGAGCTTACTGCTAACCTCACACACTGTCAGGAATACAGCAGCTATTTGGAAGTTGTTATTTGGGTGCGAGTTTCTATGAGGTGGAGGTACTTCCCAATTGAGTTGCTTTGATGCGATATAGGTTATTAAAAGTATCCTGACCAAGACAAACAGACATGTTCAAGCAAATGTTTGTCCTCTGCGGAAATCGAACCCACGAGCCTAAGTGTTAAACTGGCATTGTTAATCAGACCGCCACCGGGCTCAACAAAAACTTTACAAACCTGTGCGTACACTCCAGTGGGGAATACAGGTAACTGATTTCCGGTAACCAACCCTCCAGTCAAAAGTAACAGGTGGGTGCACTACGCTACGCATTATTCGTCGATATCAAACAAAAGGTACTTTTTGCCTACCTGTTTAAATAAATAAAAATAACCTTCCGATTGTCGACTGACTTATTTCCACTGTTAGTAAATGTTTCTTATCAAAATGTGAATTTCTTAAGTACAGCTAAGTGAACATCAAGCGTGAAGGCGGTCACAGACGTAGCTATAATATATCCTAAGATCACGTGCTGTTTCACTCTATAGGTATGAAACATGGGAGACAGGAAAAATACAGATTCACCATGTTTCATATATTTAGAGCGTGATAGTATGTTATCTTACGATATATTTTAACTACATCTATGACGGTCTTGATACTTTGACTTTGTGCGGTTCTTATGCCGTAAGTAATAAGAGTCACAATTGAATTTCAAGTCTCAAGTGCGAACTGCTCTTAGACATTCGACGGAACCCTTAGTATACAAAATGCCGTACAAGGCAATTCTCGCCAATTATATGACAGCACTTAACTCCCTCGCAGGAACACGTCAAAGCTTTGGGTTAGCTTTAGCTTTGTATTTTGTCTGTAGTCTTCTGTAAGCTGACTGTAGGTATCCTTTCGATCGTACTGCTCTTTAATTAAATATAGCTGTAGCCTACCTCTCTTTTAGTGGTTGACTTTGACTTTAACATAATGATGATGATGGCTGACTTTAGCTTTTAACACAGTGATGAGTCACTTATACCCCAATGGTTCCTTGGTTATAATGCCCAAAAAAGCTAACGTGATATGATAATAGATTGTTTACAAGTAGGCATTGAACACACCTCAATAAAGAGTTGATATCTATCTGACTTGACTCGTAAAAAAAGGGTTCTGTATAATGAAGCCGTAGTTCTGTACTCTCTATTTTTAGCTCTAATTTTCATTAGTCTATGTCATTGCCGATGTTAGATTCTTGCATCCCCCTATCACCATAGTGTTTCCTACTAAAATTTTTGACGGATTATAAAACTTTCTCAGTTAAGTAATCATACCGAAAATTATTCACTTGTAAACAAATATTTTCAAAAGTTAATTACTTTACATATACACGTGTTGTTTACTTTGTATTAAAAAAAAAACGATTCCACTCGATTTATAACACTGCGGGTAAACGAATTGTGTCTGTATATTGGTTGCATGTAGGTACTATATTGATTAAGATAAGAATAGGCATGCTACGTTTGTTCGGACATGACGAAAGAATGCAGGTTGAAAGAATGACGTAACAAATATACAATGCGAAAGTGGAAGTAAGAGTGGAATGTAGAAGCCGAGAGAAACCAATACTAACAATGACCAAATTGGTCGTCTTTTATCAGAAGGTTATGTCAGGAGTCCTATGAACCGGCTAGTGGGCTGTGAATGTTAAAGAAGCGAGTGAGAGGCATTGTTTACCCCTCTAGGGATTGGCGTGAAGA
This sequence comes from Pyralis farinalis, assembly GCA_947507595.1. Taxonomy (NCBI): domain Eukaryota; kingdom Metazoa; phylum Arthropoda; class Insecta; order Lepidoptera; family Pyralidae; genus Pyralis; species Pyralis farinalis. The sequence goes on along the minus strand of OX382266.1, from coordinate 15,889,551 downwards.
TATACATACATAGTTGCTACATATATTGTATTATGTATTAGAACATAATATTATTTAGTTTCATTTAAACTAGACTATCTAATATACATGCGTAACTCGTTTCTTTTCACGGCTAATCCGCTGAAGGGATTATAATTTAATTTAGTACCTACAGGGGTTGTCAGAAACTGCCTATATATATCGTTATGCTGGAATCCGAATATGGAGAAGCCGATATATTTTATTATTACGGAATGGATTTATGGTATGGAATCCTAAATGCTAACAATGGGGACGAATACTACGTACGTACGTACTCCACCTCACAGAAAATCGCAACCAAATAACAACTCCATAGAGGGTTGTTGTATTTCCTGCGTGTGAGTGAGGTCCCCAATAAGCTCCTAAGGAGTTGCTGTGTCAACAGCAGAGGTGGAAGCGCGCTAGTAATACTTAATGTATTGCAAGCGTTTATAGGCTATGTTAACCGCTTTACATCAGGTGGGCCGTATGCTTGTATGCCCACCGACGTTGTATAAAAAAATGTTGGAGTTCGCCCCTTGACTAATTCGACCATAAAAATAATAGGAATGTATATTGATTATAGACATTAAAGACATAATTTATTATGTATATATTTTAATATAGATAAACTACATCTTGTCTATAATCAATCAAACAAACAACTCATTTAAGAAATTTATGGAAAACCTATTTAAACTCTCAATTGTACAGTGTTAGTTAACATTTATTGCAAGCGTGTAAATGGAAACCGCTTCCCGCAAAGCAGACCGTATGAATATTTGCTGAGCTAAAGGCTACGCCGGCATCATGAGTGCCAAACATTATCATTGCGTTTACGATTATTCGTAGCATTATTCCGCATCCTAATCCTAAGGATTTGCGAAGATACTGATTTTTACACGGAGCAACTGCCCTCAGATCTCCACGAACCCAAAGGGAAATCCCGAATTTTCCTAGGTTAGGTCACACGACTTCCGAAATACAATTTCTTGGGCATGCGGGGTTTTTCACGATGTTTTAGAGCGACTGCTGTCAGAACTCCTCAATCCAGAGGGAAAACCAGACCTTCTTAGGTTAGGTCATACTTTCACTTTCAATCCGAAAACACGAATTTAGTGGTCATGTCCTCACCAGGATTCAAACCAGGAACCAGTTGGTTAATAGGGTATTTCTTTATCCACTGATAGCCCATCACTGCTCCATTATAGCACTCTTGATTATTTCGCAGGAAAATAAAAGTAAACTCATGAGCTTTAGGTATTTATTAATAATAGAAACTATACAATGCAAAAGTGGAAGGATGTAGGAGCCGAGGAAGGCCAAGGCTTACCTATCATGATCAAATTGGTCGTGTTCTATCAGAAGGTGATGTCAGGAGCCCTAGAAACCGGCGAGCGTGCACGAAAAGAGCAATGCATGTGAAAGAAGCGAGTGAGGTATGTAAGGATCGAGTCGCGTGGCGCTCGGTTCTCTCTGCCTACCCCGTAAGGGATTTGGCGTGAAGTTATAGGTAGAAACTAAAATTTATTTGGTGTTGTAAAGGAGGCTTCTTTTTAAGCTACACTATAAGAGCAAGTGTGTTGAACATACTCGTATTATCTAGAGTACTTGAATGTGATCTATACTAGATGGATTTACTGTCTGACTACATTGTTCTGAGGCAGCTGTTTTTGTTAGCTATAAACATATTGATAACGTAAATGATTGAGCATTTATGAAAACGAGGACTATTAAACTTTATTAAACAAACTGTATTTAATTTTATAATGTTATATAATCGTTCGATATGGCAGCGCTTAAGCCAAGTTTTGAGAAAAAATTGTAGTTTTAGCAAATATGTACAACTGTACTTGATCACGTATTATTTTCGTAGCCGCAGTGTCACAACAACTTTATTTATCAACACTTACATCTATTATTACGGGCTACAAACCCAAAGCAATAGAGCAACACCCATTCAACGTCTACGTATAACAAATTATAAATATTGCCACCTTATGCGATAGAGAAAGAAAGACATTGAATTTGACTTTAGCGGTCATGTTTTTTTACCACTAAGGTTACCAACCTACGACCTGCCTGATAAACCTACCTAGCCAGAACCAGACTCGAGCTGAGCAGATCAAAATCGTACCCACGAGCATTGGTAGTAACATAGCATTGCTAACCACTTCGCCATCGAGCTCGCCAAAAACTGGTGTTCGCCCAATGGTTAAATCGACCATGATCACTGTCGAAGGTTTGAGAAATATGAGATTGCATGTCTCCAACATTTTGTTCTCTACTCTTAACTCTATTTTCATGTACTTGTGAGATCATACATAAACATATACCATTTGTAATGTGTATGTATGTATATCTTCACGCCAGGTCCCTTGCGGGGTAGGCAGAGAGAACCGAGCGCCATAAGACGCGGTCCTTACACACTTCACTCGCTTCTTTCACATTCATAGCTCTTTTCATGCACGCTCGCCGGTTCCTAAGGCTCCTGACATCACCTTCTGATAAAACACGACCAATTTGGTCATGGTAGGTTAGTCTTGGTCTTCCTCGGCTCCTACATCCTTCCACTTTCGCATTGTATATCTGTTTGTAATGTGTAAATGCTGTATTTGTATATAGAGCAAACATAACTTACCCTAGCCTAGGAACGAGTGCAATAATTGGATAATTGAACAATGAGAGTCAAACTCTGGCACCCTTGATTATTATCATGTACTAGCTGTACCCCGCGACTTGATCTGCGCGTATCTCGGAATCCCCGTAGAAACCGCTTTTTCTACTAATTTGTTTTTTCTCGACTTCTAAGGGCCGTGTGATTTCGAATAGACGGTAACCTGCCTCATGAATTGGGCTAACGCAAAAAGTATTTCTCAAATCCGAATGTAGTATGAATAATGTATGTAGTTCCAGAGATTGGCGCGTTCAAACAAATAAACTTTTCCGCTTTGTATATTAGTATATATTACGAAGATAAAGACAAAAGAAAATCGTGTATTTTTATTAATAAAAGGAATTTAAACCTTTTTGGTGACGTTAAGGAAGATCTTTAACCTTTACTATACGAGGAAGTTTGTTTAAAAAATATGATCTACAGTAGTAAAATGTAGTGTGTGTGTAGGTGGATTGACTTTCTGACTACATTGTTCTGAGGAAGCAGTTGCTTTGTTGCTCATAAAAGTTTTATAGCCTAACCTAAAATAATTGAGTATTGATAAAAACGAGGACTTCAAACTTTATTGAACAAACTGTGTTTAATTTTATAATATTAGGTAATTGGTCCGCATGGAATCGTCTAAGCCAAGTTTCGAACAATATTAAAACTGTACTTGACCACATGTTATTTTCGTTGCCGCATTGTTACGACGATGCGATAGAATGAAATTGAATTTGACTTTAGCGGTCATGTTTTTTTACCACGTCGCACCATGTCAAAATCAGTATCTTCGCCAAATCCTTAGGCTTAGGTAGCAGACCTCGCTAATCCTAATGGATTAGGAAACGGAACAACGCTAAGAAGAAGATATAAAAGTTCTGTTATACCACGCATGCTGGCTATGTTCCATACAGAAGACAAAATATTAATAATTCGCGATGTAACTTGTTCATCTTTAGAGTCAAATCCAGCACGTGAGCCAGAATCAATTATCAATATACGAGGGTCGAAAGAAAGGTAGGGCGCATCAAATCTGCCCGACGGGGGAAGTACCTCCACAATACATTGCTGCCACGTGTGCCGCCAACCTCAAACTCAATATGGGAGACATTAGAGGAAGAAGCTACAAAGTTAAGAAGTTGTGATTAGGAACTTGTTAATGTAGTATATTACTGCAAGCATTTATAATGATGATGAAAAATATTCCTGCATTGCAAATAGAGTTATTACTATTACATACAGAACAGACAGTTTCTAAACAAGACTGGCTAAGATAGAATTTAATTTCGGTTTAAAATATATCCAGAAAGCTTTTGTGTTTTTATAGATTCTTTGATGGATAATAAATATTTCTCATAATGTGATTTCTCCAATTTTTGCGCCTCTTTGAGAAAGGCTAGTACCAGTGTGGGTAGTTATTATTCTTAACGATATCTTAAAATGGTATAGATCTGTACATTAATTCATAACTTTTGTTATAAAAGAATGATACGGCGCCGGCGACGATCGTGAGTAAGAGAGTCTAATGCGGTTATGGTTGTCAAACGTGAGAAAATTATTTATTTTAAAGACTAAACAGTCTGACTGACATATTCAACAAACTGTTTATAGTGATAGCTCTATAAATTTGATATTTTTCGAAAGTCGTTTTTTAGCTCAGGAAATGATTTTTAATACCACTGCTCTGACGAGCTCGGTGGCGCAGTGGTGAAACGCGCTGTTACGCTACTTTGACACCAACGCTCGTGGGTTCAATTCCCACACAGTACAAATATTTGTGTGCATGAACATGTCTGTTTGTATTGGTCTGGGTATTTTCTATGTATAATAAGTATGTATTTACAAAAAAAATGTATTTACGTATGTTTATCAGTTGTCTACTACCCATAACACAAGATTAGCTTACTTTGGGGCTAGGTGGCGCTGTGTAATTTGTCCGACAATATTATTTATTATCACTGCTGAATATTTGGATGAAGTTACGTGCGTACAGTGCGTACGTACGTGTTTACGTTGAAAATTGGTAGACTTTGTATGTCTTTTCTCTAATGTCCAAAGAAATGCATTAGTACCAGGATTGGTTCGTGTAGCGCCTCGCTTTCGACTCACGACGCGGCCGGCCGGCGTGCGCAGCCATCCGTCGTGTTTTCTACAGATCAGCTGCATTAGCATGATTGCCATAGCATTCCACAGATCACATATTCACAGTCAGATGAATTTTCTCAATCGTAACTACAAATTTATAAAAGAACTATAAACATTAAAAAAATAATGTAAAAATAGTAGGCGAAACGAGTGTAAATTCCTAAGAAAGAGGTGCGTAGTTGATTCCGTATTTAAACAGCCCGCAGTCAGAGAGGCAATGCGCATTTATATCCCTTATATATACTATATTTTACGAGCGTAGTCTATTATTAACATCTACATCTCCTGGAATAGTATAGTGGAATACAGTTGTGTTGCAATGTTGGTGGTTTCCTTTTGTTTTTGTATACAACGTCGCGTCGGGAGGCATACAAGCTTGATAGTCCACCTGATGTTAAGCAGTTACCGTAGCCTATAAACGCTTGCAACACATTAAGTATCACTCGCGCAATGCCAGCTCTGCTGCTAACACAGCAACTCCATAGGGGTTTATTGGTGATCTCACTCACACGAAGGAACACAGTAGCTCCTAGGGAGTTGTTATTTGGCTGCGGTTTTCTGCGAGGTGGAGGTACTTCCCTAGATGGGCTGCTTTGATGCACCCTATCACTCTTAAAATATCCAGACCAAAACAAACAGACATGTTCATGCACACAAATGTTTGTCCTGTGTGGAAATTGAACCCACGAGCGTTGGTGTCAAAGTAACGTAACAGCGCGTTTCGCCAATGCGCTACCGAGCTCGTCAAAAAAGAGATAGGGCACTCACAGATTATTTTTTATACTACGTCAGACATGGCAATCAATCATATGACGCGTCTGCAGGCTACTGCTGACATTTCAAACGGCAACCGTAACCTGCGGGCGCTCGTCCCGAATAGTTCGTGTGAACGCTACTAATACTATCAACTATCAAGAGGGAATTGTTATTTATATTTACGGTCTTCTGTAATGTGAAGGCATTTTCACAAAGTACGTCTTTTTAAAAATAAATGTGGCCCATCTCTCTTTTGTTAGAACCCATAGTAATTCAAATCTCCGGCTCCAGTCTAACTGCGCTATATTTTCGGGCATTTGGCGAATATACTGATTTAGACATGGTAAGAAGTTCATCCAATCAAATCAATCCAGATGAAAACAGAGCTTTCTAAGATATTAAGGTCGCACGTGGTTCGAAGTGAATATCTTAGACTTGCGAGATTCCTCACAATGTTCTTCTTCACCGCCGAACTATTTTGAAAACACATGTACAACATGCGCACACCAGGATTCGAATCAGGTAAGGCTAATAGGGTGTTTCTTTGTCCACTTAGCTATCATTGCTTTTTGCAATAAATCTTCAGGACAAATCATACAAAGCCACTTAGTCTCAAACTAGGTAAAGCTAAAATATAACATTAAAGTAATATCTGAATTCGCATCCCCACTCTGTGCACTTTGAAAACTCCGTTTTTTTTTAATTATCGGCTTTCTGAACCGGTGCCAAGGGTCTTATTGTATAAAGTGCCGAGGCGATTTACAACTAGCGTTTGAATTACCATAAAATAGACCCTTCACGAACATTAGGACAGGACTCCTTTACGGCTTAGGCTAGGAATGAAATCTTAGAAAGTAACTACATGCAATAATCCGTCGTATACGGAAACAGGTAGATACTGCGCCGGTGTGGGCGCATGACTTATTGCTGAGACTTAGCAATCTTTGTATTTGTGTATATATAATAGTTTACGTAAGTAAATAGTAGTACCTACTATTATTTTATCGTGTAGGTACATTAGTTGCGATATATATATAAGTACATACTTATATATATATATATATATATATGTATATCGCTTAGATTCATCTTTATCCGCGGAGATCATATCCTACATTCCACATTCGTGGCATAAATATGCAGAACATTCTGTGAAAAGCACCTTAATGAATATTAAAAAAAATATATATATTCAATTCCATTTTAAAAAACGGAGGCCGTGGTTTTATTTCGTATATATTTTAATATATGTTCCTAAGCATTTCGGGAACGGCTAAAGATAGATCTGAATTTACTATCATATAAAATTGATAATCATTTAAACTTTTAAGCTACATAATTTTAACATTAATTAAAAAAATATATATTTTGCTGTAGATTTCTGTACGTGTCTGTGGTGGATTTCCTCAGTCGGTATACTTATTAGATATCGATAGATATCGTTTGCTAGTCGGTAAGGATTTTTTTATACAACATCGGTAGGCATACGAGCGTACGGTCCACCTGATGTAAAGTTGATACCGTAGACCGTAGCCTATGAACGCTGGTAATAATTCAGTATCATGCGCGCGATGCCACCTCTGCTGCTAACACAGGAATTCGTCAGGGGCTTACTGGCAACCTCTCAGGAACACAATAACCCTCCAGGAGTTGTTATTTGGCTGCTGCTGGGCTGATTGCTTTCATGCGACCAAAATTATAATTTGTGTTGAAAAAAAAATTGATTACATACAAAATATAGACATAATTTATTAATGACTCTTTTTCTTCTTAGCGTAATCTATTTTCCTAATCCAGTAGGATTGGGGGGTTCACTAACTAAACTTAAGGATTTGGCGAAGATACTGATATTTGTATGGAGTGATTGCCGTCAGACCCACAGGAAAAACCAGACCTTTCTTAGATTAGGTCACACGTCTTTCGAAGTATAATTTCTTGGACTTGGGTTTCCTTCCAATGTTTTCCTTCACCGCCGAGCAATTTACAAATATGTATATAAATTCGAAAACACGAATTTAGCGGTACACGCAAGGATTCGTACCGGGGACCAGTTGGCCAATAGCCGGTTTATGCCGTTTAAGTAACAAACGGATACCTATACAGCTTTAAGTAAAGCTGGTATAGATGTATAAAATATAAAAATACTAGTAACCCTCGGTTACATACCCAATTAAAAATGTTGGCTAGCACATGGAAACCGCTTTACATTGAGTAGCTGTACGCGGGTTCACTCTAGTGGCAACAAGTTATAAGAGTCAATAATAAATAGTTGAAACTCATCAAACTTTTCTCTCTGCCTACCCGCAAGGGATTTGACGCAAAGATGTAGTAGTAGTAAAAGTGATCAAAGCATAGGCAGTTACTTATAGGGTTCTGACATTTAGTTAAGTGACTAGGGACACGGTATCGAATCAAACGTATGGATATTTTACTAATACATACTATCTATTAAAAGTATTGAAATTATAAAAGTATCGTTATAAAGTATCGATACTTTTCTCACTTTTCTCCTATATAAATGTTTCCCAAACTTACGTTACAGTCAACTGTTGGGCTGTAGAACTTTTTTTTGTTTTTACGTCTAACGTAAAACTAGGACCCACAAAAGAAGGACTAACCTACCCCGAGCGTGCGTTAGTCATTCTTCTGAGGGTTGCACCCTCCGGGACCCGAATTATGAGGGGAGTGGTGACTCCTCATGGATACCCTTTCGGACGGCCGAACGATTTATGTCAGATTCTTACTGACTTAACACCACCTAGGAACTGCCTTTAGCCGAGAAGGCTTTAAAGGCTTCATTGGAGGCGTTCGCCCTAGGGGAAGCTGGCCGACGCAAGCTTCCCGACGTGTTGAAGATATTTGACCATTCTCTCCCACGTGGTCAGTCGGATAAAGGCAGAATAAAACACTTCATATTATCAATGTTTATAATGATTCAATGTTAATTGCTTTATTTTACTGTACTCTACAAATGACTATACTAATTGTATAATGTCAATTCATATGTTATATTTGTTAAAAAAAAGGCAGAAATAAATAATAAATAGGACAGAGACTTTACAGCCAAGCAGAATCTTAAAAAAGAAACACTACGTAGCACTAGAAAGATATTAATTACTATTCGAAACAATACCATACGTCATACCAGAAAGTATTGATACCAGAAAAGTATCAAATAAAAAGTATCGGTAATGGTAGAACAGTACTCGATACCAAAAAGTATGGATACTTTTTCCGTGTCCTACGCTTTACACACAAAGTTCTATTGTAACTCTTATTACGACGTAACAACAGTACTAAGGTAGAAGTCAAGTTTAACTTGCAATTACTCGTACAAAATTATTCTTAAAGTGACCACCACTTCCACTAGTTCACCAGAAAGGTTTCATGTTCAAGCCTGTTGTAGTGTAAACGCAATATCACTTAACAGTGTATTATTGCTCTTCAAGATCCCTAGGCGTTACCGACTTGTCTGAATTTTAGACGATTTCTGCGCTTATACGCAAGATTCTATGTTTATTGTTATTATTTAGTGCATAAAGTATCTAGAAAGGTCCGTGTTAATCTATAACAAGATAAAATCATTAACTAAAAACTATTTTCATGATTGAATTTACTTTAGATCTACCAATTTTTCTTCTGTAAATTCATTCTTATGTTTGAAAGCCGCACCTATGAATGTTTATTGCAATGGATGTTTTTTTAATGGGTGATAATCACTAATTTATTAAAGCAATGTGTCTTCTCATTAAATTGTAACCCTTTTACCTCATGTGGCCCTATGCTTGTTTGCCTGCCAACGTCGTAAAAAATCCGAGAAGGACAAAAAACCTAAACCTAAATGTAACACATGTTTCGCACGATATGTAGGTGAATAAATTTATAATAAAAAAATAAACAATATAAGTGACTAATACTTGGCGAATGCTTTTTAATAAATATTCTTTTTATGTAAATTATTATTATATTAATAATATACTCATTAAAATCGTTCCTAAAAAATTATGTCTTTATTTTTATACCTTTAAGTAATTAACTGTTCTACGGCTTGCCCGCCTAATGGAAAGCAGATACCGTAGCCTATAGACACATATTGCTTGTTGAAGAAATCTTTAGGCACTATAACCGAGAATTCCCTTGATTATTAAAGAGACTAGACTTAAAGTGATTAGTTAAGTGACTAGGGACACGGTATCGAATCAAACGTATGGATATTTTACTAATACATACTATCTATTACTATAACCAAGAATTCCCTAGATTATTATTTTTTGAGAATCAAAATTATTTTTCACAATTTATTTGCCATTATCTATTAATATATGGTGGTATTAATGTTATCGTATATAGTGATACGTACATTCTGTTGCCAATCTGATTTAACAGCCTGGAAAAGTGTTAGTGCATTATATAGGTTGGTACGATAGGTTAATTGATTCTCAAGGTCTACTGACTGACGACTAGATAACGTAACTCCAGCTAAGCGTTCTTCTAAAAGGTCGTGAAGAATTTTTTAGGGGGCCGCCAACTCAAATGTTGCAGGTATTCATAAGCTACGTTATCGGCTTACCATCAGGCAGGCTTTGTAGTCTACCTGACGATATGGATCACGCTTTTGCACCCTTAGTTTTATAAAAAATGTAACAACATTTATAGTATCCGTTTCATTTGCTAAAATATTATTTTGTTTCTGTTTCAGAGTGGGGCGTCACTAGTGAACCGGGCGAAGTAAGCGAGCCGGAGGCCGGTCGCATGCGGCCCGAGGACTACCGCCTCGTTTTCCTCAGTTCAGACTCCTCGTGCCGGGACGACACGGAAGACTCCTCATCGACAGCATCCTCTGCTGCGCCGCCCGCGCCCGACGACTGTGATTGGGATTACTTCGAACCGGGCGCGGCGGCGGCGCAACCGACACCTTCAACAAGACACATTCCACAAGCCTGTCCGAGACCTTGTTCTTGTGGTGCGGAACCCCGTATTGTCGCTGTCCCTGTGCCGGTACCAGTACCAGTTCCCGCTGCACTTTGGCCCGCATTACTAGCATTTCCGCAAACTCCACCAACGCCTCATTGGAACACATACCCGGGCTTTCCACCTCTAGATGCCGCGGCCCTCGCTAGGCTCACCACGGCCGCTGCCGTCGCCGTCACCGCCGCCGCCACTGCCACCGCCACCGCCACAGCTCTACCGCAAGCGCAAAAACTTGAAATGACTAGCGTCAAACGAACTGATAAAGCGATACAATCTGAAACCTCACATGTACTGGAGCCCCGCGATAACGATAAGGTCGATAATATTATTGCACAGCCAGTCGATCACGGGGCGTCGGACGGAATAAAAGTGATCGCCGAAGAGGACACCTTATCAGCGTTATCGGGCCAACCGGATGTCATGCCGGATCACCTGGATGCGGAGAAAGCTTTTCCTTCTTCAAATGAATCGGGAGACTCGAGTGACACCGAAGGCGGTGCCGCTCGACGGAGTTATGACTTAACTAGCGGCGCACCTGAAGAGCCAGCAACTTCAGACGAAGATTCTGATGACTCTGGAGGGGGTGGCGGTCGATTTTCACGAGTTTTCGTAGTAAACCCTGCCGACTCCTCTTCAGACTTAGAAGATAATGCTGACAGCAGTGGTATCGACTGTGACGATTCCTATGACAAAAAATCTGATAGTTTAGAAATCATACCTGTAGACGTGGCAAGGCAAAATGAAGTCAATAATAGCGCCCCATTAAATGATATGCAAAACAATGACAACGGGAGCATTGTGCTTTTGGAATCCGTGAAGTTTACTGAAGAATATCCTGTGATTTCGTATGGGCATAATAGCAATGTAAACAATAGTGATAATATGGTAACGAAATCTAATTTTATAAAATTTTGCGACGAAAATATGCTTCAAAGCGAAACCTGTGAAGAATTTAATAGTTTTAATGCAAGTTGTAGTACTAGTAGCGATAATTTAGATAATAAGAATTGCACAGATAGTGATGTTGATATTAATCGCAATCAAAGTATGTCAACCACAAACAACTACGATTCATTAGATAATACTTTCAACACAGAAAGTAATATGAAAGTAAAAGTCTCGGTGGAGTTGCCTAATGAGAAATGCAACAAAGAAGAATTAATTTGTAGCGAGATACCACGAGGGCTATTAACAAAATTAGCACCATCGCCGGAACCCGCGTATGATAATTCAAGTTCACCGGCCGTAGAAAAAATTGACTTGTTTAAAGGTATCGAACGCACGCTCAGTGAACTATTGAAGAAAGAATTATTGGAAGATCAAAATGAGGAGAAAATGCACAACGTGCGGCCGGTTTGCACAGAGGAGGCGGGGGGCGCGAGCGCACCTGCCGCTACAACAGTTTGCCGCTCGCGCAGCGCCCGTACGGACGGCTCCGCGCGCTTTACTAGCCGCGTTATGATAACGCACGACCGCGTCTCCGTCGTCACGTCGGACACGACGCGGCTCATGCGGGATATAACAGTGCAACATACCAACTCACAAAACGAACCTGAGTCCGACTCGCAATCAAACGAAAACGAACAATTATCCGACGACGAAACACCACAGCCTTCGGGCGGAGTGACTGTCGTTAGCAATGCCGACACTCTCTCGGCGGTCGTATGCCTCGAGGAGGGGCTCGCAGACGACGATTCGTGGGTCGAGGACGTCAGCCATGACGACGACGAGGCTACCTCGCCTTCAGACACGGATTCGGGGGATGAAGCGACTTTGCCCACCCGTGGTGACGATTTCGCATATTGTAGGCGTTCCATAGACTTCACTTTACACACGATCGTCGAAGAAAGTTGCGAAGAAAGCGAAACGGAACATACAACGAAGAAATCGCGACCTGTATCTGCCACAGAATTAGAAAAATATTTTTTCTTCGGCTTAGGGGATGGACGAAACGTGCGTGATGATGAGGAACCCATCTCCGAAACATCTAGTGTGTGTAGTGAAGGTGGTGAATCCATTGTTGATAATGAGCAACCTAAAAGAAATAGTGATAATGATGAACTTGCCTCTTCTCGTTTGGAAAAATATTTCTTGTCTGGGTTTATGGGTTTTAATCAAGAACGGCGTGATTCTGATGGTTCTGGGAGTGTTGGTAGTGACAGTGAGGGGAGGCAAAGTCCTGAACATAGGCGGAAACGACTGGTTCGTGCTCGTGGTACGCCTCGGTCACATTCCTCATCGTTAGATAACTTGCTTGCAGGTGAAGAACCATCTCAAGATACTCAAGAAGTATCTGATGGATCAAGTACAGAGACAGAGGACAGACATGACTCCTCTGAGAGACTTGATACGCAAGGCGAGTCAAAGAGAAAGAAACAAAACAAAAAACCGCGCGGCTCGCCTGCGGATGAACGCCGTCAATCAGCAGAGTTTGCCGAAGAAACTCGCGATGACACCCGCTCAGTGTCCGAAGGTGAAGATGGTAGATCGACCCCTCGGCCGGAATTCCCACCGCTTGGATCTGAACTTACTGAATCTAAAAAACAAGCCAGTAGAGACAGTGGTTTTGTAGGCAGCTGTGACGATCTTCTGAGAAACGGCGATTCCAGTTCAGAGTTTAGCCGATCTCATGAACCTAAACTAGAATTAGAAGAAATTATTGAAGAAATTAGGCCTGATATAGAGGAACGTATAGAAGGCCCTCCGTCATCCCATCCACCGCCAAGTCCATTAACACGTAAAGATAGCTTTAATAACTGGTCCTCAGACGAGGAAACCAATCTTATGATGACTAAAATGCGTCAATTCTTTAAACAAATGATAAATTCCGCAAATGTTAGAACGTCAACGCCTGCGTCATCGAATTCAGAAAGCCCAAGACCACCGAAACCACCTCAATTATTGTATTTTGAAAGCGAATTGACTAGGCTAATGAAAACAGTTCCGGGTATCAGAGACGAGGAGGTACGTGAAATAGTAGAATATCTATCGAGTGAAGATACATGGAGCGATTCCTATGATTCGTCAGATTATGCCGGTTCAGATTTAGAGGGGACTGTAAACAGATCTGCTCTAAGAAAACAAATATCGGATAGTTGTCGCGAAATAATAGATGAATTCGATCGCGGTAACAGTGAGGCTGGGTCGTTGGAGCGTGACGCAGCTGGAGCTTATCAAAGATTAGCTGCAACATTAGGACGTGCTGGTGAAGGGTCCCCGCCTTTATTCGGAAAAGTAATGCGTCATATAGGTGGTAGGTTGGTGGCGTTGATGCACGATGTATCCGCTGGCGCCTCGCCAAGCACAGACGAAGACAGTGCGTCGGAACCGGGAGCATTAGCTCGCAGTCGATCTCATGACATACTGGAGGCGGCGGCGAGTAGAGGAAGTGTTGCTAGTGATTGTGAGAGGTTCTCGTGGCGAGGTAGTTTCGAATCGGCGCTCCTTGCGACGGACTCGCGAGGAACGCTGGGTGGCACAGGTTGTGAAGCGCGAAGGTCGCCAGCTGGCGCTGAATTGGCTACACAAAGATCACACTCCAGAAGTTGTGGAGCTATTGGTGGCAGCGAAGATAGATTATGGCGTGGAAGAAGACGAGCCTCTACAGCAGATGCAGAGGTAACCTATTATTTTTATTTTTAAGCATACTCTTTAATTGGTTAAAAGTAATTGTAAAAGACACATACACGGGAAGTGTGTATGTAATTACTAATTATGCAAGTGTTTAAAGTCCGTTGCTTGTGGTTAGTTATCTAAGTATGTCTGAAATAGTATAAGTATTCGAAATATGGAATGTCAATGTCAGTTTTATACTCATTTTATCTTAGATTTTACTTCGTATCTGTTTATATTGTTATGGATTACATATCAATACGTATCTTAATAATATTTTACCCGATATAACAAATCGCTTGTCAATACAGTCATACAATATTAACGGTAAACTACTCCTGTTTCCAGCAGCCGAATTCGTCAAATTAAAAGTCACATTTACCAGAACTATTACGGCTATATTGCTGCACAAATAGATTATAATATCGTGCGATTATGTAACAATTTCTCTTGGATACAATCAACCGACCAATATTTCTTTCATCAACAAAAAAAGAAGAAAATTAATATCAAAACGGAACTGTTATTTATCTCTGAATGGCAGGGTACCGGTGAACGGCTTGCCAATATTAATAAATGTCCACAGATTGAAACAGATGTTAAACATTGCGTAAATATTAGTAAAATGCACTGCTATCATACGATTAAGCTCGACAGTGTCACTTTGCTTTTACATTGTTCTTATGCGCACGCAATAGGTTCTAGATTCGAACTGTAGAGTTCCACCTGATCTTAGCTGTGCTATTATAGATTTAATTACGCTCAAATTGTATAATTTTACAGGATTTATTACAATTAGATAAGGGTAAAAAGATGGATTTAATGAGCTTTTACTACCTCTTAAGGTATCTTCTAGGAAAAGTAAACGTAACAAATTATATAGCGAGTTATAGAGAGAGAACTACTACAAGGGACGTAGTAGGAAGGTCGGACAACATTTTAAATGAAACCCTTTACAAAAGTAATTTTATTTGCTACTAATTGAACTATTTGTGTCGTAAATTTAGAGAAGTGCTATGAAATTGTAAAAGAAGCAAGGCAACCATTAATTCTTTCACTTTATGGTTGTTGCAGTCGGAAGAGGAGCAACGTGCAGGTTCGCTTCCACGTCTGCCATCCATCACGGGAACTAACACAGTCCCTGCTGGGCCTGTGAAATCAGCTCGATATAGAGCACCAGGATTCCGTACTGCGACTAGGGCTGCATCAGCACCGGGGCTGCATGCGCCCAGGCGACGTCGACCGCCTCCGACCACCACGCATCAACCATCACCTGCCGCGCCTGCTTCGGCACCAAGTCTCCAGGGTAAGTAATATGAACTGTTATATCTAATTATCGTCTACTCCCTCTTCGTTTGGTACGCAGGCTACAATACAAACCATGCAAATCTCAACTTAACTGCTACCACATAAGATGCAAGGGCGTATTGCTTGATCTGTCCTTGTCTGTAAAATGCTACGTTACTTGAATAATATTCGTTTTCTTCATCGCACAATGTGTCCAAGATTAAATTGCTGTGCATCTGGGGTGGCTTACCTTCTCGTATATTATAGGCCTACACTATTCCACTTCATCCAGGAGCCATAGGAACCGGCGAGCGTGCATGAAAAGAGCTATGAATGTTAAAGAATGGAGTGAGGTATGTAAGGACCGCGTCTTATGGCGCTCGGTTCTCTCTGCCTACCCCGCAAGGGACCTGGCGTCAAAATATACATACATACAATGCTAACCAATCCGCCACCGGGCTCGTCAAAATATTATATATGTAGATTTTAAAAGATGTTTCAAAAGATTCTTGTCATGTTTGTATTATATTTTATTTACGGTTACAATAGGTTTTTTTCATCTCTATATCATGCCAAGTACCTTCTGGGGTAAGCAGAGAGAACCGAGTACCACATGACTCGAACTACTCACACTCCTAGCCTTTTTCATGCACCCTCGCCGATTCATAGGGCAGGCACCACCTTTTGATAACACACGACTAATTTGGTCGTGGTTGATGGGTCTTGGTCTAATTGGGCTCATACATCTTTCCACTCGTGTTGAATATCTGTTTTGTCATTAATTCTTGCAAGCTTTCTACATATCCGAACTAACGAAGCATGCCCTTTGCTATATAAAGGATATCTTTTCTATACTACATATTTTTTTACAATATTTTATTATTATAAACAAATCTGATATGATAAATCTGTTCTCCGTACACGGGTCACATCATATTCAAATGATTCAATCAACAGCCGTGCAGAATGATAAAATGTACTTTCTCACTACAATAATATCTTGAAAACGTGCTGGATATGTGCATATGTATATCTTTACGTGTATATGTATTGCGCGTTCTTATAATACGTGCATAAATGTTATAAAAACATCGAAAGACGTGAACCAACATATGTTTCAACCCAGGCACTAATAAAACCGATAACAATCGACCGCCTACTAACGCAATCCGACATCGTCACGTGCTGCTTGAACTAACCTTATAAAAGGCATACTGTAATTGTATGCAATAGCATAAGTTAAGTAACCAGTCGAGTTCACTCGCTGGAAGCAGAAATATTTCACAGAAGTATTTAAGGCTTCCGAGTTTAATGTACCTTAACATTAATGTTTTTCTTACATTTTAAATTTGGGCCTATATGTATTGTGAACCCACATAGGCTGCAGCATATACTACGGATCAGGCGTATGATTGTTTTACGACGAGTGTTATTATAAAAAACGAGGTCGTGCTATAAGTAAAGATAAATTGACTGCTTAGACGTACTATTATTTGTAAAAATTTGCATGCCGTAAGGTAGAATATAGTAGCACAAATATGTTTATCAATCCATCTGATCTGTAACATTACCTGTATTCGCAAATAAATATATGATTATGATTATATTGTCTCCTACGCTATTGGCACTGATCATTGATTGATAAAAGACGAAAGAAGTGTTTCCATTTTGTGTCCATTTCCTTTGCAGCTTTATTACAGGCAATGAATCAACCGATCAAATTTATTCTGTTTGTAAAGGGCTATAAAATATTGATGGTACACATTATTAAATATTACCAGAAGATTTCACAAAAAGTCGCATGTAATATACAATCTAGTTGCGATTACAAATTAATTTAAATAATAATTACAAAAATTAAGTCAACGTAAGCACTAAATACATTCAAAAGTACCATATAACACCTGGGGCACAACATCTGGCATCTGTAACTTGTCAATTCATTAATTCAATACATCAAGGGAGTGAAAACAATCTTGTACCAGTCCATTAGTTAATTTGCTTTACAAGAATTAGATAGTATTAAATAATATTTCCGATATAATATCTACGTTTGCTTATAAAAATGTTGTGACAAGTCTGTTCCTTTATCTCCTATGTTACGTACTTGAAGCGTTTTCCGAACTTACTTATAATGAGTTGTAGCAAATAAGCATAAGACTATTAAATACTAATGAATGATACGAGTATTGAACAATATTTCTGTGTTTAACTCGGAAGAATGGTCTCTATGAAATGAAAATAATGTATATGTATAAACGTTATTCGCTTCTCACAATGGTTGTACAGATTACACAAGAACCAAATACACAAAAATTTACTATGAAAACCTTGTGAGAGTCTGGAGTCCGTGCTAAACTGCTAAACTAAAAAAAAAATAACCAGGGCAATTTGCTATTTTGTGCTTTAAAACCTCTAAGGGAAGCTGCAAATTCACAGTAGAATTGTAAGTATGGGTAAGGCTCCAAACCAGTACCTATATTAACAACGTGTTAGCTCGAACTGCAAAGTAACGTTAATAATTGCCTACAGTAACTAACTTTATTAATTAGTCACCAATACTAGCCAACACGCCCTTTAACACTAGTAGATACCATATCCTATTAACGTAAAATAGCATGAACCAATTGTAAGTTGTCAGTTGGTTAATTGGATATCAATAAGTATGATAATTCAAATTGGCAAACTAATGGTTTGGGTTTTAGAAACCGCGACAAATCGCTTTTCAATAGCTATTCAAAATTAGTATTCCTTGTTGGTCGCCGGCAAACTGTTCTCAACCTACTAACGTACTGCGTGACCTACTCTCGCCAACTAAGTACATAAATGTTACTTTATCATACCTACGTAAATTGTACAATTTTGAATGACTAGGTAAGTAGTGTGCGATTGAGACCGTGGTAGTGATGTAACTGCTTTTAGTTCAATTTACTTATATGCAAATGAGGTTTCATAGTGGTGTAAGCACTCACTCAATTCCGTGGTGTTACGGAAAATAGGAACAGTATGATTAGATTGCAATTGAAGTGCAATTTGTTTAACAAATTCTGTATCACCTGACATGTAACACAATATATCAAATTATTGTCTAAAATTGACATGTTATGATTATAAACTTAGCCATTTGACGTAAGGAGATTGATGTGGTACAAATAACGCATTCGTAGATATGCATCCGATGTGCTGCCCCAGAAATTATTTTAACTGACATAAAATTGCTAATATTTAACAAATGTAATTAGTTAATTATAATATTGAAGTCACATAAACGATTACAGTATATTGACCACTAGACGATTGACAAGAATAGAAATACAACCATGATTGCAAAAACTGTACAACAATAGGACACGTAAACGTGTTATATTGCCGTAACTAAATATAATAGTCGGGACAATTTGCTTATGGCATATAGTATGCTTAGGAATTTATCGCAATAGATAGATAAATAGATCAATTATTTCATTGCTTTTCTAGTTACACATACATATGGTATGTAGGGGTCTTTTTTTACTTTATTAATTATAGAATTTAGTTTTCTCGTTAGGTGTGTTTTCATTTACTTTAAACGTATTTTTGACGTCAAAGATATAAATATTAATTTGTAAATAAAAAATTGCATGAGTGCTAAATAGCCCTATTAGTTACACACCTACCATTATATTAATAAGATAATAACGTATGGATAAGATAAGATAGGGGTATAGCGGATATAGATTTTTTAAATAATTATATGAAGAGGGGCTTTTATGTGTATTTCCGTTTCCTTTTATTTACTTTTTATAAACAGATACGCTTTTGGTGCCTACTGAGGATAATAGCTAAAAATAAGCGTATTGCTCCCCGAGCGATGTGACTACTGAGCTATGGCCTGTATGTGTTGCTACAACACACATATCTAGCATATCTATACCTGTATAGACACTAATAGGTGTCTGTTTAAAGAAAAACGAAAGGAAATATATATTAATGGGGATAAAAATTCCTCAATACCTAGTTTTACTATTAAAGTAACGGTGAATAATTTTCGAATTAGATAGTTAATTCATATGTACGATATTAAAATTCTAGTAGTAATAAACAAAATACAAGAGTAACACTAATAGCTACAGGAAACGCGAAGAATACCTGGTTTTTGATTTTGTACCAATGACATAAAGTCAGATATTTTTTTACTTAATGTAGTTATTTCAAGTGTCTGATAGAGACACTATAAGTTTTCAAAATTTTAAATTAATGAAAGGAAAACATTGAAATGTTTTGCTAATTTCGTTACCTGATAGCAAAAGCTTGCTGAATGCGTCAGTTTTATGTGCGTGTACCGATAATTGAGTGATATAATGATGTTATAGTTTTTGTATATAATCTCCATAAACTGCATAATTATGTTTATAATGTATGTATTATATACCTTGCCAAAACTAAAGCAAATATTGTTTCACCAATGTCCATAGTCAAACAAAATCCAGTGTAACGAGTATGTAAAATTATGCTCGACTTTCGTTGTTGAAATTCGTAAAGGAAACCGTCTACACTTTCGCCAGTGTTTACCAGCAAACGTTTCCGCGTCAAATATCAAAACAACAATATCGAGATTCCTCCTAACATGGTGTCGTGGTTACGCAACGGTTATGATACGCTTAGCTCACTTGAAGCTGATTAGGATTTCCAAAGCTTGATGAGGTTAACGAACTCTTCAAGTCGCGAGCCAGTTGCTAGTCACGAATCGAGCGCCTATTTGGAATTTTCTGCTTTTTTCTATAAAATGGTTTGAAAAAATATTTTGCTTTAACTTTGGCTATATGTTCCTAAATTTGTAGTTCCGTATAAATTCAAGTTTCTGCAACAAACTAAGAGTGCTCTATAAATTTTCGTCATACAGTTACATCATAGTGTTTCACGCATCTTTTACATTCATATAAGTTAATTTTTTATAATTTTCACACGACTAAATTGATCATAAAGTTAATGCTTTGTAAAACTTACTGTTTAACTATTACGGAAAAAGAGCTTGATAACCAGACAGATGGAAAACAACGTCATCCCAAAAATATATCGTTACTACATATACACATATATATTATAATATGATACCGGTATATGTTTTACAAAACTTCAACTCATTCGCAATAACATATTTCCGCCCATGTATATCACAATGTAGTTTCTATTCAAATATTGTGTATTCGCTTAATACGAAATAATCAACTACGATCCTTAATTTCTTTATTATCGGAGTGAGGAATGTACGTATTTGGAATACTACATTCCTCACTCCGATGTCGTCATCAAAAGCCAGAGACGCCTTCGTTTTAATCGCGAGTGCGCTGAATCTGTTTGTAACTAACAGGCTGTCGCATCCTCAAATATCCGAATATTAACTTGCTGAAATCAGCCTACAAAACTGCCACCAAAGTCTGTAGAGAAACCCGATCTTATGGCCAGCCTTTTTGCGGCTAATTCCCCGGTCGATGACTGTAGCACGCAACCACCTACGATACCCTCCAGTGGACCCGTTATGCCTGATATCCACATCAGGCAGCGCGATGTGCGTTTTGAACTGCAGTCATTCGATGTCCGAAAAGCCAGTGGTCCTGATTAAAAAGTGGAACGCCTTGCCTCCACATGTGTTTCCTCCTTCCTACAATATGGGCCAGCATGG
This sequence comes from Pyralis farinalis, assembly GCA_947507595.1. Taxonomy (NCBI): domain Eukaryota; kingdom Metazoa; phylum Arthropoda; class Insecta; order Lepidoptera; family Pyralidae; genus Pyralis; species Pyralis farinalis. The sequence continues at coordinate 15,868,459 of OX382266.1, read as the reverse complement.
CAGCGTCAACTGATAGGACAGTCTTTTGTCAGATGTCGCTGCGATTTGTGCTCCTCTTTGCCCTTACCATCATGCGAAGCAGAGCCACTATGCTGAGCTGGAATAAAAAAAAACATATTACATAAATAATACTATAATATTGTAGTGGCTAGTAAAGGCTACTTTAGCACCGAGTTTGTGGATTGGATTCTCGCACAAGACAACCATTTATATGCATAGACATCTGTTTGTCTTGATCTGTGTTTTTTATCTATTCCATTTTCTCCGTAACTATGTATTTTTTAATATATGTAAATGGTTTGCCAGTCGGCTAATACCAATAGTACAAGCATTGCTTAGTTTGGGACTAGTTGGTGGAGTGTAATTTGTCTGGAAGCACGGTACATTGTATACATTATCTGAAACGTCGTAATTTCATTCAAAGATACATGTCTGTATACTAGGAATTTGTGCTTTTATTTGCAGCACGCATCATTAATCTATTCAATAAACCATCCATCTTGCAACTTCACGGTGCTAAGAACAACTTGACCAGGTTAAAAAGTAGATCTAACTGTTTTGTAAGTATTTCTCTGTTCGTGTTATTCCTGAGTAAATATAGTGACCTTAATGTCTTTGTTCCTACGACTGCTCCGATTGTACATCTTAGTCAATCTTAGACAATTTTCAAATGTTTTTGTTAAAAGCATACTTTCCATTTTCTATTATCCATGCCTGCTTAGTAAAATTGCTTTCATATGTGTAAAATTAGGGAATGTAGGATCTTTTCAAGTTGGTAATCGAAGTGAAAAAGGCTGTCTTCCCAGCTTATCAACCGTTTAAATATAGTTCCCCTAAAGAAAATAAGATAATAGTCCGGGCTTTCAACGTATGAGGATGAGGCAAATGCCAAACCTCTAAGAAAATGTCGATACAGCTTAATTGCCCAGCACAACTCTTGGAAGCATCTATTAATTATATAACTATTAACTATATATATATAATTTATTTCTAATGAATCTTACAAAGTCTAGCCGAAGGCTATCTGCTTGGATCTTAATTAGCAAATAGTTTCGTAACGAACACGCCTTGCAAGTTACCGACAAATCAATATCACTTGTCAACTTATACATAATATAACACCTTTCAACTTCGGAAACCTGTTGGCAGATAGCTTCCGTCTTATTGGGCGTAATAACGAGTTGTTTGCTACCGCCGACCTGTTCCGACTTCCAGTTACCCTGTTGTGACGTAATTATTTCTCGTACGGTAATTATAATGGTTAGGTCCTTGTTTCTTTTATCAAAAGGTGACGTCAGGAGTTTGAGGAATCTGCGGGCGTGCATGAAAAGAGCTGTGAATGTTAGAGAAGCGAGCGATGTGTGAAAGGACCGCGTCTTATTGCGCTGGGTTAACTCTGCATATCCCGCAAGGGACCTGACGTGAAGTTATAGATACATATAGGTCTCATCCTTGTACACCTATAGAATACAATATAATATTCGGTACATTTAATTAAGAGATAAAAACTTTAATAATGACATACCATAATTATTACTTAATTTAATGGTAATTAACATTTCCTCAATTAGCAGATTATAGAAAGCAAATAATGTTTCCATAATCATTTCACCAAATCGATAACTTTCTATTCTAACTGATAGAGTTAGCTAATTAGATAGCTATAATTATGAATCTACCTGATTACGAATATTCATGACTATGTTATTTATTTATTATTAATTGATTATTTAATAATAAATAATTATCATTTTTTTTATACAACGTCGTGAGCCATACAAGCATACGGATCACCTGATGCAAAGCGGTTACAGTAACCTATGAACGCTTGTAATACATTAAATATCACTTGCGTGATGCCACCACTGTTGCTAACACAGCAACTCCTTAGGAGCTTACTGGTAACCTCGTTCACACGCAGGAACACAACACCCCTCCAGAGAGTTGTTATTGGACTGCGGTTTTCTGTGAGGTGGACGACCTTCCCCAGACGGGCTGCTTTGATGCGCCCTACCTCTCTTAAAAACACCCAGACCAAGAAACAGACATGTTCATGCGCACAAATATTTGTCCTGTGTGGGAATCGAACCCACAAGCGTTGGTGTCAAAGTAACAACGCGTTTCACCACTGCGTCACCGAGCACGTCAAAACATAGTCATAGATTGATTCGGAATCCAATGGCAAACTTATTCCACGTGTAAATCTAACTCATATTATACTTGGAGTTTAGAGCTGATCGATTTAAGCTTACTGAGGTGCTTGAGATACCTCGCGAAATGGGTACTGCTTAATAATGACCTTTGTGTTAATATCGCTGAAGTTGACTTACAACGCTGTTTTATTATTATACATTATTTTACGTGATCATTCATATATGTACAGCGATAGAAAAAAGACATAGAAACATAATTCACCGAGACGTGAATTAGGTTTGTTTAATATTCCTTCTTTCCTAGATCTTTAAACCCGAGCGATGAAGGTCCTTCGCCTCATAGAAAACCGCAGCCAAATAATAGCTCCCTGGAGGGTCGTATTGTTCCTGCGAGTGAGTTAGGTTAACCAGTGAGATCCTAAGAATCGCAGTGTAACAGCGGGTGTGGCAACACGCTTTCGATACTTCCTGTATTGTAAGGATTCATAGGCTGCGTAACTACTTTACATCTCAGGGGCCGTATGCTTGTATGCCTCCTGACGATGTATATAGTAAAGAAATATATGACATGAAACGCTGAGCAATTAAATCGAAGCAAGTAGCAATGCTTGCATTAATAGTAAACTCCTTCATGCAAACCAAAAGAACAAAGCGTACTTGCGTATTAAATGTAGTCAGTAGATGAACGAACTGGCCTTGGACCAAGTTTATCCTGACTTGATCTAAATGGCAGTCGGAATTAACATACAAAACAATAATATATTAGTTCCATATAAAGATACTACTGTGTTAGTAACTTGACATTACCAAATTGTAGGTGGACACGTCAATTTGTTGTCGAAAATTGCTATTTTCCTAAACATTCTTAGTTTTGTGGACAATTACTCTAAATTCTGAACAGAAGGAAAGTATTTTAAGAAGATTAAAAAGAAATGGAAATGGTGTATGTATTGTATATCTTCACGCCAGGTCCCTTGCGGGGTAGGCAGAGAGAATCGAGCGCCATAAGACGCGGTCCTTACATACTTCACTCGCTGTCCTAGTACTTCTCGAAATGGTGATAGAATTTAAATGAAATATTAGTATTGCAAATGTAACAAACCACCAAAGACACGAAGAAATCCTGTTACTTTGAACGAGTAAATAAAATGATACATGGATCAAATTCTGAATTTAGATAAGAAAAATTACTCCTATGTATGCAATAAAAAAAAATTTAATTGCATACATAGGTGTAATTCCAGCAGTGATAGCCCAGTGAATAAAGAACAAGCCTGTTAATCTACGGTCGCTGGTTCGAAAACTCACATGAGCATGTACCACTAAATTCGTAGTTCGGATTGTACATATATACATTTATATGACTTGCTCGACAATGAAGAAAAACATCGGTAGGAAACTCACACGTTCAAGAAATGTGTGAAAATTCAGACTTTCCTCTGGGTTGTGGAGGTCTCATGGCAGTCCCTCCATGTCAAAATCAATATTTTCGCGAACGCTTAGGTGTCGTGAGTAGCGAATGCCGTCAATCCTAATAGATTAGGAATTGGAATAACGCTAGGAAAAAGAGGGCGTCATTCCTTGAGAAACGCGAATTACAAAAAAGAACTACAAGCGCTACAAGATAAAAACTCTTGAGCACGTGCCTATTAATAAATTTAAATACATAATTCACTTTTAATACAACTAAACGTGATAATAGCATTACAATAATTGCAACATAAGAAATCAATCTGTCTGCTTGTTTCATGAGTTTTATGGTACGCATGGCGTATCTTGGCCTCTGTTTCTCAATGGTGGTTTCACGCTCAATGACTCCCATTTAACACTATCCGGTTACAAAAAGCACTAGCGAGAGATTGTTGATGCTTTGTGTTCATTTGTTTTTGTTTTGTTCACCTCTTGTAGTTCTTGATACGCGTTTGCTGTTACGTAATTAATAATCTTAGTTGCGTTATTAAAAGTGATATTAATTATATTCATGCATTTATTACATAATATTCCACTACTTGAGTTGATCATAGTTGAGGCCGTATTTTAGGGTTCCGCACCCAAAGGGTAAAACGAAACCCTATTACTGAGACTTCGCTGTCCGTCCGTCCGTCCGTCTGTCACCAGGCTGTATCTCATGAACCGTGATAGTTAGACAGTTGAAATTTTCACAGATGATGTATTTCTGTTGCCGCTATAACAACAAATACAAAAAAATGGAATAAAATAAATATTTAAGGGAACTCCCATACAACTAACGTGATTTTTTTGCTCGTTTTTGCTCGATATTGATAACGGCAACAGGTAGACGCTTGAAATATTCACAGAATATTTAGTTATATATTCACTTTAAAAATAAATAATTAAATTAAAATAAAACAAATATTTAAGGGCGGCTCCCATACAACAAACGTGATTTTTTGCCGTTTTTATAGATAATGGTACGGAACCCTTCGTGCGCGAGTCCGACTCGCACTTGGCCGATTTTTTTTATTTTTAATGCTGTTGTATTTGTTTGGATTGAGTTAACTTCACAAAAACGTGTGTGTTTTTTATTTACAAAAAATCGTGCAGCGGTTATGTACGAAGAGTTCACGGAACATCTTCCTCTTTTTGAAAGGTCATGGCTGTAAATTGTGTTCTTGATATTTTTAAAATTAAATGTTGATTGATATGCTTCAAATTCTTGGAATTCTTATAATAGATTTTATTATACATAGATATTTCACTTATTTTCATTCAAGGTCCTAATTTAAAAGTATTGGAAAGACATTGCACAAGATATGTGAAAGAATTCTAACTATTGCATTGTATGTCCATGAAATAGTCGCGAAAGCACTGCGCACGGATAAACAAAAATCCATTAATATTAATAAGTATACGATGACATTGTGACAAAATTCCACCTATTTCTATGATTTACGTAGATACAACGTAATTTCCGTTCTATGCGCAACTAATTTTATTATTTCATTCTTCAATATAATATTTATGAATCATTTAATTGTCTAGTTGTATAATAGTGACCCTTCGAAACCCGAGTGGTCGTATACGACCGCGAAATGTATGGGAAAACGTATATAACGGGTTCTGACTGCTGTTATTTGTCCTAATAACCTGGGCGTAGGAACATACAATTCTGTAAACAGTATGTTTGGGTACACGTATTTTTTGTCACTTCTTCTGACTTCGATAATATATAGCAAAATTTAAGTAACAAAACTGGTCAACAACTATTAACTAAAACAAGCTGTCCATTACTTCTTAAACACACTTAACCTATGGCAAAGTAGTAAGAGCCTACACGACCCGCCTTCCACTCAAGACGGCTACTGCGCTCTTTGTTTCTAGAACACCCACATTTGTTTGTTTCGCTGAACAATATTTATTCAACTGTTTATCGATTCTATCGTTACACAATCTGAATAAATACCGAGGACTGTAATCTAATAATTTCATATGTGTGAGAACGTGCTTTAGGCTCGGAACATGTATTTTGAAAGAATACTTTAGTCTCAACATGTGATTGCTCAAGGTCTAAGTGCGTGGGCTCGATCCATATTGTTCGTCATTGCAAATCAAATCAGACACTGTTGCGTTCACAAATTCAGTTCTTTCTGTTTCTTTAAAACATTTCTGAGATGCACTTAGAATCACAGTAATATTGAAGTCGGAAGCTATTGTTCACGTCCGCATTTTTTATTATTAATACTATGTGTACGGTTGCTTTGTCGTCGATTGCTTTATCAATTATGCTATTAAATACTTTCGCTATGTGATCTCACAGCAGTGTTTCTCGGGAATGGATGACTAGAGCATTACAACCGACGTGATTGCGTCCGTATTTAGACTATAAATCAAACAATAGCTCTTATCATAACACATCATCAATTGTTTGTACATGTAGGTATATCACGTAATGACGTCTTGATTGACGTACTATATATTTTCGATTAAGGCCTCGATCAATCGGGGATTGATAAAATAATAATAAAGCACCTGAATATCAGCTTAGAACTTGTAATATGACGGTTCATAGACAATTCTTAGAATTTTTTTTTTACATACGACCCCAGCCCTATAAAATGTTTACCGTAGCTGTAGAAACGAAGGCGTGCAGAGCGTGTAGAGGATTGCCACACCTGCTGCTAAAACAGCAACTCCTCGGAAATTATAGATAACCCCACTCACTCGCTGGAACACAACAACTCTCCAGGAAGCTTTTATTTGGCTTTATTTTCCTAGTCAGACTGCTTTAAACCCCCAGACCAAGACAAACAGACACGTTCGTGATTACGATATCAAACTTACACATGATGTGTATATTGGGATTTGGGTCCTTATGACTTTATATGTTCTCCCTATTGTACAATTGGTTGTGTTCAGAAGAGTTGCTCGCCATCGAAGTAAACACCCTCACACTAGACATCTTCGCACGTAGAATTGTAAAATTCCTTCCTCAGAAATATTTTCCGCAATGCCAAGATTCTGAATTTAACTTCCTGTAGGAATTCCATTTTCCATAGGACTACAACATAAATTTGAGTAAATTGTTGAAGCGTGAAGGTTACTAAATAATAAAAAGAGGTTTATATAAAAATAGTATAAATTTAATTTAACCTAATATTTACAAATAATGATATATCAAAGATATATTTGTAAATATTAGTTTTAATTAATTTTTTATACAGTAACCTTACAAGCGACAGTTGGACTCGCTTACCGGAGGATTCCTTACCACCATTTTTGAAATTTATGTTTATTACGTACGCATAAAACACATTTCGTTAAAATCGAGATATATTGCCGGGAAATACACATACAATAAAAAAATATATTTTTATTTACCTGAATTAGTAGATATTAGAGATACTAATAATACGTCAATAATTATGACGAGTGTAGCTTAGGTGCCATCGTGCGACAACTTCTAAAACTGTTATGATCTGGATATATCCCTATATATTGCTATTGTGGCGGTCTTCCTGCGACCACGGACGCTGCAAAGCGTTCGAAACGTCAGGTTCAACAAAATAAATAAAATACGCGATACTTCCGTTAAAAATTGTTTAATTCAATATCCCTATATTTTTTGTCTGATACAAAATAATGGTTTTAGACTTGTCATTTCTTCAAACACACAGACAGACAGATATAACTACAAAATAACGCTGTTTCGATTTCCCCCTACACTAATGAGACTGACAGACACACAACTTTTTATGACTTTTAAACCACGATTTCCTTAAAAGAAGTATCCTTTTTGGAAAGAGTAATGAGCGAGTAAAATATCTCTTGCCAGCGTTCATAGACAACAGCTGCTTGACATAAAGCAGACGGTACGCATGTTCACCACCACAACGATATAAAAAAATCGACACTCGATTATTTCAACATAACTAAATGTCAACTACACTGTATCTAACAAAAGGTCTATCCGTAACGCTATTCAGACATTCCTCGGAGCAGTCGTGACTACGAGTCTGTGACACGAGAGTTAGTTGCGATGCAGTAAACGCACCACGCCTGCTGGGGCGAACGCTACTCGAACAAATCTTATCTTTCACTCGTGCTCGGACACTGTGTTTCACGGAAATACCTTTTTTCATTGATTTTTGAAGTGAGCACTTCTTTAGCGGCGTTGTGCACATTTTGTGATGAGTAAAAAATGTTAAACTCGCGTTCGAAAATTCGTAAGATTTTGGTGAGAATTAGAACTTAAGTTCGCTGCAGCGCTAAAACGTTAGTTACCTCTAATTAAACAATTAATACATGAAGCGCTAGATCATTCATAGGGCATTATTTTCTCGCGACCAAAACGTTGTAAGCGCCATGAAATTCTTGGCGCTTACGCGTTTCGTTCAACGTAGTTTATCCACATCAACATGTTTAAGTTTTCACTTCTGCCGGCACTCCCGGAGTGCAATCCGTTTTTTTTTTATTGTTAAAATTGTTTAAATAAAAAAAGTATATCAGAAGAATAATTGAATGAATCATTTAAAGCTGTTGATGTATATTTTTTTATACGTCGCTAGGCATGCATAGGCATATGAACGCTTCCACTATAGGAAGTATCACTCGCACGTTGCCACCTCTGCTGCTGCTAACACAGCAACTCCCCATGAGCTTACCGGTTACCTTCCACATTCGCAGGAACATGACAACCGCCGAATTGTTATTTGGCTGTGGTTTCCTGTGGAGGTATTTCTCCAGTTAAATCGCTTTGATGCACCCTGCCATTCATTCCATATTTTATGCATGAATCTTACTTCCAGAATAAAGATAGCCTAAGTATTGTCCCAGGATGAAAAAAAATGTTCACGTACAATGTCATAAACATAAATTCAGTAGTTTCTGCCTGATACCGTCAGAACAGATGAACAAATTAAAAAAAAAGCTGATCGACTAATACTATAAAAAAAAATATGTGCAATATTTTTAGTTCAGCAAAAGGCACGGTGTTAAAAAATACTAAATTTCGTTCAGAATAAACTATCTACATTCTACAAAGAGATAAATGAATCTGTTAATGTCTTTATAAGCCACCTTCCTTCGAGACATTCTATTGTTTAAGTATAATTAAACAAGTTTATTTCTGGAAGACCTTTAAAACTCACGGCAGGTGACGCTGCACCCTGAAGTTACCAACGTTTCATTTAGAAGTCTACCGTTTATCATACGCTTTACCGTGTTATCGTTTTACATTTTATATGACCTAAGAGGCAAATCAGAATACGACCTATTTGATAGAAAGCGTTTGCTAGGTACGTCCTGTCATGCCCTCACTAATCCATATTGTTATAAAGAAGCCGTCAAGTGAGAATCCGACTCGCGAACCGAGGGCTCCGTAAAAAAATTTTTTCGCAATTTTTTCCTTTACTTGTGCTTCCATAAGATTGCTTCTTACCAAAATTTCATGATTCTAGGTCAACGGGAAGTAATCTATAGGTTTTGATTCCCTTGCGAGTGTCAAAATATGCGCATTGATTGCATTGACTTAGAAGTTTGATTTTTGCGCTGCTCGAAGGGATTGCAGACCTAAGTATTTGATATTAATTTCAGCTTGCTAGCTCCACCCGTCCCTGAGAAAAAGGATCTTGACAGACGGGCAGATAGAAAGACGGACAACAAAGTGATACTAATAAGGGTTCCGTTTTTCCTTTTGAGGTACGGAACCTTAATAACAAAACAAGCTAGTGTATGTGCGTTTCTTACAATTCTCTACTAAACTGTCGAACGAATTACTCATAATGAAAAGTACATAAGCAAGTAATCTGAGACCTGTTGAAGGTCATAGGTTATATATCTTTGTAATAACAGGAACCATGCACGAGAGCCTCACCCCTACCTGCACGTGGTGAACTCTGCCACTTAGAAAAGTAGTAGGAATCGGGCAATAGATAAACTGAGAAACTACCTTCATTTTCAGACTATAGCCAAATATATAAATAAACAACTCTTTGGAGGATTGTGATGATCTACAAGTAAATATGGTTACCAGGAAGCTCCCGAGGAGCTGCGTTATCGTAAGCGGGGGCGGCAAGACGTGACCGACTTTCCTTGTATTGCGCAAGGTGACCATTCTACATTAGCCGCATGTTTATTTCCGCCAGACGTGGTTTAAAATTAAATAATGGTTCCACCGTGCAAGTCATTTTCTCAGGTATCCTCTTCTTGTTTAACAAACTTTAAAAAAAGGAGGAGGTTCTCCATTTAGTTGTATTTTTTTTATGTTTGTTTATGTTTTTTTTACCTTCGAAATCCGTTATTTGTAAATCGATTTGAAAAAATATTTTTGTAGCAGAAACCAATTTGGTTACTAAGTTTCAGATTGGGATTTTTAGAACGTGTTACTGGAAAACCTATTTAGTAGTTCTCTGTGTGAGGGATGTTTCAAGCTGTTCATATTTTGAACAGCTTGAAACATCCCTTGCAAAGGTGTACTACGGCTTTTTGTACCACTTTTTTTTTACTAATAATGCTACTTTAATTCAAGTAAAGTAGCATGATTACTGCACGGCATGCGAGTTTGTACACAGCGACACTTGCATCAATTAATACATTTAAATGAATCATTAATATTAAAATAACGTACGCGTCGTATACTGAATGGCGTTCTAATTCGCGTTGGAATTGGAATTCTACGGATTCAAAAGTATAATTGTCTCAAATGCGTATAAATATATAATCCATATAAATTGTATCCGTGCGGTGACGGAGAAAGAATACTAAAAATCACCGCTCCTCTCTTCCCTTGAGTTTCGTATGAGGCGACTAAGGGATTTCCTGAGATTCTAGCTTCTCAGCCGGTGGTAGGGTAAATACCCGCCTGATTGGCCACCACCACGGCAAAACACCCGTGAAGTGATGTACTCGTACCTAAGAGTAAGTCGATCAGCTAGTGTATAACCAGTGCTCGGGGGATTATTGATGCTATATTGCGGGAACAGTGAATTCTGTTGTGTCCCGTTGAAACGGTTATTCCGCTGGCCGGGCCGCCCGCGGTATAGTACAGGTGCCCAATCAAATCTAACCACCTTGAGAGGGTGCCCTTTCATACCGCGCATAATCTCAGATCGTCGCGTCGGTCCGGTTGGTGACCGGATGGTGGGGACCCAACAACTACCTCCGGGTGGGCTCATTGGTCCCTTGGGTTTAAAGAGAGATTTTGCATCCCCTTTGTGTGTTCTACCGATTGTACAATGGGTTGTGTTCTAAGGAGGTGTTTGATATGATAGCAACAGCCCGGTTGTACAATGGCACCGCTCGACGACAGCTGGGACTGGCTCACGCAATGGTCGTGTACTGTATGGGTCCAAAGAAGTTTTCTGTTGAGAACTCTTAAGTTGTAGAACGAACGCAACCCGTGTCAAGGTTTTGCGTAGGATTTGTTTGCCAGCATGAGTCTCTTTAAAAAAGGCGTGATGAGGTGGGTCGGCAACGCACGAGTGACAGCCTTGGTGTTACAACTAACTAAAGGCTGCGGTAAGTGCTTATGCTTGTTTGCCACCTCAGTGGTATAAAAAATGTTGCGCTAGAAATCTAATCTGTCATCAAAAACAAAAAGAACACTTCGGCAAGAGCTAGTTAAACTGTTTAGTTTATTTATTTTATCAACTACTTACAAGTTGAAGTACCTAATGCGACAGAAAGGCTATATTAAATCCATCTATTTTAAATTATCTAATCTAATCATCAGTGAATTTTAAAGTTGAAGTCACTCGTACCTTATAGATATTACCGACGAATAAATACTTAGAAAACGAAATTAACGGTAACGTATAAAGAAATACTACATGAAGTCCCTGGAAGTAGGCAGTATGGTCCCTGTATTGTAAAGTTCTATATATTTATTAAATTCTTGGTGGCCCCTTTGTGATCTTTGTTTTCTGCAACATGACATGGAAGATCTTCGGAGAAATATTTTGATTTTATACGCAATTGAAAGTAGTGCGAGTTTTAGGATCGCTTTAATTACTTCGTGCTCCTCATACATCTACACCTACATATATTAATGATAAATATCATATAATACGATATCTATAAAACTAGTGATTGACAATATTCTTTAAGTATTAAAAAATTAACATATAAATAAAATATATTGACATTATAGTTTAACGAGCACTAATGATTTCCTCCATACATCTAAACTAATATTGTAGAGAAAAGTTTTGTTATGTTTGTTTGTAATGAATAAATTACAAAAATACTTACCTAACCGACGTAAATCATTCTTTCACATGCAGAAAGATACATTATCAGCGAGTAACATAGGCTTCCAAAAAACCGTGTTCCCTACTAAAAGTGCAATAGAGGGTATCAAAAATTTGCCTGCGATAAACATTATTTGACGTGCGCTGCGGAAACTATTGATAACATAAAATAATGTAGGTACTACATGTTTATAGTAATGATGATTACCCACAAAAAAGTCCACGAGGCTATTATATCCAACTAGTTAGGTGACAATAAGCAGTTTTTGTTGAAATTAGTCGATCAAAGCATGGGTAAAATCAAAAGATGATGACATTCATGTCATGATATGCTTATCCAACGCAACGTATGTAATTTTATGTCTTTTATGAATTGTATACATTATGATCAAGAAATATTATTACCTAGATTTATACAAGGCGTAACCAGAAACGCCAATGTTTTATACCCATTCACAAAATGAGAATTTTGATTATGATTAATTCAGTAATTTGAAAATAAGACACAGATAGACAGAATGAGACACGATAATTTAAATTAGCTCGCAAAAAATGTGGAGGGAAATTTTAAAATTGGAACGTACCTATTTTTACTTATAAATAATCATATTTTCAAAATAGATTATAACTGGCCAGTCGCTCATACATAAAAACTTTTTTTCGTAATACTTTCCAAGTGGCATGGTACGTTTAGTAAACTGGAATCACATGTACAGCTCTCTATTAGCATTTGATGAGTATATATTGATGTTGTGGTAGAAAATAAATAGTGGCAGGCTAATCTTAACATGATGTGTATCTTTTATCTTTACAAACAAAATAAGTTGCTCGAAGATCCGCCGAGGCTGGTCGGCCGCGCAACCTCAGACGTGACGCAACAGATGAGTTCATTCTTAGACAATACTTACCTTCGCTGCACGACTTGGTTCACGATTTAACTATCTTACTTGTAGATCTATATGTTATTTCGTAAGAATTTGCTTGTTTAACTGTTATAATAATTGTTTTTTAATATTTTATAACTTCGTGAGGTGTAAGATAAAAATGTAGTTATTACTTTTTTATACCATTTGGGGCAATTTGCGATTTGATGTGGATCGATTACTTTAAAATGTTTGCAACACAAGATATTTAGTTCGCGCATCGCCATCTCGCTAACAGCACAGGATCTCCTCAGGTGCTTCCTGATGATCTATTCATTCGCAAGACCGCAACGATCGTCCTGTAGAACTTGTCTTTTGCCTAGGATTTTTGAAAATAATACCTTCTGTACCGCAAAAACAATAACGAAAATATATAGATTCCCACACAATACAAACATTTGTGTGCATGAACATGTCTGTTTGTCTTGGTCTGGGTATTTTCTATGTATAATAAGTATGTATTTACAAAAAAAAAATGTATTTACGTATGTTTATCAGTTGTCTCGTACCCATAACACAAGCTTCGCTTACTTTGGGGCTAGATGGCGCTGTGTAATTTGCCCGACAATATTTATTTATTTATTATTTATATTAACAACCTGGACAGACCAATTGATCAGTGAATGAAAAAATTGATACGTACACAAGTTTTGGTGGTGCTTCACACTGCCTCTTAATTCCGGGCAAATAATAGCCCACAGGAACCAACTATATAGTCAGCGTCAAAAAAATATATTTTCCTCTAAAACTTAAACACAACTGCCGACGTTACGACCTTAGATATCGCCCCGGGCGCAGTATGAACCACCTCCTTTGTGTGTCTCATAAACATTGCTTGTTTGACTTTGCATAGTAATAAACAAATTTGTTTGGAGAGTTATTTTTGCTGTCTACTCTAAATCTTAAAAGTACTTTTGGCGTTGATTATAAAATTACTACACCTACACCAAAAATACTTATGTAAACTGAGTAGTTATTTGATTAAACCTGGAATGCATAGCAAAAGTTTAAATCATTTTTTTTAATTCCAAGGTTCCGTTTCTCTGATCTCTGAATGATAAAAACGGAACTCTGTTAGGATGGTATACAAGCACCATTAAATACGTTATTGTTTTTCTCCAGAACGACTAAAGATACCAAGCCAAAATGGTATATAAGTCCCAAGGCTTTGGTGTTACAGTCCTGCAACAAAGTAATTTCTGGAACCCGAATCAATAAAAAGTTATGTCCAACATTTAACTTCAATGGTACTCGTAATTGTTGCATGATCGAAACCTGTCGGGTACTTCAGGCTTCCTAGCATCTCGAAAACTGGCATGAAGTAAGGGCACATATGTATTTTAAATTAGCGGTTAGCAGCATTCTTATAATACGCATAACGGCACGAAACACTCATGACGTGAGATATGCGCTCATTTGACCGGTTTGTTTAAACCTATGTTTGAATAAAATTGACCTTTCGAATTTCTACCACAAAAACGAGTTTTGTAAATCTAAACATCGCGTCGTCGTAAGCATGAATACGAAGTATGGCCATGGCCCAACCAACAGTTCTTTTAACAAACCGAAGGCATTGGACTGAATGTATACTGCCTATTGTTTTATTAACTTCTGTTGACACAGTTATGTGCGGCTAGTTGTGTAAGCTATGTTTACTGTGTACACCCACACGGACTTTATCTTGTAGTAAATCGTCAAGATACGCTACTATGGTGCAATGGAGTTCATTCTCCTATAGGACATTCTAGACTAGCTATTTTGCTCCGACTTCAAATGTTGCGTCACTATCTTCGGGTACTTAAACAATCATTTAAACATTTCAATGGCCACAATGTCACGAATTCGACTATATTTACAATCGAGTTATCGAAGATTATGACGAAGGCATTGTGATCGTGATTTGTTCCGACTTTGAGATTTTGATGGAAACGTATTCAAGAGCGTTAACGGAGGCCTTTCTTTTTGTGTATGAATGTGTCCGTTGAAAACGATTCTAGCTAAACCAATGATTGAATATTGATAGGGAGCATGTAGTTTTTTTTTTTAATATATCTAGAATCTTATTTTTACAAATTTTGACTGACTCGAACATCTATTGAAAGGGGTTTCCTTATTAACAAAGGGATTTAAATTTAACAAAATCGGTAAAAGGGAAATTCTGAAAACATACAGATTAAACAAGATTTCAAAAATCGAAGTTATTATTTGCAGTGTTTCCTTCAATTTTACGTACTGTAGACTAATTTGTTACTTACCCCTGACTCTACCGAATGGTACAATAAATGTAGTACAAAATAGATAGCAGTTAAAATTGCAATATTGATATTGAAAAAAATATTGATTTGATTTGATTTGATTTGATCTGATGACCACACACACACACACAGGAACACAACAACTCTCTAAGAGAGTTGTTATTTGGCTGCGGTTTTCTGTGAGGTGGAGGTACTTCCCCAGACAGGCTGCTCTAATGCGCCCTATTTCTCTTAAAAATGCCTAGACCAATACAAACGACACGTGTTTATGCACACAAATGTTTGTCTTGTGCGAGAATTGAACCCACAATAGTCTGTGTCAAAGTCCCGTTATTAACCGCTGCGCCACCGAACTCGTCATATTTAGTATCCCTTTTTACTCCATACCTAAAAATAAGGGCTCGTCGTAACTCCTTCGACATTGTCTCTGATCGCTCTTGTTCACTTTGTATCAGTTGGTAATCGGAAACATATTTCTAATAACATTACAATTTGTGACTTCATATTTTTATGGCAGTCAAAATTATCCTTAGATAGTATTAATATATATATACATATAACAACTTTATATTAATTTCAGAAGCATATTATCTCAAATTAATATGAAGTTGTTATTGTATTATATGTATTTACATACTCGTTATTAACATTAACAAAAATGACGAGAATGCCAAAGTAGTTAGACGTTTTTAAAATATCAACCACTTTAGATAAGTACAAAATAAACTTTAGAAGAATAAAATTGATCCAAAGTTATTTCTCTATGGTTTATTTTATACTTAACTAAAGTACAATAACTGGTTTTAAAACAAACGTGACATAACTTCTTATGCAATAGCAAATTTAGGTTTGCTAACTGAATGCAAGGTCAGACAACTAAGCACAAAAACTTTTGCCATTAATGCCTACTCAGTTATTAATTATTCGCTTATATGATGCTTTTAGCACGGATTACTATTTATGCTTATTTTTAAAAAAGCGGCTACTGTTGTCTCATAAATTCGTAAACTATATATTACCTATACATTTAGCAGGAGCTGGTGATATTCAAGGGGTAAAAAACCACCCTTTTAACTGACTAGTCCGTGTTTCGAATCCCGATAAGGACATGTGCCGCTAAAATTTTGTTTTCGGATTTAAACAAATATTTGTAATTATAACTTGCTCGGCGGTGAAATGTGAAATCATGGGGAACCACAGGTACGAGAAATTTAATTTTTGAAGACGTGTCACCTGATCTAAGAAGGAATCCAGAGATCTCTTGATAGTAGATTCAAAATCAGTACCTTTGCCAAATCCTTAGGATTAGGTAGCAGATGCCGCCAAATCTTATAGATTACGAAACAGGATAACGCTAGGAATAATATGTTTTTACCTATACATGTAGGAAGACCGCGTCAAGAATGAACTTTCATCAACCAACAGTTTCGAAGAAATTTATTAGAAATGTACTTAATTATTAATTACTCGTACATAACTATGCTGTAAAGCCTCTTTCACAGCTCAAACCTTTACCAGGTTTGTATATGTTCGCAGTGAACGTGATATTCAAGAGAATGTTTTCCCGCTCTTTCCGTCTAAAAAGTAAATTATGCGACGCTTGCAACAATACCGTCGCACACGAGTTGCCTCCTCCGTCACTAACTTAGTAACTCCTTGTAAGGTTAATGGCAACCTAACTCAGTCCTGAGTACACAACACCCTCCAATGAGTTTTTATGTAAAATGGAAGGCTTATCCAGTCAAACCGCTTATTGAATAATGCTCTATCTCTTTTACCGCAGCCTCGTATGTTGACACGTGTAGGTAGTTTGACCTCGATAATGGTGAGCCACTTTTTCAATGGTCTGGTGAACGAAAACTGATGATGTGACGCTGCGTTAAAAAGAGAACAGTCATATCGATATTACGAACTCGTATTTACGAGTACTACGGTTCAAACCACTTCCAAAGGCAACAGTTATGTAATTCACAAATAAGTCACTTCGTCATCACTAACGTACACAATTGAATCGTTGTTTTTGACGACGTTGTGTGCTTAAGTAGGTTTTAAAATTCATGACCTCTTAAAATCCGGTCGAGCGCACCAACTGTTGTACCGGAAAAGTTATGTGAATCGTGTTGGTGAATTTATTTTATCATGTGCACTGTCATACTTAATAAAGGCGACATCTGTGTTGTTTGCTTCCTATACATAAAACAACTTAAGTGTCCTAATATTATTATTCCAAACGATATTTTTTTTAAGGATTTGAACACCAATTCTGTCAACGGGACTCTCTAAGTATACGCTATTCGTTCATTTATTCTGAACCTTTTAAAGTATCAGATCAAAAAACAGTGATCAATAGTTACACCTCGTCTAGTAGGTGGGATTTGAACCTACGAACTTTCGATAATCATAAATTTTATTTCGTCATAATCACAAACGTCAGTGATAAAAGTTAATTCGTTTTGTTTCCCACCATTTATTACATCTATGGTTATTAAAGTCAGCGTTACTTAGAAAAGGCCAATAGCGTCCATTGTTTCGAGGTGTTAATACTCAAATAATTTCGTCATTATGTACAATATTTTTTTCATCTTGTTGAGGTGGCATAAAGGTTAACCACGCGGTCACTTTCTACAGCCGCCATGGGAAAACCACATTCATCCATAAACTATCTTACTTTCTACGAAGTTGCAGTGATGTAAAGTAACATAAACTTTATCTGCAGATAGCACGCGCGATATTGCCCATCCATTTACATGAATACGAAAGTAATAAGTGATATGTAGCTCCGCTATTACCTCTTTCTACCTTATCGATGTTCTGTCACCTGCAAGGAACAGTATCGTGACTGCTGCGGCTATTATTGACATAAAGGACCGCGTTTGCTTTGACCACTTGGTCCCCGGTTCGAATCCTAGCCGGGGTATATACTACTAAAATTCGTATTTTCGGATTTATGTACATATTTATCACTTACTCGGCGGTAAAGGAAAACATCGTGAGGAAACCCACACTTCCAAGAAATTATATTTCGAAAGGCCTAAACCTGAGAAAGATCTGGTTTTCCCTCTGGGTTGTGGAGGTCTGACGGCAGTCGCTCCATGTAAAAATCAGTGTCTTCGCCAAATCTTTAGGCTTAGGTAGCGGACCCCGCTAATCCTATTAGATCAGGAAAAAAGGGATAACGCGAAAAAAATGACTGCATTTGCTTGCAATGTTAGTATAATGTTTATTACCAAACTCCTTGATTGATTGTACGGCTCATTTTTATATTAAAGATAGTTATAGACAGTTTCGGTAGCTCTATTTTTCAGTTTTTTTGTCCGTCCTTATTGATGATAATGATATAATAATATGATAAAAGGTCTTATAGCATGGCTATAGAAAATGAAATAGAATAGAAATCATTTTGTTCATTATAAAATAATAATTGCACAAATATTATGACAAATATCGTTACAATTTAGTACTTTAAATATATATAGATATAGCAGTAGTAGACGTTGAACGGGTTGAAGGATAGTACAGTAACCGTGACAGACTAAAAGACAGTCACAGGTTGCTGATTTTCAGCGGAGGAATAGCGTACATGAAAATACCGTAAATATGTTACAGGGAGGATTCCGAAATGAAAGGGGATGTACGGATCAAGTTTTCTCTCTTCGCAATATCGTAGAGAAGCATCTGGCAATAAACCAGAAGGTTTTGCTGCGGTTTTGTGGATCTTGAGAAAGCATTTGATATGTTGTGCGAAAGGAACATATTGCCGAGATGTGGGATTGACGGTTCACTGCTCCGCGCTGTGCAATCCACTTAAAAAGAAAACAAAGATAATGGTATTTGCAAGAGAAGAAACCAGAACCATTGTAAGTATTACGGTTGATGATGAAGTGTTGGAACAAGTGGATGAGTTTGTATATCCTGGAGCACATCCAGAATATACTATCTCATCCACTTGTTCCAAGTTGTTTTAGCAGGGATGGAAGGTACACTTTACAGATGTGTAAAGACGAGTGAGTGCTGGGAATAGTTTGAATGGAGCGTTGGGAAAACTTCTTGGCAATAAAAACTTGAGCCAGAAGGCACAGCTCGCTATTGTTTGAAAGAGAGCGTCGGTGTTAAAATAAGGAGAGATATGCTCCGTTGGTTCGGGCATGTAGAAAGAATGCAGGATGAAAGAATGACGAAGCGGACATACAATGCAAAAGTGGAAGGATGTAGGAGCCGAGGAAGGCCAAGACTTACCATGATCAAATTGGTCGTGTTCTGTCAGAAGGTGATGTCAGGAGCCCTAGAAACCGACGGAACGTACAGAGAACAGCAATGAATGTTAAAGAAGCGAGTGAGGTATATAAAGATCGAGTCACGTCCCGCACATTTCTCTCTGCCTACCCTGCAAGGGATTTGGCGTGAAGTTATAGTATAGTAGGCGAAGTGTACGGAAGCAAGCACCTACTCACATATACCGTGCATAAAATTATACGCATAAACACTTATATACTATAGGGCAACTAAGTTTATGTATTGTTATTTAAAATGTATGTTATTTATTCTAAATTGTCGCTACCGCTTCCGCGCTTTTCCCGTACCTGTGTGATTTTTCTTTCAAAGTGTAGATTCATTGGGGTGTTTCATCTGATAGGCCGACCCCAATGAATCTTCACCTTCAAAAATTCATCTTAGTGAGAACGTCGCCGCTTCCGAAATATTGAGTTTTATTTTATGGGATATTCTCCATTTTTATTCCGCTTTTGTTGCTGTATGAAAAAATAAACTACATTTTATTTATTATTTCTGTTAAAACTTCCGAATAGTTTATTTAATAGTATATATTTAATTATCATTTTGATATATATCATCAGCTATCACAGGCAGTATCATATTTTATTGGTATTTTTATTTTTACACAATCATTTTACTTAACTTCGACGTTCTGGTGTGAACAAAGTTAAGGAAAATATGATTTTATAACGTTTTGCTGAAAAAAGAAAGATCATTTTTGTGTCAAAGGAAATAGAAATTTTTTTACCACAAAATAACAATCCTCAAATAGCCCAAATCAATTGTTCATATCTATGAGAAAACGTACACGTTTTATACTTATCTATCTATTTATATAGTCTTTGATAAGAATACTAATATCTGTATTATCTTTCGGCAATATGTGTATAAATATAATATTGTATGATAAACTTTCTAATTATGAGGTAGATAATAAGCTCAGATCAAGTGTTACATACGAGTCGGTCTGTAATCAACGCGAATGTTTATTTACTCTTATATACAGGTGTGTAAGCTAATCGACGTTCAAAATTAAATATACTAAGGTAGATGTCAATTTGGTATCATGTAAATTTGATGAAAACTTTAACATTACTTAAATGTTACGTTGAAATTTGTAATGTTAAAACTTACATTAACCTACATTCTTTGTCTTTATACGGATACAGCGCCATTTTCCCTTATTATTTCATGATTATTTTCTTATACATATCATGTAATCTATGTGAAAATTGAATAATACAGAAAAATCGTTTAGTTATAAATGTGGATGAAGAGAGGTTTTGAAGTGAAAAGTTCTTTAACATCGTTGTGATTTGAAACTCGATGAAACGAAAAAGCGACAGTAAAAAGAGACAACCACATACATCCATAGAATTTAACGCGTGAGAGAATGAGATAGAAGTATCTATAGGATTTAACGTGCGAGAGAATGAGATAGAAGATATTAGACAGTGTTTATTACAGGTACCTTAAGCAGTGCGTGCCTGCGTATTACGAAGCTTGGGATAAGGTCATAACAACCGACATTCGTCTCATTATCGTAAAGTTCACATTTTTGAAGCTTTTATTTCAAATTTTTATTTTTTTATGTTGCACCACAGGATCACCCTTAAAAACACTTACTCACGCTCAAAGCTAGTGTTTTTAAGCGTGATCCTCAGATGTCTGCGTATTTCTTCTATCATTTATTACTAATGTCGAGTACATTTTTAATTTAATTGTATAAACCATTATCTGAAGCAACTCGCCTATTTTTTCGCCGTATGGTTATTCTGGACACCACAACGACACTTACAGAGTACGCGTATTTGGTTTGCCAACGTCTTTAGGATTTGTATTCTCTCTTCTCTGGAAAACTTAAAATATCTCGTCTTAATCACAGTTTTGTCTGCACTTTCTTCATGCTTCGTGCGTTACAAACTGTACTTCAAGTCATTGTACACATAACCGTAATGCTAAATTGTGCAGATTTAACGTTCACTGGCAGTAACATGACTTTTAGATCTGTATTGTCTCAAAACTTTACTTCATTGATGACGAAGACAACAATTTTACAGCCATACCAAGCAAAATTGCTTACATCTCAAAATATCGTTTGCCTATTTGTCCTTTAATATTACCTGGGCGAGCGAGATTCACGCTGCATTTCTTGTGTTTTTTTTTCGAATAAAACGGCTATACATATATTCTTAACAAGCAAAACCTTAACTAAGTTCAAAATTTGATACAAATCTGAAAGTTACAGTAGTTTTCGAGTTACCCTAAATATGTTAATATATACATGGGGCACACTAAAAGTTTTGCACTTCTAAGTAATCGCAACTATTTGAATTTCGAATGTTATATTTTTTGAAACGTTGCAACCTACTTAGTAATAAAAAAAACAATTGGCGGGAAATCATTTGTCAATTGTTTTTATCACACATCAAAGTTCTACGTACGCAACGAAAATGGAATTGAGTCGAAAAGTTTTTAGAGCGATGATTTTTTATGATTTTAAAAGTTCTCTCTCGCCGCAAGACTGTGCTGCTCGTCTTCAAAATGTTTTTGGGAGAGAAGCACCTTCTTTGAGCACCATGAGGCGATGGTTTGCTGAATTTGAGAGAGGTCGAGTTTCTTTACATGACGAATTTCGTGAAGAGCGGCCTTCAACTGCCGTCAACGTAAATAATGTGGCTACTGTTAAGCGGCTAATTGAAGAAAACCCGCGGATTACCTATGTGACAATTCGAGAACTATTGGGGATTGGTATGAGCCAAAAACAGAAAATTTTACACGAAGAATTGAAAGTTCGGAAACTTTGTTGTCGTTGGATCCCTCATGAACTGACAGCGGAGCAGCTCGCGTGGAATGGTGCTCACAGATGCTACTGAAGTACGACCACGGACATTCTAATGCTGTTTATGACATTGTCACAGGAGACGAAACGTGGATTTATTGTTTTGAACCCGAAAAAAACAGCAATCTTGTGAATGGGTGTTTGAAAATGAGAACAGACCAACAAAAGTGAGGCAGGCGAGAAACGTTGGTCAAAAAATGAACGCGTTTTTTTTCTCAGCTACGGGTCCCATTTGCACAATTCCACTTGAAGATCAAAAGAGTATTAATGCCGAGTGGTATTCTACTATTTGTTTACCCAGGGTGTTAGAAAAAGTTCGCGAAAGACGACCAAAAAGCCGCGTTCTCCTACATCATGACAACGCTTCTTCACACACGGCCAACAAAACAAAGTCATTTTTAACTTCCGAAAAAGTACAACTCGTTACCCATCCTACGCATAGCCCCGACCTAGCACCCTGTGATTTCTGTATTTTGCCCAAACTCAAAGATTTGATGAGAGGTTTCACTTTTACTAACTCCGAAGAGGCAGTGATAGCGTTCAATCAGCACGTAGAAAACATGCATTCAGATCTGTGGTCCTCCTGTTTTAAAAGATGGTTCGATCGCATGAAAAAATGTTTAAACATAATATTTTGGTTATAACATGTTGTTTTTTTAAGTTACGCAAAACTTATAAAGTGACCTACGTATACTAGAATTGCTTGTTAGAAGTTGCGTAACGTAGTATGCAGATTAAGTGACGATTTTATACCATTACAATATAGGCATATGAGTATGACATTTTAGATGTAAGCAGATTACCATCATCTCTTTCATCAAAGCAACTTATCTGGCGAAGTACTGCCCTCACAGATGCAACATCTTAGAAGGTTATGTTTCTGCGAGGGAGTGAGGTTACTAGAGATAATAGTTGCTGAGTAATTGTTGTTGTGTAAGAATAACACTTCACACATTTACATTTTAGTGTAATCATTATTAATGTAGTAATTATTAATTTACGTAAGGTTTTTTCTTAAATTTGCGTGAGTGATTGGGTGAAGGCGCAGAGTTAAATCGTTTCTTTGTTCATTTACTTTCTGAGTTTAATGTCACATTTCCGTAGCTGACATTTATGTATCTTGCCCTCTCAGATACACCTACGTATAAGTGTAGACGAACTTACTGATTGATATTGATGTTAGTGTTAAGCTTAACGCCATATTAATTGTACATTTATTTATAACTTAAGTATCCGTATTTTTTATTGAAGCCATGTAGTTATGTATCTTATATCCAAGGTATGTTCTGTAACTTGAAATATTAACATCGACATAAAACTAAATGTCACTTACTCGTACGTTGCCTGCCATACGAGTTCAAGTAAACTTGTAGCAGTTTCAAAGTGCAACAAGTATATGTCTTCCGGAACAGGCATTTATCTTAGCCGTGTTTTCTAAGGTTTTTATGATCTCAACACGACGCGATGATTGCAGAACCTGCCGCCTTTCTCCGGAAATATTCATGATATAATATTATCTCGAACTCATCTCATGTTTTAAATTGTCAATAAATTATTTAATCCTAGACTATTAAAAGAAAAAATGCAAATATTTATACATCGATCTACATGGTGTAGACACTGGTGTAGACATAGAAAAATTATGTTATGATGATTAATTTCATAATTGTACCATTACATATCCGGTGAATGTAATACAAATGCACATAAATCAAATTGATGTTATGAGTGTGCTTAGAAATGATAAGTCAAAATATCGGCAGTTTTCTTTATTTAAAGAATTTATTTTTATTCAACCTCCAAAAGGAGAAGGTGTTAAATCCAACTGTATTTTTGTGTGCAGCTAAAACAATATTCAATTCTTTGTGTTAAAACATATACTCGTACCTATATGTTACATACGGGTATTAATACGAGTACTAAAGTGGCAAATAGAAAAACGATATTTTGCATTTTCTTCATCAATAGAAATAATTTTGATTTTTATCCAATTTCGAAAATGAGAATATGCTTAATCCGACTGTATTTTTGTATGAAGCTAAACTACTAATACTAATAATCAATTATTTGTGTAAAAAGTTACACAAGGATCGATTATGAGTTTAACTACCTATTTAGCTTTATTTTGTAAATATCTAAGCCGTTCTTTGCGGAATTTTCTCCCACTGTTCTTGTGTAGAAGCGCCTTGGTTTCCACACAAGAAAAAAGTAGAATAGGCGCGATAAAAACTCTGCAGTATGTGAACATACACTGGACCAGCCAAACCATTACATACGGTTCTGTAAACCACAAATCCTCGCCAAGGAGAATCGCTACATGCCGAGAATGTCGCGCGAGGCTATTGAAATAAGAAAACACCCCAATTTCAATAGAGAAGATGGTTCGTAACAAGTACCACCTGCTTGGGATCCAGTCCTAAAAATAATCAAGTCCCAAACCCAAAGATCTAAAAAATGCTCGGACACTGTGAGCGATTTTTGTGTGAATCGGAACATATATAATTAATCCATCCATGTCGGTAGATGTAATAATTGAATAACTAATGTAAGACAAATACCACCATAGTCTTCCTGCGACCACGGACGCTGCAAAGCGTTCGAAACGTCAGGTTCAACAAAATAAATAAAATACGCGATACTTCCGTTAAAAATTGTTTAATTCAAAAAAAAGTAAAAATAGTTTTTCATAAAAACAGTGAGTATGAAAGTTTTAATTACATACCAGATATTATAAAAAGTAAGTAATATTTTAGTAACTATATTATTTATACCTCCTAAATAGAAACTTATTAAATTCTTAGGGCCATACAAAGCAATACTTCAAAAATGTTACTTTTCATAAATTACATTTTTACGAATAAGTACGCCGTTTACTAAATTTATTAAATATAAACAGGACTTTTATAATCCATTTATCTATCTATAACTTCATGCCAAATCCCTTGCGGGGTAGGCAGAAAGAACCGAGCGCCACGTGACTCGATCCTTACATACCTCACTCGCTCCTTTAACATTCACTGGTCTTTTCATAGAATAGACTTTTATAGTATAACGGCAAAAAAGATAATTCTGTTAATTATCTGTAGATACTTAACAGAATTATCTTTGTAGGTTGAAATTTTAAACGCAATACTAACAAAAATAAGTGATTTTTCTCTAAGTTGAATAATAAGGGGCTTTTATACAAGTAAAATAAAAGTTTTACTCGTCTGCAATCCCTCTTAATATTCAATATGTGTTTCTAATTATTAATCTGTATACTTACGTTTATTAGTCAATTCGTTATACGTACTAGATAACCTTGTAGGTACGTTACTTTTAAGAAACTTATAATATTGTTGTAGTGAATCGGTGTACGTGTGTTCTTTCGCCCATGTAAATTATTCTATCAAAGACTAGGTTGGCTGGAAGAGATCTCTTTTAGGGATAAGTCCGCCTTTGTAACACTAGCTTTATTTTTATTGTAATTTATTTTAAAGATATTACAACAAACGACAACGTTTTCAATGTTCCAGAAATTACTTTTCAACTATATCGAAACACTTTATGAACGGTATCATAAAAGTACAGTTATATAGTTTTATAATATAGTTTATAGTTTTTAGCCGATTCGAAAATCCAAAAATATTCTGTATCTGTGTTTATTATGGTTCCAACTCAAAGTCCAGTCCGTTTTACCCTTGGGTAAAACCTTTGGTAACTTTGGTACCTTTGGGTAAAACGGACTGGACCCTATTACTGAGACTCCGCTGTCCGTCCGTCTGTCACCAGGTTGTATCTCATGATAGTTAGACAGTTGAAACTTTCACAGACGATGTATTTCTTTTGCTGCTATAACAACAAATTCTAAAAAAACAGAATAAATAAATATTTAAGGGGGCTCCCATACAACAAACCTGATTTTTTTTTTGCTGGTTTTTGCTCGATATTGATAACGGCAACAGGTAGACGCTTGAAATATTCACAGAATATTTAGTTATATATTCACTTTAAAAAAAAAAAACAAATATTTAAGGGGGCTCCCATACAACAAATGTGATTTTTTTTATAGATAATGGTACGGAACCCTTCGTCCTGGCCGGTTTTTTATGACAGCCAGAATAGATTCAAATCTGTGTTAAATCAAATTACTATAGGTATTTTAAAATATATTTATAAATATAAATTAACAGGAATGATACTGCACAATTTTGTAGTTTGCCCTTCACGAGTTATTGTGTATTACAGTCGGTTTTTAGTATTTTTTAGCGTCTGTATTGTACTGAGATATATATTTTTGTTCACAACGTCGGGAGGCATACAAACATACGATCCACCTGATGGGAAGTGGTTACCGTAGCCTATTAACACTTGCAATGCACGAAGTAAGCAACACAACCCTCGAAGGACTTGTTATTTGGCTGCGGTTTTCTGTGACGTGAAGAGTACTTCCCCAGTCCGGATTCTTAAGTACGTCCTACCTCTCTTAAAATATTATTCTCTTAAAATAGTATTAAAGTTCCTAATAGCTTTCCATTATCAATGTATACGCCAGGTCCCTTGCGGCGCAGGCGGCGAGTACCGAGCGCCATGAGACGTGGCCCTTATACACGTCACTGACTTCTTTAATATTTATAGCTCTTTTCATGCACGCTGGCCGGTTCCTAGGGCTCCTGACATCACTTTCTGATAAAACACGATCAATTAATTTAAATTTCCAATATCAATATTGCAATGAAAATCATTGTTACAAAATTAAATAACTCCGACTGTCCAGTAATTGTATTACGAAATGTCACGTTTTTATAAATATTATCGTTACACAAACAAAACAGTAAAGTTTCCACATACATTGTTCTGTTACTGAACTACACAACTGTGAAACAAATTTGCAACTCATGAGTTTTGAAATGACTTCAAAACTTACGAGTTCAAGTAAGTTTAATTAAGAGTATTTTAAATATACTATACTAATGTAATCAGGAGCCATGCGAACAACCCCTGATAGTATCGCAGACTATGTACCTAGCCTTGCCATAAATACTGAAACAAAGAAAAAAAAATCTATTGCAAATAACATTTATTACTTTTACAGTTGTGTGTTAGTTTAATACATAAATATAAAACAATTTAAAATATAAAAAGCTTATTCGAAGTGGTCTCCATTGGCTACCATACAGTCCTTTAAACGTTGAGGCCAGTTATCAATAGAAGCACTTTTTCATGGGAAAATTCTTCACTGCCAATCGTACGGATTGTTTTAGGGACTCCAAATTATCATGGCGTTTAGAGCAAGCCGTACTCTCTAAAACTGACCATAAATCATAATCCAGCGGATTAAGATCGGGACTAGACGACGGCCAGTCTTCAGCTCTGATGAAGTCCAAACCGTTCGTTTCCAACCAAGACTGCGTAAACCGAGTTTTATGACTCGGCGCCAAGTCTTGCTGGAAGGACCATTCTTGGTTATTTAACATGGTGTTGTTAAGGAGCTTTGCACTACCTTCTCAAGAATGGTATCTTGATACACTTGTGCCGATGTTTTCATACCTTTTTCACAAAAGTATGGCTCACTCACTCATTCATAGCTAATACCCCACCAAACCATCACTGAAGTCGGATAGTGCCCACGTTGCACTCTGTCAACTAATTGGGAAGCTTCCTTAGAGCTTTGAGCATAAATACGGTCATTTTGTTTGTTAAAATGTTGCTCAATTGTAAAATTTTTCTCATCCGTAAATAAAATTTTTCTGTGACCTCCCTTTGCGTACCGCTTCAGTAATTGTTTCGATTTTACCACCCTATTATTTTTTTAATTATCAGTTAAGAAATTACCAGTACGTCTCTTACAGGCTGCAAGTACTAAGTCATCTTTTAAAATACGCGACATGGTTCTAGGTGCTATCTTCATCTCCCGAGATAAAATCTTTTGCTTTCGGACAGGATTTCTTCGAATTCTTTCCCTTACTCCTTTACCCACCTTTTTCGTACCATCACTACGTGGACGGCCAGATCTTTTTCTGTTACAAACAGAGGAGGTCTCATTGTACCCGTTAATAGCCCGGTACACCATCTGGCTAAGCTCCAGATTATCCAAAACCGGTTTGCCCGTAATGCAACCGCTGCCCCTCACTATCTCAGGGTCGCAGATCTCCATCTCGACCTTGAACTCCCTTCCATCATTAGTTTCATGAAGAAAGCGTCTAGACGCTACTTCGAAACTGCCTCCCAACACCCCAACCCATTGATAGCCCGCGCTGTCAATTACACCCCGCGGATCGACGCCCGGGGGTTCCGGCGCAGACCGCGGAATTCACTCTTTGATCCCGATGATCGCATTACTGTTGCGAACGCCCCCTACCTCTCCCCCTCCAACCCCAACACTCCAGACACACACCGCGCTCGGCGGCTCCGGGCGCGAAGAGTAAGGACTTCTGCGCGATACACCAGGTACCGGTAGCCCACGGTACCTGGGCGCCTCTCTCTCCGACAGGCCCTTAAGGCACGAACCCGCGTGTTCGATTTGTTTCTCCAGCGACGTCCTGAGCCGAGGTCCGACCCCTCTCGGGGGCCCTTAGGCTGTCGCTTAACTTTGTTTTCTAGGCTGTGGCGCCTCACGCCCGCCTCTCTAGTCCGGTGACGTAGTGACAGCCCACTCGGGGCTAACTACATAGTCAGGTCAAAAAAAAAAAAAAAAAGACAAGACAAACATTTTACTAATACCAAGCGTATGGAGAGTTTTAAAAATTGCATTTGGCTCCATACCTACTATGTGTAATGCAATCACAGCGATTCGCTTCTCTTTATCACCCCACTCCATTTTAATATCGCAAAATATTGTACAATGTATTGGCGCCAAAATGACAAAACGCAATGAACAATCATATAAAAATGACAGATTCCAAATTCAAATGTAATATTTTGTTTATTTTTAATTGTAACAGTATTTACGGCCAGACTAAGTATATATATAATGTTATTATTGTCTGTAGATTTGTCTGTAGGGGGTCATGTGCCAGAAGCGTGCTCGTTCGCGACCCCTGCCAATCGAGTAGATTGCAATTCTGGACCGAAAACGCACCGATGTGCGGATTAGGGCGTCCCCCGGAGGCGACGCGCACCGATCCGCCCCCGTCGGTGCGAACATAGGTGCATGCGGCGGTGGGGGCCGCCACCCACCACGCAGCGCCAATTCCGGCGGGTCGAAGAGAGCCGAGTGCTGCATAGGCACGTGGAATGTGAGAGGTGGACTGAGTGATAAGATAAATGAGCTGATGGACGTAATGAATGAGAGACGCTTAGATGCTTTGTGTGTGACAGAGACTAAGCGCAAGGGGAGCGACACCGATGATCTGCCCGATGGGATGATGGCCCTATGGTCTGGTGTAGACCGGGACGATCATGCCAGTGCTGGTGTAGGTGTCATACTCTCCTCTCGCTTAGCCCCTGGTGTGAAAGATTACTGTTTGGTAGGGCCTAGACTTCTCTGGGTTCGTATAAAACTGGGCATCACGCGAGTATTTCTGGTTGCAGCATACGCTCCCGTAAGCTCAGCGTGTGCCCAAGAACTAGAGAAGTTTTGGGAGTCTGTGAGGGATGTTCTGGATTTAGCTGAAGGGAATGAAAGAGTGATTATGTGTGGAGATTTGAATGGATGGGTTGGGACCAAACGAGACGGCTATGAAGCTGCTCTTGGTCCCTATGGAGATAAGAGAGTGAACGAAGCAGGTAAGTCGATTCTAGATTTATGTATGGAACGAAACCTCCTCGTGTCGAATACTTTATTTCGTCACAAGGATATTCACACGTATACATGGCGACGGAATGACCAAAAAAGTGTGATTGATTTGATTATAATTGATAGACGTCTCCGAAATACTATAATGGATACAAGAGCCTTTAGAGGTCCCACTCTTGAAACGGACCACTACCTGGTGGTAAGCCGGTTTGTGGGACTTTTCAAGAAGTGGAGGCATTGGCGAGTGCGTATCCCTTTCGGAGATCATGAAAGGATAAGGAGTGAAAAATTGCAAGATGAAAGTGTAAGGAGAATGTATGTACATCTGGTAAGCGAAAGACTTGCAAATGCAAGTCTTTCCGGCACAGATGTGGATGATTGCTGGAAAGTTCTGAAAGAAAGTATGGTGGATAGTGCAAAAGAAGCATGTGGATGCGCAAAGAGGCATAAAACATTGAAAGGGGATGCCTGGTGGGATGCGGAGGTCGAATCCTCCGTAGCAAGAAAGAGGAAAGCGTGGCTGGATTATGTATCATCTTTGCCCTTAAATGAAAGTATGAGAGAGAAGAAGAAAGAAATGTACCGTCAATGCAAGAATGAAACCAAGGCTTTAGTGAAAGAGAAGCGTGAAAGACAAATTATGAATGAGGAAGAGAGGCTGACGAGAAACTTCGAGGCAAATACCAAACTCTTTTGGAGAGAGGTAAAGAAGTCTCGAGGTGGTTCGTCGGCATCCAGTATGAACAAGATTAAGTCTAAAGCTGGTATCATTCTTGCAAACACTCAGGAAGTGTTAGAACGGTGGAGTGAATATTTTGAAGAAATGTACGAATATGCCTCGGACGCTGACAATGAGAGTGAGTCTGATGCTCACTCCGCGTTGACGGCGTCCGATGAAGGTATAACTATGGATGAGATAGAATGGTCGATACGAAGTTTGAAAAATGGAAAGTCTGCGGGAATTGATATGATTACAGCTGAGATGATCAAACTAGGTGGCACTTACGTCCGGGACGCCTTCTGGTACTTATGCAACCTTTGCTGGAGAACTGGAAGGGTCCCAATGGACTGGGGACGCGCAGTCATCGTACCCTTGTATAAAGGCAAGGGATCACGCATGGACTGCGCCAACTATAGGGCCATCAGTTTGATCAGCTTAGCAGCAAAAGTATATGGAAAGATAATTGAAAGGAGAATGAGGGTGAAATCTGACGAAATGCTGTGGGAGGCACAAGGAGGATTCCGAAATGGAAGGGGATGTACGGATCAAGTTTTCTCGCTCCGCAATATCGTAGAGAAGCATCTGGCCACAGACCAGAAGGTTTTCTGCGGTTTTGTGGATCTTGAGAAGGCATTTGATAGGGTTGTGCGAAAGGAACTGTGGTGCATATTGCCGAGATATGGGATTGACGGCTCACTGCTGCGTGCTGTGCAGTCCACCTACAAGGATTGCTCAGCATGTGTGCGAATAGATGGCAACATGTCACCCTGGTTTGATGTCAAAATTGGTGTCAAACAGGGTTGCATGTTGTCTGCTAGGCTGTTTATTCTGTATCTCGATAGTTGTCTACAGAGAATAAGATCGACGAATGTAGGATTACGCATGGGTGACCTAGTGGTGAACTGTCTGCTGTATGCAGATGATGCTGTCCTGTTAGCAGAAACACCATCTGAGCTGCAAACACTAGTCACAATGATGAAAGACGAATGTATGAAGGAAGGCTTACTATTGAATGCGAAGAAAACAAAGATTATGGTATTTGAAAGAGAAGAAACCAGAACCAATGTAAGAATTACGGTAGATGATGAAGTGTTGGAACAAGTGAATGAGTTTGTATATCTTGGATGCGCTTTCAGCAGGGATGGAAGGTACACCGCAGATGTGGAAAGGCGAGTGAGTGCTGGGAATAGTGTGAATGGAGCGTTGGGAAAACTTCTTGGCAGTAAAAACCTGAGCCAGAAGGCGCAGCTGGCTATACACAATGCAGTGCTGGTCCCAACGCTTACTTATGGAAGCGAGAGCTGGGTATGGCAGAGAGAGCATGAAAGTAGGATAAACGCGGTTGAAATGCGAGCGTTGCGCAAAATCTGTGGTGTAACGCTTGCAGACCGTATCCGCAATGATGAGGTTAGAAGCAGAGTTGGTCTGAAAGAGAGCGTCGGTGTTAAAATAAGAAGAGGCATGCTCCGTTGGTTCGGACATGTAGAAAGAATGCAGGATGAAAGAATGACGAAGCAGATATACAATGCAAAAGTGGAAGGATGTAGGAGCCGAGGAAGGCCAAGACTTACCTATCATGATCAGATTGGTCGTGTTCTATCAGAAGGTGATGTCAGGAGCCCTAGAAACCGGCGAGCGTGCATGAAAAGAGCAATGAATGTGAAAGAAGCGAGTGAGGTATGTAAGGATCGAGTCGCGTGGCGCTCGGTTCTCTCTGCCTACCCCGTAAGGGATTTGGCGTGAAGTTATAGATAGATAGATAGATAGATAGATTATTATTGTCTCATACCTAAGCATTTCGATTTTTATGTAAAAAATCGAAATGCTTAGGTATGATGAGTAAAAATTAAATTTTATCTTAATCCACGATATTTTTAATCATTATCTGTGTCTTGATTTGATTTAACTTTTAAGTCTAATTTCAAAGATTATTTCTGTTTTGTTAAATAATTTCAACAGTGATCTTAAGAATACGTTTATATACAAAAAATATAGTAAACTTATATGCAACTAGTCAAATACTACAGCAAAAAGCAATAATAAATATTTTAAAAATTATTTCTAATGATTATTGACGAGCTCGGTGGCGCAGTGGTGAAACGCGTTGTTACACTACTTTGACACCAACGCTCGTGGGATCGATTCCCACACAGTACAAACATTTGTGTGCATGAACATGTCTGTTTGTCTTGGTCTGGGTATTTTCTATGTAAATACATATGTATATATTTACAAAAAAAAAAATGTATTTACGTATGTTTATCATCTGTGCTAGTACCCATAACACAAGCTTCGCTTACTTTGGGGCTAGGTGGCGCTGTGTAATTTGTCCGACAATATTTATTTATATTTAATATTTATTATTAGTTTATAATAATTACTCTAAAATGACACCACTTTCGAGGCAGTAAGCATTTTATATTAAGCACAAAAATAAAAATACTCTTTATTTTCCTTTTTGGTAATAAAAATCTACATATTAAAGAAAGTTCTGAATGAAGGAACACATGGAAGCCGCAGAGCGAGAGTAGGTACGGTTATATCCGTTTTTGTGGAATTAAGACTGTTCAACATTATGATCATAGCCATAAGCTCTTCGCAATCTCCCTATTCCTTCCTTTTCTTCCACTTTACTTTTTAACCGCCATCAAAAAGATCACAATGAGACCCGCAATTTTGTGTGTGTAGGTATGTATTACTAGTACCTTGCAAAATAATATACTGTCATACTTTTCTCGGGCAATTAGTGACACAGGTGATCTTGGTGCCAGTTTCAACTGTTTGCATACACTTATCGGCTATTACAATTTGGGGCCAAGGCTACTCAGCGTTTAGCTCGTATTATCACACTGCCTTTTTGCATGAGAGAACTAGTTATGTGAAATTTGAGCATCTATATATATATAAAAATGAATGTTTGTCTGTATGCCCTCTATGGACTCAAAAGCGGCTGGGCAGATTTTGCTGAAATTTTCAGTGAATCTTCAGGTTCTTCAGCTTCTGGGCTACCAGCAGGTGATCCTGTGAAGTTTGGTAACGATTGGATCACCCGTGCGAAGCTGGGTCGAGTAGCTAGTTATTTATATAAATACAGTAACTATCAATGTACTGCATAAATTAGTCACTCGTAAATCACAGAAACTACACATGCATTTTCATCTTGTTTTTTTACTTATAGACAGACTATTTACGAGAGCAGTGATAGCTCAGTGGATTAAGAACCCGCCTGGTTCGAATCCTGATGAGGACATGTAACACACCACTGAATACGTTTTTCAGATTTATATACATGTTTATAATTCGCGCGCTGCTAATCTTGTGACCTAAGGATGTTTCAACACAGTACCCAGTAATTTTTCTGCCATATCTCACATTTCAAACCGGAACATAGCTATATAAATATGCTGCTGTGTGGCGGTAGAAATAAGTGAGACAAAGGAACCCACGCACACGACTTTTGTACAAAGTCCCCTCTGGTAAAAACCTCGCAGCCAAATAACAACTCCCTAGAGGGTTGTTGTGTTCCTACGTGATACTTAATATATTACAAGCGATAATAGGCTACGGTAACTGCTTTACACCAGGTGGGCCGTATGCTTGTATGCCTCCCGACGTTGTATAAGAATAAAACGAGATAGAAATTTGTTCAAATCGCATATTACAAGGTATCCCGTAAATATGATGACGAATTTGATAAGCAGCAGATTATGTTGTGATATTGTCACTTTCTTAATAATCGGCTTTTGATAAAAGCAAAGTAGAGCATTAAAAGTTGATTGATTAGATAATAATAACACTTACTGTAGTAATCTTTAGTCACCTACCAAGTTTGCCATTTCAGTTTGGTATTTATGGAATAATCGGTGTAAGTAAATATTTATGGAATAAACCGAAAAATGTTAGGTTGTATATATACCTATTACCTTATAGGCTTATTTTTAACCATTGAATTCACTAGTAATTCAAAATCTCATTTCATTTAGAACTTATATAAAAAGATGAAGATAAAAATTCTTTATTTGCCATCTGGCCCTCGCTTGCAATTGGACATGTCTTACATTTTTGAAATATAATCTTCTTGTGTCGTATTCAATTCTCTTATGTTACTATTTTTCTTTCCTTTTTAATCTGCTAGCATTTCGGAAATTACCATTTGCGAAGAATATATTACCCACAAGATTTATACACGCTTCTCTCAAATTAACATTACGTTGCGCGGTGTATGTTTATGTATGTGGGTGTAATTTATTTATTTAAAAACATATCATTTCTATTCCTCACTCGCATAACCATAATGTTTATAGAATTATCAATACAGCTATATTCGTGTATATCAGCCTCCGCGTGCGGTTGTACAGAGTGGTGATTTAAATACCCGTTACAATCGCAGCTAACTTCTCTCGATACCGTGTCATAACGTAATCGAAAAGTGGAAAGTGAAATGAGTTTACGGATCCGATATAATTTTAACTTCACACGGTTCGATACCAATTTGCAAGCTAGCTTTCGCCCTTGGATTCATTCATTGAACACGTAAGGTATAAAGTTAAAACGATTACAAAATACCAGTTGCGTTCGTTATTTTGGGACAAGAAGTGCGAAAGTTGCGTATTATAGAATTCACAGATCGTGTACGAATACAAACCTAAATATAATAAACTAAAACTACTATCCATTTCAGTCAGTGGTCAGACTGTATATAGTACATTTTTAACGAATACTTTATTTTGGACGATACCGTCATCGAATGGAAACCAAGAGAGTTTAGATTTTTTTATCAGTTTGTCTGTCTCCTGCTTGCCTGTTTAAAAATGTATTGCAGAAAAACTGCCAAGCGGATTTCATTGGAAGTGAAGTTAAATATTTTTAATTGATGGAGGGACATGTTTTTTGCATAAAATAGTTGATCCACCCGAGTATAAATTTTTTTCACTTCGTCCAAATTGTGTTTCGTCGCCGACGCACTTACTAACCTATCCTGTCATATTTACACCACGATAAAACTTACAAATATTACAAATTCAAGGTATCGCCTCAAATTTGCCTCAAATTTTGTATTTTTTTGTATTTGTAAATAGGTAAAATCCGTCCAGCCGATTATATAATTATAACCAAAGCAATAAAGAATCTCACGTATTCACAAATCCTCACACATACATATGCGCTATGAACATAATCCACTTTTACTGTCAAAAAGTCTGGTAGTTTGTCCCGAATGTATCGTTGACCACATAAGAAGGCACATTACATCTATGAACAGTAGATTGTCCAAAAAGTGTTCTTTTTAATGACGACTTGTATGTCCTTTGTCAAATTGTCAATGGAGCATTAATTTTCAGTTGCTGTGCTTTGTTTTGTTCTGAGCAATTGCAAAAAAAAAGCTACAATGTAAGTAGACCCATCGTAAACATAATGAATGACAAATGGAAACTTGAATGAAAGTTCCATGTCATAGAGCGAGTTGTTTCTGTCAACGTATGCTAAACAATGGAAGTCTAACGGTTATTTGTGTTCACATGCTTTCTAATCCAATATTCATTATATTGGGTTAATTTGCCTACTCTCGTATATGGGACCATAATACATATATATTTAATGACCTTGTCACGCCTGTTTGTTCGTAGTTAACTATTTGGTATTTACTAGCTTTACTAGATTTCGAATAATTCAAATTTGTCGAGTAATTTTCGAGTTTTTACGAGACTTAAATATATCGAAGATAAAAGAAGAAGACACAAGATTTAGTTGTCGTATTCGTAAAAACGGTTTACCAACAGACAGGCGGTATGCCTGTTTACCACCTTAGTAATATAAAGTTATTAAAATCTGTAATAAAATATAAAAAAATATTAAAACCTGTTATTAATAGACAGTTATGTCGTCCGTCACTGTCGATCTGATTACTACTAAAAGAGTAGTTTGAGGAAGAAAATATTCGAGAGAAACAAAAACAATCATAATTCAGGAAGGCTTATGCTTAAGTAACCTGCAATGCAAACAGCTACCAACATTTAAAGTCCGTTTTTATTTAAAATGTTATCCAAATATTAAATATCTCTTTATCCTGTTCAAGTAAATCGAACAAACTTACTTAATTTTTATTTTTAAATTTTGACCCCAATAAATTAATCATGAAGCTAAAATTGATGTAGGTATATAGATTTAACTTGTCAGTTACTTACCGGTTATGTAACGTCTACGACTGCAGGTGTCCAACACTACGGGACCATTCCAATGCTGGAGACATGCAGTCCATTGGTATGAATGTAGTAGTTTGACTTGTCAGTATCTTACTCACGTAATGTCGATTGTACGTATCCAGCACTACGAAAATGGCAGGGGAATGGCAGCCCTTCAGTCTTTGCATAACAACAAAAGACAAGCACACTCTCTGTTTGTTGTCTAACCTTGACCTCTAATGCGATTCACATAGTATCTATCTACCTTTTATTGTGGAGGGCGAGAGCAACCTGCTCCTCTTTCGAAGCTCCGAGTCGGGGTTGGTTTGAGTTTTAATTGACGAAGGCAATTTTGAACCCACGTGTTAGTTATACCCACTCGTTCCTAGCGTGCTGTTCACTTTATTTCGTTTCCTAATCTATTATAATTAACGGGGGCCGTTACTTAAATCTTTGGATTTGGCGAAGATACAGATTTTTACATAGATCGACTGCTATCAGACATCCATAACCCTGAGCAAAAACCAGACCTCTCTTAGGTCAAATAACACATCTTTCGAAATATAATTTCTGGAACGTGCGGATTTCCTCATAATATTTTCCTTCACCGCCAAACTAGTGATAATTACAAATATGCATGCAAATATATACACACTATCGGTAGAAAACAATGAAACTACCACCAAAATTTAATACAATGGAAGACTGTTTAAACCAATGCGGTTGGCAACACTGTGAGTTCGATTACATTGACACTATGAAATAATAGTTATATTTAAACTTTATGCTTTAATATTACGTGCGAAAAGACATTGACGATGAACTGATCATAAGTGTTATTGTAGATAATTTCTTAAGAAATTTTAATATATCAAATTCTATTACACTGAATAAAATAGTTGTAGATTAGTGTATGAATGAATGATTGAGTGATGTATAGTGGTGAATATAATAAGGCACTGTGGTGTACGATACTAACTGAGAAGGTGATTAAGCGAATGAATGATTATGATTTAATATATTTCCATGTCGAAGCTTTTTTAGAATTTTGAATTAACTTTACTAATTCTTAAGTTTTGCTGCTAACTTTTCAAATCTTTTATAGAAAACGAGGCGAAACAGTTGCTCTACTTAGGTAAACTCTGCTCATGTTCGATTTTTTAGTAAACGTGCATGCCTCTTCCCTTTATCCCTTGCCCATTATTAGAAGTTGAAGCAACCTATAATTATCGTCTCAATAAGCACGTGATTTAGGTATTACGTAAGACTTTTTTCGGCTGAATTGATAAATTTAAAACTATTTATTTTTAAATGTTCAAATGTATATTTTTTTACCATAACGTGATGTTTACTGAAGCCTATCCGAAGATTATTCTATATGTTACAGTTCCAAAATATCTAGGTTAATTACGTCGAGGCGAGGAGAAAAGTTTTGAACACCGTGTTCATGACACGGAACGTCATCTGTGGTCATGGACATACCAAAATTCTACCAACTCCTACCACCTATAAAAATGTAATATAAACTCTATTGCATATATTCAACGACGAAAATTGTATGACCATTATCATACAATAATGTTGTCCTACTCTATAACGTTATTATTACGACGTTGCGGACACCTGTTTATTTGGATTTGTACTTATTAAAATGTGTACTTGCATACTGAGGGTTCTCTAAGTTTCTTAGGCCGAAAAACTGTTTGTGAAGGATTTTAGAAGGTTATAGAAACCCTGGTGCGCCGTAGAGAGTACAGGGGCGCCATGAGATGCTCTTGTTTACCAATCCCTGGAAACGAAATTAAGGTATCCGCGCCTACGAGATAAACATTTCGAATCGAATCAAACAAGAAAAATATGCGTGGATCCAAGATCCTTTCCATGCACAAGCTCCACTAGAATTCCCTTCGCCAGAAGAAGAGAGTTTTATTGAACTCTCTTGCGACAGCAGCCTAGAAACAAGATTCACGTGTTTAGGTTTGGTGGAGTTTTGGATATCAGCCCAAATTGAATACCCAACTTCAAGTCCAATAGCATTAAGAACTCTCATTCCATTTGCGACATCTCATTCATGTGAGGCTAGATTTTCAGCTGTTGCTGTAATAAAAGCAAATATCAGTTAAAGATAAATGTGGATCAAGAAACGAGCTCACACGTCATGTATTATCCTTTCTAAAATTATAAATGTTTCTTACGTGTCAATGAAAATGTAAAACTCAGCTTCATATTGCGGATGTTTTAAAGTTTGTGTCTATCCTTACCTAGCATCCTTGTACCCCAGTAAACGAAAAAAACATGCTTTTTTCGTTCACTGTTGTACCCTCTTTCGAGTACTCACGACTACAGGGCGCCGAGACAAAATATTAATCCTGTAAGTGCGCCGCGAACTGATAAAGGAAATTTTATTTGTCATGTAATATTTCCATAAAATTTTGTCAGCATCAAAATTTTGACTATAATACCTATATAGAGCAGCATACAAGATGCATACAAGTAGAAAGAGACAGTGTCATTTATACTTGACTTTTTGACGTTCGTATTGTTTTTGTGTCACATACAGTAGGAGCTAAATTTGAATGGTAGGATTAAACTTAACTTGCTATTAGCTATATAACACTGAATGAAAACGAATCTAAAGAAAAACAGTATTATTTAAATATCCACTAATACAAAACATTCATTATACAAGCTCAATCAATATTTTGGACAGAAGTGATCTAATGAGATATTTTATCTTAAAACGAATAGTGTATTTTTTTTCCTATACATTCTGATTATTCTTCTATGTAACTTAACTCAAACTTGGCATTTAATTCGTCAAAAGACTACAGTTTGTTTCATTGTAGCAACCCTAAGATACGTATAATTGATTTGACCCATAATTGAGTGACCTAACCAAGCTAAATGTTCAGATGAGTCTGTACTGACTACTGACGTGCATTTTGTTAGCTTGTCCTTTAAGTTTGGTAAACGGTGGTTTTGAGTTTAAGTTTCGTATATAATTCATTACGTACCCCGCGGCACGGGTGTATACTTTATTGATCGTTAATCATTAATAGAGTACACACCCGCACCGCGGCTTTAATTTTCAACTATAAACATAATCATATTATAGATAATTTCTTGAGAAATTATTTATTGTGACCTAAATCGATAACTACATGGGCTGAGCCCAGTGACTGAGTGGCTACGAACGAGTAAATATGGCTATTTTCACAACAAGGGCCGTTTCTACACAAAACAAGCTTTTTTTGGGGCGAAATTGTCCGGAAAAGGTTTAGGTAATAAGCACCGCCCGCCGTTGTTAGCACGGCAACTTCTTTATGAGACCTCGTGACCTCACACAACAGTCCTCCCGGAATTGTTACTTAGCCGCCCTGCAAGGTGGAACGATTTCCCCAGAGCAAGCGATTTCACTATGCCACACTCTTACGAAAAAATGAGAAGGTTTGGAGCATTCTTCTGTCTATCTTAAAACTAGTTGCTTCCGCTTTGTATATTTATTTCATCTGTCATCCTATCTATAGTTATATGTACAAATGAACGCAGAATAACGCACTTCCTTTCAGACTAACTTTCGAGCGTTCACATTACCGAAGCGATCTGCAAGCGCTACGCTAGATATTTTGCACAACGCCGATATCCCTACCGTGTTTATATTACTTTCATGATCTTCCTGTTATATCCAGCTCTCGTTTTCATACGTGATCACCACAGTGTTGTGTATAGCAAACGTTATGGGCTTGCTATATAGAAGTATTACAAGACCCCGCAAGCACTCCTCTTTAGACATCAGTGCTGTACTTTGTAAGATATACGATCTCATTCCTTAATACTACCATCAACTGTAATCCTTACTTTTGTTTATGATAATATTGAAAGTAGACACAGACAAGGTACAAGGACAATAATTTGATTCCATCAGGTTGATGATGCATCCTGTGGGAACATAGTGAAATTCTTTAATAGTTTCTAGTAAACTTCTCGAGCTTGGGCTTATTCATTTTGTTGAAATATTCGATTTCATAATGTTTCATTAGATAATAGGGGCTATAAGAACCCACGAAAGCCATGATGAGAAATATTCCAAAATGATTTATAGTCCGTGATACAAGCTTTTTTAATCTAAGTACATATTATTATTTGTAATATGTGTATATTTGTGTGGCCATGCTGCCATCACGTACATTTATTACGTTCTCTAAACGGTCACCCAGCTTTATTCGAATATATCCATTGTGTAGTATCATTAATATACCTACAACACAACAGGAAACTACTGTGGCAATTCAACATATAGGATACGATAAAATGTGGATTTCATGTTACAATGCCACAAAGTGATTTAGTTTTAACTGATCCAGTCGTGTCTGTGTTCTAGTGTAGAGATGGTTACCTTAAGAAAGAGCAGTTCGGAATCAAAATACATTTCTTTTGATAGTCAAAATACTAGGCATCCCGATGAAGGCGCTCCTAGCCGGTACTACCCCGTCAACGTTTATAGTACGGACAGCTCTCGACCGGGAATAGTCGAGGACAAATCCACATTTTATGAGTGCTTACTGCGGTTTTGTTGCTGTAAAATTGTACCTGAAAGTGAACAAGATTCTCGGATCGATGACCCTAATTCGGCTCTAGTCGCGCATCTTCGAAGGAGTTACGTCTTAAATCGAGATAATCGAATAGCACCAGATTTCACACCTCCAACACCACCGAAACAGGACGTTCCAGTTTTAAAAGTGACCAAGGTTTTAGACGATGAATTTTGTAAATCGACTACAAAACTGCTACTGACAAACGAACAAACTGCGAGTGCAATAAGTTTAACTCCCTCTAAATATACCGTGAAAAAGATAGTATCACCGAAGAGTTCAAGTGAAACGACACAGGAGTCGGAACACAGCAACAACAGTACCTTGAAGTCTGGTGAGAAAGTCTCATTCATTCGCGAAGTTCTCTCTTGTCGAGACTCTTTTTTGAGATCATTGGAGTGGTGTGATAACACCCTAACGAGAAGCAAAAAGTGTCGTCGTGTAAAATGCGACGAGTGGCTTGAGTTACATAGTGAGGGTATCGAAAGACAGACACTTTTTGGTGCACATTTGCATCCATTAACACAAAAAAACACATCACTGTTTTACTTTGTATTTTGTCACTAGTTGATGCACATTTTATCTAATTTAACAAGGTTAATTTAAATTCATATATAATGTACAGACACCGATAGATCAAGCTATACACCCATGTAGGAATTAATCTATGGAGAACTGATGAGATCGATTTTGCATGGGAAGTCAATTCACCGCTACGGGTTGGGGGGTAAAGTAGAACGCGCAGTT
This sequence comes from Pyralis farinalis, assembly GCA_947507595.1. Lineage (NCBI taxonomy): Eukaryota > Metazoa > Arthropoda > Insecta > Lepidoptera > Pyralidae > Pyralis > Pyralis farinalis. The sequence continues at coordinate 15,826,351 of OX382266.1, read as the reverse complement.
TTTATTGGCATCAGGATCAGCATCGCTACACTTATCACCTTCCATTGGTCAGCAGGTTCGAATCGCTGCGATATTTAGCGGCTAAAACAAACGTTTTTATGAACGCGAAGAGCCTTCTTGCGCAGTCAAGTATACATGTTTTGTGTATACATCCATGGATCTTATGTCGTAGCAGTCAAGCACGGCTTTGCATAGATTGAACTGTCGTCGTGTGTGTTTTGTCGTATATTCTAACAACCACTCTAAGAACCAATGAAATAGTTTAAACAGCCATTACTTTTATTTTCTTACACAATTTAACTTGCACTTTTTTATCTATGATCTTGTTGTAAATTTGAATTAGCATCATTAGACTAAATGCTTAATTATTAATTGTTACAGATGAAACATTCATTTCGGAAAGTTTGTCGCCGGGCCATGCGACGTTGCCACGACGGTCGAACTCCCCTCTGCCCCACGAGAGAGATATGCTGGACAGGGATCGATTCCCGATCAACAGGAGTGGTCTCCAGGTAAACATACAATACTGTTTCTCAATCTAGCTAAAAATAGTGAGAAGTTCATTGGCCTCACCGCGCGTACCGTGACCGTACGTCGACCGTACCCTTCTTTAGATGGATTTCATTACGTCCAGTTCATCCGTATCACAGAAGGCATTTCTGTTGTGAGGGCACGACACTGACCTTTGGGCGACTCTAGCTTACTTGCTCTTCTTACTTCCGCCAATTAGTAGTAAAATACTATTGTTTATTACTTGTAATAATTACTATTGTTAAAATAAGAAGAGGCATGCTCCGTTGGTTCGGACATGTAGAAAGAATGCAGGATGTAAGAATGACGAAGCAGATATACAATGCAAAAGTGGAAGGATGTAGGAGCCGAGGAAGGCCAAGACTTACGTATCATGATCAAATTGGTCGTGTTCTATCAGAAGGTGATGTCAGGAGCCCTAGAAACCGGCGAGCGTGCATGTAAAGAGCAATGAATGTGAAAGAAGCGAGTGAGGTATGTAAGGATCGAGTCGCGTGGCGCTCGGTTCTCTCTGCCTACCCCGTAAGGGATTTGGCGTGAAGTTATAGATAGATGTTTATTACTTTCTATACTCGTTCCACTGAAAACGGATCTCGTCAGTATGTATGCAGTCAGTGCGATATGTGATGATGAATACTCTATCTATCTATAACTTCACACCAAATCCCTTGCGGGGTAGGCAGAGACAACCGAGCGCCACGTGACTCGCTCCTTACATACCTCACTCGCTTCTTTCACATTCATTGCTCTTTTCATGCACGCTCGCCGGTTTCTAGGGCTCCTGACATCACCTTCTGATAGAACACGACCAATTTGATCATGATACGTAAGTCTTGGCCTTCCTCGGCTCCTACATCCTTCCGATTTGCATTGTAAATCTGCTTCGTTATTCTTTCATCCTGCATTCTTTCTACATGTCCGAACGAACGGAGCATGCCTCTTCTTATTTGAACACCGACGCTCTCTTTCAGACCAACTCTGTTTCTAACATCATCATTGCGAATACGGTCTACAAGATGATGAATACTAATAGCAATATGTACACAAGGGACTACAGCATGGAGTTCTTCAAGAAATGCCTGAAGAGGTTTTTAGAGGGGCAACGCATGAGTGACACCCCTGGTGTTGCAAATGTCCATAGGTTTGTCCTGGTTTACCATCAACCAGGGCGTATGCTTGATTGCCACCTTAGTGGTATTAAAAAAGAAGCATACACGTACGGAATTATCCTAATGTAAATCTATGTACGCATATTTTCATTGGATTCATGTGAATTCACGCTACATGGGGAATAGAAGGTTTAACTCAACGGCTCTTATTCTCCAGTTCACGGATCAACATCGCGATGCTTATTAAGCTCGGTGGCTCAGTCGTGAAAGACGCGACATTGACACCAACGCTCGTGGGTTCGATTCCCACACAAGACAAAACATTGGTGTACATGAACATGTCTGTTTGTATTGGTCTGGATGTTTTGGGAGAGGTAGGGCGCATCAAAGCAGCCCGTCTGGGGAAGTGCCTCTACCTCACAGAAAACCGCAGCCAAATAACAACTCCCTAGAGGGTTGTTGTGTTCCTGCGTGTGAGTGAGGTCACCAGTAAGCTTCTAAGGAGTTGCTGTGTAAGCAGCAGAGGAGGCATCGCGCGAGTGATATATGTTACAAACGTTAATAGGCTACGGTAACTGCTTTACATCAGGTAGACCGTATGCTTGTAAGCCTCCTGACGTTATGTAAAAAAAAACTCCCATTGGTTAGTAGACTTGAATCGCTGTATCTAATATTTAACACATCGTTTTTGTGAGCGTGGGGTGCCTTCATCCGCCGTCAAGTGGTTTATAGATTTGTGTTGTCCCTTATATCTACGTTATCGCTTCATTATGTTATCAACATGGAAGCCACGATTACTATTTAAAAAGTATTGACCATAGATATATTTGCGTCCGCGGCATGTTGTATGGATGTATTCGGACATATTATAATGTATTTGCCCTATTGCGTCTATTTGCCAAATTAAAAAAAGATTTTTTTTCTTTAACGCTCATAGCTCTTTTCGTGCACACTCAGCGATAGCTGCCAAGGGTTCTTGACATCTTCTGTCTTTGAAAAATTAATTCCATCTTAGGACTAAAAGTAGGTCTAAAAGTGACCCAATCTTCTAATTTTACTGAGTAATGTTTATAGACACAGTGAAACGATATAATAATCTTATATAAAAATAAAAAAAAACCGGCAAAGTACGAGTGGGACTAGCACATCACTTAAAAATGTGAACCTGATTGAAGGAGAAACTTACCTTATGACCTTACCGTTGAAAAACTGTCGTTCCCATACACGATATAGGTCCCGGTTAATTTACCAACTGCAAAGAGGTTGTAATCGCAAAAGAAATATTTTTTGGCCATGTAATCACAAATATACGATTTTCGGATTTTTCCCTTTACTTGTGCTACATGACATTGGTTCTTGTCAATTTTCGTGGTTCTAGGTCAACAGGAAGTATCCGATAAGGTTTTAACGCCCTTGCAAGAGTTGCAAGTGTCAAAAGATGTGGCATAAACGGCCGCATCTTTCAATTGCGTTGACTTAAAGGGGCGAACCCACCGCTGCGCATGCTGTGCACGGGACGCGAAGCTTATAGTTGCGTAGGTTCATTTGTTTGACAACGTGGGTCAATGTTTCCGATGCAGCTCACGCTATACACGTATATTTATATACGACTACGTACAACTGTAGCGCAGCCCAGTTTTGAATCATACGTCTTGTTTAACCAACGCGTTACCGTCCCACTTCCAGGCTGCGCACGTTTCCGTGTATTGCGTGCAAAGCGTGCATGGCATTGAGTTACGTGTGCTGATGTTCGAGCAAACCACGCGTGTACCAATGACGTCAATTCATGCGTAGCGTGTTCGTGGGTTGCAGTGGATACTTTCACATACATTTTCTTGCAAATCGTAGCTTGACGCACGTGCTTAGCCTCTGCGTGCGCCGCGGTGGAACCGAGACTTAAAAGTTTGATTTTTTTTCACTGCTCCATGAGATTGTAGACTTGAGTATTTGATATTAATGTCAACAATCTTTGTAAAAGACTCTTCACAGACGGAAAACGAACTGATCCTACAAGGGTTCCGTTTTTCGTACGTATCGAACCCTAAAAACTAAACTAACTAAAAGGCACTATTGTTTTATTACCTTACCGCTACTATTAACCCCAAGTTGGGGTCATTTGTGCTAGTTTTCCTGATCCGCTTAACACAAACACGAGAATCAGTCTCAATTCGATACCTACTTAATTTACACACCTCGTATGTCGCAACGCAAGTCATTTCCTGAAAATAGCCGCTAAGAGCACTTACTTGTATAATATATATTTAATATGTAGTTGTTGAACATGTTGTTGTTTACATCAGCATCACCAAGAGAATAAATTCTCACCCTGGCATTGCGTGGGCTCGGATAGGACTTGAGATATTAGCTACATTCAAAAGTGAGTCTTCTGTGTTGGTATTAAGTGTATTTAAGCTGTGAAACAATTGAATCGTGCAACAGTATTGTCCCCGTAGCCGCGTCATCCATTCAATGTATTATATTACTCGTACTTGTTGCGACACGGCCTGCGAACACGGAGGTTTTGCAAAGCATTTACTTGAGCGAATATCTGCGGATAATTTGTGTTGTTAATATACGCCGTACAAGAACTACTTTTGTATGATGTACAAAATGTGTTATAGGTACCAAAACTTATGTTGTCTACCAAAACTTTAAAAGAATATATTATAATGTAGATAGGTCGAATATATAAACAAATCAGATTAAAACTAACTGTAAAAGATGAAAATTAAGAATGAACTCGCGAGCGCTGCTTATTCTATTGCGACCATTCATAGGTTACGGTGACCTTTTTTGCATGTGGCTAGTGTCTGCTTGTTTGTAAATATCATAAATATTACATAAACTTAATACGAGAAATAAACGTATGTGTTGTTCTGCATGTAAAATCTATTTTATTATTACATACAGGCATACGGCTTACTTTATGAAAAGTAGCTACCGTAGCCTACGAACGCTTGCAAATATAATAACTATGCCACTCTTGCTGCTAAAACAACGACTCCCTCGGGTACTTACTGGTACCCTCACTCACGTAGGAACACAATAACCTCTCAGAGAGTTAACATTTGACTTCTCTTTGCTTAACGACTGTGGTCTATGGACGGGTGGAAAACCGCCATGACCGACAGTCTAACATGCCCTTCGAAGCATGTAGAAACCTGAAATAACTTAATTCATCTATAGACAGACTACGGTCAATGGAGCTTAACTTGCGATTTGCACTGACATGCGCATCTAAACCATCGAGCTTCTAAAAATTTAGCACTAGATCACTACTGCAAAATAATGTTCCGTTATTTCTTAAGTTACGGTTATTTCAGAAACCTCATAATTCAACAGACATTACAGTGTTTTTCTTTTTCAGAAATTGTACAAAAAACATTCAGTTTGGCACTATCTTAGAATCGGTTTAATTTAATAGACTGTAAAATTAAATAGCCCGATAATTTAATATTTTTTATAAATTCTTGTTACATTTATAAAATACCCGAACAAAGCGCTAAAGTATCCGCATGAATTACGCAGCCACCCAGATGTAATAAGCGATATTACGTTTATATGCGAAATGTTGTAACATTAATCCCTTATAAAGTGGCAGCAGTGTGGGCAGACATGATAAAACATTACTCAATGCCATATGCGGTCTGTTGGCCCGTTTCACATGGCGCTGGTACTATGTATCTACGGGTTATCGTATGCTACGAATATTTGTACGAATATCATTCTCACAATATCGATTGTATATACACTTCTCAAACACTTTTATTTGTTATACGATGTCGTTGAACGCATTAACTAAACTCCTCAATAGAGGCGATAATATTATTACGGACTTAGTACACACTAAACAGCGGAAATTAAAGTAAATATATAAGCATTGAGTTCTAAAACATTAAAGAATCTATTGGATTTGGTGCCGATTTGAACAATGTACGCGGCGATAAGATTTAACAATTCAGCCAATAATAATAGGAGAGAATTATCTACCAAATTCTACCTTACCGTATAATGTACTATATTTATACAGATACTTTTGTAAATTATGTGAATGTAACCACCGCACGTGGTCAACCATCTCAAGTCTTGACTGTGGAGGATATACAATAATTTTAAATTAGGGTTTTCAAATTAAATAAAAACGCTCTAAGACTGTTTTTTTTTTAAGTTAATAGATATAAGGATGCTTGACAACAATAGCGTCACTTTTATTCTTTATTGTCAGACTAAAAACACCGCTAATGAAAAATAAAGGCTGGACCGGAAAATCGGGAAAAATTAACGCTCAGCCAGAAAAATTACAGTCATTAAATAAAATGCAAAGTCCGAGTATCAGGCCTGCATAACCGTAGTGCCTAATTAACAGCCTATGAACTCACAATGGAGTTCAATTACGGACTGTTACCACAAAACATTCGTGCCAGATTTAACGATAATTTTATCACCGCCTCAAGGACAACCAGCCGAATATGGTTCCATTTACTATCGCTAAAAGTACATAGTTAGGTACCTACTGCGCAACACACATTTTTAGAGTGTATCCGAAACAGTATGTCAAGTCGAAAAGTGGTGATTATACTCACAGTGAAATTACGAAACGAAATTAAATGTCACCATTAAAATTTTTCGAACGGCTGATCGCTTTTGAAAGAAATATTTATCTTTTTTTGCAATAACAATTTCGGATTTTTAGTAAAAGTTATTATCTCCGTCTTCCATATTGATAACTAACATAAACAATAACCCTTTTTTGTAAAGTAAAAAAAGCTGTCAAGTTAGATGCCTTAAAATTGTCTTCTTGGTGCTCTGGCCTAGTAAAATAGTGGAGTTTACGATGTTTATGATTATAATTCTAATTGTAAATTGGATCAAATGCTTTGATCAGATGCAAATGCAAATCGATGTTGTGATTTATATCACATCCTACGTAACGTAGGCTACGTTTCATAAAGGATAATGTATTAAGTAATACTACACTTAGATTTCCGTACTGACTGCATAAGGTAACTAGTTAATTGACCTATGAATAACTAAGGTTTTTGTCCGAAATACATAGTATCGTTGCCACGACTACGGCGACGCTATTTTTAGTGTTCCGTACCTCTAATGTACCTATAAGTACCTCTAAGAATAAACAAAGTGCATTTATTAATGAAGAAAGTGATGAAAAATTAATTATAATTGCATAAGTTGATAAAAAAAATGCTATGCAATAGCTTTACCGCGGCAGTCCCCGAGTGCCACACGTTTTTTTTTTTTGTAAATACATACTTATGGTTCATAGATACTCGTAACATCAGGACCAAGACAAACAGACATGTTGATGCACATAAATGATTGTCTTGTATGGAAACCGAACCCACGAGCTGTAGTATCAAAGTAGCTTTATTAACCGCTGCGCCAACGAGCTCATCAATGTAGACACCCTTTCCTGTAATAAATATGAGCCAAATCGAGTCGGAAGTGCATTTTTAAGATATGTACCTATATATAATATAATCTCTCCATATAATATACCTAGTCGGGTCATAAGTTCTGTCAAAACCTTATTATTTTAATTTTGGAATTCTGGCCAGAAATACTTTTTAAAATTATAAAAAAAGAACATTCCAGCTTGCCGAAAATAAAAAATAAATTCATTTTCTTTCATTTTTAAATATGGAGTGGTCGAAGAAGGTAGTTAGAGTCGCGGTTATAGCGTTGCACCGCTGTGGTTACGCGCCAAAAGAGATTTTTAACATTCTACAAAAAATTAAAATAACACTACGGTTTATTTATCGCACTATCAAACGATATACTAAAAATTCAAGCTTGGAGCGGCCGACCTTACACAGTTAGGACACCAGCGGCCATCAAAGCAGTGAAGGAAGGCGCGAATCCAAAGAAATCCTACAAAAAGTCTTAGCTCTTCAGATGGAATTAGCAGAAATACTGTCAAAAGAATGTCTTCTTATCGTAAAAAACCGGACATTTTTTTACCATGCATTTGAAAAAAATTGGGATGGAAAGATCCCGCGCTTTGTTACGGCGGTACGCGGGAAAAAAATACTGCGAAATTTTGTTTTCGGATGAAAAAGTTATTACCTTCGAAGAAAGTTACAACAAGCAAAATGATAAGGTGCATGCCTACAGTTGTGAAGAAGCGAGCGCGCGTATTCCGAGGGTCCAGCGAGGGCATTATCCTTCATCAATCATGGTTTGGTTTGGAGTCTCATATTCAGGCTTAACCGAGGTGTTTTTCTGTGACTGACTAGGTTAATATATATACATAGAGAGAGAAAGCGTGGAATATTATCTTAATTTTTAATGTAAATGGGTATCAATGGGATAGCATATTATTATTTTGACATAGCTCGGTGGCTCAGTCGTGAATGATGCTACTTTGACACCAACGCTCGTGGGTTCGATTCCCACACAAGACAAACATTTGAGTGCATGAACATGTCTGTTTGTCTTGGTCTGGATGTTTTAAGAGAGGTAGGATGCATCAAAGCCGCCCGTCTGGGGAAGTACCTCCACCTCATAAAAAACCGTAGCCAAATAACAACTCCCTAGAGGGTTGTTGTGTTCCTGCGTGAGAGTCACCAGTAAGCTCCTAAGGAGTTGCTGTGTAAGTTGCATAGGGGGCATCACGCAAGTGTTACTTAATATATTATAAATGTTAATAGGCTGCGAAATCCGCTTTACATCAGGTAGGCCGTATGTTTGTGTGCCTTCCGATTTTGTAAAAACAAGGATAGGAATTTGCATCCAATATTAAGGAGCTTTTAAAAAATATTCATTTTATAAGTATACTTACTTATGAATTCTTTAATTCAATGTATAACAATCGCGAAAACCAATGCTATACTTACTTAGTTGTAAAATCTCGAAATATTGATAGGTACCGAGAATCTGACTGACTGAAATGAATCACTAGCTATACACGCTTAAATAAATAAATTAGTTTAATATTATGTTATATTATATAATAGTAATTAACAATTTGCACCTGTCTGTCTATCATATATCCTTAGTAATTTTTCAAAAATTCTCACTATCAATGAATAAAAGAATTGACACTACCATCAAGTAAATTATATTCTGTATTTGTATTGCCAATTAAAAAAATATAATTAATTAATGCAGATTACGCCAATGGTATTAAAGTATGTCACCCGTTCTGGATGTTAGTGTAGTGTCGAATAACGCACGATAAAGCAAAAATAACAATGTGCGGCTCCGCAGTCGCAGCTCCATTGACGAGGTAGTACGTAACCGTGAGATCTGAATCAAATACGCGTTTGTTCATTTTATAAATAAATAAAAAAATACTGTCTCAATGATATTGTATTAAATACAATATCATTGAGACAGTATTGTATTAAATACAATATCATTGTACTGTCTACGTTAATATAGATGAAAAGGTGTTACTAATTTGTTAGTATTTCAAAAAGTGCGAATGCTTCAAGTGAACGTTCATATCAGTTTTGTTGTGCTACACTACAACTGTACGCGACTACAGCTTTTCTTTATATACATTTTTATTTAAATTTGTTAATTGCATGACATCTATTACGCTATCTTTCACCCATTTGTCAAATTCCAGGCAAAGCGGTGTTAAACTTCGCTTTTTGAGATATTTGAAGGCACATACTCAATTTATTGTCTGTTTTTACCCAAACAATTAGTTATTACCATTTTTACAGAATGTCACAGTCAATTGTTTTTAATATGTATATACTATATATTATTATTTTATATTTTGGGGGCAAACTAGCATGTGGGTCACCAGAGTAAGTGGTCACCACCATAGACATCAGCAGCACTAAATGGTCACTGATCCGTTGCCAGCCTTTTTAGGGAAACATAGGCTCTTTTCTTGAAGGCACCCATATTGTATTTGTTCGGGAACACCGCTGAGGGTAATTTATTCCACAATTTCACCGTACGTGGTAGAACATGCCTCCAAAAACATACTGTAGTGGATTGCCTCTCATCAAGATGGTGAGGGTGAAATTTTTTCCAAAAGAAACTAAAGGTAACAAGAGAAAATATTACATGGGATCAAAAGTACGGCAAATGATTACACAACTTCTGAAGGAATACTTGTGTATATTTATTCCTTACGTATATTTAAATGTGCGTGTATGTATTTTTTTACATACACGCATATGTAAATATACGTAAGGAATAACCGGAAATGGGACCATCTGCTACCAAACCATTTAATTATCCGCATTTTGTATTTTGTAAAAACTTAAACAATGAATATTTAATTTTTGCTTAATTTTATATTTTTACAACACATATCATACATAAATTTAATCTTTCTGCTCTCTTTCTCCATATGAACTTTAATTTTACCGAATTTCATACTCCTCTGTGCGCACAATGTTTAAAGAGGAGTACAAAAATATTTCTTCATGTAGTAACACTTAGGTTATACAACAAAAAAAAAAGAACCTTTTTTTTTTGCTTTTAAACTCTTGTTTCTCCCACAATTTCCCTTTGATACCACATTTAATTTAGGTATGGCGGGGAATTCGTCATTTTAAACATATTACTAGCTATGTCTAAAGACAGGTACTTAGCTGTCTACGATTATTTTATTCCTTAAATGTGTTTTACGATATTATGCTTTATTCTCTTAGATTTTTGTTTATTTCTTCACATACTACATCAACCCTAACTCATCCTACTGCAGGAATAAGGGTACCTCCAACCGAAGAGATTTGAATTTAGAACATACTCCATCATGCTGCTCAAATGCGAATTGTAGAGCCCAGTCAAGCTGCCCGAAGGCCACTGACTTAGCTTAACGACTCTCATCTATTGATTGGCAAAATGTTATATGTAACAACATGTATGTATGTATATGCATGTATCTTCACGCCAAGTCCCTTGCGGGGTAGGCAGAGAGAACCGAGCGCCGTAAGGCGCAGTCCTTACACACTTCACTCGTTTCTTTCACATTCATAGCTCTTTTCATGCACGCTCGCCGGTTATATAACATGTGAAATGTAAATGTTTTTTTGTTTATCTCTCTGTTATTGTTTCACTTAAAGTTGTGTTAACTAGCTGGTAATTTTTAAAATTCCAGGCGCGTTCTGAATCGATGGCGTCTGTATATTCTGGGGCGGGAGAAGGTACCCGCGGCAATGTGACGGTCCGAGGAGAAGTCCAAGTGTCTCTTCTGTACAACTACCGATTGGGCGCCCTCGAAGTGGGCGTCAAACGCTGCCGGGACTTGGCACCAATTGACGTCAAGAGGAACCGGTCTGACCCTTATGTTAAGGTACGTAATTTTTATTTATCATCTTTTAAAAGATATATTTATCTATTCTATAACTTCACGCTAGATCTCTTGCGGGGAGTCAAAGATAACCAGAAGACATTCGGTATATACATAAAACCTTTCGAAGCTAAATTATACCCCAATTTCTTTGATGTTAAACCTGTCCTGGCTGTATGTGAATACCTAAACTTAGACCTAGAGATCCAACGTTGTTAACGAAGCTATTATGTAAAGGGGCAATATACAATGTGACCCATCACCAAGTGACTGCCCGCGTTTTTTAGAGAATTCTCGCCAAATCAATGAGAAAAAAACCAAAAATCTATTTGCTTTAGTTTCGTTTTTATGATTTTTTTTATTTATTTTTTTATAACCGATTTTAAGGAACCTGCGATTTATGTTCATAGTTTCGTTATATTTACAGCTAATTTAAATTCTTTTTTTGTTATCCATGGGTCAAGCTCGCCCCATCGAAAGGACGTAGAGCATGTGGGGGTGGGGTCGGCAAGTAGCATTACAACGCGCGCCTGTGCCTTGCTCGTCAAACGTGGCTTTAAGACGAATGACCCATGCATAACAAAAATAGTATTTAAATTAGTTGCAAAAAATAGTTTATTGTTTGTATAAAGCTGCTACATGCAAAGCAGCATGGCGGAATACACTCACACTAAATAAGTATGAATTTGTGCGAAGATCATGCTATGCAACAGCACACTAATGTTGGTTTTCGTGGCTCATAGAATTTTATTTTGTTTACACATGTCGTGTACGATTTAGTTACCGTGTCTTTAAAGATAATTTAGTATTCTACTTCTAGGCGCTAAGCGAATTCATTTGGCGAAGATACTTATTTTTATTTGGAGCGACTGCGGTCAGACCTCAATCCAGAGGGAAAACCAGACCTTTCTTAGGTTAGGTCATACGTCTTTCGAAATATAATTTTTTTCACCACCGAACAAGTTATAATTACATATATAAATAAATATCCGAAAAATAATAATCCGAAAACACGGAATTTTACGTATGGTACATGCCAAAATTCGGATGTGTGGGACCGAAGTGAAATGATCTATGGAATTCAACCGTCCGCTAACGCTCGCAATTACCTCCAATTTGGCTTTATGTAACCAGATTTTTGCTGTTTCCAACACGTACCCAAATATGCAGTCATTGACCTTTTATAAGTTGAATCTATTTTGGCCAATCTTCCAATTGACTGATATGGAAAAATTCCTATATTCAACTGTTTTTAACGCACAATTAATTTGTTCGCGATACGTGACTCTATACCCGAACCAACGGAGCATGCCTTTCCTTATTTTAACCAACATTCTCAGGTTCTTTTACGTTTTTACAACCATCAAAGCATACCATGCATATAACAATATTAAAAAAAGATCACACGTATTTTTTTATTCAACGTCGGGAGTTCTGCCTTGTATGTAACATAGAAGCTTACGGCCGAACGGATCACATTATTTAATGTAGTTACCGTAGTCTATGAACGCTTGTAACACAGGAAGTATCGCTCCTGTATTGTCACCCCCGCTGTTCACAAAGCGACTACTCAGAAGCTTACTGGTAACCTCTCACACTGGCAGGAACACAACAACCCTCCATAGAGTTGTTATTTTGGTTGCAGTTTTCTGTGAGATGAGAGTACTTCCTAGTCTGGCTCTGCACTATCTTTCTTTAAAATATCCACCATCTACACACAAACAGACTACCAGAACTACTTTTTAATTACTTCAGACAACATCTTTGCAGCTTTTATTATAAGCATGGTCTTGGTTATTTATTTTCAAGTACCTTAGTACTTTTTTGAGGGTTTCAATCCACATAGAAAGAATGAAGGTTGAAAGAATGACATACTTAGTGAAAGGACGTAGTTCTACATTCTTATATAGGGATATTCTTTATTACACAAATAAAACGAAAAAAAACCAGTGTTAAATATAGTATATAAAAGCGAGATTATCTCTTCAAGAGATTTCATCCAGCCAACCATGGAATAAACATGGAAGCAATAAATATGGAAACAAATTGTACAAGGGCTATATAATAAATATATGTGCCAACTAGCAAAAAAAAAAGAAACTAAAAAAAAATGCAATAAATATAAGTCTTCACTTTCGCCTCGTGTATTGTTATGCTAAAAAATATAATATTCCTTCATGTAATTTATTCACATTAAATCTATATATACATAAATGAATGTTTGTCTGTATGTCCTCTATGGACTCAAAAACGGCTGGGCAGATTTTGATGAAATTTTCAGTGAATCTGGTTAGAGGTTGGTTAAAGGTTAGCCCAGCAGGTGATCCTGTGTAGTTTGGTAGCGATCATATAACCCGTGCGAAGCCGGGGCGGATAGCTAGTGTCTAATAAACGATTGCACCTGATAATTGTCATAAATATAGTTCAATTTGAAGGACATGTATTTTTCAGTTAGGGTCAATTTTGTTGAGAATTGCACCTGAACCAATGAAGGCCAAGGATTCCATACAACTGTTGAATTGGTCGTCTTTTGTCCGGTGACGTCAGAAGCCATAAAGAGCGAGCGTATATGAATGGAGTGGAACTACGAATGTTAAAGGCGCGATTGTTTGTGAGGATCGCGTCTTGTGGCGCTTGGTTCGTTCTGCCTATTCTGTAAATGATCTGATGTAAAGATAGAGATCTAATTCATGATAGTATACATATCTTTGAAATAATTCGTGATTCATGAGTTAGTTCTTTTACGACTATTTTGGTAACAAATGTAACTAGTCTGACCATAAATAGTGTTACATAGAATCTTTTCTTTTTTTCAACACTTTAATTATTATGAGTTTGAAACGCATTTATTATCAAATTATAATATAGAATGGGGTATTAAAGAAAATAGGATTGCAGTGATTGCCTTGCATAAAGTGGGTATGGAGCCGTCAGCCGTATGTGCGTATATCGTACTGTCGACAGATATACCAACACTTCCTCTGTTGAAGACCATAAAAGATCGGGGGCACCGCGTGCTGTTAGAACTACAAAGGCCTTTAATACTGTTAAAGCCAGAATTCGCCGAAACCCCGTAAATCTTACCGAGAGATATGAAGATTCCCGCTAGGACTGTCGCGTATAATAAAACAAGATCTGAAGCTCTATTCTTGTCGTCGATATACAGGGCATGCCTTAAATCAATCCCTACAGTTGAAGAGAATGGATCTATCAAAATGCCTTCGGTCCCGATACACAGGCACAGACATATCCTCTATACTGATGAAAAAAAATTTCACGATTGAAGAGCACTACAACAAGCAAAATGACAAAGTGTACGCATACAGTTCTAAAGAAGCCGCCCAAGTGTTCGGAAAGGTACAACGTGGTTATCATTCTGCGTCTGTAATGGTTTGGTGGTGGTGGGTGTCTTATCAAGGAGTCACTTAGCTTCATTTTTGTGAAAAAGGAATGAAGACGTCAGCCAAAGTGTATCACAAGAGACTGTCTTGGATCGTGTTATGAAACCTCTCAGCAATACACTTTTTAAAATGTACCGTAGATTTTTCAGCATGACTCTGCACCTGGTCAGAAGGCACGAACTTCCCAAGCCTGGTTCGAAACCAACGTTCTGGACTTTATAAGAGCTGAATACTGGCCCTTGTCTAGCCCAGATCCGAACCCCTTATACTACAAATTATGGTTGGTTTTAGAGACCATGGCCTGCTCGAAACGACAGCTAAATTTCCCATGGAAACAGTGCGTACATTCATAGATTCGTGGCCAGACAGATTAACCCTACGAAACCCGGGTGGTCGTATATGACCGCGAAATGTATGGGAAAACATATATAACGGGTTCTGACTGCTCAAAGGCCTATATCAAAGCCAAGGGTGGCTATTTCGAATAGAATCATTTTTTTTCTAAGACTTCATAAATATGTACATATAAATTTTATTAAGGTTACTTCGTAAAAAATTAATGCATATTCATTTGTAACAGAACTAATGGCCGGACTAGGTATATGTGTATAAGACATATGAAGAGTCTAGGAGTCTTTTCATTCGATCTCTTATTATTTTTGAGAAGATAGCGGTCTTCTCAAAAATAATAAGAGATCGAATGAAAAGACTCCTAGACTCTTCATATGTCTTATACCTACAAGTCTCTCCCGAGCTTATGATGGACTAGTGTCATATAGTATATATTCATTTATCAATCATTAACTTCACAAATTCTACAGTAATGTACTACCCAAGAAACAGAACTTATCAAACATATATATTCTCTTCTAGGTATATCTACTACCCGACAAATCGAAAGCTGGCAAGAGGAAAACGAAAGTGAAGAAGAACACGTTGAACCCTGTGTTCGAGGAGACGCTGAGCTTCGTTCAACCGCTGGCCACGCTGTCCTCGCGGACACTGTGGCTCAGCGTATGGCACGCCGACATGTTCGGCCGGAACGACTTCCTCGGCGAGGTGACGCTGCCGCTGGCCGACGTCGTGTTCGACGACCCCGCGCCCATGTGGCATAAGCTGCACGAAAGGGTATGTACAAACATTGACTTTATGACTGTTTATGCAAGGCAGTGATAATGTTTTTTTATCTCGTTGTCACTACTTTCCGCTGCGTATGAAAGTTGCGTTTCTTGTGTATAAGTGACTTAGAGAAATGGCTCATGATTAGCAAACCCAGCCGATTAGCAAAGGTGGCTCTTTTTCTGAGCATTATCACGTTTCCTATTAAATTTGGATTGGCGGAGTCTGCTACCTAAGCCTAAGGTTTGGCCAAGATACTGATTTTTACCACCAAGGTGACAACAAGCATACGGCTTGCCTGATGGTAAACAGTCATCGTAACCGACATTTACAACACCAGGGGTGTTACTCATGCGTTGCCGACCCTAAATTGTGACTGTCGTTAGACCTCCACAACCCAGAGGGAAAACCAGATCTTTCTCAGGTAAGGTCTTTCGAAATATAGTTTCTTGGTCCCAAAACACGAGTTTAGTGTTATATGCCAGGATTCAAACCGGGGACCAGTTGGGTCAATAGGCCGGTTCTTTATCTACTCGGCTAACACTTCTCTCCGAAGGCTGACTGGCTAGCAAAAGTGGCTCTATAGAAACAAATGTGGCACGAGGGATACGTTTGTCTATCTTACGAAAGACTGCAGATAAATATCAACTCCCTAGAGGTATGTAGCATCGCAACCGAATCTCGATGTATCATGAGACTAGACTACTACTAGACTAGGAATACACATTAGGTATGTGAAGCAGTTTTCTTGACATTTGTTTGTTTCACTTGACGAATTTACTTATATTAGATATAATTTTGGGGCTCGTAGTTAAAGTAAATTGTATATGTAAGTAATGGCAGAGAGTACCAGAAAGGGTATGTTAAGTCGAAAGAGGTAATTCTATCCTTTAACATGAGAATTTTTTACTGCGGAACGTACTAAAAAAAGAAAATAGACATTAATTTCTTTTTCAGAAGTTCTTTTGTGTTAATAATAATAAATAAATAAATAAATAAATATTGTCGGACAAATTACACCGCGCCACCTAGCCCCAAAGTAAGCGAAGCTTGTGTTATGGGTACTAGACAACTGATAAACATATGTAAATACTTTTTTTTTTGTAAATACATACTTATTATACATAGAAAATACCCAGACCAATACAAACACACATGTTCATGCACACAAATGTTTGTACTGTGTGGGAATCGAACCCACGAGCGTTGGTGTCAAAGTAGCGTAACAGCGCGTTTCACCACTGCGCCACCGAGCTCGTCCAATAATGTTTATATTAATCGGTATAATCACCCTTTTCGGCGTTATTATATACTGTCCGTACCTGACACACTGTACCCATGTATCTAGTCTACATTTCATAAACGTTCACTATCGTTTTTCTTTAATCCGTATCTACCTATTTCTGTTTAAACGAAAGTGAATAAATTGTTTGCATGGACTTTCACTTTTGAATTCGCAATTTCGCATGTATAAATAATTACATAACAAGAATCTCGGCAATAGTTCACAGAGTCTATATCAGAATAAATTACTGCTCTATAACCAACCGCTCCCTGCGCTATCAAATAAAGATGTCTAATATTTGTGTGGGTTATATTTAATTTATATCTTAAAATATTAATTGAATGTACTCTTAAACTCACCTGAGCAATACTCTTCTTTTTAGCGTTATCCTTTCCTTTCTTTCCTAATTCATTGGGATTGGCGGGGTCCGCTATCTAAGCCTAAGGATTTGGCGAAGATACTGCTTATTACATGGAACGACTACTGTTAGACGTTCATAACCCCCTGTGGGTTATGAACGTCTGAAGACCAGATCTTTCTCAGGTTACGTGCTAAGCAATAGTGCTCCTTGTTAAACATGTTGCATAAAAAGACATATACTTAAGCGCCTTATGGCGATCGTGATGAAGAGACTAAAGTTGCCTGATTGTTTAAATTTTGCTAATTTTATGAGAATAATATGTAAATATATTATTTGTCTAACGTTATAGGTACAATTTTGACTGTTTTTCTATATTTGTAATGAAGTAATACTGCCGTCAACGGATCGAAATATCATTTGCTGTTACCAACAACAGTACCATTCATAAGTACAAGAAGATTTTTTATTCATATTGTATTTTATAAATGTAAAGTTTTAACAGGGCATGGAAACTTTAGGGCGAAGCTCTTTTCGTTTAGACTTGTGTCGTCGCCTTTATGTGAGTGTTCTACGACAAATCATGAATTTGAACAAACAGCACATCATGTTCTCTGGGAGTGCGATCTCTGGCGTCGGGAGCGGGACGATATGTTAAATTCCTTGCGTGTCACATCCGGGGTAGTATACTATTCTGATTTGGTGGCAACAAGGGAGAATTACCAGGCGTTTAGGCGTTTCTGCAATCTATATTATTGGAATCGATGTGTTAGGTAACAACTCACAATTTAGGTCCCAATAGTGTTAGATATTTGATAAACCGTGGTGCACGGCAGTTGAGCTTCACTTGACTAGCCATCCCTTTGAGGTTTTTAAATGCCTTATTTGTCATATTGCTGTCTCTCACTTTGCCAAGAGGGGAAGGCAATTCCAAAACTTCCTACTCCTACAAATTTCTTCTGATTAAATTCGTTGTGTGTTCCAAGGCAGCTGTAGTTTAACCCCCGGGACAGCAATGAACTTGACTGTTCATTACCTTTTTGGTGGTCGCCGCTGTTAATTCTGGCTACACAGGAGACACAGTGGTGGGTGCGAGTGGTGAGCCTGTCCCGAAAAATGTAAAGTTACACACGGACCATGCTGATAGTGTTTGCCCGGCACGGTTACCTATCTTTTTAGTTTTCACTAAACATTTTTTCAACACAACGTCGGGGGACTTTAAGTATACAGCCTACCGGATAATATAGTGGTTAGCGTAGCCTATGATCTCTTATAATACAGGAAGTATTGCTCACGCGTGCCAACTACCGCTGCAAACACAGCCACTCTCTAACACTTACTCCCATCCACTCTAACATTTGTGATCCTCATCCTTGCCGAGTAAGTGATAATTACCAATAAGTAACATAATAAATCTGATTGTACTACTAAATTCGTGTTTTCGAATTTATACACATATCACTTACTCGACGGTGAAGGAATACGTCGTAAGGAAACACGCACGTCCAAGAAATTATATTTCGAGAAACGCGCGGCCTAAGGTCTCGTCTTCCCACTGGATTGCGGAGGTCTCAGTTGCTCCATGTAAAAGAATCTCAACATCTTCGCCAACTTCTTACGTTTATGTACCGGACACCGGCAGTCTTGAGGGATAAGGAAATAGGAGATGGCATGGAAGAAAAAACTGAATAAGATACCGGTACATATACTCCTGGAGTAGAGTACTGTGCAATAATGCACACATGCACCATCAGAGTGGCCGAGCCAGGCAAATGTTTGTATTTTTCACATACTCTGAATATAGAATAGAGTAGAATATCTTTTATTTGCCAGAACATACAACAGTTTACAAAGATGTTACAAGTAGGCAGGGACAGTATGTTCACCTTATATTCTAAAGGCATGCAAATATTTAATCAAAGTCATGCGCTTAGGGTTATGAATATTTGAAAGCCAAATAGAGCATCTCTCACGTTCTTCTTTATTAACCCATCCCATTGTTGGTAATTCGATTCTCAAAGAGGATAGAAAGGGGTCCATGCTTCGTTTCAAAGTCACTTGTCTTAATGACTGCCATCTATCAACGACTACCAGAATCGACGTCTTAACGTCTTATGGAATATGCTTACCTTTGACCAATGTCATCACCGGTCTTTCCAGACGGAGCAGTTCGATGAACAGCATGGTTCCCGCGGTGATTTAATCGTGGGGCTGAAGTTTGAGCTGCACGAGAGTGGGCCGATGCGGGGCAAGGGAACACTACATGTCCTCGTCAAGGAGGCCAAGAACCTCGTTGCTACCAAGCCCAACGGATTGGCCGATGTTTTCTGCAAAAGGTATAGTAGATATATTTATATTAAATATATTAATTCAACGTAGTTTAATAGATGATTATCTCTCAAGCTGAATTATATTATACACTTTTCACCATTATTCATCTTACAAAGTAGCACTTGTTGCAATAGCACAAAGAGTTGAAGCACAAGCAAAACTCTCATAATACTCGTACGAGCAAACCACTTAAAATGGGTGAGGCCAGTAGTAAGGCGGACGCGGAGGCCAAAAAGCACATACCGTAGTCTATAACCGTTTGCAATACAAATACGATATTACATCAGGCGGGCGCATGCATCGTGATTGCTTGCTACCGAGCTGATTGAAAAAAGAAGCAGTCGAATGCGTGTTACACTTGCGCCCCAAGACTTTTATACAGTTATTGAATATTTTCATCCTATTACATTGAACGAGCAATTCTTTACAATAGGGTGTAGTTAAGCAGTGTATGTATATATATATATATATATATATATTTGTGTATGCCCGAAACGGCTCAAACAGGTTAAATCATATTTTATAATTAAAAAAATTTGCTTTTTATATAGGTGTATTTACTATAAAACACGATCGGCGCAGTACTAGTTTTTACCTACCAAATCAAAATAAAATTGTAAGGGATAATAATAATATTTGAAGAGTGTGATATAAAACACGACTGTCTTATCCCAAAATTTAAAAAATCTACAACATACCTAAATTTTTGATGATTTTGGAATACTTATTCTAGTTAGAAACATTGTTCTAATATTCCTGTAGTACTTACCTATAGTTTAGTCACCTGTAATTATTTCATCACAAAAATAGGTTGAGGTATATACGTAGGTCACACTATAAGTTTTGCGTAACTTAAAAAAACAACATGTTATAACCAAAATATTATGTTTATTGCTTTTCAAAATACTCTCCTATACATTTTAAACATTTTTTCATGCGATCCAACCATTTTTTAAAACAGGAGGTCCACAGATCTTAAGGCATGTTTTCTACGTGCTGATTGAACGCTATCACTGCCTCTTCGGAGTTGGTAAAAGTGAAACCTCTCATCAAATCTTTGATTTTGGGGAAAATACAGAAATCACAGGGTGCTAGGTCGGGGCTATGCGCAGGATGGGTAACGAGTTGTACTTTTTCGGAAGTTAAAAATGACTTTGTTTTGTTGTGTGAAGAAGCGTTGTCATGATGTAGGAGAACGCGGCTTTTTAGTCGTCTTTCGCGAACTTTTTCTAACACCCTGGGTAAACAAATGGTAGAATACGGCATTAACACTCTTTTGATCTTCAAGTGGAATTGTGCAGATGGGACCCGTAGCTGAGAAAAAAACGCGATAATTTTTTTACCTACGTTTCTCGCCTGCCTCACTTTTGTTGGCCTGGTCTCAAACAATCATCACAAGATTGCTGTTTTTTTTTCGGGTTCAAAACAATAAATCCACGTTTCGTCTCCTGTGACAATGTCATAAACAGCATTAGAATGTCCGTGGTCGTACTTCAGTAGCATCTGTGAGCACCATTCCACGCGAGCCCGCTTCTGCTCCGCTGTCAGTTCATGAGGGATCCAACGACAACAAAGTTTCCGAACTTTCAATTCTTCGTGTAAAATTTTCTGAATTTGGCTCATACCAATCCCCAATAGTTCTCGAATTGTCTCATAGGTAATCCGCGGGTTTTCTTCAATTAGCTGCTTAACAGTAGCCACATTATTTACGTTGACGGCAGTTGAAGGTCGCCCTTCACGAAATTCGTCATGTAAAGAAACTCGACCTCTCTCAAATTCAGCAAACCATCGCCTCACGGTTCTCTTCCAAAAGCAGCACGCTCGTCTTGAGCGTGCTGCTCGTCTTCAAAGTCTTGCGGAGAGAGAGAACTTTTAAAATCATAAAAAATTATCGCTCTAAAATCTTCTCGACTCAATTCCATTTTCGTTGCGTACGTAGAACTTTGATGAGTGATAAAAAACAATTGACAAATGATTTCCCGCCAATTGTTTTTTTTTATTACTAAGTAGGTTGCAACGTTTCAAAAAATATAACATTCGAAATTCAAATAGTTCCGATTAGCTAGAAGTGCAAAACTTTTAGTGTGCCCCATGTATTATAAAAATAGTTTTCTTTTTTGTCATTTCACATCATTTTTATGTTGTTGTTTTCCAGCTATCTCCTACCAGAGCGAGGTCGTCTGGCTAAACAGAAAACCAACGTATCACGAAGAACACTAAACCCTCGCTGGGAGCACACGTTCACATATCGCGGGCTGAAGATGCAGGAGTTGGGCACTAGGGCGCTGGAGTTGAGCCTGTGGGACAGGGATCGACTTGCGTCTAACGAGTTCATGGGCGCTATCCGGTTGTCACTGGGCACTGGTATGTATAATTGTTTCTTCTATTGCTTGTATTTGTTTTAAACTGTATTGCAAAAAAGCATACAAATCAATTATCGAAAGCTGGCACGTTCAACATTGCGCTTCTGTAATATCTGTGAATAACCACACGACGTGATGTCGCATTGCCATCATGAAAAGTCCTCAGCGGATAAGTGGTAATGCGTGGCAGAGTTTGAAAATTCCTGGAACTACACAAGCGCATACATACGAACCAGCTTTTCATAATCAACCTAGTATTAAAAGATTACCATAGCTTGTGAGCAACACAAGAAGCATTGCTTGTCTGTTGCGTACACTTCTCAGGAGAATACGCAACAGACAAGCAATGCTTCTTTCTCGGGGTGCCTTTACTTACTCCCAGAAATACAATATTACTCCAACATTATTGCTAGTGCACGCTTTGTGTAAAGTATTAAACATTGTTTTGGCGTGCCTAAGCGCCCGCGAGAGCCGAATATCAAATAAAGAATTTCTATTTGATAACATATAACAATTCCCGTATTTTTACAAATTACTAAGGTCAACAGGAAGCCGCTGACGAGTTACTGTGTATGCAGTGGTTTGCTGTATGTTGAAACTTCCATTTATTGAGATGATATACTCTTGTAGACTGACACAATGATTACTTTATTTTTAAAGGGACCTATATGGGCGCAAACGTCAATTGGATGGACAGCGTGGGTAAAGAAGTAACACTTTGGCAGACGATGATGCAACGACCTAACTTCTGGGTAGAAGGCTCACTTCCACTGAGGCCTCAACTTAACAACTAAACCTTCCATACAGTAGAATACGGACTTAAATTTTGATTGTGTACAATACTTTCCTTGATGTAGAACCTATTTTAAAGTGCTATATGCATTCCTTTTTCCGTCGACTCCGTGACTCCAGTCGGTAAAGTCCGCCTACAAAATGGAGTTCGTATAGAACGACTACGCATGTGATGTTATCTTTTTGACAATCTAAAACTCATCACAGAATATGTTTAATGTTAGCAGTAATTATGTCTTTACTGATTATTTTAATACTCTAAATATATTTATGTATATTTACTACTTCCTTTCTACTTCTTTCATATAAAATAAGTGCCAACAATATTTTCTAGCCCATATTTTTATAAGACTATATTAACTTAGACTATTAATCGAATGTTAAACCGAAATATTTTGATACTTTACATTCCAAATTTGTGATCGCGAATATACATTTTATAATAGTTTTAAGACTAATGACACACAATACTTAAGTTACTTGTAACTGCCGATAAATTGTAAGGTGTACGCGTAGTTAAGTTAATGCATTTACATTAGAATTTATAATGTACAAACTAAGTTCACATGAGTTATGGATCTGCTCATGCGTATTGTGATTTAATGATTATTATATTAGTAAAATTTCAAAATGGACGTATTATGTACCTATGTATTTTAAGGTATAATTGCGTTGAAACGACATTGTTAGCGTTACATTAATGACACTAAGACGTCCATAGTCTGTAAAGATGAATATAGTTTTAAATTACGTCGTAACTATTTTTATATATATTCCTTATTGTGAAATTTAAGACTATTTCAAATAAAAATATTCGAAATATAATGTCTTGCTTTGTATATTTTCTTCCCTCATGTGACTTATTATAGACAGGCTGTAAATAGAACTAGTCATGTACAGTTTCGCTGTAACCTACTGTAAACTGTAACAAGTTTTAAGACAGTAATTGCTTGTGAGACTTGACAACCATCACAAATAAACATTTCTTAGTGTCTGTAGTACTTATAAATGTAATCGCACAACTATCGATGTTAGTCCCCAATTAATTATATAATAATTAATTGGGGATTTTATTATTTATTTAAACTCAGTTACGATTATTGAACAATGTGTAGTAAAACTACTTAATCCGATAATCATCAACAATGGAACAAGAGAGGCAAATAGCTCTAATTTACCCAGAGTTGACTTGTTGATGTTGGGTGAGTTTCTCGCATCAAATAAAGACTTGTTCATCTGAATACCGAAATGTGAAAACTTCTTTGTAAGTACACTATTATTTTTCTTTAGTGCTAAGTATAATTTAACTCGCTCAGTTTTCGTCTCTTACGTATATATGGTCGTTCTGTAGTGTCAGATGTTCGTGTTTTTCTGTCTGGTTGACATGCAAATTTCTTGGGAATACATCCTGGTATTATCATACGCACTTGTGACACCGATCCTAACACATGATATTGCATGTAATTTTCCATATCATTTGGCAGTTGAAAAGAGAATAAATAGTCCATTGAAATTGATTAATCGTGCCCTACCTCTCTTAAACATCCAGACCAAGACAAACAGACATGTTAATGCACACAAACGATTGCCTTGTGCGGGAATCGAACCCACGAGCGTATGGTGTCGAAGTCGCGTCATTCACGACTGAGCCACTGAGCTCGTCAAATCACATTTTAGACGGGGGATTCCTAAAAATGGTGCTACGACGCTCTGCCTATATTCCCACTTTAAACTTGTAACCATGGACTCGTTACTACTAAAAGGCCTGTCATAAACAATGAGTTCTAAATACAATACATACTATATTACATTGAATTACGTTATAATTTTGCCTAATTACTTAGGCAGAGGCAATACGAGCTGAGAGAGATTGCAACACTTGATGTTATTTGTCCCTTACTAAAAGTTGTCATACATAAAACGTAATTATTGACTAAGTATAATTACTTTGTTAAAAAGTATTAAATTTAATAGTTTAAAAAGTATTGGTAAATAAGTATTAAATACTATAGGTATATCACGTAATTTTATTATTTGGTACTTCATATAAGATATCACGGCAACTTAACGAGGTTAATTTTATTCACGATTTTGTAATATTTAGAATCTACACGTATTCCTATAGAGAATCCACACGTACCTTTACAGGTCTTATAGGGAAGATACAGGAACACCTCTATTATTCGAGTGCCTGCAAATATCAACTTGACAAAGCCATCGTACAATATGCCTATAAAAAAATCTTAGACCTCCGAGGAGTTAGTGATTTTGGAAGGCTTTAACGCCCGTCATCATGCACATGAAATTTCCTCAGCTGGTTCATTCTCCAACGAGAATATCAGATGAGCGCCATGCAGCGTCTCTGTTGGATCTTCTGCCGACTACACATCCGTATGAGTATGATATCTTAGTGGATACGCCACCGCGCCGGTCGCTTCATCAAACGACTGTCTCACCCGAACCCAAGTGCCCTGTCCTCGACGAGTCTCACCTCATCCCAATGGATGGCATCACATATGGCACTAAAAGTTAGCGATCTGGAATAGATTGCAGGAATTTTACGGATATCATAATACCGTGTCAATTCAGTGACACGTTTTATATTATAGGTTAATTATTTAGTTTTAAACTATACTACCAACTTCTCATCTTGTAGAAGCTGCTCTATTTACATAGCTGTCACAACGACTAAAATAAGGACTACAGTCTCCGGATGGCGATCCGTGGTCGCGACTCGGCAGTAGTACCGTTTTTATATAGTTTTAACGGACGGAGACTTTGTACAAAAGCCAGCAGAACTTTAGGATTTATAATAAGAACAGCTTCCGAATTTGATAATACGACCGTAGCAAAGGTATTATACAATGCTTATGTTCGTAGTAAACTGAAATATGGAGCTAGGTTCTGGTCTCCGTATGAGGCTAAGTATAGTATTATGTTGGAGAAAGTACAGCGTAAATATGCTCGCTGGCTTTACAAAAAGTGTTACGGATATTCCTTTATCTGTATCCCTCGCTTTTTGTTTCTGGCATGGTTGAGATTGAAACGCTAGCGTTTACAAACGCTTCTCATCAAGCATTATCTATCTGTGCTGCATTACAGGGTGGATAGCCCTCAAGTACTTGAGAAACTATGTCTTTTAGTGCCCGCTCGTATTCCTCAAGATGTTTCAGCAGCAGTAGCGCCGTGTAGACGGCCACGCTTGCTGCAGCGGTCTCACACCCGTACTAAACACGCTTCCCAGGCACCCACCGCCCGTGCATTTCAGCTGATCGGGGGCATGCTCACTCAATTCGATGATTTAGATCTCTTTGCAGACAGTGAATTACGTTTACTTGACGGGGCTTAAAGATGGAGTGAAAGTAGATTGACTATGATATGTAAGCATTCATTGACTACTATTGATCTCGATTTTATTTTTGTTTGCTTAATTTAATTCAATTAGATATATTATTAATCAAGGACATTGTATTAAATATAATTTATATATATATATATATTTGCCATTGTATAATTTGAGTACCATAAGTAACTCAATTTGTAGTAGTATTATAATTACAAATATGTATCTAGCTATAAGTCGCATTGGGTATCTATGTAACCTGTAATGACTATAGTATCTGAATGATAAATAAATAAAAGTCGTCTGCGCCTCTGTCTCGCCTATTCTACCGCCAAGCAGCTATATTTATACGAGTATAGCTATGTTCCGGTTTGAAGGGTGAGATATGGCGGAGAAATTACTGAGTACTGTGATGAAACAGCCTTAGGTCACAAGATCGGCAGCGCGCGAGGGACATCCCCGTGGTGTTGCAAGCGTCAATAGGCTGCAGTGACCGCTTACCATCTAATGCGCATGCATATTTGTTTGCCTATATAGTTGTAAAAAAAAGTACCCGCGCTGGTGAGTGCTAGTGGACGCGAGACGTCGAATTAATCGTAAAGTGTATGTTCACGACATGCCTCTCAGCATGCAGTAGCAAGGGGACAAAAATAATAATAAGCATACTACCACTAGTAATATAATGATGATGAAGTCGAGAAAGGCGCTCACAAAAGTGCCCAAACGGGCGGCGGCGACGAGTGGTGGGCTGCCGTGCTCCCTTCAAAATGGTTGAATATGGCGATGGCTGCTTTATGCATCAACTCGTGAACGGGTGTTGCTCGGGGGGACTGATTTGCGCACCTCTCGAATTTTATCTACATAATATAAGAAAAGAACTATGCTTTTAAGGCGAAGCACTTGTACTAATACGCACACGTAATGTGCACAAAACGTATCAACAAAACTAACACTGTTAACAATTTATGAATATATCAAAAGGTACGGGCGAGCAAATCCGACAGATTTAATATATTAATATAAATAAGTCGCCTATGGTCACGTGCATCGGGATATCACCGTAGACCTTGTGATTTGGTGCAGAGATGGTCTGTGAGAATTGACGATGATTCTAAGCTCACATATGTGAGTGAGCGTTTGAGTTTAAAGAGAGATTTTGCCCTCACTTTATGTTCTGTCGATTATACCGTGTATTCTGAGAAGTCGAAAGGAGGAGCCTCCTTTTATCACAGCTGACCGAACTGCAATGATCGTGTACCTACAGTGCTTGCCAGAGAATGAGCTATTTCCGAGGGACTACTTTTTTTTTTTTTTGATTTTCGCCCAAGAAATTGAAGACCCACAAAGGAAGGACCAACCCACACCCGGGTGTGCATTGGTCATTCCTCCGTGAGGGGCACCCACCGGAAAACGGGAGGGAGGAGGTGAAATCTTTTAAAGATACCATTTCGTGCGAACAAACTGATTATGTCGGATTTCCACCGACTAAAACACCCCCTGGGACTGCCTCTAGCCGGGAAGGCTACAAAGGCTTCATCTGAAGCGGTCACCCCAGGGGAACGGGGTGACGCAAGCGTCACTCTAATAAGAGCATACGCTTAGAGAAGGGTCGACTTCCTCCTGAGGACGCCGACCCTGGACCCTATAAGCGACTAAACCGAGCGACCGGAAGGGTGCTCACATGGTGGAGGACTGTTGCCCTAAGGAGGCTTCGGCCGCTGCATAGCGGTCCAAAGCTCTCGAAATTTTATTTGGCTGATCTAAGAGGACACTACGTGGCCTGCGGTTTTGATGGCGGGATAAAAGAGGCTGGGGCGGGCTGTAGGACGCAGCCTGCTGGATGAGCGGGTTGGGATGGGTCTCAGCGGTTTCGAAGAAACGCTTTGACAGGAGTTGGAAGTGTTGTTGGATAGATGGGAGTTGGAGGTCACGGTGGAGTTCAGCATTACGCTGAGCCCACTGAGCATTGGTGGCTCGACGACAAAAGACGTTTTGGACTGTCTGCAGCCTATTGACGGCTGCAGGACTGGCATGAGCGAACACCGGAGACGCGTACGACATCACCGGCCTTATACAAACCTTGTACAGGGTTCGCTTATTTCTGAGGGACATTTTACTGTGCCTTCCCAGCATAGGGCTGAGTCGGTTCAGATAAAATCTGGCGGTACTAGCTACCTTTCTAATATGTGGGACAAAGGAGAGTCTGGAGTCAAGAGTGACTCCGAGATACTTCGCCGTGCGTTTCCAGGGGACTGACGCCCCTAGCATATGCAGGCGAGGAGTATTGTGTGGGAGTTTGCGTCTCGCACAGAAGTGAACTGCGGAGCTTTTCTCCGGGTTCACCTCTATGCGCCATTTTCTGAACCATCTTCCTAACTCAGTAACTGAGGTTTGAAGCTTGGCTAACGCTGATGACACTTGCACGCTCTTTGAATAGAGGGCTGTGTCGTCGGCGAAGAGCGAGAGCTCAACGCCTTTGGGAGGTGTGGGAATATCGTTGGTGTACGATATATACAGCAGGGGTGCCAAGACAGAGCCCTGTGGGACCCCAGCCTTGAGTGGGCGTGGGGTTGTGAGCACTCCTTCGTGTCTAAAACGAAAGGAGCGATGTTTGAGGTAGGAGGCCACTAAGCGGACAAGTCGGTCTGGGATATGAAGCTTGTAAAGCTTGTATATAAGTCCTCCATGCCAGACTTTATCGAAAGCCTTGGCCACGTCAAAGAAGACAGCTACTGTCTTTTGACGCTTTGGATAAAAACCGCTCGAGATATACTCGACTATGCGGTGGACTTGCTGTGGGCAAGAGTGTTTGGAGCGAAAGCCGAACTGGTTGTCTATTATGAGACCATTTGAGAAGAGATGCTCTCTCAGTCGAGCGAGCATTACTCTCTCAAGAAGTTTCCCCATCGCCTTAAGTAGACTGATGGGGCGGTGACTAGTGGGGTTGTTGAGTGGTTTACCCGGTTTAGGTATACCAATGACCGTAGCATCTTTCCAGGCGGTTGGAAAGTGGCACAGGTCGAAGCAGGCGTTGAATATAAGGGCTAAGAGCGTCAGCACTTGGGCTGGGAAGTTCTTTAGCGCCTTATTTGAAATTCCATCAGCGCCTGGGGCTTTGTGGGGGTTTAGTCCTTTGATGAAAGAACTAATTTCATCATTGGACACTGTGATGGGGTCTGCAGTGAGAGGGAGTGAGCTCTTATGTAAGACCTCCTCCTCCACTGATTTGACGTGTGCAGCGTTGCATGGCTGCGTGCTGACAGAACATTGTGAAGCAATGCTGTCAGCGAAACATTCGGCTTTCTCTTCGTCCTCGAAGGCGATAGTGCCATCGGGACGGTGGAATGGTGGGGTGTGAGTTATTACGTCACTACGCAGTGCTCTCGCTACTTTGTAGTACGCAACATGAGAGGGAGCTATATTCTCCATGAGGTCGCCCCATCGCTCTTCCCTCAGGTCGGAGAGAGAGGACCTCACTTGCCGCTGAAGGCGGTTCGCGAGCGTCCTGTTAGACGGGGTGGGATACAGCTTGGCTCTGCGGAGCGCTGCGTTTTTGGCTTTAATCAGGTCCCTGACAGCCTGCGGTAGTTTTCGGCGGTTATCCACCTTCACCACCCGCGAGTTGCCCTGAACAGCTGATTGAACCAGTTTGGTTAGAGAATCCACCGCACTGTCAATCTTGTCCGGACTATCGAAGTAGTCGGACGTGAGAGCGTACGGTGAATCTGGGGCATCAAAGGCTGCCTCTAGGGTGGCCTTAAAACCTTTCCAGTTGGTGAAGGTCTTGTTGGTGGAGGAGGGGTGGGGATCCAACGGCCCCACTACCAGTGAGACTGGACGGTGGTCAGAGCCCAGATCATCGAGAGGCTCGATTGATCTGAGCTGAAGCGACACTCCTTTGACTAGCGCAAAGTCTAGTACGTCAGGAGTGGCGTCCACCCGATCAGGGTAGTGTGTGGGCGAGAAAGGACACAGGACGTCCAGATCTAGGGCTTGGGTAATCTCCAGTAGCTTCCTGCCACTGGAGTTAGAAGACTGACAGGTCCAGTCTGTATGTTTGGAGTTAAAGTCTCCAAAGAGAATGACAGACTTGCCTAGTTCTAAGAGCGCTTCAAAGTCGCTTCTTAGTGGGATTGTCCCGCTCGGTATGTAGATGGACGCTATGAGTATGGACTGATGTCCTGTCATAGCCACCTTACATACTGTGGCCTCCATACTACTCAAAGGAGGAGTATCTATAGTTGAGCAATGAAGTGCTCGTCTATAGTAGATAGCAGTACCGCCGCCTCTATGGTCGCGCGGCCTGTCATTCCGAACTAAAGTGTACTGGGGAATCGACAGCCCCTTCCGGTCAGTGGGTTTGAGCCACGTTTCCTGAAGGAGCAGCAGGTCAATGTCCCTACTACGTACAAATTCCTTCAGTTCTAGAATGTTAGGACGTAAACTACGCGTATTAAATGAAATAAGCGAGAGCCCTTTCGGTTTGGTCCGGCCAGGTGCAGCCGACACGGCGGTGTTCGGTACCACTGAGTTACCTACTACTGGAGGCATTTAATTAAATGCAAGGATGAGATGGTGATAGCGGGTGAATAATTCCATCCGCCCGATGACATCACTGCTTTTATACAGTTGCAGGAACTGTGTGACCTCAGCCACATCAACCTTGGGGAAGCTAATCCCCGGGCCGGCTGAAGTGGCAGTGGGCGCGGTTTGAGGCGCACCCGCTGGGGCCTGCTTGAAGACAGGCTCCCTGCGGGGCCCCCAGGCCTGGGTTTTCGGCTGCGCAGAGTCAGCCTTTTTTGGGCCCCACGCAGGCGTGGTGCCGGACTTGGCCGCCGCCGGTAGAGGCGGAAAGTGGGTCGCTGTGGGCGCCGGAGGCGCTTTGCGCCCACTTTGGGCCCCACCTCGGCCGTTGGCGGCCTTGCGGGACTGTTGGGAGGGAGACGGCCGAGGCGCGCGCGGGCAGCCTCTATAATTGGCCGGGTGACCAGACTGGCCACAAAGAACACACGCCGGGGGCGTGGAAGACTGCTGGTCGCGTGTGCGACCGCAGTCTTTGGTGAGGTGCGGCACCAGGCACTTTACGCACCTTGGTGCCGCCGTGCAGTTACGAGCCGCGTGTCCGTATAACTGGCAGCGGTGGCACTGGGCCGGCATGCCAGTC
Source organism: Pyralis farinalis (assembly GCA_947507595.1). NCBI lineage: Eukaryota > Metazoa > Arthropoda > Insecta > Lepidoptera > Pyralidae > Pyralis > Pyralis farinalis. The sequence continues at coordinate 15,795,278 of OX382266.1, read as the reverse complement.
TTGCGGGGCGGCTCGACTGTAATATTTGAGATCCCGCACACCGTGCGGATCTCTTTGAATATGGTCCTAGCCTCACTGTTGTTGGTTAATACCACCAACGCCAGTGGGTAGGTACGGCCTGAGCGGCTGTACATTTTATGTACAGCCTCTACTGGGAAACCCTGGCCGACTAAGTCAGCCCGGATTTCCTCGGCCGGGATTTCGTGCGGTACTCCTCTGAGCACCGCACGGACTTTACGCTCCTCTGTGAGGGCGTATGTATGGTATGGCGCATTAATTTGCGCCAGAATGGCTGTGAGGCCCCTGTATTCGGAGATAGAGGGGACCTCAATTTTGATGGCTACGCCGGTATTGGTAACCTTTGTAAAATGCACTTTTTTATCAGCGCACATTTTTGAAACCTCACCCCACCTAGCCTTATCCCTGAGGAATATAGGCGGCGGGGGTTTGATTCTAGGCACCTCCGGTGCACAGCGAGTCGCTGGCTTGGCGGTGGCGGAGGAGGAGGAGGAGGTGCCGCGGACAGCGGGGGTGGCAAGCGCAGAGGGCGCTGGGACGTCGATGCTCATTAGAGCCGGAATAGCGGGGCGCTGGGCCGCGGCGGAGGATGCTCTCTGCGGCGAGGCAGAGCGAGCACGCCGGTTTTTCTTAGCTGAAGGCTTTTTTGGGCGGGTGTGAGTAACGACGGTGAATGAGCCTTGCTCATCGTCGTCACTGGGGGCTGGACGTTTGATGGTCCTTTGGGCGGGAGGGATGGAGTTATCAAGCTCCATGTCGGACTCAGGAGAGGAAGGGGAGGCTGGGGAGGAAAGTACCTCCACGGCAGGAGAGGCGGGGGCGTCAGAAGACGCGGGGGAGGCTGGGACGCTGTGTGGAGCGGCTAGGGAGGCGAGGGAAGGGACATGGGAGGCGGGGGAGGGGACAGGGGAGGCGGGAGAGGACACAGGGGAGGCGAGGGAGGGAACTGCGCAGATATTGACAATTTGCCTAGCTACGTCTTCCGCGGTGATGTTATTGGGACTTTGCAGAGCCAGAAGGACTTGCTGCACAAGTGGGATGAGAAGCTCAGCCATCTGCGGGTTGAGCTGTGCCATGCTGGCGAAGCAAACCTCCCTGCCGCGGGGCAGGGGGGCGACGGAGGTTGAATTTAACTGCAGCTATTCTAATTTAATAGCCGCAGAAAAGGACCGTCACCCTTGGCAAGAGCCAAGTGCACTGGGCTCGGGTCGGCCGACTTTGCTGGGTTCTGAAGGAAAAGCAGCGTGTCGGGTCAACGCCTATCGGCTTCGTATGGCACCTATAGGTTTCCACCGATACAAACGCGGGCAATTAATTACAAGTTGTGAAAACAACAGTTGCAAGAAAACCGTTGCAAACAAAACTCGCAAAGAATGCGAACGGCGCCTCGACTGTACAGTCAGCGCGGTGTATACTCACAACGACAGAGAAGGCTGCAGGTGCGAGCGAGAGAGGAGATGGCGAGCGTCGATACGTGTGCACGTATCGAAAACTGGCCGCGGAATGTGCCGAGGGACTACAGAAGGAGCTTCTTCAAAAAGGGGTAAGAGGTTTTTACATTGTCGTTAACGCGATAGAGTGATACCCATGCTGTTGCAGGTGGTCCATTGGCTACGGTAACTGTTTACCGTCAGGCAGGCCGTATGCTCCTTTACGGGTACGCGACCGTGATTCCAGTGCGTGAGGATGAATTCCCATCCTTTGGCAAGTGGTGCGATTGTAAAATGGTCATCTAGCTATGGAATTCAAATATTCTGACTTTAGAGAGGTAAGGCGCATTAAAGCGGCTCGATTGGGGAAGTACGTCCACCTCAAGGACGGCAAAAAACAAATTTCGAAAGGGTTGTTGTGTTCCTATGAGATAATGTGTTGATATGAAGTATTTTAGGATATTTTTGTTTAGTGCCTTTTATTAACTTATGATCACTGACATATATAGAAAAAAATATTAGTTAGTTTTAAATAAAATGTAAACCAGCTAAAAATAAAAATATAAAAATTCTTTATTTGCCATTGGGCCCTTGCGAGCACTTAGACACTTACATTTTTTGTAATATAATTGTTCGCGACAACTATTGTAAATAAATAGATAACCGTCGCGCGTAGTATAATAAGGCACATCTTTAATTAGTTATAGTTGTTTCATATTAGTTGTTTCATGTAATGAATAGAATAGGTTTACACAGTTTACATACATACTTTGTTAGAGATAAGTTTTACATGTTTTTAGTATAGGTACGAGCTGTTGCAAGCCAGGTATATAATAAAGTTAGAACATCTCATTAGTGATTGCAACAGCTCAAAAGTGAATAGATGTACCTATTAACGTAATTTTAAGTTTATAATGAAAACATTTATATGTAAAAACTTCACTGACCCATAGGTTTTGACAATAACTTTAGTAAAAGTTTTATGGTTTTATATGAAAAGGGGTCAAATGTATGGAATAATAGAACAGCTTACAAACATTTTTGACACAAATAAAGCGAGCACGATCAGGTATTGCCTCTAGGTCTGGGCGATTTTGGCTATTGCTATCTCTTTCCCACAAATGTACCTCTCGCTCCCACAGCGGGGGTATAAATATGGGCCATAGAGCGGTGATCGGTACCAGTCGTACGCTACACTCAGCGCTCACACTACCGTGGAATAGCCAGCCAAGTCACCTTGAAGCCAGACCAGTCCAGACCTGGAAGAAGTACCTACGGCTCCATACTTCACAAGACAATCAGGCGGTTCATTCTGCACCAACCCAGAGACCTGCGACTTACAACCGTAGGTCGAAGAATCAAGCCCGCCAGTACCTACATTATTATTTTACTACATTCGTTTACGAAAGTGTACGGGTCGTATCGAAGGGGCCCGTACATTTTGGTCCTTCAGAAGCCGGATACTGGGGTTGGTTCTTCAGAAGACGCAGATTGCTGAAGAAAAATGCCTGTTACAAGAAGTATGGAGTCGGAAAGGAGAACGCCTGCTCAAGTCAACGGAGCCGCCGCCGCCGCCACAGTGACGCCCGCCGCCTCCGCCACAGTGACCACTCCACCACACCGCCACCGCCGCCGCACCCGCCGTAGCGACGCCAGAGACGTCTACAGCCGAAACATCGACGACGACGAACACTACGGCCACTACAACGACCGGTGAGACGACGGCAACTGGCGAGACGACAACCGGCAAGACTGCAGCCACACACCGGACAGCCAGCCCACAGAAGGACCAGCCCCCTCTCGCCGCCCGCCCAGCGCGCCCCGCACTACGTCAACATACAAACGGAGGGCGCTGGCCAAGGCACGGGAAATCCTTCTACAGAAGGAAGTGGAGCTGGCAGCTGCACGTGTCGCCGCGTTGGAGGCGGACTCCGAAGACGAGGTCGAAGCAGACGAGGACGTGGCAACTAGGAATGAGCGCACAACCGACTGGGTCAACAGAAGCACGCTGGCACTCACCATGGAGCCCTACGTACCGAAGCCCGACGTCCCAGGCCCGGGCCATCGCAGGACCGATGAAGAAGAGGTTATAGCAGCGCCGCCGCCGCAGACGTGCAGCGACGCACTTCATCGGGGCCACAGCGAGGTCACGCGGCACGCCGAGCAACAAGTACCGGTTCCAGTGAGAGAAGATATGGAGCCAGCACGCTATTGTGAAGAGAGACGACCGCAACGGGAGTTCGACTATAATCAGTTAGCAACTGCCATCACACTTGCAGCGAGAGCCGTTCAACCCGCCATAGCACCGAGGACCGTCGAGTTACCGTCTTTTCACGGGTCATCGAACGAGTGGCTGCCATTCAAGGCCGCCTATGATGAAGCTGCAAGTCACCTCTCCGAGCAAGAAAGGCTGTCCAAGTTACGTCACAGCCTGAAGGGAGCCGCCAGAGATGCAACACTATGTCTCTTCGTCGGGTCAACGACTTCGGAAGAAGTTATGAAGATGTTAGCCGCGAGGTTCGGTCGTCCAGATGCATTGGCGATGACCGAACTGAACAAGCTCCGTGCGCTACCACGACTGGCTGAGAACCCATGAGACATCTGCATCTTCGCTTCAAAGGTGCTTAACGTCACAGCCACAGTTAATGCACTGAAGAAGCACCACTACCTACACAACGCCGAAGTAGTACGCAGCGTCATTGAGAAACTGCCGCCAGCGCTGCGCTACAGATATTACGACTTCGCCGCCGAACAGCCGGAAGATCATCCAGACCTTCTCACGCTGTCCAAGTTTCTGGAAGTTACGCACCGGCCGAGCTCACTACGGTTGAAGACCGGCGGGAGCCTGCCGTACGAAAAGGACTACGTGCTTACCACACTCAAGATCAGAAGTCTACTGCGGTGCAACTAAAGTGTCAAGTTTGCAAGAAAGAGGGTCACCATCCGTACGACTGCAACGTGTTCAAGAAAGCCGACCAATTTGCGAGATGGGAGCTAGCCAGAACTCACAGGCTATGTTTCCGTTGTTTGCGAGTCCGCAAATTTCGGCATAACTGCAAGCCAAAGCAGTGTGAAGTCGACGGGTGCAAGTACACGCATCACCCTCTTCTACACGACACGAAAAGGAAAGAAAATGAAGTTGAAAATTCAACAGCCATAGTTACGTCGACAAGGGAAAACTTCACTGCTGCCTATCTCAAGATTCTGCCTGTACAAGTGACCGGTCCGAAGGGTGCATACGATACTTACGCCCTTTTGGACGACGGCTCTACGTGCACACTCATCGAGTCGGCAGTAGCAAACAAGATCGGCGTACACGGGCCGCCGGCGCCTTTTTACATAGAGGGTGTGGCCGGCGCACGTATAACGGCCGATACATCGGAACGTGTACGCTTCACCATACAAGGAAGAAACTCAGTGAAGCACGATGTGTCGGCGCGTACAATGGACAAGCTGATGCTGACGACTCAAGGTGTGCCACGTAGTGTCGTGAAACACTGTCGTCATTTGGAAGACATAGAAAATCAGCTGATTTATGAGGAAGGCCATCCAACCGTGTTGCTGGGTCAAGATAATTGGTCGTTGCTGCTCACACACGACGTGCGAAGAGGGACCACAGCCCAACCAGTCGCTTCATTAACCGACTTGGGATGGGTATTGCACGGCGCGACGGGAAATAAGAAGAAGCAGCAAGTCCATCGAGTTAGCCATCTGACTACAGTAACACTAACGGAGGAACAGAAAATGGATGACCTCATGAAGGAGCACTTCGCCCTCGAGTCTCTGGGTGTTCAGCCCAAACATTCACACACCAACGACGAGCTCAACGCGCTGCGCACACTCGAGGAGAAGACGCGTCGGTTACCGGCGGGAGGGTTTGAAACAGGGTTGCTATTCAAACAAAGCGACTTTGTACCACCGGATAACTACAACACAGCGATGCTTCGCCTCGAGCTAGTCGAGAAGAAACTCGACAAAAATGTTGAATTGAAGCGGCGCTACGAGACTCTAATGAACACCCTGATACAAAGTGGCTATGCAGAGAAGGCTCCACCAGTGAAAAGCGACAGAACTTGGTATCTGCCACATTTTGCAGTTATCAACCCGCAAAAGCCCGAGAAACTACGCATCGTGCACGACGCGGCAGCCAGGACCCGTGGTATCAGCCTCAACGACATGCTGCTGTCTGGGCCCGACCTCATACAATCTCTACCCGGAGTGCTGATGAGGTTCCGTCAACGCCCAGTAGCGGTCGCAGCCGATATCAAGGATATGTTCCTGCGCATAAACATACGGGAGGAAGACCGAGACATGCAGAGGTTCCTGTGGAGAGAAGACAGAAGAATAGGTCCACCCACAGAGTACCGCATGAGAAGCGTGATCTTCGGCGCCACGTCGTCACCATGCACGGCGATATACATCAAAAACAAAAACGCCGAGGAATTTAAAGAACAGTTTCCCGAGGCAGCGCAGGCAGTGATAGCAAACCACTACGTCGACGACTATCTTGCCAGCTTTGACACGGAGGAGGTCGCCATACAAGTATCAACACAAGTCGCTAATATACACAAACGTGCGAATTATCATCTTCAACGCTGGGCATCGAACTCAAACAAGGTGCGCGCCGAATTCTCCACTACACCTAAGGGGAATTTAGTGCAACTCGATGCAGAGAAGATATTGGGCATGGTGTGGGACCCGAATGAAGACAATCTGGGCTTCAACATCAATCAACACAAGCTTCCGCCTTCAATATTGGAAGGCACGAAAACACCGACGAAGCGAGAAGCCCTACGTACAATGATGTCTTTGTTCGACCCGCTGGGCTTAGTTACACCTGTTACAATACAAGCGAAGAAGATTTTACAAGATACTTGGCGTACTGGAATTGACTGGGATGTCAAGTTGCAAGACAGTGAAGCCGAAAGTTGGTCATACTGGCTCTCTCACGTGAGAAGACTACCGAGCTTAGCTATACCAAGGTGCTATCCCGGCGTATCGACGCACATACGAACGAGATACATACTTTCGTCGATGCAAGTTCGTCGCAAAGTTCGTTGAACAAAGTGACATCAATACCGAGACTCGAACTCCAGTCAGCTGTACTTGGGTGTCGTCTTGCGCGCACAGCCATAGACGAACACGACATAAAGCCGACCCGCCGAGTATATTGGTCGGATTCACGCACGGTACTCTCGTGGCTACGCACTGGCCCGCGAGCGCACAAGCCGTTTGTGGCCCACCGGATCGCGGAGATCGCCGAGGAGACGAAGACCAGCGAGTGGAGATGGGTGCCTACCAAGGAAAATGTTGCAGACGACGCAACGCGCGACACTCCACACGACTTCAACTCCCAACACCGGTGGTTCCACGGGCCCGCGTTTCTACGCGAGTCGGAAGCAAACTGGCCACGAGAGGTCAATGAACCCGACCATATGTGTCTGACCGGCGAGGAAAGAGTCAACTTTGTTCGAAACACTACATCACTAATGGAAGCACTGCCCGACGTAACTCGTTTTTCAAGTTGGTTAAAGTTAGTGCGTACTACGGCGCGTGTACTACAATTTATCGAACTTCTGCGCATCAGAAAACAACTGTGCAACGCCGCTTACAAACGCAATAGGAAAAACGAAGTTGACGACGCTACTTGGACGAAAATAAAGAAAGCAGCGAAGGGAAAAAACAAGAAAATCAGTGCTACGTGTGAAAGTGAAAACAGCTGTTTCATTCAACTTGAAACACAACAATTACATCGTGCCCAACAGCTGTGGATACGCTCAGTGCAAGATGATGCGTTCAGTGAAGATGTCGCAGCTTTAAAGTGTAAAAAACAGTTGCCTGCTAATAGCCGACTAAGTCAGCTGTCCGTCATTATAGACAGCGATGACGTCATACGGCTACGGTCACGGATAGCAGCCGCTGTCGACATCACGACGAACAAAAGGCTCCGCCGATTATGGATGGCAAACATACATATGTGCAACTGTACATCTCATGGGTACATCGAAGACTCCATCACGGAGGCTTCGAGACCACGACCAACGAAGTTCGACAACACTTATGGGTACTACGACTGCGCAATACAGTTAGAAGTGTGTTGAAAAGATGTCAACAGTGTCGCATCAGGCGGGCCGTGCCCGCTCAACCGTCTACGGGTGACCATCCACGGAGCAGACTGGCGCATCATCGGCGCCCTTTCACCTACACCGGCCTCGACTACTTCGGCCCGATGACAGTCACTGTTGGACGTGCTCATCAGAAGAGATACGGCGTACTGTTTACGTGTCTAACAACGCGAGCAGTACACTTGGAAGTCGCCGGCACTCTCAGCACCGACTCAGCAGTGATGGCATTGCGACGCTTCATCGGCCGTCGTGGATGTCCAACTGAGCTGTGGTCAGACCAAGGTACCAACCTGAAGGGCGCAGACGTGGAGCTGCGCAGAGCTGCGGAGGAAGCCATGAAGGAGGAATCTTCGGTGCGCTTCATACAATGGCGTTACATCCCGCCGAGCGCTCCATTTATGGGCGGCGCTTGGGAGCGCCTTGTACGGAGCGTGAAGACCGCACTGGCTGCCACGCTGCATGAACGAGCCCCGAAGGAAGAAGTTCTCACCACTCTGCTCATCGAGGTCGAACATACACTCAACAGCCGACCACTCACTCACGTGTCAACGGAGGCCGACGACGACGACGCACTCACACCTAACCATTTTTTGATGGGAGGGCCATCACGGGTGCCACTACCGGGGTCATTTACCGACGCCGACGCAACAGGGCGACGGGAGTGGCGTGCGAGTCAACAGCTCGCCAACCATTTCTGGAGTCGCTGGGTGAAGGAGTACCTGCCAGAACTCCAACACCGGCGGGACCCACGCGCTTCACACGGCGCTATCCGGGTTAATGACCTCGTACTGATAGCAGATGGGACTCTACCTCGCAACTTGTGGCCACGAGGTGTAGTCGTCGCTACCTACCCCGGACCGGACGGAGAGACACGAGCGGTGGACGTGCGGACCAACAAGGGCGTGCTGCGAAGGCCCACCAAGAAGCTGGTGATCCTGTCTACAGCGACGGTCGACGGCGCGAACACGAAAAATGGCTCCAGCTGAGATAGCTGCGGCGGGAGTATATGTTCGCGACAACTAATTGTAAATAAATAGATAACCGTCGCGCGTAGTATAATAAGGCACATCTTTAAATAGTTATAGTTGTTTCATATTAGTTGTTTCATATAATGAATAGAATAGGTTTACACAGTTTACATACACACTTTGTTAGAGATAAGTTTTACATGTTTTTAGTATAGGTACCACGATTCCGCGGCCAGTTTTCGTTGCGTACACACGCATCGACGCTCGCCATCTCCTCTCTCGCTCGCACCTGCAGCCTTCTCTGTCGTTGTGAGTATACACCGCGCTGACTGTACAGTCAAGGCGCCGTTCGCATTTTTTGCGAGTTTTGTTTGAAACGGTTGCTTGCAACCGTTGTTTTCACAACTTGTAATCAATTGCCCGCGTTGTATCGGTGGAAACCTACTTGTAGGTGCCATACGAAGCCGATAGGCGTTGACCCGACACGCTGCTGGGTTCCTTCAGAACCCAGCAAAGTCGGCCGACCCGAGCCCAGTGCACTTGGCTCTTGCCAAGGGTGACGGTCCTTTTCTGCTGCTACTAAATTAGAGTAGCTGCAGTTAAATTCAACCTCCTTCGCCCCCCTGCCCCGCGGCAGGGAGGTTTGCTTCGCCAGCATGGCACAACTCAACCCGCAGATGGCTGAGATTCTCATCCCACTTGTGCAGCAAGTCCTTCTGGCTCTGCAGAGTCCCAATAACATCACCGCGGAAGACGTAGCTAGGCAAATCGTCAATATCTGCGCAGTTCCCTCCCCCGCCTCCCCTGTGTCCTCTCCCGCCTCCCCTGTGTCCTCCCCCGCCTCCCCTGTCCCTTCCCTCGCCTCCCTACCCGCTCCATACAGCGTCCCAGCCTCCCCCGCGTCTTCTGACGCCCCCGCCTCCCCTGCCGTGGAGGTACTTTCCTCCCCCGCCTCCCCTTCCTCTCCTGAGTCCGACAATTCGGACATGGAGCTCGACTGCTCCATCCCTCCCGCCCAAAAATCTGTAAAACGTCACGCTTCCAGTGACGACGACGAGCAAGGATTCACCCTTGTCTCGCGTCCCAAGAAGCCCTCCGCCAAGAAAAACCGGCGTGCTCGCTCTGCCTCGCCGCAGAGAGCATCCTCCGCCGTACTTGCAACCCCCACCATCCCGGCTCTAATGAGCATAGATGTCCCAGCGCCTTCAGCGCTTGACACCGCCGCTGCCCGAGGCAACTCCTCCTCCTCCTCCGCCACCGCCAAGCCAGCGACTCGCTGTGCACCGGAGGTGCCTAAGATCAAACCCCCGCCGCCTATATTCCTCAGGGATAAGGCGAGGTGGGGTGAGGTCTCTAGAATTTGCGCTGAAAAGAAAGTGCAATTCACCAAGGCCACCAATACCGGCGTGGCTATTAAAATTGAGGTCCCCTGTATCTCCGAATACAGGGGCCTCACAGCCATTCTGGCGCAAATAAATGCGCCCTACCACACTTACGCCCTCACAGAGGAGCGTAAAGTCCGTGCGGTACTCAGAGGAGTGCCGCACGAAATCCCGGCCAAGGAAATCCGGACTGACTTAGTCAGCCAGGGTTTCCCTGTAGAGGCTGTACATAAAATGTACAACCGCTCGGGCCGTACTTACCCGCTGGCGTTAGTTGTACTAACAACGGCGAGGCCAGAGCCATTTTCAGAGAGACCCGCACGGTGTGCGGGATCTCTAATATTACAGTCGAGCCGCCCCGCAAGACTGGCATGCCGGCCCAGTGCCACCGCTGCCAGTTATACGGACACGCGGCTCGAAATTGTACGGCTGCGCCCAGGTGCGTTAAGTGCCTGGTGCCGCACCTTACAAAAGACTGCGGTCGCACACGCGACCAGCAGGCTTCCACGCCCCCGGCGTGCGTTCTCTGCGGCCAGTCTGGCCACCCGGCCAACTATAGAGGCTGCCCGCGCGCGCCTCGGCCGTCCCCCTCCCAACAGTCCCGCAAGGCCGCCAACGGCCGAGGTGGGGCCCAGAGTGGCCGAAAAGCGCCTCCGGCGCCCACGGCGAGCCACTTCCCGCCTCTGCCCGCGGCGGCAAAGTCCGGCACCACGCCTGCGTGGGGCCCTAAAAAGGCTGACTTTGCGCAGCCAAAAACCCAGGCCTGGGGGCCCCGCAGGGAGCCTGCCTTCAAGCAGGCCCCAGCGGGTGCGCCTCAAACCGCCAAACCCGCGCCCACTGCCACTTCAGCAGGCCTAGGGATGCTTTCAAGCTTCCCAAAGGTCGACATGGCTGAAGTGCTCGAATTAGCGAGGCTTTACAAAAGCTGCTCGACGCCTGTTGAGCGGCTACTGCTCTCAGCCCATTACCACCACCTCATACTAGCCTTTGAATAGTATGCTCCCAGTAGTAGCAAACCCCACGGCCACGAACACCGCCGCGTCGGCGGCACCGGGCCGGACCAAACCGAAAGGGCTCTCGCTTATTTTATACGCGTTTAATACGCGTAGTTTACGTCCTAACATTCTAGAACTGAAGGAATTTGTACGTAGTAGGGACATTGACCTGCTGCTCCTTCAGGAAACGTGGCTTAAACCCACTGACCGGAAGGGGCTGTCGATTCCCCAGTACACTTTAGTTCGGAATGACAGGCCGCGCGACCATAGAGGCGGCGGTACCGCTATCTACTATAGGCGAGCACTTCATTGCTCAACTATAGATACTCCTCCTTTGAGTAGTATGGAGGCCACAGTATGTAAGGTGGCTATGACAGGACATCAGTCCATACTCATAGCGTCCATCTACATACCGAGCGGGACAATCCCACTAAGAAGCGACTTTGAAGCGCTCTTAGAACTAGGCAAGTCTGTTATTCTCTTTGCAGACTTTAACTCCAAACATACAGACTGGACCTGTCAGTCGTCTAACTCCAGTGGCAGGAAGCTACTGGAGATTACCCAAGCCCTAGATCTGGACGTCCTGTGTCCTTTCTCGCCCACACACTACCCTGATCGGGTGGACGCCACTCCTGACGTACTAGACTTTGCGCTAGTCAAAGGTGTGTCGCTTCAGCTCAGAGCAATCGAGCCTCTCGATGATCTGGGCTCTGACCACCGTCCAGTCTCACTGGTAATGGGGCCGTTGGATCCTCACCCCTCCTCCACCAACAAGACCTTCACCAACTGGAAAGGTTTTAAGGCCACCCTAGAGGCAGCCTTTGATGCCCCAGATTCACCGTACGCTCTCACGTCCGACTACTTCGATAGTCCGGACAAGATTGACAGTGCGGTGGATTCTCTAACCAAACTGGTTCAATCAGCTGTTCAGGACAACTCGCGGGTAGTGAAGGTGGATAACCGCCGAAAACTACCGCAGGCTGTCAGGGACCTGATTAAAGCCAAAAACGCAGCGCTCCGCAGAGCCAAGCTGTATCCCACCCCGTCTAACAGGACGCTCGCGAGTGAGGTCCTCTCTCTCCGACCTGAGGGAAGAGCGATGGGGCGACCTCATGGAGAATATAGCTCCCTCTCATGTTGCGTACTACAAAGTAGCGAGAGCACTGCGTAGTGATGCAATAACTCACACCCCACCACTCCACCGTCCCGATGGCACTATCGCCTTCGAGGACGAAGAGAAAGCCGAATGTTTCGCTGACAGCATTGCTTCACAATGTTCTGTCAGCACGCAGCCATGCAACGCTGCACACGTCAAATCAGTGGAGGAGGAGGTCTTACATAAGAGCTCACTCCCTCTCACTGCAGACCCCATCACAGTGTCCAATGATGAAATTAGCTCTTTCATCAAAGGACTAAGCCCTCACAAAGCCCCAGGCGCTGATGGAATTTTAAATAAGGCGCTAAAGAACTTCCCAGCCCAAGTGCTGACGCTCTTAGCCCTTATATTCAACGCCTGCTTCGACCTGTGCCACTTTCCAACCGCCTGGAAAGACGCCACGGTCATTGGTATACCTAAACCGGGTAAACCACTCAACAACCCCACTAGTCACCGCCCCATCAGTCTACTAAAGGCGATGGGGAAACTTCTTGAGAGAGTAATGCTCGCTCGATTGAGAGAGCATCTCTTCTCAAACGGTCTCATAATAGACAACCAGTTCGGCTTTCGCTCCAAACACTCTTGCCCACAGCAAGTCCACCGCATAGTCGAGTATATCTCGAGCGGTTTTTATCCAAAGCGTCAAAAGACAGTAGCTGTCTTTTTTGACGTTGCCAAGGCTTTTGATAAAGTCTGGCATGGAGGACTTATATACAAGCTTTACAAGCTGAATATCCCAGACCGACTTGTCCGATTAGTGGCCTCCTACCTCAAACATCGCACCTTTCGTTTTAGACACGAAGGAGTGCTCTCAACCCCACGCCCACTCAAGGCTGGGGTCCCACAGGGCTCTGTCTTGGCACCCCTGCTGTATATATCGTACACCAACGATATCCCCACCCCTCGTAAAGGCGTTGAGCTCTCGCTCTTCGCCGACGACACAGCCCTCTATTCAAAGAGCGTGCAAGTGTCATCTGCGTTAGCCAAGCTTCAAACCTCAGTTACTGAGTTAGGATGATGGTCCAGAAAATGGCGCATAGAGGTGAACCCGGAGAAAAGCTCCGCAGTTCACTTCTGTGCGAGACGCAAACTCCCATATAATACTCCCCGCCTGCGTATGCTAGGGGCGTCAGTCCCCTGGAAACGCACGGCGAAGTATCTCGGAGTCACTCTTGACTCCAGACTCTCCTTTGTCCCACATATTAGAAAGGTAGCTAGTACCGCCAGATTTTATCTGAACCGACTCAGCCCTATGCTGGGAAGGCACAGTAAAATGTCCCTCAGAAATAAGCGAACCCTGTACAAGGTTTGTATAAGGCCGGTGATGTCGTACGCGTCTCCGGTGTTCGCTCATGCCAGTCCTGCAGCCGTCAATAGGCTGCAGACAGTCCAAAACGTCTTTTGTCGTCGAGCCACCAATGCTCAGTGGGCTCAGCGTAATGCTGAACTCCACCGTGACCTCCAACTCCCATCTATCCAACAACACTTCCAACTCCTGTCAAAGCGTTTCTTCGAAACCGCTGAGACCCATCCCAACCCGCTCATCCAGCAGGCTGCGTCCTACAGCCCGCCCCAGCCTCTTTTATCCCGCCATCAAAACCGCAGGCCACGTAGTGTCCTCTTAGATCAGCCAAATAAAATTTCGAGAGCTTTGGACCGCTATGCAGCGGCCGAAGCCTGCTTAGGGCAACAGTCCTCCACCATGTGAGCACCCTTCCGGTCGCTCGGTTTAGTCGCTTATAGGGTCCAGGGTCGGCGTCCTCAGGAGGAAGTCGACCCTTCTCTAAGCGTATGCTCTTATTAGAGTGACGCTTGCGTCACCCCGTTCCCCTGGGGTGACCGCTTCAGATGAAGCCTTTGTAGCCTTCCCGGCTAGAGGCAGTCCCAGGGGGTGTTTTAGTCGGTGGAAATCCGACATAATCAGTTCGTTCGCACGAATTGGTATCTTTGAAAGATTTCACCTCCTCCCTCCCGTTTTCCGGAGGGTGCCCCTCACGGAGGAATGACCAATGCACACCCGGGTGTGGGTTGGTCCTTCCTTTGTGGGTCTTCAATTTCTTAGGCGAAAATCAAAAAAAAAAAAAAAAAAAGTATAGGTACGAGCTGTTGCAAGCCAGGTATATAATAAAGTTAGAACATCTGATTAGTGATTGCAACAGCTCAAAAGTGAATAGATGTACCTATTAACGTAATTTTAAGTTTATAATGAAAACATTTATATGTAAAAACTTCACTGACCCATAGGTTTTGACAATAACTTTAGCAAAAGTTTTATGGTTTTATATGAAAAGGGGTCAAATGTATGGAATAATAGAACAGCTTACAAACATTTTTGACACAAATAAAGCGAGCACGATCAGGTATTGCCTCTAGGTCTGGGCGATTTTGGCTATTGCTATCTCTTTCCCACAAATGTACCTCTCGCTCCCACAGCGGGGGTATAAATATGGGCCATAGAGCCGTGATCGGTACCAGTCGTACGCTACACTCAGCGCTCACGCTACCGTGGAATAGCCAGCCAAGTCACCTTGAAGCCAGACCAGTCCAGACCTGGAAGAAGTACCTACGGCTCCATACTTCACAAGACAATCAGGCGGTTCATTCTGCACCAACCCAGAGACCTGCGACTTACAACCGTAGGTCGAAGAATCAAGCCCGCCAGTACCTACATTATTATTTTACTACATTCGTTTACGAAAGTGTACGGGTCGTATCGAAGGGGCCCGTACAATAATCTTATTGTATCTTATTCAATTCTCTTTTCAAATAGCATTTCGGGAATAACCTTTGGCGAAGAAGAAACGCCGAAAGTAACTTGCCAATATAGGTGTATTTTAAAATTGTCAATTACATTTATTATTTTTATTTGCTTAATAATTAAGTTTCAAATGGTAAAATAAAAGATTATTAAGGACAGGTCGTCTGTGCTAAATTATTTCCAAACATCTTTGTCAATTACATATTCATCAATTCTATAATAAGCCCTTTTACAGAGAGCTTTTTCAATATAATGTCAGGAAAGGACAGAACTGTTTCAGGCAACTTATTATAAAATCGAATACAATTTACAAGAAAAGATCTACCAGTCCTAGCAAGCTGATGTACCGGCGTACAAAACTTATTTCTACTTCTAAGTCTCTAGTACGTTCTAAGTTTGAAAAGGATTTAATTTTTTTTACGGACATACATTATGTTTTCATAAATATATTGAGCAGTAACAGTGAGGACATTTATTTCTTTGAACAGTTCCCTGATGGATTCTCTGGAGCCCATGTTATAAATAGAGCGAATGGCTCTTTTTTGTAAGATTGTATAAATGTCAGTCGCCGTTCCATACAACAGTATACCATACGACATAATGCTGTAAAAGTAGCTGAAATGACTTGCATTAAAAGATGTAATAACACCATACCACCATATTGTATTGGGCATCATCATATTATATTCATCAGACCTAAATTCAGTTTAGTCAGAGATATCTCTGATTTATTGTACTCGTATCATTACAATATTTGACAACTGAATTTAGGTCTGATGAATATAATATGATGAAAATTGATATTGATTTTTTGTGAGTGTTATAGTATGTGCCTGCGTGGTTTAAATTTACAATTCAATCCGGTAGGTTGCACTGCTATTGGAAATTTTTTATGTCTATTTTCGCGTATAGGCCAGTGAAAATTAAAAAAAAAAAAATTTGTTACAGCAATCCGTCACTGGGATATTGTAGAATAAGATATTCTAAAAGAGGGAAAAATAAATCGAACAGTCTGCTGCTATCCGGGGTGGAATGTTAAAAAAAAGTTAAATGTAAAAGTTGTAGATAATAAAAAGATCTACAACTTTTGCATAAACCATTTTTACCCTAACCTCAAAATTTTTTGAAAAAAATGCAAAAAACCGATTTTTTGGTTTTTAATTATTTTTTTCGAGAAAAAAGAATCAATTGAGCCCAAACTTTGCCAAAAGATACCTATTGGTATTATAAAGATGTAGTAATTTTTTTGAAAGGAAATATTTTAAGGTTTTTTTAAAAATCCATTTTTTCTAAAAAAAAAATGAAATTTTCAACGAAAATCCTACCTAAAACTACGAAACCTACAGAGTTCACATTTGGCACACTTACTCGTTGTTACGTCTACTTTCAATTAGTAGTGAAAAAAAGGTACACTGCAATTGAAAAAATGGCAGGAAAATTGAAAAAACCGAAAAAATTACTTTTTTTGTGGTATTTGACATATACATCGTCGAACAATCGTTATTAATTAATAAAATCATTATAATTTTCATGTTTAATCTTTGATTATTGTACAGCACTACTTTTCATACGATAAAAAATTTACATACAATCATAATAATTATACAATAGGTAATGTAGTAGATCTACAATGATATATACGGATTTTGCAGATAAGAGTGGTTTAAATTATAAGACAGTATACGCATGTTTGCACAGAACTTGTTTATATTTCAAATATATATATACAAAAAAAAAACTATAAACAACAATACATTATGGAATAATTGAAGCAGATTTTGTTTATAGCAAATGAATATTACTATTATGTTACCAAAAAACACTTTATTTCTTTTTTTTATTTTAAATTACATTGGATGAAAAACATGCTAAGGCCCGCCTGATGTGACGCGCTTGCCGTAGCTTTGGATCGCTTGCAATCATGTTTTTTTTTATACAACGTCGGGAGCAATACAATTATACGGCCCACCTGATGTAAAGCGGGTACCATAGCCTATTAACGCATGAGATATATTAAGTATCACTCGCGCGATGCCTCCTCTGCTGCTTACACAGCAACTCCTTCCAACTTCCAACAATTCCCTGGACGCCCAGGTAGATTGTTGTTTCGTGCGAGTGAGTGATGTCACCTGTTGGTAGCGGGGGTGGCAACGCGCGAGCCCCAAGCGAACGAACTTGCCTGAACACAACAACCGTCCAGGGAATTGTTATTTGGCTGCAGATTTCTGTGCGGTGGTAACGTCACTCACTCGCATGAACACAACAACATCCCTCCAGAGATTTGTTATTTAATGATGCCAGAGAAGTATAACTTCTCACGCGCGTACATAAGTACACGCGCCCATTTTTTTTTTACAGAACTATTTTTTACTTTTTCATTTACTACACTTATCAAAATTATAATCTTTATATTCGGAAATTTAATATTTTTACAGTAGCCAAAAATGATGGGCATTAAAAGTACTTTTTCTGTAGGAAATTTGAGATTTTGTAACAAAATTACACATTTGATACAGAAAAAAAAAATCTTTTTACTTTTTAGCCATCTTTACGAATTTGTATTTAAAGTAGGTAGGTAGGTACACGTATAAATTATTACGAGCGGAAGTGCAGCGCTATTAAGCACGGCGTAGCCACGACTGGCGTATCTTGAGCAACGATAAATTTTGTCAGTGTGTGTGTGCGACAACGACGTACGTATACATACGGGCGGGCACACATACAAACCGCGTTCGTTGCGTATCTATGAAGATATCCTACTTATTTGATTTTACTATGACTCCAGGCTCCGTGGTGGATGCAACCGCGGTTTACCGCTTGAAGAAGAAGGATATTGAAACTCATCGTTCAAATAACTACTCAGCCGGGAATCAAACCCAGGGCCTATGCGCAGAAGATAGCTACACTGCTAACTAGGCTATACGGGTTGTCAAAATAATATTGTCATAAATAATTATTCGTAGTGGAATTCCTATCAACTATGTTACGTTATGGCTGACATGTAGGGAAATAAGTCCGCCATTGGATTTAAATTATATTGTTTAATTAGTTCTGTTTATTTTGTGCAATAAATTGATTACATACATACATATTATGGCCTCATCATTTCACTTTTCTATTTAAATACCAATTTAGAATCCATTCGTATGTATAACAACTTATCAAATAATTGTAATTAAAACATAACAAAAAAATCTATTTATTTTATAGCATAAAAAATATTATTTTATTATATATTTGTTCCTTTTTAGGGTTCCGTACCCAAAGGGTAAAACGGAACCCTATTACTGAGGCTCCGCTGTCCGTCCGTCCGTCCGTCCGTCCGTCCGTCCGTCCGTCCGTCCGTCCGTCCGTCCGTCTGTCACCATGCTGTATCTCATGAACCGTGATAGTTAGATAGTTGAAATTTTCACAGATCATGTATTTCTATTGCCGCTATAACAACAAATACTAAAAAATAGAATATATTAAATATTTAAGGGGGCTCCCATACAACAAACGTGATTTTTTAGCCGCTTTTATAGATATTGGTACGGAACCCTTCGTGCGCGAGTCCGACTCGCACTTGGCCGATTTTTACTTATAGCATAACATCGTCCACGCCGCTATGACTCAACTGGCATTGCAGTCTGCGCGTGCGTGTTCATATCAGTGATATCAATATCAATCAGTGCTCTTGTTTTGAATTTAAACCAATCACTAGGCACGTGTATTAGTGTAACCTAATTGATTCGTAATTTGAACATACGTCGCGTCGTTTCGGTTTCACGTAGCGCCACTTTTTGTGTGGAATTTGTTCTGAGTTACAGTTCCTGACTTATTATTTATTCGTAGATTCCCAAGACATAAATAAGAACCAAAATGTTTAATTGGCAAAAAAATCTCAAAATTAAAGTCAAAACAAAAACAAATATTTACAAACTGTTTTCTATTCTGTTCTGACTGACATTCTCTAGGATTATTTGATATAGGTACATCACTTAGAACCACGGAATAGAAAAAACAAGCAAACTTGTTTTTTTCCGTGCCGTTTAATTCCGTGCTTAGAACCCACTTAACGAAAAACTTGTGTTTGCTACTAGAACTACTGCGCACTAGATGGCGTTGTCACAGTACTAAATCGCGCTATGGTTCGGTTCCCTCGCACACTTAACTCAATTGTAACATTTGAACTTATTGACAATAATCTACAAAGGTTTTATAAAATATATTATATTTTTTGGAATTAGTACTCTTACAGTGCTAATAAAGTGAACAAATTTTTTCATGTCCTACATTATAATGACGTTACGTTACCATATATATATCTAGTCTGGTCATAAGTTCTGTGAAAAACTTTTGATGTAATTAATAATACACTTTGATAATTATGTAAAAGTTAAGTTATATATGAAATGAAAGGTAATTAAATGTACAATAAAATTTTATTTACATTATTCGAAATGCCCTCCTCCATTTTGAATGCATGCCCTTAATCGACGTGGCCAGTCATGGATCGCAGCACGCACCACATTTATATCTATTTCTGCCGCTGCTTTAACCAGAGATGCTCGGAGAGACTCCAAATTCTGATGAGGTTTAGCGCAGACTTTCTCTTCCAAATGTTGCCATATCTTGTAGTCCAGTGGGTTTAAATCTGGACTAGAAGAGGGTCAGTTTTCATGCCCGATGAAGTCAATTCCACGGGCGGTCAACCAGTTTTGAGTGCTTCGTGCCTTATGAGCTGGTGCAGAGGTCCTGTTGGAATATCCAGTGTCTGTTATTGAACGTTGTTTGAGAAAGTGGTTCTACTATGTTTGTTAGGACGGTATTTTGGTAAACCACGGCACTGGTTTTCACACCTTTTTCACAGAAAAACACCTCAGTTAAACCTGAATATGATACTCCAAATCATGATTGATGAAGGATAATGCCCTGGCTGGACCCTCGGAATACGCACGCTCGCTTCTTCACAACAGTGGGCATACACCTTATCATTTTGTTTGTTGTAACGTTCTAGGTGCTATCTTCATCTCCCGAGATAAAATCTTTTGCTTTCGGACAGGATTTCTTCGAATTCTTTCCCTTACTGCTTTGACCACCTTTTTCGTACCAACACTACGTGGATGGCCAGATCTTTTTCTGTCACGAGCAGAGGAGGTCTCATTGTACCTATTCGATTATTATTATTATTATTATTGGTAATGTTCTAAGAAATCGACCCCCAGGATTGACATTTTGACGTCAGCGATAATGAATGTCCAAGTGAATTTCGGCGTAATCCCAGATTTAATATCAATTTTTTTTCGCCGTAGGTGTCTATTACTGTTCTATTGGCGACGAGTACTTTAAAATCGTTTGCCCTGTCTTTATTCTGTGTTGTTCTTGAAATTACAGAAATGGCACCTGTGTCAACCAAAATCTATAAACACTGTTTAAGGCGGCAAAATGGATGTATAGCACAGACTTCCGCCGTATTCTGTGCTCTGCTTAGTTTCCCGATTATTGGGCATTTTCTGTCCAAGAGCACGGTTTTTAGCCCGGTACACAAACATTTTACTAATACCAAGCGTATGGAGAGTTTTAAAAATTGCATTTGGCTCCATACCTACTTTGCGTAAGCAATCACAGCAATTCGGTTCTCTTTATCACTCCACTCCATTTTAATATCGTAAAATATTGTACAATGTATTGGCGCCAAAATGAGAAAACCCAATGAACAATCATATTCTAAAAATGACAGATTCCAAATTCAAATGTAATATTTTGTTTATTTTTAATTGTAACAGTATTTATGGCCAGACTAAGTATATATATATATTGTTATTTATATCACTAGATTTTGTAGTGTCAAAATGATTAATATTTATTTACACCATTTTAATGACATTATAAATAAATGATAAAGTGCTTAACAATCGTGATTGATTAAAAACATATATAATTACTTACGCAACGGTGACGTCGCATATTTAGTGCAATTCTTTGTGAACAATGTCTACTGTCTAGTATTTAGTACATTCAATTAAAATATGATTTTAAATACTACAAAATAAGCAGACCATCAATGACGTCTCCATAATAACGCCTCCATAAAAATGTGTTAACAAAAACACCTGTTATTTTACTATTTTGCTGATTACTGTAAGACTTTCGAGATCATAATTATTTATATATAAGTTGTTATTCCTTTCTGGCGGTTTGCTATTTACAGGCGGTAGGTGGGCACGAGCGCTAACTGCGGGGGTCCTATTGTGTTGATGTGATGCTGCACCTTGTTTTGAATAGGTTTTTTTATAGACGTTGACCTGATAATGTCTCCGTATTGTTCCTGTAGTTGCCTTACAGTTTCAGGTAACCTGCAATCAATGGAGTCTACGGAAAGATTATTTGCTGTAATCAAACTGACAGGCGTTTTGAGCTCTGTTGGTTCATCTACCATTTTTTTTTTCGTGTAGATATACCATTAGGTGGTAATGTTCTAAGAAATCGACCCCCAGGATTGACATTTTGACGTCAGCGATAATGAATGTCCAAGTGAATTTCGGCGTAATCCCAGATTTAATATCAATTTTTTTTCGCCGTAGGTGTCTATTACTGTTCTATTGGCGACGAGTACTTTAAAATCGTTTGCCCTGTCTTTATTCTGTGTTGTTCTTGAAATTACAGAAATGGCACCTGTGTCAACCAAAATCTATAAACACTGTTTAAGGCGGCAAAATGGATGTATAGCACAGACTTCCGCCGTATTCTGTGCTCTGCTTAGTTTCCCGATTATTGGGCATTTTCTGTCCAAGAGCACGGTTTTTGGCATTTTCGGGCCTTTGGTTTTGAATAGTCGATGATGAAAACATAGTTCCTTACTATGCCTTAATAATGGACGACGGCCTTACGATCTTGACCTAGATCGATTGTAGCTAGGTCAGGCCCACCACTCATTCCCACCACTGAATCTCCTGTGTAGACAGAATTAACAGCGGCGACCACCAAAAAGGCAATGAACAGTGAAGTACATTGCTGTCCCGGAATTTAAACTACAGCTGCCTTGGAACTCACAACGAATTTAATCAGAAGAAATTTGTAAGAGTAGGAAATTTTGAATTGACTTCCCTTCTTGGCAAAGTCACCGGAGATGAGAGACGACGAGAAACACCACAACCTGAATCAAAAGACATCGAGCCTAAGAACCCCAGAAAGGGATCGAATCTCGGCTGGAGTGTCCGAGTCGTAGAGGTAGAGGAGGGGGCATTTCGAAGTACTCGTAACGCGTGAACGCTTTTTTCATGAAACTGATGATAGAAAGTAATTCATGGTCGAGATGTATGAGTAGATCTACGACCCTGAAATAAAGGAGAGCCCCGATTTCATTGCTGGAAAACCGGTTTTGGATGATCTGGAGGTTAGCCAGACGAGAGACAGCTGCGTGTGTGAACACAACTCTACCGTATGTGAGGACTGGGATACATGTTTTCTATAGTGTGCACTTATTTCTATGTGACATTATACTATTTCTGAAAGTCGGAGCTAATCGGCCTAGGTAAAACGCGGCTTATTTTGACTGACGACTGGCATTGGTGATATGAGGGCCAAAGGTCTTTCTGGAGTCTAAGGTGACATCAAGGTGTTTATCCTCTTCGTTCAATGGGATGCGTCGGCCGAACAGTGAGATTTGGCTAACGGTTCGACGTTGGGAATCTGGTCTCGTAACACCTTGTGAATCCTGAGAAAATAACGCTGCAGTGCTTTTCTCGAGATTCACATCGATTCGCCAAAGTCGGAACCATTCGCATAGAGCGTTAGCCACTCTCTGCAACGTATCCAGTATGTTGGATTTGGTTCGTTCGTTAGTGTAATGCTGTAGCATCGGCGAACAGAGCTACCACTTGAGACTGATGCGCAGATAGCCATTCAACAAGTAGTCTCGTAAGATGTCCACGAGATTGAGTTGCATTTTCATTTAGTGTAGCTTATAAGTTAAGCTGTTTTGCCCGAGAATAATAAAGCACCTATCACTCACCAACACGTAGTGTTTTAGGGCCTAACTGTCTCAACGATTCGAGCTACGTATTCTTTACCCGCGACTCGTAGCGATGAGTTGAGTTACTACGCAAAATCATTTCATCGGTTCTCCATAGGGTTTTATTTCATTGGAATCAGAGACATTAGTAACACCAAATCATTTGCCAGCCTTTTAAAGATATAAATGTTTAGATTGCTAAGCAATTGTCGCTGCGCTCTGGCGAATTGATGTCAATTTTGATTTGTTCATTGGCAGCATCTCTCAGAGATGCTGCCAATGAACAAATCAAAATTGACATCAATTCGCCATCAAATACTAAGTACGGCGAAATCGGCGCTCTCGAGACGAGTCGGTATCAATCTCGTTACAATTACAACCAGATGTCTCGCGTTGACGTGCGGTGTGTTATTATAAACTTGGTTTTTATTCCATAGAAAAAAAAAAGGTTAGCAAATTTTATCAGGAATAAGTATTATAAAATTTCTTAATTTCAATGCAATATAACATGTATTTTACAAAACGTAAAGATGCCGTTCAGTATTATCTATTTCTAATGTATACCTATACTTACAATACAAACTGATTTCTATGTACCTACATTAGAACTACAAATTAAAGTACACCGGGTTTATTTCGGGTCAAGTTCTTATTAATAGTGCTTGGAACAGCCGCTCGATGACCGCCCTCGCCACACTGGCCAATGGCCACGTTTAACATGTGGATTTTGAGGCGCGATGGGAATATGGGAGACTAGATGCACATTCTGGGACTATCAGAATTTCGACGTCAGGCAGTGGACAACGTGATCGTCTAATCTGTCAACTTCTACTGTCGCGTAGATGACCAGCACTACCAGAACGGTGTGAGGTTTGCCGACTATGGAACCATCGTCAACAACGTAGGAAGCTCTCCGGTCTATATAATATATTCGGTATAACTAGATAATGTTTTGAAAGTTTTACTAAGGCTCGTCCTAGTTATGGGGCTAATGATGTTCTTTCAAACTGAATGCTGCTGTAAAATTCAATAATAAATTTTAGTGTGAGCAACTTGCGAGCGAGTAACTTTTATTACTAATAATTACTACTATTACTAAACTTTGAACTGATTTATAGGAAATATTTTTTACAAGCAAAAATCGACGACTTTCTTTTAAATGTACTTTAGTGTGTAATTTTGCTATGGTCAACCAATCGGGAAAATGATGGTTTAAATTATTTTATTAGTTATGCGTATTTGTTTAGTATGGCATATAGATGCCACCATACTGTGACATAATACGTGCCCATATCGAAGAACATTTTGAGTCATTTTAGCAGACGCGACAATTTTTACTGACCTAGCTACATATCATAAAGAGTGTTTAGAAGTCGATCATCCCGTTGCTCAATTTTTAACTGAACATAGAAACTTAGCTAAGCTCTTTTCGTTTAGACTTGTGTCATCGCCTTTATGTGCGTGTTCTAATCCGGTGACGCATATTTTGTAGAATGCTGGACAAAGCCTCAATTATACTCAAGCAAAATAAATCAGAACCAGAATTTGAAATAGAAAAAATGTTAAATGAATATGGGCATGAGCTAGTACGCTTGCCACCGTACCACTGTGATTTGAACCTAATCGAAAAAATATGGTCCAGTGTAAAACGTCGCATGGCAGAGAAAAATGTTAATCAGGCAGGTAATGAAATTGAAAACATAACTAAGAATGCCTTCAGGTCAATTACCCAGAAAGAGTGGGAATATGTTTGTGTACATGTAGAAAAAATTGAACATAAATATTTTGAGTCGGATAGACTATTAGATATAGAATTAGATAAGTTTATAATAAACGTATGTAGTAGTGAGAGTGAGTGATGATTCTAATTATAAAATTGATGGAATTGAACCTTTGCAGGACCATAGCTATTCAATTTTTTTATAAATAAATAATAATAATATTGTTTATTTACTTCTCACAAGGAATGTTACATAGGTATAAAATTAACATATGGCAGATTATGCTTACAAGTAGGTCCTTGTGAGAGTCTGGAGTCTGGACTAGGCCGAGACCTGTATTACAGAACTCCAGGCTCCCTCCGGATAATTAATCATAGGTAAATTCATTGCAATTAAAATTAAAATCTGTGAGATGTAGGTTTGGACGATTTTACATCTAGGAAATTATTGTAAGGATGAATGTATACTTAGGTAATATTTGTAAGTGAGTGAGTTAAATTGTTTTATTGTATGTAAGTTGGTAAATTCTTAATTTAGTATTTCATTTTAGTTGTATTAAATAGGTCTAGATTTTATTGTAGTGTAGTAAGTAACTCTTCAGTGTCGTCATATGATAGGGAGAGTAACCATTTCATGATTTTCTTTTTACATGAGGTCTTAATCAAAGGGTATATCGTCAATTTTTTGTTGACTTTATTATATAAATATGGTCCTAGGAAACCGAAGAATCTCTGAGAAAAAGATGTTTTAAATTTTGTGTTCTGCCTGCAGACCTTGAAAGATGTTCGTTTGGATAATATCAATGGGTCGTAGATTAAATGTTCATGTTGTTTCACAACGGAGGTAAGTATATATAATTGTCTTATCGTGAGTACTTCGCAATTCTGGTAGTGCAATCTCGTAGGGAATAGGAAAGGGCGAGAGGTTGATACTTTAAGCAATAATCGTTGCGCTATTTCCAATGGTTTTAATATTGTTTTTGGTGAACCACCCCAAGCCAAGATGCAGTATGTGCATAAAGATTGACATAGTGCCAGATACGTCAGTTTTAGCAGTTTGGGTTCAATAACATGGCGGAGTTTCTTGAAAACCACTATAAGTTTGCGGATTCTATTGCTGAGCGTTTTAATGTGTCGTTTAAAGAGAGGTTGTTATCTATTATTACGCCCAGGTATTTAACGTATGTGGTACGTTCTAAAGGGGAACAACTGCAGTTAGAGGAATCATTACAAATGTGTGCTATCAGATTATGATTTATAGTATCTGCTAATTGACGTATCGAGAAACATATATATTTCGTTTTAGAAGCATTCAGTGAAAGGATATTTCTATGAAGAGAAGAAGTCACTTCATCTAAGCCCCTTTGGGTGGCGTCGTAGGCCTCGCTCCAGGTATCTCCAGTGAAAATAAGAGCAGTATCATCTGCATAAGCTATTAGTTTACCCTGTGTGAGCTTTGAAGAACAGAGGTCGTTCATATATACGAGAAATAGGGTTGGACCTAGGATGCTTCCCTGAGGAACACCGAAAGTTACGGGGAGATCATCACTTGTATGTGGACCAATGGAAACCCTTTGATACCTCTCAGACAAGTAACTTTCCAATAAGTGCAGCTGTCTGCCCCTTATGCCTATTTGTTTCAGTTTCCTAAGTAGTATTGGGATCGAGACAGTATCAAAAGCCTTGGCTAAGTCAATAAAGACAGCCAAGCATTTTTTTCCAGCATCAAGGTTGTTAACAATATATTCAGAAAGAGTATGGACAGCATCGGATGTAGATTTGCCGCGTCTAAAGCCAAATTGGTTTTCAGAAAGTATAGATTTTTCTTCAAGATACTTTACTAGCCTGATGTTAATTAATTTCTCCATTATTTTTGAGAGAGAGGGTAGTAAAGATATTGGTCTGTAGTTTCCAATTTGATTCCTATCGCCATCTTTAAAAATGGGTATTATGACTGCTTTTTTTAATGCAGAAGGGAAAATTCCCTTTTGAAAACAGCTATTAAATATGTAAGTAAGTGGTTTTATTAGAAAGTGTCTAAATTCTTTAAGTATTTTGTTTATAATTTTGTCCCATCCCGCCGTGCTATCAGTTTTTAATCCCCTTATCAATTGATCAATTTCTTCTTCATTTGTTTCTAAAAGACCAAACGAGTGAGAGGTGGATTTTTCAAAGTTCGAAGTTTTTGTAGTATATTTTTTATTGTCACACACACTCTCTGCTAAAGACCGTCCAAGATTTGCAAAATATTCATTTGCGAGGTTCACAGATTCGTGAGGATTAGTAGCTAGGTTAATTCGTGACGGTTTTAATTGCTTCCCAGATTTTTTTATAGTTATTTCCTGCTTTTTTTATTTGTTCTGCGTCATAATCCGTTTTGACTGTTTTTAATATCTTTTTGGTGAAATTTCTGTATCTTTTATAGGTTAGTTTCAGTGTCTCATTCTCAGGATCCCGTTTAGATTTTAGGTGAAGTTGCCCCTGTTTCGCATGCATCGAAGAAGACCCTGTGTAATCCAAGGTTTAATAATCTGTTTGCGTTTGGTAGGCACTATCAGTGATGTATTTTTTTCTATAGCCAGGGTCAGTTTTTGCGTGAGGTAATTTAGAGCAGAATCAGGGTTGTTCGATTTGTATATAGGGTTTAAGTCTATTTGCATGATATCTGTTTTAAGGCCTTCATTGTTTAGTCTTTTGTAAGTAGATTTTACCTGGGCGCGTATATTTAAATTACGTTATTACAGGATTATGATCTGTGATTGATGCAGTAGGAACCAGGGTGACGACAGGTTTCTGGTTTTTTATTAATACGTGATCTATGCATGTTCCGCTTATATCTCTAGTGGT
Organism: Pyralis farinalis; assembly: GCA_947507595.1. Taxonomy (NCBI): domain Eukaryota; kingdom Metazoa; phylum Arthropoda; class Insecta; order Lepidoptera; family Pyralidae; genus Pyralis; species Pyralis farinalis. The sequence goes on along the minus strand of OX382266.1, from coordinate 15,767,883 downwards.
TAAGGTATGTGAAGGTAAGAGCCCATGGAAAGCAGCTAAATTTAAGTAAAATTCCCCATATTGGTCAATTTTCTCGTGGTTAATAGGTATATTTATGTCTCCAACTAGTATTATATTTTGATAAGCAGATAATTTAGTTAATAGTTCATTTAGTGACGTCAAAAAGGGCGAAATATTCGTATATGAAGGAGACCGGTAAATTGCGATTATTGCTGTATCAAGATTGTGTTTTAGGACAAGACAGTTAGCTTCTGTTAGTATAGGCTCCTCTATAATTGTGTTGTTAATGTTTTTAATGTACAAAGCAACACCATCATATATCATCATAGATAAATAAATATTATCTATATAAATTATATTATTTTATTGAGTACAAAAAAAAATAACAGCTATTAATTAAATGTTAATAACAGGGGTATTACATTAGCCCACTAACATCATCGTGCTCTAAGCCTACCTTGCCTGCAAGTTGGTTTTTTTATACTAAGTCGGGAGGCATACAAGCCTGATGTAAAACCTGATGTAAAACGGGTACCGTAGCCTATTGACGCTAGCGATATGTATCACTCGCACGATGCCTCCTCTGCTGCTTATGCAGCAACTCCTTGGGAGCTTACTGGTGACCTCACTCACACGCAGGAACACAACAACCCTCTAGAGAGTTGTTATTTAGCTGCGGTTTTCTTTCTCGGAGATACTTCCCCAAACGGGCTGCTTTGATGCGCCCTACCTCTCTCAAAACACCCTCCTGATTAACAAAGGAGGCTTTTGAGAGTTCAGACGCCAGTCGCTCCTATAAAGCCACCAAACCAATCAAACTATGGAGAGAAGTAGAAGGGTGAATCGGGGACATAACGCCGAATGATGGTGAATAAAATGTTAACAAGTGTAAATTAAATTAAAAATAGAGTGAACTTTATACTTCTGCACACTCTCTTGAGGTATATAAGAGTGATTATGATATGTATTTAAATGAAATTCAGTTTAGAAAATAATAAATATTATTTAACTATAACATGAGCACCTGTAATTCATGTTATAGTTAAAAAATATTCATTATTTATGCAGCAAAAAATAATACGTAACTAAAACTATTACAAAAAGCATAATCTTAGTCACTCACAAGTATAATTTTAACCTTTGAATAGGTAAGGTTAGCTTTTCTTAATATAGCAACATTAACTACGCCACCAGTCGCGCGCAGACTTATCTGGCGCGCAGTCTATGCGAAAATATTTTCAGTTGTTGCATATTTTATAACGTTGTCTTTATTAGAACTAAGCAAGGGGCTATAAACTGGGCGGTACGGCAATATAAAGTTTAACCCACCGAGCAAAACGTCTGCAACAAATAATATGGAAAAAGTTACTGTATAAAAACTAAAAAATAAATATTATCTAGACACAAAATTTGAAACTTGTTTTATTTCTAATTTTCTGACATTTTTGTTGGCAATAAGTACCTAGGTAGATTCTTGTTTCCAAAAGGAAATTGGAAATTGTCATTGGTAACCCTGGTCCTATACTATCTCAGAGGAAGTATATACCTAGAGGTGACAAGCAAATAATAATACCAAGATAGAAAGTGATAGATGCATACAGTTCCTAATAAGAAGGAAAGAGACAGATAAAATATTTTTGTCAATTCAAAAATCAAATTCGTGGCAAACAATCATTTCGTTCCTTGTAGTACAACAAATTGTTTGCATAAATTACTAAATATAAGCGAAATATTAGTGCATATTTGTGTTCCTTTGCTTGTTTGGGATTGTCTTTTTACTTTAACAATGGTACGTTGCTGTGTAAACGGCTGCAAAAGCCTCAGTTAGCAAAAATACGAAAACATAACCTTTCATACGTAAGTATAAAGTTTTAATAGTTGTTATCAAATATTTTGCGAAAATTAGATTCACATGTAGTTTTTAAATAAATTGTTTGTATAATAACGTAAAAGCAATGAAAATATCGGTTTAATTTACAAAAAGTATTTCTAGTATAAACCGCCTAAATCTTGAAGGTTGTCTGTGGTTAATGCGTCAGTCATTTTCTGTTGTATTTTCAATTTATCGGTATAATGAGCGTTTTAGGGGTATCAGTATGTAGTATGGGAAAACACCCCGAAATTATGGGTAAATTATATGGGTACAGACACCTTTTTTTTTAACTTCTTACTATCCGTAGACTTTTTGTTTATAATTTTTCGTCAAAAAGTATTTATTTATTTTTAAATTAAAAATGTTAACATGTTTAATCTTAGATGTATGTTTATTTTTTAGATTTCCTAAAGTCGTCAGTGTGCGTAATGCATGGATTTTTGCTACTGGACGACAACAGAATTGGGAGCCGAGTACAGTCGCACATGTTCCAAACATTTTAAAGACCACTGCTTTCTGAAGAAGTTTATTTGGATAAGTCGTCAGTTTCAACATCCACCATACACGTAAGTTAACATTTGTAATATTTTGTTAAATTAAATTTGAGTCTCAATACTTAGAAAATCAACCAAACTAACTTTAGGCGTAATATTTACTTCACTACTTATTATTAATATATATATATATATATACTTGGACATATGTATATTAGTTGTAAAAAAGATTATATACTAAAAATATACTACCTACTTTCCAAAGATCATGACTCGATGGAGTCCAAGTGGGAAACTAGTACCGTTTTACTGTATATATTCATAATGTTGCGAAAAGGGAAAACAAGAATAGAATTAGATGTACATTCTGTGTACTAAGTATCGGGAATTTGTCAATAAAACAAAAAATACAAATTATTCATCTAAATTTATTTTATCGCCTTCAAAGTAGGCCCCATCGCTTGCAATACAACATCTCCACCGCTTCACCCAGTCTTCCATACATTTTTCATAGGCTATTTGCGGTATGGCCTTTAGCTCATTCAGCGAATTTTCTTTTATGGCTTCTATCGACTCAAAACGTTTTCCTCGAAGTGGTAATTTTAACTTGGGAAATAAAAAAAAGTCAGACGGAGCCATATCAGGTGAATACGGTGCTTGGTCGAGAACTTTTGTTGAATTTTTCGCTAAAAACTCTTTCACTATAATGGCTGTGTGTGATGGTGCATTATCATGGTGCAGCATCCATGAGTTGTGTTGCCACAAATCTGGACGTTTTCGGCGGATACTCTCACGCAAACGCTTCATGACGCCTAAATAATATTCTTTATTCACTGTTTCTCCCTCTGGAAGGAATTCGGAGTGAACCACACCACGGTAGTCAAAAAAAACTGTCAGCATCACCTTGATTTTGGAGCGACTTTGCCGCGGTTTTTTGGGTTTCGGCTCGTTTTCGAGACGCCATTCTGAAGACTGTTGGCTTGTTTGCATGTCGTACTCATAAACCCATGTCTCGTCGCCAGTTATTATACGTTTCATAAAGGTCGGATCCGTAGAAGCTCGGGAAACCATGTCTTCAGCGACATGCTTTCGCTGCGCTTTTTGAACAAAATTGAGCTCTTTTGGAACTAGTCGAGCGGCGACGCGTTTCATGCCTAAAATGTCAATGAGAATGTTGTGGACGGACTTAAAAGATATGTTCACCTCACTAGCCAACTCTCTCAGACTCATACGTCGATTTTCGAGCACTAGCTTCTTGATTCTGTCGATGTTTTCTCTGGTCGTAGCGGTTGAAGGTCTACCAGAACGAGGCAAGTCTACTACTACTTCTCGGCCTTCTTTAAAAGCCTTATACCATTCATAAGCCCTTGTTTTCGATATACACGATTCGCCGTAGGTATTTCGCAACATTTTTAGTGATTCACCACATGAAATATCATTTGAAACACAAAATTTAAGGCACACTCTTTGTTCAACAATATTTTCCATTGTAAAAATCGCCGAGGACTCAAAACTATGACCAACAAAAAGTGTAGTTTAAAACAAATTAAATGACAGATCCCGCTCAAATTTTGCGCGCTAAATCAGTACAGTGCTACCAACATGCAGTAAAAAAATTAGAACGACCTCTTTTACGCGGGTCTTTTTATTGACATATTCCCGATACTTTTTACACAGAGTAGTATATGCCTGACTGTATTATATTATATATAATTTTTATCACATCTCAGAGATATATATATATAATTCTTCTGTCCATGTAAAACGGCTGAACAGTTTTTGACAAAAAAATGTGTGTTTAACTGGAAGAGAGAGAATTTTAGATTCACAATTGGACTGAATGCAATAAGTGGCGCTCCAGTCGTGTCCTCTGAAACTTTTAATATTATCGGGCAGGACAACATCTGTTAGTATATAAATCACACAGGCAGGCATGTGATTCATCCAACCAAAATAACAATGGTAAAGTTAAAGTATTTTCAGGAACACCGTTCCTATATGAAATCTATATGTTTGTCTGTGCGTGTGTCTGTCGTTTTTTTTCGAATATTCTAATTTTGACTTCAGATTCGGATTCAGCATAAAAAAGTAGAATAGGAATGTTTGAAAAACCAACCTCCTATCTCTTAAGGAACATAGTCAAAATGGCCGACAAATTAAAAAAAAAAAAAAATTTTTATTTCAGATTCGAAAAGTAAATTAAAAAGTAGAATAGGAATGTCTTAAAAACTAATATCATATTTCTTAAGGAACATGGTCAAAATGGCCGCCAAGTTTAAAAATAATAATTAAATTGTTATATAATTGACGAACCAGGTATTCCTCTGGCAATGCAAGCTTGCGCATTCTCAACTGATTTATATTGTTTTTTATTTATTTATTTACACGATACAGTTACATAGTACAAATTATTATGTTCACCAAACTGTTATAACAGTTTGTTGGCGAGTATATATGATGATAGGTATTAAAAAAAATAAGGAACTAAATTAGATGATTTACATGCCTGCCTGTTCGTCTGCTGAAATTTTACATAGTTATACATTTTAGTCGTAGAAGCGTATAATTTGAAGTACAAAAACATTTGAAAATATTCCAACGACTCCGACAATCCGTAATTGAGTAGTTTCGGGACATATCTTCTAAGGGCCCTCGCCCACGGCGACTTTTTGTAGCGATGCTGTCGCGCATTCGTATCGGTACAGTCGCGATGCGGTCGCTAGCTGCGTGCCCTCGCCCACCTCGCCCACATATGCACGATGCAGTCGCGATGCAAATGCGACACTGTCGCGCACAAAAATGATTGCGACCTGTATGTCTGTGTTGCACTGATGCTCGGTTCTCCACTCACGCGCCACCCTCCCTCTGCGCTCTCCCTAGCGCGCTAGTAGCTCGTTGGCATCACTTCTGTAGCGCGTTGGAAATGCGACTAACGCGCGTTAGTAGCGATGCTGTCGATCATTTACGAAACGCGCGATAGCATCACTACAAAAAGTCGCCGTGGGCGAGGGGCCTAAGGTCTTTTGGTTGAAATAAGAACCCGTACTCCAGTAATGAAGTGAGTATGGGTTGATATGATGTTTATGGGTTGATTATATTTATACAGGTAATTGTGAAACATACGGAGGGTAGTCGTGTAGATTATTCTATACCAATTATTTATGCCACGTTAATCAAGCACACACACATGCTTTTGTGTCAACACAAAAATGCTAATCAAGCATTTTATATTGTCTGAATTTGTAAACTTTTAAATGTGTAAAGCTCAATTAAATTATAGTTTTGACAAAAGTTTTAATATAATGTTAGTACTAGGCTGTCGATATTACATGCTAATAATGCGTTACAAAATTAAAATTGTCCTATTTTCCAGACCGATTATCCAGGGCTTCCAATAGCGACGGACACTACATTAACACCATGAAAATTAAAGCTTACTTTTGAATTGAGACTGAAAACATTACTGGCTGAGTCACGCAAGATGAAATTAGCTATATTAAGGTCAAAAATTAAAAGACTTGAAATAAAAATGCTGAAGTATCTGTCATTATACAGAATTTTAATGTAATCGATGTATAGATGATTGATATCATTATACAAGTTAGAGGAAAAGAGTGAACCAGGGAATTAAGGGACCGTAGCAGTTTACCACCTTTTGAGTACAATATGTGAAAGGATAATCCTTGATCAATTGTAGCTTTAGTTTAAGTCTAATGAAAACCATGATGCGCAATACAAAATGTTTAAAAACAACGATTGTTTACCTTTGTTTAATATTTACACTTAAATCATCCCTGGCACTAATTCTTTTTTACATGACAATTATTGAAAATTTTTATGGAATATGTTTAATTTTAAGAAGGAATAATCTGCATTTATTGTGTAAAGAAGATTTAACTAAAAACCGTGTATGTAAATGTGACCATGAATATTTGACGGCTGTTTCATTCTCACGATATTTATATAAATACACGATGTAGAAAAATCTATCTAATAACATTGATTTCAAGAATAAAAATCTATGAAAAAATAAACATTAATATGTTTGTAAGGCACGAATATTTTTATTTACAAATTGTCTATAAAGTGTTTTTATCTTTTATCTCATATCTATGCCTATATTTAGTACCATGTCACCGCTTGTATTTTAAAATATATGTCTAAAATAGAAAACTATATTGTTTAATTTATATAACTCTGCTAGGTTTGACCAATCTCCTATCCTTATTCCAATGATTTCACAGATCTTACTGAAACTAACTCAGGCTTACTATTAATTAATAGATCTATACAGTAACTCGATTTGCGAAAAGAAATACTATTCTAATAATATTAAAGTGCAAATATGTTTGTTGATCTATTCAGATACTGTAGTTTTCATACGTATGTATATATTAACTTTTATTACTTTGTGTGTAAAAATGGCTGTATCGACTTATTCGATTTTTTTTACATTGCTAATATCATATTATGAGTATATTTTTATAGCACACAATACACATTCTATGCAAGTCTTATGGTAAACGGTTAACTGGGTACATTGTAAATTTCAAATTACCGATACGCATTAGTGGGGTAAATTTTCCACAGTCTGGTAACCTTGTTATTGAATGTACTTTTGTTGCAGTCCCTTACGGGTGTACGCGTTTGTTAACTCTAGGTATATACTTCCTCTGAGTATACTATATATATATATAGTATTATATATATATTTATATATAGTATTGATAGATATATATATGTATATCTATCAGTGTTTCCACTTAAGATTTTGGTATTATCCTAGATTTTTTAGAAAAATGCCCTATAATACCCTAAAAAAATTTATTCCTAAAATTAGGGTGTAAAATAATAAAAAACGAATTCAACTTATAAAATATAAAACACAAAAATCAATTATGAGGTTCATTTGATTTTCAAGATCACGAGTTGGAGCATAACTTTTGCAACTTTTCGCAACACTAAGCATTGCAGTACTAGGTTCCAAAATTGAGCAGTTATTAGCTAACAATCCGAGTTTAGTGTGAAGTATCCCGTTAAGAGTTTCGTTTTGAGGTTATTTCTTTCGCCCCTATTTGCCATTTTTATTTAACAGCCTAAACCGATAGTCTAAATGAATAAAAATAATAGTGCGTGGAGTCCCTCCGTGCGGAAGAAGTGAAACTTCACACTGTTTACTTCGCTATAATATTGGACGCTACTCGTTGCTAACGTATATGTATACTACACGCATGCGTTCGAGTGCCACGCATTCACTCTCGCTCTGTCTCTTTCTATTCCCCCTGCATGGTAGCGTTAAACGTTTAACGCAACCTTGTTGGATTGGAAGTCGCATTTGAAGTTTCACTTCAATTATGAACACTGCCATAATTTTGTGCCCGCTGCATAGGTAACATACTCTTTGTATTATACCCCTAAAGTTCCATAACCACGATTATAGAACAAAACATAATGTAAACTAAAATTTGGTGGATTATACTCTATACGCATTTGGGGAATTCCCTATAATAAATTCGTAAAATCATAGAGGTTTACCACCTCAAGTTAAATTTTACCCTGAATTTCCCTAAATCCCTACTGAAATTAAAAAAATCCCTAGGTCATACATGAAATAAGTAATTTTACCTTAAAAAAGGGCAAAATCCCTAAAAGTGGAAACACTGATATCTATGTCTTTCTATTCATTCATTCATTTAGCCCGCAAACAAACAAAGCATACATTGTTTTAAATTTAACTTACCTACTTTTTACAGTTTTTACAATATTTAAGTTTAAAACATACCTATTTTTTAGGTTATTAAAATGTTTGTGTCTGCAAAAATGCTATCGACAAGACAGTTTCTACTGTGGTTTTTACTGTCATTCAGTGCAATCAAATCTGGTAAGAATCTTGGCGGTTATTGTTTCATTCGAATTAAGACTTTTCGTTAAACTAATTTATGTCTTTCTTTATTCTACGCCTTTAGTAAGCTGTATAAACTGTTATCAGTGTTCAGGAACTGATTCAGATAATCCATTTGAATGCAATGAATTTTTGGAAAGTGACACAGGTTTGGACCCAATAGACTGTGCCACTATTCATGATGCTCAGTACTGTATAAAACATGTAGGAAGAAACGGAGGTGAGGACAAGTTGTCTAACTCCTTGGGCTGATGGGACTTATTACTAACAATTGGTTATGGTATTGTTACCTAAGGTTATTTACATTGAACAAGTAATCTCTATGTAGGCACTTCCAAACAGGCACCTGAACAGGACTATGATAGGAAAAGTTAAATGCCCATAGTTTTGCTACTAACGTTAGGCAGACATATAGTATGATTATTTATCAATATTGAAATGTCTATAATTATATTCTACTTCATAATCCTTGATAAATTTTAGACCTGTTAGTACTACAGCGGTTTAAAAATATATTAGTTATTTAAACTATAGTGATTTACAAGACACGCATCCTTATAAAAAGAAATCTTACTACCTAACATTAATTTACTTTAAAACATTGCCAGAACTTCTATATTTATTATGTCCTTCTGTTAACTTTACCCATTTATCAAAACTCAATATAAAGTGGGTTATTAATATCTTATGTGCATTATTATTACATCTTCACTGTAAGCCGTCAGAACCGGTTATATACGTTTTTCCATACATTTCGCGGTCATATATGACTACCCGGGTTTCGAAGGGTAAATAAATGTGGCATGTAAGGTCAATGACCATAGCTCAAGTGAGCATCAGCCATCACTGGCCATTGTATGAGGACCTTTTGTGATGCATATGTGTACAGAAAACTGTAGATTACATAATGGGTGTAACATAATATAAACTGTGCAGACTGTGTTGAGTAATTTTTCTTACGTAAAGGGTAATTTTAATTTTTAACTATAGTGGGTAGTGTTTGTATTACCCTCCTTCGTCTGTAAATTATTCGTATCTGCCGACGAGGTTTTTAAGTTGAGTCCCTTGGTCCTAAGACGTTTATGCCACTTATTTGGAGCATACCCCGAGGAGCGCGGGGATTACCAGTTGAGAATCTCCAGGTGATAATGGAGACTCCCACCGAGTCATGGCGGTGTCCCGATTGGACCTAGTTCTTCAAGATGTTCGGGCGAACCCACCGTATGACTACGGAGTACCCACACTATTCAGTGTGGTTTTACTGCCAGGCCTTGAAATCTCAAAGCGGTACAGGCAGTACACCTGACACGTCATATTTTAACCAGTATGACGTCACTGGTTCAACTAGTTAGCATCTTGACCCGACGAAAATTGTCAATCATCGCCCATTCAAAAGCCACACTTATAACCTATTTTGCTGTTGTTGGGGACTGAAGTACAAGAAAATGACAGTAGTTAGTACAAGGGCTTGACTTGAGTTTGACAATCACAGAGGCAGCTTTTATAATAATCGATCTATTTTTTGAATTGATCTCATCTGACTTTTGTACTTCAAAACCAAAGATGAAGTCCTGAAAACTAAATAGCAATAAGACATCTTAACGTTTTTGGCTTGCGACCCAAAGTATAAATATATTTGAAGCTTATCATATACTCTGGTCAGCATCCTACTATAGTCACTATACCATACTATAGTAGTAGTAGTAGTGAATGAGACAATAATGACATAAATCAATCTAAAAATATTTATATGAAATCAATATGAACATTACTTACATAATTTTAACTTTTTTACATACATCGGAAACCTAATTAATCAATCAATCAATCATTTTATTTGTTCAAAATGTAGGTACATAATAAGGTGACATTTGAATGATTTCCTTATACATTTTGCCTTAGAGACTTGCAAATCTTAAAAATAATCTTATACCCTAATAGTCGCCGGAATCAATCGGAATCGCCATCTGAACTGCAAACACTAGTCACAACAATGAAAGATGATTGTATGAAGAAAGGCTTACAATTGAATGCGAAGAAAACCAATGGTAAATGGTATTTGAAAGAGAGACAACCAGAACGAACACTAGGATTACGGTTGATGATGTAGTGTTGGAGCAAGTGAATGAGATTGTATATGTGGAAGCGCTTTTAGCAGCAATGGAAGGTACACCGCTGATGTGGAAAAGAGTGTCGGGTTAAGATAAGAAAAGGCATGCATTCGGACATGTAGAAAGAATGCAGGACGAAAGGATGACGAAACAGATACACAATGCAAAAGTGGAGGGATGTAGGAGCCCAGGGAGACAGAGACTAAGCTACCATGACCAAATTGGTAGTATTTTAACAGATGGTGATGTCAGGAGCCCCAGGAACCGGCGAGCGTGAAAGTGAGTTTGTAAAAGTGTTGTTAGTAAGGGACTTGGCGTGAAGATATACGAAGGTCATTTGAAAAGTTCTTACCCTAACATACTTAATGAAACCACGCGATTTTGAGTTTATTTTTATTTTTCAACATACTCTCCTCCGAGCTCAAAACACTTTTTCCATCGACCCGTAAGGCTTCGATACCCGTTTTAAAAAAATCTTCGTCTAAGTCCTCATTTGTAAAAAAATGTTTACCACCTAAAAATTTTTTCAGCTTTGGGAACAGATAAAAGTCGGACGGTGCTAAATCCAATTAGAATATGGGGGATGAGGTAACAATTCGAAGCCACATTGATGGATTTCTGCCATGGATTGCACAGAGGTGTGAACGCGCGCATTGTCCTGATGAAACAAGACTTTTCTTCTCAATAAACCTGGACGTTTTTCTTTGATTTCTTCTCTCAAACGACGCAATAGGTTGCAATAGTAATCGGAGTTTATTGTTTCACCTTTTTTAAATAATCCACGAGAATTATACCCTTTGCATCCCAAAAAACGGATGCCATGACTTTGCCCGCAAACCACCTTTGACTTCTTTGGGGTGGGCGATCCTGCTCTTTTCCATTGTTTCGACTGTTCTTTTGTCTCGGGTGCATTGTGGTGAACCCAGGTTTCATCCATGGTTATAAATCTTTCAACAAATTCTATTGGGTCAGCTTCATATAACTCTAAACAGTCGCGAGAAGTTGTGAGTCGGCTGCGTTTTTGTTCCACTGAAAGCAGTCGCGGTACCCACCGCGCAGACACCTTAGAGAATCCAAGTTCAGTAGTAATTATATGATGTGTTCGCTCAGATGAGATGCCTACAGTCTTAGCTATCTCCTCGACAGTCAATCTTCGATCAGATAAAATTAAATCACAGATTTTTTCTTTGTTTTGATCAGTGGAAGCAGTCGAAGGCCGGCCACTACGGGGCTCATCTTGAATGGTCTCACGACCACGTTTAAACTCTGCCACCCAGTTTTTAACAGTCGCATACGAAGGAGCGGACTCACCCAAAGTAGCAGACATGTCTTCATGTATAGCTTTTGGAGTTAAACCTTTCAAATTCAGGTATTTTATCACTGCACGATGTTCAATTTTATCCATTTTCAAATATAGCTCTGACTTGACTTACGGTATCACGTGTAAACGAACAATGAGTTACTGTGAATAAACTAAACTGTGCATACTTGTTGCTAAATAATGTAACTACAAAATGAGGGTAGTTATAAAAAAAACCAATGACTTTAACCATGTTAGGCTAAGAACTTTTCAAATGACCCTCGTACATTACCATCGTATCGTAATTACCATCTGATGCTTGCTTGTTTGCGAATCGTCATATAAAAAATAGTATTAAAATTGAAAATAATTTGGTTTTAAATTCATTCAATGCCAAATCTTTAACATGCATTGGTAATTTATTGTAAATGTATATATATGGCTCCTAAAGCCATTCCAAAGACACTTCTACTAAACATAGAATAGAATAGTATATTCTAAACATAGCTGTATTGTGTGACATTGTTGAATCTTATCTTTATTGTGTGTCGAACTAATAAAATCAAATAGATGTAAATTGGACTTTCTGAAAACTGACAGCTTATACATATACATGTACAATGCAGGAACAGTAAGAATTTTCATGCCTGGATCATTTTCAATGTTTGTTTATATGTAATACATAGGTGTAGCTATTGATTGCTATCAATGCAATTCTTCATCTACAATGGAATGTGGTGATGGTCTCATGAATTTGGATGGCGGGGTCTTGAAGCCGACTTCATGTCAACGTGTTCATAATGCACAGTACTGCATCAAGCATACAGGTCATTAACTAACGGAGAGTGTGTTTGTAGGATTTCTATGTATTTTTATATTTGAACTGTATAAATGATAGAAGCTTTATAAAATATTAAATTTGCCAAGTTCCACTGTGTCTAAGAGGTGCCTACTGTAAAGGAGCTTTTCCACCAGGAGGCGGATGAGAATTGGAATGAGATTGCCTTTTTTTCTCCAAAAATTATCATTAATAGACATTTCGACTTCTCGCGACTCTTAGTACTCGCGCGATTGACGTTATAGCTAGCGTGAGCAATTTCCCGAATGGTGTTTCTATTGTTGAAGTAATAAACAGAAATACGGTTTAAGCTTTAAGTAACAATTATTTCAATTCTTGATTCACACATCCTTACTAATCCAAACTGCTAGAAGATGTGCGAGGAAGGAATTCTGAGAGAATTGTCATTTTGAAGTTTTGTGTTATTCCGGTGGAAAAGTACCTTAGGTCTGATGCCGCATGCTGCGTTACTTTTTCATTGCAATGCCCGAGCGGTGGTATACAACCAGAGACACCACAAGTTATTAACTGATTTTAATTGCATATGACCTTATAAAATACACAAATTTTAAGTAAAAATATTTTACAACAGTCATATTGTGGTGTTTCTGTTTTTATTTTACAATCACAGTATATAATAATAGCACTGGCTTTTGGAAGTTTCACAGCACAAGGCACATTGCAATATCTATTGGTGGGCTGGATTTCGTTTTATAAAATGGTATGTATGCTTTTATAGTATAATTCTACGTTAAGAAGTTACCTTTTTAACTATTCTATTCTATCTTATGGCAGAACAATTTTACAATAGTCTCAGCTCAACTTGAACAATATTTACGAGTTTAAAAAAATAGTGGTGCTACTTGATTATGTCAAACAATGCTGAACACTTACTAGTTTTACTGAATTTTATTCATGAATAGAATACTTGCAAACTTGTATGTATATGCCTTTTGCTTTGATCGAGACTATTGTTAAACCTTGTTAATTTCGTAACATTGTTCTGTTAGTGGTCTAAAATACTGATACTATTATATGTTATTCTTTTTAGACAAAAAAGTATGCATAATAATTAATAATAAATAACTTATTTACATGCTGAAACATAAAATTTTTGTTATTAGGTTACTGTCTTTTTCAGTAAGATGAAGCCACTTTTCACGTCAGGCTGTTACATATTACATATAGCTGTGCTCTACTTCGCTTTCACCAGAGCCTTGATTGGTATTTATTAGGGTGCACTATGTACAAGTACATGTAGCATTCACTTAATTCTAAACATAGTGGTCAGCCATTAACACCCGGTAACATTATGTCTAGAAAAATTTTATTTCATTACATACCGTTTATGCAATAGTTATTTTGTATTATTAAAACTTGTTAATATTTACTTACATTATATCTTTTATCACATCGTCGTAAAATTTAAATTTTATAACCCTGTAACCATTTTAGTACTTAATACAATGATAAATGTTGTTAATTATGTATTTCCCAGGTGGAATAAGTACAATGCGATACTGTTCGTCACTGGACCTCGGTAACTATTGCAACTATGTACAACAAGCAGGTGATAGATTGGAGTACAGGACATGCATATACACTTGCGGCTCAGATGGATGCAACGGTGCACCTAGCATCAAAATATCGACACTACTTTTATTACTGACTTTCTTCATGATTAAATATTAAGTATGCGGTTGTGTGGTGTGTAGTACAAATAAGAATCCAACAGTAATAAATAAGTAATCATAATTAAAAAAAATCCATCTTATGTTTTGTGTTGTTTAAGTTTTGTGTTATATTTTGTACATCACATATTTTGAATAATATTCATATTTTGTATACAGGGATATTGAGTAACTCGATAGATGACTACGCTCTCTTTTTTTTATACAAAGTCAGGAATGCAAGCATACAGCCTACCGGATGTATAGAGGTTTCTGTAGCCTATGAACGCTTACCATACATAAAACATCACACGTGCGATGCCACCCCTGGTGATAATACAGCAACGCCTTACTAGCAACTTTACTCACCCGCAAAAACAATTCTCCAAGGAGTTATTTGGGTGCAATTTTCTGTGAGGTGTAGGCTACTTCACATTTTACTGTGTGCATGCAAATGACCTCTAGTTAGGGTTTAAACCTCATTATTTGATATTATGAATTATAACCATATAATTTATCAAAATATATTTTAACGTGCATATTATAACTATTATATTAAAGTACTTTTCAATGAGACTCGACTCAAGGTAGTATTTTAGGCCAATATAGCTTCATGTTTACAAGAGGCTGACACCAGAATAATTTTATATGTGGCAGACTGTCCAAAAAGAGAGTAAAGAGAGTTTCTATAACTTTTCGGGAGTTTGTTTTTCTGTTCAACCAGTTAGGGAAAATTCCAATAGTACATCAAGCGTGGGCGTTATCAAAATTTTTGCTGGATTCATCCCTTAAGTTTATCTATCTTGACATGCCTACCTGGTATAAGGAAGAAAATGGACGCTCGATGAACTACGCTTCATGAAGCGGCTTATATAAAATCCTTTGCATGTGCAAGACAGTTTGCACTGAAAGATGTAAGTGCACTCTCTACAAGAAAATATAAAATCAAAAAGGATACGTCCAGTTGACCTAAAATCTTAAAAATTTGGCAGGTCACATAGTACTAGTTATAGCTGAAGTAAATAAGAAAGTTGCATGCTTGTATTTCAAGAAATAATAAAACAAATCCTGTATGGTATTTGCAGTTCATCTAGGATTACAAGATTCAATCTAATGGTCTATAAAATATATATATTTTGCATGGCATATAAAAATCTAAAAAATGGAGACTGTAACTATTTAAAATGTTGTATCTGAGTGTTTTTATAATAAGCAGTTCAAAAAGTTACCGCTCGATGGCAACTAAACTGCATATTGAGAGTAGTATTGTTGTTTATAAATTGAAAAAAGAAATTATTTTTTAATAATTTCTTTTGTGTGTGTAGTTTTATCAAAGATCTGACCCGATGCCCTGATTTAGATGAAATTTTGTGGGTACTGATGTATGAAATTAAGTAAATTTCAAATGGTGGTCACTCCGACGTTTTTCATATGATCTTCGCTGTAGTCTCATACGAAAAATTTGATTTGCCTTTTAAATATTTCGACTTAAACTTATTAAATTGCACAATTACTCCATTATCTGTTTATACCAATGATATTATAGATTATTAAAATTATTATGAGACTATATTGAATGTCAAATTTAGATCTTTTGCTAGATTTGTATTTTTTTATGGTGAACTATTGTTCAAGTTTATTTATTCATTTTTTTTACTATTTATTTGCTTAAAAACAATATTTTATTGCAAATCTGTTATGATGTAATGTAATCGACTGACTAGATAATAGCAAAGAGAGACAAAATCTGTAATCACATGATTTAATAATAATAAATCCTTTTGTAACAATTTAACGTTTATTTTAACCTATTCACAAATATGCCTACAACAACTCCTTTACCTCCTAGCTGATGTAACCAAGGTACCATGTATACCTTGGTTACATCACCAAAAAGCATCAGCACTCCGTCCAGCAGTGTTGCGTTTCATGAATAAGGACCCCGTTCGCTAATTTATAACACCGTGTTCCAGTTTCACTCCTAGGTACATTCAACCAACTATCTACGTTTTGAAGATCAAGTTGAGCCTGAACGTTTACGTGCCTTGTGACGGGAGGCAAAGTTCACAACTCCTTATCCGGCTTTTCTAGATATTATTTGGTTCTTTCGTCGGTACCGACTATCTTTGTCACTATTTTGTCCATTCTCTCATTGTTATATGACAGAGTGGGATTTTTAACTTAACAGACGAAAACTTTTAGAACGAAATCTAAAATGCGAAGTTGTTCAGTTAGACTTAATTCCTTTTGAATCTGTCTTCTCACTAGTGGCATAGTAAAATCAAACAAGTAGGTTGTCTTCATAGATAGACACGCACCGCGTTCGGTTTGTATGTGTGCGCGTCCGTACCATCCCGTACGTATGCGTCGTCGCTGACAAAATTTATCGCTGCCAAAGAAATGCGCCCACGCATTCACCGCGCCGCTGCGCTCCCGCTCGTAATAATTTGTACGTGTACCTACTTACTTTAACTACAAATTCGTAAATATGGCTAAAAAGTAAAAATATTTTTTTTGTATCAAATGTGTAATTTTGTCTTTAATTTTGTGTTTGTGTGTAATTTTACTTTTTTCTGTAGGAAATTTGTGATTTTATAATCACAAATTTCCTAATAATTATAATTATATTATGGTAATTTGTGATTTTATAATCACAAATTTCCTACAGAAAAAAGTACTTTTAATGTCTATCATTTTAGGTTATTGTAAAAATGTTAAATTTCCGAATATAAAGATTATAATTTTGATAAGTGTAGTAAATGAAAAAGTAAAAAATAGTTTAGTGTAAAAAAAAAAAATGGGTGCCTGTATAGTACGTACTTGTACGTACGTACGTTATGTACGCGCGTGAGAAGTTATACTTCTCTGGCATCATTAAATAACAAATCCCTGGAGGGATGTTGTGTTCATGCGAGTGAGTGACGTTAGCACCTCACAGGCAACTGCAGCCAAACAACAATTCCCTGGAGGCTTGTTGTGTTCATGCAAGTGAGTGTCGTTACTACCTCATGGAAAACTGCAGACATACATATAACAATTCCCTGGAGGGATGTTGTGTTCATCTGACTGACGTCACGGTAAGCTCCTAAGGAGTTGCCGTGTTAGCGGCAGAGGTGGCAATACGCGAGGCATACTTAATGTATTGCAAGCGTAAACAGCTACAGTGACCGCTTTGAATTGGGTGGATCGTATGCTTGTTTGCTCATGCGAGTGAGTGACGTTACCACCGTACAGAAATCTGCAGCCAAATAACAATTCCCTGGACGATTGTTGTGTTCAGGCGAGTGAGTGACTTTACTACCTCACGGAAAACTGCAGCCAAATAACAATTCGCTGGACAGATGTTGCGTTCATGCGAGTGAGTGACGTTACTACCTCACGAAAAATATGCTCAAAACTGCAGCCGAATAACAATTCCCTGGAGGATTATTGTGTTCATGCGAGTGAGTGACGTTAACACCTTACAGGAATCTGCAGCCAAATAACAATTCCCTGGACGGTTGTTGTGTTCAGGCGAGTGAGTGACGTTATATGACTGCAGTTTTCCGTGAGGTAATAACGTCACTCACTTGCATGAACACAATAATCCTCCAGGGAATTGTTATTTGGTTGCAGCTTTGAGCATATTTTTCACGACTTAATGAGCGGTTTAGCGGGCAGCTTCAGCCTGTTACTTTTGTGTTACAGTATCTTAAAATTTCACTCATCATTTTTTCATAACGCGACTAAAGGAGTATATAACTTCAATACAATAGTCAGCTCCTGGTCTATGTAAAAAAAATTATTAAGAAAAACTTTGTATTATAGATCCCTGATGATTCACCTACTGGGGTAAATTGTTTTGTGTATAGATAGACTATGCATTTTTGATGATTGTATAAACTATAAGCGACATCCCTACGTGTTTAGGCTAGTATCCTTCGCGCAGGGGTCGAGTCGGCCTACTTGTTTGATTTTACTATGCTAGTGGTAACATTTTCGCTAACAGATCGAACTGGAGAGCGACTATTATCGCCACCTCTTTTTTAGGGTTCCGTACCCAAAGGGTAAAACGGAACCCTATTAACGAGGCTCCGCTGTCCGTCCGTCTGTCACCAGGCTGTATCTCATGAACCATGATAGTTAGACAGTTGAAATTTTCACAGATAATGTATTTCTGTTGCCGCTATAACAACAAATACTAAAAAATAGAATAAAATAAATATTTAAGGAGGCTCCCATACAACAAACGTGATTTTTTTGCCGTTTTTATAGATAATGGTACGGAACCCTTCGTGCGCGAGTCCGACTCGCACTTGGCCGATTTTTTTTCTACAGCGCAGCATTCTGGAGATTTCCATAACTATTTACACATCACTGTGAAACTTGATACATTATTACAGGTACCTTTTCATGAAATTACAAAATACATTTAACCGTGTCTTTGGCAGACTTCATATATCCATCACTTTACCAATATATTAAATATCCAGATAAGACAAAATCTATTTTCCTCCCAGAGACAACTTATACAAGTGAACCTTCTGCACTGATCATTCTATCAAAGGCGCGTCACGGTGTCTCACCTATTCCTTCACCACACCACCCTTCATCGATTTATAAGACGTTATCGCGTCAAAAAATATTACAATAAAAAGTCAAGTGCGAGTCCGACCCGCTCACCGAGGGTTCCGTAATAAGATATTTTCGAAAAAATATATTTTTTCGACGTGATAACGTCTTATAATTCTATGAACGCCGACTGCATGCACGAAAAAGTGTCACGTTCCGCCTGAGCCAAACGTGCAAGCGGAGCGCGGAACAAGCGATAGAGAGGCACGATCGGCCTAAGCGTTCGGCTTGTGACGCATCTATCTCTCTTCCACTCCATCGGCCGATGCGTCCGAGTATAACAGAGACGGCGGCACCAACAACCTACACGTGAACTGTTTTGTCAACTGTTGAATGTTTTCTTATGACGTTATCACGTAAAAATATCGTCCGTAAACAGACTTTACAGGCAACCAAGTTTTTGTGATATAACTACAAAACGGTTTTCGGATTTTTTCCTAAACTTGTGCTTGTGCATGACGGTGTTTCTTACCAAATTTCATGATTCTAGGTCAACGGGAGAGTGTCAAAATATGCGCATAAACAGCAGTCTTGACTTAGAAGTTTGATTTTTTTTACTGTTCGAAGGGGATGCAGACCTGAGTATGTGATATTAATTTCAGCTTGACAGCTCCATCCGTCCCTGAGAAAAAGGGTCTTGACAGACAGACGGACAACAAAGTGATCCTATAAGGGTTCCGTTTTGCCTTTTGAGGTAAAACCCCTAAAAATGGGATAAAATGAATGGTGTCCTATTGGAATTCAGTTTGGCTTCTTATTTTTTTTTTGTTAAGACTGTAGTGCCACCCTTCGATGGGGTCTGTGTTTACTACCCACCCACTTAGTAATTTTATCTTCAATAATTTAAATGTGTTCAACAACAAGGAAAATCAAATTTAGCCACATGCAAATATATCATGAGACTAATGTGAAATAAACTTATCATTATTTTAAGGGGAATATGTAAAATATCATCAATGATAAGTACTGTTGGTTAATTGATTAATTAAGTTTATAAAAAGATATTTGACGAATCAAAACTTTTTATTGACTTGACCAGTTAGAACAAAATTGAGGTAGCAAATCGAAAGAAAATGAACCTTTGACTTATTAAAACTTTTGCATTGATTGACAAATCAGAACCAAAGTATGCGGTTAAAACACGCTAGACCAATTGAATTAATTAATTAACTTTCTTTGGACTAGACCAGTTTGGTACTAAACCATTTTACCTCGCATAACAAAGATATTACCATCAATAAATAAATAAAAAGTGTATACTGTTCAAACATTTATTGAAAATTTGTGCTACACAAGCATGATATAAAAATACATAATAAATATTAACACCGACCTAGCGACATAATTATAATCCAGCTAATGCACAATAATACTTTCATTTTCACTTACCACGCTATACATTACGCTTTACTGAATATGGAATGTAGATTTAATAATAATTTTATGCACTGCATCATTGACATTTTTATTCATCATTATTGTACGTATTTAACATATTGATGGTTTTGGAATTAAGCAATACATTGACTATTTCCATTTTTGATGTTGAGTATCCTCCAACCTCCAATTCCTTTTCGCACATTCCGTTAAGTTTAAACGCTACAGTCAAGAGAAGGCACTAGCACCAAAATAACTGTAGATGCTAGTATTGAAACCTTAGTCCTAAATTTAGATACATAAAAAGTTCAGGTAACTTTTTGTACAATTGCTTTTAAATGTCAAATTTAACACATTAATCATTCATCCACAATGTAAACAAAGTAAAATGCTTGAACTTGTATGAACGCTACAAACTAATACATAAGTCATAAACATAGTAAACACAATTCATAAAATAACAGGTAACACGAGTTTACACGTTTGATGTAAATCAGACTATTAAAAATCACTAACAAGATGTCAACTAAATCATAAAACTGGGAATATAATCCAATGTGCATTACAAAAAGTGCTAGCCCGCAAACTGTACATCACAATAACATATCTAAACCATAACAACCCTGATTTTCATTGCACAAAATTCAAGATTTAGAAAATAATAATATGTAACAAAATATTTTGTGATCGGAAATATTATGTCATGGAGTTATCACAAGATAGCTGTATAGTCCATTTGAATGCCGTTTACTTTCATTTCAGAATTATGTAATAGGCCTAAAAATTGAGTCAAACCTAATCATACTTAAATAATAAATCTCATACAAAATAAAAATCACGATGAAAGTATCAACTTTGTGTCAATGCTATATGCTCATAACCACTTTTGCCGTAATAATAAAAAATATGGAATGATTAATACAATTTTGTTCCCAAACTTTGTTTTTCGTTTAATACTGTCCTTACAAAGCATTTTATTATAATTAATGTTTGAGCACTTGCGCATCATTTGTGACTAGGGATGGGCACCATGGACATTTGAAATATTTCCATATAAATTTCATTTATATGAAAATATTTTCGACAAAACAAGAAACCATCCGTAAATTGCCTATCCCTATTTGTGACAAAATGTTAATTTTGTGCAAGCACACTACTACACAAGATTACAAATAGCGTCTATGCGGCTACGCTTAGTCGTAACTCTTCCACAAAACGTTATAAATCTTAAGCAATAATTGTATTTTGTTTGTTAATGTATTCGATTCACGTAATGAGCAAAACTCGACATTAAGATGATTTTATTGGTTCTCAAAAATTATGGTGACTTGAATAACATCTTAATCTTAGTAAACTATGCTTTCTCTCTCTCGAGAACATTATTGCGTTGCGGTACCCACCGTAAAAGCGAAGGCGTAATACAGTCGAATTTACGACTGTAAGGCATCGTCGTTCGCGCGGTCATGCGATTCGATGCTGCTCGATCGTATGATCAAACATACTAATCTATGCTCAATGCCATAATAAAAGGTCGCGCGATCAATACCTACACTTTGGCGTAAAAGTTTTTATCGCTTGATAATCGCATTGCACGATCGTGGAACAGATTAGAACGATGCCTATGTTACACCGAGGTTTCACTGGCACTCTTTAATCAAGCAAATTGTTTAATTAGGAAATAAAAAATACATACTATTCAGATCAATGTAAAGTATAAATTTTATACAATACTAATGTATAAGTTTTTGTTCAGTAAAATATAAAAATACACTTCATGCAAAACGCTTTAGGCCAACGTAAGCTAGTAAGGCGAGACAATGTAATTTTTTAGCTGTGGATTTTATCAATACCTAGCTTTCTTGGTGGGGTCTACTTAATTATATTCAATCACATTATGGCATAGCCGTGTTAACGTCATAACGAGCAACTAAAGCATTTACGGGTGGATTACACTCTGTTGATTAACAGGTACGTGACCGTATAGTTTATAGTCGCCAAGTTCATTTCCATATACGGAGTACTATAGAGCAAAGAGGCGATTACATATTCTCGTAAAACTGAAAAATATCCAGATAAAAAAATCTGCTCCTTTCTATTCTAGAGTTGTTTATAATATAGGATGTAAATAAATAACACCCGTACCTAGAAGTCATATTTATATAGGCATGATAGGTATCCTATTTATTTAATAGATTGTCTTTGAAGCAGCCTCATTTTGCTCTGGATTTAGGCTTTGATTTATAAATTTTTACAATAGATTTGCATTATTTGTATTTATTATCCTAAATAGTATAGTAGAAATTACCTACGTATATAAAGATTTATACTCCATAAATTCATATGATACAAATAATGTATTGCTGAAAATTTATACCAATGTATAATGTTCTAGATGAAATAACAAATGTATACAGACATGCTTTGTAACTCATCGTATATGAAACATTCCCTGAAACGATTAGTGTAACCCTACCCACATTTGGCCGCGTATTGTCGCCTGCAAGCGAAAATGCGCCTTTTCTCACGACGGCAATGGACTTACGAATCTTCGCGTTGTAGCCGCGCCTGAAGGGCCGCTACGTGCTGTTCCAGCTCTCGAACCCGCTGCTGACTATTTTGAAGTTGCCTCTTAACAATTCTTAACTCTTCGCCTTGCCGGTTGAATGCCAGTCGTAACTGAAAAAAAAAACTGTCAAGTGAGAGTGTACGAAATCTCTAATTTACATGTTTATCGAGTTTTCCATTGCAAGAACTTTCATTTATCGGTTGCTGTTCTAGTATATAGTTACGTTGTAGTATATATTCTTCTGTGTTGTAATCAGAGACATGTTACTAAAGGACCAGCCTCGTAGGATCATTCCCCTCTGTCATGGTACATGATATTGTGATCCATTGCGCGCATAAATACTTCGTGCGTAATCGATTCTCTAACAGTCTTGTTATCGTTATCGCTCAGGTAACATCATGTGTTACACTAAAAATGCCAAACTGTGCAGTTATGTCATGCAAAAA
The DNA here is from genome assembly GCA_947507595.1 of Pyralis farinalis. Taxonomy (NCBI): domain Eukaryota; kingdom Metazoa; phylum Arthropoda; class Insecta; order Lepidoptera; family Pyralidae; genus Pyralis; species Pyralis farinalis. The sequence goes on along the minus strand of OX382266.1, from coordinate 15,744,695 downwards.
AAGGTCGAACACTTCTAGTTTGCAAAAATATTGAGTTACCATTCACATGCAAGTATTATTTTATTTGCTTTCATATAAAATAAATTAAAATGGTGTGATAACGATTAATACATGAGAAATCGATTCAGTAATCGAGTACTGATGCAATCAAATCATATTCCGCGACTTTGATCGCATATCTCCTATCCCAATTTAGCGTAAATTATACAAACTGCAAAACAAAACAGTCCTTCATGCTGTATAATAGAGTTCATTTAGCTAAAGACAAAAAAAAAAGTATATAAGACGTTTCGTAATTTTGAATCTACCAGCTTCGATTTACGAAGAAATTCAGCTATTCCACAACAGATGGCAGGCAGCGGTAAGAAAATAACTTTGAACTGTAGATGCCTCGAAATAAGGTTGACATTTCCTTAAAACATTATTTTCGTTTCTATGTAGTAGTTACCTCGTCCCCCGTCAAAAATGGCAGAATTATTTACTAACAGAATCACGCGTATGGCGAGTCCTTTAGTAACATGTCTCTGGTTGTAATGGATAGGCAACGAGATAGACAACAATTGAGTATACGGATTCTTTTTTTGTATTTATGTCTACGACGAAACGGAGAAGGTACATTTAGTGTACATTTTATTTATGTGTATGTCCAGATGTTTATTATTATAATTTTCCATCCAAACAGCGGTTTGGATGTTTAAGTTCTCAAACAGCTTATAGGAAACCAAGACGAGTTGCAGTAGATTTTTACCTAAAACGATTTCCGATTCAGGTGCGGGTTTTATAAAATTTCATTCTCAGATGTGTTTTACGTTAACGGTCACTGGGCGTTCACACAGCTGTAGTAGAAATTTTACCCTAAAACGACGTTTTGTATATGGAATAATTGAGCGAGTCATCATACGTGTGCGTTTTGTAAAAATATTGATGATGTAGGTGTATTTTGTAGTTACGTGTATTGTGAAATTAGAGCTCTATTTGGTGGACATACATCGCCTTTAGTGCGTTTAAATCTTTTACATTTATGCAATTAAAACAGATTCTGAGTTACGTTACTGATATTGTAATAAACTACGAAAATGAAAACGTAAGTTGGCCTACATATAAGTCTTTATGTGCCGAAATCGCAAAACGTGTGCACACAAGTTTTGCGATTTTAACAATCTGTAACGGTTAGAAGCACAACCAGCACGTGTTCGTTCTATATATATTTTTCTTACAATTACTTGTGGGAAAATGTTTTGCAAGCACCATTATTTTGATGATTGCATAACATTTTATGCAAAATTTTATAAAAAATATATATTTAAAGTTTCCTATATAATGGTGCACCCTCAGGTCTAGGCCTCCAGCTATGATGTGTGGGATACTGCGGCATGTATGGCTATCGATTGTTACATAAACCCATAGCATTCAGGGTGGCACAACGGGTTCTATATTGTTCTGACGCAGTAGAATATTACTGAATCTGTGGTTAGAATATTTGACGTTGACATGATATCAACAGTAGTATAAGGAAATCTGTGATTTTTTTAACATTCACCTCGTGCTCAGTGCTGAACACGTCTCCTTGATTGATTTGCTTGTAGAGTGGCACGGGCTCTGCATCGCCGGTCTGCTTGCCGAACATTCGCTGCAGTTGGTGGAACTTTGTATTTTGGTTCGCGTTCGTCTTAGCCAACTTCTCCGTTAGTTGAACCTGGAAAAGTAAGACTCGCCATATAGACCTTTCTCAGAAACGCCAATACCGTACGCACTGCTCTACCCACGTTAAAGCAGCAAATATAGTCACGCTTGCAACGCAAGAAATTATATTACTTTATATCCACCACAGAGTTAGTGGTCTGCCTGCGCAGTTCTTTTAGTTGGTCCACGGGCACTTTTTATTGCCTGTTGTCCACCTGAATAATGAGAAACACCTAAAAATCTATATTGTCAACCTAAGTACTGGGATACTGTAAATAAACTTATATTTATTCTATAAAATTCTCTAGGTTTATACAATGTCCGGGGAAGTTGTAATAAAATTTTAAGGGTGTTAACAATGATCAATTTCCATCTACAAAAACTGGGCCCAAATACTATTTTATATTATATTTATTTGGAAGACCAACAGCTAAGCTAATCATAACAGTATTTTGTAATGTAATTTCGGAACCAATTATAGATCCTCACTTATAGAACTAAATTAACTAGTGAATATGAACATACAATACCATACCATGAAGATCATTTGAATCAGTGACTAAACAAATTTACATGTACCACGTGATATCTTGGAAAAACAACAATCATAAAATAAATACCTATTATTTAAATTGAACTTAATTTTTATTTAATTTATTTATTTGTGAAATCGATCCTACTTTCTTAATGTTCAAGGAAGTGTTCTCAATCTTTAAAGCCTTGATTTGAATGCTAGACATGAACTACCTAAAATTTAAATTAACACAATAGATTCTGTGTCGATATGCAAGTCAAACGAAATGTTTATTTTTTCCTCCGCCTTCATCAATCCGCAGTTCAACAGCGTGGCGGAGTATGCTCTATCCGTTGTAGGGAGACTCGTATCCGTGGAGAGGGATGAGTAAGGGTTGCACTATGTTAGGTGACTGCAAGCCTTCCTCACACCTAATCCTCTACCACGTCAGTCAAATATCCCTCTTATACATTCCTCCCGCACATACCTGCGTGTTATCATTGTCGTTGGTATGGTTGTTCTCATTCGGCTGCCAGGTGCCGAGCGGGCGGTAGTCCGGCGTGGTCTCTCGCGATAAGAATGCAAACTTCTTTCTATTGTTGGCGTCTTGTGGCTGCAATGCAGGCGCATCCTTGCTACTGGTGCGGGGCTTGTGCGTTGAGATTGTCACACCTGTTCAATATTATAAAAAATTTACGTATAGGCATAACAGCTATTCCGTACCTAACAATATGCCCCACTGTTGGAGGTTGGCTGGAAGAGATCTCTTCTAGAGGTAAGCTCGCCTTTGCGAACTAAATACTTTAAACATTGTATTTATTTAATGTATTTTTTTTTTGTGTAATAAAGGATAATATAAATAAAACCCGAAGTGTCCACTAATGAAATGAGATTATCAACTAATAGGATTCCAGTGTCATTCGTACATAGTTTATACTCCATATACCGTCATTGTTCTTTGGCCATTTTTAGAATACCGATTTTTATAGTCTATGTATTAGTTCATAATAACGAATTTCTGGTTATCGGTCGTTTGGTTATTTAAAAAAGACGCTGATTATGACGTATGCATGTACACAAGGTATAATTAGCGTTTAAACGTGTAATTAGTAAAATTATTCTGCTTTAGTTTAAGAAACGAAGACCATTTTTACTATGTACTCTAGCTTGATCATGCCGTGCTCGTAAATGGCTTACATGTAGTAACACATAATAGTTACCGGGCTTATTACATATAAGTATTTATTAGTGACAAAAGACGATTTTAGTTTTTTTCTAATACCTAGTTGAACAACTAATCGTTAATCGAACATAGTTCATCATTTCTGCGAGGACCGATCTCTACAAGAGAAATATGTAACATCACTATTAATTTTCACCATGTTGATTCATTCATGACTTACGGCGCACTCTCTAATTATATACATATGGCTTGAGATGCGTTCACTTTCGCGCCGTGATTTGAAACCCAGCGCCTACGTCAAATTTGCCAAAAAACCCACATGACGAATGTTAACAATGGATCTTAACTGTGATTACAGCCAATGGCCGTCCTAAAAATATTAATAATTTATAGCCTTCATGAGGATTCTATTTAGTACAATCCTTAGTTTATTTTTTTTGTGTAACCATGTCATTTATAGAGATATACTCGCCTGTTTTCATGCTAATAAGTAACGGTGGTGTGTTCATGCCGCTTAGCCAGTCCTTTGCTGACAAGGCCGGCAGCGGCGCCGCAGTGTCCGGATATAAGTCCTCCTGAAAAGTACCAATAATAAATATTCACTTGCATTTATTATAGGATATAAAACAAGTTGTATTTTGTAACAGTGATAAGTCAAACAAGCTCAAACTTGATACACTTTATGTTAACCATTGAGGGGACGTTTTCATATATACATTCATCTGAATGGTCTCATTTAATTGTATTTTGATCTGAATTATGCAACATATGGAAGTCGTCCAAATTAATTTACTTAGATATAATTAATTATATGAAGCTGCCGAACTCCGTCATAGACCAGCACCATATTTATTGTATTTTCATCAGAACTACACCTAAATTTATTTATTAGGAGTGGTTAAAGTTAGGCATATGGCCCTGTGGGCACACAACCAGCTTATTGACAGACTGCTCCCGGGTTCAAACCCATATTCCACTAAATTCGTGTTTTCGGTTTTAAGTACATATTTGTAATTATCACTTGCTCGGCGGTGAAGGAAAACATCTCGAGGTAACCCGCACGTTCAGGAAATTATATTTTGAAAGACGTGTGAGCTGATCTAAGAAAGGTTTTCTCTATGGGTTGTGGAGACAGTCGCTCTATGTTAAAACCTGTATCTTCGCTAAATCCTAAGGCCTAGATAGCGGACCCCGCCAATCCTGATGAAACGAGACAAAGCTAGGAAGAATGTTAAAATTAGACATGTACATACGACGACAAGTCACGTTAGACACATGCAGCACCATTTTTACTCTTATTACGTGCGCCGTAAGAACGGCACAAACGTCAAACAGTCTAGCTTGAGGCTGTATTACAGGTGTAATATCAACAGGTTATTATAAATTATTGACAATTGGAATAGGCTCCTAAAACATTGAATGGACTATAATCGTTACCATGTTGTTCTCATGTAAGTGATTTTTTGTACATACATATTATCACGCCTGTTTCCCATTGGGATATGCAGAGACTATGGAACGCCAGGTGCACCGATCCAAATATACCTCTCGCTTCTTTCACACTCATCAAGCTCTTCATGCATGATGTTTTGGGTGCATTTGATTTGGTAAAGGTTGTTTATACCCTTTTTTAACACATCACCAATTTGATCTATATGTGTGCGTCTAGGGCCGCCCCTACCGATATTTCCACCTACGCTGGGATTTTTTTTACTTTTTGAGAATAGAATTCTTTAAACCTAATCCAAATACAATTTCTTTATTTGTTAATTAAATACCAGTTCTCATGTAAGGGAGTTTTAGTCTTTTTGAGAGTAAATAGCATATCATAAATACAATTTCTTGTTGTTACCTGAAAGCAGTCCGATTTCCTGGGCACGATCATAGAGATGGGCTCGCAGAGTCCTCGCGACGTGTGCAGTTTGTAAAAGCGGAACACTTCGCAAGTGGCGGTATTCACTCCGCGCTTCGGCATGAAGCCCAGCCCTCTCTGGAAGGTGCATATACAAATAATTATATTTATAGGATGGCCTAGAGAAGATCAAAACCTTTAGAGACTAATAACAACAAGGTACCTACATAAAGTAAATTCTGTTGAAATTCTCTGAAATGCCCCTTCCCGGGCAATATGGAAGAAAGCCGCCAGGGTCAGTGATTCCTAGCACAAGCCACCCCACGTTAGTAGATAGGCTTTAATTTTTTTACACTACGGTAGGTACCAAGGATCATGGGTTCGATTCCCACACAGTACAAAAATTTGTGGGCTTGAATGCATGTCTGTTTGCCCTGGTCTGGGTGTTTTTAAGACAGGTTGGGTGCACCAAAGCAGACCAGCTGGGGAAGCATCTCCACCTCACAGAAAACCGAAGCCTGATAACATCTCCCTGGAGGGATGTTGTGAGGGTGAGGTTACCAGTAAGCTCCCAAGAAAATTCTATGTTAGTAGTAGAGGCGGATACTTCAAGTATTCCAAGTGCTCATAGGCTACTATTACTTTACATCAGGTAAGCCGTATGCTTTGTTGTATAAAAAAAATACTCTCCGCCTACCGTGAAGCTATTACCGCAGTCTATGATGGTAACAACACAAGAAGCTCGCGCGTTAAACGTAAGCGTAAAACCCTCTTTACCCTTTTTTTTCATACTACGTCGGGAAGCATACGGCCCACCTGATGTAAAGCGGTTACCGTAGTCTATGAACGCTTGCAATACATTAAGAACACTCGCACGATACCGCCTCTGCTGCTAACACAGGACTCAACTCCTTAGGAGCTTACTTAGTGAATTCACTTACCCGCAGGTACACAACAACCCTCTAGGGAATTGTTATTTGGCTTGTTATTTTCTGTGAGGTGGAGGTACTTCCCCAGATGGGTGGCTTTGATGCGCCCTACCTCGCTTGAAAACACCCAGACAAAGACAAACCGACATGTTCATGCACACAAATGTTTGTCCTGTATGAGAATCAACAGCACGAGCGTTGATGTGACAGTAACCTCAGCGTTTCACTAACGCGCCACCGAGATCGTCAAGTCTCGCCTTTATTGAAAAACCTAATTCTGTAGTCTCTAAAGAAGATCTCGACAGAATTTTTATGCTACCGTAACCACTTTACATCAAATAGAATGTATGCTTCTTTGTCGCTCGGTGAAGTGTAAAAAAATATTATATTCTACTAGCTGTGCCCGCGACTTCGTCCGCGTGGAATATTATTTGTTTATATTAATAAAAATAAATAAAAATTCTAAAATAACAGTAGCTTAAGTTACTCCTTATTACATCAGCTATCTGTCAGTTAAAGTCCTGTCAAAATCGGTCCAGCCGTTTCAGAGATTAGCCGGAACAAACAGACAGACAATAATTGTAAAAATATTCATTTTGGTATATGTACCGTGTATACATCCATATGCATTTAGTAAAAAGAGGTTATTTTAATGTTACAAACAGACACTCCAATTTTATGTACCTGTTGATATACGGTCTTAATTGTACATCGAGAATAAAACATCTTCGAAGATGAAGAATATCTTCTTTACGAGACTTACCTGTGGGTTTCCTGATAAGAACTGGTTGAGAAAATGCACGTACGGAGGCTCGTCCACGACCTCGTAGTACCTGATGTTCCCGTCGCCCTTGCCCGCAAGGTAAACCTGAACACAGTGATAACATGTTCACCATGATGGAAAACTGGGTGTACAAAGAGTTGTTGGACATGTGCGTTGTGTACAGCTTCCTTCCGTTGTCACAGCGCGCGTCATCGATACCAACATCATCCATTCCTCCCCACATTCATACCAACCTTTACCATATTCCACTGCAGGGATACGCTGCTCAATTGCGGGTTGATAAAGGTCAGTGTCTTCAAGTCGGACGAAAGCAGCTGATTTAGCTTAACGACAGTCATCAACGACAACTGTTTAACATGCCCTCAGAAATATGGAGAAGGTCAAGGTAAAGAAACCCATCCATAGACAGGTTGGTCCAGTCTATGTTGCATTGCCTCGATTAAAATGGCCATAAAGGTCTCTACGCCATCCCAACATATAGGAAGTAAAATGATCTTCAGTCAGGTTCAAAGTGGTTTTCCATCATCCCTTAAAATGTTGAATTAACATCTTCAAACAAAAGGCATCACGGAGTTATACCTTCACCTCCAAGATAACCGCAGCTAAATAACAACTTACTGGTTGGTTGTTGTTCCAAGATAGTGTCACCAGGAAGCAACGAACGAGCATCATAGGTTATGGTAATCACTTCAACAAGTGGATAGGCCGTATGCTTGTATGCCACCCGGCTCCCGAAGATGAATAAAAAAAAAAACAGAAATCCGTATATTGTATGTAATCCGAATATTTGTAGATGAAAAAAAAAAAGAATATTATTACAGATTTCGTGGCTTCAAAGACACAAGCATTAAAAAAAGTAAACAGCACAATTCTTATTTTTGTATTTTTTTCTGCTGGGTATCATGTAAAATGGCTGGGTACTAAGCAATACTTATTTAAGTTTTACGTAAACATGTTATTCTGTCTCTAGTTGCCAAAAACTATTTGCATCTTTGTGTTATTAAAACATATCAATCCAATTCGAAATGACATCTCGATGTGAATAAATCAACTCACCATGTTGGTATCATAGTCATAATACGGAAACACTACTCCTGAGGAGCTGTCTATGGTCTCGCAGACGAGCGGCTTGGACAGATCATGTTGATCCCACACAGCGTATTGTCGGTCGCTGTACCGGGAAAATCCTGTGGTCAGCACCTTGCCCTGACTACCGAGGAACGTGCACTTGGAAGCTTTTGTGCCGAGATGACAGGCGCCTTCCTGTAATGGAAAGAAACAGAAGATCGTCACGATTCCTGTGCCTCTGTAGTTTAATTAAACCAATTTTTTTCGTACTTTTTAAAATTTTATACAAGTTTTGAAAAGTACGGGAATAAATCTAATACGATCATTCTAGTACGGTAAAAATACGGAAAAAAAATATTTTTAACAAAATACGACGTAAATAAATTTATTGTTTGTCGGCTTATGTAGCTTTAGCATCTCAAGTCCGAATCATTTATTGCATCGACTGACACCTGGCAGGATCTTCATCTGTAGGCGGCCGCAGCGAAGTTGACACCAACTTCGCTGATTCAATGCCGTTGTTGCTGCGCTTTGAGTGGATTAAAATTTACCAACATACACACAATATTGGCACTAAACTCTATTAGAGGAGCGATATTTTGTCTCCTCTAAGTTTATTTAAGAAATAATCACTGATCAGTAGCAGAATAGGACTGAACATGATCACTCAGTTTTGTATTCTAGAAAGAAAGAAAGAAGAAAGAAATACATTTATTCGTACACAACACAACATTGAACAACAATATATACGCAGCAAAACATATATTCAAAACTAAGCAATAAACACAGCAAACAGTGTTGTGCGATGTAACAAAATGGTTTGGACTCAGTATATTGTCGAAGCCTGTGTAGCAGACCCGACACCGATTTTCAGTCCAGACCAGTCTTTTGTGACACCGCGGACGGAACAAACAAGCACTATGCACTAAGACAAACAACAAACACTATAATTAACCAAAAATAAAAGAAAGAACATAAAACATACTTAAATATACAGTCTAAAGATACTACAAAAATATTCGGATTGTGAGAACCGAGCGCCAAAATGATTCTATAAGCCATGACATCGCCACAGGAGGGGTTTGTAAGGTTTGTGTTTAATTTATGAGTGCAGTTTGGTTAGATATGTAACATCACATACCGAGAGCACGATTCCTCTCCTAGGTTCAATGACGCGCAGTTTCTTGTCCTTGCACGTGGTGGCCAGCAGCGACCCGTCTCGGTTGAACGACATGCAGTATATGACATCGCTGTGGCAGTCGATCACTTTCACTGCCTCACCCTTGCCCACGTCCCATACGAAGATCTGTGTAGAAAAAAAATATACATTTAATTTTATTATAATTTTATAGTTGTAGAGGATTTAAGCTATGGTACACACATGGTGTTTAAAACAAGTATGCAGGCGGTCTTACAATGATTTAAACAATTTCTGTTTGACTCTTTATTATTATTTTTTATATTTATTATAGCTTCCCACAGAACAGTTGTACATGGTGTCATAAAATTTAGTGGGGCGATTATTAGTTTAATTTAAGCCCTAGCTACGAGAATAAAGAATATTGGAATAATATTTATTGACAGTATAAGTACATTCTTACGGCATAACATATTGGGAAGAGAATGATTCTCAATTGATGACATACATAACTGTGCGGGGGGGGCACACTTAGTATTATTATATAGACCGTGCTAACACCCATCGTCCCCATATATAGGAGAGCCATCTACATACTAGCGAATGAAAGTCAAATGGGACGGTAAAGGTATCGGATCGAATCGGAGGTAAGGTAAAAAATACCGTTTTATTCGCTCTGTGTAGAAGCATTGTCATGAATTGTCATACAAGAAGAATCAACTTCTCGACCGTCTTTTTCGTACTTTTACTACTGGGTAAATAAAAGGAGTACTATTCAGCATTAGATGGTAGTAGTAGTACTAAAGCCATTTTACCAGAGGGAGACTTTATACAGGGGTCGTCTGCATAGGTGCCTGTCTTACCTATTCCTGCCGCCAAGCAGTTATATTTATATAGCTGTGTTCCGGTTTGAAGGGTCATATGGCAGAGAAATTACTGGGTACTGTGACGAAACATCCTTAGGTCACAAGATTGGCAGCGCGCGAGTAACATCCCCGTGGTGTTGTGAGCGACAATAGGCTGCGGTGACTGCTTACCATCTGATGCGGGCCGCATGCTTGTTTGCCAATCTAGTTGTATAAAAAAAGCCATAATTTTTGCTCCGATTAGGAGACAAAAAACATGGGTTATTCTGATCTTCAAATGTCCTTAAATCACCTCATAGTGATGGGTCTCTTTTCCAGAAGTTATGACCTCGTTCGAAGGTGAACTTATAAGAATAACGTCATTCAGGAAACTGTTTATTTGGATATTTTGATCAACATTCCTGAGCATTTCTGATCTCTTGAGCTAGTAATATTTCTAACCGTACAGTTCCTAAAATTCTCTTTAAACTTATCTTTTTTCAGGTTCTCTAAAGTTGTTTGGTAGAGATTCCTTAGGATAAGTCCGCCATTGTAGTCTCACCAAATGATGTACCTACATATCGTAATGCTCCTTTCTTGTACAATATTTCTAGGACAATAGTATTTTTTTATACAACGTCGGGACGCATATACGCACACGGTCCACCTGATGTAAAGTGGTTACCGCAGGGTATGAACGCTGATAATACATTAAGGAACGCTTACACGATGCCATCTTTGCTTCTAACACAGCAACTCCTTAGGAGCTTACTGGTGACCTCATTCACACGCAAGAACAAAGAGTTGTTTGGCTGCGGTTTTCTGTGAGGTGGAGGTAGGCCATGGATACCGGTATTTGGTAATACCGAAAAACCGGTATACCGGATGATTTTTTCGGTATTTGCATACCGGTATTTATGGATCAAATACCGAATTTTCGGTATTTTGAATCAGTCCTAAATTTTTTTATTGGTTGGCTGGCATTCATACATTGGTTCGTGTTGAAATGACATTGTATGAAAATTGAGGGACCAGAGGCAGATTTTTAGATGCAGCTTATAAGTACCTTTTAAGCATTCCTCCTACAAGTGTTGAGGCAGAAAGGGCCTTCTCAGATGCAAGCTATATTTGTAACAAAATAAGATCTTCCCTTAACGATGAAAGTTTAGATACATTGTGTTTTTTATGCTCAATTTTTCAACAGCAGTGTGTGTCTGCTACTGGTGTTGACTGATTTATGTCTTGTTTTTCATATTATGTTATGTAACAACATAATATGAAAACGTATCGTTAACGTTGTTGAATTTGTTGAGTTGTTGATTATGTTTAATTTTATTAGTGGTGTAGCAATAATTGTTTTTTATTTTCAATTATAATATGTGTAAGATTTAACAACATAATATGAAAACGTATCGTTAACGTTGTTGAATTTGTTGAGTTGTTGATTATGTTTAATTTTATTAGTGGTTTAGCAATAATTGTTTTTTATTTTCAATTATAATATGTGTAATATTTACACTAATTTGATTTTATTTGATTTATGACAAAGGCTGATTTAAACTGATTGTGATATTTGGGCAATTGGGACCAGAATAATAAATGATTAATATATATTTGAATCAAAACGACACTTTTTTTTGCATGGAATCCTTAGTTCTTAGAGTGTTTCCTTCCTTACCTTAACTTTACCCTATGCAGTACTGTTAATTTTACTTTAACATGTCCTTACACGTTTCGTAACCAGTCGTCAAAGAAAATAACGATGAAAAATGGAGTAATTTATATTTTAGAAAAAAAAATTTTATAATACCGAAATACCGGTATACCGGTATTTAAAATAAAAATACCGAATCAATACCGGTATTTTCAAAAGGTTAATACCGACATGTCCTAGGTGGAGGTACCCAGTGAGAAGTCAAGTCGCGTTATTGCCCGCTGCGCCACCGAGCTCGTCAAAAATAAATAAATTACACTATTTACTTTGTATTATGAAGTAGTAAACCTGCAATCTAAGTCTTATTTTGTTTATGTCAACCCACACAGTGCATGCTTGTCTATGAAAATAACTTCTCACTGTGCATAAGTACGACAGACAGCATTTGTTGAATAAGATTCAAAAATTATAAAAGGAGTTTGCACCTATCATCATTATTAGTAGATATCAATAAATACTCGTATCGTATGATGTTAATTGAGTAATTAATAAAGTAACAAAAGTCTATTACATTACACCATATAAAATAACGGGTAAGCGACCGGTATGGCCCCAATAGTATTTTTATTGGTACGACCAATTACATGATATCACGCGACGTCTGTCAAAGTAATACAGAAACCATTTGCATTTTAGTTTTGCCTGATCACGGAATACGTATCTGAATTTACCGTTTAGTCGATGATGTGTATGGGTAGAAAATGGGTCAGTGCTTTGGAATTGTTCAACATGAATTTAATTTTGGAAGATGGGTTAATGCCGGTCCTGTTGTTATCGTAACAGCGGGCTGTTCACCCTCACACGCTGCAACCACATTGGTCGCGTACTGTGCGGTTCCAGAGAAGTTTTCTTCCGAGGAACTCTCAAGTTGCGGAATCAGCTTCCAGCCGAGGTTTTTTCAAGGGACAATACAGCATGGGGTATTTCAAGAAAGGCGTCGTTTCTGCCGACAAAGTTGCAAAGAGGCAACTTTTGTCGGCAACGTGTGAGTGACGTGACAGCCGTGGTGTTGCAAATGTCCATAGGCTACGGTGACTGTTTTTTTTTATATTACGTCGGGAGGCAGACAAACATACGGCCCACCTGATGTAAAGCGGGTACCGGTACCGTAGTCTATTAACGCTTGCGATATATTAAGTGTCACTCGCGCGATGCCTCCTCTGCTGCTTACACAACAACTCCTTGGGAGCTTACTGGTGACCTCACTCACACGCAGGAACACAACAACCCTCTAGGGAGTTGTTATTTAGCTGCGGTTTTCTGTGAGGTGGAGGTACTTCCCCAGACGAGCTGCTTTGATGCGCCCTACCATCTCTATACCACCATCGGGCAGATGGTTTGCCACTTTAGTATATGAAAAAAAAACCTTTGTTACGCCACTAACATTGGTCTCGGTTCATTGGTGGACACGAGAAACAGGAGTGTAGGAAGGAATACCGTGGAGTAGGAAGGGTATTTGCAACCGAATTGAGTGTCCTATTATCCAATTTATCGTTATTTTTATACAAGACTAAGAAACAAGTGCACATGACGTAAGGTATACTTATGTGTCTTATGTCGTAGTAGCAAAGACGAGTTTTGAACGGTTTTATATAGCTTTATCTGTCGCCGTATAAACATTGGAATTATCGACAATCCAGACAGTTCATCTGTGAACCGAGTCATATAGTCCTATCTAGGTATCTAGGCTTCACTCCCAAAGGTCTGTCTTAATAGAGATCTTATACAGCATAAGTTTATGCCTCAAGATGAAATTACTAAGGTAAAATGATACAGCAGAACGGGCATAACTTTCTCGACTACAAATTTTATAGAACCTATAGGTCACGAATTTCCTCCTATCAGAAATAGACTAAACTCGAATAAATATCACACAATTTTATAGTAACAGTAGCAGCCGATACGGTTATTAATACCGATGAAATCACTGAATTTTTGTTGAATCTGTTAATATTTTTGTTGTTATTTTCATTCATTAAAAAAAATCTGTTCATATTTTGAATAAGAAAATAAAAAAGCCATTTGTGTTGCTTCTTTAAGAAACTATTCAATCTTATCCATTTTAATGTTTTCGTTCGCCCAATGTGTCATATCCAATTTCGATAAAATGGCTAAAAAACTACGACATATTCCAATTAGTGTTAGGCTTGTTTCACACGTACCACAGCCACAACACGTGGGCGGGCGCTAGGTTGTATGCAAATGAATAATAGAATTCACACGGACCACATTTTGACGTTATTATCGATTGCGTGCGTGAAACCGACCACATCGCAGCCACGTCGCAAACACCAGTGACGCCGCAAACTAGCGGCCGGCCACATCGCAGACACAACGTTGCGTCGATGCAACGACACTGCGTTTCCTCCACGACAGCCGGAGTAAACTGTCTGTCTGCACACTACCTAACCACATCGCAACTACTTGCGACAAGTCAACCACATCCACATTTTGTAGGAACCACAACGCAAATGCAAAAAGCTGCAGCGACACTCTTTACACGTAACCACTGTTTGACCACTTTTTGTCGCGACGCTGTAGTGTGGTTGTGGTACGTGTGAAACAAGCCTTAGTTATGGTGGTACCAAGCGCCCTAGGAACCGGCGACCATGCATGAAAAGAGTTATAGATCAAACAGGAATGTGTAATGAATGAATCAAGTGAGGTGCGTAAGGACCGAATTATGTAGCGCTCGTCTCTCTCTACCTACCTACATACTAGATGTGAAGATATAGACAAATAGAAATTGGCAAACCATGTATTGAGATTTCTAAAGATGTTTTCAGAATTACATTAAACCAGATTAAATACTAGATCGAGGTATTTAAAAATATTAAATCAACCTCATGCCACAGAAAACATTTTATTAGATAATTAATTTCTATATTTAGAATATTTTTGAACCACTTGCGTCATTTATCGCCAAAGATCAAATATTAACACTTAAAATCGTAAATAAAAATAAATTAAGTAAGAAATTTAAAAATTATAAAGCAGCGAACTAACAAGACCGAAATGAAATTAAGATAGAAAACAAAATAGAAATTAACTACAATCAAAAATACTGACTATGACTTAGCAGTAAACAATCAGCAGGATGCCTAAGATAATCAGAAAATAATGAGGTCAAATGAGAAAACTGTATTAAACTTGGTAGCAAACGCGGCTCATTAATTACATTTGATTTAATTTGCAACTGGGTGCACATCCCATCAAAATTACGACGTCGAAAAACATCACGATTACAATACCTTCCCATTCTCTTCGACCACTCAAAAGCAATAATGCTGCTACATTTATGTTAAGTCATCTAACGATATTAAAATGTCGGAAAATCAATCGAACAGCCTTTTGTGCATTGTGTATTATTTTATTGCGTAATTTTACATAACTGCATTATACTTTAGCGCAGTATTATCATATCATTGATTATGATAAGTAATGGATAGTTGAGGCGGCAAGTCTGTTGAATAAGACCCGAGCTAAAATCCGTACAATACACGCGATTATGTTTTTATGGTAATGAGCTATCGACTGTCTTATTTCATGTTGTGTGCAATTCATGAATTTCAATTGAAGGTCGTTAAGTTTAATTCGGATGAAAGTCAATCTCGAAGCCCGGAAGAAGTGAGATTACCATAGCCTAATAGTGCTAACGATGCGAGTGTCAATCGGGCGCCGCTTCCTGGTAACCACACTCACTTGCAGGAACACAATAAGCACAAGGAAAATATTTTTTTGTCTGCGGACTATAAGGTTAAGGTAAGGTACTTATAAGTGGCGGACATGGCTGTATTCTGCGACAAGAATAACATCGGGTAGAAATGACACTAATGTACTTTTGATGTTATTTGTATGGACTAGTATGGAGTTCTCCTTAAGAGAAGTGAACCTTCGGCGGAGCGTCATTTCCTGCCCGGATTTTATTCATTTAGGTCTTATGTATTATAGAAGTCTAAGCATTACAGAAGTAACGCCAAATTTGATTATTGTGAAATTTGACACGACCGTTGATAAGAACCAACTCATTTCACTTCTGGGAGATACATGACTGCCTTTATTTGCATGCTATTTGCTGTACTATTCCACCTATATTATTGTACCGTATCCTACTTTTAGACAAACCGAAAAGGTTTAGAATACTCAGGCACCTTACTAAATTCGTGATACACTTGGCTGCCGTCTTAATAGCTAAAGTCAAGTTTTATCCACGAGATGCACCCTGCCGACGAAGAAGGGGACTGCTGGTAAAAGGGGGATAGAGAAGTCGCCAGGAGAAATACCCTCAATTGTATATCCAAGCAAATAACAACTCCATGGAAGGTTATTGAAGAGCCGCTTACCAGTACGCCGCTGCTATGTTAACAGCGGGGGTGGGAAAGCGCGAATGATATTCTTTGTACTGAAAGTGTTCATATGGTAGGGTTAAGCTTAACATCGGCCTGGCCGTAAACTTGTTTACAATTGAACGTAGTATAAAAAATCGTCAGTTTACTCTTCTATCCGGGCGAAATTAAACCTATTTTATAGACAGGTTGCAGTTTATAGTGTTAACGGGCGAGTTCGATTAGACTGTCACAAATTACCCCAAAATTAAATCGAATTGCCAGTAATTAGTCAAAATTGACAATAATTAAATAAATTGCGGTTACTGGTGTAATTAGGTGATATGAAAATACCAATGGGTGATTATGTATCTCGATCGATCTACCGATTATTATTGGCATTGTTTTAGTCTCTGTTGTGATTGCAAATGGATTCCGATTGCTTTTTACATATTTATTACTTCTAGTGTATAACATTTATCTGCAAATAATATAAATTCAATACTTGAAAAGTATTGACATTATCATTATTACGATTATGGCCCCACAGTATGCTCTATATCGAGGATGATGACGAAGAACTTTATATACGTATATCTTATACATACAGTAATAAATATCCTCGGTTCAACTCCACGAACTCCACGAACAGCACAACACATTTCTTCCTATTACTTAAAGTAATAGAAGCAATATTTATATATCCTGTGTACCTCGAATAAAAAACACGAAAAACGCCGAGCGAAGCAATATTTATATATTTCGTGTATCTCGAATAAAAAACACGAAAAACGCCGAGCGAAGCAATATTTATGTATTCCGTGTATCTCGAATAAAAAACACGAAAAAACGCCGAGCGAAGCAATATTTATATATTCCCTGTATCTCGAATAAAAAATATAAAAAACGCCGAGCGAAGCAATATTTATATATTTCGTGTATCTCGAATAAAAAACACAAAAAACGCCGAGCGAAGCAATATGTACATATTCCGTGTATCTCGAATAAAAAGCTCGAAAAACGCCGAGTGAAGCAATATTTACATATTCCGTGTATCTCGAATAAAAAATACGAAAAACGCCGAGCGAGCAATATTTACATATTCCGTGTATCTCGAATAAAAAACACGACAAACGCTGAGCGAAGCAATATTTATATATTCCGTGTATCTCGAATAAAAAGCACGAAAAACGCCGAGCGAAGCAATATTTACATATTCCGTGTATCTCGAATAAAAAATACGAAAAACGCTGAGCGTAGCAATATTTATATATTCCGTGTATCTCGAATAAAAAGCACGAAAAACGCCGAGCGAAGCAATATTTACATATTCCATATATCTCGAATAAAAAATACGAAAAACGCCGAGCGAAGCAATATTTATATATTCCGTGTATCTCGAATAAAAAATACGAAAAACGCTGAGCGTAGCAATATTTATATATTCCGTGTATCTCGAATAAAAAGCACGAAAAACGCCGAGCGAAGCAATATTTACATATTCCGTATATCTCGAATAAAAAATACGAAAAACGCCGAGCGAAGCAATATTTATATATTCCGTGTATCTCGAATAAAAAATACGAAAAACGCCGGTCGCCAGCGTATGCCAGCTTCTTCTCAAAATGTACTAAACGTAATGTACATACCAAGTAAGCACACACAGATTTTATTTCAAACCGTACATAAGACTTACAGTTTCAAAATCAATTAACCGTAATTGTTCACCAATTCTCTTTTTTAGGGTTCCGTACCCAAAGGGTAAAACGGAACCCTATTACTGAGGCTCCGCTGTCCGTCCGTCCGTCCGTCTGTCACCAGGCTGTATCTCAGGAACCGTGATAGTTAGACAGTTGAAATTTTTACAGATGATGTATTTCTGTTGCCGCTATAACAACAAATACTAAAAAATAGAATTAAGTAAATATTTAAGGGGCTCTCATACAATAAACGTGATTTTTTTGCCGTTTTATAGATAATGGTACGGAACCCTTCGTGCGCGAGTCCGACTCGCACTTGGCCGATTTTTTTTGTTTACAGTCAACTGATGATATCGCAGCATTCATCGTTTGCGATACAAGCATTGTAGCTCACGAGTTGCTACACTCGATGTTAACACAGCATCTCCTCAGAAGCTTCCTGGTAACCCTCAATCTACTTTACTGTGGAGCTACTTCCGCAGTCGAACTGCTCATATGCGCCATAGCATACTTCTCTTACTTTTGGGACAATTACTATAACTGCCCCTAGAATAGAAGGTAAAAAAGGGGATTTTTTTCAACATTCAATAATAAACCTTAAATAAATATATCAAAGTTTTCAGATGCTATTTAATAGAGATACTGGACGCTGGAAATGAGAGCAAACGCAAATTTGCGCTCTTAAGAATAGAATTATATTTATTGCCAAAACACAGATAGAGGACACTAAATTAAATTAATACAGAAAAAAGAAATAATTGTATATATAAAGCCAGATATCTACTTGTGCGGCAAAAGGGCACCAATTCACCTAATATTGACCAATGTTTAGCAAAGCAAACACTGGGCAACGTCGCTCGGTTTTCGATTGGACCTAAACAAATATGCTTACACGTGTTGCAAGTTTATATATATACCTAGACCTAGGTATAGTTTATACATTTACGAATCTGAATCTAAACATAGTTTGAATGACTACACTTATTATTTACATTTAAAGTTACCACTATTATTATTTTTATACTCAGAACTTAATGTTAAATTTTTATTTCCATGTGCGCATAAATTAATGAATTCCTCTGACAATTTAACACATGTTTTTTATACAACGTAGGAAGGAAGTGGTTACCGAAGCATATAAATCGTACAATACAAAAATTGCTCATACGTTGTACCCCTCTCTGCTATCACCGCGACACCTTAGGAGCTTCCTGATGACCTAATTCACTCGCAAAAACACAACGAAAGGGATTGTTATTTGGCTGCGGCTTTTGTGTGAGGAGGAGGTACTTCGCTCTGCCTCTTTTAAATATCTTTATCTAAAAAACTCACCAGATAATCGAATCCTGCACTCAAAAGTATGTTCTCCGCGGTGGGATGCCATTCAATGTAAGCGACCCGCCTCTTGTGTCCGTGGAGCTCCACCAGCCAGTCCGTGAGATGCATAGAAAGACCTCCATCCGGAATGTGCCATAGTTTGACCTGGAACCATATGTTTACCTTATTAACCAACACGTAAAGGCATATAATCATTATATTATAATGTGTATTTAGAGTATGATACTGATATATATCTATCGGTCTATATCCTCACACCAAGTCCCTTGAGGGGTAGGCAGAAGACAACCGAGTGCCACATCATATACAACGCGAAAGTGGAAAGATGTACGAGTCAATGAAAGCCAAGACACCTTCTTAACTAGGTCTGGAGTCTGTTACTCCATTAAGATTGGCAGGGTCCGCTACCTAAATCTAAGGATTTGACAAAAGGCTGATTTTTAGGGTTCCGTACCCAAAGGGTATAACGGAACCCTATTACTGAGACTTCGCTGTCCGTCCGTCCGTCCGTCTGTCACCAGGCTGTATCTCACGAACCGTGATACAGTTGAAATTGTCACAGATGATGTATTTCCATTGCCGCTATAACAACAAATACTAAAAAATAGAATAAAATAAATATTTAAGGGGGCTCCCATACAACAAACGTGATTTTTTTTGCTCGTTTTTGCTCGATATTGATAACGGCAACAGGTAGACGCTTGAAATATTCACAGAATATTAAGTTATATATTCACTTTAAGAATAAATAATTAAATTAAAATAAAACAAATATTTAAGGGGGGCTCCCATACAACAAACGTGATTTTTTTGCCGTTTTTATAGATAGTGATACGGAACCCTTCGTGCGCGAGTCCGACTCGCACTTGGCCGATTTTTAAATGAAGCGACTGTTGTCAGACCACCACAACTCAAAAAATCAAACCTTTTTAGGGTTCCGGACCCAAAGGGTAAAACTTAACCCTATTACTGAGACTCCGCTGTCCGTCCGTCCGTCTGTCACCAGGCTGTATCTCATGAACCGTGATAGTTAGATAGTTGAAATTTTCACAGATGATGTATTTCTGTTGCCGCTATAACAACAAATACTAAAATATAGAATAAAATAAATATTTAATGGGGCTCCCATACAACAAACGTGATTTTTTAGGGTTCCGTACTCAAAGGGTAAAACGGAACCCTAATACTGAGGCTCCGCTGTCCGTCCGTCCGTCTGTCACCAGGCTGTATCTCATGAACCGTCATAGTTAGACAGTTGAAATTTTCACAGATGATGTATTTCTATTGCCGTTATAACAACAAATACTAAAAAATATAATAAAATAAATATTTAAGGGGGCTCCCATACAACAAACGTGGTTTTTTTTTGCATTTTTTATAGGTAATGGTACGGAGCCCTTTGTGCGCCCTTTGTCCCACTCGCACTTGGCCGATTTTTTGCTCGATATTGATAATGGCAACAGGTAGACGCTTGAAATATTCACAGAATATTTATTTATATATTTACTTTAAAAATAAATAATTAAATTAAAATAAAATAAATATTTAAGGGGGGCTCCCATACAACAAACGTGATATTTTGCCGTTTTTATAGATAATGGTACGGAACCCTTAGTGCGCGAGGCCGACTCGCACTTGGCCGATTTTTTTACGTTAGGTTACCCGTTTTTCGATTTCCTACCGAACGTACGGGTTTCTTATTTTGCCGTTTTTATAGATAATGGTACGGAACCCTTAGTGCGCGAGGCCGACTCGCACTTGGCCGATTTTTTTACGTTAGGTTACCCGTTTTTCGATTTCCTACCGAACGTACGGGTTTCTTCGCGATGTTTTCCTTCACCGCCGAGCAAGTAATAATTACAAATATGTACATAAATTCGAAAACATGCCGGAAATCGAACCGGGGACCAGTTGGTCAATAGGCCGGTTCTTCATCCACTGGGCTATAACTACTGAACTGAACATGTACCTCATTTCTATGAGTGAACATGTACGAATTCCGCCGGAGAAGATTGTGGTGGCATAGATATGTAGCCCAGGCCCAGGTTTACATGCACCCAGAGGACGGGAAAGGAGGAATCCTCTAGGCAGCGCACGGATATTTAATCTATAATAATTACAATTTTAATAAAAATTTCTCAATATTCTAAAAAATATTGCTAGCTTTCCTAATATGCTAAGATTGATAGAGCCAAAATGTTGGGTTGGTTAATTAAATTTTAGGACATATACTTTATACGTTATACAATCCAAGTAACTTCTGAATGTTATCCCGTTTCCTAATCTACTAGAACTGGCGGGGTCCGATACCTAAGCCTAAGGATTTAGCAAAGATATTGATTTACATGGAGCGACTGCGATCAGCCTTCCACTACCCATAGGGAAAATCAGATCTTTATTACGATAGGCCACACGTCATTCCAAATATAATTTCTATGGCGTGCGGCTTTCCTAACGATGTTTTCCTTCAAGTGATAATTACAAACATGTACATCATAAATATGAAATCATGGATTTAGTGGTGCCAGGATACGAACCGGGGACCAATTTCCAGTATTTGAACAGGGGGTTGGTCGATATCAGTTCTTTATCCACTGGACTATCACTGCTCTGATAACATATAATCCAAGAATATAATTACATGAAATAAAAAAAACTTATCTTTAGTCTTTGACCAATGATACAAGACAACTTGTTACGGTAGATGTTAAAATATTTGTGTATATACCTCCTTCGATTAACAAACAATTACATCAATACATTAACTATATTTGAATGAAATTTACAAAAAAAAGGCCTACCGTTCGACATTTCACTAAGGAGGTAAACAGGCATACGTGCTGCCTTATGCTGAACAGTTATTGTAGCCTATGAACACTTGCAAGGATGCCAATTTTACTAGCCAGATGGTTGAACAATTGAAACTTGGTACCTTAGTGATAACAGAATCAATACGCGGCGTACCAAACATTTCATAGATAAGATTGCTGAACTGTTTATCAACATGACTATATAACCATTGACAGTCTATATTACTATACAATGTTATCACATAAATTAATTGAAATTACCGCATTGTGCTTACTTAATGTGTAGGTGAGAGCTCGATGGCGTCGTTGCGCATGTCATTCTAACACGCAGGTTAAGCAACGTCGACCGCAGCCTTTCTATGGATGGGTTTATCTATCTCGAGTTTCTCCTTGCTTCGGAGGGCACGTTAAGCGGTCGGTCCCGGCTGTTGTCGATAGATGACAGTCGTTATGCTAAGTCAGTGGCCCTCGGGCGGCTTGAAAACACTGGCCTCCACCAATCCGCATTTGAGCAGCGTGGTGGAGTAAGCTCTAAACCCCTTCGGTTGAAGGAACACACCTACCCCTGCAGTGGGATGAATAAGGGTTGATGTGGTGTGGTGGTTAAAATCCACCGATACCGCTATACAAATAATTAAATTCTTACGATCCAACCAGTGAGATGAAAAAGGCGTTTAAACATACCTTATCTGTCAATAACTTTCCATAACAACAAATTACTTCTACAACTGTCCGTTGCTAAGTCCCTGTTATTAGAATACTTGAGTGATTGACAAACATTAATATAATTCCACTCTACAATGTAAGCTAATACTATTGATATCAGCTATGTACAATAAACTCTTAACGCGTTCTACACTTTCAAGTCCATAATAAAACACGTCAAATTGGTCAAACGGAACATCCCCGCGTAATGGGCAATTACGACGAGCAAATGACTGGTTTATGAAAAAAAATGTAATAAAAAAATTGGCACAAACGAAATTACCGTGCAGTCATCGGAACACGACGCTATGATGTTATCGTTGAACGGATTCCACTTGATGTCGAGCACTGGGCCTTTGTGGCCAGTCACACGGCTAGCGTTGAAGTCCAGGCGGCCAGTCTGAAAGATCACACGGGAGTCAGTAAAATCAATAATAATTACCTGTTTTGCAACGGACTTCTAAAAAGGAAGAGGTCATATAGTCGTCGTATATGTTTCTTTTTAAAAATCCCAACAACTGACGACTCAGATGGTCAAAGGGTTAGCTGTGGCTCCTATTACAGAGGGTTGTGGATTCGATTCATATATAAGACAATCATTTGTGAGCAATATGCCTGTCTGTCTTGGTTTGGGTGTTTTCTATATGTATAGCATAAGTACATGTACTTAAAAAAATATATATATTTAAGTACTAGCTGGCTCGGCAAACGTTGTTCTACCATATAAATTATTACTTTTTTTTCTAATTATTTTTTTTCTAATTATTTATACTTTACGACCTATTCTCGTACCTACCAAATATACATTAAAAATCATAAAAATCGAACGGTCGAACCGTTTCGGAGTGTGACCACAAACACCGTGACACGAGATTTTTATATATATAATGATTTGTCAGTTGTATTGTACCCAAAGCATAAGCTTCGCTTAATTTGGGGCTTGGTGGCGCTTTGTAATTTGTCCGAAAACATATAAAGTCCAAAAAGCCGGCTTTTGCGGGGAGTCGCACCTAGAGAAGTACGTCCACTTCATAGAATATTGTTAGCTGCGAGTGAAAGAGGTTACCAATAAGCTTCTAAAGTGTCACAAACTGGGGTGTTGATGCATTTTATTTTTTAAGGGTTGCTAGGGTGCTGCTACATTGCTTTGTCCATTTTGTCATCGACTTCATTGAAGTCATTTTCATTTATTTGTTTAAAAGTTCTTATTAACTGGCTTTTAGAGCGTAAGGTACAATCATATTTAGGCTGGCTACACACCATAACGTATAGTCATCCAGCGACTGTAAATAAGCGTTTTTTCATGTACTCTACACACCGCCTGAATTTCTTATTTCCGTATAGTTATGTATCTCATATTTAAAAAATGAAATTTGTAGACTATTTGTAGAGTGGCGCAGTATGCTGAAATACAGGTGTCAAACCTAGTTCGACAACGGATGCTGTTAATCGCAATGGTGACATTGTACTAGCCTAGTTGTTAAGTATGAAATTTGTATTACTTTTGTTTATAATAAAAACATATTATATATAAAAATACATTAGGCATTGAGAGTTAACGCGCATAATCGTCAGCTGATTATACCATTTTGTGTGAACTCTCCCAAGCTAAGCTTATTTCCATGTTTATGATATAAGGAAAATGTTATTTGAATTCGATGTTCTTTTTAACCATTGGCTTAAAGTTACGGAATTGGCAGCGGGGCGACAATGTGCAGGTGACACTATAAAGATGATTGACCAGCTCGGTGGCGCCGCGGTTAACGCGACTTTGACACCAAAACGCTCGATTTCCACACAGGATAAACGTTTGAGTGCATGTATACATGTCTGTTTGTCTTGGTCTGGGTGTTTTTAAGAGAGGTAGGGCTCATCAAAGCAACCCGACTGAAGAAGTACCACCACCTCACAGAAAACCGCAGTCAAATAACAAACTCGCTAGAGGGTTGTTGCGTCACTGCGTGTGAGTGAGGTCGCCAGTAAGCTCCCGAGGAGTTGCTTGTCGGTCGCGTTTTCTAACATACAATCACAAGACTGGTGGTGCTTTTTCTCTGTTTCAAAACAATAAATACACATTTCGTCTCTTGTGACAATGTAGTCAACAGCATTGGAATGTTCGTGGTCGTAATTTAGCTATATCACCCGCACCGTGTCAAGTAATCAAACGATATATATTTACTCTCTACTATGACGTACGCTTGTTTGTCACCAGATGTGATAACTTCTTGTGCCATTTCCATTGATCGGTACTGCAATTTGCAATCAATCAAACGTTCACAATGATCTTCTGAAAGAGAGAGTCGATAATAAAATAAGAAAAGACATGCGCCGATGGTTCGGACATGTAGAAAGAATACAGGAAGAAATAATCACGAAACAGATATACTACGCGAAAGTAGACGGATGTATGAGCCGAGGAAGGCCAAGACTTACCACGACCAAATTGATCGTGTTTTATCAGAAGGGAATGTCAGAAGCCCTAGAAACCGGCGAGCGAACATGAGAACTTTTTTAAGATAAGCGAGAGAGATGTGTAAGAACCGAGTGACGGGGCGCTCGGTTATGTCTGCCTACGCCGAAAGGTATTTGGCGTGAAGTTATAGATATCTAGATAGATACTGCAATCTTTACCCAGTTATCGACTCAGCTGGTCAGGCCGCATTGATCGAATACGATATAAAATCATTGTAGAAGGGAAGAGCCACGAAATACAGGAATATTAATCAGACCAGCTGTGTAAATGCGTCGAGTGCACTCGTATAACGTATTAAAACACTCTTGTTTTATCATGTCCTGTATCCGTGTGCGTGAGTGAAAATAAATCACAATCCTTTGTTCGCTCGTTTGCGTGCACGTTCAGTCTCTATTACAACGTAGTCGTTATACCGACGTAGCATTTTATACGAATTTGGTAACAAGGCTTTTCTATTAGATATGTGGCGTGCGAAAAGCATAGATCTATCAGCAGTGAGTACTTCGGCTGCAAATTATGGCTGACCGAACGTGCCCTAAAAATTGTTATAATTAAGATTAATTATTTTTTAGGAAACTATTATAATCACTCTCGATGGTTTGTAAGATGGTGTTAACTCAGTTTCAGCACTGGCCTCTCAATATTATTCATATACCTATATAATAAATGTAAAGCGGAAGTTTATTTATTTGTTTTAACGCGCTAATCTCTGTAACTACCAGCCGGAAAATCCTTTTTGTATTTGATAGCTCAACTCTTGAGGAAGGTTACAGTATTTATTCAACATCAGGACATGACCCTTAGAAGCCGAGAAAAAAGAAAGTAACAAAAACGGTTCCCACGGGATACCGGGATAAGTGCGGACGAACTCGCAGGTTAGAGCTAGTATGAAATAAAATACTACTTCGCTACTGGGGGCTTCTGTGGAGAAATAATCTTTCGGCCCCTTTTAAATAGGGTCTACAATGTAACAATGAGACGAGTCATAAGATAATTAATGATAGTAAACGTTAATTTATTTGTTGGTTGTGTCTCGTGCTGAGTCATCAGCGAAAGTAACTACAGATGCCACGCATGAATTGAATGTGATATGATATGTGATGCTTCTTATCGTTGGTAAACAATTTTGTTTAGTCATCACTCATGTCAAGCTATGGCATTAGTACTAATTTTTTTTGGATACACGATTCGCTAATAGCGAATGTACCAGTTTGGCAAGGATTTGGAGTGTCAAGGAGTGTCAGTGATGATTTTATCATTAGTGATCCTATTTTCATGAGCTTTTTGCAGGGCAACCTATTTGTAAGTTCTATTCTTATATATAGAATAAAAAACTGAGTTCAATTAATATAATTGTCGTATTATCGTAAATTTTATCAATTGAGTGTAGTACTAAAGACAATACAATATATGGTACGGTCGTGCTGAAGTAATTATGAAGATTATTAACCGTAAGTCTAAATTTGGGGTCCTCTAACTTGTGAATATACCCTTTGGCAACACAGTTTTTTTAGTATTATGGTTCCGTATATAAGAGGTAAGAAATAATACTTACACCTAACATTACTTTGTTGTTCGTCTATCTGTATGCTAAGACATAACGAATAAAATCCTAAATGGTAGTTGGTTGACCTAAGACAGTACAAGGAAAAAGTATAGTTTTAAAATTGACGTTCTATTGTAACTAGAGACATTACATCACTAAGTCACCTGCTCGCATCAATGTAGGACATTCACAGATCTTATTCACTGCGGACAATTGTCCACATACAGGTGAACATGTTACACGCTGTCCACCCGCACATCCAGCATGAATTACGCAAAAACCAGAAGGCGCTCCGAACGTAAGTACCACCTAGGTTGGTTATCTCAATTGGAACCATATCGCTTCCCGCTGACTTTCCATTTTTCAAACTTCTGGAACGCTGACACTACCGAGTCATGTCAGCGTCCTGGACATAATCACACATTTCTCCAAAATATTCATTTCACAGTTATAACTCTTGAGTGTTAAGAATGTTTAGGCTTCATCTTATCCATTCTGGATGCTGACGAATTACCCCGGGACTTCTTTGCCTCTTTTATAAGAGAGTTTGGTATTAGCCACGAAGTACGAGTATCTTTTCCTCATTTAAGTTTCTTTTTTTGAATCGACGGTATAATTAATTTTCGACTCTCATACTATCACTCGGGTGCATACAACAAATAATCCAGCCAAGCTTTACTCTTTCTTGCCATTGAGTATTCAACCTCTGCGTTAAACCAGGCATCGTTGTTTTAATAATCTATGTCTCTACGCATGCTTCTTTCAGACTACGTCCGAGTCGGAAAAGCTCGCGATCGTATCTCTTTCACTGACTAAGCATAAGTACGTACTCTTTATTTCGTCTCCCAATTTTTTCCCTACATGCCCTGTCCCAGGACCTTTGGAATTTACGCACTCTCCAGTGCTTCCATTTCTTGAATATGCCAATAAAACATTATGTAATGGCTCGTTTCAAGGGTGGGATCTTTGTAGGCTCTTGTATCTATTTTTTTTTTATACAACTTCAGGAGGCATACAAGCATACGGCCTACATGATGTAAAGCAGTTACCGTAGCCTATTAATGCTTGTTATATATTAAGTATCGCACGATGCCTCCTCTGTTGCTTACACAGCAACTCCTTAGGAGTTTACTCGTGACCTCACTCACACACAGAAACATAACAACCCTCTAGGGAGTTGTTATTTGGCTGCGGTTTTCTGTGAGGTAGAGGTACTTCCCCAGACGGGCTGCTTTGGTGCGCCCTACCTCTCTTAAAACAACCAGACCAAGACAAACAGAAATGTTCATGCACAGAAATGTTTGTCTTGTGTGGGAATCGAACCCACAAGCGTTGGTGTCAAAGTCGCGTCATTTACGACTGAGCCACCGAGCTCGTCAAAATATTATAGACTTTCGGAGTTGTTCATCTACCAGGATCAAATCAATCATACATTTTGATCTGATGTATACGCGTGAATGTCTTTGTAATGGAATAACGAGATGGATATAAGGAATTTTCGTTCCATATACCATAGAACGAGCTTTAAAAACGTAAATGTCATATACAATTCGAATAAAAAACAATGATGCACATCCTACCGAGGAGACAAACATTTCACTATCAGTAAAAGAGAGTTACTACAGCTGTGCTCACAAAGGATGTGCCTATTAAGAGTCATTACATAATTTGGTCACCGTAGTTACATTAAATCCTAGATTTATATGTCAAGCAAGATTATCGTTAACTGCATTGTCCGTGCGGCGGAAGTAGTTTTTTTTATGCAACCAACCGGAGGCATACAATCATACGGCCCACCTGATGAAAAGCGGTTACCACAGTCTTTGAACGCTTGCAATACTTAGGAACTTTGTGGTAATCTCACTCATTCGCAGGAACACAACAATCCAGGGAGTTGTTATTTGGCTGCGGTTTTCTGTTAGGTGGAGGTACTTCCTCAGACGGTAGCTGCTTTGATGGGCCCTACGTCTCTTGAAAAGGTTATCCTACTTTATTGAATACAGGAACCAAACGCTATCTTTTATCAAATACTTACTGCTATTCGCAGTATCAGACGTGTAGAGTTCGGTCTTTTTAAGTTTTGTGGTGAAAATCCTACTAATATTATAAATACGAAAGTTTGTATGTATGGATGGATGTTTGTTGCTCTTTTACGCTTAAACGGCTGAACGGATTTGAATGAAATTTGGCACGTAGATAGATTATGATCTGGATTAACACATAGGCTACGTTATTTGACTCCACGCGGGCGGAGCCGCGGGCAGCTGCTAGTATTTTATATACGTATGTCTATTTTATGTATTAATTTATCTAATACATTCCCAAAGGAGTTCGGCATATGAGGGGGTCGATGCTGATATGCAAAGGGTCCTTAAATTTCATACATTGATGCAGGGCATCCAGGGAAAGCGGACGCTGCAATGATATATATATATGTATAATACCTAAGTAACAATTGAATGTATTACGTGTTAATTCATTAATTTCCCTTTTCTCCCTTCCTTGGATAAATTTACACAGAAATGGTCTTCTCTGTAAATTACGTAACTTAGCTTAAAATTTCCCGGATTCCATTAAGATGTTATTTGTTATACATATTGTGAAGAAAAAAATTATTATACGTAATATTTGCAATGGGTCAATGTGAAATCAAAATGGGTTGAAAAGGTTACAAAAATATCGACAGAATAAAGCACTGATCAGTCACGAATGAATTAAGAAGGATATAATAAGCAAAATATAAAATTGTGAAGAGTTTAAATTAAATCTTTGTAAGTAATGTGACGACTATTTAAAAATATTGACATTAGAAAGCACAAATAAGGATCAACTTAGAGGTGTCTAATAACAAATTATATATATGTCGCAGAGGTAGCAACACAATATTGAGAAGCCCGGAAGAAATCAATCCCCGTGAAGCCAGTTTTAATAATAACGGATCAAAATGTCAAGTCGGCGCTTGGGTGGAATCGACATCGTTGGATTGGCAACACCGGTTGTGTTTGTTATGGTTTGCTCGAAATGTCGATTGTTGTCAGTTGTCAAAAACGTCAAGATGAGATACCGTCATTGGAAGCGCATTACGAATCGAGCAATGGAGCCAACCGCACGTGTCGCGTCCACCGCATTTTGAATCCGTTGTAATCTGCGATCTGAGTATAACTTTTATTACGATTATTATTGTAATGGACTGATTAAATATTGAGAAGATTAACTACGCTGGTATTTCGCTTTATTCGCCATGAACAACGAGCCACCTGACGACCATTACATCCACGTTCTGACATCAGACGTGGGATGTAACCCAACCGCCCCAATAATGAAAAATGGAAATAGTGATGAAGAAAAATGGCGTCTTTTACTGGAGCAGCAAAACCAGAATCTTTTAGCATTGGTTCAAGCGATGAAAAGATCATCGACTAGCATTGACATTCAGCTGTCCGAATTCTATCTTGACAAAGGAAATGTGGACGCGCGTGCATGGATCAATACCGCGGATATGTGTGTACCGGATCAGCAACTGAGTGGTGTTCCACTGATGTTTGCTTTGAGCCGTGCGCTGAAGGGACAAGCTGCTACTTGGCTATCTCAAGTATCTTTCCATGGCATGTGTTGGAGTGACTTCGAGGACCTTTTCATATCAAGCAGTTACCTGCTTCCATTGCCGGGGAACAGGCCACTATGCATCCAGCGGCCCCAATCGACGTGACCAGGGTGGAGCCAGCGGTACCAACGGCAAACGACCTACGGCGGGGAAACGAGTGGATATGTGCAGCATCAGCGCCCCTGCTGGGATAATGCGACACTCTGGTGAGCAGTACCTATTCTATTATGATTCTGGAGCCGAATGCTCGCTTATAAAGGAGATGTAATGACACTGTAACTTTGACTGTTATTGGACAGACGTCATTTAATAGCACTATTAAAATTTTGACTACTGTTGAAATAGATGACGTTCAGTTAGAAATCCTCTTTCACGTACTACCCGACTCTTACTTACGATATGACATTCTAGTAGGCCGCGAACTATTAAAACAATGTCTAGCAGTTCATATGACTCCTGATAAGTTACAGTTTACTAGGACGACTGTTGTTTGCGCATGTGATGTTTCAAATGCCCAAATATTGACAAAAATGCTGACTATGACAAAACACGTTTTGACAGTACAAAAGCTAAAGTTAACTTTAAAGTTGGAGACTTTGTATTATTGAAAAATGAAGTGCGTAACCAAACGAAGCTCGATCCTAAGTACAAAGGCCCCTATAGCGTAATTGTGGTGCTTGAAGGAGACCGTTACGTTTAGAGGCTTTGAGTGGTGACCGTACCTACAAGTATGCTCATGATTGCTGGTGAAAAATGCCTAATGGTTGCCCACAATTAGATGAGGATGATAATCGATCAAAGACTATTGAGCTATAATGTTGTTTTGAATTTTAAGAGTTCTGTTTTCATGGCTTTTGAGAGTATCCGCCGGATGGAGGCGATGATCTTTAAAGTATCCGCCGGATGGAGGCGATGGCTTTTTTGAGAGTATCCGCCGGATGGAGGCGGTGATTTTGAGAGTATTCGCCGGAGGGAGGCGATGATTTCATGTTAGCAGAATTCAGTAAAAATGTTGAATTAACTTTAAACTAAATGTTGGCAGATAATTGCACAATGGTCTCGATTGTGAATTATAACTTAGAGTTAAACGCAAATTGTACCAAGTTACTGGTTAATTGAAATTTGTTTTACTTGAAATAAATGTTGACTAAAGCCAGTCTTAGTCAGGGTTGGCCGAGCTGGAGTAAGATCTGTTTCTGCTCAGATATTTTGGTTACAGATTACGCACACGAGGACGTGTGATGCATCAGAATGGCCGTGTCGCAGAGGTAGCAACACAATATTGAGAAGCCCGGAAGAAATCAATCCCCGTGAAGCCAGTTTTAATAATAACGGATCAAAATGTCAAGTCGGCGCTTGGGTGGAATCGACATCGTTGGATTGGCAACACCGGTTGTGTTTGTTATGGTTTGCTCGAAATGTCGATTGTTGTCAGTTGTCAAAAACGTCAAGATGAGATACCGTCATTGGAAGCGCATTACGAATCGAGCAATGGAGCCAACCGCACGTGTCGCGTCCACCGCATTTTGAATCCGTTGTAATCTGCGATCTGAGTATAACTTTTATTACGATTATTATTGTAATGGACTGATTAAATATTGAGAAGATTAACTACGCTGGTATTTCGCTTTATTCGCCATGAACAACGAGCCACCTGACGACCATTACATCCACGTTCCGACATATAGATAATATTTTACAAAATAAATAAATATTATCTATACCTAGTACGGCCATAAGTTCTGTTACAAATGAATATGCATTTTTTTTTATGAAGTAACTAGCTTTTACTCGCGGCTTCCTTTGAGTTGAAAAGAAGAAAAGCTTCTATGTAACAATATTTATGGCCAAACTAATTATATAAATATATAGAAGAAACAGATCAGAAACTTTACCTGTGTTTGTGTATAATATTTTGTGTTACGAATAAAAAAGAACTATGCCAAATTCATATAGGCTTTTAAAAAATTTCAGTAATGACTATGGTCGAATTTCGACCACTGGTGCGAAAAGTAGTTTAAATAAAAACACAATAATCTCACTAATGTGCTTATTCTTCACAACCGTCTGACAATCACACAACACACGGACAAATGGGTTTCGCAACTAACATCAGATAAAAACTGTGGCTGCGTTACCAACCGTCACTTACTTTTGTTTAGTAACCAATTAAAAAAAAATACAATGTGACGTTACGATTTAATTTCTCACGCTATTGCTAAGTTATTATTATATCGATGATTCTCGTGTTCATATCGCATTAATTAGCGGTGCAATTCAAGCGTTCAGTGTGCGAAAATCATATCCAGTTACTTCATTGTTAAAAAGCATGAGCCGCTCGCACTTGAGTGCCGCACGTGGCAAGGTCAAGGCATGCAAATATGCCCCTGTTGACCAGCAGGTGCGTATATAAAAAAAAAAAACTTTACACGACAGTCTATTCTAGGTCTGGTACATAATGTAAACACACAGCATATATTTGAGTCCTTGTTAAGACACCCCTCACTAAACCATTACAGACGCAGGATGATGACCACGTTGTACTCGTACCTTTCTGACCACTTGGGCGGCTTCTTTAGAACTGTGTGCGTACACTTGTCATATAATTGACATTAGGCGATCAAATTTGAGTCCTTGATAAGACACCCCCCACCAAACCATTACAGACGCAGGATGACAACCACGTTATACTCGTACCTTTGTGACCACTTGGACGGCTAATTTAGAACTGTGTGCGTACGTTTGTCGTATAATTGACATTAGGCGATCAAATTTGAATCCTTGATAAGACACCCCCCATCAAACGATTACAGACGCAGGATGATAACCACGTTATACTCGTACCTTTGTGCCAATTGGACGGCTACTTTAGAACTGTGTGCCTACGTTTGTAATATAATTGACATTAGGCGATCAAATTTGAGTCCTTGATAAGACACCCCTCACCAAACCATTACAGACGCAGGATGATAACCACGTTATACTCGTACCTTTCTGACCACTTGGACGGCTTCTTTAGAACTGTGTGCGTACGTTTGTAATATAATTGACATTAGGCGATCAAATTTGAGTCCTTGATAAGACACCCCTCACCAAACCATTACAGACGCAGGATGATAACCACGTTATACTCGTACCTTTCTGACCACTTGGACGGCTTCTTTAGAACTGTGTGCGTACGTTTGTAATATAATTGACATTAGGCGATCAAATTTGAGTCCTTGATAAGACACCCCTCACCAAACCATTACAGACGCAGGATGATAACCACGTTATACTCGTACCTTTCTGACCACTTGGACGGCTTCTTTAGAACTGTGTGCGTACGTTTGTAATATAATTGACATTAGGCGATCAAATTTGAGTCCTTGATAAGACACCCCTCACCAAACCATTACAGACGCAGGATGATAACCACGCTGTACTCGTACCTTTCTGACCACTTGGGCGGCTTCTTTAGAACTGTGTGCGTACACTTGACATATAATTGACATTAGGCGAACAAATTTGAGGTATTGGATCAAAATTGCAACACAGCGCCTTTAGCTTTCTTATCTAAGCAAATATTATTAAGAGGAAACATTTTTTTGTATATTTGTTTGTAATGAATAAACTCAAAAAATACTAAAACGATTTTAAAGATTCTTTCACATATATTTTCACATATTCAGCTACACGTTTCGTGCGGATATTTCGCAAAAACATCACGACACGACATATGCACACTGTCGTTTCAGAGCGCGAATATTCTTTTCAACGCTGTATTTTACATCATATTCATATGAAATACATCTTTAATAAACAACATTGTAATTTGTAACTAACAAATTCAAAAATATGCTATGGTTACAGTTGTTTAATAACTATGTCTTTGATGTGTAACATCTTTCATCTCGCTTTACTGCAATCTGTGGAAGTGATTTCGTGAAAAGAGACGGAAGTGTGTAACAGGAAGCCGGGGAAGCGCGAGCTATTTAATTTCACCAATGAGAGCGCGCGGTGGTAAAGTTGGCCGTCAGATGGTGCCCGCCCTTTTTTCCGAGAGGTTGAATCTGTTATTAATATATTTCCAGTATGTATTACTCATAGCTACATTTACATAACTTATTACAAAGTCAAATTAAATATTATCATAATTTGACTTATTGATTAAAAAAAATAGCAAAAATTATTGACTGATTGATTGACAAACGATGCAAATAATCACTCAAAACAAGACAGAAAATGCCACAGACCACAAATGGTAAGGAACTACTTTGTTGCATTTTTAAATAAATACGTATTTCAATGTATTTACTTCAATTCTCTATTTATAACTAAATATAAGTTACACTACTGCTGTTGAAAGAGAAGAATCCAGAACTAATGTAAGGATTACGATTGATGATGAAGTGTTGGAACAAGTGGATGAGTTTGTATATCTTGGATGCACTTTCAGCAGGGATGGAAGGTACACCGCAGATGTGGAACGAGTGAGTGCTGGGAATAGTGTGAATGGAGCGTTGGGAAAACTTCTTGGCAGTAAAAACCTGAGCCAGAAGGCACAACTCGCTATACATAAAGCAGTGTTAGTCCCAACGCTAACTTATGGAAGCGAGAGCTGGGTATGGCAGAAAGAGCATGAAAGTAGAATAAATGCGAGCGCTGCGCAAAATTTGTGGCGTAAGGCTTGTAGACCGTATTCGCAATGATGATGTTAGAAACAGAGTTGGTCTGAAAGAGAGCGTGGGTGTTAAAATAAGAAGAGGCATGCTCCGTTGGTTCGGACATGTAGAAAGAATGCAAGATGAAAGAATGACGAAGCAGATATACAATGCAATAGTGGAAGGATGTAGGAGCCGGGGAAGGCCAAGACTTACCTACCATGACCAAATTGGTCGTGTTCTATCAGAAGGTGATGCCAGGAGCAGGATACCGGCGAGCGTGCATGAGAAGAGCAATGAATGTAAAAGAAGCGAGTGAGATATGTAAGGATCGAGTCACGTGGCGCTCGGTTCTCTCTGCTTACCCCGCAAGGGATTTGGCGTAAAGTTATAGATAGATAGACTACTGCTGTTTACTAACTATATGTTTATTTGCTCAACTGCATTTCCAATTGAAAACGTTATTTCCGTAAGAAAAAGATGAATTACTCGTCATAACTTGTCTAAATTATTTCAACTTCAAAACCAATTTAATTAATTACAAGGATATTTGTTTTTTTGATAATAATAATTAAGTACTTCATTTCGTAATTGATGATCATTTTCTAATATCTTCGTGTGGTGTATTGAATGGTCCACTTTAGGCTGATCGGGTCATGCCTAATCCAATTCTAACAAATACTCATGAAATAGCAATTTAACCGAAAGAATTAATGACGTTAGCTACTTACATGATCCAATGGCAGTACGAGGAAGGCGCCTCCACCAGCGACCTCTGTAACTATGGCGACGAACTTTGGGTTGACAGCGCAAAAATTGGAATCATGGGCGTTCCTGGTTATCTTTATATTGTCATAGCAACGTTCCCTTTTGAATGACACGCCGTATACATGGCGGAACTTGGAACTTCTCACACCCCGGAACCATACCTAAAAATAGGATATTCATAAGCGATAGTTTTGAAAGATCTTGAAAGCTCTTAAATCCAAAAAGTTATGATTAATTATTGAACATGTAGTAATCATGGCGATACAGTGTGTACCTTTCTGCCACTGTTTTTAATTTCATTGTCATTTATTATTAATTCAACGTAAAATAAACATATTACAACAACAACAGCAAGCCAATGTTACACAATGCTGAAATAGGGACGTGTCTTTCTGTAGGCCAATTCTACTAAAAAACTGCAATTGCACTGCTGCGCGGCGTCTGTCAAAATGCGTACTATTCTGACGTTTCGTTATTCTGTTAAGCGATCTGACAGCAGCGACGTTGCAGCAACGCTACAGTAAATGACACGTTATTCTGTTAAAAAACCTACACTGCAACTGCACGTTTCCTGCAATATAATCCTATTTTGATAAATTGTTTTGACGTTTGTATAGCGGTGACAGAAGTCTTGAAGGATTTTATTTGCAGTTTTGCTAACGTTAGTCGCAAGCAACTTTTGTGAAGTGAAATAATATTCTTAAGCGGTGATTTATATAACAAAATATTTGTTTTGGGAGATGTTTGTGGGAATATATGATTAAGTAAGGCTTCTTTTAGAATTTGCTCCATGCCGGCAACCAAGGGCAATGAGATTTGAAACTATAGGAGGAGTCAATATTAAGTAAAAATCCAATTAATTTATTACATTGAAAAATGGTAACATGACAGGTATTAAGTAGTTCATTTGCAGGATACGCACAGTTGAACGTTGAAGCATAGTAGCAGTACAGGAAATTTAAATACGTAAAGGCATTACACTATTCCTGCATGATTCAAATGACATTCGTAAACGTGCAGCTGTAGGTTTTTAGTAGAATAGGCCTCCAGTAGGCCAATTCTATTAATATATAATTCTAACAATAAATAACAATTAATATCGTATATTTATTACTGTTAAAAACCGATACTCTCAATAAATAACAAGGTATTTTAGGTTGACAAAACGTTATATTTATATTTTCTCAAGCAAGAAAAGGACTTCACTAATGACAGTATCCAAATAACAATTCCCTTATTGTGTTCGTGAGTAAGCTTATTGTGTGAGCTGAGCAGTTGCTGTTAGCAGCGGGGGTGCTGACACGAGCGTCACTCCTTCTATTGCAAGCGGTCATGGCTACCGCAACCAGTTTATACCAAGTGGGCTATTTGCTTGCTCCCGTCGATGTATATAAAAGAAGATATACGAAATTATCTCACTATGTTGCAACCTGATTGTTGCAGTTAGGCGAACGGAGAACAGAACGAGTCCAAGAGAAAGAGTATATTTTAAATAAATATATTATATTAATATTTTAAGAAATACTTACAGGTAAATTAATTAATATTTATTAGTAATTTGTTGTATTGCAATTATTAATTATCCTATTTTATGTCTTTATAAAATAGGTTAGTTTATGAAATAATTTAAAAAACTATTTTATTAAGTCTTCTTTATAATAACAAAATGTTTCTTTTAAAATTATCTCCTAAACTGTCAGGATTTTACGGGTTCTCTCATAATATTTTATTCCAGCAGTACATTTACACGAAACCATTCTACAACCATGCTCTTTTGTCAACCCTCACTTTTGGCCGAGTAAAATTGAAATCCTCAAATTCATATACGTTACTAAGGCTATGATCCTACAAACATGTGACAAAATTGTGTAAAAGTATATAACTGTATAACCTACCAATCTGGCCATTTTGACAATCACTAACTAATTCGCTGATGATCAAAATTAAATACTTTAATTCATATATTTTCGAATCCGAATATATTTTATTTAATTTCGTCTTTGAAGCTTGTGACAAATAGCCGAAGGACAGGCAGACGCCAAGGTGTATTCATCAGTATTCCTTTTTGGTTTGATACCACAACACTAATTACACCATTGATGTCGATTAACCCAAGAAACTTCATTAATTTAATTAACCAATCATTTCATCAATTTCAACAATAAAGATGAAAAGACTGCTATTTCAAAGAATTTACAAAAGATTACGGTCAAAATGTTTCTGATAATTTAATTGATGTTATCGCCGATTTGACACGAAACAGATGATAATCACAGTATTTTAATGCAAATTTATGAATCTAGAACGGAATTAATTGGTCGTGATTATTTTTATTGATTTTATGATTATATGCTAAATAGACGACGAAATATTAAAAATCAATGACTAAATGTGCACAAAATTTGGCTTACGTCAATTCCAAACAAGTGCGCACTACTTCAGTATTAAATGAAAAAGTGAGAGAAGCCCAATAAACTAATACTACTAGGCAGTAAGAAAGAAAATAGTTTCAGACGTTTCCGCGCACATTTCTTTGATACGAGGCTGGGTGAGCATCGGGAAAGGAGGTCGACATTTTGAATATTGTAGTAGTTTTGAATATTGTAGTATAAGTCATAATACAAGTAAAAAGCGCGAAAACATAAAAAAAAAAAAAAAAAAAAATGAATAGACTCAAGTTAAAATAAAAAATTGACTTAAGAAAGGTGACAAAATTATTTTGTGACCTTTTGTAGCAAAAATATCAAAGAGTATGTAAAATATCGTCAGATAAAAATACGAACTTTTGATTTTGTTTCGAAGAAAGTGGTTGTTGAAGTCGTAAACTATGTACATTCTTTAGCTACATTCGCTGAACATGTAAAAAAGGCCAAGGAGTCTATGCCAACTAAAAAAATATTTTAGCCATGATATAAGAAAGTATTAAATTTTCTCGACAGCTACACATTTTGTGGAATACGTACTCGTAGAGTGTTTAGAATAGCCCATGGGGCCCTTTATCTATTATTTTCATTTAGACCATTAGAAAGGAAACTCGACATTCTGTATAGGTTATCATCATTGTGATTGTAAGATATAATTTATATATATGGTAATAAATAACCTTAATACGTTTACATCTATTAAAATTATTCACCAAGATTTATCCATATTATTATCTCTTGTTTCGGAAACAGCCGTTGCCTGTTTCAGGCCCTTTATAATAATATTCTTGAACTTCTTTAAAGACTTGTCTTGTGTAATAAGAGCTTCAAATACCACGTTAAAAATTGTCTTGCCGAATAGGTTTATTACAGAATCAATGAACGATAATGAATCAATGATCTGAAAAAATATCTCGTTTGGCCTTTTTTTAGTTAGTTATCCCAAAGAAACATCTCGTTTCTTTTCAGATCGTTGATTCATGTGTATTGGTGTCATAGGTGCAGTCATCTGTAAATCTGGAAAAGTTTACACTTAAACAGTTTAAGGGGCAAAAGTCTTCAGACTTTACCTAGTCTTTCGACTCCGGATTACTATACAGCAAATGAGTTTACTCTTTTAACTTTATTAAACACCTATCCAGTTTCTTTAGGCACTTTTTTCTTAGTCAATGTGCTGTCAATTCCAAAATGCTGGTGGTTTAAATACACAGAATATAAAAAACTAACAATGATCTAACAATTTAAAATATGTGAGACAAGTCTAAGTGCTCACGGGAACCCAATAGTTGAATAAGGAATTTGAATAGACAAATCAAAGGTACTTTGTATAAAATGTTAAAAGTATTGTTTATCTACTTAACTTGTTTATTTATTTAACCTTTCTATAAAGTAGATATACAAGGGCTACACACAATACACACGGCTTACATACAATATTATTCAGTAATTTACATAAGCATTTTACCTAAGACAACGTGTGCTTTAAATTATACTTATACTAGATGCTCTTAGCAACGCGAGACGCGATGCACTTAATTAAAAAGTTAATTAAAGCGACCTATAAGAGAAATGGACGTAACTTCATGGCCTGATAAAAATGTTTATGCTCCACTATGCCACGGGAATTGGAGTCAATTACCATACTTACGTAATGAATACGAATTATCTCACATACTTGAACTACATTTAGTTGATATGAAAACGAGGATAGATTCAATTAGATAAAATTGTGCAACGTAAAAAGTTCATATGGTAACAAATGTAATTTTGGTATTCTTATGAAAATATGAAAATAAAATAAAGAAGAGTCGTATAGTATGAATAATAATCATGCTTGATCAAGTGATGAACATCTTTAGTATACAGGTTACATTGAGTACGGGTCAGGGAACTTTACGGAAAAAAAATAAGATTAGTAAGTAATTAATAATATAAAATAAAAAGACATGTTCATCGATTTAAAAAATAAGATTTTGTTAAATCTATGAATGCTGATTTTCAAATGTATATGACATTTCAGATGTCATATGTAGATGACATAACATTTCTTTATGCTATTCCAGTAAATAAGAAATATTTAGAGTGTTTTATTTTAATACAGAAATATTTTATCAATAACCAGGTTTGATAGTGGAGCTGTTTATGATGCTTTTATCTATGATCGAGAACGAATCCTTAGAAGATATATCCCTTTCTCTTATAATTTTAAAGTAATTGATCTTCTGAACGTTACACCACTTTATACTCCTCTTTAAATATGAATATCATGCTACTGCCTAGATCACGAAGGGCACTACATGGAATTCACATTTTCGTTACGACGGAGAGTAGCTTGTATGTTTGTAAATGTTTTATTTAGTCTTTTTTGAACACTAAAATATGATTTCCTAACGTTAGACCTTAGCACTTATCACTTCAATAAATTGAACTTAAAAAAGTATACGCGATCACGTCGATCTTGGGCCTCAAAGACACGTATGAACAGAGAAAAGAGAAGATAAAGATAGCCCAGATTTTTTAAGCAGTATGAGAAAGAAATACGGCGTGACAAGGTGAAACTCCTTTCAATATAAATGGAAGCGGCTTTTTTGTCGCTTATTAATGTAATTCCTGAAAATGTTCAACATTTTACAACAAAACTGGTACAATACATAAAATACATTATAATATGCAAGTAGTACACTACACAGAAAAATGAAATGTGCAAAATAATAAAAACAAAATAAAAATACCTGTGAATTAGTCATGTCGCCGCCACTACTCTGGGTGCAATATGAACGCATGCACTACTATATGGGCGAACTCCCAAACTATACAGTTCTGTGCATTTCACTAATAACCATGTACACAAATAACATAGAAATCAGCTCCCCACAACATGACGCACTGTAACTTAACACTGAAAGTTGCAAAGAAACAAAAAGGATGCATTAAACATAACATAAAAATAAACAAACATGTGCAAAAGGAGTACAACTCATAATGGACACTGTAGTCGTGCTGAGTCGGTTGAAATAGTAATTATGTGTGTGATTATGACAGAGCGGTAGAAGCGCGTGTCTCGAGACGCGAGCGAAAAAAAAGTGAAAAGATACTTGTTATAAAGTCGTTGCCGTCGCCGACGCTGAGAGAAATTCAAATCGATTCTAATGTCGATAGAATATACTTTATTATATATGTCTAGAAATATAAATTACAGATGCTACATATTATGCAATAATTACTTTAAAACACCAAAAGGATAAATAAATGTGGCTCTCATAGAACACAATTACCTTCATTTACTTTACCATGACTAAAACAAATTAAACAACTAAAATACTTAGTTACAAAGTAAATACGCAAACATTTATGTTACAATGTATACAATTCAACTCCACAAATGGATAATATGCTGTAGACATATGTATGAAACAAACACACATAAAATTAGCAATAATGTAACACTTTCCCTCTTCCCCGTCCGAGATAGCATTACATGATGGTCAGCAAAGCGTTTCAAAAAAGCAGCATGTAACTTCACTACCGTCTACAACTTCGGATAGGCAGTAACATTCGAACAACTAGCACTTATGTCACGGTCCGAAGATTCAAATATAACGCAAACAAATTGTACTTTGCAAATTGCGCAACTAAATTGTAAAGAAAATATGATGCGTAATCTCAAACAATTTGACCATGATTTTGAGTGTCATGTGAGTAATGTAAGTTCACTCAGTGCGTCAGGTTAAGTACTCATTATAATATAATAGGATAATATACAAAATAATTGTATTTGATTAGAATTATTCAATAAATTAAAAAAAAGCGGGGCCTCGCCCACCCGGTGATACCAGTGTCATTTTTTATATAGTAAAACTTTAAATATGAACAGAATACGTGATAGAGATATGTAAAGCATAAAACATTTTTTTGCTTTAAAAACCAAATAAGGATGTGACCACATTAGGCGAATATTGAGATGCTGACTGTCTGCTGACTGACTCTGAGCAGCGAATCCGTGAGAGTTAATATCGAATGTGCGACGATCTGTAGCATGATTTCTGAAGTGGATGAAGGCAAAATGATTTTCTAGTACCGATACGATTGCTTTTTTTTGCGTAACGCCGGCATAGTTAGCGGACTTCGTCGCAGTCTGGATCAAAGTTCGCATGAAGTTTCGCTGTGAAACGGCCGCTCAACTCACTGCAAGCGAAACGCTGCAAACTGCATAATGGTATCCATATCAAAGCGGTGTGTGGACGCTTCATTATAAAAATAAATGTAGGAGGCGAACTGTAGACAAAGAGTCAACTATTAACTGTTCGCCTAAT
The DNA here is from genome assembly GCA_947507595.1 of Pyralis farinalis. NCBI lineage: Eukaryota > Metazoa > Arthropoda > Insecta > Lepidoptera > Pyralidae > Pyralis > Pyralis farinalis. The sequence goes on along the minus strand of OX382266.1, from coordinate 15,702,337 downwards.
TAGGACACAGCCTAAATATCTACAATTAAATGAGCCTTGATGTCTACAGTTAAATCGATGGCTAATAGGAGACTACCATAGAGCTATAGTAATGAAGTTAACGCTATTAATATTATAAAAAATAAATAAATTCGAAGACTCCATCGGTCTTCCATGATGTGTTAATTTAGTCGGCTTCTTTCGTATGTAACATGAGATCATCAAATTCCTTCATTTAAATGTATAATTTAAGATGGGAGCAATAACAATTAAGAACTATTCTATCGATTTAAGACTAACAGCGCGCTTCAACAATCAAGTTTATATATATATAAACATTTAAATGGTGAAAGCTATGGATGTAAATTTAATTGCTTAATATCATAATAAACAATCTTTTGTATAATTAAATAAATATGCCGTCACTGTATCATAGCGAAAAATGAGGTAGTATTTTATTAAACCTGTTTTTATGAATATATCTAATAATAGACTTATTTTTAACGAAAATTAAAAGTTATTTCTTGTTCAATTAATAGCGGCAATTTGACGGTCTTTTTTTGACATTAACTACCAACGGCCGCGCAAGATCGCTTTAGGTCACTGTTGCTAACAGTGCTTACTTCGCTTAGAACCGTGTAATGACGCCCAAGTAGGCAAGTCCGTCGACTTTGAACGTTACGTCCTTACGTTATTCTACGGCTTAATTCTTTTTTTTTTTGACCTGACTATGCAGTTAGCCCCGAGTGGGCTGTTACTACGTCACCGGACTGAATGCTTAGGTCTAAGATGTAATTACTCTGCATATGTCCGATGGGTCGAATATTATATATTATACTACATTCGCCATCACAAAATTCGCATCTCTCGAAAAATAAGTTTAAAACGTATCCAGCTGCTAGCACATGCACTTTATTCTTTTAATGTTAGTGTCTATGAAAAGTACGTATTAAACCTTTTAATTAATAATAGTTTGATTTTACAAACGTAACAGGTCATGTAGGATAACGCGTTGAAGAAAGTGTAAACAAAATAAGCGTTCAACAACTACGCCACCGTGCGAGGATATAAAAATACATATGTAATCAGCTCGAGCAAGTACGAGAACGCTCAAGATGGAAACAACTGCTGAAGCTGTTCAAGTGATCGCACTATTTTCAAGCATGGATGCAGCAATGTGATGTTGCTCGGCAACTAAACTTTTGCATTTTTGCGTACGACGAGTATACCAACGATTTCAAGAAACTGGTGGTATATCCGAAGCCGTAAAAGTGGGACACAGACACAACGCTGCACATCTAAAAGGGATGAGCGCTTTATTGCGTCGATGTCTTTGCAAAATCAGTTTTCGAATGTGGTCGAGTTGCAACAGCAGCTATGATTGGCTCGCAGGACATCAGTTAGCGTCTCTACGATAAGAAGAAGGCTACGGGAGAAGAAAATTGCTGCTCACAAAGCTGTTAGATTGACTGCATAGCATCGCAGAGACCGGTTGCAATTCGCCCGCGACCATGTGGATTAGACGCACGATCAATGTAGTACCGTCCTCTTCTCAGATGAGACGAGGGTGTCTCTTCTGCAACGACAGGCGTAGAAGAGTATACAGAGGGCAGTGTATTTGTATGTGATTGTAGTCAACAGACGTGTGTTTCCGACTAGACGCCTTCGCGGGCTAGGGTCACCTGTACATAACGGAGATCCTGGAAGAGCAAGTGGCCGCTTATGCGGGTTTTGTTGGCGACGGTTCATGTTAATGCATGATAACACCCATTGTCATTCCGCACTAATTGTACGTGATTACCTGCAAGAGGTTGGGATTTCCGTTCCGTCTGAGTTAGCCAGCGAGAAGTCCTGACCTGGACTCGATAGAGCATCTTTGGGATGGAGTATATCAAGAGTACGGGCATGTGATCATGCTCCTACCATGCCACTTTCGCAATGCCGTCATCGACGAATGGAACAGCATTCCTCAGGAAATCATTGTCAAATTGATTAGGTTCATGAAAAATAGCTTAGAAGCGGTCATTAGAACAAGGGAGGGTAACACTAGGTTTAATTTATTTGTTTATTTTACACAACCTTATTTTTATTGCACAATAAAAACTTGTTTTTTTTATTCTATCGCAATTAACGTGTTTTTTTTTTTGCTTCGGTGACCAGAAACCCGCAATCCACTAATTTTTCTGAAAACTAAACGACCTTTGACCAAATTTTGACAAAATTTGATCAAATCATACCTCCATGTATGTGATAGTCATATTGTTATAATGACCCTATCATTATCATTAAAAGCAGTTGGACACTTGCGACAGTTTGTGTGTTACCGACCCTGTAAGAACTTCGTCATGTCTTTTTTGAAGAATCACACGCTGTAGTTCCTTGGGAAAATCTCAGCAGGGTTCTCAATATAGTTGAAGAAAAAACTAGATAAGAGAAACCTTAGGTCAGAGTAAATTTTACCACATAGTCAGTCCATCGAGAACCAAGCTGTTCAGCACGTTAAATTTCTCAAAATCACTAACACCGCAAAAGAATACTGCTTGATGACTTTGTCAGTCGCCACTTGCATGTCTACGTCAGTGACTGCTGCCGTCGATAAAGGATACGCCATTGCTGACGCGTTTAAACTTTTAACCGCCAGAGTCGCCAAAAACGGCAATGATCGTAGGATCGCTTTACAAAAACACAATATATTCCATGACTGAATTCCAGTGTTCTATATAAAAAGTATGTTAAAATATGCCATGACTATTGAGTTATTCAATGATAAAAAATAATAAAACAATTCACATAAAAGGCGTGGTTTTTGCACGCCATTAGTCTATGATCGACTAGCGAGTCTGCTTTTCGGACTCGGACAAATCCAACAAAACAAAGATCATAAAGTGGACCAACTTAATGATCTTTGTTCTCGAGCCTTCTCAAGTTATAAATAGTGTAACTAATCAGACTTCTATACATATATATGCCAATTCGTTCTTGAGATATCATAAAAATAGAGTTTCATATAAAATGTATGAGAAATGGAATTTACTTTATTCTAATCAGACTTCTATATATATATATATATATATATATATATATATATATATATATATATATATATATATATATATATATGCCAATTCGTTCTTGAGATATAAAAAAGAGTTTCATATAAAATGTATGAGAAATT